>CM035144.1:14717812-16164479 GCA_020205605.1 Panax ginseng
TCACGGGGTGATCTCATCGTATATATATTACGATTCATTTCTATACTATGATCGTTTTGTTTTACGATCTCCTATCACTGCACTTTTAGTCTTTTAGACTCTATCTATTCACCGTTACTATTCAACTTTATTATCAGAGTTAGGGAACTCTGTATCTTAACAACTCGCCGAGATTCGTCTTTGAATCTTACCGACCAACTAACTCTATGTGAGTTAGATCTTATCCTAATCACTGCGGTTATTGGTCTCAGGTATTCCTACCTAAGGTTCATAACCACCAAACTTTGATACCAATTGTGAGATAGCCTAAAATCGGGTCCCAAATCACCACGGATCCGGTACAATCATTCTATAACTATTGCGGAAGATATAAACATAAATTGTTTTATACAATAAACTTTACACACTATTCCCCAAGGTCGAGTAACCTTAACTTATACACAATTCATAATTCTATCTAATACATAACATTATTATTATACAATACTATTATAAATCTAATCGCACGCACATTAACTTTAAAGTTGGAACGCATCTTTAACCTTTCCTTGTATCAAGCGATTCGCTTTAATCGCAATGTTTATCATGATATAGCAAGGGTGAGCATGAAGGTTGCCCAACAAGTTTAAATTTATTTAAGGATATATCATGATTGAAAGAATTTGAATAATAAGTGGCTATAATTCATCAATATAGTTGTGAATTAGCACGAACAAACTTTTGGTGAACAAGTATTAAACATGAACAAATATATATCGGACCAAATGGTAATGAAGGTGATCACCTTTTTCACGACTTATACATGCAATATATATAGAGTACAATTCTATAATGACAATCAACAATGATTAACCATAAGCATATCCGAATGAAACAACTCTTAGTAGAGTTAAGAAAAACTTACTGTTTTTTAGATTTGATTATCATTACGCATTTTAATAAGCTTTATTCCGAAGAAGACCTAATATATAAATAATATCGATATACAAATTAGAATAATATCATCACAATATAATACTATATATATATATACATAGAATAACCTAAACACATAACACATAACACATATCTACCTACACAATACACATAAGACTTAGTATCAAGTCAAACTATTGCGATCCGAGTTGAACCCGACATAATTCTAACATCCCGAAGCGGTTACAGTCGGACAATTCTCGAGTTTAAGTTCAATTAAACTCTCGCCTAAACACTTAACAATTATCTTAGATAATTTTATTATCAGTCAAAATAATTTTTCATAGCTTCATAATAATTTTTAGATAATTATTATCATTTATCATGATTTTTCAATCATTTATATCGTATTTATATAATATAAATACACACAATATTCCTTTATCATTAATATTTATTTAATAATTAAATATTAATAAAAAAAATCATAACATAATATTATAATATATTTATAATATTATAAAGTATTTTTAATATCTTAAAATCATATTTATATATTTTTAAACACTTAAATCCATTATCGATAATTGCTATTAATATTAAAATATTAATATTTTCATGACAAAATATCAAAAGTTATATTTTATAACTTAAAATATTTTTATAACACTTAAATCATTTTTATATGATTTTTAAAACATTAATTCTATTTTTCCATAATTTATTTAATATATTTATTAAATAAATTAATTACCATTAATATTAATTTATTAATGAAATTCATCACAAAATATCAAAAGTTATTAAAAATAACTTAAAATATTTTCTAACACCATAATATAATTTTAAATGATTTTTCATGTATTAAAATCATTTTTAAATAATTTATTTAATATTATAATTAAATAAATTAAATACCATTTATATTCCAAAAATATTAAATATTTATGAAATATACTCAAAATAATTAAAACTAATTTTTAGGCTTTAAAATAATTTTTCATAATTTATTATGTATTTTTAATAATTAAAAACTATTTTTATTCTAATTATTTTTAATTAAAATAATTAATTTTTTGTTAAATATTGTGAGTTATGATATTAATGATGGATAAGTTCGTGTTGATTAAAGATGAATTTGATAGTTTCATTGTGTTGGGATTATTTGTGTTAGTAAAAATTGACATCTATTCCGATGATAATTGATGTCTAGAGGTTATATTATTCAATCGGGTATTCGGGACACTTTTCGTGTCAGAGTTACTATTCATGAGTTACTATTCATGAGTTACTATTCAGGAGTTACTATTCACGAGTTACTATTCAGAAGTTACTATTCACGAGTTACTATTCACGAGTTACTATTCACTCTAGTATTGTGCATTCGGGTATTTGGGTACAATATTATTCTAGGAGGAGATGTGCTAAATTTTCAGACCGTTGGTTGAAGTTATAATAGTGAATCAATATGGAACGCTGGTGGAAAAGTTATAATAGTGAATCAATATGGATCGCTTGTTTAAAAGTTTTAAATAGTGAATCAGTATGGACCGCTGGTTTAAAAGTTTTAATAGTGAATCAGTATGGACCGTTGCTTTAAGTTTTAATATGGACCGTCCGTTTCAAAGTAAATCGATCTGGACCGTTCATGAATTAGTTACTATTCATTCCATTCTTCTATAAATATAAGCTCATTCCTTCATTATTTCTTACGAATTCACTGAAACTCTAGAGAGAGAAATTATAGAGAGAAAGAAGAAGAGTATTCTGCTATTTCACTACATCTATATCCAGTTTCTTTTACAATAAGGGGTGTTATTCTTTCTTATTCATGAAGAGAACTTCTGTTATTCCATTCTTTATTATTACATTGGAATAACTTTGTATCTGTGGCATACCCTCGTACATAACTTTGTATAAGTGGCATACCTATACTTGGTGAAATCCTTACGTTATTCCATTCTTTATTATTCTATTGGAATAACTCAGTATATATAGATACCTCGTACATAACCTGTATAAGTGGCATACCCTATACTTGGTGAAATCCTTATGTTATTCCATTCTTTATTATTCTATTGGAATAACCTATATACGCGGCATACCCTGTACATAACCTGTATAAGTGGCATACCCTATACTTGGTGAAATCCTTTTGTTATTCCATTCTATATTATTATGTTGGAATAACTTCATTTTATCACAATACCATATACATGGTGAAATTCTTCTATTATTCCGTTCTTTATTATTCTATCGGAATATCACCGCTTCGGTGTAATTTCACTTTGACACAGTTCCATTTATTATTCATTGGAATAACTTTTGTATATGTGGATTACCGTATACCGGTGATTTCGTTGTTATTCCATTCTTTAATATTATGTGGAAATATCACATGCATGCGCTTCTGGGACCTGGTTCCATTCTTTATTATTCTGTTGAGAATAACCTGTCGGTGGGATCTATCGCATGCATGGTGATTTCCTCTGTTATTCCATTCTTTATTATTCTGTTGGAATAACCTGTCTATGTGGAGTACCACATGCATCCTTTGTATTCATTCCTTATTAAATTGTGGAAGTGATCTGTATACGTGGATTACCGCATGGCGGACGAAAATCCATTTGCAGTTTCATATATTCTCTTATACTCAGTTGATTAAAGCTTTAACTTCTACACTCCATGAAATTAGTGGAATATCTTTGGTATTTGCGCTTCATCCAGTATCTTTTCATGAAAATATTCTTCTGAGCATTCTTGAATTTTACTCTACAAAGAAGTATCATGTTGACAATTTGGACGTTATTGGTTCCTGGTTAAATTAATTCGTGAACTTGTTTTGTTGAATTATTATGTCATTGTCATCATCCTCATGCATATATATATATATTGTGATTTAAGGTCATCTTTGGCTTACGTGCATAGATGGACTTAGTATGATTATGACCAGGGATCATTCGGTATAATCATGACCTGTAATGTTATAAATGATATGGTAAAAGTCCTCAGTGGTCTGTAATGCATTGATGGACAGTTTTTGGTATGATTATGACCAGGGATTGTTCGGTATAGTCATGACCATTGATGACTTAATGAATATCCTTGGCCGTAGTACAGGGATGATTAGATGATGTGTTTTAATTATGAAGCTGAGTCTCAGCAATAAAAATTGATGAAAACATTTTAAAACCATAGAAGATAGTAGATTTTATTCCCTACTTGAATCTTCTAATGGATTGCTTATTCCGCTGCAGTTAAACTTGATGTCTATTATATTTTATCAGTTTAACATTCTTGAAGACTATTGATAATTTATCTTGCATTATCTTAGTCATAATATTTCTTACTGGGCTAGTTGAGCTCACCCTTTCTTTCACTTTGTTCTCTTGAGAAAAATGAATATATATACCGGGACGAAGTCGGGGAATGGAGTGACAGTCCAGAGGATAGCATTAGTAGACCTCACTATTATGTTAAATAGTGTGATAATAAATGTAATGAGGACTCCATTGAGAGTGGATATTGTCTAGAAGGCAATATTATTGTTTAAACTCTCTGTTTATGTTTTGTCGTATTTTACACGACAGTTGTATAATTAAGTTGTATTTGAATTTATGTACCATGTATCTGGCGACTCAAGATGGGTGATGAATACCTAATTTTGGGGGCGTCACACGCCAAATACATGGTACATAAATCAAATACAAACTTAATAATACAACTGTCGGGTAATATACGACAAAACATAATCGAGAGTTTAAACAAGAATATCGCCTTCTAGATAATATCCACTCTCAATGGAGTCCTCATTACACTATTATGACGACGCCCCAAAACAGTATACATCACCCATCTTGGGTCGCTTGGATACTTGGTATGTAATTCAACTACAAACTTAATTATATAACGATGTGTGTACAATACGAAAAAACATATTGAGAGTTTAAACAAGAATATTGCCTTCTAGACAATATCCACTCTCAATGGAGTCCTCATTACAATTATTATCACACTATTTCACAGAATAGTGAGGACTACTAAAGCCACTTATCCTGGACCATCACTCCATTTCCCGACTTGTCCCAGCTATATTCTCATTTCCTGAAGAGAACAATGAAAGAAAAGGGTGAGCTCAACTAGCCCAGTAAGAAATATTATGACTAAGATAATGCGGAATAAATTATCCTTAGCCTTCAACATTATAACAACTGATAGAATACAATAGACAACAAGTTTTAGATCAACAACTGCAGCAGAATAAGCAATCCATTATAAGAGTCAAGTGGAACATAATGTCTACTGTCTCCTCTAGATTAAAAGTCCATCGTTAATATTTCATTCCTGAAATACTCATCAATAGTTCTTTGTTATACCCAAGACAAAAAAGAACTATCATCACCTGTATTCACCTGAACCACCAAAGATTATAGTTAAATCCACAATTCATATTTATAATCATGTAAATCAACAGTTTCTCCTTGCCACAAAGGCTTAATAGAACATTTACTCAATATCCTTACCCCAAAGGCTAAAGATATTCAAATGTAATAACAATGATCATACCAATCAGTTGTCTACCTTTGCACTATGGGCCAAAGATATTCAACTATAAAACCAATGGTCATGATCATACCAATCAATTGTCTGGCAGTGCACTACGGCCAAAGACATTCAACTGTTAATTAATGGTCATGATCCTGCCAATCACATCATCGAATTATCTATGCACTATGGGCCAAGGATATTCTTTAGTATCACAAGTGGTCATGATCATGTCATACACCTGTCCATCTTTGCACTACGGGCCAAAGCTTTCAATCAACAGTTCGTCTTTGCACGTAAGCCAAAGATATACAATTGTAAAATCAATAATCAACAGTCCATCTTTGCATGTAAGCCAAAGATATACAACCATAAAACCAATAATCAACAGTCCATCTATGCACGTAAGCCAAAGATATACAACTGTAAAACCAATAATCAACAGTCCATCTATGTACGTAAGCTAAAGATGACTTTCATCACAATATAAGTATGAGGATGATGACAATGATATAAGCATTAATCAAACGAAATCAAGGATAAATATTAAAGACTTTAATTTATCCACAGTTTAAAAATATCCAAATTGTCAACATGATACTGCTTTGTGGAGTAAAATTCAAGAATAATATTCATGTACCAAAAATAATTTGGACAGAAAAGAAATATATTTTTCGGGTGAATAGTACCCTGTGAATAGTACTTTAGGAATAGTACCCCGTGAATAGTACCCCGACACGAAAAGTATCCCGAATACCCGAGTGAATGATACTAGAGTGAATAGTAATCGGGTGAATAGTAACTCGTGAATAGTACTCCGGCATAAAAAGTGCCCCGAATATCCGAGTGAATAATACTAGAGTGAATAGTAATGGGGTGAATAGTAACCCGTGAATAGTAACTCATAAAAAAAATACCAAAGAAAAATGATATTCCATGACGAGTACAAAAGAAATGATATCTCACACGAGTATAATAGAATATACGAAACTGTAAATGGATTTTCACCCGCCATGCGGTAATCCACGTATACAGATCATTTTCACAATTTAATAAAGAATGAATACGAATGATCATTCACCATGCATGCGGTAATCCACATAGACATGTTATTCCAACAGAAGAATTCACCAGGCATGCGATAAACTACATAGACAGGTTATTCCAACAGAATAATAAAGAATGGAACTAGGTCATGCGTAATCCGCATGCATGACGGGATATTCCAACAGAATAATAAAGAAGCGGAACCGGTCATGCGTTATCCATACGCAGACAGGATATTCCAATGTAATAATAAAGAAGGAATAACAACAAAATTCACGGGCATGCGATAGATCGCGCAGACGAGTTATTCCAATGTAATAATAAAGAATGGAATAATGAAGAATTTCACCATGTATGCGGTACTTCGCATAGACAGGTTATTTTAACATAATAATAAAGAATGGAATAACAATAGCTCTCTTCATGAATACAAAAAAATAATACCCCTTACTATAATAATAATATCCCTTACTATAATAATAATAATATCCCTTACTTTAGAAGAAAACTGGATACTGAAATAGTGAGTTAGTAGACTTCTCTTCTTCTTTCTCTCTATAATGTCTCTCTATATTAATTGCACTATAACTTTAGTGAATTGGTGAGAAATGAAGGAAGAATGAGCTTCTATTTATAGGAAAATATAGTTTCGATAATTGCCAGTTTTGGGGCTCGAAATATTACAGTATAATACCTTCCTCTTTTTCTTCATTTCTAATTTAGTCCTGCAAGTATTATCAAACTTGCACCACCTCCCCTAATAGTAAATCATGTGAATCAATAGTAACTCATGTGAATCAATAGTTCTAGACATGTGAAAATATGAATTATAGTATAATACCTCCATCTATACCTCCATTTTTAACATAGTAATGCAAGTATTATCAATCTTGCACCAACTCCCCTAATAGTAAATGAATGTGAATCAATAGTACACACATGTGAACAAATAGTTATAATCATGTGAATCAATAGCAATTAATTGCTCATTTATCCGGTTAATTACCCGATTGGTCAATATAACCTCCAGACATCAATTATTATCGAAATAAATGTCGATTTTCACTAACACTAATAATTCCAACACAATGGAACTATCAATTTCATCTTTAATCAACACGAACTTATTCATCATTAATATTATAATTCACAATATTTAACAACCAGATCGTTCCCAGGAAAGAGGGGGCTTTCCGATAAGGATTTCTCCTTATTGGCGCGCAATTAGGTGACCAAACCTCTCCTTGACAGAACTTCTAGACATTGTCAATATTGCAAATAATAATATGAATTATTTTTCCGTCTCAATTATTGATTTAATAATATAACATATTATACAGATGATACTGTGACAATAATTGAATCAATAATATGAGAGATATGATGCAGCAATTACTGTAGCAATAATTGAGTATAACTGATTGACTTCTTACGTAAACATCAATAATCAATACCGTGTGCTACTATGCAACCACGCGTATTACTTTACTTCTATCATCGATTATTTTATGACAACTTGCTTACTTTGAAAAAAAATTCAAATATCACCCTTAACTTTAAACTTTTATCAATTTAACTATTTACCAAAATAGAAAATTGAATACTTTTATTTCATAAAATTCGGGATCTCATAATTATTATCACACTATTTTACATAATAGTGAGGACTACTAAAGCCACTTATCCTGGACCATCACTCCATTCCCCGACTCATCCCAGCTATATTCTTATTTCCTGAAGAGAACAATGAAAGAAAAGGGTGAGCTCAACTAGCCCAATAAGAAATATTATGACTAAGATAATGCAGAATAAATTATCATTAGCCTTCAACAGTATAACAACTGATAGAATATAATAGACAACAAGTTTTAGATCAACAACTGCAGCGGAACAAGCAACCCATTAGAAGAGTCAAGTAGAGCATCATATCTACTATCTTCTATGATTTAAAAGTTTATCATCAATTTTATCGCTGTAATACCCATCAACAGTTCTTTATTATATCCCAGACAAAGAGAACTTTCATCACCAGTCTTCACCTGAACCACCAAAGATTTTAGTTAAATTCACAATTCATGTTTATAATAATGTGAATCAACAGTTCCTCCTTGCCACAAAGGCTTAATAGAACGTTTACTCAATATCCTTACCCCAAAGGCTAAAGATATTCAAATGTAATAACAATGATCATACCAATCAGTTGTCTATCTTTGCACTACGGGCCAAAGATATTCAACTATAAAACCAATGGTCATGATCATACCAATCAATTGCATGTCAGTGCACTATGGCCAAAGACATTCAACTGTTAACTAATGGTCATGATCCTGCCAATCACATCATCAAATTATCCATGCACTACGGCCAAGGATATTCTTTAGTATCACCAGTGGTCATGATCATGTCATACACCTGTCCATATTTGCACTACGGGCCAAAGCTATCAATTAATAGTTCATCTTTGGATTACGACCAAAGATATCAATCAACAGTTCTTCTTTGCACTACAGGCCAAAGACATACAATTGTAAAACCAATAACCAATAGTCCATCTATGCACTGCGGGCCAAAGATGACTTTTAATGCAATATAAGCATGATGATCATGACAATGATATAAAGAACAGTCAAATGAGATAAAGGATAAATATTAAACATTTATAATATAATTTATCCAGAGTTCAAGAATATCCAAATGTTATCAATCACTTAGTAATCTCATAATCTAATATCATTAATATTATAATAATATTTTAATCATTTCTTAAACTTATAAATAATTTATTTTAATTGTTTACACTTTACTAATTAATCCATTTAATCATCCTAAAATGCCAAACTCATAAGATTTCATCACCAATAACCAAAACTCTCATCAAAAATCTGCATATACCTTATATAGGATTTCCAAGCCATAAAATCCTATTTACCAATTTTTCAACTACACATAACATATTTAATTCATATGTTTGTAACTAAACTATTTTCATGATAAATAACAAATCAGTCCCAAAAAGTTTTCTTTTCTGGGATTTAGCAGAATATAGTCCCATATTGAACGTATATTTTTCTCGAATTTTTTAAAATTCATTTACTATTTTTCATATGGCTAAAACTACAGAATATTTAGACATTTATCATAAACTTTACTTTTGTCCAAAAATTTCAAAATTTACAGGGTATACTCCTGTGATATACATGTACTCTCAATAAAAATTTCACCAATTTTGGAGTTAACCACAAAGAGTTATAAGGGTTTACTTTTAAAATAGTCTTTTCCCATAAAATTATCATTTCTAATTTTTCCAAAATTTTTTGGGTCACAAAAATTACTTAAAGCGCAAATGGATTTTCACCCCCATGCGGTAATCCACGCATGATGCAGATCATTTCCACAATTTAATAAATAATGAATCTGAAGGGTCATTTACCGTGCATGCAGTAGTCCGTGAGAGACAAAGTTATTCCAATGTAATAATAAAGAATGGAATAACAGAAGAATTCACCATGCATGCGGTAGTCTGCGTAGATAGGTTATTACAATAGAATAATAAAGAATGGAATAATAACCCTTACGAGTATTAAAGAAAAATAACTCTCTTCATGAATACGAAAGAAATAATACCCCTTACCTTAGAAGAAAACTGGATACTAGAATAGTAAGGTAACAGACTTCTCTTTTCTTTCTCTCTATAATTTCTCTATAATAATTGCTCTTGTGAGACTTAGTGAATTGGTGAGAATGAAAGAAGAATGAGCTTCTATTTATAGGAAAATATAGTTTCGATAATTGCACGTTTTGGGGCTCGAAATATTACAGTATAATACCTTCCTCTTTTTCTTTATTTTTAATTTAGTCCTGCAAGTATTATCAAACTTGCACCACCTTCCCTAATAGTAAATCATGTGAATTAATAGTTCATTCATGTGACTCAATAGTATAATCATGTTAAAAAACTAATTACAGTATAGTACCTTCATCTATACCTCTATTTTTAATTTAGTCATTCAAGTATTATCAATCTTGCACCAACTCTCCTAATAGTAAATCATGTGAATCAATAGTACACACATGTGAACACATAATTATAAGCATGTGAATCAATAACAATTAATTCCTCATTTATCCGGTGAATTACCTGATTGGTCAATATAACTTTCAGACATCAATTATTATCGAAATAAATGTTGATTTCCACTAACACTAATAATTCCCACACAATGGAACTATCAATTTCATCTTTAATCAACACGAACTTATTCATCATTAATATTATAATTCACAATATTTAACAACCAGGTCGTTCCTAGGAAAGAAGGGGCTTTCCGATAAGGATTTCTCCTTATTGACGCTCAATTAGGTGACCAAATATCTCCTTGACAGAACTTCTAGACATTGTCAATATTGCAAATAATAATATGAATAACTTTGTCGTCTCAATTATTGATTTAATAATATATCATATTATGCGATGATGATCTTTGTGACAATAATTGAATCAATAATATGAGAGATATGATGCAACAATTACTGTAGCAATAATTGAGTATAACTGAGTGACTTCTCACGTAAGCATCAATAATTAATACCGTGTGCTACTATGCAATTACGTGTATTACTGTACCTTTATCACCGATTATTTATGACAACTTGCTTACTTTGCAAAATTTTCAAATATCACTCTTAACTTTAACCTTTTATCAATTTAACCATTTACTAAAATAGAAAAATTGAATACTTTTATTTCTCAAAATTCGGGATCTCACAGATTCCATGACCAAATCATTAAGCCTCAGAGAGATTTAATCTCTCAAAAACCTTGTCAGACGTTGTTCTTCATTTTTGGGTTTTCCAAAAATGAAGAACAGTTCATGGTGCCCACTTTAGATCTCTATAACTCGCGTTACATGATTGCTCAATATGTTCTAAAGGTCAAATCTTGAAGAATACACGTCAGGGTACATTTCTATTACATCCTAACATCATAACATCAACACGTAATAAAGATTTCAGCCAGCCAAAGTACCTGTCAGAAACGGTTCTTGACTTTCTGGGTTTTCCAGAAATGGAACCCAGACAGTTGGTCAACCTATGTTTGACCGTGCTTAAATTCATTTTTGTTTATGACATGAGCAATATAAAGGCATGATCGTGTAGTAATTATACCAGTCTACAAGATTCAAATCACAACTTGTCCAAACTAACCAAACACTACAAGATCTAGAGCTTCAAAAGTGACTGTCAGGCTTTCTGGGCAAATCTGGGCTGCCCAGAAATCCAACTTCGTGATCGGTCAACGAACTTTGACTGCTTATAACTTTCGATCTACAAATGATCTGGACTTGATTCAAGTTCCAGATCTAAGACCTTATATTATACAACAAGCACAAACCTTCAAAACACCAAAACATTAACAGAGACAGATCTAGAAGACCTGACATTTGACTATCAGACACCATTTTCCAGTTTTCCAGATTTGAGAAAACTTTAAATTCGTGCATCTAGATGATATAGATATATGATCTAACCACCCAGATCACTATGTGACACCATCTAACAAAACTTTAAACAACAACTAACATCAAACAACATGGATCACATGATTTTTAAAAATTAGGGTTTATACCTCCTTTAAAGCTTGATCTAGATTCTGATCTTTGAGTTCTGATCTTGCTAAGCTAAGAACTGATATTGGCTTATCTTAGCACTCTCTCTCACTCTAGATTTCGGATTTAGAAGAGAGAGAAAGGGTTGGAGAGAATGAGAATTAAAGTGTGCATTTTATCTTTCTTAATCTATATAATTTATATGATTCAATGTTTCTAGCAATCTAAATGGCTGATTTTGGATACATAGCTAGGGCTAGGACTAGGGTTAGTTCACCCACTCAAGATTATAGCAAGATGTGCAAGCTACCAATTAAAGAATGTGACATAAGGGTATAATAGTCATTTCCATACCATTTTAAATTCTAAAATTGTCATTTGATCAAACCCTTAGGGTTAAAACCTAAGGTTTCCATAAAGACCAATTTCTAGGATTTTCAACTTAGATTTTCAAAATAGAAAATTATGATAATTAAATTATAATTAGAGTTTCCTAATTATATTATAATTTCCTAATCATATTAGGACTTAAACATATTAGGATTAATATTTCCTAATTACAAATTAAAATTACCTAATTACAAATTAGGGTTTTAAATTTACAAATTAGGGTTCCTAATAATTAGGGTTTCTAATTATTAGAATTTCTAATTAATACAAAAACCATATATGTTGTACTTAAATCCCCAATTTAGGGTTTCCATATACCGAATTAGGGTTTTAAATTCCTAGAACTGAACTTAGGGTTTCAAGAACTGGTCTCTAGGGTTTCTTATCAGGCATTAGGGTTTTCTAACTGAACGTTGACGTTCTTAATATAATACTCGGGTTTGACACTTATAAAATTTATTTGGTCAACCCTTGACCCCTAACCACATTCTGAACACATAGATGACCATATACACAGAACATATTCACGTATACACTTAATCCTGAAAAGTTCACCTAAATCCTTCACAGAAATTTGAAATCCTCAAAATTCCTTCCCAAAAATGTCAAATGCATAAACTTATTTTCTATCTAGGTTCTAATATTAAACCCTAAATTAATCAATTATGATTTTAAAATTTTTCTAAATTCTCGGGTTGTCACAGGAGCAATGACAACCAGCGCGGAGGAAAATATCCGAACAGAAGCGGTAACCACTCTGGTGGTAATCGTGGCTATGATAGTAGAAAAAGCGAGTCAGGGGGAGATTTCAAAAAGAGAAGGTACAACAATGATAACTAAGACGTCAAAACCAACATCAACTGTTTGTAGGGGAGGAGAGCGACCACCGGTCGTATGTTATAAATACGGGAAGGAGGGACACATTAGCCCAAACTGTCCACAATAATTCAAGGTGTGTTATAACTATGGAAATGAAGGTCATATAGCTCGAGATTATCCTATAGCGAAACCAAGTCCAGCGGGGATGGTGACTGCAAAGGCTATCCCAGAAAAGTCAAAATCGGTGGTTTCTAGAAGAGTGTTTGTCGTGACTGCCCAAAACGGGAGGAACCCGAATGAGGTAATCATGGGTAAGCTAATCATAAACTCTTACAAAGTTTATACCTTATTAGATACCGGTTCTACCCATTCTTTTATCTCTCCTGCTTGTGCTCAACGTTTGAACTTGACTTTTGAGAAATTAGACTTTGACTTATCCGTTGAAACTCCGTTAGGAGAAACTTTCAGTACATCCACTGTTTATAAATCTTGCTTGATTCAAGTTGGGATCATCACATTACCTGTTGATCACATCTCTTTAAAGATATTTGCATTTGATGTGATTTTAGGGATTGATTGGTTAACCACTCATCATGCTAAAATTGATTGTTTTCGTAAGGTCGTTAGTTTTCATATTCCTAACCAACCTGTTATGCGAATTCAAGCAGCCAAACCACTAAAGTCAATCACTGTCATATCAAGCCATAAAGCCATTCGTTTATTAAAAAATGGATGTTAAGCTTTCTTAGCCCGTGTCATGGATTTAAACAAAAATATGTCAGATTTGAATAATATTTCTGTTGTTAGTAAAATTTCCTGACGTATTTCCTGAAGAACTTTCTAGCCTACCCCTAGAGCGTGATATCGAATTTTGTATTAACCTTGAACCCGGTACAAAACCCATTTCCAAAACCCCATATCGAATGGCTCCTATTGAACTTCAGGAGTTAAAAACCCAACTACATGAGTTGTTGGATATTTGTTTCATTCGTCCTAGTACATCCCCTTGGGGTGCACCTGTTTTATTCATAAAGAAGAAAGATGGGAGTATGCAACTTTGCATTAACTATCAGGAGTTGAAGCATGTCACCATCAAAAAATAGGTACCCACTACCTTGCATTGATGACCTGTTTGACCAGTTGCAAGGTGCTAAATTCTTCTCAAAAATTGATCTTTGTTCCAGATATCATCAATTAAAGATTAAAACTGAGGATATTCCGAAGACTGCCTTCAGAACTCGTTACGGGCATTATAAATTCCTAGTCATGTCTTTTGGATTGACTAATGCTCCTGTGGCTTTCATGGATATGATGAACCGAGTATTCAAGGAATATTTAGATCATTTTATGGTTGTCTTTATTGATGACATCCTCATCTATTCCAAAAGTCGTAAAGATCATTAGCAATACTTGAGGCTGATACTCTAAAAGCTTCGTGAAAACAAGCTATATGCCAAGTTGAAGAAATACGAGTTCTGGCTTGAGGAAGTAGCATTCCTTGGGCACATGGTATCGAAGTATGGAATATCAGTTGACCCGACAAAGATTGAAGCGATAAAAAGTTGGGAGCAACCTAAGTCAGTAACCGAAGTACGTAGCTTTCTGGGCTTAGCTGGTTATAATCGGAGATTCGTGGAAGGATTTTCTCAAATCGCTACTCCATTAACTCAGCTGACTTGAAAAGATACAAAATTTGAATGGAGCGAGGAATGTGAGAAGAGCTTCTAAGAACTCAAGAGGAGACTCATTTCGGCACCTGTTCTGACAATACCATCTGGTTCGGAGGGATTTTTCATTTACAACGATGCTTTAGGAAAAGGTTTAGGATGTGTTCTCATGCAACATGGAAAAGTCATAGCCTATGCCTCGCGATAACTTAAAGAATATGAGAGGAATTATCTTACTCATGATCTAGAGTTGGCAGCAGTCGTTTTCACATTAAAAATCTGGAACCACTATCTATATGGGGAGAAAGTGGAGATATATTCAGATCATAAAAGCCTCAAATATTTCTTCTCCCAAAAAGAACTCAACATGCAGCAATGACGTTGGCTCGAGCTATTGAAAGATTACGCCCATACCATTCAATACCATCCTGGAAAAGCAAATGTGGTAGATGACGCATTGAGTAGAAGATCGTATGTAGGTACGAATGCGATATTGTTAACATAAAGACCCATTTTGTACGACTTACAAAGGATAGAGATAGAGTTAAGGCTCCAAGTACCCACATGATGATATCAAATATACGAGTAGAACTGACTTTAATCAATAAAGTTAAAGCTACTCAAGCTACAGACCCAGAGCTGATGCGTATGAAGAAGAAAGTACAAGAAGGTGCTATTCTAGAAGCAAAAATCGATGAAGAAAGAATACTTCGAGTGAACTCCAGACTTTGTGTTCCTAACGACTCTGATTTGAAGTACAAAATTATGATGGAGGCACACAACACACCATTTGCAATTCATCCTAGAAGTACTAAAATATATCGTGATCTTCGACATATATTTTGGTGGAGTAATATGAAGAGAGAGATCACAGAGTTTACCTCAAGATGTTTAACTTGTCAACGTGTCAAGGCGGAGCATCGAGTACCAAAAGGTCCATTGCAACCACTTGAGATTCTAGAATGGAAATGGGAGCACATTAACATAGATTTTGTTACTATTCTTCCCAAGGTTTCTCAAGGCATAGATGCAATTTGGGTCATTGTCGATAGATTAACTAAGTCTGCTCATTTCTTGCCTATACGAGAAACTTATTCACTTGAACGTCTTGCTCGTATATACATAAATGAGATTGTGAGATTGCATGGTATGCCAGTATCCATAGTTTCTGATCGAGACCCAAGATTCACTTCATGATTTTGGGTTAGCTTGCAGAAAACTATGGGCACGGATTTACGATTCAGTTCTGCATACCATCCTCAAACAGACGGGCAATTGGAAAGGACTATTCAAACTCTTGAAGATCTATTAAGTGTAAGACCCAAACTTTTTTTGAATAAAGAATAATTTTTCTCGAAATATATTTTTGAATATTATGGTGTGGATATGATATAATGTTATAGTTGTGGGTAATATTTGGAAAATTTTTCAAAGTAAGCAAGTTAATATAAAATATTCATTGTGTCAGTGAATATTCGATTGGTCAGGGAATATTTGTTTTAACAAGAAATATTCGATGACGATTTACAACAATTAGTGGGACCCCACAACGGAAGTAAGTATTGTCGTAGTTAGAAAAGGCGAAATATCTTTTATAAAAATAACGGCGGAAGTTTTTACCGTTAAAAAGCGTTGAACTACCCGATGATAAAAATGCTGATGTCTGGCGTGGTTGCATAGTAGCACACGGTATTGATTATTGATGCTTACGTGAGAAGTCACTTAGTTATACTCAATTATTACTACAGTAATTGTTGCATAATATCGCACGTTATTTGATTCAATTATTGTCATATTATCATCTGCATAATATCTTATATTATTAAATAAATAATTGAGACAACAAGGTTATTCATATTATTATTTACAATATTGACAATGTCTAGAAAGTTCTGTCGAGGAGAGGTTTGGTCACCTAATTGCACGCCAATAGGGAGAAATCTTTATTGGAAAGCCCCCTCTTTCCTGAGAACGATCTGGTTATTAAATATTTTGAGTTATAATATTAATGATGAATAATTGTTGAAGTATTAAGAATGTGTTTATTGAAGATAAGTGAATTACAAAAGTTAGAGGGGAATAATGCAAACTTGGAAAACTTTAGGGGTATTAAAGTGTAATAAGTTAAATCAATCTGGACCATTGGTGGTGATTTTAATAGTAAATCAATCTGGACCATTGATGGTAGTTTTAATA
Organism: Panax ginseng; assembly: GCA_020205605.1. NCBI lineage: Eukaryota > Viridiplantae > Streptophyta > Magnoliopsida > Apiales > Araliaceae > Panax > Panax ginseng. Next base: position 14,734,998 of record CM035144.1, read on the forward strand.
GTAAATCAATCTGGACCATTGATGGTGGTTTTAAAAGTAAATCAATTTGGACCGTCGGTGTTGGTTTTAAAAGTAAATCACTCTAGACTGTCGGTGGTGGTTTTAAAAGTAAATCAATCTGGACCGTCGGTTGTGGTTTTAATAGTAATCAATATGGATCGTCCGTTCTTCTTTCATTCTCACCAATTCACTAAGATTCACAAGAGACACAATAGAGAGAGAAACTATAAAGAGTAAGAAGAAGAGTATTCTGCTACTTCACTTTTGCAGTATCCAGCTTTCTACTAAGGTAAGGGGTATTATTTCTTTCGTATTTATAAGGAATACTATTTTTCGTATTGATCTTTTAGTATGTCGGAATAACTTGTCTACGCGGATTACGTACCGTATGACAGGTGGAAATCTATTTGCAGTTTTCGTATGTTAATTCTTTTCATATTCTTAAATTTAAACTTACTATAGTAAGTATTGCTTCTATAATCCTTGAAATTAGTGGAATATCCGTGAGTTTTGCACTTCATCCAGTATCATTTTATTGGAATATTGATATGAATTTTTTTATTAAATATCAATATTTTCACCCGAAGTACTATTCACGTGTTACTATTCACTATAATATTATTCACTCAGGTATTCGAGACACTTTTCATGCCGGGGTACTATTCACGACTTACTATTCATGGGTTACTATTCACTCAAATATTGTTCACTCGGGTATTTGGAGCACTTTTCATGTCGAGGTACTATTCACGGGGTATTATTCCCGAAGTACTATTTATAGGGTACTATTCACGGGGTACTATTCACCAAAAAATTTATTTCTTTTCTGTCCAAATTATTTTTGATACATGGATATTATTCTTGAATTTTACTCCACAAAGCAGTATCATATTGAAAATTTGGACATTATTGAATTCTGGATAAATAAAATTATAAATCTTTAAAAATTTAGCCTTTACTTTCTTTTAATTGAATTCTTATATCAATGTCATCATCCTCATGCTTATATTGTGATGAAAGTCATCTTTGGCTTACGTGCATAGATGGACTATTGATTGGTATGATTATGATCAAGGATAATTCGGTATAATCATGACCATTGATTATCACACTAATGATTCTTGGCCCGTAGTGCAAGAATAATTTGTGGACGTGATACTAATGAATATCCTTGGCCCGTAGTGCAGGGATGATTCGATGATGTGATCTATTTATTAAGATGAGTCCCAGCAATAAAGTTAATGATAAACTTTTTAAATCATAGAAGATAATAGATATCATGCTCTACTTGACTATTCTAATAGATTGCTTGTTCCGCTGCAGTTAAACTTGTTGTCTATTATATTCTATCAGTTTAACATTGTTGAAGGCTAATGATAACTTATTCTGCATTATCTTAGTCATAATATGTGACGCTCCCAAAATAGGTATACATCACCCATCTTGGGTCGCCAGATACACACTACATAACTCAACTACAAACTTAATTATACAACTGTCGGGTAATATACGACAAAACATAGTTGAGAGTTTAAACAAGAATATTGCCTTCTAGACAATATCCACTCTCAATGGAGTCCTCATTACATTTATTATCACACTATTTCACAGAATAGTGAGGACTACTAATGCAACCATCTGGACCGTCACTCCGTTCCCCGACTAGTCCTAGCTATGTTCTCATTTCCTGCAAAGAACAATGAAAGCAAAGGGTGAGATCAACTAGCCCAGTAAGAAATATTATGACTAAGATAATGCAGAAAAAAAATTATCCTTAGCCTTCAACAGTATAACAACTGATAGAATACAATAGACAACAAGTTTTAGATCAACAACTGCAGCAGAAATAAGCAATCCATTAGAAGAGTCAAGTAGAGCATAAAATCTACTATCTTCTATGATTTAAAAAGTTTTTCATCAAATTTATCACGAGACTCGACAATAAATAAAATTGAATCATCCTTGCACCACGACCGACCAGGATATTCATGTAATCATCAATGGTCATGATTATACCGAATAATCCCTGGTCATAATCATACCAACAACTGTCCATCAATGAACTACAGGCCAATGAGGACTTTTACCACATCGTTCGTCACATTACGGTCAAGATTATACCGAATAATCCCTGATCATAATCATACCAAGTCTATCTATGCACGTAAGGCAAAGATGACTTTAATCACAATATAAGCATGAGGATGATGACAATGACATAATAATTCAATAAAACAAGTTCAAGGATAAATTTTAAAGATTTATAATTTAATTTATCCAGAAATCAATAACGTCCAAATTGTCAACATGATACTACTTTGTAGAGTAAAATTCAAGAATAATATTCATGTACCAAAAATAATTTGGACAGAAAAGAAATATATTTTTCGGGTGAATAGTACCCCATGAATAGTACTTCGAGAATAGTATCCCGTGAATAGTACCTCGACACAAAAAGTGTCCCGAATACCCGAGTGAATGATACTAGAGTGAATAGTAATCGGGTGAATAGTAACCCGTGAATAGTAACTCATGAATAGTACTTTGGCACGAAAAGTACCCCGAATACCCGAGTGGATAATACCTGAGTGAATAGTAACCAGGTGAATAATAACTCGTGAATAGTAACTCATAAAAAAATACCAAAGAAAATGATATTCCATGACGAGTACAAAAGAAATGATATCTCAGACTAGTATAATAGAATATACAAAGCGCAAATGGATTTTCACCACCATGCGGTAATCCACGAAAGATGATCATTTCCACAATTTAATAAGGAATGAATACAAAGGATCATTCACCATGCATGCGGTAATCCACATAGGCGAGTTATTCCAATGAGAATAATAAAGAATGGAATAATAGAAGAATTCACCATGCATGCGATTGACAAAGATGCAGACGAGTTATTCCCAATGAGAATAATAAAGAATGGAACGGGTCATGCGTAATCCGCATGCAGACAAGATATTCCAACAAAGATAATAAAGAATGGAACCGGGTCATGCATAATCCGCATGTACAGTGAGGATATTCCAAATGAATAATAAAGAATGGAATAACAATTGAATTCACGGTGTACGCGGGTACTTGCATAGATGAGTTATTCCAACATAATAATAAAGAATGGAATAATGGAAGAATTTCACCATGTATACGATAGTCGCGATATCTGAGTTATTCCAATGAATAATAAGGTATAGAATAACAATAACTCTCTTCATGAATACGAAAGAAATAATACCCCTCACTACAATAATGATATCCCTTACCTCAGAAGAAAACTGGATACTGGAATAGTGAGGTAGCAGACTTCTCTTCTTCTTTATCTCTATAATTTCTCTCTATAATAATTGCTCTATAGCTTTAGTGAATTGGTGTGAAATGAAGGAAGAATGAGCTTCTATTTATAGGAAAATATAGTTTCAATAATTGTACATTTTAGGGCTTAAAATATTACAGTATAATACCTTCCCCTTTTTCTTCCTTTTTAATTTAGTCTTGCAAGTATTATCAAACTTGCACCATCTCCCCTAATAGTAAATCATGTGAATCAATAGTTCTAGACATGTGAAAATACGAATTACAGTATAGTACCTCCATATATACCTCCATTTTTAACTTAGTCATGCAAGTATTATCAATCTTGCACCAACTCCCCTAATAATAAATGAATGTGAATCAATAGTACACACATGTGAACAAATAGTTATAATCATGTGAATCAATAGTACACATATGTGAACACATAGTTATAAGCATGTGAATTAATAGCAATTAATTGCTCATTTATCCGGTTAATTACCCGATTGATCAATATAACTTCCAGACATCAATTATCATCGAAATAAATGTCGATTTTCACTAACACTAATAATTCCCACACAATGGAACTATCAATTTCATCTATAATCAACACGAACTTATTCATCATTAATATTATAACTCACAATATTTAACAACCAGGTCGTTCCCAGGAAAGAGGGGGCTTTCCGATAAGGATTTCTCCTTATTGGCGCGCATGTTGGGTGACCAAACCTCTCTTTGACAGAACTTCTAGACATTGTCAATATTGTAAATAATAATATGAATAACTTTGTCATCTCAATTATTGATTTAATAATATATAAAATATTAACAATAATTGAATAAAACTGAGTGACTTCTCACGTAAGCATTAATAATCAATACCGTGAGCTACTATGCAACCACGCGTATAACTGTACTTTTACCATCGATTATTTTATGACAACTTGCTTACTTTGAAAATTTTTCAAATACCACCCTTAACTTTAACCTTTTATCAATTTAACCATTTACTAAATAAAATAATTATAAGAAAATTGAATACTTTCATTTCATAAAATTTGGGGTCTTACATAATATTTCTTACTAGGCTAGTTGAGCTCACCCTTTTGCTTCCATTGTTCTCTTCAAGAAATGAGAACGTAGCTGGAACTAGTCGGGGAACGGAGTGATGGCTCGAGATGGTGTTATAGTAGTCTTCACTATTCTATAAAATTGTGTGCCAATAAATGTAATAAGGACTCTATTTGAGTTTGGATATTGTCTAGATGACAATATTCGTGTAAAAACTCTCAGCTCATGTTGTATAATTAAGTTTGTATTTGTATTCAGTACCATGTATTTGGCGACCCAAGATGGGTGATGTATACCTATTTTGGGGGCATCACAGTTGGTATCAAAGCTTAGGGATATGATCCCTGGTTGAGATGTGAGACAAGAACTAGGAGGGGAGAGACGGGGAATTCCTTCGCTACTATGACCTACCTAAGTTTATTTGGTATTTAATTGGTTAGTCAGAGTATAGGAATAATATGTGGCATGTCAATTAACCCATGTTTTGTGGCAGTATTTGAAAATGGCATCTAAAAATGTCAAGATAAGCAATGAAGCACATGAGACTGTTGAGTCACCAACGATCAATACCCAAGATAATGTGTAACAGAAAGACAATAATCCTCATGTAAACAACAACACTGATCAAATGATGAACAATGGGATGTTTAGAGGCTTCATGCAATTCATGCAACATCAGGCGAGAGCGACTCCTGTTCAAAATGTAGGTGGACACACTGGCAACTCACAGATGGTCACGGCTAAATAATTCAAGGAGCTGGGACCATTGGAGTTTTGGGGAGAGCTAAAACCACTTAAGATGGAGACGTGGATAAAGCAGATCACAAAGATATTTGATGTCTTGGGATGCTCCGAGGAGCAAAAGGTTCCCTTTGCCACCTTCATATTGAGAGGAGAAGCGATTCTTGGTGGGAATCAAGAAACGCACTCCACTTACCTCACTCAAGATGTCTTGGGAGAAGTTCCAAGAGCTGTTCAATGACAAGTACTTTCCCAAAAGTATTCGTCACATGAAGGAGGTGGAGTTTATCAAGTTGGAGCAAAACAATATGACCGTGTCGCAGTACGAGGCTAAGTTTATCGAGTTGTCCCGGTTCGCATCCCATTTGGTTGATAATAAGGAGAGAATGACGCGAATGTTTCTACGAGGTTTGAGACCTGAAATACATCAATACCTCATTTCTCATAAACTGTGTTTGTATTCAGATGTTGTAAATAGGGCTCAGTTATTGGAGCGCGATAATGAGTCAACCCAACTAAGAGAGAGCAGCCAGCAAGTCGATAATACCAGTGGTAGCAGTCATCAAAGTGGTGACAACAAATGTGGAGGGAATCAATATGTAAGAAATGGTAACCACTCCGGTGGTAATCATGGCCAAGATAATAGAAGTGGAAATTTCAAGAAGAGAAGATTCAATAATGATGGAAAGACGTCAACACCAGCACCTATTGTTAAGGAAGGAGAACGACCACCGGTCATATGTTACAAATGCGGATGAGAGGGACACATCAGTCCAAACTGTACGCACCAGTCCAAAGCATGTTCCAATTGTGGAAGAGAAGGTCACCTATCCTGATTTTGTCATGCACCAAAGTCAAGTCCAGCTGGGATGGAGGCATCAAAGGCCGTCCCAGACAAGACAAAATTGTTAGTTCAAGGGACAATGTTTATCGTAACCTCCCAAAAAGCGAGGAATCCGAACGAGGTGATCACGGGTAAGCTAATCATAAACTCTTACGAAACTTATACCTTATTTGATACCGGTTCTACCCATTCTTTTATTTCTCCTACTTGCGCTCAACATTTAAATTTGACTCCGAAGAAATTAGACTTTGATTTATCTGTTCAAACTCCGTTGGGAGAAACCTTCATAACATCCACTGTTTATAAGTCTTGTTTGGTTCAAATCGGTAACCGCACGTTACCTGTCGATCTTATTTCTTTAAAAATACTTGCATTCGATGTGATTTTAGGAATTGATTGGTTGACTAATCATCATGCTAAAATTGATTATTTTCGTAAGGTTGTTAGCTTTCATATTCCTAACCAACCTATTATTAAAGTCAATGACTGTCATCTCAAGTCATAAAGCTATTCGTTTATTGAAAAATGAATGTCAAGCTTTCTTAGCCCATGTCACAGATTTAAACAAAAATACGTTAGATTTGAATGACATTTCCATTGTTAATAAATTTCCTGACGTATTCCCTGAAGAACTTTCTGGCCTACCCCCAGAGCGTGAAATTAAATTTTGTATCGACCTTGAACCTGGTACAAAACCCATTTCCAAAGCCCCATATCGAATGGCTCTTGTTGAACTTCAGGAGTTAAAGACTCAACTGCAGGAATTGTTAGACATCGGTTTCATTTGTCCTAGTACATCTGTGACGCCCCCAAAACAGGTATACATCACCCATCTTGAGTCGCCAAATACATGGTACAAAATTCAAATACAACTTAATTATACAATAGTCGTGTAAAATACGACAAAACATAATCTAAGAGTTTTAATAAGAATATTGTCATCTAGACAATATCCACACTCAATGGAGTCCTCATTACATTTATTGTCACACTATTTAACAGAATAGTGGGGACTACTAATGCTATCATCTGGACCGTCACTCCGTTCCCCGACTAGTCCCAGCTATATTCTCATTTCCTGAAGAGAACAGTGAAAGAAAGGGTGAGCTTAACTAGCCCTGTAAGAAATATTATGACTAAGATAATGCAAAATAAATTATCATTAGTCTTCAACAATGTTAAACTGATAAAATACAATAGACATCAAGTTTAACTGCAGCGAAATAAGCAATCCATTAGAAGAGTCAAGTAGAGAATAAAATCTATTATCTTCTATGATTTAAAATGTTTTTATCAATTTTTATCGCTGAGACTCGGTTAAATAAATAAACCACGTCATCGAATCATCCCTGCACTACAGGCCAAGGATATTCATTAAATCATCAATGGTCATGACTATACCGAATAATCCCTGGTCATAATCATAACAAAAACTGTCCATCAATGCACTACAGGCCATTGAGGACTTTTACCACATCGTTTATAACATTATAGGTCATGATTACACCGAATGATCCCTAGTCATAATCATACCAAGTCCATCTCTACACGTAAGCCAAAGATATACAACTATGAAACCAATAATCAACAGTCCATCTTTGCACGTAAGCCAAAGATATACAATTCAATAATCAACAGTCCATCTTTGCACGTAAGCCAAAGATAACTTTCATCACCATATAAGCATGAGGATGATGACAATGATATAAGCATTAATCAAATGAAAACAAGGTTAAATATTAAAGACTTTAAATTTATCCAAATATTATCAACCACTTAATAAACTCATAATCTAATATTATTAATATTATAACAATATTTTAATCACTTCTTAAACTTATAAACAATTTATTTCAATTGTTTACACTTTACCAAATAATGCATTTAATCATTCAAAAATGCCATACTCATAAGATTTCATTAACAATGGTCAAATCCCTCATCAAAAATCTGCATATACCCTATATAGGATTCCCAAGCCATAAAATACTATTTTTTAATTTTGTTACTTCACATAACATATTTAATTTATTTACTCATAACTAGTTCATTTTCATAAAAAATACCAAATCAGTCCCAAAAATATTTCTTTTCTGGGATTTAGCAGAATATAGTCCCATATTGAACATATATTTTTCTCGGAATTTTTAAAATTCATTCACTATTTTTCATATGGCCAAAACTGCCGAATATTTAGACATTTATCATAAATTGTACTTTTGTCTAAAATTTCCGAAATTTACAAGGTATACTCCTGTTATATATATGTACTTCCAATAAAAATTTCACAAAATTTGGAGTTAACCACAAAGAGTTATAAGGGTTTACTTTTAAAATAGTCTTTTCCCATAAAATCCATAACTCTTAATCTATACATCCAAAAATCGTCATTTTTGGACACAATCTAGAAAACTTAATAAATTATCATTTTAAATTTTTTCCAGAATTTTTGAGAGTAAAAAAAATTATGAATCTGCCCCTAGCAGAAACCACTTTTGAATGAAAATACTATTCATATGAATACAAAAGATCATTCACCATGCATGCGGTAATCTACATAGACAGGTTATTCCAATAGAATAATAAAGAATGGAATAACAGAAGAATTCACCATGCATGCGATAATCCATGCAGATATGAGTTATTCTCAGCGAGAATAATAAAGAATGAAACGGAGTTATCAGAAACCGCTTGCAGACGGGATATTCAAATGAATAATAAAGAATGAAATAACAACAGAATTCACTATGCATGCGATAAACCGTACAGACAAGTTATTCCAACAGAATAATAAAGAATGGAACCAGGTCTAGCGTAATCCGCACAGACAGGATATTCCAACAGAATAATAAAGAATGGGATAATAGAAGAATTTCACCATGTATGCGGTACTTCTCATAGACAGGTTATTCCAACATAATAATAAGGAATGGAATAACAATAGTTCTCTTCATGAATACGAAAGAAATAATACCCCTTACTTTAGAATAAAGCTGGATACTGGAATAGAGAGGTAGCAGACTTCTCTTCTTCTTTCTCTTTATAATTTCTCTCTATAATAATTACTCTATAGCTTTAGTGAATTGGTGAGAAATGAAAGAAGAATGAGCTTCTATTTATAGGAAAATATAGTTTCGATAATTACACGTTTTGGGGCCCGAAATATTACAGTACAATACCTCCCTCTTTTTCTTCATTTTTAATTTAGTCCTGCAAGTATTATCAAACTTTCACCACCTCCCCTAATAGTCAATCATGTGATTCATTAGTTATAATCATGTGAAAATATGAATTACAGTATAGTACCTCCATCTATACCTCCATTTTTAACTTAGTCATGCAAGTATTATCAATCTTGCACCAACTCCCCTAATAGTAAGTGAATGTGACTCAATAGTACACACATGTGAACAAATAGTTATATAATCAAGTGAATTAGTAGTAATTAATTGCTCATTTATCCGATTAATTACCGATTTTTCAATATAACTCCCAGACATCAATTATCATCGGAATAGATGTCGATTTCCACTAACACTAATAATCCCAACATAATGGAACTATCAAATTCATCTTTAATCAACACGAACTTATTCATCATTAATATTATAACTCACAATATTTAACAACCAGGTCATTCCCAGGAAAGAGGGGGCTTTCTGATAAGGATTTCTCCTTATTGGCGCGCAGTTAGATGACCAAACATCTCCTTGACAAAACTTCTAGACATTGTAAATATTGCAATTTAATAATACGAATAACTTTGTCGTCTCAATTATTGATTTAATAATATATAAAATATTATGCAGATGATATTGTGATAATAATCGAATCAATAATTTGAGAGATATGATGCAGCAATCACTGTAGCAATAATTGAGTATAACTGAGTGACTTCTTACGTAAGCATCAATAATCAATACCGTAGCTGCTACTATGCAACCAGCGCCAGACATCGTACTTTTTTACTACCGAGTAGTTCAACAGGTTTTAACGGTAACACTTTTCGTAGTTATTTTTATAAAAGATAATTATATCATTTTCTAAATACGACAATACTTCCGTTGTGGGGTCCACTAATGATTGTGCCATCGCATCGGATATTCCCCGAAAAAAAAGAATATTCCCTAACCAATCGAATATTATATAACAACTTGCATACTTTGCAAAATTTATAAATATTACCCACAACTATAATATTATATCAAATCCACACCATAATATTCAAAAAAAATATTTCGAGAAATTTAAATCTTTATTCATAAAATTTGGGGTCTCACAATCTCCCTCCTTATGAAATTTTAGCCCTCGAAATTTACGTGCACGCACTGGTATGTCAAGAGATGAGGATACCTTGACTTCATTTCAGATTCTAACTCTTGAGGTATAACCTTTGAGTGTTGAATACGATCCTTCTTATCCATGATTTTAACACGTATCTCCTCATACGTTAAATCTTCTGCTATCTCGTCTAGTTCTAATTCAATATTGTGGTTCGGGTCATCCACATAATTACGTAACATCGATACGTGAAAAATGTTATGAACACGCGACATACTTAGCGGTAAAGCGAGTCTATAGGCCATAGTTCCTACTCAATCGAGGATTTCAAATAGACTAATAAAATCAAGGGTTGAGATCTCCTCTCTTCATCGAGTCTTACTTCTAGAATAACGCCCTCTTGAACCTTCTTCTTCACATTCATCAGCTCCGGGTGTATAGCTTGAGCGACTTTAACTTTATCGATTAAAGTCAATTCTACTCGTATATTCGTTATATTCACGTGGGTCTCTAGAGTCTTTAACTCTATCTTCATCATTTATAAGTTATACGAAATGGGTTTTTTGTGTTAATAACGTCGCACTCGTAAATGTATATGATCTTCTACTCAACGCGTCAGCTACCACGTTCGCTCTTCCACAATGATATTGAATGGTATAGTCGTAATCTTCAACAGCTCAAGCCAACATCTTTGGCGCATTATTCGTTCGTTTTGGTTGAAGAAATATTTAAGGGTTGAAGAAATGGGTTTTGTACTGGGGTCAATACAAAATTCGATTTCACGCTCTAGTGGTAGGCTAAGAAGTCTTCAAGAATACGTCAGGAAATTTATTAACAATAGAAATATCATTCAAAACTGTGACTCTCATCCAAGACTTGGATAGCACATGTAATGAAGGTTTCTCCTAACGGAGTTTCAACAGATAAGTCAAAGTTTAACTTCTCTAGAGTCAAATTTAAACATTAAACTCAAGCAAGAGAGTAAAAGAATGGGTAGAACCGGTATCTAATAAGGTATAGACTTCGTAAAAATTTATAATTAACTAACCCGTGTTAACTTCGTTCGGGTTACTCGCTTTTTGAGAAGTCACAAAAAACGCTCTTCCTGAAACCACCAACTTTATTTTGTCTGTATCCACCTTTGGTGCCACCGTCCCAGCTGGACTTGACTTTGGTGCACGAAAAAATTGAGCTAGGTGACTTTCTTTTCCACAATTGTAATATGCTTTGGACTGCATCACGCAGTTTGGACTGATGTGTCCCTCCCCTCTGCATTTGTAACATACGATCGGCGGTCGTTCTCCTTCCTTAACAGGTGCTGGTGCTGCTGTCTTCCATCGTTGTTGAACCTTCTCTTCTTGAAATTTCCACTTCTATTATCTTGGCCATGATTACCACTGAAGTGGTTACCATTCTTGGCATGATAATTTCCCCCACGATGGTTATCATTGTTCCGATGGCCGTTGCCACCGGTATGATTATGATCGTGTTGTTGGTCGTTACCTTTTGGTTGTGCTAACTCATTATCGTGCTCTAATAACTGAGCCTTATTCACAATATCTGAATATAAACAAAGTTTATGAGAAATGAGGTATTGACGTATATCGGGTTTCAAACCTCTTAAAAACATTCGTGTCATTTGCTCCTCATTATCGACCAAATGGGATGAAAACCAAGATAACTCCGCAAACTTAGCATCGTACTACGATACGGTCATATTATTTTGCTCCATTGCTTATCTCAAAATTTTTAGATGCCATTTTCAAACACTGTCACAAAACAAAGGTTAATTGACATATCACATATTATCCCTATACTCTGACCAACCAATTAAATACCAAATAAACTTAGGTAGGTCATACTAGCGAAGGAATTTCCCGTCTCTCCCCTCCTAGTTCTTGTCTCACATCTCAACCATGGATCATATCCCTAAGCTTTGATACCAACTGTGACCCCCCAAAACAGGTATACATCACTCATCTTGAGTCTCCAAATACATGGTACAAAATTGAAATACAACTTAATTATACAACAGTCGTGTAAAATACGACAAAAAATAATCTAAGAGTTTTAATAAGAATATTGTCATCTAGACAATATCCACACTCAATGGAGTCCTCATTACATTTATTGTCACACTATTTAATAGAATAGTGAGGACTACTAATGCTATCATCCGGACCGATCACCAGGTTCCCGACTAGTCCCAAACTATATATTCTCATATCCTCAAGAGAACGGTGAAAGAAAGAAAGGGTGAGCTCAACTAGCCCTGTAAGAAATATTATGACTAAGATAATGCAGAATATATTATCATTAGTCTTCAACAATGTTAAACTGATAAAATATAATAGACATCAAGTTTAACTGCAGCGGAATAAGCAATCCATTAGAAGAGTCAAGTAAAGAATAAAATCTACTATCTTCTATGATTTAAAATGTTTTCATCAATTTTTATCGCTGAGACTCAGCTAAATAAATAAACCACGTCATCGAATCATCCCTGCACTACGGGCCAAGGATATTCATTAAATCATCAATGATCATAACTATACCGAATAATCCCTGGTCATAATCATACCAAAAACTGTCCATCAATGCACTACAGGCCATTGAGGACTTTTACCACATCGGTTATAACATTATAGGTCATGATTACACCGAATGATCCCTGTCATTACCATACCAAGTCCATCTCTGTACATAAGCCAAAGATATACAACTATAAAACCAATAATCAACGGTCCATCTTTGCACGTAAGCCAAAGATATACAATTCAATAATCAACAGTCCATCTTTGTACGTAAGCCAAAGATATACAATTCAATAATCAACAGTCCATATTTGCACGTAAGCCAAAGATAACTTTCATCACCATATAAGCATGAGGATGATGATAATGATATATCCATTAATCAAACGAAAACAAGCATAAATATTAAAGACTTCAAATTTATCCAAATATTATCAACCACTTAATAAACTCATAATCTAATATTATTAATATTATAACAATATTTTAATCACTTCTTAAACTTATAAACAATTTATTTCAATTGTTTACACTTTACCAAATAATGCATTTAATCATTCAAAAATGCCATACTCATAAGATTTCATTAACAATGATCAAATCCCTCATCAAAAAATCAGATATACCCTATATAGGATTCCAAGCCATAAAATCCTATTTTCCAATTTTGTTACTTCACATAACATATTTAATTTATTTACTCATAACTAGTTCATTTTCATAAAAATACCAAATCGGTCCCAAAAATATTTCTTTTCGGGATTTAGCGAATATAGTCCTATATTGAACATATATTTTTCTAAATTTTAAAATTCATTTACTATTTTTCATATGGCCAAAACTGCCGAATATTTAGACATTTATCATAAATTATACTTTTGTCCAAAAATTCCGAAATTTATAAGGTATACTCCTGTTATATATATGTACTCCCAATAAAACTTTTACCAATTTTGGAGTTAACCACAAAGAGTTATAAGGGTTTACTTTTGGACACAATCTAGAAAACTTATCAAATTATCATTTTAAATTTTTTCCAGAATTTTTTAGAGTAAAAAAAAATTATGAATCTGCCCCTAGCAGAAACCCCTTTTGAATGAAAATATTATTCATATGAAAACAAAGGATCATTCACCATGCTTGCGGTAATCCACATAGACAGGTTATTCCAATAGAATAATAAAGAATGGAATAACAGAAGAATTCATCATGCATGCGATAGACCCACACGCATGAGTTATTCTCAGCGAGAATAATAAAGAATGGAACCGGTGTCGTAAACCAAATGCAGACAGGATATTCTAACATAATAATAAAGAATGGAACCAGGTCATGCGTAAAACCGCACAGACAAGATATTCCAACAGAATAATAAAGAATGGAATAACAACAGAATTCACCATGCATGCGATAAACCACACAGACAGGTTATTCCAACAGAATAATAAAGAATGGAACCAGGTCTAACGTAATCCGCATAGACAGGATATTCCAACAGAATAATAAAGAATGGGATAATAGAAGAATTTTACCATGTATGCGGTACTTCGCATAGACAGGTTATTCCAATATAATAATAAGGAATGGAATAACAATAGCTCTCTTCATGAATAAGAAAGAAATAATACCATTACCTTAGAATAAAGTTGGATACTGGAATAGAGAGGTAGCAGACTTCTCTTCTTCTTTCTCTCTATAATAATTGCTCTATAGCTTTAGTGAATTGGTGAGAAATGAAGGAAGAATGAGCTTCTATTTATAGGAAAATATAGTTTCGATAATTACACGTTTTGGGGCTTGAAATATTACAGTACAATACCTCCCTCTTTTTCTTCATTTTTAATTTAGTCCTGTAAGTATTATCAAACTTGCACCACCTCCCCTAATAGTAAATAATGTGATTCAATAGTTCAATCATGTGAATCAATAGTTATAATCATGTGAAAATACGAATTACAGTACAGTACCTCTATTGATACCTCCATTTTTAACTTAGTCATGCAAGTATTATCAATCTTGCACCAACTCCCCTAATAGTAAGTGAATGTGACTCAATAGTACACACATGTGAACAAATAGTTATATAATCATGTGAATTAGTAGCAATTAATTGCTCATTTATCCGATTAATTACCCGATTTATCAATATAACCCCCAAACATCAATTATCATCGGAATAGATGTCGATTTTCACTAACACTAATAATCCCAACATAATGGAACTATCAAATTCATCTTTAATCAACACGAACTTATTCATCATTACTATTATAATTCACAATATTTAACAACCAGGTCATTCCCAGGAAAGAGGGGCTTTTCGATAAGGATTTCTCCTTATTGGCGCACAATTAGATGACCAAACCTCTCCTTGACAGAACTTCTAGACATTTTAAATATTGCAATTTAATAATACTAATAACTTTATCGTCTCAATTATTGATTTAATAATATATAAAATTTTATGCAGATGATACTGTGACAATAATCGAATCAATAATATGTGAGATATGATGCAACAATCACTGTAGCAATAATTGAGTATAACTGAGTGACTTCTTACGTAAGCATCAATAATCAATACCGTGTGCTACTATGCAACCACGCGTATTACTGTACTTTTACTACCGAGTAGTTCAACAGTTTTAACGGTAACACTTTCGTCGTTCTTTTTATAAAAAGATAATTACGCCGTTTTCTAACTACGACAATACTTCCAATTATGGGGTCCACCAATGATTGTCTTCAGTAAATGCGGATATTCAGAAAAAGATTATTCCCCACCAATCGAATATTATATAACAACTTGCATACTTTGCAAAATTTGTAAATATTACCCACAACTATAATATTATATCAAATCCACACCATAATATTCAAAAAAATATTTTGGGAAATTTAAATTTTTATTCATAAAATTTGGGGTCTCACAACATCTCCTTGGGGTGCTCCTGTTCTCTTTGTAAAAAAGAAAGATGGAAGTATGCGACTTTGTATTGATTATTCGGAGTTGAATCATGTCACCATCAAAAATAGATACCCGTTGCCACGCATTGATGACATGTTTGACCAGTTATAAGGCGCCAAATTCTTTTCAAAGATCAATCTTCGTTCCGGATATCATTAGTTAAAGATTAAAACCGATGACATCCCAAAGGCGCTTCGAGAACTCAGATGCGGGCATTATGAATTCATAGTCATGTCTTTTGGATTGACTAATGCTCCTGTTGCCTTCATGGATATGATGAACCGAGTATTCAAGGAATATTTGGATCATTTTGTAGTCGTCTTTATTGATGACATCCTCATATATTCCAAAAGCCGTGAAGATCACGAGCAACACTTGAGGCTAATACTCCAAAAGCTTCGTAAAAACAAGCTATATGCCAAGTTGAAGAAGTGCGAGTTTTGGCTTGAGGAAGTAGCATTCCTTGGGCACGCGATATCAAATCATGGAATATCTGTTGACCCAGCAAAGATTGAAGCAATTCAAAGCTGGGAGCAACCCAAGTCAGTGACCTAAGTACGTAGCTTTTTGGGCTTAGCTGGTTATTATCGGAGATTTGTGGAAGGATTTTCTCGAATCGCTACTCCATTAACTCAGTTGACTCGAAAGGATACAAAATTTGGTTGGAGTAAGGAATTTGAGAAGAGTTTTCAAGAACTCAAGAGGAGACTCATTTCAGCACCTGTTCTGACAATACCATCTGGTTCGGAGGGATTTATCATCTATACTGATGCTTCAGGAAAAGGTTTAGGATGTGTTCTTATGCAACATGGGAAAGTTATAGCCTATGCCTCACGATAACTCAAATAATTTGAGAGAATTTATCCTACTCATGATCTAGAGTTGGCAGCTGTCATTTTTTAGCTTAAGATTTAGAGGCATTACCTATATGGAGAGAAGGTGGACATTTATACGGATCATAAAAGCCTCAAATATTTCTTCACTCAAAAGGAACTCAAATGCTGCAAAGACGATGGCTTGATGTGTTGAAAGATTATGATTATACCATTCAATACCATCTTGGAAAAGCGAACGTAGTAGCTGATGCATTGAGTAGAAGATCATATGCGGGTACGAGTGCGATATTGTTAGCGCAAAGGCCCATTTTGTATAACTTACAAAGGATGGAGATAGAGTTAAAGACTCTAGGGACGATGATGGCGAATATACGAGTAGAACCGACTTTAATCGATAAAGTTAAAGCTGCTCAAGCTACAGACCTAGAGCTAATGCGTATGAAGAAGAAAGTGCAAGGAGGTGCTATTCCGGAAGCAAGAATCGATGAAGAAGGAATACTTCGAGTCAACTCCAGACTTTGTGTTCCTAACGATTCTGACTTGAAGTATAAAATAATGATGGAGGCGCACAACACACCGTTTGCAATCCATCCTGAGAGTACCAAAATGTATCGTGATCTCCGACATACATTTTAGTGGAGCAATATGAAGAGAGAGATAGCAGGGTTTATCTCAAGGTGTCTAACTTGTCAATGAGTCAAGGCGGAGCATCAAGTGCCAAAAGGTCCATTGCAACCACTTGAAATTCCAGAATGGAAGTGGGAGCACATTACCATGGATTTCGTTACTGGTCTTCCCAAGGTTTCTCAAGGCATAGATGCAATTTGGGTCATTGTTGATAGATTGGCCAAGTCTGCTCATTTATTACCGATACGAGAAACTTATACACTTGAATGTCTTGCTCGTATGTACATAAACGAGATTGTAAGATTGTATGGTATGCCAGTATCCATAGTTTCTGATCGAGACCCAAAATTCACTTCAAGATTTTGGGTTAGTTTGCAAAAAGCTATGGGCACGAATTTACAATTTAGTTCGGTGTATCATCCTCAAACAGACGGACAATCAGAGAGGACTATGTGTCCTTGAATTCAAAGGAAGTTGGGACAAGTTATTACCATTGGTGGAGTTTTCCTACAACAACAGTTATCAAGAAAAGTATTGGTATGGCTCCATTTGATGCGTTGTATGGAAGAAAGTGTCGTTCTCCCTTATGCTGGGATGAGATAGGTGAAGCAACGTTGTTGGGACCGGAGTTGGTACGTATGACTACGGAAAAGATTCAAACGATCCGACAACGTATAAAAACCTCACAAGATCGACAAAAGAGTTATGATGATCTTCATCGAAAGGACATGGAATTCAATATTAGAGATCATGTGTTGTTACATGTTGCTCCATGGAAAGGAGTTACGAGATTTGGAAAGAGAGGAAAGCTCAATCCTCGATTCATTGGCCCATTTGTAATCCTTGATCGAGTAGGAACTGTGGCCTATAGACTCGCCTTACTGCCAAGTATGTCTCGTGTTCATAATGTTTTTCACATATCTATGTTACTTAAATATGTGAAAGACCCGAACCACATTATTGAATTAGAACCGGACGAGATAGTGGAAGATTTAATGTATGAAGAGGTAGCTGTTAAAATCTTGGATAAGAAGGATCATATTCTACGCTCCAAGGTTATACCTTAAGTCAAAGTTTTGTGGAGAAACAACGATGTGGATGAAATGACCTGGGAGTTAGAATCTGAAATGAAATTAAGGTATCCTCACCTCTTCGACATATCATGTACATACACTTATTTCGAGGACGAAATTTCATAAGAAGGGGAGGTTGTAAGACCCCAACTTTTTTTTTTGAATAAAGATTAATTTTTCTCGAAATATATTGTTGAATATTATGGTGTGGATATGATATAATTTTATAGTTGTGGGTAATATTTGGAAAATTTTGCAAAGTAAGCAAGTTGATATAAAATATTTGTTGTGTCAGTGAATATTCGATTGGTCGGGGAATATTCATTTTAACAGGGAATATTCGTACGACGACACAATCATTGATGGACCCCACAATGGAGGTATTGTAGTAGTTAAAAAACGACAGAAATATCTTTTTATAAAAATAACGACGGAAGTTTTACCGTTAAACTGTTGAACTACCCAGTGGTAAAAGTACAGTAATACGCGTGGTTGCATAGTAGCACACGGTATTGATTACTGATGCTTACTTGAGAAGTCACTCAGTTATACTCAATTATTACTACAGTAATTGTTGCATAGTATCTCACGTTATTTGATTCAATTATGGTCACATTATCATCTGCATAATATTTTATATTATTAAATCAATAATTGAGACAACAAAGTTATTCATATTATTATTTGCAATATTGACAATGTCTAGAAAGTTCTGTCGAGGAGAGGTTTGGTCACCTAATTGCGCGCCAATTGGGAGAAATCCTTATTGGAAAGCCCCCTCTTTCCTGGGAACGATCTGGTTGTTAAATATTGTGAGTTATAATATTAATGATGAATAATTGTTGAAGTATTAAGAATGTGTTTATTGAAGATAAGTGAATTACAAAAGTTAGAGGGGAACAATGCAAACTTGAAAAACTTTAGGGATACTAAAGTGTAATAAGTTAAATCAATCTGGACCATTGGTGGTGATTTTAATAGTAAATCAATCTGGACCATTGATGGTAGTTTTATTAGTAAAGTAATCTGGACCGTCGATGGTGGTTTTAAAAGTAAATCAATCAGGACCGTCAGTGGTGGTTTTAAAAGTAAATCAATCTGGACCGTCGGTTGTGATTTTAATAGTAATCATTATGGACCGCTTGTTCTAATAGTGAATCAATCTGGACCGTTCGTGAATTAGTTACTATTTAGTCCATTCTACTATAAATAGAAGCTTAATTCTTCTTTCATTCTCACCAATTCACTGAGATTCACAAGAGACACTATAGAGAGAGAAACTATAGAGAGCAATAAGAAGAGTATTCTGCTACTTCACTTTTTTAAAGTATCCGACTTTCTACTAAGGTAAGGGTATTATTTTTTTCGTATTCATAAGGAATACTATTTTTCATATTATCCTTTAGTATGTCGAAATAACCTGTCTATGCAGATTACATATCGTATGACAGGTGAAAATCTATTTGCAGTTTTTATATGTTAATTCTTTTCATATTCTTAAATCTAAACTTACTATGGTAAGTATTGCTTCTATAATCCTTGAAATTAGTGGAATATCCGTGAGTTTTGCGCTTCATCCAGTATAATTTTATTGGAATATTGATATGAACTTTTTTTTATTAAATATCAATATTTTCATCCGAAGTACTATTCATTAGTTACTATTCACTCAGTTACTATTTACTATAATATTATTCACTCGGGTATACATTTGGGGCACTTTTCATGCTGGGATACTATTCACGAGTTACTATTCACCCAATTACTATTCACTCAAATATTGTTCACTCGGGTATTTGGGACACTTTTCATGTCGGGATACTATTCATGGGGTACTATTCCCGAAGTACTATTCATAGGGTACTATTCACGGGGTACTATTCACC
The DNA here is from genome assembly GCA_020205605.1 of Panax ginseng. NCBI lineage: Eukaryota > Viridiplantae > Streptophyta > Magnoliopsida > Apiales > Araliaceae > Panax > Panax ginseng. The sequence continues at coordinate 14,755,171 of CM035144.1, forward strand.
AAAAAATTTATTTCTTTTCTGTCCAAATTATTTTTGATACATGGATATTATTCTTGAATTTTACTCCACAAAGCAGTATCATGCTAAAAATTTGGACATTATTGAATTCTGGATAAATTAAATTATAAATCGTTAAAAATGTATCCTTTACTTTCTTTTAATTGAATTCTTATATCATTGTCATCATCCTCATGCTTATAATGTGATGAAAGTCATCTTTGGCTTACGTGCATATATGGACTGTTGATCGGTATGATTATGACCAGGGATAATTTGGTATAGTCATGACCATTGATGATTACACGAATGATTCTTGGCCCGTAGTGCAAGAATAATTTGTGGATGTGATATTAATGAATATCCTTGGCCCGTAGTGTAGGGATGATTCGATGATGTGATCTATTTATTAAGTTGTCGGAGAATATTCATTTGGTCGTGGAATATTCTTGCTGTTGGGGAATATTCGTACGACGACACGACCATTTATGGGCCCCATAACAAAAAACTGTCGGATGAAGAAAACGACAAGTATGGGTTTTTTCTAAATAATGGCGTAGTTATTCTGCAATTAAAAGCTGTTGTAATACCCGGTGGTTAAATCATGTAATGGCGGTGTTGCACAAGAGAGTACCAGTATTGCATAATAATTCTAATTATTGATTCTTACGTAAGAAGTCACTACTCAATAATTGTTATAGTAATTATTGTTCAATATTTTATTTTATTGATTCAATAATTGCTACGTTAATATTTTATATTATTGATTCAATAATTATCACTGCACAGTATTTCCCATTATCAGATTAATACCTAATTGCGCGCCATTAAGGAGAAATCTTTATCGGAAAGCCCCCTCTTTCCTGGGAACGACCTGGTTATCATTATTGTGATTCTTTAATATTATTTGTGAATAATTAATTATTGATTTATATGATAAGAAAATATTTATTTTTTGTAGACATAAATGAAGGAATTAATGCTAAGATATTTTATCAGTATTTTGTCAAAATAGAGGTGTTAAAAATCACCCGTATGTGGATTTCGGTCATTTTCTATTTAGAATTTGGAAGAACTTTCTTCTACAAAGTTGTAGAGAATTAAATTTTTTATGAAATGGATATAAGATTCGAATTTTTCTGATAAAAGGGCTATTTATTATGAATTATTGAAGTTCTGAAATAATTGATTTTTTGGAGTTATAAATATTTTTTTGTGTTGGTGGGCCCCACTGGTGTGCTGATGAATTTGGTCAAGGGTGGGCGTGAAAATTTTGTTTATAAAATATTATTTTATTAAGTTTTCTCCTTTGGCGTTCGAAGCATTTTCCTATAAATAGGATGCTTAAGTTAGAATTGAAAATCACACCAGAATTAGAAGTTTTCTCTCTCTATAATATCAAGTGTATTTTTGTGACTATTTAGATACTTTGAGAGTTGATAAGCAGTGCAAGTTTTCTTCAGTATTATATCCGATATTTCAGCCAGAAGTACTATTCTTTTGAGGTAAGGAATGTTATTTTTTTCATAAATGATATTATTTCTTTTAATATCATTATACAAAAATATTGATATGAATTTTATTGTGAAAGTTTTACCTTTTCGTATCGGGGTTACTATTCACGTATACGACACTATTCACGAATACAACACTATTCATAGAAAAATTAAACTTTCTTTTCTTTGACCAAGTTGTCTATTATGGTTACTATATTTGATTATATCCATGTTTTGATCTTCATTCTTGAATTTTGCTCCACAATTGTTTATTATGGAGTATTTTTGAACTTGGATAAACTAAAGTATGAATCCTTAATCTTTGTCATTTTATCTCACTGGATTCATTTTATTGAAAATATTTTTATCATCCTCAGTCCTAAATGGTGATATAACTGAATATCTTTGGCCTGTAGTGCAAAGATGAATGATTACCCGATGAATATCTTTGGCCCGTAGTGCAAAGATGGATAGGTGTTGAGATGAACATGACTAACTAGTGGTACAAATGAATATCTTTGGCCCGTAATGAAAAGATGAATATTTGGTTCAAGATGTGTAGGGTTTCGACACAGAAACGCACAGCGGAAAATAAAATTTAAAAGCAATATTGAAACCCTAAACAGGATCCATTCAAAAAATCAATTAATTCAGAGGTTAGAATTATACCAATTATTAAAGCTAGAATCGATGCGATCAAATCTCCAATGCAATTCAAATGAACTATGTCTCTACGGTATCCACACGAACACTCCGCGAATCGTCCTACGATCTGCAGAAGAAGGAATTACGGTACTAACCACCAAGGATGGGGATTTTGGAACTATTTCTCTCTAGTCTCAAACCTAATTTATATATAGCGATTAAAAGGAATTATTCAAAACCTAATTTAATAAAATCCGAATTTATATATATATATATATATATATATATATATATAGGTATATTAATTAAGTAAGACTTAATTAAGATATATATATATATCTTAATTAAGTCTTACTTAATTAATATACCTATATATAAATTATCCTATTAATTTAAATACTATCAATCATATTGATATATTTAAATCTTTACAATTTAAATTAATTCCCTTTTAATTACGTTCTATGTGTGTGACCCTATAGGTTATTATTACGTTGGCAATAATTTTAAAATCATATTATAAAATTATAAACAGTGAGCGGCATCTAGTAATGCATCACTGCTACCCAAGTAATAATAAGATCGATGATTCGATGCAACCTTTTCCGTGACCAATGTTTCAATGTACTTTAATCCTTTTAACCTTAATATCCTAGATTAAACTCGAGTCATGGAATGTGTCATACTCTTCATAATTTAATCTGAGTTTTCTTGATCAATGGGTAGAATATATGAAACAAATCACTATTTGAGCGTGGCCATGCATTTCATAGTCCTACTCAATCAAGAGGCCTATGGATATCATCCCTAATTTATAGGATGGTTAAATTCCATCTAGATCACTCATATTCCTCACACGATTCATGATGTACCCAATAATCACCTTTATAGTCCACCCTATTAAAGGTGACATTTGATGATATCAAAGTACATAAATTCCCGTGTAGTAATATAGTGATTTCAGGTCGGAGGACCATTACATCATTGTCACTATGAGAATTGCTAATGACACTTTCGCATAATGCTCCATGAGAGAATTCTCATGGTGGGTCCATCCGAGACATCGTTCTCTAACATGTACCTATGCATTGACTTAATATCTCATATATTTATAACCAATGAGATTTGTTCATCAGTCAATCCACATACTAGTCTTAATGCATCATTGTTATCCCATCAACAATGATACTCGACTAGGGACATTTAAGAACAATGATACTAATTGTAATTATATAATTTCATGTTCAAGTCACATACTTGAAACTATATAATTTGTATCACTATTCTAAGGATTTTTATTATGTTAATATTTATATAACGCAGTAAATAAAACCATAATAAAATCATTCATTTATTCAATCAAATATAATATCAAAACGTTAAGCAATTATATCAAATAATTGGCCTCTTGGGCATAAACTCTAACAAGATGTATATTGATTGATGTCACAGGGATAAAATATTGATGATGAACTTTTAAATCATAGAAGATAGTAGACTTCATTTTGTGACCGATGGAACTGGTTCCCGTGGCAGTAGTTATTCCCAAATCACCTTTATATCTCGAGGCTCCTCCTCCCTAGGTTGACTGGATCCTCCTATATTAGCCATCCTGTCAACCAAATTTTAAGTTTTAATTACTAACCATTACTATTCGATACTCACGAGCACATAAGTTATAATCACATAAGCACATAAGTGTTTTATTACTTTTTCTTTCCTAAAACTCGATAAGAGTTTATCATTACTATCTTTTCAAAGGTTACTTCCTAAGGCTTTTCCCCCACCTAAGGTTCATAACCTAAAGCTTTGATACCAACTTGTGACACCCCCAAATCTAGGTACTTTATTACCACAAGATTTGGTGCTCACTATCCAAACATTCAAATTATCTACCCAAATAAAATAATATTTAAACCATAACTCTCCCTTTAAATAGGGTTACATCATTAAGTTCAAAAACATCCCAGGTTATCTAACCTTAAAACATCATTCAAGTGCGGAATTAAATTATACATTACATCATTATTAAATGTCTATGATCATAACAATAATTAAAAGTAAAAATCGGCATCACTTGTACATTTTTCCCTTTCCTTTTCTAGTTGAAGGCTCATCTACCTTCTCAACTTTAGCTGCAATGAGTTTATAAATATGCAAGAGTGAGCAAAACAATTGCTCACTGGATATAATAATGAATTAACATGAGAATAACAATAATATCTGCCAACGAATAGGCTCATCAAAACTGAATAGTACTCTAACAATGATAATCAGGAACTGGAATCCAAAATATGGAATATACATAAGCGATGGTCATAAGACCATGAACTATGTCCACGATTCATTGAGTAATCTTTCAACTCCAACTTTAACAGTCATAAGACTATAAGGACTCCTCGTACTTAGGGGGATCAGCCCTTCGTACAATGTATTGTGCACAAACATTTTAACGCTAAGCAAAAATTATCCCCTAATAATAATAGGGTTGTTCATCTCATTATTTAGAGTACAAGTCCGCACTAAAGAGAGTTTGGTTTGGATAAGCTTTCAAGGGTAATTTAAAGTTTAACGAACATCAACTAGAGGACTAGTTGAATCAATAGTGTTTGATAATCACAACAGATGTTTAATAACAACATAACATAGAACAATTGAGAATCATAAATGAACTGATTATACATATTAAACTCATGCTTGAAATAACTATAGAGCATAAGTATTCAATAAAATAAATAAAATGGTTAACCTTTGGTTGAACAGTAAATAAGCTAAGGTTAGAGTCATATAACATTAGAATTGAAATTACTGAACGTACATTAACTGATAGCAAGCTGGAAACTAAAAACTTGCCCAACAAGGTATTAACTCATGCAAAGAAATAAAATAGTTCAATAATAGAGACGAGAGTTCAAAAACTGCGTTCATTATACAATAATTGAACTTAAGAAACTTGCTTAACTATAAACAAGTTAGAATGAATCAACCAACTGAGAATTTCAAATAACATTAGAGTTAAAGTTTACTTGAATAAATTTTAGGAACAAATGACTTATTCAACAATAGCTAAGATAGAAAGCTTGCTCAATAAAAAGAATAAAGCTATATAAGGTAATAATGGAACTAGCTCAACAAAAGTAAAGAATTAGGAAACTTTATCAATGTTAAAGATAGAGTTTAGAAACTTGCCTCGAGCGTAAGCTACAATATTAAACTCACGTTCACCTACATATTGGTTTAAAACCACATTATCTATTAGATATGCTAACATACCTTAACATGTATACTTCTATCTAAACTTATCATTTTAGCATAAGTCTTTATTTACCATCTACATTTCAGAAATTCCAAGTTTTTACTTCGCAACACTTGCCTAACATTCACTTTGTATACCAAGTTATCGCATAATGCGTTCTCAATTTACTAACCATTTTTACAATTTTAAATACATAATCCACATCATAAGACTCTATTTAACCTTGTTGTTACATGATTATCACATTACCATAACCTTAGGCTAAGCTACAAAGAATGACCAAAGTCTGCAGTACAAGCAGACTTCAGTGTCTGAAAATGGGCACTGGCGCGGCCGCGTGACTTACAGAACTCAGTTTTTTCAGAACAGAGCTTTGACACTTTTCTTAAGCCAACTAACACGAATTTCACCCATCAAACAGTGATAATAACACATAAAATAAATATACAACTATCATAAACATGATTGCTAACATATACAACCACTTAACACAATTTATCAACCACTAAAACTATTTTAATTTCTCAATTTTTGTGTTTTTCATATAAAACTCCATTTTTTTGATAGTCATCCCAAAAACATCACTGTGACTTCAAAACATGACCAAATCATCTCATTCAAATTACGTTATGTTCGTATCTCAATGAACTACCATATACAAGCGTCAATTTACAGTTTCACACATGAATTGGCCACTAAAATTGATACTTACATAGCTACATATGAAAACATATATACACTGACAAAAAAATTTTCCTACTATTAACTATAATTAGCTTGAATTTCTCGTTTAAGCACAACCTCCAATCATCATATACTCATATAATCACAAGTAATCCCATTGTATAGCAACAATTCAACAATTTGCAATTCACAGATTATATAAAAGTTAATCGTAGTCTCATATATATATATATATATATATATATATATATATATATATAACACTAAGGTTGTGAACATACCTTCAATTTCTAATACAATCGTTGTTAATCACTGGAATTTGCTGTGAAAATTCTTAAGACTCTCTCAATTCCCTCACAACTTCTCTCTCAAGTTCTTCTCTCTTTTCTCAGCAACTAGAATGCGTAAACTAAAACAAACTAATATGCCTAATGATATAATACAAAACTGATAACCCTTAATAATACTACTAAATGCAAAATCAGTTACTAACGTATATAATATAAATATATTTATTATTTTAATTTATTTTATTTTATTATCAAAAACTAGAAATCTCAAAAGTCGTAAGGCTTGTTTAGCAAACCATTTAAATTTTAAAGAATTAAAATACCCTTGTTTGGCAAAAACTAAATTAAATCCTTTTTAATTTATTTTAATAAACACTTTAGTTTATAAATTATAATCACATATTATTTATTTAAATCTCCATATCCAATATTAACCAATTAAATTAATCACATACTATATTTTAATTGAATATAACATTTTAACAAATATCACAAAATTATACTTTTCATTATAACTTTATTTAATAATTTAATATATCACTTAAATTATTAGTCACAATATAACATCTCATGTTATAATACAAATCTCTAAATTATCTAGTCACAATATAACATCTCATGTTATAATACAAATTTCTAAATTATAAATTAATTAAATTTAGAATTTATCTAATAAATTTAGATTTAGAAATATTTATTAAAGACCATCACGTCAATAATTATTTATTCCATCAATTCAATAATAGACACATCAAATAAATATTTATATTATTCAATAAATATTTAATATTACAACTTGAAATTTTGGATCGTTACATCCTTCCCTCCTTGCAAGGATTCTGTCCCTAGAATCATAATTCAAACAATCAAATCGTCACATTCTCCCCTACTTACAAATATTTTGTCCCCAGAATCGAAGACACAGACTAAACAAATAACTCAGGGTGATTCTTCATCATATCAGCTTCGAGTTCCCACGTAGCCTCTTCGACATTGTGGTTCCTCCATATCACCTTCACAGAAGGTATTACTTTATTCCTGAGCACTTGTTCCTTCCTGTCGACTATCTAGATAGGAATCTCTTCATAAGACAAATCTTTACTGAACTGCAATGGTTCATACTCAATCACATGCTTGTAATCGGGTTTATACGGTCGCAACACCGACACATGAAAAACATTGTGCACATGCTCTAATTCTAGAGGTAAAGCTACTTCGTAAGCCACCTCTCCCACTCTGCGTAGAATTTTGAAAGGTCCAATAAACCTCGGGTTGAGCTTGCCTTTCTTGCCGAAACGAATCTTCCCCTTCCAAGGAGAAACTTTCAAGAATACGAAATTTCCTGCTTCAAACTCATGACTTCTGCTGTGTTGATCTCAGATACTTTTTTCATCGATCTTGGCGGCTCTACGGTCTTTTTCGGATGAGTTTGACAACTTCCGGTGATCTCTTGAACCGATTACAGGTCTAACGGATTTGTCGTTCTCCAACTTCATCCCAGCATAGTGGGCTTCTCCACTTTCTGCCGTATAACGCCTCATATGGCGGCATACCAATGCTTGCATGGTAACTACTGTTGTATGAAAATTCCACCAACGGTAGATGATCATCCCAGTTTCCTTTGAAATCCATGATGCACGCTCTGAGCATATCTTCAAGCGTCTGGATCGTTCTTGTGACACCCCCAAATCCGGAAACTTCATCCCCACAGATTTGGTGTTCACTGTCCAATTAAATCATAACTAACTACCCATAAACCAAGGATATAATTAAACTCAAAAGTTTAAATAATAAATCTCCAATTAAAGGGTTACATAATCTCAAATAAATCTCAGATCATCTAACCTTTATTGCAATCATCAACGAAAAATTAAAACATGTTCATAAATAAATCTATTACGTAAGCTTCATAAATAAAAAATAAATTAAACATTTTCATCTAATCAAGCACTTTATCCTTGCTCTTGCTTGTAGAAAGCTCTTCAAACTTCTTAACTTCATCTGCATTGTTTTGTGCAAGAGTGAGCCAACAATTGCCGACAAGAAGGATAATATACAATAACATTTTATGAATGACAATTAATTGAGCTTTCAATGGTAAAGTATTCTTACCGGAACAAGAAACTTTAATTCAACAGCAATGAGTTCAAAGGAATAATGAACGTTTAAATTAACAATAGATAACAACATCAAAGAATATACTGATGGTCACAAGACTACGAACTCTATTCTAGGTTTTCAAGTATTTCTACTTTAACCTTTAATAGTCTAAAAGACTATAATCATCATCTATGTCCTAGGTTCACTGTGTGTTTTTACAGAACCTTTAACGACCTAAACGACTATATGGACCATCATCCCGTACTCGGTGATCGAAGACTTTGTACTATGTATTGCGCAAACATTTTAACGTTATTGCGTAGCTCTAAAATAATCCCCTGATATAGGGTTGTTCATCTCAGCTTAGATTATCAGGTTCCGAACCAAAGGAAGTTTGGTTAGGAATTAACTTCAAAGGACGTCTAGATTTTTAGAACGCTCATCAACCAACTACTGGTTGAATCAAATAGGAACCAATAACTATTCAAGGGTTTGATTATAATATCTTCATGGACAAGGTATATATATGAATCAATAAGGGTTAGAGTATTAATAATTTCTAAGTAGAACAAATGTTATCATTGACAACATGCTTTCAAAGTTCTGTGAGTATATAAACAAACCAAAGGAAGTTTGGTTTGGGTAAACTTCAAGGGTAATTTAGAGTTTAGAACATTCATTAACTAAGGATTAGTTGAATCGATATAGAATCGCTAAGAAACTTAGAGTTTGGTACAATAACGTAAGATAGTACAATGATATTGAAGAACGAAGATCAAACAACAGTTATTAGTAGCTGAATAAACACACTTCTTACAATAATAATACAGACTTTGAATAAAGAGATAAAGATTAACTAACTTGCTCAACAATAAATAAGGGTTAAAGAACTTGCATGACAATAAATCGTTAAACAAGAGATTAGAAATAGAGAATTTGCATAACATAACAATGAAAAGTAACCTTGCTGAATAATAAAGTAGCAAAGGTTAGGGAACTTGCCTCGTGTGTAGGTTAAACAATCACTACTCACGTTCACCCCAAGTCCTACACATACCATATGTATTGATAATACACATTAGTTACACTAATATTACCTTTATGAGTTGCTTTCTTACTTTTAGTATAGCTACTAACTAAGTTTAAGTTTAAATCACATCTTTTCATGAACATTACTTTTTAGCTTTATTACAACTACTTAAGTGATCATGTCATTGCACCACATACACATTAACAACTTGATACAACATCCTATTATATGTCCAACATGTTATAATTAATTTATACTAATACACAAAGGACTGCACTTGCATTCGCACATCCCGACGCCCTACGATTGGCTCCAAATACACAGCAGTCCTAAAGATGGCCATTTTGACTCTTCATAACTATTTCAAATTGAAACCCTTAAAGAATAAAAGTTATAGGCCTATTCGTCCTCTTTCCGAATCATTTTGAATCACCTCAATCGGAGTTCGTATGAAGAAGTAATGCCCATTTTAGTAAACTATGTTCTGTCAGTTTTTGTTTTCCAAAATCGGCTGACAGAGACATTTTCTTCAGGGAATGGGTTTTTGCATCAGGGGGCTCGGCCAGGTGGGGGTCCTTCTGCAATTGCAATTTATGCTCTGTAACTCAACGAAAAGCAGAATTTGGCCTCCAAACTCCTTTCTAACAACCATACCAACCTATCTAAGGTGTAATAGGTTTACAGAAACATAATCTAATATTTTCTAACGCGTTTCTAGCCATCTAAACAACACAAACATCTAAATTACAACCATTAATTTTCACTATTTTTGCTAAAACTTCACTTTTGACATTTTCAGTGAAAATCATCACTGTACTTGTGCTTTTCAACCAAAATAGTTAATTCAAAGTACCTTGTTTATGTTTATTCATCCTCTTTCAACTTCAATAGTCAATTTATAAATTAAATAACTAATTAAACCTTAATTTAACTTTAAACTAAGCTATATTCATATATATTCATATAAACTCACTATAATATGATTTTCTTCACAAATTACATGCATAACATGAATTCATTGACTATACTCATATACAAACTCATGAAAACAGTTTTACAACAACTAATTTATCATATAAAATTATATATAGCAAATAATTCATCATCTACAAAGATTTTACAGAGAATTTTGGGAAGAGAAAACTAAAACTTTAAAAATAAGAGAATTAAGATAATACCTTAGTTTTAGAAGATGATAACTTTCCCTTTGATCAACAATCTTCTTTTCTCCAATTCTTCTCTCAAAGCTTCTCTAGAATTCTCTCAAGTTTTCTCTCAATTTTCTTCTTCTCTTCTTTTTCTTCTGAGTCTTTCTTCTCTATTCTAACTTATATACTAGAATATAACGTATAATAATAATATAGGTATTAAGTATATAATATAATTATAACTTTAACTGACATCAGTTATAATATTATTTGAAAATCAAAAGCCATAAGGCTTGTTTGGCTAGCTAATTAAAAATAACCCATTAAATCTTACACCTTGTTTGGTAAACATATTTAAATTAAAGACTTAATATGCATTAAGTCTTGTTTGACAAAACTGAATTAAACTCCTTTATAGTAAGGCTATTTGTCACACTTTTATTTAATTAAAATTTTAATAATCAATTTAATTAATTCGAATAACAATTTATTAAATTACTTTAACACATAAATCAATACAACATAATTAAAATTTTCTTTATAATTATAACTTTATTTAATCAACTAACACATCATTTTAATTACAAATTCAATTTCAAATATAATTGTTCATTTAATCATTATAACTCTCTAATTTAATTATTAAATTAAATTAGTATATTATCTCATAACAATTAATTTTCTTAACCCTTAATTATTTACTTAACAAATAATTCACCAAAGTAAATCAAATCAATTTAAACAAATATCTATTCAACGATAAACATATCAATTAAATATTTATGTAATTCAATAAATATTTAAAATTACAATTTAAAATTCTGGATTGTTACATCTTTCCCTCCTTATAAGGATTCTATCCCCAAAATCACAACTCAAACAAATCATTCGTCATATTCTTCCCTACTTACAAAGATTCTGTACCCAGAATTAAAGACATAGATTAAACAAATAACTCAAGATAAATTTTCATCATTTCAGCTTTGAGTTCCCACGTTGCCTCTTCGACATTGTGGTTTCTCCAAATCACCTTCACAGAAGGTATCACCTTATCCCTGAGCACTTGTTCTTTCCTATCGACTATCTGGATAGTAATTTCCTAGTAGAACAACCATAACAGTTCGTACTTGCTCACATGATTGGAGTCGAGCTTGTTTGATCATATCACCGAAATATGAAAAACATTGCGAATGCGCTCTACTATAGAGGTAAGGCTACCTCTAAACCATCTTTTCAACTTCATCAATGCTTCCTATACTATAACCTCTTTATACCCACTATAGTTCATCAAACTTACCACACTTTAGAAATTCAGGAACTTGCCACAATCATATGAGTTTAGGAACTTATCCTAGTCAGACCATAGGCGTCCATTCGCTGAGGGGTTCAAAACATACCATATAATTATGAGTCACGAACTTACCATATGCTTTAGTTTTAAGAACCGAACCTAATCCTAATATCATCTAACTATCAAATATATACATGAGAAAAGAATCACCTTTCCACCACATACACATGGATAGCGCGATACCGACATTCCAATGATTATCAATGTGATAAACCAAGTATATGCACAAAACCTTTGCCCATACAAAAGTTTGTACGACTTAGTCACCATATGAGTCCTCAGTTGAAATCCCACCGAACATTACCTTACTCTTCAATTATTTTTAACTTGCCCATAACTTGCTCAATGCGGATTCCTCGTATGACGTTATCGAAAACTTCTCATACGCTTAGCATGCCTTCTGATGTCTAGATTTCTTTTTTGTTTGACAATCGATATGCAAACAATATGACATACTTATTTCTAATTGCGTTCCACACGTTCTTGCAAACCCTCTCTGAAAATTTGATGTGAATCGCGAATAGTATAATCGAAGGCAATATATATTTTTGTGCTTCCAAGTTGATTCAATATATAAATTTTATGCAAAACTTTATTTTCAATTTCTAGCATTAGCGAAACCTAGTTTCTTCCTTCTACTCTCAACTATCCCTCAGTATCGATTATGAATTTGACATCCTCATCTTGGAGCTACTCTTCTTTTACTCTGTCTAAAGACAAATTGCATTGGATTTCCACACAACATCTTCTCCTCTGACTTTTCATATATCTTACCTCCTACGACAAATTATTCATTTCTATTATGAACCCATCTTTCACAGTTAACAAAAATAACTACTACCTTTTTCTTAAGACATCGGCCATCACGGTTATTTAGGATTTTGCATCTATCACTTCAACGCACGCTTAAATACCCCTATACTTTAGACACTTATGGTTTGTTTATATCTCACACTACTATGCAAAAGTAATATCGTTAAATCCTCAGGGCAACCACTATTAGCTCTAGCTCTAAATCATGAGTCGGATATCTTTTCACATAAAAATTTTAAATGACACGATACATAAGAAATGACCCTATCACTCTGCCTAAACACACAGCCTAGTATATTATAGGATGCGTCGCTATACAACACAACATTCCTGTATTATCTGGTATAGACATCACAGGTGCCATATTAATTCCACTACAGAACTTCTACACATCAACTTAAAAGAATCAATATTCACACTTTCCATATTTATGGAATAGTCTAACTCTTCCCAAAACGAATCTAGTTTCTAAACGAATTCATCAAGCATAAATTAACAAGTGGCACTTGAATTAAATAACACGCAGCCGTATAGATAACTGATCGGAACCATACCTTGCATTACTTCCTGGAGTCATGTTGGTTGATTTTTCGGTTGGTCGACTCAGCGGAGCTGATTCTACAATAACTAGTTTGTCATTGCCCCCTCTGCGTCCACTTGCTTTTCCTACCGCTTTCTTTGGGCACCCTCGAGCCAAGTGCTCCTTCGATCCACACGTGAAGCAGGCTCCCTTCCTCGGTCGTGAACATTTTGGTGCAATGTGGCCCTTCAAACCATAATTAAAGAACACCCTTTTTCCCTTCAAACAAACACCTACATGTTTCTTTCCGCAGTTGTTACACGCCTCCACCTTCTTCTTTTCCTTCCCTTGCTGATTTTCAACGTTAATATTATTGTCCCACTTTTTCTTTTCCAAAGCGTTCTGGGTATGAATATCTTCCACCTTATCATCTTCACTCTTCTTTCCCCTCTTCTCTTGGTTGAATGCCAGCGTATTACCTTCCCCGTCTGCATCAATCGTTCTTTTCAACTCTATTATGAATGAATTTGGTTGGAACATCGAGATTTGATTGTATAGCCAGAAATTCTGTTGATTTGCCAGTACTCCCACCAGAAAATTCACCAATTGTGGCACTAGATTTGCGTTAGCTTCCCTATTGTATGCATATTCCTTGGGGCTTTGCTGACGTTGTTGTCTCCTTCTTCTAAAGCAAGATCTCATTTATTTAAAACTCGAACTATTAGATCATCGTTCATCCACACATTAAAATTTTCAAACTTATCTCAACCACTTTTAAAATAACACATAATATATCTTAATAAATAATGATGTATTTATTCATTTATTACATCACCACACCACAAAATAGCCTCACTACTATTTATATTATTTATCCTGTAATAATAAAATTTTAGGATCACTTGATGATCCATCACATAACAAAGATAAATCTCAACCTATACAGAAAATAGAATACTTAATTCTAAGTCCCATCATCCGCTTGGCCTTCTTCAACTAGTCTTTAACACGATCTACACATTTAGAAGCCTTCACCCACGCATCTTCAGCTCTCGCACACTTTGCTGACTTCTTTCCCCAGTCATTCCTGCGAAATCTCATTCCCAGCTAATAACTATCCTCTTTAATATTCCGACTGAGCTAATATACGCTCTACATCTGCATGTTGTACAGTAAGGTCTTGAGTCGCGACATCTTCTTGCTCTAACGTGGCTTGGTGCTTTACGGCTTGACCTTCTAATTTCTCAACCCCTTTTATTTTTTTATAACTCAATGTTATGACCATACACTTCATTTGAGAAGTCCCCCTCCTCGTACTCATCCTTCACCTTGTTCACCTCAAATTTATCCTCGAGTTCAAACTCAAGCTCATACCCAAGTGCTACAACAAAAAACAACGGGTATGGCTTTCCCAATACAAACCATACTCAGACTGTATGAACTTCTCAGGGATCTTAATCCCTATCTTCCTTCATCAGTCATTCAGGCAACAAAATTTTAACAACCCCACAACTTGGTATGTATAATACTTGCTACTCCTATGTACTTGTGAGAACATACGTCATTAACACATAAGCATATAAAGTCTTTTATAATTTGTTCCTCAATGAATTTCCCTCAATTCATTCGTTAGAACTCGATAAGAGTTTATCACCTCTATATTTTCGATCTCCTAGAAGGTTATAGCCTAAGGTTTCCCCACCTAAGGTTCATAACCTAAGGCTTTGATACCAACTTATGACACCCCCAAATCTGGACACTTCATCCCCACGGATTTGGTGTTCACTGTCCAATTAAATCATAACTAACTACCCATAAACCAAGGATATAATTAAACTCAAAAGTTTAAACAATAAATCTCCCATTAAAGGGTTACATAATCTCAAATAAATCCCAGGTCATCTAACCTTTATTACAATCATCAACGAAAAATTAAAACATGTTCATAAATAAATCTATTACATAAGCTTCATAAATAAAATATAAATTAAACATTTTCATCTAATCAAGCACTTTGTCCTTGCTCTTTCTTGTAGAAAGCTCTTCAAACTTTTTAACTTCATCTGCATTGTTTTGTGCAAGAGTGAGCCAACAATTGCCGACAAGAAGGCTAATATACAATAACATTTTATGAATGACAATTAACTGAGCTTTCAATGGTAAAGTATTCTTACCGGAATAATAAACTTTAATTCAACAGCTATGAGTTCAAAGGAATAATGAACGTTTAAATTAACAATAGATAACAACATCAAAGAATATACTGAGGGTCACAAGACCACGAACTCTATTCTAGGTTTACAAGTATTTCTACTTTAACCTTTAACATTCTAAAAGACTATAATCATCATCATATGTCCTAGGTTCACGTGTGTTTCTCTCAGTAACTCGTATGTGATCTAAACGACTATATGGACCATCATCCGTACTCGGTGATCCCTTTATACTATGTATTACAAGAAACATTTTAACGCTTATTACGTAGCTCTAAAATAATCCACGATATAGGGTTGTTCATCTCAGCTTAGATTATCAGGTTCCGA
Organism: Panax ginseng; assembly: GCA_020205605.1. Taxonomy (NCBI): domain Eukaryota; kingdom Viridiplantae; phylum Streptophyta; class Magnoliopsida; order Apiales; family Araliaceae; genus Panax; species Panax ginseng. Next base: position 14,771,044 of record CM035144.1, read on the forward strand.
ACCAAAGGAAGTTTGGTTGGGAATTAACTTCAAAGGAAGTCTAGATTTTTAGAACTCTCATCAACCAAGAACTGGTTGAATCAAATAGGAACCAATAACTATTCAAGGGTTTGATTATAATATCTTCATGAACAAGGTATATCGATGAATCAATAAGGGTTAGAGTATTAATAATTTCTAAGTAGAACAAATGTTATCATTGACATGCTTTCAAAGTTGTGTGAGTATATAAACAAACCAAATGAAGTTTGGTTTGGGTAGACTTCAAGGGTAATTTAGAGTTTAGAACATTCATCAACTAAGGATTAGTTGAATTGATAAAGAATCGCTAAGCAACTTAGAGTTTGGTACAATAACGTAAGATAGTACAATGATATTGAAGAATGAAGATCAAACAACAGTTATTAGTTGCTGAATAAACATACTTCTTACAATAATAATACAGACTTTGAATAAAGAGATAAAGATTAACTAACTTGCTCAACAATAAATGAGGGTTAAAGAACTTGAATGACAATAAATAGTTAAATAAGAGATTAGAAATAGAGAATTTGCATAACATAACAGTGAAAAGTAACCTTCTTTGAATAATAAAAAGCAAAGAAAGGTTAGGGAACTTGCCTCGTGCGTAGGTTAAAAAATCACTACTCACGTTCACCCCAAGTCCTACATATAACATATGTATTGACAATACACATTAGTTACACTAATATTACCTTTATGAGTTGCTTTCTTACTTTTAGTATAGCTACTAACTAAGTTTAAGTTTAAATCACATCTTTTCATGAACATTACTTTTTAGCTTTATTACAACTACTTAAGTGATCATGTCATTGCACCACATACACATTAACAACTTGATACAACATCCTATTACATGTCCAACATGTTATAATTAAGTTATACTAATACACAAAGGACTGCACTTGCATTCGCGCATCCCGGCGCCCTCCGATTGGCTTCAAATACACAACAGTCCTAACGATGGCCATTTTGACCCTTCTAACAATTTCAAATTGAAAACCTTAAAGAATATAAGTTATAGGCATATTCATCCTCTTTCCGAGATATCAAGATAATACATGGAATTTACATAGGACCCTTTCTATTTTTTGAATCACCTCAATCGGAGTTCGTATGAAGAAGTTATGCCCATTTTAGTAAACTAAGTTTTGTCAGTTTTTGTTTTCCAAAATTGGCTCGACAGACATTACCCCCCCCCCGGGCGGGGTTTTTTGCAGGGGGCTTTCATGCAAGTAGGGGTCCTTCTTCTGAATTGGGAATTTATGCTTTGTAACTCTACGGAAAGCCAAATTAGGTCTCCAAACTCCTTTCTAACAACCATACCAACCTATCTAAGGTGTAATAGGTTTAAAGAAACATAATTTAATATTTTCTAACGCGTTTCTAGCCATCTAAACAACACAAACATCTAAATTACAACCATTAATTTTCACTATTTTTGCTAAAACTTCACTTTTGACATTTTTAGTGAAAATCATCACTGTGCTTGTGTTTTTCAACCAAAATAGTTAATTCAAAGTACCTTGTTTATGTTTATTCATCCTCTTTCAACATCAATAGTCAATTTATAAATTAAATAACTAATTAAACCTTAATTTAACTTTAAATTAAGCCATATTCATATATATTCATATAAACTCACTGTAATATGGTTTTCTTCACAAATTACATACATAACATGAATTCATTGACTATACTCATATACAAACTCATGAAAACAGTTTCACAACAACTAATTTATCATATAAAACTATATATAACAAATAATTCATTATCTACAAAGATTTTACAGAGAATTTTGGGAAGAGAAAACTAAAACTTTAAAAATAAGAGAATTAAGATAATACCTTTGTTTTAGAAGATGATAACTTTCCCTTTGATCAACAATCTTCTTTTCCCCAATTCTTCTCTCAAAGCTTCTCTATAATTCCATCAAGTTTTCTCTCAATTTTCTTCTTTTCTTCTTTTTCTTCTAAGTCTTTCTTCTCTATTCTAACTTACATACTAGAATATAACGTATAATAATAATATAGGTATTAAGTATATAATATAATTATAACTTTAACTAACATCAGTTATAATATTATTTGAAAATCAAAAGCCATAAGGCTTGTTTGGCTAGCTAATTAAAAATAACCCATTAAATCTTACACCTTGTTTGGTAAACATATTTAAATTAAAGACTTAATATGCATTAAGTCTTGTTTGGCAAAACTGAATTAAACTCCTTTATAGTAAGAATATTTGTCACACTTTTATTTAATTAAAATTTTAATAATCAATTTAATTAATTCGAATAACAATTTATTAAATTACTTTAACACATAAATCAATACAACATAATTAAAATTTTCTTTATAATTATAACTTTATTTAATCAACTAACACATCATTTTAATTACAAATTCAATTTCAAATATAATTGTTCATTTAATCATTATAACTCTCTAATTTAATTATTAAATTAAATTAGTATATTATCTCATAACAATTAATTTTCTTAACCCTTAATTATTTACTTAACAAATAATTCACCAAAGTAAATCAAATCAATTTAAACAAATATCTATTCAACGATAAACATATCCATTAAATATTTATGTAACTCAGTAAATATTTAAAATTACAATTTAAAATTCTGGATTGTTACATCTTTCCCTCCTTATAAGGATTCTATCCCTAGAATCACAACTCAAACAAATCATTCGTCATATTCTTCCTTACTTACAAAGATTTTGTCCCCAGAATTGAAGACATAGATTAAACAAATAACTCAAGATAAATTTTCATCATTTCAGCTTCGAGTTCCCACGTTTCCTCTTCGACATTGTGGTTTCTCCAAATCACCTTCACAAAAGCTATCACCTTATTCCTGAGCACTTGTTCTTTCCTATCGACTATCTGGATAGTAATTTCCTAGTAGAACAACCATAACGGTTTGTACTTGCTCACATGATTGGAGTCGAGCTTGTTTGATCATATCACCGAAACATGTAAAACATTGCGAATGCACTCTACTGTAGAGGTAAGGCTACCTCTAAACCATCTTTTCAACTTCATCAATGCTTCCTATACTATAACCTCTTTATACCCACTATAGTTCATCAAACTTACCACACTTTAGAAATTTCAGAACTTGCCACAATCATATGAGTTTAGGAACTTATACTAGTCGGACCATGGCGTCCATTCACGAGGAGGGGTTCAAAATATACCATATGATTATGAGTCACTTAACTTACCATATGCTTTAGTTTTAAGAACAAGAACCTTATCCTAATATCATCTAACTATCAAATACATACATGAGAAAAGAATCACCTTTCCACCACATACACATGGATACAAGCGATAATCGAGCATTCCAATGATTATCAATGTGATAAACCAAGTATATGCACAAAACCTTTGCCCGTACAAAAGTTTGTACGACTTAGTCACCATATGAGTCCTCAGTTGAAATCCCACCAAACATTACCTTACTCTTCAATTATTTTTTAACTTGCCCATAACTTGCTCAATGCGGATTCCTCGTATGACGTTATCAAAAACTTCTCATACGCTTAGCATGCCTTCTGATGTCTAGATTTCTTTTTTGTTTGACAATCGATATGCAAACAATATGACATACTTATTTCTAATTACGTTCCACACGTTCTTGCAAACCCTTTCTGAAAATTCGATTTGAATCGCGAATAGTATTATCGAAGGCAATATATATTTTCGTGCTTCCTAGTTGATTTAATATATAAATTTTATGCAAAACTTCATTTTCAATTGCTAGCATTAGCGAAACCTAGTTTCTTCCTTCTACTTTCAACTATCCCTCAGTATCGATTATAAATTTGACATCCTCATCTTGGAGCTACTCTTCTTTTACTCTGTCTAGCACAGCTGTATGGATTTCCACCTGAACATCTTCTCCTCTGACTTTTCATATATCTTACCTCCTACGACAAATTATTCATTTCTATTATGAACCCATCTTGCACAGTTAACAAAAATAACTACTACCTTTTTCTTAAGACATCGGCCACCACTGTTATTTAGGATTTTGCATTTATCACTTCAACGCACGCTTAAATACCCCTATACTTTAGACACTTATGGTTTGTTTATATCTCGCACTACTATCCAAAAGTAATATCATTAAATCCTCAGGGCAACCACTATTAGCTCTAGCTCTGAATCATGAGTCGGATATCTTTTCACATAAAAATTTTAAATGACGCGATACATAAGAAATGACCATGTCGCTCTGCCTAAACACACAACCTAGTATATTATAGGATGCGTCGCTATACAACACAACATTCCTGTATTATCTTGTATAGACATCACAGGTGCCATATTAATTCCAATACAGAACTTCTACACATCAACTTAAAAGAATCAATATTCGCACTTTCCATATTTAGGGAATAGTCTAACTCTTCCCGAAATAAATCTACTTTCTAAACGAATTCATCAGGCATAAATTAACAAGTGGCACTGCCCCCTCTGCTTCCACTTGCTTTTCCTACCGCTTTCTTTGGGCACCCTCGCGCCAAGTGCTCCTTCGATCCACACATGAAGCAGGCTCCCTTCCTCGGTCGTGAACATTTTGGTGCAATGTGGCCCTTCAAACCACAATTAAAGAACACCCTTTTTCCCTTCAAACAAACACCTACATGTTTCTTTCCGCAGTTGCTACACGCCTCCACCTTCTTCTTTTCCTTCCCTTGCTGATTTTCAACGTTAATATTATTGTCCCACTTTCTTTTCCAAGCGTTACCGGTATGAATATCTTCCACCTTATCATCTTCAATCTTCTTTCCCCTCTTCTCTTGGTTGAATGCCAGCGTATTACCTTCCCCGTCTACATCAATCGTTCTTTCCAGCTCTGTTGTGAATGAATTTGGTTGGAACATCGAGATTTGATTGTATAGCCAGAAATTCAGTTGATTTGTCAGTGCTCCCACCAGAAAATTCACCAATTGTGGCACTGGATTTGCGTTAGCTTCCCTATTGTATGCATATTCATTGGGGCTCTGCTGATGTTGTTGTCTCCTTCTTCTAGGCAGCATCTTACTGTTTAAAACTCGAACTATTAGATCATCGTTCATCCACACATTAAAATTTTCAAACTTATCTCAACCACTTTTAAAATAACACATAATATATCTTAATAAATAATGATGTATTTATTCATTTATTACATCACCACCACAAAATAGCCTCATGACTATTTATATTATTTATCTGTAATAATAAAATTTTAGGATCACTTGATGATCCATCACATACCAAAGATTAATCTCAACCTATCTGAGAAAATAGAATACTTAATTCTAAGTCCCATCATCCGCTTGGCCTTCTTCAACTTGTCTTCAACACGATCTATGCGTTTAGAAGCCTTCACCCACGCGTCTTGACTCTCTTGACGCTTTCTTGACTTCTTTCCCCAGTCATTCCTGCGAAATCTCATTCCCGACTAATAACTATCCTCTTTAATATTCCAACCGAGCTAATATACTCTACATCCGCATGTTGTACTGAGAAGGTCTTGAGTCACGACATCTTCTTTGCTTCTAGCGTGGCTTGGTGCTTTACGACTTGACCTTCTAATTTCTCGACCCCTTTTTTTTTATAACTCAATGTTATGACCATACACTTCATTTGAGAAGTCCCCCTCCTCGTACTGATCCTTCACCTTGTTCACTTTGAATTTATCCTCGCGTTCAAACTCAATCTCATACCCAAGTGCTACAACAGAAAACAACGGGTATGGCTTTCCCAATACAAACCATACTCAGACTGTATGAACTTCTCAGGGATCTTAATCCCTATCTTCCTTCATCAGTCATTCAGGCAACAAAATTTTAACAACCCCACAACTTGGTATGTATAATACTTGCTACTCCTATGTACTTGTGAGAACATACGTCATTAACACATAAGCATATAAAGTCTTTTATAATTTGTTCCTCAATGAATTTCCCTCAATTCATTCGTTAGAACTCGATAAGAGTTTATCACCTCTATATTTTCGATCTCTAGAAGGTTATAGCCTAGGTTTCCCCACCTAAGGTTCATAACCTAAGGCTTTGATACCAACTTGTGACACCCCAAATTCGGACACTTCATTCCCACAGATTTGGTGTTCCTTCATCCAATTAAATCATAACTAACTACCCATAAACCAAGGATATAATTAAACTCAAAAGTTTAAACAATAAATCTCCCATTAAAGGGTTACATAATCTCAAATAAATCCCAGGTCATCTAACCTTTATTACAATCATCAACAAAAAATTAAAACATGTTCATAAATAAATCTATTACATAACCTTCATAAATAAAATATAAATTAAACATTTTCATCTATTCAAGCACTTTGTCCTTGCTCTTGCTTATAGAAAGCTCTTCAAACTTCTTAACTTCATCTGCATTGTTTTGTACAAGAGTGAGCAAACAATTGCCGACAAGAAGGATAATATACAATAACATTTTATGAATGACAATTAACTGAGCTTTCAATGGTAAAGTATTCTTACCGGAACAAGAAACTTTAATTCAACAGCAATGAGTTCAAAGGAATAATGAACGTTTAAATTAACAATAGATAACAACATCAAAGAATATACTGAGGGTCACAAGACCACGAACTCTATTCTAGGTTTACAAGTATTTCTACTTTAACCTTTAACAGTATAAAAGACTATATTCATCATCTATATCCTAGGTTCACAGGTGTTTCTACTGTAACCTTTAATAGTTTAAACGACTATATGGACCATCATCCTGTACTCCAGGTGATTAGCCCTTTGTAATATGTATTGCGCAAACATTTTAACGCTATTGCGTAACTCTAAAATAATCCCCTGATATAGGGTTTTTCATCTCAGCTTAGATTATCAGGTTCCGAACCAAAGGAAGTTTGGTTGGAAATTAACTTCAAAGGAAGTCTAGATTTTTAGAACGCTCATCAACCAAGTACTGGTTGAATCAAATAGGAACCAATAACTATTCAAGGGTTTGATTATAATATCTTCATGAACAAGGTATATCGATGAATTAATAAGGGTTAGAGTATTAATAATTTCTAAGTAGAACAAATGTTATCATTGACAACATGCTTTCAAAGTTGTGTGAGTATATAAACAAACCAAAGGAAGTTTGGTTTGGGTAGACTTCAAGGGTAATTTAGAGTTTAGAACATTCATCAACTAAGGATTAGTTGAATTGATAAAGAATCACTAAGCAACTTAGAGTTTGGTACAATAACGTAAGATAGTACAATGATATTGAAGAATGAAGATCAAACAACAGTTATTAGTAGCTGAATAAACACACTTCTTATAATAATAATACAGACTTTGAATAAAGAGATAAAGATTAACTAACTTGCTCAACAATAAATGAGGGTTAAAGAACTTGTATGACAAAAAATAGTTAAACAAGAGATTAGAAATAGAGAATTTGCATAACATAACAGTGAAAAGTAACCTTGCTGAATAATAAAGTAGCAAAGGTTAGGGAACTTGCCTCGTGCGTAGGTTAAACAATCACTACTCACGTTCACCCCAAGTCCTACACATAACATATGTATTTACAATACACATTAGTTACACTAATATTACCTTTATGAGTTGCTTTCTTACTTTTAGTATAGCTACTAACTAAGTTTAAGTTTAAATCACATCTTTCCATGAACATTACTTTTTAGCTTTATTACAACTACTTAAGTAATCATGTCATTGCACCACATACACATTAACAACTTGATACAACATCCTATTACATGTCCAACATGTTATAATTAAGTAATACTAATACACAAAGGACTGCACTTGCATTCGCGCATCCCGGCGCCCTCCGATTGGCTCCAAATACACAACAGTCCTTAAGATGGCCATTTTGACCCTTCATAACTATTTCAAATTGAAACCCTTAAAGAATAAAAGTTATAGGCCTATTCGTCCTCTTTCCGAATCATTTTGAATCACCTCAATCGGAGTTCGTATGAAGAAGTTATGCCCATTTTAGTAAACTATGTTTTGCAGTTTTTGTTTTCCAAAATCGGCTTGACAGATTACCCTCCTGCCGGGGCGGGGGTTTTTGCACTTGGGGGGCTCGCCGGGCCGGGGGTCCCTTCAGCGAATTGCGAATTTATGCTCTGTAACTCTACGAAAAGCCAAATTAGGCCTCCAAACTCCTTTCTAACAACCATACTAACCTATCTAAGGTGTAATAGGTTTAGAGAAACATAATCTAATATTTTCTAACACGTTTCTAGCCTTCTAAACAACACAAACATCTAAATTACAACCATTAATTTTCAATATTTTTGCTAAAACTTCACTTTTGACATTTTCAGTGAAAATCATCACTGTGCTTGTGTTTTTCAACCAAAATAGTTAATTCAAAGTACCTTATTTATGTTTATTCATCTTCTTTCAACTTCAATAGTCAATTTATAAATTAAATAACTAATTAAACCTTAATTTAACTTTAAATTAAGCCATATATATATATATATTCATATAAACTCACTGTAATATGGTTTTCTGCACAAATTACATACATAACATGAATTCATTGACTATACTCATATACAAACTCATGAAAACAGTTTCACAACAACTAATTTATCATATAAAACTATATATAACAAATAATTCATTATCTACAAAGATTTTACAGAGAATTTTGGGAAGAGAAAACTAAAACTTTAAAAATAAGAGAATTAAGATAATACCTTAGCTTTAGAAGATGATAACTTTTCCTTTGATCAATAATCTTCTTTTCCCCAATTCTTCTCTCAAAGCTTCTCTAGAATTCTCTCAAGTTTTCTCTCAATTTTCTTCTTCTCTTCTTTTTCTTCTAAGTCTTTCTTCTCTATTCTAACTTACATACTAGAATATAACGTATAATAATAATATAGGTATTAAGTATATAATATAATTATAACTTTAACTGACATCAGTTATAATATTATTTGAAAATCAAAAGCCATAAGGCTTGTTTGGCTAGCTAATTAAAAATAACCCATTAAATCTTACACCTTGTTTGGTAAACATATTTAAATTAAAGACTTAATATGCATTAAGTCTTGTTTGACAAAACTGAATTAAACTCCTTTATAGTAAGGTTATTTGTCACACTTTTATTTAATTAAAATTTTAATAATCAATTTAATTAATTGAATAACAATTTATTAAATTACTTTAACACATAAATCAATACAACATAATTAAAATTTTCTTTATAATTATAACTTTATTTAATCAACTAACACATCATTTTAATTACAAATTCAAATTAAAATATAATAGTTCATTTAATCATTATAACTTTCTAATTTAATTATTAAATTAAATTAGTATATTATCTCATAACAATTAATTTTCTTAACCCTTAATTATTTACTTAACAAATAATTCACCAAAGTAAATCAAATCAATTTAAACAAATATCTATTCAACGATAAACATATCCATTAAATATTTATGTAATTCAATAAATATTTAAAATTACAATTTAAAATTCTGGATTGTTACATCCTTCCTTCCTTATAAGGATTCTGTCCCTAGAATCACAACTCAAACAAATCATTCGTCACAGTTCTTTCGCTTTGCCCATCGATTTGCAGATGATATATTATACTCATTTTCAATTGCGTTCCCATGCATTCTTGTAGTCTTTTTCAGAAATTGGATGTGAACCTCGGATCTCTGTCTAATATAATTGACACTGGAACTCCATGTCTTAAGACGATCTCTTTAATGTATAATTTCGCCAGCTGGTCAAGATTAAATCTAGTCTTTATTGGTAAAAAGTGTGCAGATTTTGTTAATCTGTCCACTATCACCCATATCGCATCGTATCCTTTCTGAGTCGTTGGAAGACCTACCACAAAATCCATTGTGATATGCTCCCACTTCCATTTCGATATCTCCAACGTTTGAAGTAATCCGCTTGGTCGTTGATGCTCGGCCTTCACTTTCTGACATGTCAAGCATTTTACAACGCATTCTACAACATCTTTTTTCATGTTCAGCCACCAAAAATGATGCCGCAAATCTCTATACATTTTCATACTTCCCGGAAGAATTTAATATCTTGAGCTATGAGCTTTCGTCAAGATTTCTTCTTTAATATCCTGAACTTCTGGAACCCTAATTCGTCCCTCGAATCTTAGAATTCCATCAGTATCGACCTGATACCTCACTTCTTTACCATCGACCACTCTTTCTTTTATTTTCTTGCATTCTTCATTCTGTAGCTGTGCGTCACTTTGTCCCCCAAAGTTTGACTGGCTTCCATCTGGTACAATTTTTCATCGGATTCTTCTGGAAGTTTGATTTCCAGCTCTAACCTTGCCATTGCTATAATAAGCTCCTCTTTATCTGTTAACAACATAACTTTTCTCTGCCTTTCCTAGTCAAGGCATCTGCAACCACATTAGCTTTACCCGGATGATAAAAGATCTCACAATCATAATATTTTATCAATTCCATCCATCTCCTTTGATGCATGTTCAGGTCCTTCTGTGTGAAAATATACTTCAAACTTTTATGGTCTGTGTAGATCTCACATTTTTCTCCATAGAGATAGTGTCTCCATATCTTTAGTGCGAACACAACCGCCGCCAACTCTAAATCATGAGTTGGATACCCTTTTTTGTAGTCTTTCAGTTGCCTTGATGCATACGCAATAACCTTACCGTTCTGCATAAGGACACAACCCAATCCTTTGTGTGACGCATCACTATACACCAGAAAGTTTCCTGTATTATCTGGTAATGATAACACAGGTGCCACACTTAACTTCTTCTTCAGTTCTTGAAAACTTTCTTCACACTTTTCTGTCTAAACAAATTTTATAAATTTTCTTGTCAAATTTGTCAACGGAGTAGCAATCTTGGAAAAATCCTGGATAAATCGTCTATAATAGCCTGCCAAACCCAAGACACTTCTTACTTCTGATGGAGTTCTTGGTTGTTCCCAATTTATCACAGCTTTAACTTTTGATGGATCCACGGAAATCCCATCCTTATCGATTACATGTCCAAGAAATCGTACATGTTCCAGCCAAAATTCACATTTAGAGAATTTCACGTACAACTTTTCCTTTCTTAACGTCTCCAACGCTAGACGTAAGTGTTCCACGTGTTCCTTTTGAGTTTTAGAGTACACCAAAATATCATCGATGAACACCACCACAAATTTATCCAAAAATGGTTTAAACACCCTGGTCATCAAATCCATGAACGCTGCAGGGGCGTTTGTCAAACCAAAAGACATCACTAAAAATTCATAATGTCCATACCGAGTTCAGAAGGCCGTCTTCGGTACATCCTCCTTCCTTACTTTCAATTGGTGATACCCACTTCTCAAATCTATTTTTGAGAAATATCTAGCACCCTTCAATTGATCAAACAAGTCTTCTATTCTTGGCAATGGATATTTATTTTTAATAGTGACTTTGTTCAATTCCCTATAATCAATGCAAAGATGCATTGACCCATCCTTCTTCGTCACAAACAACACCGATGCTCCCCACGGTGACACACTTGGCTGAATGTACTTCTTTTCTAACAGTTCTTGCAGTTACACCATTAGTTCTTTCATCTCCACCGGAGCTATTCTGTACGGGGCCTTCGATATAGGAGAGGTTCCTAGCGCTAAGTCGATCACGAACTCGATTTCTCGGTCAGGCAGAAGTCTTGGCAAATCCTCCAGAAATACGTCCACGAACTCCCTAACTACTGGTATTTCCTCCAATTTTACACCCTTCTCCTTTTGAGTGTCGACTATGTAAGCTAAAAACCCTACACAGCCCTGACTTAATAACTTTTTGGCCTGCATCATCGTCAGACATTTCATTTGTCTAGACGATTTACTACCATGAAAAACTACCTTTGACAGAGTCATAAGGTTTACACACTTCTTTTGGCAGTCAATTATCGCTCCATAATTGAACAGTCAATCCATTCCCAAAATAACATCGAACTCTCCGAGTTTTATCGGTATTAAATCTACTTTCATAACACTCCCTTTTATATTCACTCTACAGTTCTTGTATATGAACCTAACAGGAATCACTTCCCTATTCGTAATTTCTATGTTTAAAGGGAATTGTAACTCATCACAAGGTATTTCTAACTTTTTAACAAATTCATCAGATATAAACGAGCAAGTAGCACCCGAGTCAAATAATACACATGCATTTATATCATTGACTGGGATAATACCTAACACGACATCTTTTGATTGCACCGCGTCCTGAACCGTCATGTTGAAGGTTCTGGTTGTGGGCTTATTTGTTGTTGTTGTTCCAGCAATAGTCAGTGCACCTCCACTACCATTTCCCTTGCTTCCATTTGCCTCACCAGATCTCTTCTTAGGGCATTCACGAGCAAAGTGATCCTTGGATCCGCACGTGAAGTACACATTCTTCTTAGCTTGAGTGCAATTTGGGGCGATGTAACCCTCCTGGCCACAATTGAAGCATACTCGTTTCCCCATCAAGCACACACCCTTGTGAAACTTTCTACATGTAGCACATGCTTCGAACTTCTTATTGTGCTGGCTTCTTTGCTGATTTCCAGCTCCCCCATTCCCATTCCACTTCCTCTTCAAATTGTTGTCATTTCCGCCATTACTACCACCACTCTTAGCTTCACCTTCACTTTTCTTCTTCATCTGCTCTTGGTTATGTTTTGTTACTGCCTCGCCTCAACTTTCAGTGAGAATTACTTTCTCCATCACTACTACAAACGTCTTCAGCTGGAACAGGGAGACCCTACTGTACAACCAGGGCTTCAGTCCCTGTTTAAACCTCTTCGCCTTGCGTTCATCTGTGCTGACTTGATATGGCGCAAACCTCGCCAACTCGTTGAATCTTGCGGCATACTCTGACACCGACATCGTTCCTTGCTTTAGTTCCAAAAACTGAACCTCTAGCTGACTCTTCGAACTCTTTGGGAAATAGGTCTCGAAGAACAACTCCTTAAAACTATCCCAGGTCATCACTCCTGGTCCTTCTCGAGTTTTGTTGGCCTGCTACCAGTAACTAGCCTCTATTTTCAACATAAATGTTGCAAAAGTAGTCTTCTGGTGATCCTCTACCCTAGAAACATCAAAAACCTTCTCGATTTCCATAATCCAGGTCTGCGATTCAACTGGATTCATGGACCCACAGAATTCTGTTGGTCCAACCGCCTTGAAATCCTTAAACGTTGTACCTTGATTCTGAGGTTGATTCTGTAAAGCACATGTCAGTAACGTCACTAGCTGCTGAACAGGGTTTCCTTCCACATTGTTGTTGTTATTGTTTTCCTCAACGGTTCTCTGTCGTGGTGGTTAACGTCTTGGAGGTTTTTTCAGATAAAATACATCCATTAGCATCTATTCAACCTTTTAAGTATTATATACTTAAGTTGCACATAATAACAGTTTATCACATAACACTTAACACTTTGAATAAAATAATAACTTTTATTAATTCATCATCTTTTAAAAAAAACATCAAAACAATAACATCGCTGCTATTGACATTACTTTTCCTGAACTATAACAGTTGCAGGATTACTTCATCATTATCTATCCCATTGGTTGTATCATAACCGGGATTTACATCTTATTTACTCACTAATCACATATATCACTACAATATCCTACTAAGATACTGCGTAGCCTTGCGATGCTCTTCCTCCATAATTTGAAACATTGTTCGGCGATCCAATATATACGATGGTAGCATCTCAAATTGTATCGGATAACCCATAACTCGATCTTGAGCTCGATTGATCATGATATTGAATACGTTGTTCATTTCTTCCATCTTCCTCCTCTTTGTTTGTGCGTCTCTTTCTGCCATTCCGGCTCGTTGATAAGCTTCATTGTACGCGTCTTCAACTCTTGCCCTCTTAGTAGATTCTTCTTTCAACTTGTTCTCCAGTTCTGCAATCTTCTCCATCAGTTTCTCGTTTTCCCCTTCTGTGTGGATCATCTTCTCTTCAACGTTGTTCGATGCCGTTCTTCTCGATCTTTGGATCTCATCGTCTTTCTTCTGCGCCATCGAGGTGCATTGTTCACATTACTATCTCCTGTAACTCCTCAAGCGGTGTCTTGAAGTTCCACATTATGATCATACACCTCGTCAGACATACATCTGAAACAATTGAATTAAGTGGAAGCTCTTCATCCTCGTCCTCCTCATTCCCCGACTGTGGCAGCTCCACAGGATCCTCCTCGTCCGTCTCTATCTCATCATCCTCATTAGGTACTCTCTCCTGCTCAACTACTGTGACCAACGGAACTGGTTCCCGTGGCAGTAGTTGTTCCCAAATCACCTGAATATCTCGAGGCTCCTCCTCCCTAGGCTGACTGGATCCTCCTATATTAGCCATCCTATCAACCAAATTTTAAGTTTTAATTACTAACCAATACTATTCGACACTCACGAGCACATAAGTTGTAATCACATAAGCACATAAGTGTTTTATTACTTTTTCTTTCCTAAAACTCGATAAGAGTTTATCATTACTATCTTTTCAAAGGTTACTTCCTAAGGCTTTTCCCCCACCTAAGGTTCATAACCTAAAGCTTTGATAACAACATGTGACACCCCCAAATCTAGGTACTTTATTCCCACAAGATTTGGTGCTCACTATCCAAACATTCATACTATCTACCCAAATAAAATAATATTTAAACCATAACTCTCCCTTTAAATAGGGTTACATCATTAAGTTCAAAAACATCCCAGGTTATCTAACCTTAAAACACCATTCAAGTGCGGAATTAAATTATACATTACATCATTATTACATGTCTATGATCATAACAGTATTCAAAAGTACAAATCGGCATCCCTTGTACATTTTTCCCTTTCCTTTGCTAGTTGAAGGCTCATCTACCTTCTCAACTTTAGCTGCAATGAGTTTATAAATATGCAAGAGTGAGCAAAACAATTGCTCACTGGATATAATAATGAATTAACATGAGAATAACAATAATAACTGCCAACGAATAGGCTCATCAAAGCTAAATAGTACTCTAACAATGATAATCAGGAACTGGAATCCAAAATATGGAATATACATAACTGAGGGTCATAAGACCATGAACTATGTCCACAGATTATGAGTAATCTTTCAACTCCAACTTTAATGATATAAGACTATAAGGACTCCTCGTACTTAGGGGGATCAGCCCTTCGTACAATGTATTGTGCACAAACATTTTAACGTTAAGCGTAAATTATTCCCTAATAATAATAGGGTTGTTCATCTCAGTATTTAGAGTACAAGTCCGCACCAAAGAGAGTTTGGTTTGGATAAGCTTTCAAGGGTAATTTAAAGTTTAACGAACATCAACTAGAGGACTAGTTGAATCAATAGTGTTTGATAATCACAACAGATGTTTAATAACAACATAACATAGAACAATTGAAAATCATAAATGAACTGATTATACATATTAAACTCATGCATGAAATAACTATAGAGCATAAGTATTCAATAAAATGAATAAAATTGTTAACCTTTGCTTGAACACTAAATAAGCTAAGGTTAGAGTCTTATAACATTTGAATTGAAATTACTGAACGTACATTAACTGATAACAAACTGGAAACTAAAAACTTGCCCAACAAGATATTAACTCATGCAAAGAAATAAAACAGTTCAATAATAGAGACGAGAGTTCAAAAACTGCGTTCATTATACAATAATTGAACTTAAGAAACTTGCTTAACTATAAACAAGTTAGAATGAATCAACCAACTGAGAATTTCAAATAACATTAGAGTTAAAGTTTACTTGAATAAATTTTAGGAATAAATGACTTATTCAACAATAGCTAAGATAGAAAGCTTGCTCAATAAAAAGAATAAAGCTATATAAGGTAATAATGGAACTAGCTCAACGAAAGTAAAGAATTAGGAAACTTTCTCAATGTAAAAGATAGAGTTTAGAAACTTGCCTCGGCGTAAGCTTACAATATTAAACTCACGTTCACCTACACATTGGTTTAAAACCACATTATCTATTAGATATGCTAACATACCTTAACATGTATACTTCTATCTAAACTTATCATTTTAGCACAAGTCTTTATTTACCATCTACATTTCAGAAATTCCAAGTGTTTACTTCGCAACACTTGCCTAACATTCACTTTGTATACCAAGTTATCGCATAATGCGTTCTCGATTTATTAACCATTTTAACAATTTTGAATACATAATCCACATCATAAGACTCTATTTAACCTTGTTGTTACATGATTCTCATATTACCATAACCTTAGGCTAAGCTATAAAGAATGACCAAAGTCTGCAGTACAAGCAGACTTCAGTGTCTGAAAATGGGCATTGGCACGGCGGCGCTACTGTTTTTATATTGGGATCACGATCGCCAGCGTGTGGACTCTGGCGCTTGCGCCTTAAGGGTCATGTGCGTAGCATGACTTACGAACTTCGATTTTTTGTAAGCGAGCTTGACACTTTTCTTAAGCCAACTAACACGAATTTCACCCATCAAACAGTGATAATAACACGTAAAATAAATATACAACTATCATAAACATGCTTGCTAACATATACAACCACTTGACACAATTTAACAACCACTAAAACTATTTTAATTTCTCAATTTTTATGTTTTTCATATAAAACTCCATTTTTTTGATAGTCATCCCAATAACATCACTGTGACTTCAAAACATGACCAAATCATCTCATTCAAATTACGTTACGTTCGTATCTCAATGAACTACCATATACAAGCATCAATTTACAGTTTCACACATGAATTGGCCACTAAAATTGATACTTACATAGTTACATATGAAAACATATATACACTGACAAAAAAAATTTCCTACTATTAACTGTAATTAATTAGCATGAATTTCTCGTTTAAGCACAACCTCCAATCATCGTATACTTATATAATCACAAGTAATCCCATTGTATAGCAACAATTCAACAATTTACAATTCATAGATTATATAAAAGTTTGTCATGATCTATATATATATATATATATATATATATATATATATATATATATATATATATATATATATATATATATATATATATATATAGTCGAGAGATCAAGTAAGGGATCCTTACTTTCTTAAAATGAGGGACTTTTTTTTTTTGCTTTTTTTTAAAACAACAAAAAAAAAAATTTAATATTTTATGGGCGAAATTTTTCATAATACAATGTTTTGGAGTGCGATTTGAGTGCGTATAACAAAACATGTATGTACGATACCAGGCATTGTACCACCACTTTTTGGTATAGGTATTCAAAACACGCCCAAAATATTGTATTATGAAAAAATTTCGGCCCATAAAATATTAAACTTTTTTTTAGTTGTTTTAAAAAAAAAAAAAAAGTCCTCATTTTAATAAAGTAAGGATCCTTACTTGATCATTTATATATATATATATAACACTAAGGTTGTGAACATACCTTCAATTTCTAATAATACAATCATTTGTTAATCTTTGGAATTTCTTTGTGAAAATTCTTAAGACTCTCTCAATTCCCTCGCAACTTCTCTCTCAAGTTCTTCTCTCTTTTCTCAGCAACTAGAATGCGTAAACTAAAACAAACTGATATGCGTAATGATATAATACAAAACTGATAACCCTTAATAATACTACTATACAAAATCAGTTACTAACATATATAATATAAATATATTTATTATTTTAATTTATTTTATTTGATTTTCAAAAACTAGAAATCTCAAAAGCCATAAGGCTTGTTTGGTAAACCATTTAAATTTTAAAGAATTAAAATACTTAAGCCTTATTTGGCAAAAACTAAATTAAATCCTTTTTAATTTATTTTAATAAACACTGTAGTTTATAAATTATAATCACATATTATTTATTTGGATCTCCATATCCAATATTAACCAATTAAATTAATCACATACTATATTTTAATTGAATATAGCATTTTAACAAATATCACAAAATTATACTTTTCATTATAACTTTATTTAATAATAATATATCACTTAAATTACTAGTCACAATATAACATCTCATGTTATTATACAAATCTCTAAATTATCTAGTCACAATATAACATCTCATGTTATAATACAAATTTCAAAATTATAAATTAATTAAATTTAGAATTTATCTAATAAATTTAGATTTACAAATATTTATTAACAACCATCACATCAATAATTATTTATTCTATCAATTCAATAATAGACACATCAGACAAATATTTCTATTATTCAATAAATATTTAATATTACAACTTGAAATTTCGGATCGTTACATCCTCACTATCTATAAAATAGTGTATCAATAATTTTAATGAGGACTTTATTTGAGTTTGGATATTGTCTAGAAGACAATATCCGTATTAAAACTCACAACATATGTGTTGTCATATTTTGCACGATAATTATAATAATGAAGTTGTAGTTATTTTCTGTACCATGTATTTGGCGACTCAAAATGGGTTATGTGGGCCTATTTTGGGGGAGAACACCTATAATCAATAATATTGGTCTCGCAATTAGCGTAACACATCACATCACATAATACTGTTATTTAAAGTCACTATATCAGTTAATCACGTAATCATGTAATCACAACAATGTTTAAAACCTATACAAATACTTATTAGGTCTAACTATGTTAATCTGGTTGGACCTCGGTATCAATTCGGTGTCCCGGTCACCCTATCAGATATCTTAACGAGTTTATTTTTTAATAAAACTCTATTATGTAGCTTCAATATTATTTTAGATATTTAAAATATCCTTTATAATATTTTTCAGAAGCTTATAATAATTTTTAAATAATTATTATCTTTTATAATAATTTTTCAAAAACTTTGAAATTATTTTTAAATAATTTAAATCTTGAATAATCCCATTGTCATTAATATTTAAATAATATTAAAATATTAATGAAATCCTTATCAAAATATAAAAATTATTTATAATAACTCAAAATATTTTTAAAACACTAATATTCCCCTTAAATGATTTTTAAAATATTAAAATCATTTTAAATAATTACCATTAATATTCAAATATTAATGTATTTTTCATCAAAATATTAAAAGTCATTTATTATATCTTAAAATATTTTTAAATCATTTATTTAATTTTTAAATGATTTTTAAATCATAAAAACATTTTAAAACCATATATTTAATATAATTATTAAATAAAATTATTATCATTAATATTAAATTATTAATGAAATTTACCTCAAAATATTGAAAGTTATCTTTTATAACTTAAAATATTTTTAACACTTTATTATCATTTAAAATAATTTTAACCTATTAAAATTATTTTTAAACTAATTATTTAATATACGTATTAAATAAATTTAATATTATTAATATTTAAATAAATTAAATTATTAATGAAAAATATGTCAAATTATCAAAAGTTAATTTTTACAACTTAAAATAATTTTTAAAACAGATTTTGGAATTTTTAGAAATTATTTTCTATTTTTAATGATTTTTGGAAATTAATATAATTAATTTTAATAAAACTGTCGCTAAAGGCTTTAGCGATAGCGACAGAAACTGTCACTATTGGTGTTCTTGAGCCTCAAGAACATTCAAAGTTAGTATCAAGGTGACTACTTTGACCAACTTCAATTCTCAGTTCATGATGTTTATGGGCATGCTAATGTACTGATCATGTAGTATTGATGTAATACTAAATGTAAAAACAACAATCAAGGTCAAACTACAACACACAAAGGAGATCTAAGCTTTCATAAGAGCTGTCAGACCCTTTCTGTGTTTTTTGGGTTACCCAAAAACCTAGACAGTTCCTGGTAGCTACTTTGTGGCTCGATTAACTTGGGTTCTGGTTGCTGTTTAGGTGTTTAAGTTGTCCAATCTTATAGTTCTCATGTTAAAGAACAACATTACTACACTTAGGTAGCTTAACTACATCACAATCTCAAGATCTGAGCTGGTCAAACCTTGTCAAAAACCGTGCTCTTCATTTTTTTGGGAAATTCTAGAAAACCCCAATCATGTTCGGTCAACCTAGTTTGACTGCCTACTACTTTGAATCTGTTGTTTTTTTAAGTGTTCTAAAGCCATGATTCTATAGTCCATATACCAGAGTATAACATTGATACATTGGCACAAGCAAATCACATAACAAATGACAGATCTATGCTCATGAACATCTTGTCAGACCTACCTGGGAATTTCTGGGTTACCCAGAAACTCAAACCTATGACTGGTCAACCCACTTTGACCATTAATATCTTGGAATCTGGACATGATATGACCATGATTCCACTTCCAGATTACTCCCCTCGTAGCATATTACAACTGTGACGCCCCCAAAATAGGTATACACCACCCATTCTGAGTTGTCAATACACGGTACAGAAACACCTACAACTTTACTATTACAACAGTAGAACTGTGAGTTTAAATACAGATATTGCCATCTAAACAATATCCCCATACAAATAAATCCTCATCATAATTATTGATACATTATTTTACAAAAATGGTGAGGACTACTAAATAACTCTCTAACACCATCATTCCATACCCAGGCTCGTACTGCATTATATTCTCGCCTCACGAGAAGAAAAATGGAACAAAAAGGAAAAGGGTGAGCTCAACTAGCTCAGTAAAGAATATTATGACTAAGATAATATACAAAAAAATTATCGTTAGTCTTCAACAGGGAAAAAATATAATAGAATACAATTGACAACAAGTTTTAAATCAATACCATAGAACGGAAAATATTAATTCATAGAAGAGTTACGTAGAGAGAGGATGAAATCTACTAATATCTATGAATTTAACAGATCCATCATCAATATTTTTATCCCTGTAACATCAATCAATATATATACGGAATCATATATATTCATCCTTGCACTTCTGAGGCCGAGGACATTCACCGATTAGTCATGTTCATCTAAACACTGTTCATCTTTGCACTACGGGCCAAAGATATTCATCGAAATCATTCATCTTTGCACTACTGAGGCCAAATATATTCATCAAAATCATTCATCTTTTACCTACTGAGCCAAAGATATTCAATAATATCATCATTTAAGACTGAGGATGATGAAAGATATTTTTTAAAGAAACGAATCCAGTGAAACAAAATGACAAGGATTAAGGATTAAGGATTCGTACTTTATTTTATCCATGTCCAAAAATACCTCAAAAATAATCATAGTGGTGTAAAATTCAAGAATGATCAAAACATGGATACAATCAAAGCTAGTATCCAGAATAGATATTTTGGACGAAAAGAAAATTTTTCATTTTTTCGATGAATAGTGCCGTATTCGTGAATAGTACCGTATATGTGAATAGTGTCGTATACGTGAATAGTAACTCCGACGCCAAAAGATAGAAATTTCACAAAAAACATCTTCACGCTTCATGAATAGTACTCGTGAATAGTAACTCGTGAATAGTAACTCATGAATAGTAACTCATGAATAGTAACCCCGACATGAAAAAGTTTCAAATTTGATAAAAACTTCAGATCAATATTTCAGCATAATGATATTGAAGAAATAATATCATCACGAAAAAAAATAATATCCTTACCTTAAAATAACAAGTACTTGATTTGAATTTGGTATAGTCTTTGTGAAACTCGCACATAGTATAGCAACACTCAAAGTATACTCACAAGAATACACTCAAAATATCGAGAGAGAAATAGAGAGAAAACTTCAGTTTCTGGTGTGATTTTCAATTCTAACCTAAGCTCCTATTTATAGGAAAATGCTTAGAACACCAAAGTAAAAAATTGAATATAATAATATTATTTATAAACAAAATTCCTTAGCCCACACTTTTGGTCTAGACATCTGAACTCAGCTGATTTCCATCCTTAACATGTGCCTCTCAAATGGCAAAAACGTTTTTCTTCAAAATAATAATTAAAACTTCCAAAAATCAATTATTTCAGAACTCCGGAACTTCAATAATTCACAATAAATATCTCTTTTATCAGAAAATTCAAATTTCGCGAGTTTTTATAGGAAATTCAATTCTCTACAACTTTACAGAAGAAAGTTTTTCCAAATTCCAAATAGAAATTGACCAAAAGCCACAAACGGGCGATTTTACAGTCTATAATCAATTTTCGGTCAAGAAATGGGTCCACCAACACACAAAACATGTGTTAAACCTTTAATCCAACAAAAATACTCTTCCTCCTCATTTATTCATATATTCCACATTCGTTGTAAAAATATCACCATTATTATATTATTAAAATATAATAATATATATTTAAATGAATTATTTTATCAGAAAAATATAAAATTTCAATTTTCAACAATTGTCACATTAAAAATTTTCTCCATCTATATCCACATAAAATCAATATTTTCCTCATCATATGAATCAATAATTAATTATTCACAAATAATATTATAGAATCACAATATTGACAAACAGCGATTCAGGAAGAGGGGCTTTCAATAAGAATTTCTCCTTCTTTGGGCGCAATTAGGTGACCAAACCTCTCCTTAGACAGAACTTTCTAGACATTGCCAATAATGTTATCTAATAATATTATTCAGATAATATGAATTATTGCTCCGATAATGGAAGATACTGTATAGTGATAATTATTAAAACAACAATAATACAAAATATCAACACAACAATTATTGAACTCATAAAATACTGAACAGTAATTACTGTAACCATTATTGAGTAGTGCCTTCTTACGTAAGAGTCAATAATTGGTGCAATCTTTGTGTCTTCTTATCTGACAGCAACAACGCATTATTCGTGTGTTTAAACCCATAGAGTATTCCAACGGTGTAAAGCGGTAACAACTTCGCCGTTATTTTTAAACAACTTATATTTGTCGTTTTCTTCCTCCAATCGCTTTACGTTATGGGGGGCCACACATGGTCATGGCGTAGTCTCTACGAATATTCTCGAAGCGATTTAATATTCCACGACCAAACGAATATTCCCTGACAATAATGAAGATTTTATAACCACTTGCTTATTTTGAAATATTTGCATATTTTACCCATAACTATCCACATTAATCACATCAACCCTTACTATTTCAAAATAATAATTAGAAGAAATTAAATTTTATTTATTAATTATTTGGGGTCTTACAACCTCCCCTCCTTATAAAATTTCGTCCTCGAAATTGACGTACGTACCTGGTGTTTTGAAAAGTTGAGGATACCTCGCTTTCATTTCCGTTTCCAACTCCCAGGTCATTTCCTCAATAACATGATTCCTCCATAAAACTTTAACTTGTGGTATGACCTTTGTGCGTAGGACATGTTCCTTCCTATCCAAGATCTTGACAGTTACCTCCTCGTACGTTAAGTCTTCGGCTATCTCATCTGGTTCTAACTCAATAACGTGGTTCGGGTCATCCACATATTTACGTAACATCGATAAGCGAAAAATGTTATGAACACGCGTCATACTTGGCTGTAAAGCGAGTCTATAGGCCACAGTTCCTATTCGATAGAGAATTTCAAATGGATTAATAAATCGAAGGTTTGAGCTTTCCTCACCTCACCGATTCTCGCTTTTGAAATAACAACTTCTTGCACCTCCTTCTTCAAACTCATCAGCTCCGGTGTGTAGCTTGAACAACTTTAACTTTATCGATTAAAGTCGATTATACTCGTATATCATCACGTGGGTACCTAGAGTTTTCATCTCCATCTCTATTATTTGTAAATTATACGAAATTAATTTTTGACAATATCGTACTCGTACTTGTAAACGATCTTCTACTCAACACGTCAGCTACCACGTTCGCTTTTCCAGGATGGCATGGTCAGAACATGTGCTGAAATGAGTCTCCTCTTGAGTTCTTCGAAGCTCTTCCCACATTCCTTGCTCTATTCGAATTTTGTATTTCTACGAGTCAAGTGCGTTAATGGAATAGCGATTCGAGAATATCCTTCAACGAATCTCCGATAATAACCAACTAAGCCTAGAAAGCTACGTATTTCGATTACCAACTTAGCTTGTTCTCAACTGTGACTCATATCCCAACCTTGGATAGCACGTTACAATGACACCTATTAGTTTACTATCGCACGAATATGGTGTCCCCTACGAAGAGTCTGGCTTCGGTGCATTTCACAAAGGAAGTCACCAGATAGAGGCTCGGTTACTAACTCTTGTACTTGGGTTTTTAACTCCTGAAGTTCAATAGGAGCCATTCGATATGAGATTTTAGAAATGGGTTTTTGTCTTAGGATTTAAAGTCGATACAAATTCAATATCACACTGAGGAGTAAGCCAAGAAATTCTTTGAAATACGTCGGGAAAAATCAATAACAACAGAATATTATTCAAATCTGACGTGTCTTTATTCAAATCTATAACATGGACTAAGAAAACTTGACATCCGTAATAAACGAATGACTTCATGGCTTGATATGAAAATGTTTGACTACAATGGTTTAATTGCTTGAATTCGAATAACAGGTTGCTTAGGAATATGAGAACTAACAACCTTACGAAAGTAATCAATTTCGGCATGATGAGTAGTTAACCTTAAAATCACATTAAAAGCAAATATCTCTATAGAAATAAGGTTAACAGGTAATGTGATAGTGCCAACCTGAATCAAGCAAGATTTCTAAACATCAGATGTAATGAAAGTTTCTCCTAACGGAGTCTCCATAAATAGGTCAAAGTCTAATTTCTCCGTAGTCAAGTTCAAACATTGAGCGCAAGCAAGAGATATAAAAGAATGGGTGAAGCAGGTATCTAGTAAGGTATAAACTTCGCAAGAATTATAATTAACTAACCGTGCTAAACTCGTTCGGGTTCTCGCATTTTTATTGGCCACGACAAACGCTCTTCCAGAACCGATTGACTTTTACTTTTACAGGACATCCTTTTGAGTCACCGTCCCCATTGAACTAGGTTTATTTCTCGTGCAATCTCGAAGCGATATGTCCTTCCTTTCCACAATTATAGCATACAGGCTGTTGTGGCGTTTGGTGATATGTCCTTCTTTCCCGCATTTGTAGCATATGACCGGTGGTCGTTCCCCTCCCTTGGAACCAGTTGTTGCTGGCGCTGACGTCTTCACATGGTCGTTGTTGAACCTTCTCTTCTTGAAATGTCCACTTGAGTCACCTCTCCTATTATCATGGCCACGATTACCACCCGAGTGGTTCCGCTTTGTCCGTATTCTTTCCTCCCCATTTGGTTATCATCGTTACGATGACTCATCATCGCCACCTAAATATGACCATGGTTGTGGTCCCTCGGTTGAACATAGTCATTATCACGCTCTAACAATTGAGCCCTGTTAACAACATTTGAATAAAGAGAAAATTTATGAGAGATAAGATACTGACGTATGCCGGGTTTCAAACCTCTCAGAAACATCCGCGTCATACATTCCTCATTCTCCACCAAATGAGGTGCAAACCTGGATAACTCTGCAAACTTCGCCTCGTACTGAGACATCGTCATGTTGTTCTTCTCCAGTCTAATAAACTCCACTTCCTTCATATGACGAACACTTTTAGGAAAGTATTTGTCATTAAATAGTTTCTGAAACGTCTCCCAAGACATCTTAAGTAGCAATTTGGATGGGTACGCTTCACGATTCCCACCAGATGATACGCCTCGCCACGGAACATAAAGGTGGCGAATGGAACCTTCGTTCCTCCGTGCATCCCAAGACATCGAATATCTTGGTAATTTGCTTGACCCACGTCTCCGCCATGATCGGATCAAAGCTTTCCTTTAAATTTCGTGGTCCCAACTCTTTGAAGCGCTTTGTTGTGACAACCCGTGAATTGCTATCATTTCTCCTATGTTTTGAACACGAGTATCTCTAAATGCGATTTTGCATGAAGCGCAAAAAAGCTTCTAAACATCCCCTCGTTCATCATACGCTCACGAGGTGTTGTTCACGGGAGGAACATTACCAGCCTGTTGCACGTTCTCCTCGTTTGTGAGTACAGGCGTCTCCACGGTTTCATTTCCAATGTTAATATTCTCAGTCGACATTCTCAAATACTGTCATAAAACAAGGGTTAATTAAAGAAATCAATATATCACATAATATCCCTATATACATACCAACTAACAATTAAGCTTAGGTAGGACACACTAGCGAAGGATTTACTCGTCTCTCCCTCCTAGTTCTATTCCCCGATCTCGCTTGGAGATCATATCCTAAGCTCGATACCAACGCATGGACGCCCCAAAATAGGTATACACCACCCATTACGAGTTGTCAATACAGATGCGAAACAACTACAACTTTATTATTACAACGGTAGAACTATGAGTTTAAATACGAGATATTGCCATCTAAACAATATCCCCATACAAATAAATCCTCATCATAATTATTGATACATTATTTTACAAAATGGTGAGGACTACTAAACAACTCTCTAACACCATCATTCCATACCCCAAACTGCACTCGCTTATATTCTCGCCTCACGAGAAGAAAAATGGAACAAAAAGGAAAAGGGTGAGCTCAACTAGCTCAAGAAGAATATAATGACTAAGATAATATACAAAAAATTATCGTTAGTCTTCACGAGGAAAAATATAATAGAATACAATTGACAACAAGTTTTAAATCAATACTCTCAATGGAAAATATTAATTCATAGAAGAGTTACGTAGAGGATGAAATCTACTAATATCTATGAATTTAATATCCATCATCAATATATATCCGGAATCATATATATTCATCCTTGCACTACTGAGCCGAGGACATTCACGATTAGTCATGTTCATCTAAACACTGTTCATCTTTGCACTACTGGCCAAAGATATTCATCGAAATCATTCATCTTTGCTTTTCTGTGGGCCAAAGATATTCATCAAAAATCATTCATCTTTGCACTCTGAGGCCAAATATATTCATCAAAAATCATTCATCTTTGCACTACTGAATAAAGATATTCAATAATATCATCATTTAAGACCGAGGATGATGAAAGATATTTTTAAAAAAGCGAATTCGATGAAACAAAATGACAAGGATTAAGGATTAAGGATTAGTACTTTATTTTATCCATGTCCAAAAATACCTCAAAAATAATCATAGTGGTGTAAAATTCAAAATGATCAAAACATGGATACAATCAAAGCTAGTATCCGAATAGATATTTTGGACCGAAAAGAAAAATTTTCATTTTTTCGATGAATAGTGCAGTATTCGTGAATAGTCAGATATCGTGAATAGTCTTGAGTATCGTGAATAGTAACTCAGACACCAAAAGATAGAAATTTCACAAAAATATCTTCACGCCGTGAATAGTACTCGTGAATAGTAACTTATGAATAGTAACTCATGAATAGTACCCCGAGCATGAAAAA
Source organism: Panax ginseng (assembly GCA_020205605.1). Lineage (NCBI taxonomy): Eukaryota > Viridiplantae > Streptophyta > Magnoliopsida > Apiales > Araliaceae > Panax > Panax ginseng. Next base: position 14,798,441 of record CM035144.1, read on the forward strand.
GTTCCAAATTTGATAAAAACTTCAGATCAATATTTGACATAATGATATTGAAGAAATAATATCATCACGAAAAAAAATAATATCCTTACCTTAAAATAACCGTATTTCTAGCGAATTTCGGGATATAGTCTTGTGAAACTACTTGCATAGTATAGCAACACTCAAAGTATACTCCCAAGAATACACTCAAAATATCGAGAGAGAAATAGAGAGAAAACTTGGGTTTACGGTGTGATTTTCAATTCTAACCTAAGCTCCTATTTATAGGAAAATGCTTAGAACACAAAGTAAAAATTGAATATAATAATATTATTTATAAACAAAATTCCTTAGCCCACACTTTTGGTCTAGACATACGAACTCATTTGATTTCCATCCTTAACATGTGCCTCTCAAATGGCAAAAACGTTTTTCTTCAAAATAATAATTAAAACTTCCAAAAATCAATTATTTGAACTCCGAACTTCAATAATTCACAATAAATATCTCTTTTATCGAGAAAATTGAATTTCACGCATTTTTATAGGAAATTCAATTCTCTACAACTTTGCGAGAAGAAAGTTTTTCAAAATTCCAAATGTAAATTGACCAAAATCCCACAAGCAGGCGATTTTACGACCTATAATCAATTTCGATCAAGAAATGGGTCCACCAACACACAAAACATGTGTTAAACATTTAATCCAACAAAAATACTCTTCCTCCTCATTTATTCATATATTCCACATTTGTTGTAAAAATATCACCATTATTATATTATTAAAATATAATAATATATATATTTAAATGAATTATTTTATCGAGAAAAAGATAAAATTTCAATTTTCAACAATTGTCACATTAAAAATTTTCTCCATCTATATCCACATAAAATCAATATTTTCCTCATCATATGAATCAATAATTAATTATTCACAAATAATATTATGAGAATCACAATATTGACAACGGTGCGATTCAGGAAAGAGGGCTTTCAATAAGAATTTCTCCTTCATTGGTAGCGCAATTAGGTGACCAAACCTCTCCTTAGGATGAACTTTCTAGACATTGCCAATAATGTTATCTAATAATATTATTAGGATAATATGAATTATTGCTCCGATAATGGAAGATACTGTATAGTGACAATTATTAAAACAACAATAATACAAAATATCAACACAACAATTATTGAACCCATAAAATCTTTGAGCAAGTAATTATCGTAACCATTATTGAGTAATGCCTTTTACGTAAGAGTCAATAATTGGTGCAATCTGGTAAATATCTTCTGCAACAACAACATAGCATTATTTGTGTTTAAACCACCGAGTATTCCAACAGTGTAAACGGTAACAACTACGCCGTTATTTTTAAACAACTTATATTTGTCGTTTTCTTCCTCCAATCGCTTTCCGTTATGGGGCCCACACATGGCTGCGCCGTCGTAGGAATATTCCCCGACAGTACGAATATTCCACGACCAAACGAATATTCCCCGACAATAATGAATATTTTATAACCACTTGCGTATTTTGAAATATTTGCGTATTTTACCCATAACTATCCACATTAATCACATCAACCCTTACTATTTCAAAATAATAATTAGAAGAAATTAAATTTCATTTATTAATTATTTAGGGTCTTACAACAACTCTATTACATAAAACAAGTCAAATCATTAACAGATCTAGATCTATGGCCTCTAACATTCGGTTGTCAGGCCATAAATCTAGGGTTCTTGACAGTTTTAAAAATATGATTTTTTAAGCACTTTGATATTATGGACCCATGATATAACATCATGGATCACTAAATAACATCTTATAACACATTAATAAACACAAAAATAACAAATCTATCTTAGTATGCAAGATTAAACCAAGTTAAGGTTTATACCTCTCTTTGAACAAGCTTTGATCTTATCTTCCTAATCTGTTATTAGGGTGCTAGGGACTCTACTAGGGACTGAATTACTTATCAATTTCGTGGCTTTAGAGAGAAAAGGACTTAGTTGAGTGTATGGATACAAATGAGGCTTGTTTTTGAATTTCCTCTCTCTTTAATCTCTTTAACTTTGATGCAATGAATCTAAGTGTTGCAAGGTGTCACTTAAGATCGGATTTGGCTTGATTTGAGCACATGTTGATATCCAAGATATGGTGAGTCACAAGATTTGTAAAAATCTCTTAACTTAAAACTTAAGTAAAGGGTATTTTAGTCATTTCGCCTCCAAAAGGGTAATTTGGTAATTTCCCACATGATTTTAAGGGTAGTTTAGTCAATTGACATGATTCCCTTTAATCTTAACCCTTAGGGTTTGATAATCATAATTAGGGTTTACTAATCAGGGTTTAGGGTTCCCGAATCAAATATTAGGGTTTCTAAAAACATAATTAGGGTTAGTAACTGATCGGTAGGGTTTTTTAACTGTAGATTAGGGCTTCTAATCTACCATTAGGGTTTACTAAGGTTATACCTTATCTGATCGACACTTGATCATTAATCCTATACTAAACACATACATAATCACAGATACAATTATAATAACTATATATATTATCTATCGAATCCCTATCCAAAATTAGGGTTAGGGTTTTTATCGGCTGTATAACATAACTGCTTTGTTTTAATTAACAAGGAATCCAATTTCAAGTACAAAATAAAACCTTTTTTTTATTTTACCTTAAAATTGCTGGAAAAATAAAATTAGTTGAATCATATTCCTTATTAAAATTAAACACCTTTAATTTTAGGAAACATGGAATCTTATTCCATATGTGAATAAACTCATTTATTCTAGGAAATATGGAATTCAATTCCATATGTGAATAAACTCTTTTATTCAAACAAACGTGGAATCCAATTCTAAATTAATATAAAACTTTTGAATAAACTCTTTTATTCAAATAAACGTGGAATCCAATTCTAGGTTAATATAAAACTTTTGAATAAACTCTTTTATTCAAATAAATATGAAATCCAATTCCAAGTTATTATAAAACTTTTGAATAAACTCTTTTATTCAAACAAGCGTTAAATCCAATTCCAATTAAAATAAACAACTTAATGTTAATCCAAATCCAAATCAAAATAAACTCTTTTATTTTTAATTTAGAATTACTGAAAAACAGTGTATCTAATTTTAATTTAAAATACACCTTTTATTTTAATTAGAAATCAGATAAATTAAATAAAACAAATTTTTATTTAATTACGTATGCCGTATTTTGCAGTATTAGTTCATAAAACACCTGTTTTCCGATTCATGAATTCAATAGTTATTCTCCAAAAACTCAATTATGTGCTAATAATTATGCCCAAAAAATTGTTCTAAACACATATCAACATACATATCGAATTTGAACAATTAATAATTCGCATAAAGGTTTGGCTCTGATGCCACTGTTAGGTTTGTAATATTCATGAACACAATCAAATTGCACAAAGTAAGTGGAAGCATGGAAAATAAGAGTTTTAATATTTTACAAACCATATATCCAGATTATCCTTTATGCACAATTATTAATTAAACGAAAAGATTAAGAACAAGAATTATACCCTTAAAGATTAGAGCTTCCTCAGGTACAAGTTCACCTTCAATCCTTTTCGCGTTCAACTTGAATCCACCGGGTTTGATTCCGTCCTTTGATCAACGTTAGCCACCCAAGTGTTTGGCCTCTAGAGGTGATCCACCAAGGAAGAACAAATATTCAAGAAGATGAGTGTTTGGCTCAAACCCTAGTTTTTCTCTCTCTCATAGAAAAAGGTGTACTCTCCAACAATTAGAATCACATCTACTGATATCTAGCATAAGACTTCTCTTATATTATATATTAGTTAACCCTTTTAACATAATTAAAATAGGGTATTATTTAATTAATTAAACTCTTTTAATTAATTAGGCTCCCTAACTTATTAGGGATAAATAATTAATTAAACTCTTTTAATTAATTAGCCTCCTAATCTTATTAGGAATATATGAGAGTACTTTTATTAATTAATTTTCAAACTCCTTTAGGAATTAAATAATAATAATAGTTATAATAGTAGTAGTAGTAATAATAATAATAATAATAATAATAATAATAATAATAATAATAATAATAATAATACGACTCCTCTTATTAATTTATATTTAATATTTCCAAAATATTAAATAATAAATATTAAGCTATTTAATTTATTCTATCACCATAGATTAAATTAAATATACTTAACTTATTATTACGATTATGCCAATTGCTTCTTAAATATATATCCTTCATTTTATGGTGTGACCATTTAAGTTCTCCATATTAAACCGGTTGTGAATAAATCAATTTGAACAATTCTAATCTTATTTAAATAAATAAATTAAACTATTAACTTATTTAAATAAATAATATTTATTCTATAATAGGGATAAGCCTCCCTAGTGATTAACGGCTTTCCAGATAATATAGATTTCAACATTAATCATAAAAGAACCTTTGAGTAAATAGTTACCGTACAATTCAATCCTTCCACCATACAATGTCCCAATTAAGTATAAGACATGGATTTACTGTCAAGTCATATTTTATTTAATTATATGTATTTCGATTCTTAAATGCACAACTCCAAATAATGCAAATTAGAAACTCCTTTCTAATTTCATTCTGCCTTGGCTAAGGACTATTGAGTTATCATTTATCGAATCACATATGATATTTCTCTTCTTTTACTAGAAGTGGTAGATTCTTTATTGATCATACATTATCTCTATGTATAACTTATTATACCCAAGCATACCCTTTGATATACCCTAAGGGACTTAAGGAATAAGTCAAAGTATAAGTCATCATACACAAGATACTATGATGATCTCAAGTCCAAGGATCACTTGTACTACTATCACTATAGGAATTCCTATTGACAGTCAAGTAAAGCTCCATTAGGTATTCCTTAGCGAGCCACGTTCAGTGTACTTATTCTCCAATAAGCACCTACATACATGCTTTAGTGTCTCCACACAAATAATCATGAGATCAATCATCCTCATCCAATGAGTAAGCAACGTATGTACCAATCTTTTCGGATTCACTAATCTCCAATTTAGTAATCCAACGATTGAGAACTATTTTAGTTTTAAGCTTTCTAATTTAGATCTCATTAGAATGATCATTATCATTATTCTAAAAGCGTTGCTTAAAACTATGGGTTTATCACATATTATAAAGCAGCATCATGTAGATAATTAAAAGCCTTTAATAAATTAATACTTTTTATTAATAAATGAATAAGATTGTTACAAAGTATATGCTTTATCATCAAACATGATTGGCTTGTGTGCATACTACTTTCAATCTCCCACTTGCACTAAAGTCAATCATCATGATATATCATACCCTTCTCGTAAGACCACAAATTTTATGAAATGAAAGTATTCAATTTTCTTATAATTATTATTCTATTTAGTAAATGGTTAAATTGATAAAAGGTTAAAGTTAAGGGTGATATGTGAAAATTTTACAAAGTAAGCAAGTTGTCATAAAATATTCATTTGGTCGGGGAATATCCATACGACGCCACAATCATTGGTAGACCCCACAACGGAATTACTGTCGGAGTTAAAAACGACAAAAATAACCTTTTATAAAAATAATGGCAAAACTTTTACCGTTAAATTGTTGAAATACCCAGTAATAAAAGTACAGTAATATGCGTGGTTACATAGTAGCACACGGTATTGTACACTATCTTTGATTATTAATGCTTACATGAGAAGTCACTCAGTTCTACTCAATTATTATAATAGTAATTGTTGCATAGTATCTCACATTATTGATTCAATTATTATCATAGTATCATCTGCATAATATTTTATATTATTAAATCAATAATTGAGATGACAAAGTTATTCATATTATTATTTGTATTATTGACAATGTCTAGAAAGTTCTGTCGAGGAAAGGGGTTTGGTCACCTAATTGCGCGCCAATAACGAGAAGTCCTAATTATCGGAAAGTGTGACGCCCCCAAAATAGGTATACATCACCCATTCTGAGTCGCCAAATACTTGGTAAAGAAATCAAATACAAACTTCTCTTATACAATACGACAGAAGCGTAGCTGAGAGTTTTTACATGAATATTGTCTTCTAGACAATATCCAAACTCAAATTCAATCCTCATTATAATTATTATCACACTATTTCACAGAATAGTGAGGACTACTAAAACAACTATCTGGACCATCAATCCATTCCCCGACTAGTCTCAGCTATATTCTCATTTTCTAAAGAGAACAGTGAAAGAAAAGGGTGAGCTCAACTAGCCCAGTAAGAAATATTATGACTAAGATAATACAGAATAAATTATCGTTAGCCTTCAACAGTATAACAACTGATAAAATACAATAGACAACAAGTTTTAGATCAACAATTGCAGCGGAATAAGCAATCCATTAAAAAAGTCAAATAGAGCATGATATCTACTATCTTATATGATTTAAAAGTTTATCATCAATTTTATAGACTCAGCTTAATTAATAATCCACATCATTGAATTATCCATGCACTACGGGCCAAGGATATTCATTAGTATCACAACCACGAATTATCCATGCACTACGGACCAAGGATATTCGTGTTTTCACTAATAGTCATGATCATGCAAAACAACAATTCATCTTTGCACCCTTGGCCGAAGAGAACGCATGATTATGATCATACCAATATCTGTCCATCAATGCACTACGGGCTAATGAGGACTTTTACCACATCATTTGTAATATTACGGTCATGATTATACCGAATAATCCCTTGTCATAATCATACCAATCAACAGTCCATCTATGCACTACGACCAAAGATGACTTTCATCACAATATATGCATGAGGATGATGACAATGATATAAGAATTCAATTAAATGAAAGCAAGGATAAATTTTAAAGATTTATAATTTAATTTATCCAGAATTCAATAATATCCAAATTGTCAACATGATACTGCTTTGTGAAGTAAAATTCAAGAATAATATTGTATCAAAAATGATTTAGACCGAAAAAAAAATCAATTTTTGTCATAAATAGTACTCCGGGTGAATAGTACCAGAGTGAATAGTACCCCGTAAATAGTACGTTGGAAATAGTACTTCATGAATACTACTTTGTGAATAGTACTTCATGAATAGTACTTTTTGAATAGTATCTCGTGAATAGTACTTTATGAATAGTACCGTATTTATGAATAGTGCCCATGAATAGTACTTTGAGAATAGTACCGTATATATGAATAGTGCCGTATAAATGAATAGTACCCGTGAATAGTACTCCAGCATAAAAAGCTTACAATTTAACAAGAATGTTCAGAAAAATATCCTTGTGAAATGATACTAGATGAAGCGCAAATTTCAAGGATATTATACTAATTTCACGGAGTATAGAAACAATACTTTAATAAAATGAGTGTAGAATTAGGAATACGAAACGAAATAATATTACTTACATACTACAGAGTATGGAAGAAAATATTATTTCTTACGAATATTGAACAAAAATAAAAAAAAATTTAACAAAAAAATAATATCGTAAGCGAATATGAAATAAACAATACCCCTTACCTTAGTAGATGGCTGGATACTGCAATAGTGACGTAGCAAAATACTCTTCTTCTTTCTCTCTATAGCTTCTCTTTCTACAATTGCTCTTGTGAGTCTTAGTAAATTGGTGAGAATGAAAGAAGAATGAGCTTCTATTTATAGGAAAACATAGTTTAGATAATTGCACGTTTAGGGACTCAAATGATTATAATATAGTACCTTCATCTATACCTCTATTTTTAATTTTGTCCTTCAAGTATTATCAATCTTGCACCACCTCCCCTAATAGTACAGGCATGTGAATTAATAGCTCCATACATGTGAACCAACAGTAATTTGCATGTGAACTAATAGCAATTAATTGCTCATTTATCCGATTAATTTCCCGTTTGGTCATTTTAACATCCAAAAATCAATTATTATCGAAATAAATATCGATTTCCACTAACACTAATAATCCCAACACAATGGAAATATTTTTTATCAATAATTTCATCTTTAATCAACACGAACTTATTCATCATTAATATTATAATTCATAATAACAACCAGATCATTCTCAAGAAAGAGGGGGATTTTCGATAAGGATTTCTCTCTATTGGCGCGCAATTAGGTGACCATACCCCTTTTCTCGACAGAACTTTCTAGACATCGTCAATAATGCAAATAATAATATAAATAACTTTGTCGTCTCAATTATTGATTTAATAATATAAAATATTATGCAGATGATACTATGACAATAATTAAATCAATAATATGAGAGATATTATGCAGTAATTACTGTAGTAATAATTGAGTGACTTCTCACGTAAGCATCAATAATCAATATCGTGTGCTACTATGCAACCACGCGTATTACTGTACTTTTACAACCGGGTATTTCAACAGTTTAACGATAAAACTTTCGCTGTTATTTTTATAAAAAGATATTTTTGTCGTTTTCTAACTACGACAATACTTCCGTTGTGGGGTCCACCAATGATTGTGCCATCGTACAAATATTCCCTGATAAAACGAATATTCTCCGACCAATCGAATATTTTATGACAACTTGCATACTTTGCAAAATTTATAAATAATATCCACAACTATAACATTATATCAAATCCACACCTTAATATTAAAAAAAATATTTCAAGAAATTAAATCTTTATTCATAAAATTTGGGGTCTTACAACCTCTCCTTCTTATGAAATTTCGTCCTCAAAATTGACGTTCGTACCTAGTGTGTCGAATAGGTGAGGATACCTCGTCAGATTCTAACTCTTGAGGTATAACCTTTGAGTGTAGAATATGATCCTTCTTATCCAAGATTTTAACAGGTATCTCCTCATCCGTTAAATCTTCTGCTATCTCGTCTAGTTCTAATTCAATAATGTGGTTCGGGTCGTCCACATATTTACGTAATATTGATACGTGAAAAACGTTATGAACACGCGACATACTTGGCTATAAAACGAGTCTATAGGCCACAGTTCCTACTCGATCGAGGATTTCAAATAGACCAATAAAATTGAGGGTTGAGATTTCCTCTCTTCGTCGATTCTTGCTTCTAGAATAACTCCTTTTTGCACCTTCTTCTTCACATTCATCAGCTCTGAGTCTGTAGCTTGAGCGGCTTTAACTTTATCAATTAAAGTAGATTATACTCGTATATTCGTTATCTTCACATAGGTTCTTGGAGTCTTTAACTCTATCTCCATCCTTTGTAAATTATACAAAATTGCTCTTTATGTTAATGACGTCGCACTCGTAACCGCACACGATCTTCTACTCAAAGTGTCAGCTACCACATTCGCTTTTTCTACGATGGTATTGAATGGTATTATCGTAATCTTTCAACAGCTCGAGCCAACATATTTGGCGCATGATACGCTCGTTTTAGTTGAAGAAATATTTGAGGTTTTAGAAATGGGTTTTGTACTGGGGTAGGCCAAGAAGTCTTTAGGAATACGTCAAGAAATTTATTAACGATAGAAATATCATTCAAAATTGTGATTCTCATCCAAGACTTGGATAGCACGTCACATTGATACCTATCAACTTGCCACCATTGTTCACAACGTCCCTTATGGAAAGTCTGGCTTCGGTGTATTCCAAGATTTGGAAGTCACCAGGGAAAGGCTCAGGGCTCTTTAATTATGGCTTATTATGACAGTAATTGACTTTAGTGGTCTGGTTGCTTGAATTTACATAATAGGTTGGTTAGGAATATGAAAGCTAACAACCTTACAAAAATAATCAATTTTAGCATGATGAGTAGTTAACCAGTCGATTCCTAAAATCACATCAAATGCAAGTATTTTCAAAGAGATAAAATCGACAGGTAACGTGAGGGTGCCTATTTGAATAAAACAAGACTTATAAACAGTGAATGTAATGAAGGTTTCTCCTAATGGAGTTTCAATAGATAAGTCAAAGTCTAATTTCTTCGGAGTTAAATTTAAACGTTAAGCGCAAGTAGGAGAAATAAAAGAGTGGGTAGAACCGGTATCGAATAAGGTATAGACTTCGCAAGATTTTACGATTAGCTTACCCGTGATAACTTCGTTCGGGTTCCTCGTCAAAAAACGCTCTCTCTTAAACTATCGATTTTGACTTATCTGGGACATCCTTTGGCGTCACCATCCCAGCTGGACTTGACTTCACTACACGACAAAATTGAGCTAGGTGACCTTCTCTTTCGCAATTGTAACACGTTTTGGACTGCATCGCGCAGTTTGGACTGATGTGTTCCTCCCCTCCACATTTGAAGCATACGATCGGTGGCCATTCTCCTTCCTTGAAAACGGGTGTTGGTGCTGCTGTCTTTCCATCATTGTTGAACCTTCTCTTCTTAAAATTTTTACTTCTATTATCTTGGCCATGATTACCACCGAAGTGGTTATCATTTTTGGCATGTTGATTCCCTCCATGTTTATTGTCACCATTTCGATGACTGTTACCACTGGTATTATTGATTTGTCGGCTGCTCTCTCTTAGTTGGGTTGAATCATTATCGCGTTCCAATAACATAGCCCTATTCACAACATCTAAATACAAGCAAAGTTTGTGAGAAATGAGGTATTGATGTATTTTGGGTTTCAAACCCCGCAGAAACATTCGCGTCATTCTCTCCTCATTATCTACCAAATGGGATGCAAACCGAAATAACTCCGCAAATTTAGCCTCGTACTGCGATACGGTCATATTGTTTTACTCCAGCTTGATGAATTCAACTTCTTTCATATGACGAATACTTTCGAGAAAGTACTTGTCGTTGAACAATTCTTGGAGCTTCTCCCAAGACATCTTGAGTGTGGTAGGCTGGGTAAGTTTTATAGATTCCCACAAGCAATCTGCCTCTTCACGCACCATAAAGGTGGTGAAGGGAACCTTTTGCTCCACTGAGCATTCCAAGACATCAAATATCTTGGTGATCTGCTTTATCCACGTCTCTGCCTTAAGTGGTTCTGGCTTTCCCAAAAACTCCTGCGGTCCCAGCTCCTTGAACTGCTTAGCGGTGACCAGGCGTGATTTGCCAGTGTTTACACCTGTATTTTGAACATGAGTCTCTGTAACATCCCCAAAATAGGTATACATCACCCATTCTGAGTCACCAAATACATGGTACAGAATTTAAATACAACTTAATTGTACAACTATCGTGTAAAGTACGACAAAACATAAGCCGGGAGTTTCAACACGAATATTTTCTTCTAGACAATATCCAAACTCAAATTTAATATCATTACAATTATTATCGCACTATTTCACAGAATAGTGAGGACTACTAATGCACCATCTCGGACCATCACTCCGTTCCCCGACTAGTCCTGACTATGTTCTCATTTCTAGAAGAGAACAATGAAAGCAAAAGGGTGAGCTCAACTAGCCCAGTAAGAAATATTATGACTACGATAATGCAGAATAAATTATCGTTAGCCTTCAACAGTGTTAAACTGATAAAATATAATAAACATCAAGTTTAACTGCAGCGGAATAAGCAATCCATTAAAAAAGTCAAGTAGAGCATGATATCTACCATCTTCTATGATTTAAAAAGTTTATCATCAATCCACATCATAGAATCATCACTCCATTATGGGCCAATGATATTCATTAGTATCACGACCACGAATTATCCATGCACTACGGGCCAAGGATATTCGTGTTTTCACCAATAGTCATGATCATGCCAACAACTGTCCATCAATGCACTACGGGCCAATGAGGACTTTTACCACATCATTTATAACATTACGGTCATGATTATACTGAATAATCCCTGGTCATAATCATACCAATCAACAGTTCATCTATGCACGTAAGCCATAGATGACTTTTATCACAATATAAGCATGATGATGATGACAATGATATAAGAATTCAATTAAAAGAAGGCAAAGGATAAATTTTTAAAGATTTATAATTTAATTTATCCAAAATTCAATAATGTCCAAATTGTCAACATGATACTGCTTTGTAGAGTAAAATTCAAGAATAATATTGTACCAAAAATGATTTGGACCGAAAAGAAATCAATTTTATCATGAATAGTACCCCAGGTGAATAATACCCGAGTGAATAGTACCCGGTGAATATTACTTTGGGAATACTAACCCGTGAATAGTACTCTGGCATGAAAAAGGTAAAACTTATCAAGAATGTTCAGAATAATATTTTTATGAAAAAATACTGGATGAAACACAAATTTTAAGGATATTCTACTAATTTCATGGAGTTTAGAAGTAAAAACTTAACAAAATGAGTGTAGAATTTGAAATCTAAAACGAGATAATATTACTTACATACTATAGAGTATGGAAGAAAATATTATTTCTTACGAGTATTGAACAAAAATAATATCCCTTACCTTAAAAAGGAGAGCATTCCAACTGGTATAGCGGGGATATTCTTGAAGAAAACTTATATTATTTTCTACGCTCAAAGCTTCCTAAAACTCGAAAGAAATAAGCTCAATATTATAGAAGAAGAATTCTCTGATTCTGGTGTGATTTTCAATTCTAACTAAGCATCCTCTTTATAGGAGAATGGAAATGATACTATTTGAATTTTAGAATCACAGACTGCATAGTATGGTTCACAGGCGTACGATGAATCGGCTGAATTTTTTATAATTTACTATGCAAACATTATGCAGGCACTATACAAACACTATGCATAATAAAATATAATATATTCTATTTTTCATAAAAAATAAAACTTATAAAATATATTTATATATATATATATATATATACATTACCTGCCATTCATTCCATTACATTTCCCCCATGACAACCAAAATAATTCCTTCCCAAGACTTTGTTACACACATAGGCCTTGTAACAGCCCCAAATCACCACGGATCGGTACAATCATTCTATTACTATTGCGAAAGATATAAACATAAATTGTTTATACAATACACTTTACACACTATTTCCCAAAATCGAGTAAACTTAACTTATACACAATTCATAAACTATCTAACACCTAACATTATTATCAAACTATACTATTACAAATTAGCTGCACATTTTATCCCAAGCTGAACTTGGCATTAACCTTTTCCTATTTCTGAATGCATTCGCCTTATCTGTAATGTTTATCATGATATAACAAGAGTGAGCATGAAAGTTGCCCAGCAAGTTTAAATTTATATAAGGATATATAATGATTGAAAGAGTCTGAATAATAAGTTGGCTATAATTCATCAATATAGTTGTGAATTAGCACGAACAAACTTTTGACTGAACAAGTATTAAACATGAACAAATATATCTGGACCAACTGGTAATGAAGGTGATCAGCCTTTCATACCTGACTTATACATACAATATGTACAGAGTACAATTCTACATGGCAATCAGCAATGATTGACCATAAGCATATCCGAATGAAACAACTCTTAGTAGAGTTAAGAAAAACTTGCCTGAACCGTTGATTACCGCTATGCAATTTAATAAGCTTTGTCTGAAGACCTATTATTAATAATATGTATTTCTAAGTTAGAATAATATCATCACAGTATTTAAAAATAACCTAAACACATAACCCTATCAGTATATACAACACATAACACCTAGCCTCAAGTCAAACTATTGCGGTCAAGAGTTGAGCTCAAATGACAATTCTAAACATCCCGACTGCCTACAGTGAGGACTTTTCTCGAGTCTAAGTTTAATTAAACTCTGCTTTGAACACTTAACTTATCTTAGATAATTTATTATCAACAAAACATTAATCATAGAAGCTTGTAATAATTTTGGATAATTATTATCATTTATCATGATTTTTCAATCAATAAATATCGTATTTATATAATATAAATACCACATAATTCCTTTATCATTAATATTTATTTAATACAAAATATTAATGAAAATCATAACATAATATTATAATATATTTATAATATCACATAGTATTTTAATACTTTAAAATCATATTTATATGATTTTAAAGCAATTAAATTCATTATTCGATAATTGATATTAATATTAAAATATTAATATTTTCATGACAAAATATCAAAAGTTATATTTAAAATATTTTTCTAACCCTTAAATCATTTTTATATGATTTTCAAAGCATTATTTCTAATTTTTCATAATTTATTTATTATATTTATTAAATAAATAAATAAATTAATCACCATTAATATTAATTTATTAATGAATCTCATTACAAAATATCAAAAGACATTAAAAATAACATAAACTATTTTCTTATACCATAATATAATTTTATAGGCAATTGTAGTTTTTATTTCACTTAAATATGTAATTTATATTTATTACATATTTTTATTGCTTTATTTATGCCTGAAAAGAAGTTTATTGGCGTAAAATATCATTTATAGCCAAATCTCGTCCCGTAAGACTTTATTAGATTTATTAATACTTATTATTTCGCCAGAACGCGATTCGGAACATCGAACGTCAAAATCGCTCGACGAGCCGACGCTCGGCGTTCGCACGTTTTTAAGTTCTGACATGCTGTTTTGTAGATTTTTAATTCTCAAATCGTGAATCATATAAGAGTGAAATTTTGGGCATGTTATAGACCTCATGTCATAGTATTTTTAGAAAATTTCTAACCGCAAAAACGAACAACAGAAACCATTCGAAACAGGGTTCAAAAATGGCTTCAAAGAAATTATTTAGAAAGAAGCGGCTTGATGTCTTTCTTTAAGGCCGCTTACCTATTAACGCTTCAACAATTGTTGTTGCGATTTCAATGAGTAGCCCACTTTGCGATTTTCTCACGCCTTGCTCGTTTATTAGTAAATTCCCAACTTTGGATATGTTATACATGGTATACCAAAGTATTTTTAAAAAATATAACTTGAGAATGTCGGACCCCTTAGGAAGCCTAAAAGCAGACCCCAAAAATGTCCGTCGCATAGCAGTTTTCATCTTTTTCCCAGATTTACCTCTTTTCGTTAAAAGCAGTCATAATGTTTTCGTTAAATTTTAAGCGATTCTTGAGCCCATGCGAAGCTAACTTCCGGACTACAACTCTTCCCTCTCGATGTTTTTCTAGATTAGAACATATCAAATTTGAAATTCCGTTCAAGTGGACTACACCGCACTTGTTTTGTGAGATTCGACACTACTACTACTTTGAAATGTCATAACTCTCTCCTTCGATGTCGGATTTAGTCCGTTTGAGTCTATGGAAAGCTTATTCAAGGTGTACTACAACATATTAAAAGCCCGTAATTTTACGGAATATCTAACTAATCCCGAAATTTCCTTTTTGTGGCAAAGAAATTCCTTTAATTTTCTTAAGCTTTAAAAAGCGCTTTGCTTTTCTTTCTTTGGATCAAACTTTTAACACCTAAAATGGTTAGATCTACACATAACACACCATCTAACTAGTACATCTAGTGTTCTAATGTTCAATATCACAACTCATGCTTTGGATTCAAGCCAAACAAAATAAAATAAATAAACTTAGTTAAGATTAAAGGTTTTATACCTTTGCTTTGAGATTATCTTTCTTCTATTCCACAAGTAGGTAATGAACTTGGAAGATCAAACCCTATCTCTCTCCTCTTGTTTGGTCTGAACCTCTCTCTCTTACTTAGCTAGCTTGCTTTCAATTTCAATAAGCTCTCTTAGCCCTTCACAACTTTAGTCTTCCCCCTTCCTTAGCCTCTCAAGTTCTCTTGCTTTCTCTAGGATTCTTAGGTGAGATGTATTGAGAAAACCTATGGTTTCTTCTTTCTTTTTTCCTCTCATTCATGGCTGCCCTCTCTCTCTCTCTCCTTCTATTTTCTTAAGTTTTTTTGGAAACTTTAGAAGATAGAATGAATTAAACTTTTGCTAGGTAGTGAGGGAGGTGCTATTTATAGTCCTCTAAATGTTTAGATATAACATATGTATATCTACATAATATCCTAGTAAAATCTTAGCAATATCTCCTCTTTCTCTTTCCTATCCTTACTAAATCTTGCCAAATCTTTGAAAATAAATCACATGTGCTCAAATCTTTCCTTTGATGACTCACAAGATTTAGTCTTATCTTTTAGTAAAAGATAAGATGAAAGGGTATTTTTGTAATTTTGCACCTACTAAGGGTATTTTGGTCATTTCCACTATAATTTGAAGGGCAATTTAGTCTTTTCACAACTATCCCATAAATATTACCCCACTCTAGCTTTCTCTCTCTCCTTAATCATTACATAGATATATGGGAGATTATTAAGTAATGTGGCTTCATAAATAAATTGATACATGGCTAAGTTGTGAAATTTCTATTATACAAAATGTCTAAAGTACCCTTTCTCTTATTGGGCTACAAATTTAATTCTTTGCGCCATTATAATTGATGTTTTGAGCTTTTCATAAATAATCTTTTGGACTTTAAATTTAATTTCTTGGACCATGAAATTTACATAGTCCAATACTTTTAATATTATTATTCCCTAATTATTTAATTAGGGTTTTCATGTAGACAATTATAATTTAAATCCTTACTTATATACACTTAATTTCTTAACCCAATTAGACTTGATATAATTAGGTTATAAAATTAATTAATTGAGATGTATAAAATAAATCTCTTAGAATTAGTATATATTATAAATAATAATATTCTCTCATACCATAACCTTTAAGTTATTCAATTTTTCATTCCTAATATATAATTGGAGTATCCTAGTTTCTTTTATTTATTTATATAACAAACAAATAAACAAATACATAATATTCATATTCATTACACACATAACTTTTAATCCCTTAGGGTTTTATACAAAACATTAGGCTTTCTAATTTAGCAATTAGGGTTATCCCTAATATATACACAAAAATACTTAAGCCATTATATTTAGCCTTTGATTTCCCAAATTAGGGTTTTGAATTTCGGCTGAAATTAGGTTTTGAACCATTTTTGGTTTCTTATCCATTGCTAGGATTTTCTAAGCTGAGCGTTGACATTAAATCGATAATATTAGGGTTTGACACTGATAAAATTTATCTGGTCAACCCTTCACCCTTAACCACATATTCTGAACACATATAATACCATATCCACAGAACATATACACATATATACTTAATCCTGAATAATTCTCCAAAATCCTACACAGAATTTTGAAATCCTCAAAATTTCATCCCAAAAATATCAAACGCAGACACTTATTTGCTGTCTAGGTCTATTATTTGACCTTAAATCAATCATTTAAGATTTTAATAAATTGCCTAATTTCTCGGGTTATCACAGGCCCCACCCATGGCCCCCACCTCTTAAAATAACTTTCTACCGATTATTTTGAAAAATTGGTAAATGGGGGTCCATAAGAAAAATTTACAAAAAATACTTCATAAAAGTCCCCTCAATATGTTTAACAATATTTATTCATCAATAATATAACTTGCAATATTAACAACCAGATCATTCCAAGGAAAGAGGGGGCTTTCCGATAAAGATTTCTCTCTATTGGCGCGCAATTAGGTGACCAAACTCCATTCCTCGACAGAACTTTCTAGACATTGTTAATTATGTAAATAATAATATGAATAACTTGTCATCTCAATTATTAATTTAATAATATAAAATATTGATAATAATTGAATCAAATAACGTGAGATACTATACAGCAATTACTGTAGCAATAATTGAATAAAACTGAGTTACTTCTCACGTAAGCATCAATAATCAATACCGTGTGCTACTATGCAACCACACGTATTACTGTACTTTTACCACCGGGTATTTCAATAGTTTAATG
This sequence comes from Panax ginseng, assembly GCA_020205605.1. Classification (NCBI taxonomy): domain Eukaryota; kingdom Viridiplantae; phylum Streptophyta; class Magnoliopsida; order Apiales; family Araliaceae; genus Panax; species Panax ginseng. Next base: position 14,816,215 of record CM035144.1, read on the forward strand.
GTACAACTTTCGCCGTTATTTTTATAAAAAGATATTTATGTCGTTTTCTAATTCCGACAATAATTCTGTTGTGGGGTCCACCAATGATTGTGTCGTCGTATGAATATTCCCTGTTAAAACGAATATTCCCCGACCAATCGAATATTTTATAACAACTTGCTTACTTTACAAAATTTATAAATATTACCCACAACTATAACATTATATCAAATCCACACCATAATATTCAAAAATGATATTTATAGAAAATTCATCTTTATTCATAAAAGTTGGGGTCTTACAACCTCACCTTCTTATGAAATTTTGCCCTCGAAATTAGGGTACGTACCTGGTATGTCGAAGGTGTGAGGATACCTTGATTTTATTTCAGATTCTAACTCCCAGGTCATTTCCTCAACATCGTGGTTTCTCCACAAAACTTTGACTTGAGGTATAACCTTGGAGCGTAGAATATGTTCTTTCTTATCCAAGATTTTAATAGGTACCTCTTCGTACGTTAAATCTTAATGTGGTTCGGGTCTTCCACATATTTACGTAACATGAATATATGAAAAACGTTCTGAACACGAGACATACTTGGCGATAAAGCGAGTCTATAGGCCACAGTTCCTACTCGGTCAAAGATTTCAAATGGGCCAATGAATCTAGGATTGAACTTTCCTCTCTTTCTAAATCTTGTAACTCCTTTCCATGGTGCCACACGTAACAACACATGTTCTCCAACATTGAATTCCACATCTTTTCGATGAAGATCAGCATAACTCTTTTGTCGATCTTGTGAGCTCTTTATACGTTGCCGGATCATTTGAATCTTCTCCGTAGTCATACGTACCAATTTTGGTACCAACAACGTTGCTTCACCCACCTCATCCTAGCATACTGGAGAATGACACATGGGTCCATACAACGCCTCGACTGGAGTTATGTCGATACTTACTTGATAACTGTTATTGTAGGAAAATTCCACTAATGATAAGAACTTGTCCCAACTTCCTTTGAAGTCAAGGACATAGAGTCTTAATAGATCTTCAAGAGTTTGAATAGTCCTCTCCGACTGCACGTCTATTTGAGGATGATATGCCGAACTAAATCATAAATTCGTGCCCATAGCTTTTTACAAACTAACCCAAAATCGTGAAGTGAATCTTGGGTCTCGATCAAAAACTATGGATACTGGCATACCATGCAGTCTTACAATCTCATTTATGTAAATACGAGCAAGACGTTCAAGTGAAAAAGTTTCTCGTATAGGTAAAAAATGAGCAGACTTGGTCAATCTATCAACAATGACCCAAATTGCATCTATGCCTTGAGAAACCTTGGGAAGACTGGTAACGAAGTCCATGGTAATGTGCTCCCACTTCCATTCTGGAATTTCAAGTGGTTACAATGGACATTTTGGCACTTGATGCTCCGCCTTGACTCGTTGACAAGTTAGACACCTTGAGATAAATCTTGCTATCTCTCTCTTCATATTGCTCCACCAAAATGTATGTCGAAGATCACAATACATTTTGGTACTCCCAGGATGGATTGTAAACGGTGTGTTGTGCGTCTTCATCGTGATTTTATACTTTAAATCAAGGTCTTTAGGAACATAAAGTCTGGAGTTGACTCGAAGAATTCCTTCTTCATCGATTCTTGCTTCTAGAATAGCACCTTCTTGCACTTTCTTCCTTATACGCATCAGCTCCAGGTCTTTAACTTGAGCAGCTTTAACTTTATCGATTAAAGTCGGTTCTACTCGTATATTTGCCATTATCACGTGGGTCCCTGGAGTCTTTAACTCTATCTCCATCCTTTTCAAGTCATATAAAATGGGCCTTTGTGTTGACAATATCGCACTCGTACCCTCATATGATCTTCTACTCAACGCGTCAGCTACCACGTTTTTTTTTCTAGGATGGTATTGAATGGTATGATCGTAATCTTTCAATAGCTCGAGCCAACATCATTATTGAATGTTGAGTTCCTTTTGGGTGAAGAAATATTTGAGGCTTTTATGATCCGTATAGATCTCCACTTTCTCCCCATACAGGTAATACCTACAGATTTTAAGTGCAAAAACAACTGCTGCCAACTCTAGGTCATGAGTAGGATAATTCCACTCATATTCTTTGAGTTGTCATGAGGCATAGGCTATGATTTTCCCATGTTGCATGAGAACACATCCTAACCCTTTGCCTGAAGCATCGTTGTAGATGACAAATCTCTCCGAACCAGATGGTATTGTCAGAACAGGTGCTGAAATGAGTCTCCTCTTGAGCTCTTAAAAACTCTTCTCACAATCCTCGCACTAACAGAATTTTGTATCTTTCCGAGTTAGCTGAGTTAATGGAGTGGCGATTCGAGAAAACCATTCTACGAATCTTCAATAATAACCAGCTAAGCCGAGAAAGCTACGTACTTCGGTCACTGACTTAGGTTGCTCCCAGCTTTGTATTGCTTCAATTTTTACCGGGTCAACAAATATTTCATGATTTGATATCACGTGCCCAAAGAATGCTACTTCCTCAAGCCAAAACTCGCAATGCTTTAACTTTGCATAAAGCTTGTTCTCACGAAGCTTTTGGAGTATCAGTCTCAAGTGTTGCTCATGATCTTCACAGCTTTTGGAATATATGAGGATGTCATCAATAAAGACAACCACAAAATGATCCAAATATTCCTTAAATACTCGGCTCATCATATCCATGAAGGCAGCAGGAGCATTAGTCAATCTAAACGACATGACTAGGAATTCGTAATGCCCTTACTAAGTTCTGAAAGCAGTCTTTAGGATGTCATCGGTTTTAATCCTTAATTGATGATATCCTGAACGAATATCGATCTTTGAAAAGAATTTGACACCTTGCAACTGGTCAAATAAGTCATCAATACGAGGTAACGGGTACCTATTTTTGATGGTGACATGATTCAACTCCCGAGAATCAATACAAAGTCGCATACTTCCATCTTTCTTATTTACGAATAGAACATGAGCACCCCAAGGAGACGTACTAGGACGAATGAAACCGATGTCTAACAACTCCTGCAGTTGGGTTTTTAACTCCTGAAGTTAAATAGGAGTCATTCGATATGGGGCTTTGGAAATGGGTTTTGTACCAAGTTCAAGGTCAATACCAAACTCGATTTCACGCTCCGGGGGTAGGCCATTAAGATCTTCGGGGAATACGTCAGGAAATTTATTAATAATAGAAATATCATTCAAATCTGATGTATTTTTGTTTAAATCAGTGACATGGGCTAAGAAAGCTTGACATCCGTTTTTCAATAAATGAATAGCTTTATGGCTTGATATGACAGTGATTGACTTTAGTGGTTTGGTTGCTTGAATTCGCATAATAGGTTGGTTAGGAATATAAAAGCTAACAACCATACGAAAATAATCAATTTTAGCATGATGGGTAGTTAACCAATCAATTCCTAAAATCACATCGAATGCAAGTATTTTCAAAGAGATAAGATCGACAAGTAACGTGTGGTTGCCGATTTGAATCAAACAAGACTTATAAACAATGGATGTAATGAAGGTTTATCCCAACGGAGTTTTAATAGATAAGTCAAAGTGTAATACCCCCAGATCCGGGTCCTAAATCACCACGAATCCGGTGTATTATTTCTATAACTATTGCGGAAGATATAAACATAAATTATTTATACATTAAACTTTACACACTAACCCCAAGGTCGAGAACCTTCACATATTCCCTGAATCAATATCATATCTAACATACAATGTTATTATCATATAATACTGTTACAAATTTAGCCGCACATATAATCCCAAGTTGAACTTGGCTTGACTTTTCCTTGTATCCGAACTATTCATTCCAATTTGCAATATTTATCATGATATAGCAAGGGTGAGCAACAAGTTTGCCCAATAAGTTTAAGTTCAATAAATTATGGATATATCATGATAGAAAGAATTGAACAATAAGCTGGCTAAAATTCTTCAATATAATTGAGAACTTGCATGAACAAATTTTCATAGTTGAACGAACGTTGAACATCAATATATGAATTATATCTGGACCGAATGGTAATGAAGGTGATCAGACTATCATACCTGATGAATACATGTAATATTCACAGAGTACGATTCAACAATTCATAGACATGGTAATTAACAATGATTAACCATAAGCATATACAAAAAATTATAACTTAGGGTTGAGTTAAAAAGAACTTTCACAATAATTGAGTAAGGGAACTTGCATGTTCGATTGATTACTGCTACACATTTTATTAAGCTTTGTCTGAATACCTAATATAGATAATACCGATCTCCAAATATTAGAATAATATCATCACAATATAATATTATTATATATATATATATATATAAAATAACCTAACACATAGACACATAATCCTATCAGTCTATACAGCACATAAGACCTAGTATCAAGTCAAACTATTTCAGTCTAAGTTGAATCCGACACAATTTCGACATCCCGACTTTGATACCCCCAAAATAGGTATACATCACCCATTTTGAGTCGCCAAATACATGGTACATAAACAACTACAACTTCAATAATACAATTGTCGTGAAAAATACGACAGCACATAAGCTGTTAGTTTAAATACAAATATTGTCTTCTAGACAATATCTACACTCAAATAAGTCCTCATCACAATTATTGATACACTATTTTACAAAATAGTGAGGACTACTAAAACAACTATCTTGAATCATCACTCCAGACCCCGGCTAGTTCCTGCTAAATTCTCACCTCATGAGAAGAAAAATGGAACAAAAAGGAAAAGGGTGAGCTCAACTAGCCCAGTAAAGAATATTATGACTAAGATAATGTACAACAAATTATCCTTAGTCCTCAACAGGGAAAAATCTGATAGAATATAGTAGACAACAAGTTTTAGATCAACAACTGCAGTGGAAATAATAATTCATTAGAAGAGTTAAGTAAAGAATGAAATCTACTATCATCTATGAATTTAAAAGTCCATCATCAATATTTTATCCCTATAACATCAATCAATATACATCTTGAATCAAATATTCATCTTTGCATTACGGGCCAAAGATATTCATTTGTATCACCAGTGAGTCATGTTCATCTCAACACTTGTTCATCTTTGCACTACGGGCCAAAGATATTCATCAGATAAGCATTCATCTTTGCACTACAGGCCAAAGATATTCAGTTATATCATCATTTAGGACTGAGGATGATGAAAAATATTTTTAAGAAACGAATCCAGTGGGACAAAACAACAAAGATTAGGAATTCGCACTTTAGATAATCCAAGTTCAAAAACACTCCATAATAAATCATAGTGGATGAAAATTCAAGAATGAAGATCAAAACATGGATACAATCAAAGATAGTAACCATAATAGACATCTTGGACAAAGAAGAGAAAATTTCATTTTTCAGTGAATAATGTCGTATTCATGAATAGTGTTATATACGTGAATAATGTCGTATACATGAATAATAACCCCGACACGAAAAGGTAGAAATTCCACAATAAAATTCATACCAATATTTTAGCATAATGACATTGAAAGAAATAATATCATTTAAGAAGAAAATAACATCCCTTACCTCAAAAGAACAGTACTTCTGACTGGAATATCGAATATAATGCTGAAGGAAACTTGCACTGAATAGAAACTCTCAAAGTATCTAAATACTCACAAGAATACGCTCGATAATATAGATAGAGAAAATTTCAGATTCTTGTATGATTTTCAATTCTAACTTAAGCACCTATTTATAGAAAAATGTCAGAACGCCAAAGCAGACTGAATTAATAAAATAATTTTTGTTCAAAACTTTTATATGCACACCTCTTGGACAAAAATTCAGTCACCACCAGTGGGGCCCACCAAAAATGGGGCCCACCCATTTTTTAAATAAAAATATTTATTTTCAAAACATCAATAATTCATAATAAATAGCCCTTTTATCAAAAATACAAATTTTATGACCATTCCATAGGAAATTAAATTCTCTACAACTTTGTAGAAGAAAGTTTTTCCAAATTCCAAACAGAAAATGCCCGAAATCCACATACGGACGATTTTTAATACCTCCATTCAGATAAAATACTGATAAAACACCTCAGCATTAATTCCTTCATTTATATCCACATAAAAATAAATATTTTCTTATCATATAAATCAATAATTAATTATTCATAAATAATATTTACGAATCACAATTATGACAACTGTGTCGCCTCTAGGAAAGAGGGACTTTCCGATAAGGATCTCTCCTTATTGGCGCGCAATTAGGTGACCAAACCCCTTTCCTAGACAGAACTTCCTTAGACATAGCCAATAATGCTATCTAATAATATTATTCAAATAATATGAATTATTGATTTGATAATGGAAAATATTGTGCAGTGACAATTATTGAAACAACAATAATATAAAATATCAACGTAGTAATTATTAAATCAATAAAATAAAATATTGATCAGTAATTATTGTAACAATTATTGAGTAGTGCCTTCTTACGTAAGAATCAATAATTCAAAAATACTGTGCAATATCGCGCTTATTCTTGTGCAAACCCGCGACATTCTTGTATTTTAACCACAAGGTATTCCAACAATTGTTTATCAGTAACAATTACGTCGTTATTTATAAAAACTCAAACTTGTCATTTTCTTCATCCGACAGTTTTCCGTTATGGGGCCCACAAATGGCTGCGTCGTCGTACAAATATTCCCCGACAGTAAGAATATTTCATGACCAAATGAATATTCCCCAACAACAATGAATATTTTATAACCACTTGCTTATTTTGTAAAATTTGCACATTTCACTCATATTCAAAGCATTATATCAAATTAACTCCTTATTATTTCAAGATAATGAATAGAGGAAATTCAATTTTATTTATAAAAAGTTGGGGTCTTACAACCTCCCCTCCTTATGAAATTTCGTCCTCGAAATTGATGTGCGTACCTGGTGTTTCGAAAAGGTGAGGGTACCTCGCCTTCATTTTCGATACCAACTCCAATGTCATTTCTTCAATATCATGGTTCCTCCACAAAACCTTGACTTGTGGTATAATCTTTATGCGTAGGACATGCTCTTTCCTATCCAAGATCTTGACAGGTACCTCCTCGTACATTAAATCTTCAGCTATCTCGTCTGGTTTAGGTCTTTCATATATTTACGAAGCATAGATATGTGAAAAACGTTATGAACATGAGACATGCTTGGAGGTAATGTGAGTCTATATGCCACATTTCCTACTCGGTCAAGAATCTCAAATGGACCAACAAATCGTGGATTGAGTTTTCCTCTCTTCCCAAATCTTGTAACTCCCTTCTATGGAGCAATACGTAACAATACATGATCCCCAATATTAAATTCCACGTGTTTTCGACGAAGATTCACATAACTCTTTTGTCGATCTTGTGTCGTTTGTATACGTTGTTGAATCGTTTGGATCTTTTCTGTAGTCATGCGTACCAATTCTGGTCCCAACAACATTGCTTCACCCACCTCATCCCAACATACTGGGGAACGACACTTTCGTCCATACAACGCCTCGAATGGAGCCATGCCTATACTTGCTTGAAAATTGTTGTTATAGGAGAATTCCACCAATGGCAAGTACTTATCCCAACTTCCTTTGAAATCTAGGACACAGAGTCTTAATAGATGTTCAAGAGTTTGAATAATCTTTTTTTATTTCCCATCGGTTTGAGGATGGTATGCCAAATTGAATCGTAAATCCGTGCCCATAGCTTTCTGCAAACTAACCCAAAATCGTGAAGTGAATCTTGGGTCATGATCCGAAACTATGTATACTTTCATGCCATGTAATCTCATAATCTCATTCACGTACATACGAACAAGACGTTCAAGGGAGTAAGTCTCCCGTATCGGCAAGAAATGAGCAGACTTGGTTAATTTATCAACAATAACCCAAATCGCATCTATGCCTTGAGAAACCTTCGGAAGACCCGTAACAAAATCCATGGTAATGTGTTCCCACTTCTATTTCGGAATCTCAAGTGGTTGAAGTGGACCCTTTGGCACTTGATGCTCTGCCTTTACACATTGACAAGTTAAACACCTCGAGATAAATTCCGCGATCTCTCTCTTCATATTGTTCCAATAAAATGTATGTCGAAAATTATGATATATTTTGGTACTCCCAAGATGGATTGTAAACGGTGTGTTGTGTGCCTCCAACATGATTCTATGCTTCAAGTCAGAATCATTAGGAATGCAAAGTCTGGAGTTGACTAGAAGTATTCCTTCTTCATCGATTCTTGCTTCTGGAATAACACCTTCTTGTACTTTCTTCTTCACACGCATCAGCTCTGGGTCTGTGGCTTGAGCAGCTTTAACTTTATCGATTAAATTCGATTCTACTCGTATATTTGATATCATCACGTGGATACTTAGAGCTTTTAACTCTATCTCCATCCTTTGTAAGTCGTACAAAATGGGTCTTTATGTTAACAACATTGCACTCGTACCCGCATACGACCTTCTACTCAATGCGTCAGCTACCACGTTTGCTTTTATAGGATGATATTGAATGTTATGGTAGTAATCTTTTAACAGCTCGAGCCAACGTCGTTGCCGCATGTTGAGTTCCTTTTGGGTAAATAAATATTTGAGGCTTTTATGATCTGTATAGATCTCCACTTTCTCCCTATACAGGTAGTGTCTCTAGATTTTTAACGCGAAAACAACTGCTGCCAACTCTAGATCATGAGTAGGATAATTCCTCTCATATTCTTTGAGTTTTTGTGAGGCATAAGCTATGACTTTCCCATGTTGCATGAGAACACATCCTAACCCTTTACCTGAAGCATCGCTATAGATAACAAATCCATCCGAACTAGATGGTATTGTTAGAACAGGTGCCGAAATGAGTCTCCTCTTGAGCTCTTGGAAACTCTTCTCGTATTCCTCGTTCCATACAAATTTTGTATCTTTTTGAGTTAGCTGAGTTAATGGAGTAGCGATTCAAGAAAATCCTTCCACAAATCTCTGATAATAACCAGCTAAGCCTAGAAAGTTACTTACTTCGGTCACCGACTTCGGTTGCTCCCAACTTTATATTGCTTCAATCTTTGACGGGTCAACAGATACTCCATATTTTGACACCACGTGCCCAAGGAATTCTACTTCCTCAAGCCAGAACTCGCATTTCTTCAGTTTAGCATATAGCTTGTTATCACGAAGCCTTTGAAGTACCAGCTTCAAATGGTGCTCATGATCTTCACGGTTTTTGGAATAGATGAGGATGTTATCAATAAAGACAACAACGAACTGATCCAAATATTCTTTGAATACACGGTTCATCATATCCATGAAAGTCGCAGGAGCATTAGTCAATCCAAAAGACAAGACTAGGAATTCATAATGCTCGTACCGAGTTCTAAAGGCAGTCTTCGAAATATCCTCAGTTTTAATCTTCAGCTGATGATATCCAGAACGAAGATCGATTTTTAAAAAGAATTGTGCTCCTTGCAACTGGTCAAATAGGTCATCAATGCAAGGTAGTGGATACCTATTCTTAATGGTGACATGGTTCAATTCTCGGTAGTCAATACAAAGTCGCATACTCCCATCTTTCTTCTTTACGAATAAAACAAGAGCACCCTAAGGAGATGTACTAGGACGAATGAAACCGATGTCCAACAACTCCTGTAGTTGGACAATTAACTCCTGAAGTTCAATAGGAGCCATTCGATATGGGGTTTTAGAAATGAGTTTTGTACCCGGTACAAGGTCAATAAAGAATTCAACTTCACGTTCTGGGGGTAGGCCAGGAAGTTCTTCAAGAAATACGTCAGGAAATTCACTAACAATAGAAAAATTATTCAAATCTGACAAATTTTTGTTCAAGTCCATGACATGGGCTAAGAAAGCTTGACATCCATTTTTCAACAAACGAATGGCTTTATGGCTTGATATGACAGTGATTGACTTTAGTGGTTTGGTTGCTTGAATTCGCATAACAGGTAGGTTAGGAATATAAAAACTAATAACCTTACAAAAATAATCAATTTTAGCATGATGAGTGGTTAACCAATCAATCCCTAAAATTACATCAAATGCAAGTATCTTTAAAGAGATAAGATCAACAGGTAATGTGATGGTGCCAACTTGGATCAAGCAAGATTTATAAATAGTGGATGTAATGAAAGTTTCTCCTAATGGAGTTTCCACAGATAAGTCAAAGTCTAATTTCTCTGGAGTCAAGTTTAAACGTTGAGCACAAGAAGGAGAGATAAAAAATGGGTAGAACCGGTATCTATTAAGGTATAAACTTCGCAAGAGTTTAAGATTAGCTTACCCGTGATCACCTCGTTAGGGTTTCTCGCATTTTGGCCAGTCACGACAAACGCTCTCCCTTGAACCACCGACTTTGTTTTGTCCTTAGTCGCCTTTGGTGCCACCATCCCAGTTGGACTTGACTTTGCTACTGGACAAAATTGGGCTATATGAACGTCTTTTCCACAACTAAAACACACCTTGGAAGGCTGTGAACAGTTTGGACTTATGTGTCCCTCCTTTCCGCATCTATAGCATCTAACTGGCAGTCGTTCTCCTCCCCTAGAATTTGTTGCTGGTGTTGGTGCTGCTGCTGATGTCTTCCTATCATTGTTGAATCTCTTCTTTTTGAAATTTCCACTTGACTCACCTCTCCTATTATCATGGCCCTGATTACCACCAGAGTAGTTATCGCTTTTGTCCGTATTTTTCCCTCTCCGCTGGTTATCATTGCTCCGATGACTACTGTCACCGGTATAACCCTGGTTGTGGTCCCTCGGTTGAACATACTCATTATCTCGCTCTAATAATTAAGCCCTGTTGACAACATCTGAATATAAAGAAAATTTGTTTAAGATAAGGTATTGACGAATTTCGGGTTTTAGACCTCTCAGAAACATCCGCGTCATACGTTCCTCATTTTCTACCAAATGAGGTGCAAACTTAGATAATAATTATAATGAAATTGAATTTGAGTTTGGATATTGTCTAGAAGACAATATTCGTGTTAAAACTCTCAGCTATTGTGTTGTCGTATTTTGCACGACAGTTGTATAATTAAGTTTGTATTTGTATTTTGTACAATGTATTTGACGACCCAAGATGGGTGATGTATAACTATTTTTAGGGCGTCACAGTTGTTATCAAAGCTTAGGGATATGATCCTTTACTAAGATGTGAGACTAGAACTAGGGGGAGAGACGCAGAAATCCTTCACTAGTATGACCTACCTAAGTTTATTTGTTATTCAATTGGTCGGTCAGAATATAGGGATAATATGTGGTATGTCAATTAACCCTTATTTTGTGGCAGTGTTTGAAAATGTTGAGATAAACAATGAAGCACATGAGACCGTTGAGTCACCAACGACCAATAACTAGGATAATGTGCATCAGGAAGGCAATAATCCTCGTGTAAACAACAACGCCGACCAAATGACGAACGATGGTACGTTTAGGAGCTTTTTAGAATTTATGCAGCACCAAACGAGAGAGACTCCTATTCATAATACAGGTGGAGTCAATGACAACTCACGGCTGGTCACTGCTAAATAGTTCGAGGAGCTGGGACCGCCGGAGTTTTTGAGAAATCCAGAACCACTTAAGGTAGACACATGGATAAAGCAGATCACCAAGATATTTGATGTCTTGAAATGCTTAGAGGAGCAAAAGGTTCCCTTCGCCAACTTTATGTTGCGTGAAGAGGCAGATTACTGGTGGGAATCTGTAAAACGTACCCAGCTTATCGCACTCAAGATGTCTTGGGAGAAGTTCCAAGAATTGTTCAACGACAAGAACTTTCCCGAAAGTATTCGTCATGTGAAGGAGGTTGAATTCATCAAGCTAGAGCAAAAAAATATGACCGTGTCGTAGTACGAAGCTAAGTTTGCTGAGTTATCCCAGTTTGCATCCCATTTGGTAGATAATGAGGAGAGAATGACGTGAATGTTTCTGCGAGGTTTGAAACCTAAAATACGTCAATACCTTATTTCTCACAAACTTTGCTTGTATTCAGATATTGTGAATAGGGCTCAGTTATTGGAACGCGATAATGAGACAACCCAACCAAGAAAGAGCAGCCGAAAAATTGATAATACCAATGGTAGAAGTCATCGAAGCGGTGACAACAAACGTGGAGGGAATCAATATGCCAGAAATGGTAACCACTTCGGTGGTAATCATGGTCAAGATAATAGGAAAGGTGAACTAAGTGAGAACTGTGACGCCCGCAAAACAGGTATACATCACCCATCTTGGGTCGCCAAATACATGGTACTTAATACAAATACAACTTAATTATACAACAGTCGTATAAAATACGATAAAACATAATCTAAGAGTTTAAATAAGAATATTATCTTCTAGACAATATCCACTCTCAATGGAGTCCTCATTAAATTTATTGTCACACTATTTCGCAGAATAGTGAGGACTACTAAAGCCACTTATCCTATACCATCACTCCATTTTCCGACTCGTCCCAGCTATATTCTCATTTCCTGAAGAGAACAATGAAAGCAAAAGGGTGAGCTCAACTAGCCCAGTAAGAAATATTATGACTAAGATAATGCAGAATAAATTATCCTTAGCCTTCAACAAAGATAACAACCGATAGAATATAATAGACAACAAGTTTTAGATCAACAACTGCAGTGGAATAAGCAATCCATTAGAAGAGTCAAGTAGAAAATAATGTCTACTATCTCCTCTAGATTAAAAGTCCATCGTTAATATTTCATTCCTGTAATACTCATCAACAGTTCTTTGTTATACCCAAGACAAAAAGAACTCTCATCACCTGTCTTTACCTGAACCACCAAAGATTATAGTTAAATCCACAATTCATATTTATAATCATGTAAATCAACAGTTTCTCCTTGCTACAAAGGCTTAATAGAACGTTTACTCAATATCCTTACCGCAAAGGCTAAAGATATTCAAATGTAATAACAATGATCATACCAATCAGTTGTCTACCTTTGCACTACTGACCAAAGATATTAAACTATTAAACTAATGGTCATGATCATACCAATCAATTGTCTGTTAGTGCACTACGGTCAAAGACATTCAACTGTTAACTAATGGTCATGATCCTGCCAATCACATCATCGAATTATCCATGCACTATGGGCCAAGGATATTCGTTATTATCACCAGTGGTCATGATCATGTCATACACCTGTCCATCTTTGCGCTACGGGCCAAAGCTATCAATCAACAGTTCGCCTTTGCACGTAAGCCAAAGATATACAATTGTAAACCAATAATCAACAATCCATCTTTGCACGTAAGCCAAAGATGACTTTCATCACAATATAAGCATGAGGATGATGATAATGACATAAGAATTCAATTAAAAGAAACAAAGGATAAGTTTTTAAAGATTTATAATTTAATTTATCCAGAATTCAATAACGTTCAAATTGCCAACACGATACTGCTTTGTGAAGTAAAATTCAAGAATAATATTCATGTATCAACAATAATTTGGACAGAAAAGAAATATATTTTTCGGGTAAATAGTACCCTATGAATAGTACTTCGGGAATAGTACCTCGTGAATAGTACCCTGGCATGAAAAGTGTCCCAAATACCCGAGTGAATAATACTAGAGTGAATAGTAATCGGGTGAATAGTAACCCATGAATAGTAACTTGTAAATAGTACTCTGGCATGAAAACTGCCCCGAATACCCAAGTAAATAATTATAGAATGAATAGTAACTAGGTGAATAGTAACTTATGAATAGTACTCCGGCACGAAAGTGCCCCGAATACCCGAGTGAATAATACTAGAGTGAATAGTAACTCGTGAATAGTACTCTGGCACGAAAAGTGCCCCGAATACTCGAGTGAATAATACTATAGTGAATAGTAACCTCGACACAAAAAGGTAAAAATTCCACAATAAAATTCGTACCAATATTCCGGCATAATGATATTGAAAGAAATAATATCATTTACAAAGAAATAATACCCCTTACGACTGTTGAACGAAAATATTATTCCTACGAATATTGAACGAAGATGATATTCCTTACGAATATTGAACGAATATAATATTCATACGAATACAAAAAATAACATCTCTTCAGAATATGAAATAAATAATACCCCTTACCTCAGAAGAAGACTGGATACTAGAATAGTGAAGTAGCAGACTTCGCTTCTTCTTTCTCTCTATAGCTTCTCTCTTTATAATTTCTCTTGTGAGACTTAGTGAATTGGTGAGAATGAAAGAAGAATGAGCTTCTATTTATAGGAAAATATAGTTTCGATAATTGCACGTTTTGGGGCTCGAAATATTACAGTACAATACCTTCATCTTTTCCTTTATTTTTAATTTAGTCCTGCAAGTATTATCAAACTTGCACCACCTCCCCTAATAGTATATCATGTGAATCAATAGTACAATCATGTGACTCAATAGTTCTATACATGTGAAAAAAATAATTACAGTGTAGTACCTTCATCTATACCTCCATTTTTAATTTAGTCATGCAAGTATTATCAATCTTGCACCACCTCCCCTAATAGTACATGCATGTGAATCAATAGTACACACATGTGAACAAATAGTTATAAGCATGTGAATTACTAGCAATTAATTACTCATTTATCCGATTAATTACCCGATTGGTCAATATAACCTCCAGACATCAATTATTATCGAAATAGATGTCGATTTCCACTAACATTAATAATCCTAACACAATGGAAATATTTTTATCAACAATTTCATTTTTTAAATTTTGAAGTTTGACTTTTTTTAAAAAAAGTCAACTGTTGACTTTTTGACCAAAAAGTCAAACTCAGTAAATTTTGTGTTTATAGTCTATTTTTACTAATTTCATCGTTCTGGACTCAAATATCACGTCCGCGTCTCCAAATTCAACTCTGAACTAAAATTTGAATTTTTTATAACATTTATGATTAATATTATAATTCACAATATTAACAACCATATCGTTCCCAGGAAAGAGGGGGCTTTCCGATAAGGATTTCTCCCTATTGGCGCGCAATTAGATGACCTAACCTCTCCTTGATATAACTTCTAGACATTGTCAATATTGAACATAATAATATGAATAACTGTGTCATCTCAATTATTGATTTAATAATATGAAATATTATGACAATAATTGAATAAAACTAAGTGACTTCTCATGTAAGCATCAATAATCAAAGATACTGTACAATACTGTGTGTTACTATGCAACCACGCGTATTACTATACTTTTATCACCGATTATTTTATGACAACTTGTTTACTTTGAAAAATTTTCACATATCACCCTTAACTTTAACCTTTTATCAATTTAATCATTTACTAAATAGAATAATTATAAGAAAAGTGAATACTTTCATTTCATAAAATTCAGGGTCTCACAAGAACAACTTCAAGAAGAGAAGGTTCAATAATGATGGAAAGACAGCGACACCCGTTTCCAAGGAAGAGGAACAACCACCAATCTTATGGTTCAAATGCAAAAAGGAGGGACACATCCATCCAAACTGTACGCAACAGCCCAAAGCGTGTTTCAAATGTGGAAGAGAAGTTTACCTAGCTCGATTTTGTCGTGTAGTGAAGTCAAGTCTAGCTGGGATAGTGACGCCAAAAGATGTCCCAGATAAGTCAAAACCAGTAGTTTAAGTGAGAGCGTTTGTCGAGGAACCTGAACGAAGTCATCATGGGTAAGCTAATCATAAACTCTTGCAAAATCTATACCTTATTCGATACCGGTTCTACCTATTCTTTTATTTTTCCTACTTGCGTTCAAGGTTTAAATTTGACTCTGGAGAAATTAGACATTGACTTATCTGTTGAAACTTCGTTGGGAGAAACCTTCATTACATCCACTATTTAGAAGTCTTGTTTCATTCAAATCGGCACCCTCACGTTACCTGTCGATCTTATCTCTTTGAAAATACTTGCCTTTGATGTGATTTTAGGAATCGACTGCTTAACTATTCATCATGCTAAAATTGATTATTTTCGTACGGTTGTTAGTTTTCATATTCCTAACCAACCTGTTATGCGAATTCAAGTAACCAAACCACTAAAGTCAATCACTGTCATATTAAGCCATAAGTAAAGAGCCTCGAACCTTTCACTGATGACTTTCAAGTCTTGGAATGCACTGAAGCTAGACTTTCCATACGGGACGCCGTGAATAACGGTGGCAAGTTGATAGGTATCAATGTGACGTGCTATCCAAGTCTTAGATGAGAGTCACAGTTTTGAATGATATTTCTATCGTTAATAAATTTCCTGATGTATTCCCTGAAGACTTCCTGGCCTACCCCAGAACGTGAAATTGAATTTTGTATTGACCCTAGTACAAAACCCATTTCTAAAACCCTTAAATATTTCTTCACCCAAAATGAACGTAACATGCGCCAAAAGACGTTAGCTCGAGTTGTTGAAAGATTACGATCATACCATTTAATACCATCCTAGAAAAGCGAACGTGGTAACTGACGCATTGAGTAGAAGATCGTATGCGGTTATGAGTGCGACGTTATTAACATAAAGACCCATTTCGTATAACTTAGAAATGATGGACATAGAGTTAAAGACTCTAGAGACCCACGTGAAGATGACGAATATACGATTAGAACCGACTTGAATCGATAAAGTTAAAGCCGCTCAAGCTACGGACTCAGAGCTGATGAATGTGAAGAAGAAGGTTCAAGAGGGCATTATTCTAGAAGCAAGAATCGACGAAGAGAGGAAATCTCAACCCTCGATTTTATTGGTCTATTTGAAATCCTCGATCAAGTAGGAATTGTGGCCTATAGACTTGCTTTGCCACCAAGTATGTCGCGTGTTCATAACATTTTTCACGTATCGATGTTACGTAAATATGTGGATGACCCAAACCACATTATTGAATTAGAACTAGACGAGATAGCAGAAGATTTAACGTTTGAGGAGATATATGTTAAAATCTTGGATAAAAAAGATCATATTCTACGCTTAAAAGGTTATACCTCAAGAGTTAGAATCTGACGAGGTATCCTTACCTCTTCGACATACTAGGTACGTACGTCAATTTCGAGAATAAAATTTCATAAGAATGGGAGGTTGTAAGACCCCAAATTTTATGAATAAAGATTAATTTTCTCAAAATATTTTTTTTGAGTATTAAGGTGTGGATTTGATATAATATTAAAGTTGTGGGTTGTGACAACCCAAGAATTTTAAAAAATTTTAAAATCATAATTGATTGATTTAAGGTTCAATATTAGAACCTAGACAGAAAATAAGTGAATGGATTTGACATTTTTGGAAAGAAATTTTGTGGATTTAAAAATTTTTGTGGTGAATTATTTAGGATTAAGTATATAAGTGTATATGTTCTGTGTGTATGGTCATGTATGTGTACAGAATGTGGTTAAGGGTCAAGGGTTGACTAGATAAACTATATATGTGACAAACCCTAAGTATATATTAAGAATATCAACGTTCAGTTAGAATACCCTAGCGATTTGTAAGAAACCCTAATATCAGGCCGAAAACCCTAATTTCAGTTCTGAGAATTCAAAACCCTAATTCAGATATTCAAAACCCTAGTTTGGGAATTTAAATGCTACGCATAAAGCTTTTGTGTATTAATTACAATCTAATTAGGGATAACCCTAATGATTAATTAGAAATTCTAATAAATTAGAAACCCTAATTCTTGGATTTTAAACCCTAATGTACAATTATGAACCTAATTGCTAAATTAGCAATTTTAATTAGGAAATACTAAATCCTAATTAGCAAGCTTGAATTATGATTAGGAAATCTTAGTATAATTAAAGAATCCTAATTATAATTTAGAAATATTAATTTTTTATTTTTGAAAACCTTAGGTTTTCACCCTAAGGGTTGTAGCAATTGTCAAATGTGCCCTTAAAAATTCAAGCCAAAAGACCATAATGCCCTTATTGGATTTTTATATAAGTTGCAGTGTAGATCTAGCCAATATGTGAGTTGGTGAACAACTCTAAGACTTTCATGTGCCATATATCTCTCATATCAACAGCTATATCAGCCTAGTTCATTGAATCATTTGTCAAAACTTAAAAATATAAGTAAGTCATTTAATTTACTTAGCAAGCTAGCCAATCTCTTTTCTCTCTCTAAAATTTGGGATTAAGAGTGATAAGGAGTGAGGAGATAAACCAATATCAAACCCTAACTCTTCATGATCAGATTTCAAAGGATCAGATTCAAGATTCTAGCCTAAAAAGGTATAAACCCTAAATTTTGGAAATCCTTAAAGATTTTTGTTAATGTTATGATTTGTTGTTTAAAGTTGTGTTAGAGGGTGTTAATAAGTGATCTGAGTTGTTCGATCAAGGATCTATAACATCTAGATGCACGATTTTGAAGTTTTTAAAAATCTGGAAAAGTTAGAAATTATGGTCTGACAAGCTAATGTCAGGTCCTCTAGATCTTTCTGTGTTGGGTTTTAGTTGTGTTGTATGTTATAGTTCTGTTCTATGTTGTAAGGTCTTGGATCTGAAACTTTAATCAAGCCCAGATTATGTATAGATTGCAAGATATAAGCGGTCAAAGTACGTTAACCGAGCACGAATTATGGAAATCTGGGAAAACCCAGAAACCCAGAATTTCTGACAACGTTTTGCAGGGCTTGAATCTTGCTGTTTTTAAGTTATTTGGCCATGTTGTTGTTATATACTTGTAGACTAGCATCAGTACTAGCAATCCATTCCTTTATAATCTTTAGATCCTTCACAGAATCAAAGTAATCAGTGGTCAAACAAGCATTGACCAACTATCAGGATAAATTCTCGAAACCGAGAATTCATGAAACGATTCTTGGCTCGCACTTTAATGGCCAAGATCTCTTGGTTGTGTTGTTTTTGTACTGATCTGATTAGGTATTGTTGTACCCTGACATCTTTTCTACATGTAGGAACCATTAAATCTCACAAACTAGACCCAGACTGAAAATTATGAAGCTTCAAAGTAGGCAGTATGAACTGTTCTTCATTTCTGGAAAACCCAGAAATGAAGAATAGCTCTGACATGAAATTTGAGAGCCTATATCTCTCAGTTGTGATGTTGGATTGCCATGAAAATTGTTGTAGGTTGTAGTGCTACACACATACTACAATCCTAACCAAATATCAAACTCAAATACATTAAGAGCCATGAATTATATATAGTCAAACTACCTACCCTGTAAACTGAGTTTGAAGATCAAGGTTTGCTGAAGAACACAATCAGCGACGGTTTTGTCACTAAAACCACTTTTAGCGACATTTAATTTTTAAAAATAATTATTTTATTTAAAAATAAGAGAAAATTAGTTTTTAATTATGAAAAATATAAAATAAATTTCTAAAAATTATTTTAAAGCCTAAAAATTAGTTTTTAATTATTTTGAATATACTTCATTAATATTTAATATTTTTGGAATATTAAGGGTAATTAATTTCTTTAATTATAATATTAAGTAAATTATTTTAATACTTGAAAAATCATAAAAATTATATTATGGTATAAGAAAATATTTTAAGTTATTTTTAATGACTTTTAATATTTTGTGATGAATTTCATTAATAAATTAATATTAATGGTGATTAATTTATTTAATAAATATATTAAATAAATTATAGAAAAATAGAATTAATGATTTAAAAATCATATAAAAATGATTTAAGTATTATAAAAATATTTTAAGTTATAAAATATAACTTTTGATATTTTGTCATGAAAATATTAATATTTTAATATTAATAGCAATTATCGGATAATGGATTTAATGGTTTAAAAATCATATAAATATGATTTTAAAGTATTAAAAATACTTTGTGATATTATAAATATATTATAATATTATAACATGTATTTAATTAATATTTCATATTAAATAAATATTAATGATAGTGGAATATTGTGGTATTTAAATTAGATAAATATGATTTTAATGATTGAAAAATCATGATAAATGATAATAATTATTTAAAAAAAATTATGAGACTTGGAAAATTATTTTGATCGATAATATAATTATCTAAGATAATTGTTAAGTGTTTAGGCAGAGTTTAATTGAACTTAAACTCCGACTAGGCCATCGGGATGTCAGAATTTTGCCGGATTCAACTCAGACTGCAATAGTTTGACTTGATACTAGGTCTTATATGTTGTATAGACTGATAGGATTATGTGTTAATGTGTTTAGGTTATTTTAAATACTATGATGATATTATTCTAATTTGTATATCGATATTATTTGTATATTAGGTCTTCAGACAAAGCTAAATAAATTGCGTAACAATAGTCGACGGAACAAGTAAGTTCTTCCTTAACTTAACTTTGAGTTGTTTATTCAAATATAACTTGTGGTTAATCATTGCTGATTTCCATGTCTAAGAATTATTAAATCACACTCTGTGCATACTGTATGTATTCATCAGGTATGAAAGGCTGATCACCTTTATTACCATTCGGTCCAGATATATTTGATATGTTCATTTTCAATGTTCGTTCAGCTATGTAAAATTTGTTCATGCTAGTTCACAATTATATTATAGAACTGTAGCTAGCTTTTGTTCAATTCTTTTAATCATGATATATCCTTAATTTATTGAACTTAAACTTGCTGCGCAAACTTATTGCTCACCCTTGCTATATCATGATAAACATTGCAGATAAGGTGAATACGTTCGGATACAGGAAAGGATAAAGCCAAGTTCAGCTTGGGACTATATGTGCAGCTAAATTGTAATAGTATAGTATGACAATAATGTTATATGTTAGATAGTTTATGAATTGTGTATAAGTTAAGGTTACTCGACCTTGGGGAATAGTGTGTAAAGTTTAATGTATAAACAATTTATGTTTATATCCTCCGCAATAGTTATAGAATTAGTATACCAGATTCGTGGTGATTTGGGACCCGGATTTGGGGTTGCTACAGTTGGTATCAAAGCTGTAGGTTATGAACCTTAGGTAGGAATACCTAAGACTAATAACCGCAGTGATTAGGATAAGATCTAACTCACATAGAGTTAGTTGGTCGGTAAGATTCAAAGACGAATCTCGGCGTGTTGTAAAGATACAGAGTTTCCTAACTCTGATAATAAAAGTTGAACAGTAGTGGTGAATAGATAGAGTCTAAAAGACTAAAAGTGCAGGGATAGGAGATCGTAAAACAAAATGATCATAGTATAGAAATGAATCGTAATATGTACGATGAAATCACCTCATGATCTGATAAGGTGATAGCAGGGAAAAGAATCAATCTAATGATTGAAAAGTTTACAGAAAAGATTGATGTGTGATAGTTGTACTACGAATTGGTACAAATTCAGGAAAGGATTATGAATACGAGTTGAATGAAATTCGTATTGAGAAGGGAGCTAGGATTAAGTGGGGATTTTAATTGAAGACTCATGTCAGCAGCTAAGTTGTATGATTCTTTATATGGGAGTTGAATTGTACTTGGTGTAACAACCACTTAGTTTCTGGTACTGATAATCATTGAAATATTTGTGTCGCGCTATTTGCTATATGCATGTTAAGAGGGTGATTCCTTTCTCATGTGTATAACAAATAGATAGGTTATAGGTAGAGAATATAAGATTAAGTACGAGTTCTTAAAACTCATACTTATGGTACATTTGTGACTCATAATTATATGAAATGTTTATGAACCCCTCAGCGAAAGAACGTCAAAGATCTGACTAGGACAAGTTCTTAAACTCATATGATTGTGGAAAGTTCTTGAACTCATGAGTGTGGTTTGACGAGCTGGGAGTAGTTATGTGTGACGCCCCCAAAATAGGTCCAATCCATCCAACCCATTCTGAGTCGCCAAATACATGGTACAGAAAACAACTACAACTTTATTACTACAATTGTCGTACAAAATACGACAACACATATACTGTGAGTTTTAATACAAATGTGACTCATGTCCTAACTATGGAAAAAAACCTCACATTGATACATTACATAAAGGTACAGTCAATAACTATTTTAGAAATTAAAATCTTTGGGAAGTGCTTAAAGAAACCTTCGTACATGGGAGGCCATGCGTCTAGGTTATGATAGATATCATATGACTCGAGAATTATTCTTGGTTGACCCAATAGACCCCAAAGAAAAATGAGAAGATTACTATCTTGTTCATTCTAATGAGGTGCACTTTTGATGCTTTCAAAGTCGGGTTCTCATTACCCTCTTGTTGTTCACCAAAATCAATTATTAAGTGACGTATAAAATACGACACACACATCTTAGGACCTCAATACAATTATATATTGCATGTCATGCTATTTTATAATGTATTGAGAAACTTCGACAGTCTCGGACCATCACATTATTCCCCTGTTATCCCCGCTCGACCCAGCTACACTCTTATTACCCAAAAAGAATTGTGAAACAAAAGGGTGAGCACAACTAGCTCAGTAAAGAATATCATGACTAAGATAAATAATTTATCAATAGCCTTCATCAGTAATGAATCAGAGATTTAGAACATATGGTAGATGATAAAAATTTTCAACCATAGTTGCAGTGGAACGAGCAATCCATTAGAAGAGTCAAATAGACCATAATGTCTATTATCTTCTCTATGTTAAAAGTCCACCAACAATGTTTTAACCCTATAACATCAATCAACAGTTCCTGTCCACAGTAATGTGAATAACTCATAATCATAATTGTAGTTCTAAATTCCTCTTCTCATCCAAGACGAAGATAATTTTCATCACCCGTCTTTACCTGAAACATCAAAGATCATGGTTATACCAAATCACAGTTCCTGTTCATAATCATACTAATAAATTCATCTTTGCACTACGAGCCAAAGATATTAATTAACAGTTCATCTTTGCACTACAGGCCAAAGATATTCAACAACAGGTCATCTTTGCACTACGGGCCAAAGATATTCATCAACAGGTCATCTTTGCACTACGGGCCAAAGATATTCATCAATAATTCATCTTTGCACTACAGGCCAAAGATATTAATATCTCAAAGAAATATATAATCATTTCAGAATTTATATAAACCATAATTATAACCATGTTGATCAATTCACCTTTGCATTTAAGTTAAAGATATTCAATTGTAAATTTAATGGTCATGATCATACCATTCAACAATTCAACTTTGCACTACTTGCCAAAGAGAACCCATAGTCACGATAATATCAATAATCTACCCACCTTTACACTCAAATGAAAGAGAAATTTTCTTCACCAGGATTATAAAAATGTTATATATGATAATAAAAACAATATGATCAACAACTGCATTTAATTTTAAGAGTAAGATTCATAAATCAACGATAATTTGGTCAGAAAAAGAAACCAATTTTGTTGTGAATAGTAACTCATGAATAGTAACTCGTGAATAGTAACTTATGAATAGTAACTCGTGAATAGTAACTCGTGAATAGTACTCTGTATTCGTACATAGTACCGTATACGTAAATAATGTCATATACATAAATAGTGCCATATACATAAATAGTGTCGTATACATGAATAGTAACCCTGTCACAAAAAGGTAAAAATTTCACAATAAAATTCATATCAATATTTCAGTATAATGATATCAAAAGAAATAATATCATTTACGAAGAAAATAACATCCCTTACCATCCCTTACTATCCCTTACAATCCCGTATCATAATAATGACAATATCCCTTACCTCAAAATAGCAGTACTTCTTACTGGAATATCGGATATGACGCTGAAGGAAACTTGCATTGATTAGCAACTCTCAATGTATTAAAATACGCTCGATAATATAGGGAGAGAAAACTTATGTTTCTGGTGTGATTTTCAATTCTAACTCAGCACCTATCTATAGGAAAATGCTAGCACGCCGAAATAGACTTGACCTGCTACCTGATGGCTTTACCTGCTACTATTGCCACCCACCACATTTGAAATAAAATTTGAGCACATTTCTTCACCAACCAAAGGTGTGGCCCACTCATTCTAGAATTTTTCACCAAAAATCATTTGTAAACATAATTTCCGAATCAGTCACCTCTTAAAATTCATAACAAATCATACGTTATTAGTAACGGTTCAAAATTTGTGGACATATACTCAACTTATATATGTATAACATATCCAAAAATTACAACGATCCAACGGTCGGATCAAAATTTATAACTCACGCAATATAGCTTAAGAACACTGATTTTTCGGATTATGAGTCCTTCGGACCAGTTTCATTCAATTAGTCACTACGAAAAAATCCACAATGATTTTTTGGGTGATTATAGTTTCTACGGTTAGCTTACTTCCAGGGCTTTCTTTTGATATATGACTCATCTCCTAACTCATTATACACAAAGATTTATAGATTTTACAAAATCAAGTAATAAACTAATTTTCTAAAAATTTCTAAATTTCGTTCTTCATTTCGATAAAATACTAATAAAACACCTCAACATTAGTTCCTTCATTTATATCCATATAAAAATATATATTTCCTTATAATATAAATCAATAATTAATTATTCATAAATAATATTACAGAATCACAATAATGACAACCGCACTGCTCCCAGGAAGAGGGGCTTTCCGATAAGGATTTCTCTTCATCATGGCGCAATTAGGTGACCAAACCTCTCCTTGACAGAACTTTCTAGACATTGCCAATAATGTTATCTAATAATATTATTCAAATAATATGAATTTTTGATCTGATAATGGAAAATATTATGTAGTGACAATTATTGAAACAACGATAATATAAAATATCAACATAGCAATTATTGAATCAATAAAATAGAATATTGAACAGTAATTACTATAACAATTATTGAGTAGTGCCTTCTTATGTAAGAATCAATAATTCAAAATATTGTGCAATATCGTTTGCTACTGTGCAATCACGCGTATTACTGTATTTTAACCACCAGGTAATCCAACAGTGTTAACGATAATAATTACACCGTTATTTATAAAAACTCAAACTTGTCGTTTTCTTCATCCGACAGTTATTCTGTTATGGGGCCCACAAATGGCTGCGCCGTCCTACGAATATTCCCCGACAACAAGAATATATCACAACCAAACGAATATTCTCCAACAACAATGAGTATTTTATAACCATTTGCGTATTTTGTAAACTTTACATATATCACCCCTAACTTTACTTTTTATCAATTTAACCATTTACTGAATAGTAATTATAAGAAAAACTGAATACTTTTATTTCATAAAATTCGGGGTCTTATATTATGTGTGAATGAAGAATTGAGGATTATAGGAATAGATAGATTACTAAGCAATTGATCATTAGTGGAGACATTAGGTTTTCCAAATCTTCTAGCTATTCTAGACTCGAAATTTTGACATCAAGCTAAATACGCACTATGTGCTTTTGAAAAATGAAATATTTATTCTCAACTCCTGGTGACCATTGTGTGCGTGGACTTCGGGCCATCGACACCTCGTTACCTATTGAGTTTATAAAACTGATTTGCAAAGATTTTTGAATGGTTTAAAGTATAGTCTATGCTACTTATTTTGGCTAGACGAAAATGATTTAAGATATCAAAATATATTTTTATTTATCACTTATGTACCATGTAACCTGGTGTAGAGATGATAAAAAGTTGATGGAGTTATAAATACAGGAATACTTAGTGTGAATTCGATCTAAAAATCATTGTTCCACTATTGTATTATGTGTTATGATAAAGTCATACAATGACGGCATCCTCAAACGAACTGTTAATACAGTGCGACATCATGACGTCATTCTCAAAAATATTTTCAAAAATTTAATTTGCCAACGACGTTTGGCTATACACATTCGTATATCGATTGAAATTGATTATTGATATAAGTCTACGCTATTCGATTCAGCTAGACTAATGTTTATGAAAACTCTAAGTGTTCAAAAAAAAATTCCTAAACCAAATTGTTTTGGTCCGGAATCCAATAAGGCTGAGGTAAAATTTTTGTGCCTATGGCAGTGATGAGAAAGAGATAAAACCAATATTACTGGGCCAGTACTGGGCTACCGGGCTAATCACCCTCTATGCCTTCAGGGTAAGATGGTTTGTGAATGAATTTCCATAAAACCTTTGCGAAAATGAAAAATCATAGTCTATATGACTCCTCAGCACAATTTGAAAATTTTTACTCTTGTGAGTGGTGTATTGGGTAGCATGTGATGATGTGTATGAATGGTGTAAGCAGTATGGTATAAGGTGTAGGGTGAATTTTGAGGACGAAATTCTTAGAAGAAGGGGTGAATGTGACAATCCAAGAATTTAAAAATTTTTTAAAATCATAATTGATTGATTTAAGGTTAAATATTGGAACCTAGACAGAAAATAAGTGAATGGATTTGACATTTCTGGAAAGAAATTTTATGGATTAAAAATTTTTTGTGGTGAATTATTCAAGATTAAGTATATAAGTGTATATGTTCTGTGTGTATGGTCATGTATGTGTACAGAATGTGGTTCAGGGTCAAGGGTTGACCAGATAAATTATATCTGTGACAAACCCTAAATATATATTAAGAACGTGAACGTTCAGTTAGAAAACCCTAGCGATTTGTAAGAAACCCTAATATCGGGCCAGAAACCCTAATTTCAGTTATGGGAATTTGAAACCCTAATTCGGATATTCAAAACCCTAGTTTGGGAATTTAAATGCTATGTATAAAGCTTTTGTGTATTAATTACTATCTAATTAGGGATAACCCTAATGATTAATTAGAAATTCTAATAATTTAGAAACCTTAATTCTTGGATTGTAAACCCTAATGTACAATTATGAACCTAATTGCTAAATTAGAAATTTTAATTAGGAAATATTAAATCCTAATTAGCAAGCTTGAATTATGATTAGGAAATATTAGTATAATTGGAGAATCCTAATTATAATTTAGAAAAATTAATTTTCTATTTTTGAAAACCTAAGTTAGAAATCCTAGAAAATTGAATTTTTGAAAACCTTAGGTTTTAACCCTAAGGGTTGTAGCAATTGTCAAATGTGCCCTTAAAAATTCAAGCCAAAAGACCATAATGCCCTTATTGGATTTTTATATAAGTTGGAGTGTAGATCTAGCCAATATGTGAGTTGGTGAACAACTCTAAGACTTTCATGTGCCATATATCTCTCATATCAGCAGCTATATCAACCTAGTTCATTGAATCATTTGTCAAAACACTACTACAAAATAGTAAATAGACAACGCGGAAAAACCGTTGTGGTTTCAGTCAGAAAAATGTCGTGGTTAAGGGTGTTGTCTATTTGACACCCTTACACAACGTTTTTAAAACGTTATAGTTAAGCACAATACACAGCGTTTTTTAGGAAAAAAACGTTGCAGATTTTTTTTCCAAAAATTAGCAGATGCTTAAAAACTTTGTAGAAGGTATGATTCCACAACGTTTTTTGGATAAAAATATTGTTGTTTAGTATATCAGACAACGTTTTTTAAATGTTGTAGATTAAAAAAAAAGAAAAAAAGGATGTGGTTCACCAAAAATGTGACCTGGTACTGATGTATGGCAAGATAACTGACCAATCATAGGAATGACTTTTAACATAATTCCTAACCAAATTTATATATCCAAATAAATGTTCTGCTACTGATGTATGGCAAGATAACTGTAAAAAAAAGGATACCAGCAATTTATGATGAGCAGTAGCAATTTACATAAATTTCCATAACTTTTTCATACTGACAAAAACAAATACACTCTAGTCAAAGTGGAAGTAATATATATGTAACTGTGTAATTTGGTACAATACTGAAAATTAACGAATCAATTTTTCACTAATTTTAACAATCCTACGTGTAGGTGCCATCAAAATTTTGGTTGTTCAGGTCAAACAAATGAAACAATGAGATCGTGAAAATGCATAAAAAGAAGAAATACTCTTGAGTGAATGTTTTAATCAGCACCAGAAGAGATTGACAACACAGGAAAATGGAAGTTAATGGTTTCGGTGATGAGGCCATTCGTCAGAATCTAGAGTTGGAGTATTTGGTGCAACTCTCTTTTTGATGAAGTTCCAACAGCTTCTTTTCAGGGTTACAATAACCTGCAATACCAAAGTAATAGTCAACTTTACTACTGCATCAAGTATTTTTTTTCCATGACTGCATATAAAATCTACTATGGTCTCAATGTGTAAAACATTCCAATTTTTAGTGACGACCAGAAAAAGGCGTTTCTAATCCTTTTTCAATATTTTAGTTAAGCTAGATTTCACTAACCTGAGCACTTGGGAATATCCCACACAGCAATAGATGAGGCGGTACACTCTAGTTGACATAGTTGTCGGTTGTCCTCATGATTGACATGCATTGCAAGCATCCAAGCACCAATTGTGACATCCTCATTGCTGAACATCCGAAAACTGTAAAGTCAAGAGATTTGAATTTTCAGTTCATGAATTCTAAAGTGAATATGCTACAAGGATGCAAATCATACTAAACTCCAAATTCATTTGTCATATATAAAATTCGCTAGTTTATAGCCAGAATGTGGTTCCAGGATTTACACTTAGAAGACAGAAACAATGGGACTCCTACTACACATGCAAGCAAGTTCAATGGAAGTAGACATCATGCCACCTGGCACATGTAAGGCGGACACAAGCTGTAAGCCAATGGTCCACATGTTGAAGTTTCTCCCATTAAAAGTGTAAAGCATAATATATTAGTGATTGAATAATTCACAATATTATGGAGCTGAGTGGTATTACCGCCACTGGGAGATGCAAACAATGACCAGAGGATTAGGATTCCAATAAATATCTTCTCATTTGTAATTTGAATTCAACATATTATCATAAAATGATCTGGCGTGAACTAGTAAATGTGAGAAAATTTTAAAAGAGCAGATGCAAAGACAAGAAAATATATTTTTCATTTTGTAAATAGAATGACTAAAATTACTTTTCGCCATTTCTTAAAGCAAACAGATTTGCAACAACATCATTGAGAAAGAGCATATATATCGGACCATAAGCATGCATAAAATACTCCTTCCCAAACAAATACGATAGTGGCTCATACCGCATGAGTTAACGGATCTGATTACCTTAAATCATAATTATATTTATATATCAGACATAAATTTCTATTCATCAATAGCCGCTTCCATCAGGCCATAAATTCTTGTTACAAAGGATATTCCTGGTATCCTTTTTTTTACAGTAATTATTTTCATCTTTGGGATGCCCAAAATATATTCACTTTTATTATTTTAAAAGAAAAAAAAAACAGTCTCAATTTGATTATTTAGTAATGAATTCAATGGGTTTTTTATTGAATTTGCTCAAGGATTTTCTCATAACCTCAAAATTCATTAATGATTGCACAATCTATAGTTTGAGAGCAACTTGCGGGTTGCACCTTTTTTAAGAAATAATCTCATTTTGGCTTTTATACATAAGGTGCAACAAACACTACAAAGACCAACCAACATATTTGAAAATATCTCTATAATTTGCAACAAGCGGGGACAACACTTCATAATACATAATGAATTTACGAACCTAAACTTCAATTCCTCAATTCAAATAGTGAGCAAATTAATATTCATTTTACATAAAATTTTCATAACACTGCTCCATTGAAAAGGCAAAAGCAAAATACATCTAACTAAACTAACTAAGCAAACACGAAAATATCAAGAACATATTCCAATTTAAACTAGAATAACTCAATTACAAGCGAAGTGAACAAACCATATAAGTCGAAACAATAAACCATCTTTAATCGATCATGAATTAATTAAGTACAAAAGATTTTTTATTTTTTAAAAAAAAAACTAAACATCAATAGTTATGTTTATTCTTTGAAAACACCAAAGAAATAGGAGACTAGGTATCTTATATCAACACTCCTGAGAGTAAGATGTGCTTATTTTCCACAGTTCCTCACAATCAAACTAGAAATGAAAAGGAAAAAATAATAACTATGGAAAATTTCATATGAAAATAGGGCAACTAAACAAGTAAAATTAAAGCAAAAAAACAAATACCTTACCTAAACAATTTGGTCGACGGCAACATAGGATGGATATATAAACGAAACTTAGGTTTCTTGTGCCGACGAATCCTAAGAAGAGAAATCGAAAGAGAAAAAAGGGAGGAGAAAATGAGAGACAATAGAACATGGATTAATATAGTAAGAAGAATAGCGCAATTTTAGAAAAGAGGCGCAAATTATAGTTTAAAGAAGCAGTGTAAAGAAGCATACACAAATCTGAGCTTAATTCAACATTTTTCTACAACATACCGTAAAGCCCTAAAAATTAGAAATATAAAATACCTGAGCATCCTTATAGGATTTCATAGTATCCTCAGCAGCCTCCTTCCTCTCATCTCCAACTTTAAACTCCGCCATATACC
Source organism: Panax ginseng (assembly GCA_020205605.1). Lineage (NCBI taxonomy): Eukaryota > Viridiplantae > Streptophyta > Magnoliopsida > Apiales > Araliaceae > Panax > Panax ginseng. The sequence continues at coordinate 14,846,615 of CM035144.1, forward strand.
TATGATAATCCCCATTCATCTTCAAATAAAACACCTTCGACTCACTTCGTGGAAGTTAAAGCTGACACTGATTCGACTCAATACCATCTACAAACTGTGGGAGAAACAAAGAAAAGCGACTCATCACTTTCCCAAACGATGAGAGGCAAGAGAAGCAAGAGGTTGAGGAGTTTGGAATCGATTTTAGATCGGCCTCTTAGAGACAGGGAGCGGGCTAGGGCAAAATGGGAGATAAAGTATTTGATGAAGTCTTTGTTATAAAATTATTTCAAAGTTTCACTTAGCGTAAATTTTTTAAGCTTCGTGTTTTTACATATAGACAACATTTTTTAAAAAAAATGTTATCTAGTTAAAATCAAAAAATGCCCTTTTAAATAGATAACGTTTTTGCATATATATATATATATATATATATATATATATATATATATATATATATATATATACAATGTTTTGTTTAAAAACGTTGTGGAAAAAAATACCACAACGTTTTTATAAAAAACGTTGTCTTTTAAGCGTTGTCTATTTAGTACTTTGTACTGGTGAAACTTAAATATATAAGTAAAGTCATTTACTTTACTTAGCAAGCTAGCCAACCTCTTTTCTCTCTCTAAAATTCGGGATTAAGAGTGATAAGGAGTGAGGAGATAAACCAATATCAAACCCTAACTCTTCATGATCAGATTTTAAAGGATCAGATTCAAGATTTTAGCCTAAAAAGGTATAAACCCTAATTTTTGGAAATCCTTAAAGATTTTTGTTAATGTTATGATTTGTTGTTTAAAGTTGTGTTAGAGGGTGTTAATACGTGATCTGGGTTGTTAGAACAAGGACCTATAACAACTAGATGCACGATTTTGAAGTTTTTAATGATCTGGAAAAGTTAGAAAATATGGTATGACAAGCTAATGTCAGGTCCTCTAGATCTTTCTGTGTTGGGTTTTAGTTGTGTTGTATGTTATAGATCTGTTCGATGTTGTAAGGTCTTGGATCTGAAACTTTAATCAAGCCCAGATCATGTATAGATTGCAAGATTTAAGCGGTCAAAATACGTTAACCAAGCACGAATTATGGAAATCTGGGCAAACCCAGAAACCCAGAATTTCTGACAACGTTTTGCAGGGCTTGAATCTTGCTGTTTTTATGTTATTTGGCCATGTTGTTGTTATATACTTGTAGACTGGCATTACTATCGATCCATTCCTTTATAATCATTAGATCCTTCACAGAATCAAATTAATCAGTGGTAAAACAAGCATTGACCAACTGTCCGGATGAATTTCTGGAAAACCCAGAATTCACAAAGAACAGTTCCTGGCCTGCACTTTGACCGACCAAGATCTTTTGGTTGTGTTGTTTTTATACTGATCTGATTAGGTATTGTTGTACCCTGACATCTTTTCTACATGTAGGAACCATTAGATCTCATAAACTAGACCCAGACTGAAAATTATGAAGCTTCAAAGTAGGCAGTATGAACTGTTCTTCATTTTTGGAAAACCCAGAAATGAAGAGCAGCTCTGACAAGAAATTTAAGAGCCTATATCTCTCAGTTGTGATGTTGGATTGCCATGAAAATTGTTGTAGGTTGTAGTGTTACATACATACTACAATCCTAACCAAATATCGAACTCAGATACATTAAGAGCCATGAATTATATATGGTCAAACTACCTACCCTGTAAACTAAGTTTGAAGATCTGGGTTTGCTGAAGAACACAATCAGCGGCGGTTTTGTCACTAAAACCACTTTTAGCGACATTTAATTTCTGAAAATAATTATTTTATTTAAAAATTAGAGAAAATTAGTTTTTAATTATGAAAAATACATAATAAATTTCTAAAAATTATTTTAAAGCCTAAAAATTAGTTTTTAATTATTTTGAATATATTTCATTAATATTTAATATTTTTGGAATATTAAGGGTAATTAATTTATTTAATTATAATATTAAATAAATTATTTTAATACTTGAAAAATTATGAAAAATTATATTATGGTATAAGAAAATATTTTAAGTTATGTTTAATGACTTTTAATATTTTGTGATGAATTTCATTAATAAATTAATATTAATGGTGATTAATGTATTTAATAAATATATTAAATAAATTATAGAAAAATAGAATTAATGATTTAAAATTCATATAAAAATGATTTAAGTGTTATAAAAATATTTTAAGTTATAAAATATAACTTTTGATATTTTGTCATGAAAACATTAATATTTTAATAATAAAGGCAATTATCGGATAATGGATTTAATTCAGTTTAAAAATCATATAAATATAATTTTAAAGTATTAAAAATACTTTGTGATATTATAAATATATTATAATATTATGACATGTATTTCATTAATATTTAATATTAAATAAATATTAATGATAATGGAATATTGTGGTATGTAAATTAGATAAATATGATTTTAATGATTGAAAAATCATGATAAATGATAATAATTATTTAAAAATTATTATGAGACATGGAAAATTATTTTGATCGATAATATTATTATCTAAGATAATTGTTAAGTTTTTAGGCAGAGTTTAATTGAACTTAAACTCGATAATTGTCCGACTAGGCCATTTGGATGTCAGAATTTTGTCGGATTCAACTCAGACTACAATAGTTTGACTTGATACTAGGTCTAATGTGCTGTATAGACTGATAGGATTATGTGTTAATGCGTTTAGGTTATTTTAAATACTCTGATGATATTTTTCTAATTTGTATATCGATATTATTTATATATTAGGTCTTTAGACAAAGCTAAATAAATTGCGTAACAGTAGTCGACCGAACAGGCAAGTTCTTCCTTAACTCAACTTTAAGTTGTTTATTCAAATATAACTTGTGGTTAATCATTGTTGATTGCCATGTCTAAGAATTATTAAATCACACTCTGTGCATACTGCATATATTCATCAGGTATGAAAGGCTGATCTCCTTCATTACCATTCGGTCCAGATATATTTGATATGTTCATGTTCAATGTTCGTTTAGCTATGTAAAATTTGTTCATGCTAGTTCGCAATTATATTGTAGAACTGTAGCCAGCTTTTGTTCAATTTTTTCAATCATGATATATCTTTAATTTATTGAACTTAAACTTGCTGGGAAAACGTATTGATCACCCTTGCTATATCATGATAAACATTGTAGATAAGGCAAATACGTTCGGATACAGGAAAGGATAAAGCCAATTTCAGTTTGGGACTTTGTGTGCAGCTAAATTGTAATTGTATAGTATGACAATAATGTTATATGTTAAATAGTTTAGGAATTGTGTATAAGTTAAGGTTACTCGACCTTAGGGAATAGTGTGTAAAGTTTAATGTATAAACAATTTATGTTTATATCTTTCGCAATAGTTATAGAATTAGTATACCAGATCCGTGGTGATTTGGTACCCAGATTTGGGGTTGCTACATGGGTAATATTTATAAATTTTGCAAAATAAGAAAATTGTTATAAAATAGTCGATTGGTCGGGGAATATTCATTTTATCAGAGAATATTTATACAATGGCGCAATCATTGGTGGACCCCACAACGAAATTACTGTCGGAGTTAGAAAATAACAAAAATATCTTTTTATGAAAATAACGGCGAAAATTTTACTGTTAACTATTGAAATACCCGATGATGAAAAGTACAGTAATATGCGTAATTTCATAGTAGCACATGGTATTGATTATTGATACTTACGTGAGAAGTTACTCAGTTTATTTCAATTATTGCTGCATAGTATCTCACGTTATTTGATTCAATTATTTTCACAATATTTTATATTATTAAATTAATAATTAAAATGACAAGTTATTTATATTATTATTTGCATAATTAACAATATCTAGAAAGTTCTGTCGAGGAAAGAGGTTTTATCACCTAATTGCGCGCCAATAGGGAGAAATCCTTATCGAAAAGTCCCCTCTTTCCTGGGAACGATTTGGTTGTTAATATTGCGAGTTATAATAATGATGATTAATAAATATTGTTAAAAATATTGAGAGAATTTTTATGAAGTATTTGTTGTAAGTTTAACGTATTATTTGAACCCCCACATACCTATTTTTTAAAAATAATCGGTAGAGAGTTATTCAAATATATATATATATATATATATATATATATATATATATATATATATATATATATTAGAGGCGAGGCCCGCTTGTGGGATGAATTGGTGGGTGGTGGTAGTGTTACGTAAATGGGAGGGAATGGTTTTGTTATTATTATTAAAATTATTATTATAAGTTTTGTTTTTTATGAAAAATAGAATATATTATATTTTATTATGCATAGTGTCTGCACAATGTCTGCATAGTGTTTGCATAGTAAATTCAGAAAATTATTCAGCCGGCGAATTCGCGCCCGTGATATTCGTCACTATGCGTCTGTGATAAATTTTTTAAATAGTATTATTTCCATTCTCCTATAAATAGGATGTTCAGTTTAGAATTGAAAATCACACCAGAATCAGATAATTCTTCTTCTATAATATTGAGCGTATTTTTTTCAAGTTTTAGGAAGTTTTGAGTGTAGAAGATAGTAAAAGTTTTCTTCAAGAATATCCTCGCTATACCAATTGGAATACTCTCCTTTTTAAGGTAAGGGGTATTATTTATTTCATATTTGTTTATGATATTATTTTTTGTATTCGTAAGAAATTTTATTTCGTTCAATATTTGCAAGAAATATTATCTTCGTTTAATATTCGTAAGGAATGTTATCTTTATTCAATATTCGTAAGGAATATTATATCCGTTCAACAGTTGTAAGGGAAATTATTTTTGTTCAATATTTGTAAGGAATAATATTTTCTTCCATACTCTGTAGTATGTAAGTAATATTATTTCGTTTCAGATTTCGAATTCTACACTCATTTTGTTAAGTTTTGGTTTTTATACTCCATAAAATTAGTAAAATATATTTGATATTTGCGCTTCATCCAGTATCTTTTCATGGAAATATTATTCTGAGCATTTTTGATTAGTTTTAACCTTTTCATGTCAGAGTACTATAAATTATTCGGTGTAATTATGACCTGTAATGTTATAAGTGATGTGGATTATTGAGCTGAGTCTCAGTGACATTTATTTATATGATCATGACCATGCGTTCTCTTCGGCCAAGGGTGCAAAGATGAATTATTGTTTGACATGTTCATGACCATTGGTGAAAACTTGAATATCTTTGGCCCGTAGTGCATGGATAATTTGTGGTCGTGATACTAATGAATATCCTTGGCCCATAGTGCATGGATTATTCAGTAATGTGGATTATTTATTAAAGCTGAGTCTCAGCGATAAAATTGATGATAAACTTTTAAATCATAGAAGATAGTAAATATCATCCTCTACTTGACTCTTCTAATGGATTGCTAATTTCGCTGCAGTTGTTGATCTAAAACTTGTTATCTATTGTATTCTATCAGTTGTTATACTGTTGAAGGCAAAGGATAATTTATTATGCATTATCTTAGTCATAATTTTTCTTACTGGGCTAGTTGAGCTCACCCTTTTCTTTCACTGTTCTCTTCAGGAAATAAAAATATAGCTGGGACTAGTAGGGGAATGGATTGATGGTCCAGATGATTGTTTTAGTAGTCCTCACTATTCTGTGAAATAGTGTCATAATAATTGTAATAAGATTGAATTTGAGTTTGGAAATTGTCTAGAAGATAATATTCGTGTTAAAACTCTCAGCTATTGTGTTGTCGTATTTTGCACGACAGTTGTATAATTAAGTTTGTATTTGTATTCTGTACCATGTATTTGACGACCCAAGATAGGTGATGTATACCTATTTTGGGGGCGTCACAGACAATACTTCTGTTGTGAGGTTCATCAATGATTGTGTCGTCGTACGAATATTCCTTGATAAAACGAATATTCCCAAACCAAGCGAATATTTTATGACAACTTGCATACTTTGCCAAATTTATAAATATTACCCACAACTATAATATTATATCAAATCCACACCTTAATATTAAAAAAAATATTTTGAGAAATTAAATCTTTATTCATAAAATTTGGGGTCTTACAGAAAACCCCCTCTTTCCTGGGAATGATCTGGTTGTTAATATTGCGAGTTATAATATTAATAATTAATAAATATTGTTAAAAATGTGTTTAGTAAAGCCAAGTGAATTGAGATAAATAGAGGGGATTTTTATGAAGTATTTATTGTAAATTTTGCTTATTACATGGACCCCCACTTACTCATTTTTCAAAATAATCGGTAGAAAGTTATTCAGTATATATATATATGATAAGTTTTGTTTTTTATGCAAAATAGAATATATTATATTTTATTTGCATAGTATTGCATAATGTTGCATAGTATAGTACTGCATAGTGTGTGCATAGTGTTGCATAGTGCAGCATAGTAAAATCAATTTTTTTAAAGTTTTAGCCGTGAATTCGCCCGTGATGGTTTCACTGTTGGTCCATGATTTCTAAAATTCAAATAGTATCCTGTCATTCTCCTAGAAATAGGATACTCAGTTTAGAAATGAAAATCACACCAGAATCAGAGAATTCTTCTTCTATAATATTGAGCGTATTTCTTTTGAGCTAAGGAAAATTTGAGTGTAGCAAATAGTGCAAGTTTTTCTTCAAAAATATCTCTCTAAACTAGTAAGAAGTACTCTCTTTTTAAGGTAAGGGATATTATTTATTTAATATTCGCTTACGATATTATTTTTCGTATTCGTAAGGAATGTTATTTTCGTTCAATATTCGTAATGAATGTTATTTTCGTTCAATATTCGTAAGGGATATTGTTTTCGTTCATTATTCGAAAGGAATATTATTTTCGTTTAATATTCGTAAGGGATGTTATTTTTGTTCAATTTTCGTAAGAAATAATATTTTCTTCCATACTCTATAGTATGTAAGTAATATTATTTCGTTTCATATTCTTAATTCTACACTTATTTTGATAACTATTGCTTCTATACTCCTTGAAATTAGTGAAATATCCTTAAAATTTGCATTTCATCTAGTATCGTTCCACAAAAATATTTTTCTGAATATTCTTATTAAATTTTAAGCTTTTCATGCCGTAGAATCTTATCCATGAGTCTTATTATTCATACATACGACATTTATTAAATACGCATACGACACTATTCATACGTACGGTACTATTCATGAAGTATTATTTACAGAGTACTATTCATGGGTAGGAGTGAGCATTCAGTTATTACCCGAACCGAATAAGAAATTCGGTTATAACCGAAAATCGAAATTACCTTGTTTTAGATATCCAAACAATTAACCAAAATTTATGATAACCCAATACTCGTATAGGTTATTCGGTTAATAACCGAATTTATCATATAAAGGCTCCATTTTTTTCATATAACTCTTGCTTGTCCTCATTTTATGATCTCTGACACAAGACAACAGTCGATTCTCCTTTAATGGTATCTCCAGCCTCTCTGGTCATCCTAACCCAATACGAATTAAAGAAAATTGCAGCTTACAAAGTCGTCGAATTCGTCCAATCGGGTATAGTTTTGGGTTTGGGTACCGGGTTCACTGCATGCCATGTCGTTGCCCGAATTGGCGAGCTATTGCAATAATGGAAGCTCAAGAACATTATTGGAATACCCACCTCAAAGAAAATCCATGAGCAAGCAGTTTCTATTGGATTCCCATTATCGGATCTTGATTCGTACCTAGTTATTGATCTCGCCATAGACGGGGCGGATGAGGTCGACCCGAATTTGAATTTGGTGAAGGGGAGAGATGGGTCCCTCCTGAGTGAAAAAATGGTGGACGGAGCTTGCAAGAAATTTGTGGTGATTGTTGATGAAACAAAGTTTGATAAGCATTTGGGTGGAAGTGGGTTGAGATTGTACCTTTTTGTTGGAAATTTACTGCTAAAAGACTTGAATTGCTGTTTGAAGAGGCGGGTTGTGTTGCCAAGCTTAGGAAGTTTAGCTAAAATGGTGAACCATTTGTGACTGATAAATGATAATGGGAATTATATTATTGATTTATATTTCAAAAAAGATATTGGGGATTTGAAGGTTGCAAGTGATGAAATTTTGAGGCTTATAGGTGTTGTTGAGCTTACAGGTGTTGTTTACAGGTGTTATTGAGGCTTACAGGTATTTCTCGATATGGCTTACAGGTGTTGTTGAGCATTCTTTGTTCGGTAATTTGGATAAATCGAATAACCCAAAAATAATACCCGTATAAACTAACCGAAAATAGTATATAATTTCGGATATAATCGAAACGTTAAAAATAACCAAATTATCAGAAAATTTCAGTTAATTTATTTCGATTCGGTTCGGTAATTCGGTTATATCTGTTTTTTGCTCAGTCCTATTCATGGGTACTATTCATACATACGACACTATTCATATGTACGACACTATTCACAAAGTACTATTCACGGGTACTATTCACTTAGGTACTATTTACCCGAAGTACTATTTATGACAAAAATTAATTTTTTTTCTGTCCAAATTATTTTTGATACATGAATATTATTCTTGAATTTTATTCCACAAAGCAGTTATCATGTTGATAATTTGGACATTTTTAAACTCTGGATAAATTATAACTCTTTAATATTTATCCTTAATTTCGTTTGATTGATGCTTATATCATTGTGACTCCCCCAAAATAGGTATACATCACCTATTATGAGTCGCCAAATACATGGTACACAACTTAAATACAAACTTAATTATACAACATGAGCTGAGAGTTTTAACACGAATATTGTCTTGTAGAAAATATCCAAACTCAAATGGAGTTCTCATTACAATTATTATTATACTATTTTATAAAATAGTTAGGACTACTACAGCCACCATCTCGGACCGTCACTCCATTCTCTGACTAGTCTCGGCTACGTTCTCATTTCCTGAAGAGAACAATGAAAGCAAAAGGGTGAGCTTAACCAGCCTAGTAAGAAATATTATGACTAAGATAATGCAGAATAAACTATCGTTAGCCTTCAACAGTGTTAAACTGATAGAATACAATAAACAACAAGTTTAACTGCAGCGAAATAAGCAATCCATTAGAAGAGTCAAGTAGAGCATGATATCTACTATCTTCTATGATTTAAAAAGTTTATCACTAATTTTATCGCTGAGACTCAACTCAATAAATAATCCGCATCACTGAATTATCCATGCACTATGGGCCAAGGATATTCATTAGTATCACATCCACGAATTATTTATGCACTACGGGTCAAGGATATTCGTGTTATCACCAATGGTCATGATCACGCCAACAACTGTCCATCAATGCACTACGGGCCAATGAAGACTTTTACTATATCATTTGTAACATTACGGGTCTTGATTATACCAAATAATCATTAGTCCTAATCATACCAATCAACAGTCCATCTATGCACTACGGGCCAAAGATGACTTTCATCACAATATAAGCATGAGGATGATGACAATTATATAAGACTTCAATTAAATGAAAGTAAAGGATAAATTTTAAAGATTTATAATTCAATTTATCTAGAATTTAATAATGTCCAAATTATCAACATGATACTGTTTTGTGGAGTAAAATTCAAGAATAAGATTCTATCAAAAATAATTTGGACCGAAAGAAATCAATTTTTGTCATAAATAGTATCCCGGGTGAATAGTACCCGAGTGAATAGTGTGACGCCCCCAAAATATAGGTATACATCACCCATCTTGGGTCGCCAGATACATGGTACAGAATACAAATACAACTTAATAATACATTTGTCGTGTAAAATACGATAAAATATAAATTGAGAATTTTAATAAGAATATTGTCATCTAGACAATATTCACACTCAAAGGAGTCCTCATTATATTTATTGTCACACTATTTAACAGAATAGTGAGGACTACTAATACTATCATCTGGGCCATCACACCGTTCCCCGACTAGTCGCGGCTACGTTCTCATTTCCTGAAGAGAACAGTGAAAGAAAGGGGTGAGCTCAACTAGCCCAGTAAGAAATATTATGACTAAGATAATGCAAAATAAATTATCATTAGCCTTCAATAATGTTAAACTGATAAAATACAAAAGACATCAAGTTTAACTGCAGCGGAACAAGCGATCCATTAAAAAAGTCAAGTAGATAATAAAATCTACTATCTTCTATGTTTTAAAAGGTTTTTCATCATTTTTATCGCTGAGACTCAACTTAATAAATAATCCACATCATCTCTGCACTACGGCCAAGGATATTCATTAGTATCACAACCATAAATTATCCATGTACTACGGGCCAAGGATATTCGTGTATTCATCAATGGTCATGATCATGCCAACAACTGTTCATCAATGCACTATGGGCCAATAAGGACTTTAACCACATCACTTGTAACAATACGATCATGATTATACCGATTAATCCATGGTCATAATCATACCAAGTCCATTTATGCACTACAGGCCACAGATGACTTTCAATATAATATAAACATGAGGATGATGACAATGATATAAGAATCCAATAAAACAAAGTTCAAGACTTAATTTATCCATAATTCAATAACGTCCAAATTGTCAACATGATACTGCTTTGTAAAGTAAAATTCAAGAATGCTCAGAAGAATATTTCCATAAAAAGATATTGGATGAAGCACAAATATCAAGGAAATTTCACTAATTTCATGGAGTATAGAACTTAAAACTTTAACCAACTGAGTATAATAGAATATATGAAACTGCAAATGGATTTTTGCCCGCCATGCGGTAATCCACGTATACAAATCATTTTCATAATTTAATAAGGAATGAATACAAAGGATCATTCACCATGCATGTGGTAATCCACATAGGCGAGTTATTCAGCGAATAATAAAGAATGGAATAATGAAGGATTCACCATCACGTGCGATAAAGCGCATGCAGACAGGTTATTCTAACAAAATAATAAAGAATGGATCCAGTCATGCGTAACGCATTGCGAGACAGAGATATTTCGACAGAATAATAAAAAATGAGAACCGGATCAAAGTAAATTGCATGACCGACAAGATATTCCAACAGAATAATAAAGAATGAAATAACAATAGAAATCACCATGTATGCGATAGACTGCACAAACAGGTTATTCCAACAGAATAATAATTAATGGAACCAGGTCAGGCGTAATACGCACCGACAGGATATTCCAACAGAATAATAAAGAATGGAATAACAGAAGAATTTAACCGGATATACGGTACTTCGCATATACAGGTTATTCCAACATAATAATAAAGAATGGAATAACAGAAGAATTTCACCAAGTATAGGGTAGCCCGCGTATACAAGTTATTCCAACAGAATAATAAATAATGGAATAACAGAAGTTCTCTTTATGAATAAGAAAGAAATAATACCCCTTACCTTAGAAGAACTGGATATTGGAAAAGTGAGGTAGCATAATACTTTTCTTCTTTCTCTCTATAGTTTCTCTCTCTAGAGTTTCAGTGAATTCGTAAGAAATAATGAAGGAATGAGCTTCTATTTATAGGAGAATGGACTGAAAAGTAACTAATTCATGAACGGTCCAGATTGATTTACTATACAGTATTAATAAATTATTCTAATAAAACAAAATCTTTTAAATAAAATATAATATATTCTATTTATAATCTAATAAAACGAATAACTTTATAAAAGTATTATGTTTTATATAAAAAAAATTTACTATCTGAAACACTATCGAGCATTATGCAAATATTATGCATAATAAAATATAATATATTCTATTTATAGTCTAATAAAACGAATAACTTTATAAAAGTATTTTGTTTTATATAAAAAAATTTACTATGCAAAACACTATGCATAATAGAATATAATATATTCTATTTATAGTTTAATAAAACAAATAACTTTATAAAAAGTATTATGTTTTATATAAAAAGTTTTTACATTTTATTACATTAATAATACTAATAAAACAAAATATAATATATATATATATATATATAAACTTAGTGACTTCATAAAAACACCTTAATATATTTAATAACATTTATCATCATTATTATAATTCACAATATTAATCGACTGTGTCGTTCCAGGAAATAGGGGCTTTCAATAAAGATTTCTCCCTATCATAGGTATAATTAGGTGACCAAACCTCTCATTGGCGAGAACTTCTAGACATTGTTAATATTGCAAATAATAATATTAATAACTCTGTCATCTCAATTATTGATTTAATAATATATAAAATATCGACAATAATTGAATCAATTAATGTGAGATACTATGCAACAATTACTGTAGCAATAATTGAACAAAACTGAGTGACTTCTCACGTAAGCATCAATAATCAATACTGTGTGCTACTATACAACCACGCGTATTACTGTACTTTTACTACCGAGTAGTTCAACAGTTTTAACGGTAATACTTCCGTCATTATTTTCATAAAAATATTTTTGTCGTTTTCTCAATCCGATAATAATTCCGTTGTGGGGTCCACCAATGATTGTGCCATCGTACGAACCTTCCCTGTTAAAACAAATATTCCCCGACCAATCGAATATTATATAACAACTTGCATACTTTGTAAAATTTATAAATATTACCCACAACTATAACATTATATCAAATCCACACCATAATTTTGAAAAAAATATTTTGAGAAATTTAAATCTTTATTCATAAAATTTGGGGTCTCACAATCTCCCCTCCTTATGAAATTTCGCCCTCGAAATTTATATCGCATACTGGTATCTTCAAGAGGTGAGGATACCTTGACTTCATTTCAGATTCTAACTCTTGAGGTATAACCTTTAAGCGTAGAATATATTCCAGGATTTTAACAGGTACATCTTCATACGTTAAATTATCCGCTATCTCGTCCGGTTCTAAATCAATAATGTGGTTCTGATCGTCCAAATATATATGTAACATCGATACGTGAAAAACGTTATGAACACGCGACATACTTGACGGTAAAACGAGTCTATAGGCCACAGTGCCTACTCCATCGAGGATTTCAAATGGGCCAATTAAATCGAGGGTTGAGATTTCCTCTATTCATCAATTCTTACTTCTAGAATAACGCCCTCTTGAACCTTCTTCTTCACATTCATCAGCTCTGAGTATGTAGCTTGAGCGACTTTAACTTTATTGATTAAAGTCGATTCTACTCGTATATTCGTTATCTTCATGTGGGTCTCTAGAGTCTTTAACTCTATCTTCATCATTTGTAAGTTATACGAAAAGAGTTTTTGTGTTAACAACATCTGTAGCAATAATTGAGTATAACTGAGTGACTTCTCACGTAAGCATCAATAATCAATACCGTGTGCTACTATGCAACCACGCGTATTACTGTACTTTTACTACCGGGTAGTTCAACAGTTTAATGGTAAAACTTCTGCCGTTATTTTTATAAAAAGATAATTATGTCGTTTTCTAATTACGATAATACTTCCATTGTGGGGTCCACCAATGATTGTGCCGTCGTACGAATATTCCCTGTTAAAATGAATATTCCCCGACCAATCGAATATTATATAACCACTTGCTTACTTTGCAAAATTTGTAAATATTACCCACAACTATAACATTATATCAAATCCACACCATAATATTCAAAAATATATTTCGAGACAAATTAATCTTTATTTATAAAAGTTGGGGTCTTACAACCTCCCTTTCTTATGAAATTTCGTCCTCAAAATTAGGGTGCATACCTGGTATGTCGAAGAGGTGAGGATACCTTGATTTCATCTCAGATTCTAACTCCCAGGTCATTTTCTCCACATCGTGGTTTCTCCACAAAACTTTGACTTGAGAAATAACTTTAGAGCATAGAATATGATCCTTCTTATCCAAGATTTTAACAGGTAACTCTTCATACGTTAAATCTTCCTCTATCTCGTCTGGTTCTAATTCAATAATATGGTTCGGGTCTTTCACATATTTACGTAACATAGATATGTGAAAAATGTTATGAACACGAGACATACTTGGTGGTAAGGCAAGTCTATAGGCCACAATTCCTACTCGTTCAAGGATTATAAATGGGCCAATGAATCGAGGATTGAGCTTTCCTCTCTTTCCAAATCTTTTAACTTCTTTCCATGGAGCAACACGTAACAACACATGATCTCCAATATTGAATTCCATGTCTTTTCGATGAAGATCAGCATAACTCTTTTGTCGATCTTGTGAGGTTTTTATACGTTGTCGGATCGTTTGAATCTTTTTTGTAGTCATACGTACCAAATCCGATCCTAACAACGTTGCTTCACCCACCTCATCCCAGCATACTGGAGAACGACACTTTCTTCCATACAACGCCTCAAATGGAGCCATTCCAATACTTGCTTGATAACTATTGTTGTAGGAAAACTCCACCAATGGTAAGAACTTGTCCCAACTTCCCTTGAAGTCAAGGACACAGAGTCCTAATAAATCTTCAAGAGTTTGAATAGTCCTTTCCGACTGCCCATCCGTTTGAGGATGATATGCCGAACTAAATCATAAATCCGTACCCATAGCTTTTTGCAAACTAACCCAAAATCTTGAAGTGAATCTTGGGTCTCGATCAAAAACTATGGATACTGGCATACCATGCAATCTTACAATCTCTTTTATATACATACTAGCAAGATGTTCAAGTGTATAAGTTTCTCGTATCGGTAAAAAATGAGCAGACTTGGTCAATCTATCAACAATGACCCAAATCACATCTATGCCTTGAGAAACCTTAGGAAGACCAGTAACGAAATCCATGGTAATGTGCTCCCACTTCCAATCTGGAATTTCAAGTGGTTGCAATGGACCTTTTGGCACTTAATGCTACGCCTTGACTCGTTGACAAGTTAGACACCTTGAGATAAACCCCGCTATCTCTCTCTTCATATTGCTCCACCAAAATGTATGTCGAAGATCATGATACATTTTGGTACTCCCAGGATGGATTGCAAACTGTGTGTTGTGCGCCTCCATCATGATTTTATACTTCAAGTCGGAATCGTTAGGAACACAAAGTCTGGAGTTGACTCGAAGTATTTCTTCTTCATCGATTCTTGCTTCCGGAATAGCATCTTCTTGCACTTTCTTCTTCATACTCATCAGCTTCAGGTCTGTAGTTTGAGCAGCTTTAACTTTATCGATTAAAGTCGATTCCACTCGTATATTTGTCATCATCACATGGGTCCCTGAATCTTTAAATCTATTTCCATCATTTCCAAGTCATACAAAATGGGTCTTTGCGTTGATAATATTGCACTCGTACCCGTATATGATCTTCTACTCAATGCATCAGCTACTACATTCGCTTTTCCAAGATGGTATTGGATGGTATGATCATAATCTTTCAACAACTCAAGCCATCGTCGTTGCCGTATGTTGAGTTCCTTTTGAGTGAAGAAATATTTGAGGCTTTTATGATCCGTATAGATCTCCACCTTCTCTCTATACAGGTAATGCCTCCAAATCTTAAGCGCAAAAACGACTGCTGCCAACTCTAGATCATGAGTAGGATAATTCCTCTCATATTCTTTGAGTTGTCGAGAGGCATAGGATATGACTTTCCCATGTTGCATGAGAACACATCCTAACCCTTTGCCTGAAACATCACTTTAGATGACAAATCCCTCCGAGCCTGATGGTATTGTCAGAACAGGTGCTGAAATGGGTCTCCTCTTGAGTTCTTGAAAACTCTTTTCACATTCCTCGCTCTAACCAAATATTGTATCTTTTCGAGTCAGCTGAGTTAATGGAGTAGCGATTCGAGAAAATCCTTCCACGAATCTCCGATAATAACCAAATAAGTAAAGAGAAAGCTATACGATTTTGATCATCGACTTAGGTTGCTCCCGGCTTTGAATTGCTTCAATCTTTCTTGCGGGTCAACGAGATATTCCATGATTTGATATCACATGCCCAAGGAATGCAACTTCCTCAAGCCAGAACTTATATTTCTTCAACTTGGCATAAAGCTTGTTTTCACGAAGCTTTTGAAGTATCAGCCTCAAGTGTTGCTCATGGTCTTCATGGGTTTTGGAGTATATGAGGATGTCATCAATAAAGACGACCACAAAGTGATCCAAATATTCCTTGAATACTTGGTTCATCATGTCCATGAAGGAAGCAGGAGCATTAGTCAATCCAAAAGACATGACTAGGAATTCATAATGCCCGCATCGGAGTTAAAGAAAGGTCTTTGGAATGTCATCGGTTTAATCTTCAACCGATGATATCAAGAACGAAGATCAATCTTTGAAAAGAATTTGGCTCCTTGCAACTGATCAAATAGGTCATCAATGCGAGGCAACGGGTACCTATTTTTGATGGTGACATGATTCAACTCCCGATAATCAATACAAAGTCGCATACTTCCATCTTTCTTCTTTACGAATAGAACTGGAGCACCCCAAGGAGACGTACTAGGACAAATGAAACCGATGTCTAACAATTCCTGTAGTTGGGTTTTTAACTCCTGAAGTTCAATAGGAGTCATTCGATATGGGACTTTGGAAATGAGTTTTGTATCGGATTCAAGGTCGATACAAAATTCAATCTCACGCTCTGGGGGTAGGCCAGGAAGTTCTTCAGGGAATACGTCAGGAAATTTATTAACAATAGAAATATCATTCAAATCTGAAGTATCTTTATTTAAATTCGTGACATGGGCTAAGAAAGCTTGACATCCGTTTTTCAATAAACGAATAGCTTTATGACTTGATATGATAGTGATTGATTTTAGTGGTTTGGTTGCTTGAATTCGCATAATAGGTTGATTAGGAATATGAAAGCTAACAACCTTACGAAAACAATCGATTTTAGCATGATGAGTAGTTAACCAAGCAACCCTAAAATCACATCAAATGCAAGTATTTTTAAAGAAATAAGATCGACAGGTAACGTGCGGTTATCGATTTGAATCAAACAAGACTTATAAATCATGGATGTAATGAAGGTTTCTCCCAACGGAGTGTCAACAGATAAGTCAAAGTCTAATTTCTTCGGAGTCAAATTAAACGTTGAGCGCAAGTAGGAGAAATAGAGGAATGGGTAGAATCGGTATCAAATAAAGTATAAACTTCACTAGATTTTATGATTAGCTTACCTGTGATCACCTCGTTTGGATTCCTCACTTTTTGGGAGGTTACGACAAACACTCTCCCTTAAACTACCGGTTTTGTCTTTTCTGGGATACCCTTTGATGCCTCCATCCCAGCTGAACTTGACTTTGGTGCATGACAAAATCGGGCTATGTGACCTTTTTTTCCACAATTATAACACGCTTTGGACTGCATCGTGCAGTTTGGACTTATGTGTCCTTCCCCTCCACATTTGTAACATACGACCGGTGGTCGTTCTCCTTCCTTAACAACAGGTGCTGGTGCTGACGTCTTTCCATTCTTGTTGAATCTCCTCTTCTTGAAATGTCCACTCTTATTGTCATGGCCATGATTACCACTGAAGTGATTATCATTTCTAGCATGTTGATTCCCTCCACGTTTGTTGTCACCGCTTCGATGACTGCTACCACTGGTATTATCGACTTGTCGGTTGCTCTCTCTTGGTTGGGTTTACTCATTATCACGCTCCAATAATTGAGCCCTATTCACAACATCTGAATACAAACACAGTTTGTGAGAAATTAGGTATTGACGTATCTCGGGTTTCAAACCTCTTAGAAACATTCACGTCATTCTCTCCTCATTATCAACTAAGTGGGACGTAAACCGAGACAACTCGGCAAAATTAGCTTCGTACTGCGCCACGGTCATATTGTTTTGCTCAAGTTTAATGAACTCTACCTCTTTCATGTGACGAATACTTTCACGAAAGTACTTGTCGTTGAACAGTTCTTGGAACTTCTCCCAAGACATCTTCAGTGCGCAACATGAAGGTAGCAAAGGGAACCTTTTGCTCCTCGGAGCATCCCAAGATATCAAATATCTTGTTGATCTGCTTTATCCACGTCTCCGCCTTAAGTGGTTTTGGCTCCAAGAGTTGTCAGTGTTTCCACCTGCATTTTGGACAGGAGCCGCTTTCGACTGATGTTGCATGAATTGCATAAAGCCTCTGAACATCCCATCGTTCACCATTTCATCGGTGTTATTGTTTACATGAGGATTATTATCTTCCTGTTGTACATTATCCTGGGCATTAATCTGTGGTGACTAAACGGTCTCATGTGCTTCATTGCTTATCTCAACATTTTGGGATGCCATTTTCAAATATTGCCACAAAACAAAGGTTAATTAACATATCACATATTATCCCTATACTCTGACCGACCAATTAAATACCAAATAAACTTAGGTAGGTCATACTTTAGAAGAATTCCCGTCTCTCCCCTCCTAGTTCTTGTCTCACATCTCAGCCAGGGATCATATCCCTAAGCTTTGATACTAATTGTGACGCCCCCAAAACAGGTAAACATCACCCATCTTAAGTCACCAAATATATGGTACAAAATTCAAATATAACTTAATCATACAACAGTCGTGTAAAATACGACAAAACATAATCTAAGAGTTTTAATAAGAATATTGCCATCTAGACAATATCCACACTCAATGGAGTCCTCATTACATTTATTGTCACACTATTTAACAGAATAGTGAGGACTACTAATGTTATCATCTGGATCGCCACTCCGTTCCCCGACTAGTCTCGGCTACGTTCTAATTTCCTGAAGAGAACATTGAAAGAAAGGGTGAGCTCAACTAGCCCAGTAAGAAATATTATGACTAAGATAATGCAGAATAAATTATCATTAGTCTTCAACAATGTTAAACTGATAAAATACAATATACATCAAGTTTAACTGCAGCGGAATAGGCAATCTATTAGAAGAGTCAAGTAGAGCATGATATCTACTAACTTCTATGATTTAAAATGTTTTCATCAATTTTTATCGCTGAGACTTAGCTTAATAAATAAATCACATCATCGAGTCATCCCTGCACTACGGGCCAAGGATATTCATTAAATCATCAATGGTCATGACTATACCAAATAATCCTTGGTCATAATCATACCAAAAACTGTCCATCAGTGCACTCCAAGCTACTAAGGACTTTTACCACATCATTTATAACATTACAGGTCATGATTATACCGAATAATCCTTGGTCATAATTATACCAAGTCCATCTATACACGTAAGCCAAAGATGACTTTCATCACAATATAAGCATGAGGATGATGACAATGACATAATAATTCAATAAAATAAGTTCAAGAATAAATTTTAAAGATTTATAAGTTAATTTATCTTGAAATCAATTACGTCCAAATTGTCAACATGATACTGTTTTGTGGAGTAAAATTCAAGAATGCTCAGAAGAATATTTCCATGAAAAGATACCAGATGAAGCGCAAATATCCAGGATATTCTACTAATTTTATGGAGTATAGAAGCCAAAACTTTAACCAAATGAGTATCATAGAATATATAAAACTGCAAATGAATTTTCGCCCGACATGCGGTAATTCAGGTAGACAGATCATTTTCACAATTTAATAAGAATTGAATACAAAGGATCATTCACCATGCATGTGATAATCCACATAGACAGGTTATTCCAACAGAATAATAAAGAATGGAACCAGGTTATGCGTAATCTGCACAAACAAGATATTCCAACAGAATAATAAAGAATGGAATAACAGAAGAATTCACCATGCATGAGATAGACCACACAGACAGGTTATTCTAACAGAATAATAAAGAATGTAACCAGGTCTAGCGTAATCCGTACAAACAGGATATTTCAACAGAATAATAAAGAATGGAATAACAAAAAATTCACCATGCATGCGATAGACCGCACAGACAGATTATTCCAACAAAATAATAAAGAATAGAACCAGGTCTAGCGTAATCCGCATAAACAGGATATTCCAACAGAATAATAAAGAATGGAATAACAAAGAATTCACCATGCATGCGATAAACCGCACAGACAGGTTATTCCAACAGAATAATAAAGAATGGAATAACAGAACAATTTTACCATGTATGCGGTGCTTGGCATGAGCGAGTTATTCAACATAATAATAAAGAATGGAATAATGAAGCTCTCTTCATGAATACGAAAGAAATAATACCCCTTACCTAAAAAAAAGCTGGATCTTTGGAGTAGAGAGGTTGCGAATTCTCTTCTTCTTTCTCTCTATAATTTTTCTCTATAATAATTGCTCTATAGCTTTAGTGAATTGGTGAGAAATGAAGGAAGAATGAGCTTCTATTTATAGAAAAATATAGTTTCGATAATTGAACGTTTTGGGGCTCAAAATATTATAGTACAATACCTTCAACTTTTCTTTCATTTTTAATTTAGTCCTGCAAGTATTATCAAACTTGCACCACCTCCCCTAATAGTAAATAATGTGAATCAATAGTTCAATCATGTGAATCAATAGTTATAATCATGTGAAAATGCGAATTACAGTATAGTACCTCCATTTATACCTCCATTTTTAACTTAGTCATACAAGTATTATCAATCTTGCACCAACTCTACATGAATGTGATTTAATAGTACACACATGTGAATAAATAGTTATATAAGCATGTGAATTAGTAGCAATTAATTGCTCATTTATCCGATTAATTACCCGATTTATCAGTATAACCCCTAGACATCAATTATCATCAGAATAGATTCATCATTAATATTATAACTCACAATATTTAACAACCAGGTCGTTCCCAGGAAAGAGGGGGCTTTCCGATAAGGATTTCTCCTTATTGGTGCGCAATTAGATGACCAAACCTCTCCTTGACAGAACTTCTAGACATTATAAATATTGCAGTTTAATAATATGAATAATTTTGTCGTCTCAATTATTGATTTAATAATATGTCATATAATGCAGATGATACTATGACAATAATTGAATCAATAATATTATAGATATGATGCAGCAATTACTGTAGTAATAATTGAGTATAACTGAGTGACTTCTCACGTAAGCATCAATAATCAATAATTTTACTTTTCTTTGTACTTTTTTACTCTGAGGTAGTTCAGCGGTTTAACGGTAAAACTTCCTAGATTATTTTTATAAAAGATAATTATGTCGTTTTCTAATTACGACAACCGTTGTGGGGTCCACCAATGATTGTGTCGTCGTACGAATATTTCCTGTTAAAACGAATATTCTCCGACCAATCGAATATTATATAACCACTTGCTTACTTTGTAAAATTTGTAAATATTACCCACAACTATAACATTATATCAAATCCACACCATAATATTCAAAAATATATTTCGAGACAAATTAATCTTTATTCATAAAAGTTGGGGTCTTATATACAATCCTAATATGAAGATGACAAAATGATCAAGAGTTCTATTATAAAAAAACAAACTGCTTTTTTTGCATTCCAGATTTCTCCATGAACCTAGCTTCCATCTTAATTTTTAATTTTATAGGCAGAAAATTATGTAAGAACCAACTGAATTTAAAATATAAGTATTTAATTTTTAACACCCTTGAATTAATTATATTGCATAAAATTGTAAATTCGTTTGTTTGCACGGATTATGCTCAAGAGTCTTGTTTGTTTTTAAATTTAGACTTGATACTATTAGTTTAGAGATTATAAAATGACTTAATATTCCCATGAATTATAATCGCATGGATTATAATCTCTCTTTCAAAACTCAAATTATAAAAAATTGTCATCATCTGAGGAGATTGATATGGACTGTATCAACTTCATAGAGGATTGAAAGTTATTAATGTGAATTGTACTTAAATTCAACAAATTTAATTTTCTCATCACACTCCCAATTTGGAGAAATGCCACAAATGAATAGGTTGAAGGTTGATTCTCCCTATTAAACAACTAAATGATTCTTTTGAGCAATATTAATTCTCAATGGTTTGAATATTGTATAAGAATTCTCTTATGCTACGTTTGGATTGGAGTAATGAAAGTGAGAATGGAATGACTCATTCATATAGAATGAAATAAATTGTGTTTGGTTGCAATTGGAATGAAAAAAAATTGTGTTTGGTTCCTTGGAGGAAGAAGAACATATAGAATAACTCACTCCAACTAGAATTGTATGAATAATTCCATTCTTCATTCTATTCCTTCAATTCAAACGTATCCTTAATGTTGTTAAAAGGGGGAATAAAAAAAAGCAGCACTTAGATTGTATTTAAGTTCTCAATTTTAGATATGTTTATTCTCTTTGCTAATTTATTTTGGTTGATTTATTTACTTACTCAGTAGCACAAGTTATACATTAATGCTATGTTTGAATTGAAATTATGAAAATGGGAATGACTTATTCATATGAAATGGAAAAAAATTGTGTTTGGTTGCGATTGGAATGGATTGAACGTCCATTCTTATTCCTCCCAATTTTATGAGGGAAAATATGTAATAACTCATTCCAACTAGAATGAAATGAATCATTCTACTTTCCATTCTATTCGTTCAATCCAAATGTAACATAAGAATCATTTAGTATACTTGGGATATGCTTGTTTCCAAAACGTATGTTTAGGATTGGACTATTTGTCTTAATTTAATACTACTTTAGACTATTTTATACGGTGACAGTGACAGATTAATAGTCCCTTAATACTACTTCACACTATTTTATACGGTGACGGATTTATACCCAGTGCATATATATAATTCTCTAAAATCCACAACCATACCATTTGTTTTCTTTTAGGATTTAAATTCAATTTTCAGAAACACTGAGAAGAAATAGGGAGAACACAATAACTATTTTATCCTCCTTTGAACTATATTATTTTTTTGAATAGAACAACATAAGACCATACAACTTCAACCTTTAACATTTAGATAGAATTCAAGCACAAAAAATTTCCTAATCATGTTGTCAGGATATGAAGGGTTGCCCTTCGATTCGATCTAATGTTCTACTCTACCATGGAATTAATGTTATATTCGGAACTCGCATCATTAAATAATCATAGAAGAACTAGAATAATATCATCATCAATTCTAATAAACCCAACAACGAAAAAATAACAGATTAGGGGAGTAAAAGAGGAAGAATAATTACCCAGATTCACTAGAAACGAAGTCAATCACAAAAGAAAATTAGGGTACATAATTTGGGGATCTAACTAGAGAAAGAAGCAAATCGGAAAAGTTGACGGCGGACAAGAGAACCGTAGCGGCAGAGCAAGCGGATCAACTGTTTCAAAATTAATTGATCAAGTTGTTGACAACTGTACACCATTATAATTAATTATACGTTAATCCGCACATGATATAATTCTCAATCTTCATTAATTAGATTTAACATTAAAAACGCAATATTATTTGAAAGGGAACCCCTTGTGAAAAAGGAAGAAAGGAAACCTGCAAATTTCTCTCCTCTTCCCAACTTTCTATACCTCTAAATATGGAAGTTATTCAATACCGGTAACCAAAAAATTTTTGAAAAAATAATCTAGCCATTATTTAATTTGAATGGAACAATTGATATATGAATAATGCTGGAGACAAACTATTCTACAAATATTTTACAAACTGCTGATGTGTCCTATTATATATCAACATATTATGTGGGGCCGAAGACTACATTGAAACAATTTGTTGATCAATATGCTGAGGTGGACTATGCCACGTCAGCAGTTTGTAAAATGTTTATAAAATAATTTGTGTCTGTAGCATTACTCTTGATATATGAATAATGCTGGAGACACAAACTATTCTACAAATATTTTACAAACTGCTGATGTGTCCTATTATATATCAACATATTATGTGGGGCCGGAGACTACATTGAAATAATTTGTTGATCAATATGCTGAGGTGGACTATGCCACATCAGCAGTTTGTAAAATATTTGTAAAATAATTTGTATCCGTAGTATTACTCTTGATATATGAATAATACTGGAGACACAAACTATTCTACAAATATTTTACAAACTGCTGATGTGTCCTATTATATATCAACATATTATGTGGGGCCGAAGACTACATTGAAACAATTTGTTGATTAATATGCTGAGGTAGACTATGCCACATCAGTAATTTGTAAAATATTTGTAAAATAATTTGTGTCCGTAGCATTACTCTTGATATATGAATAATGCTGGAGACACAAACTATTCTACAAATATTTTACAAACTGCTAATGTGTCCTATTATATATCAACATATTATGTGGGGTCGAAAACTACATTGAAATAATTTGTTGATCAATATGCTGAGGTGGACTATGCCACATCAGCAGTTTGTAAAATAATTTGTGTCCGTAGCATTACTCTTGATATATGAATAATGCTGGAGACAAACTATTCTACAAATATTTTACAAACTGCTGATGTGTCCTATTATATATCAACATATTATGTGGGGCCGAAGACTACATTGAAATAATTTGTTGATCACTATACTGAGGTGGACTATGTCACATCCGCAATTTGTAAAATGTTTATAAAATAATTTGTGTCTGTGGCATTACTCTTGATATATATATATATATATATATATATATATATATATATATATATATATACATATATTACTTTAATTTATTCTTCAAGATCAAAAGAAGATTGAGAAAATCTGTATAGATTTTGCTTGAGCATATTTCGATTTAATTTCTAAGCATATAAGAAGGAGATACCCTTCAGATTGTATTTTCTCTCCTTATTCCCCTTCAAATAATCCTAAGAGATTTGCTTGTGTTCATAGAATCTATGGTGCAATTGGAAAGATGCTCCAGGTATTATATAAAGTATATATTAGGATGAAAGTAATAAATACTCGTTAAGCAGAGGCTGCAGATTCAGTCTACTACGAAGCACAATGTCGAATCGAAAACCCTGTCTACGGCTGCGTAGATAATCACCCTTTGAGGTTGTCAATGTAGAAGTACCTCAACATGATCAGCAGCAGCATGAACCAACAAACTTCTTCAACTCTGTGGGTTGAAAATGAAAACTGATTATATTACAAAGATAATCACCCTTCGAGGTTGTTAATCTTTCTGAATACAACAATAAGAAGGGAATTTTGCTGTCCTCTTTGTGTTTCTAAAATAGAGATCCCACTGCGAATGAATGTAGTTAGGTAGGGGTCTGGTCTTAAACCCCTCTAAAGAACCACACCAAGAAAAAGATTTAATTCCTATAAATAGCTTTAACCCACAAGACGAGCTAGGAGGCAATAATAAAGCACCAAGAGGGGTGTCCACAGCCTACATCGGGAATGCTTTGTATGCCAAAATCTTAAGCCTACATCGGGAATACTACATGCCCTGTGTAGACATATTTATTACAAGGTGTCTGTCTATACGAGGCCAAAGCCGACTCAGGCACACAGCGTCAACCTAAACATATTTATTACATGGTGCCAAAACCAACTCGGCACAGCGTATATTTGCATATCTAAGCATTAGTCTGCAGTTGAAGAGAACTCTTCTTTTTTCTAATAATAATGCAAGCTTAGGGCAAACTTACCTCTTTATTAATACAACACGAGAAGAGCATCAAGCAAGATCTAGGTCTGTCACCCAAACAACATATTCAATGTGTGCAGTGAAAGGAAAATTACGACAAAGTGAACTAAATTGAGATTGGTGAAAAGACAAATGTTTACAAGACAGGAGGCTATGTGCCACACTCACCCTAAGTTAGACAGAAACAAACAGCCCTAGGATCAAATGTTTAGAAACTAGAAAAAAATGAAACAAACAAAGGTAGAAACTAGAATGAGAACCCTAAAGTTAAAAAGTAATAGAACAAGATAGTAGTTTATGATGGTATTGTATCCTCCTTGGTGAACATCAATAACACAAAAGGCTAGCTAGCTCCTCTTGCATCTGCAGGTTAATGTTTTGCTTCTTCATCCTCGTCCATCAGTAGTCCCAATAGGGTTTTGCAAGACTGAACAAATCTACTGCCAAAATAAGCATACCAGGTCTTTTCTTGCATGGACTGTAATGCAGATGTTGATACATTTCAGAATTGTGAACCACTTCTGTATATCCAAGGCTCTTCAGCAGGAACGTTTCTTGTGCTTGCTTTGCACCAGGCCGAGAAGGAAGTCCGTAAATATGTGCTCATATTCTGGCATTTTCCCATACCCTGAAGAATATATCCAAAACCATGTTATACCATTCCCTTGAATGGCTTCCCAAACACAATCGATAAAAATTGGTGAATGGAATGGCATGATATTTCCTGAAATGGATCCTTACCAGGAAAATAGTTTATGTCAATGACATAAAAACGATCTCTGGTTCCATGCTCACGGATGATATCTAAGTTGAACAGATGAAGACCCTATAAAATAAACATAGTAGAAAAGAACATTATATAAAAGATCTAGAAATAAAATAGAAAATAAAAAACATACTCCGTGGAATTTAAACCCATAAGATTTTCATGGATATTGCTGCAAAATCACAAGGAAAAATAAGCCAAGTACCAGACGGCGATGAAGTTCCCGAGCAAGTCTCTCGAGTAGAGGCCGTGGAGGAAGCTCTGAAAATAAAAGAGATAAAACTATGACCACGTAAAGATCTCAAGACCTCATCATATGTGAGAAATAATCAATGTCGATACCTCAAGGGGAATTACCGTTGTGCTTAATAACAGGCAAAAAAGGAGGCAGTGGGTAGAAGGTTAAATCCTTGAACCAACAGCAGTTAGAATCACAAAACAAAAAATTTCACATCATGTAAAAACAACACTAATGCAGCAAGTAAAACTAAGTATCTAAACAAACTGACAGATAAGGCATACAAGAACTGGGAGGTTGGGGGAGAGGGTTGTTTTCTTAAAGAGGATTGCCTCACCAGCAACGGATGGGTCTAGATCCGCATCATCTGCAGATGCCGTGGCACAAGAAACCCTTGGAAATTGGAACACACCAGCATTTTTGAACAACTCACGTTCACTAACATCAGGCAAAGAGAAGCGCCGCAGTACCTTGATTGCTTCCCCAACAATATAAACCTTGAAGAGAATACCTCCTATAACCAAAGAACCAAACACATAAGAGTTTCAAGATGTCTCTTTCTAAACATAGACAAGGTGCTAAACATGTCATTAAGTACAACTACACAGCAGCATACCATGGTTAACGAATTCCTGAAGAACAAGTGGGGGTTCTAGCATCTGGAGAGAGTACTGATCATAAGCCAATGACAGCTGATGTGACTTGGCACTTCCATCTACAACCAGAGGCTTTGCAACTGAAACAAGCACGGGAATCCAATCTCAATAAGAAAAGATCGCCATAAAAAATTTAAATTCTGACTTTGCGAATCATTGAGGCAGAATGGCAGAGGAATATTATATAGGCGACTCAAGACGAAAAATAAAGGGAAAGCACAGAGTGAACTTATTGCTGTAATGCTGTCATTGTCAACTTGTCAAGTGCAATGTACTTTGTGTAGCTAAGTTGGAGACAACCCCAGAAACAAAGTATAAGATGCAGTCTGCAGATAAATTTTTGAAAACAAATTGCGAGATGTGAACATACCAAGCGGTAACATCAGCCCAGCTTTACTAACTGCATCAGGAATAGATGATGAGGGTCTTTTTAATCACGGAACAATTGTCTAATAGTTTAACATGTGAAAATGAACACCAACTTTGCCTGAGCATAATAGTTTATATGTGAAAATGACCATCAATTCTAATTGATAGAAATTACTGAATATAGTGAATATACAACACCCAAAAATATCCAATAGAAAAAAATTAAAGAAAACATAAATTATTTGATTTTCAACTAAGAAAATATAGTCTTTTATAGGAAATATACTTTTCAGGACCTGACAGAATAGGAAAAAGAAAACATATATATATATATATATATATATATATATATATATATATTTTAGATTTGTACTATTACCAGAATAGTTTCATATCTTGAAAAAAAATACAAAAGATTCCTATTTATAATGACCCAAATTAGGACCATCAGACAAGTAATATTTTAGATGACAGGATAAAGTTAAGCTTTTAGATTTGTAATTCCAAAAAACCAGCGAAAAATAAAAGAATCCTGGAGCATGGACAAGTTTAGATCAGCGACATCCTGGAGCATGGACTGGCGATTATACACATGTTGTATGGCATCTGGCGGATCAAGGACTGTGACTTCTGGATGAATTTGCCAATAATCCTTTAAAAATTAAAGCAAAAGACGGATAAGAAGAGAGAACCACAACTATTGTGCATGTATGCATGCATCATTAGAAAGTGCGAAAATGAACGAACAGAAAGATGCATTCTTAGCCTCTAGACTGAGAATCTCAGTTGAAAAGGAGAAAAAACAACAATTGTTTACATAAAAATGACGAAGTTGGAGATAGTTGTGATATTACTAATATGATATCAATTTACAGAACTTTATGGAAAAATATCTGGTTTTCCCTTGTTTGAAAAACCTACCCAATGGAAATTTGTTGGCTGGCATAACACATTATTTTCAACTAAAAAGAAACACATGCACAAAAATAAAAATTAGAAAACTAAGAATATGTTTTGAGGTATTAGAAGAGATAATAAACAAATATGCATTCAAGATCGTCATTGACCAAGAAATTAACAAAATGAAGCACTACAAATGAGATGGCAAAAAATATTTTGTTGGAATGACTGCCTTCATGAGCTGTGCTCAACTCTATTTGAATCTGATAGATGAAAATGCTACAATAATTATGACCAGTATGAATGTAAATTATGTGACTACACTATATATACTAAAACCTCCGCAAGATTCATCTTTATATATGAATTGAAGATCAGATAGATAATAATTTTGACAATCAAAATTAACAAAAAGAAACACTACAAAAGAGAGTGCAAAAAATATCTTTTGTAAAGACTGCATTCATTTAATGACTTCAAGACTTCAACTCTGAATGTTCACAGATATATAGCTAAGTTATCACTATAATTTTTTTCAGACATCAGCAAACACATTTATATGCATATATATGTTATTGGAAAAGTCAAACACCATAATCACCTAAACATGCAGAAAGGGCAAGTTAGGCCATTTAAGTTTATTCCTGACTAATCAACTAGTTCAACAACTGTAAGTAACACTTCCCAAAAGGCCAAAACAATATTGCAGGAGTAAAATAATGCCATTACAGAATGGTGGCTCCACAAACCTGCCTCTGGCATTAATTGCCAGCGGACCTTAGAATTAAATATAAAATAAGTAATAAACAATGGAACTTGAGGAAAAAGAAACTTGGAAAATATATAGTAGATTATATCCTAATTAAATTGGCACGCAGATGATTGACTGGAATAAATTGTATAAAACATACCCCAGATAATTTGAAAGATAAATATTTAATATAAAAAGACCTGCTAGTATGAATAATTCGGACAATCATTTTCTCTACTCTACCAATTTCCTTTAACACTAGGAAGAGAAGGGGGTGCAGACTTAAAAATAAATGACCAATACTTTACAGCTAAAGTTTCAAAATCATCACCATACGAGTACTACTCAACTTATCACTTAAAGTGACAATGGTTGTTCTATACTATATAAAGAAGGTACTGTTGACCTTCTTTCAGGGAAACCTATAAATCCTTGATAACTAATTCCAATAGAAGTCAATTTGCGAACAAGGAAATATAGTCAGAGTATGTAATCCAATACATAAGGTGTAAAATGAAATTAAATCAAATTTACCAAGTCTCCAAAAAAACAAGAATCAGTTAGCTGTCTCCAGTTAGCCAATAGAACGGATTGGCGATGTGTCCTGGAAAATGAACCCTTTTAACAAAACCATGAATCCTTTAAGAGAAAAGCTACAGAAAACCTGTTAAAATTCAGCTATATTGACCACGCATGGAGAAAGATCACTTGCTGGAATCTTGAGGACCTCAATTATCAAGTAATGATTCATGACGGAGGAAAGAGCAAGCATTCTGCAAGTTATGTCACATGGGCATAAGTCTTAAGCAACAAGAGACCTGACTGCCCCTAGTCACTGTCATTGGATGTTCAGTCACAGCATGGATAAATTAAATATCATGGTGCCAATCAACTAGTAGAAGATTATTAATGGTCTTATTGAATAAATGAATGAAGAATATGAATGATATTTAAAGAAACAACCTCAAGAATTTTCCGCCATTCCTTTCCTGGCAGCTGCATTAAAATAAAGAGAAAAATCGTAAATGTCAGTTGCTATCATGACCTAAATCTACTACAAAAATTTAGCAAACAGAGACAAAGCTAAATGGGACAGAATATGAAAACCAATTGGTGGAATTAAACATATGAACATACACTAACCTTATGTAAGACAATGTCAAAAGGACCTTGATCAGAAAGAGGCCTACTTTGGTCAATAGCAACAAACAATATCCCCTTATTCCTATATCACACACAACCAAAGATAGAGTCAGATACTTATATAGCGACAGAAACCAAAGGAATACCTACATCAGAAATGAAATATACACGATAATTTATAATAGACAAATCAAAGCTCCAAATCTCTAATTTATGTCCAAGAATCCATGACACGTCTCATACTTGTTACAATCAATCCAATATATAATTTTCCCACAAATCATCTTGAGAAAGATAAATGCATAAGCACATTTAAAGTGACACCACTTTTCATTCCCTGAGAAAGAGGAGATACTCTGACCCCATACTTATTGCGACAAGAACATGACACGTGTAGAAACGACACAAAGTTCAGTTTCCATGGGAAGTAATACAAGGCCCAACGAACATCACCATAGCATTGCAGCAAACAGAAAACAGATAAGCTACACCCCATGGAGAAACACGACAAGGTAACTAAATTGAACCGCCTGACACTGACAAAGTGCATTCATGTGAACAACTATCTCAACACAATGGACATGGTGCTGGATTTAATACCCAAACAAGGTAAATTTTAACTGCATGACGGAAATTTAATATCAAAATTAACCCATCATTAGTATTTCATACCAAAAAATGAAAGCAGCAACTACTGAAGCCGCTATTCACCGACATCAGCATGACAGTCGACTGTAGAAAATATATTCAATTTCATGTTGCACAAATATACTTGTTATTTTTTATTTTTTTTTAAAATAAGACTAAAACAACCACAAAATCCTTACAACTATTACAGGCCATTGGAATAATTGCCATTCTACTTTATAGTCTCAAAACGTTAAAAACTCAAGAGCCAGAATACTCAAACCCAGGATTCAAAATCTAAGAAACAATTTTAAAAATAACAATAAACAAAATAAAGAGATCCAGCTGGCCACACAATTAGATCAGTTTTTAGAAAACACATTACGATCTTAAACATTTGTAGTACAAAAACTACTGCAAAAATCCACTAAATCAGTCCTGGTCACTTAAAACAACTAATAAACCTCAAAAACATTCGAGTCATTTCTCGCAAACAAAAAGAGCAAATCTTTAACCCAGCCATACGCACATATCTCCAATTGTATATAGAAAATGTGTTTAATTAATGGTTAGGGTTTATCAAAATTGAATCAATAAATAAACATTAATTACCTAGCCAAAACCTCAAGCTTGGGCTTCAGAAAGCTCCTAATCTTCTTAGAAGTGAGAGCATAACCCACCACCACAACTTTCTTCACATGCTGCGGAAACTCTTCTTCTCCTTCCGCCTCTTCATTCTTACACTCTACTATTTCCTCCCTCAACCCCATTTTCTTAAATTGTTCGTATTATGTCAACAAAAAACAAAAACAAACCCTAATTTGAAGATCAATAAATCTCGTTTAGAAACCACAGAAATTGGTATTAATTACTGAATGAGTTCTAGTTTCTTCTGAATCAGGATGTATGTTTGTATGAATGTGTGTGTATATATATATACACATACATATGATGTTTTGTTCTCTCTCTTTTTTGGATATATTTTGGAATAAAATTAGATATGGAAGAAAACTCAATCGGTGGAAGGAGAGAGAATGGGTTACAGAGAGGAAGAAGCAAACAAAGAGAGTTAAGAGAAATGAAAGTGGCGAGTAGTATTTATATAGTATATGCGCTAGAGGTTGGAATGGAAATGGGTAACGCGTGAGGGGGTTTAAGTAACGTAGTTTCCGTACTCGCTTTTGCGGGAGCTACTAGTCAACGCGCTGGATGACGATGCAAATCATCTAAAGCATTACACACATTTTTTATTAGAATTAAAGCTTCCGTCCGTGTATACATATCAATATTAACATCTTCACACCATTTTAATGAATACCTGCATTAAACATTATTTTTTAAAAATTAGAGATATATTTATAAAATTAATTTTTTTAATATATGTATAAATTATATTAGTTGTGAATATACAGTTTTGTTAGTAATTTTGAGAAGTGGTTAGAATGAAATTAATTTTGGTCAATTGATTAATACAGTGTCGATACGCAGGTCGAGAGTTAATCTCTTTCTACGTGTCTGTACTATATTGATTAATTGACCAACTTACCATCAAGTTAACTCCGTGATAAGCTACATTAATCATCTAAAAAAATAATTACTTTATAATGTAAAGTAAATTCAAAATTTTTGAAGTATTATATATAAATTGACCCTACTAAAATTTTGTAATTTTTTTTATTATACAGGGTCAAATTAAAAATTTATAACTTTGTCAATCAAATTTTAATCACATATGACTCATATCCTCTCAATATATGTATATCTCTCTATAATATTTTAAACTAAATATTAATCTAATTTATATTATTTTAAAAATAATTAATTACTTATGAATTTGTTGTGATTAAAAAAATCTATTATGACTCAATAGTGTATATATACCATATATTATTACTTATTATATTGTTATTGTAATATAGCGTGTGTGTATATATATATATATATATATATATATATATATATATATATATATATATATATATATATATATATATGTAGACACTCGAAATTTTCTCGCACTCCTATTCCTAACATTGCAGGAGAGGTAGATTTGTCTTTTGAAGATAACCGGAAAGACAACTTACGTCCATGCTTGAGGATACTCTAGGAAGTTCATCTCAACCGGAACACAACAAAGAACATCATCTCAACCAGAACACACACTTGAGTGTCATTTCCAAACTGGAGATAACCCCGAGATATGCAGATCAAAAGACCCAAGCAACAACACCGTAGAGAGGGCCGTCTGTCTCGGCGATAACACCATGACGTTCGATTCTAGTCCCGAGAGACAACAATGGGAGAAGAACCCGTCTTGGTGATAGCCCCGAGGATGCCATTGCGATCCCAATGATAACCCGAAATGCTTGTTTCAAACATGTGCGATCAACTTTAATCCAGATGACAGTGAGGCATACAAACAAGCAGTCCAATCTCAGATGTAACCCTGAGCAACGTCTGCTTTTCGCTTAAACCAACGATAACCCGGTGAGGAGTCACAACGTCATCTGTCCACGTCAACAAGATGATATCGCATCATACCAACAAGTAGTCCAATCTCATTTGTAACCACGAAAGCGGCGTCTACTTTCAACTCAAAACCTAAGCGATAACCCGGCAAGAAGGAGTCAAACGTCATCTTGTTCCTTCAAACAATGGCACGTCGTCTCAACACTTCATACATACATACAACAATGTCCCACAAGAGCTGAGGATTGACAATCCGGAAGTGACTATTACGTGTGGCGATTACTTTGGATAGAATTTGAAGCTTGAAGACCATGGGCATGTAACCCTCTTCCCGACTTCAGACAACCTCTAATCCATGTCATTACGTAACTCTCGACACAAGCTATCCAGAAGAAATATGAGATATAATTCGTTTGGATGCTCGGATTGAAGTTCGCAAGTTTGAAGCGGACATTACAAATTGCACGATTCGCACGTATTATGAGACGACGGGACCGCATGAGGCTCGGATCCACCACGACCAAACCGCAGGTACAACTACGGCTCTGGCAGTGTACTGCGACCATCGATCTATAAATATAGGGTGAGGGTGACCCATTTGAAGGAGAGAGAGAAGGAAAAAGCGAGGAAGCCCATACATTTTACTCTGCATACACATCTTTTGAGTGCTTCCTCTTCTTTAAACACTAGTTAGCTCACATATAGCTACTTTTTATCCGGCGGGAGCTAAGTGTTTATCCATTTAAAGTCTAAGAAGTCTACTTTGGCAGCCCACTGTAACCCTTCTTATATTCTATAAAGCCTCTTTCTCATATATCACACACTGTTGTACACGTTGATAGTCGTGTGAGTGTGTTTGCCCGGACTTCGGTCCGTAGTTTTCATTTCTGTCTGTATATATATTGTAACGAACCCAAAATAGGTCCATTCCATCCAACCCATTCTGAGTCTCCAAATACATGGTACAGAAAACAACTATAACTTTATTACAACAATTATCGTGCAAAATACAACAACACATATGCTGTGAGTTTGGATACAAATATATATCAACTGTGACTCATGTCCCAACCGTGGACAGCACCTCATAATGACACCTTAAATAAAGGTATAGTCAAAAACTGTTTTAGAAATTAGAATCTTTAAGAAGTGATCAAAGAAATTAGAATCAAGGAAATTAGAATCAAGGAAACCTTCGTACATGGGAGGCCATGCGTCTAGGTTATTATAGATATCATATGGCCACAGAATTATCCTTGGTTGACCCAATTGACCCCAAAGAAAAACGAGAAGATTACTATCATATTCTTCCCAATGGCGAGTCTTCTCTTGACATATCATTATCTCCACCGCTCTCTAATTGAGAGTTATATTTCAAATAGACTCCAAGATCATATAGATAGTCTTTGGTAGATATACTCGACAAGTGGATAAGCACAACCCCATCTTATAATGACACGAGGTTGTATGTCATTAGACATCTTGTATGATAGTGGCAAAACACCCTTCCAAGTTAAATTCACCTCACCTCAACATCTATAGACCACCGATTCTATTCCCTTATTATTCTCCGCTTTCGACCCAAACCTACACTTTTATTACCCGAAAGGAATTGTGAAGCAAAAGGGTGAGCACAACTAGCTTCGATAAAGAATATCATGACTAAAGATAAATAAATTATCAATAGCCTTCAACAGTAATAAATCAGAGATTTAGAACATATGGTAGATGATAAAACTTTTCAACCATAGTTGCAGCGGAACGAGCAATCCATTAGAAGAGTCAAATAGACTATAAAGTCTATTCTTCTCCATGTTAAAAGTCCACCAACAATGTTTTATCCCTATGACATCAATTAACAATTCCTGTCCACAATCACATGTATAACTCATAATCGTAATTGTAGTTCTAAATTCCTTTTCTCATCCAGGACAAAGATAATTTTCATCACCTGAAACATCAAAGATTATGGTTATACCAAATCACAGTTTATGTTCATAATCCTACTAATAAATTCATCTTTGCACTACGGCCAAAGATATTCATCAACAAGTCATCTTTGCACTACGTGCCAAAGATATTCATCATTAAGTAAGTGTTCATCTAAACACCTGTTCATCTTTGCACTACGGGCCAAAGATATTCATCACAAGTCATCTTTGCACTACAAGCCAAAGATATTCCGTTATATCATCATTTAGGACTGAGGATGATGAAAAAATATTTTAAAGAAAATGAATCCAGTGAAGCAAAAGAACAAATATTAAGGATTCGTACTTTGAACAATTCTCATTCAAAAATGCTTCATAAATAACCAGAATGGGGTAAAATTCAAGAATGATCAAAACATGGATACAATCAAAGCTAGTATCCAGAATAGATATTTTGGACAAAAAGAAGAAATTTTATTTTTCTAATTGAATAAAGGCCAGATACGTGAATAGTCAGATATCGTGAATAGTAACTCCGACACCAAAAGATAGAAATTTCACAAAAAACATCATCACGCTTTGTGAATAGTACTCGTAAATAGTAACTCGTGAATAGTAACTCATGAATAGTAACTCATGAATAGTAACCCCGACATGAAAAAGTTCCAAATTTGATAAAAATTCAAACCAATATTTCGGCATAATGATATTGAAGAAATAATATCATTTATGAAGAAAATAATTTCTCTTACCTCAGAAAGAATAGTACTTCTGACTGAAAAACTGGATATAGTGCTAAAAGAACTTGCACCGTATAGTAATACTCGAAGTACTAAAATACTCACAAAATACGCTCGATATTATAGAGAGAGAAAGAGAGAGAAATCTTTAGTTTCTGGTGTGATTTTCAATTCTAACCTAAGCACCTTATTTATAGGAAAATGCTTAGAACACCAAAGCAGAAAATTTAATAAAATATTAATTATTAAATTCTTACGCACACTTTTTATCAACCTGAATTCAAAGATTCAACACAAGTAGCCCACCTCACTCACAAAACTTTTAAAAAACGTTTTCTTATTTAACATAATTAAAACTTCAAAAATTAACTATTTGAGACTTGAACTTCAATAATTCATAATAAATAGCCCTTTTGTCAGAAAATTCGAATCTCGCGGCTTTTATAGGAAATTTAATTCTCTACAACTTTGCAGAAGAAATTTTTTCCAATTCCAAATAGAAATTGATCGAAATCCATAAACGGACGATTTTATAGGCTATAATCAAATTTCAGTCAAGAAATGGGGTCCACCGACACACAAAACATGTGTTAATCATTTAATGCAACAAAAATATTCTTTCTCCTCATATACTCAAATATCCCACATTCATTGTAAAAATATCACCATTATTATAATATAATAAAATATTATTTTATCAGAAAAGATAAAATATCAATTTTTAACAATTGTCACATTAAAAATTTTCTCCATCTATATCCACATAAAATCAATATTTTCCTCATCATATAAATCAATAATTAATTATTCATAAATAATATTACGTAATCACAATAATGACAACAGTGCGGGTTCCTAGGAAGAGGGGCTTTCAATAAGAATTTCTCTCACTTCTTTGGTAGCAATTAGGTGACCAAACCTCTCCTTGATGAGAACTTTCTAGACATTGCCAATAATTCTATCTAATAATATTATTCAAATAATATGAATTATTGATCCGATAATGGAAAATATTGTGCGTTGACAATTATTGAGCAACAATAATATAAAATATCAACGCGGCAATTATTGAATCAATAAAATCTTTGAGCGATAATTCTTTGTAACAATTATTGAGTAGTGCCTTCACGTAAGAGTCAATAATTCAAAAATCCTGTGTAAATCTGGTATCTTCCATGTGCAACAATGCGTATTACTTTACTTTACCCACCGGTATTCCAACAAAGAGATACTTGGTAACTACTACGTAGTTATTTATAAAAATTTTAATTTGTCTTTTTCTTCATCCGAAAGTTATTCTGTTATGGGGCCCACAAATGGCTGCGCCTTAGTACGAATATTCCCCAATAGAAAGAATATTCCATGACCAAATAAATATTCCCCGACAACAATGAATATTTTATAACCACTTGCGTATTTTTGAAAAAATTTCATATATCACCCTTAGCTTTAACTTTTTATCAATTTAACCATTTACTGAATTGTAATTATTAGAAAAATTGAATACTTCTATTTTATAAAATTCGGGGTCTTACATATATATACTAATATATGTATATATTTCGTATATATGGACTAACATTATCGAGTTATGCCTCGATTGAGCTGAACTTGATGCTGGAGCGTTTACTTGCTTTTTATATATATATATATATATATATATATATATATATATATATATATATAAAGCGTGGTCGGACTTCATCTAATGAGCACGGATTTTACATCGGTGTGTTTAATTGCTTTTGTGTTATCGGACATATCGATGAGAGCTCGGATTTTATATCCTATGCGTTTACTCGCTTATATATATATACATATATATAATTCTTTGTCGGACATATTCGATGAGCCCGGATTTACATCCAGTATGCGTTCGCTTGCTTTATATATATATATGTATATATATATATATATATATATATATATATATATATATATTTACATTCTGTCGAACTGGAGTTTCTCCGTGGCTTTATCTGACTTTTTACATTTCGTCCTGCTTGGAGTTCATTTCGTGGCATTTGATCGCTTTTTACAGCTTTATTTACATTTTTGTCCTGCCTGGAGTTTACTTCGTGGAAGTTGATAGCTTTTACTACTTTATTTACATTTCTGATCCCCAATGGAGTTGCTTTGTGGTGGTTGATCATGTACATATATATATATATATTTATCACTTTTATATATATATAATCGCCATTATTTTCCATACAAATTGCAAAGATTATATGAGCCTAGAATCATGATGATCAGTGTTCGATCTCTTGAACCTAGATTCGATTTCATGATGGATATTTTTTAGTCATAGCGACTTGTACATTA
Source organism: Panax ginseng (assembly GCA_020205605.1). Taxonomy (NCBI): domain Eukaryota; kingdom Viridiplantae; phylum Streptophyta; class Magnoliopsida; order Apiales; family Araliaceae; genus Panax; species Panax ginseng. Next base: position 14,884,973 of record CM035144.1, read on the forward strand.
TTTTACGATTATCAGAGTTTCCTTAGATGGTCATTATGTCCATAAGGAGTTTAAGATCACTTGTATATTATTTTCTCGAGGATGCTTCGCATCTTGAAAATAAAAGCAAACAAGCCAAACATTTAACAATAAAATGGAAGTATGAAAAGGTCTCAATTCCTATTGAGCACAGGGTTTGAAAAACCTCTTTTACAAAACTTCATTGCTATATCTTGGTTAAAACTGAATTTTCCTATAAAATTCAAACCTTGTGTATATAGGTGCGAACGAGGCCTCACACAACTTTCAAATAATTGCACATTGATCCACACACACGCACAGACATCCATATAATAATTTCTTTGAAAAGTGGCGGTCACCGTGGTAACACGGATGTCGAGGGGTGCCTAACACCTTCCCTCCGCATAATCAAGCCCCCGAACCCTTAATGAATCTCGGTTTCACAGACCCGTTTAGCAGTGTCAAATCACTGGGTCAATGTGCTAACCTTTTCGGTTGCGTTGGTGCAACCAGTTAAATACACCAACTGACAACTCTTAAAGTCAATCGTTGATATTATACATATCGGACCTTTTTCACTTGTTTTTTCAAATAAATCACATTAACATGAGAACACCAAAGAACAAGTAACGAAAAGGGACACTCAAAAATCTCGACGTCGACAGGTGGCGACTCTGCTGGGGACTCCAGTAAGAGGGCTTAAGCTGTTATTTCAAGCTTTTCAAAATTATTATATGCTTGTGTATGAATGTTGCATTTAAATTTCTGATAAATGTGTACGAATGCATCTTAATTACTGCACTGCTAAATATCTATCTGTGATATTAGTGCTTCGCACATGTCATCATTTTGCATAAACGGTGAGACACGTTGTATGTGAATGTATGTTGTGTGGTCCCTCCACCAGGAGGCTATCCTATCGGTGTTTGATTACGGGACCCGTGGGAAGAATAATTCCCTGGGGCTCAGGAAAGGCACCACTCAGATTCCCTCCAGTTGAAAGACCGGATTAACTTCCCGTCGAGTATATTGCGATGATCTGAGAACCTTCATGCCGAAAATCCGCGAGAGTAACCCTAAGATAGGTCAGCCTCTGATAAACCAAACGCGTAGGAAAGTCTCTTCATGCTTTCCATTTTCAATTACTTGTAAAAGTATTTACTTGTAATTTTATTCAAAGTTCATCCATATGTAATGGAAAATATGAAGAATATCTGTGCATGACATGTTATCAATTAACAAACCGGTTTTGCAGGACAAATTCCTAAAACGGACATGTTATGATAACATTTACATTACCCTAAGACTAAAATACGTAAGTCTTTTGTAGGGAAGCAATTGGGCCTGTTACCCGCTCAAAATCCAAAAAGGCCACAAGCCTACAGTCTAATCCTGTTTCCCGAGAAGAATTTGACGGATTGAGTAAACAAATCACAGACTTGGCTGTTCTACTGAAAGAATTACACCAGTCTACTTAGGGTACGAAGATACTTACACATACAGAGCCCTTTACACAAGGAGTTCAAGGTTTGGAAAAAATAATTCCAAAACATCAGTTGGATACAACCAACAAAGACTCTGAAGGCACCCATCTCCAAAGAGATCCAGACAACGGTGACATCAGGAAGAAAGTCCTTCAAATGGAGGAAACCATTTGTGTTCTTAAAGGGATTGGAACTCATGACAGTGTTTCATATACAGACCTTTACATATTCCTTGGTGTTCATTATCCAGAGAAATTTAAGACCCCTGATTTTGAGAAATATGACGGATTAGGGGATCCTTATACACATTTAAAATTGTTCATTGGAGAACTTGGGTCTTATGCTGAGAATAAAAAGCTCCGAATGCAGCTATTTCAGAAAAGTCTAACTGGAGAAGCCCGTTCATGGTATACCAGATTAGACAACTCTAAGATCCATAATTGGGAAGAGCTGGCCCACACCTTCCTCACTCAATACAGTTTTCAATCTCAGATGGCTCCTGACCGGTACCAAATTACCAAGGTCAAGAAACAGTCTAATGAGTCATTCAGAGAGTATGCTCAAAGGTGGAGGCGCCTTGCTGCTCAAGTTATTCCTTCCATAACAGAATCAGAAATAGTCATAACTTTCATAGATATACAGGAAGCTCCTTTCTATGAAAGAGTTCTAGCTGGTATTGGCAAACCATTTTCTGAAATGATCAAACACGGCGAAATGGCTGAAATGGGATTGAAGTCTGGTAAAATTCAAGACCTAGTCGCTCTTAAAGCTGTTGCTGAGCACATCCAGTCCGGTTCTTATGGAAACAACCCCCGGAGGGTCCATAAAAAGAAAGAGGAGGATGTTTCCTTAATACTACAAGGACAAAAAGGTAATCCAAGCATGCCTATGTAGAGGAGAAACTACTCCCCTTTTTCAGCACAATCTTCAAACCCTCCATTACCTAAAAGTGGAGAAGTAAAGCGTCCTCGAACGTTCACACCCTTAGGGGACTCGCTCGAGAATATTCTTGCTCTTCTGACTGCTCAGAAGAAAATTACACATCTTCTTCCACCAGTCAACCCTAATGAGAGGGGTTTCAATGCTACTCAAAAGTGTGCTTACCATGCCGGGGCACCCGGACATGTTACTCAAGATTGTTGGGCCTTGAAGCATAAGATTCAAGATCTAATAGACAATGGTGAGATCGTGGTCACTAAACCCGATCAACCTCACGTGCAAGACAACCCTCTTCCTCAACACAAAGAAGAGGTCAACATGATTAGTTGGAGCACTGGACATGGTTCCAATTCTACTAATGAATCATCCCAACCCATCAAAGACGGTGTTGACAAATGGGATTATGCAAAGTTCCAGTTTACCATGGAACGAAAGATGAAAGCTCTTTGCAAACAAATTGAGCAATTGGCAAAACTGGTGACCCACCATCATCAAGTCACACGCCAATTAATCAGGCAGGAGCATACCTATCTCCTTCCATTTGTTATGAATGTTTCATCAACACCTTCAAAAAGCGAAGCTATGGAGGATAAGGTTGCAAAGCGAGCAAATGCTAAAGCCCGTCGGGATTTTGCCAATAAAAGAGAATTCACCTATTTGGGCCAATCTATGGAAGAGATACTTCAAATGTTGATCAACGAAGGAAGAATCACATTCCTTCTACCTCCAATCAATCCCAGCTCAGGGCGGTTCAATCCTGATGAAATGTGTCAATATCATTCACATTCTCGCGGTCACGGCATAGAAGAATGCTGGGCACTCCGCCATATCATTCAGAATCTTATTGATAGCGGTGTCCTGCAAATAGCGGATGATTACACTGTTCAACTCAAGGATGGGAAAACATGCCCTACCCAATGGAAGGGATCAGTAGCAGTTATATTTAAAGTGGATGATGAGACTGTCAAAGTATTTCCCATACAACCAATTCATCTCAAAGGAGCTGACAATCCTTTGAAAGTGGCCACACCAGAGCCAATTCCTTTACCTTGCAGACTACAACATCTTGTTGTTAGCTTACACAAAGTTCCATGGAATTATGGAGAAGCTGAAGGATCCACGTTTCATACTACTGCTACAGTGTCAAAGGAAAATCCACTGTACCTTCCTCAACGGGTTATCAAACCTACTTGCGAAGCAAAGGGGAAGTTGCCCATGGAGAAGATTGAAAAATTCCTCCGTACTATGGGACACAATGAAGCCAAAGTGGTTTTAAGCTTACGAGAAGCTCCACACCAGATTTCAATTCTGGACCTGGTTTTCTCTTCCGAGGAGCATCGGAAGGTCTTGCTAAAGGTTTTAGAAGAAGCCTACCTGCCAAAATCAGTGAATGTGGAAAAATTTCAACATTTGGTTGATCACATTTTCAACAACAATGTGATATCCTTCAATGATGACGACATACCTCCCGAAGGGACCGAGCATTACAAACCACTGCACATCGCAGTGTTGTCTTCCGGGTACATGCTAGCTGGAGTATTGATAGATGGAGGTTCATCTCTAAATATCTGTCCTTATGCCACCTTGGGGAAGATGAATATCAATCTCAAGCGAATCCAAAGTAGCCATATGATCATCAGAGCTTTTGATGGATCCCGACGAAATTCCATTGGAAAGATTGAATTACCAATTGAGATTGGTCCTAATACATTCAACGTATCCTTCAACGTCCTCAAGATCGACTCAGGATACAACTTGCTATTGGGGAGACCATGGATACACATGGATGGAGTTGTTCCCTCCACCTTACATCAACAACTCAAATACATCATCAACATCAGTCTAGTCACTTCGTCATCGATCTTTGGTAGGAATGTCCTAGACCGGGAACTCTACCAATTATCGACTTGATTGAGGAAGTTTAGTCGGCCGATCTCCATACTGCGGAAGTGAGTAACACGCAATACCATTCTATTGGGCGCCACTTCCGTACTTCCAAGATTTACGGCGAGGTTATGTCACCACTCAAGAAATGATGTTATTGGGTTATCAACTGGACAAGGGCTTGGTAAGGATCAACAGGGTATTAAGCACCCTATCCAAATGTCCAGTCAGATTAGGACAGCCGGACTAGGCTATTCTACTAATTCCACTCACAGGAATCCTCATAAGCACAAGCAGGTTCCTCAAGCTTCTGCCGCACGACGATTTTCTATGCCTTTACCTCATGAGTTAATGCAATCTCCAGTAAAGGTTCCAACCCATGTTGTGGCTATGCTGTTTCCAAAACCAGTGCTAATTAAAGCAAAAGAGGTGTTGATTCCTGATCCCGAGGCAAAAGAAAAGGAACGGAAATGTAAACATGACCTTGCCTTGATGATGGCAGGCATTCACGTCATTGTTCATGATGAACATACAAACAGATACACCCCAGACAATGATTGCCCAGATGTCATGGTTATCATTCGGGAGAAGGAGGACAATGACGATCCTTCTATCACTGCAATCCATCAGGACTTTGCCCTCGACAATTGGAGCAAAGACTCCATTCATTGGTCGACAAGAGGGTAAAATGGTGAGAAATCCCTACGCTACTGTAGATAACTTTAATTGCTTGCTTTCCTTTACAGCACTAGCAGTTATTTTATCACGTACATGCTAACACTTTTGTATGATCAAACAGTTGCATATATTAAGTGAAAGCATCTTTTGTTTCAGGACTCTGAATTTAGATGTGCCTGTACTTGCTGATGAGGTGCCTTCTCTCCACAAGGGCTGTAACTTTTATTCAAAGTTGGACTCAGACTTGATGGACATCCAAGAGGACATTGAGACACCTCAAGAGATTAAGGAATGGGTCGCACACAAACCCAAACCCAAATCTTGATCAAACCACTCCTTTCAATCTCAGAACCTTAGACAACCCTAAGTTTATCCAGATTGGTTCAGACCTTACTACAACTTAGCGAAATGACATGGTTGCACTGTTAACCCAATTCCAGGATGTGTTTGCATGGTCTCATGAAGACATGGTGGGATTGTCCACTGACATTGTTCTTCATCGCCTTCCCATTAAAGAAGGATTCAAGCCGTTAGCAAAAAGCTCAAAGCGATTGAAACACGAGTGGAGTTTAAAAGTCAAAGAAGAAATTGTGAAACAATTTCAAGTCGACATCATCATGGTGTCTACATATCCAGTGGATATCCAACATTGTTCCGTGCCTAAACCAGGAGGAAAGGTGCGAGTTTGCATGGATTATCGGAATTTGAACAAAGCTTGCCTTAAAGATAGCTTTCCCGTACCATTTATCCACATTCTCATTGACAATCTTTGCTCAATCGACATGTACTCCTTTCTTTGATTGCTTCATGGGTACCTTCAAATTATGGTTGCTGAGGAAGATCGTGAGAAAACTACTTTCATCACGCCTTGGGGAACCTTTTGCTACAGACGGTTGTCATTCGGCCTCATCAACGCCGGGGCAACCTACCAACGAGCTATGATGGCTCTTTTCCACGATTTAATGCACAAGGAGATAGAGATCTATGTGGATGACATCATTGTCAAATCCCGGAAGGAGGATGACCATTTAGACCATCTCAAAAAGCTATTCAACAGGTTGCGTAAGTACAACTTGAAGTTGAATCCCGCCAAGTGCGCCTTTGGTGTTAAGTCAGGCAAATTGCTAGGCTTCCTAGTCAGCCACAAAGGGATTGAACTGGATCCTACCAAAATCCAGGCCATCAAAGAAATGCCCATTCCTCAGACAGAGAAGTAAATACGGGGATTTTTGGGAAGGATCAACTTCATTAGCAGATTCATTTCTCAACTCACAGCAACCTGTGAGCCTATCTTCAAATTGTTAAGGAAGAAATCCTCCATTAAATGGAACGATGAGTGTCAGAAAGCCTTCCGCCAAATCAAGGATCAACTGATCAACGCTCCTATTTTGGTACCTCCCAGGGATGATGTTCCCCTGTTCATGTACCTGTCCATAAATGACAATGTCATGGGCTGCATGCTGGGACAAAAAAACAATAGAGGCCAAGAACGAGCTATCTATTACCTCAGGAAAAGATTCAGCATCAGTGAACACAAGTACACTCTGATCGAGAAGACTTGTTGTGCTTTAGCATGGGCTTCCATGAGATTACAGCATTATCTCCATGGTCACACAACCCATCTCATATCCTGCGTGGATCCTCTCAAGTATGTGTTGATAAACCCATCTTGAATTGTCGATTATCCGGATGGCGATTGATCCTACTGCAATTTGACATCGTCTATGTGGACGCAAAAGTGCGCTAAAGGTCAAGGAATTGCGGATCAATCGCGGCCGCAGCACTGCGAGGGATTACAAACCCTTAGAAACGTACTTTCCCGATGAAGGGGTAATGACAGTTCAGTTACAACATCAGTATGATACATGCCGTGAGTGGAAAATGTATTTTGATGGGGCTGTTAACATAGAAGGCTCTGGAGCCGGAGCAGTCTTAATATCCGGTACGGGGGAACACTATCCCGTAGTCGTCAAATTGCAGTTTGTCAACACCAACAATACAGCTGAGTATGAAGGCTGTATCATGGGACTCAAACTTGCCCGTTCAATGGGTATCAGGCGGTTAACTGTCTTTGGAGATTCCAAATTAGTAATCAAGCAATCCACAGGAATCTCTCAAAACAAAGAATTACATTTACTGCCTTACCATCGGCAAGTTTTACAGATGGCTTTGGAGTTCGAAGAAATCTCCTTTCTACAAATTCCTCGTAATAGGAATGACTTTGCAGATGCATTAGCAATGTTGGCCTCCTTAGTTTATATATCTGACAAGGAAAACATGCCAAGCATCACGATTGCTATCTGAAAAGCCCGATCTATGGGAATTACATTGAGAAATGTCGGATGAGTTGCCTCCCATCCACAATCCTTGGTATCGACATCAAGGAATATCTGCGAGATGGATCTACACCATTGAGGCGAGCCTAAGCGAGAAGAGGCGGATTCATCGACTTGCTATGAAATTCTACGAAAGCGGAGATGCACTCTACAAAGAGATACAGAGATTAGGTCTCCTCGGATATGTCCGGACAAAGACCAAGCTTAACGGCTCATGGATGAGATCCATGGTGGAGTATCTGACCCTCACATGGCGGACCCCTACTTGTCAAGAAAATTCTCGAGCAGGACATTATTGGCTTACACTCAAAACTGACTGTGATGATCACGTCAAGAGGTGCTATCAATGTCAGATCCATGGGAATGCTATCCACGCCCCTCCAAGGGAACTCCACAATATGAGTTCGCCATGGCCCTTTACAATGTGGGGAATGGACGTGATCAGGCCCATCGTGCCCAAAGTCAGTAATGGACATCGATTCATATTCACCATGATCGACTACTTCACCAAATGTGTTGAAATAGCTTCCTTCCCCAGGGTTACTAAAGAAGTCATTATTGCTTTCATCAAAAATAATGTTGTTTGTCGATATGGAAAATCAGAGGTCATTGTGTCAGACAATGCTAAAAACCTTAACAACAACATGATGGAGGAATTATGCAGAAAATTCCACATCAAACATCTCAACTCTGTCATCTATCGACCAAAGATGAATGGTGCTGTTTAAGCGGCTAATAAAAACATCAAGAAGATCATGCAGAAAATGTCCGCCAATCACAAAGGATGGCCTGACTTCTTGCCCCTAACTTTATTAGCCTACAGAACTTCAATGCGTGCTTTCACTGGGGCAACCCCCTACTCGTTAGTCTATGGGATGGAAGCAGTGCTCCCTATAGAAGTGGAAATGGAATCCCTCAGAGTATTGATGGATGCTTAGTTGGATGAAGACCAATGGGTACAAGACAGGTATCACCAATTGTCTTTGATAGATGAAAGGCGAACCGCGACTATCTTCCATGGTCAGTTATATCAGCAAAGGATCACACGATCCTACAACAGAAAAGTCCGACTACGGCAATTCAAACAACATGACTTGGTTTTGAAGAAGATCATTGACAACCAAGATCAATCTAAGGGAAAATTCGCTCCTAACTGGGAAGGCCCGTTTATTGTCAAAGAAGTATTGACAGGAGGTGCTCTCAGATTGCAGGAAATGGATGGCGATGAATTTCCACAACTTATCAACTCGGACACCGTGAAACGATATTATGTCTGAAGTTACCATCAAACAAACATCCTGGCTTTGACCATCCAATCACCAGTCATTTCGGTTTTGAACCCTCTCTCCTTTTTACAAACTCTTCTGCCCCTCAGGGAAATATACACTTCAAACCAGCAGCCTAGTTTCACTTCATTTCAAACTTTTCACCCCTGCTTCTCCTGAAGACGAGATTAAACTTTTTACACCTACTTCTCCTGAAGACGAGATTAAACTTTTCACACCTACAGTTTATCCTCAAGATGGGATTAAACTTTTTTCCACACTGGCAGTTTATCCCCTCTATGGGATTAAACTTTCTTCTCCCCGCAGTATAGCCTGCACATGGGATTTATGCTTCTCTTCAGCTGCGATTCATCCTGAGGGGCGAACTACGTCAACCTGATCTCCTTGATACACGGGGGTACGTAGGCAACCATATTCTATATGGCCCGATCGCAATAAAGAAAAACAACAAAAACATTTCTGCCATTTTCCTCACAAAAACAACAAAAACAACAAAAATACTTCTACACCCATCTGCCTTCCGCATTCAGCGTTGAACCTCCTACACTAGGTTCGAACTACGCAGACTTGATCTCCTCTTCAACAGGAGTATATAGGCAGCCATTCATGGTGCAGTCTAACCCCTACCGAACAAATATACTTGTCACACTGCGATCTTTGGGATCAACCTTCAAATTGCCCCACTTTCGCCGGTTTCGGATCAAAGGGATGGAATTATCCAACCTCTTCTCACAAATAGAAGATTCGGTGACCATCTAAGCTGCGATCGTGCCTCAAAGAGCAATACCAACCCATAAGAGATGGAATTAACTAGGCTTCTCACAAATAGAAGTACTGGCGACCATCTGTGGTGAGGTCAATCTCAGATAGGAAGAGACCACCCTCCTCTCCATTTTTTTCATACGGATACCAGTCCCAAGACACCAAAGATGGTAGGGATTTTCAGAAATCAATGATCCGTTTTGAGAGACCTTGCGACGTCTCAATGTCCATCTATCAAGGATAAGTTTAGAATGCATCAAGATCAAAGGCCCTGGAGAAACAGGCAAATATCAAGCAAGTATCAAGGCATAACTAAAAGGAAGTGAATCAAAATATATTTCCACCGCCATACATAATCTTTGTTTGATATATACATACATGTTGTACATGACAAAATGGCTAAGCTTAGTCATGCGAGGAAAATACAAAGTTATCTCTGAGATCTGTATGTATGCGGACTATCAAATCTAACATAGCATCCCTCTCTGAAGACGGAGGTAACGCTGCAAGCTCCTGCCCAAGGGTATCTACATGAGCTAGCAGATCAGAGGCTAACTACATGGTGACATAATGCTCATCAATATAAGCACTCATGTCGGCGGTGACCGACCATCATCGGGATCTCTTTGAAGTCTTTGTCTGCAATGGCCACATCCCTAGCAGATAAGGCGGCATCCCGCTCAACTATCAATGCATCCCTGGCTGATCTAGTCTCATCCCTCTCTAACAGAGCGGTATCTTTCTCATCAAAAGCTGTCAACATCGTGGCCCTAGCCTGATCTCTGTCATAGGTCATCAGATGTAAGCTCTGCTCCAAATCTTTGTCTTAGAATCTTGATGTGATGGCACTTTTCGAGGCGGGAGAATCTATCACAAATGCTGGCAGCCTAGCAGTCAAGTCATCGGTGGGAATGTCAGCCTCCTCTACAGGCTCCTCATCGTCAGAATCAATCCCCTGACTGCTTGTGGATCTTATGCAGCCCGATGTCGATCTCTGTCTCCATCCATGCGGATTACTCTGCGACAACAACTGGATGGTGACGAAAAAAACTCAATGACTCTCGCTGATCCCAACAAGCATACAACCTAAATCTATCCTCCGCTGACAAACGGTGTGACTCGAAGTTACCGACTCTTTTTCCTCATACGGATAAAAATCCTGAGGCCTGGTCAAACCGACACATCACGGCCGATGGGTGGTAAGTAATCATGCCCCTCAAACCCACCCGGAGGAGATAATCCATGCCCATGAGTAATGAAGTAATGAAGTCAGGGTGTGAGCTAAGCCACGAACATGGCAATATATCAAACGGATCTCGAATCTCTGGCAAGTAAGCGGACCAAGATACAGCATCTGTACACCCCGCAGGCTGAAAGGAGTATGACATAGCTATCTCATGGGTGAAACAAAATCCATGATGTCTAAGTGTGCCAATCGGTCTCAAGTGTGACATAAACCACACATACAGCATGACCGAGCTACCTGTGAACACTTCTGTCAGATAAGTGCAGCAATATGTAGCCGACCTCAAGGTCTCTGCGATGATCATCGGTACAATGGTATGACCCTCCCTGAGAGCTCTCACTGCCATAATGACGCCGATATCTAGCTCATCCATGTACCGCGACATGTATCGTATGACAATACGCATAGGAAGCAATACATCTACTCTGGTTTGAACGCCATGATGATCCTCCGGTGTGGTGAAATCCCCATAATGCTGTGCATAGCTGTCCTCGGAGCCAAACCTGTCAAACAGGAAACGCTGGGATATAACATGGCCGGATGTGATCTCATCTTGCACCACTCTGCGCCTCAAGCTGTGAGAGTTATGAAGCGCTCACTCGTGTCTCCGTCACCATGTGCACGCAAGGTACATCGTGATGACATCATCAGCCGTGCATACTCCTCCAAAGTAGGAGTCAACTCATGGGTCCCAAAGCGAAATACCTATCATAAATTCTAAAGGTTTGCTCTAGCATGCTCTCTACAAATTCTGGAGGAACACTGAAACATCGGTAAAAGGTAGTAGTATGTCTGAAAGAATCATCTACGATCACCATGTTTGATGGTGATATACTATCATACCATGAGCGCATACCAGCTACCACCGTAAATGGTGGGGTATGATCAATACGACTAACTATCGAAGAAGACATCTGTACGGGCCGTGTCATAAGAACATCCAGGGGTCAATGCTGAATATCTTTGGACATACATACATACGCATAACAATAACATGCATGATACAATAGATGGCAATATGATATAGGGAATGGAAAATTGTGTATACATTCCTAAGTATATCATCATCTAATACATCTCTGTACAGCTAAAATACAGGGAAATGGGGCAAAGCTACCCAGCGGCTAACAAAGGCCTATCAAAAGAAATACATCAGAAAAAGTCAATGGTGTCGATGTCCACATCATCGATGTTGTCCACTGATGTAACTCCCTCTGAGTCATTTGGATCTCTATCTGGGGATGTTAGGCCTATACAAAGGAGGATCTGTGGCCAAGCAAAACCATATGGGTCATCCGAGGGACCGGTAGCTTGAAAGTGGAAGGATCAAAAGTATCTACCTCTGTGGGATCTACGCCCAAATGCGAATAAAAAGATGTGATGGGTCCAATTGCCGCGTCAATCATCAATCTGTGCTACATGAATCAAATCTACGACACAAAGGCTATGATAATCCGTCATCATCACGGATCACGGAACCATATCCCCATAAAGCTGTGTGGTGCGGTGCGAGCTCCAATCGTATGAGGATCCACCAATGCTAGAACATCTCACGAGCAGGGGCCCCTCGACAATGTAAAAGCCGTCAATCCCCATCAATGGGATGTCAATGATGGTGGATTGCAAAAGCAGCCAATAACGCTGGCGGGGAGGCGGGGATCGGCATCTGAATCTCTCTTGTAGTGCTCACGATAGACGCTCTCCTAAATAGAGCTCCCATCCTCCATCTCAGTAAAGAGAGGAATCCTGCGGGTGAAAATGGCGTACTCTACTCCGGTCGGGTATCCATCCTCAACTCCAACTCCCAAATGCTCTCCGAGTAGGGAATCCATGTGATGACATCACCGTCGATAGCTCAAATCGGTTGTGGCGACAATGAGTGAAACCCTCAAAGCAATGCGAGACCTCACTTGGGTGTGTAATGATACCATCTCCGTCCTCGTGGATAGGTGTATAAACCCTAACACGCTCACGGGAATAAACAAGGAAGCCTCTCATAGGCCCAAATCGCCAACACAAAGGCAAACATCTCTTTGTCGATCAACACTCTTAACCCATACATGGGAAAAGACAAGAGAAACACTCTCACAGTGAGAAATGGGTAGAATCCTAACAGCGCCTCGGTAAAGCCTCGCGATCGCACGCGTATTCCCACGAGGAAATAGGCAAAGGTGTAGGAACCCCAATCATACTCTCTCTCACGGTCCCACGTGTCGAGTGGCGTGATCAAAGCAAAGGACACCGTAGAGGAATTATCTGCTATGAAACAGCCCCTAATGATCATCAGGAACAATCGTCGAAGAATGCGATCCCTAACTCTCACATCATCGGGTATAAGCTCACTCAGCAAATTTTTCATAGCATCTACGCTCAAAGGACACTGTCTGAGCAGTTACGCCCTTGGCGCCTCATGGAACTCCCAACAAGGATCTAACGGCGGTGAGGGTGATATCTGCCGTGCAAGGTACCGACTCCCTCAAACTCCATACCTATGATAAACCGCTTGATCCATTGGCGTCATCATCACCTCATGATCCGCCAAATGGGAGGCCTGAGTGCAGGTGGAACCACCGCTCGACAATGCCACGAGGTAACCCGAGGGGGCAATGACGGGGTAGAATGGAGAAGAACCTCCGAATCTGACCATGGGCGATCGCTCTATAGTCATCATGCAAGGCCTGATACATAGAATGGATGTTAAACCAGTTCCCTCGAGGCTGTGTGAAGCCGGGAACCTACATCAAATGCAGATCAACATCAGACTCCTTGACTCCTCATCAATAGGAAATAAGGAAGATTAAAGATCTAACTTCATACCTAGTTTACGTGCAGGTATACTGAAGGATGTCTACTTAAGTCACCCAGAAGATCTGGGTTCGCCACTTGAATACCTGGCAATTCCCTACGGGGAACACGTACAGCAGGAGCAAGAACCTCGAACGGTACAACCTCCTCGTCCTCGGCATTCGACACCTCAACCCGAATAGGACGTACTATCGCCTTCGCCAAACGACGAGGTTGTCTCATAGAACGGCGTTGAGGCTCTTCAAAAGCCCTCCTCCGTACACCAGAAGTGGTCCTGCGGGAACTGCTCGGCAAATCTGGATCCATAATATCTGGACAGCAAGTCTCCAAATCACCTCAGAAAGGGTGTGGTAATTTCGTACCTGGAGTCTTTTTCAAAATGCATTGTTTTAACATACATCTACAGTAGAGTTAAAAATGCATGACTACCCAATGCCTACATTTTGGGAAAATTTTGCCATAGCCCCTTTGTAAATGGGACTATCCACATGCACATAGGCATGACTAGGTGGCCATTCAGTAGTACACCTGTACACAGTCATACACATCCTGTATGCATTCATCACATCACAGTAAAAATTCGTAAGTGTAGTCTAATTACCAGGATTATTTTACTATTCTACCTTTACTCATTTGTCCTCAAATAGGATAAGAAATGACAGTAAAAGGTGCCAATTTGACTGCTTCAAAAGTCATATTTTTTCACATCATTATGTTCAGCATGGTTTAATACTAACCTTTACTATGTTGAATATTTTTTATCAAGTCATATCAGTATGCATATTCACTTACTATGTGTCTAAATTCATTTCATGCGATAAGTCATTTTCCAACGGACATAAATTGGAAAAAATACATGCATGTGTTACCAGGACAGTGAAGAACGCTTGTACGGTGACAGAATATGTAGAAAGTTGCCCGAACTCAGCAGATCTGAAGAAGAGCTCTCGGATTTCCTTCGTTGCGCAACTTGAAAATGACTTATGAAAGCGACCAGCCACCTATACATAAGCACGGCTGGCCGCAGGTCAACCTGTGGCTCCTGCAGTTACACCTGCGACCCCTCTACATGGGTCACACACCTCCATCTCGCTCCAGTTAGAGTTGCAAAAGAGGTCTCACAAGCTGAAAAGGTCAAATCAGGAATAAAAATGCGATGCGATTGAGCGGAATAGCCTGAAATCCTGGTTTCTTGTCGGTCAGAGTTAAACTCCCGTCGTCTCAATGGTATTCACCTAAATGCAGGGTATACTATACCAATGAGCTTAGCTTTCATAAACCATGCTCGGCAATACCCCACAAAGGTCCAATGCCGTCATTTGCAGGGTTACAACCCTAAACAATCCTCGGCGGGGGTTACAACGCTAAACCACGAAATATCAAACCTCCCCGGCGGGGGTTACAAAGCCGAAGTTATCAAACATCTACGTATCCCCGGCGGGGGTCACAAAGCACATCCTTCAAACATCTATGTATCCCCGGCGGGGGTCACAACGCGCATCTTTCAAGCATCCACGTATCCCCGGTGGGGGTCACAACGCACATCTTTCAAGCATCCACGTATCCCCGGCGTGGATTACAATGCAATGCAACCATTGATACACACATCAATGAAGGTCAAGCAGCCTTGACACCATGCCAGCCGATGGCAAGTAAACCCATCGAAGCAACCTTCCCCAGCAAGGGCTACAACGTAATGCTACCATTGACACATACATCAATGAAGGTCAAGCAGCCTTGACAATGCATCCAATAGGGATTTATCCGGTGATACACACATCAGCGAAGATCAGGCAACCCTGATAACAACAAACTGTTGGCAGTAACTTCAACAGTATGAGGGAACATGTTATACACATCCTCAAAACAGACAAAGCCTTATCCCCACAGATCTTTTCCACACAAGAGGTACCTCTATGGAGTATAAGCCAGTGTCTAGGATTCGAGACTTTGGTGATAGTCCCAACGTCCACATCATTGGAGACTTGGATCGCATGTCCAAGCCATCACTGATAGTCATCCCAGCAGGATTACATGATAATCATTCATGCATCATACATTTGCATCATGTTGCTGCATATAGCATCATGTTTATCTTGCTTGCATTTCAAGTGTCTAGGATTCTTTATCCTATCCATGCCTTGTATTGCATAAATATGATAAAGAGGGTCATCTGTAGACACTCGAAATTTTCTGCACTCCTATTCCTAACATTGCAGGAGGGTAGATTTGTCTTTTGGAGATAACCCTGAAAGACAACTTACGTCCATGTCAGATACTACCGGAAGTTCAGCTCCAACCCGGAACACAAACCAGAAACATCATCTCAACCCGGAACACACACCTGGAGTGTCATTTCCAATCTCGGAGATAACCCCAAGATATGCAGATCAAAAGATCGGCAACAACACCGGAGAGGACAGTCATGTCTCGGCAATAACACCGCGACGTTCAGTTCCAGTCCCAGAGACAGCACTAGGAGTAGCAACCCCATCCTTGGTGATAGCCCCAAAGGATGCCATTGCAGTTCCGGCGATAACCCCAGAAATGCTTGTTTCAAACATGTGCTATCAGCTTCAATCCAGATGACAGTGCGACATACAAACAAGCAGTCCAATCTCAGATGTAACCACGAGCGGCGTCGCTTTCGCTTAAACCAAGCGATAACCCGGTGAGGAGTCACAACGTCATCTGTCCACGTCAACAAGATGATATCGCGTCATACCAACAAGTAGTCCAATCTCAGCTGTAACCCTGAGCAACGTCTACTTTCAACTCAAACCGGCGATAACCCCGGCAAGGAGTCAAACGTCATCTTGTTCCTTCAAACAATGGCACGTCGTCTCAACACTTCATACATACATACAACAATGTCCCACAAGAGCCGAGGATTGACAATCCCGAGTGACTATTACGTGTGGCAGTACTTTGGATAGAATTTGAAGCTTGAAGACCATGGGCATAGACCCCTCTTCCTGACTTCGTACAACCTCTAATCCATGTCATTACGTAACTCTCGACACAAGCTATCCGAAGAAGTACAAATATACTTCGTTTGGATGCTCGGATTGAAGTTCTGCAAGTTTGAGCGGACATTACAATGCACGACTGCACGTACTATGAGATGACGGGACCCACGAGGCTCGGATCTACCACGACCGGTACCGCAGGTACAATTCTTGGTATCGTCAGAGGTGTACCTATGACCATCGATCTATAAATATAGGGTGAGGGTCGACCATTGAAAGAGAGAGAAGGAAAAAAGCGAGGAAGCCACATCCATTTTACTCTGCATACACATCTTTTGGCGTTTCCTCTTCTTTAAACACTAGTTAGCTCACATATAGCTACTTTTTATCCGTGAGGAGGTGAGTGTTTATCCATTTAAAGTCTAAGAAGTCTACTTTGGCAGCCCACTGTAACCCTTCTTATATTCTATAAAGCCTCTTTCTCATATATCATACACTGTTGTACACGTTGATAGTCGTGTGAGTGTGTTTGCCCGGACTTCGATTCGTGATTTTCATTTCTGTCTGTATATATTTTAACGAACCCAAAATAGGTCCATTCCATCCAACCCATTCTGAGTCGCCAAATACATGGTACAGAAAACAACTACAACTTTATTACAACAATTATCGTACAAAATACAACAACACATATCTTTGTGAGTTTGGATACAAATATATATCAAGCTGTGACTCATGTCCCAAGTAGTGGATAGCACCTCATAATGACACCTTACATAAAGGTATAGTGAAAACTGCTTTTAGAAATTAGAATCTTTGGGAAGTGCTCAAGGAAACCAACCGTATACATGGTAGGCCATGCGTCTAGGTTATTATAGATATCATATGGCCGCGAATTATCCTTGGTTGACCCAATAGACCCCAAAGAAAAATGAGAAGATTACTATCATATTCTTCCCAATGGCGAGTCTTCTCTTGACATATCATTATCTCCATTGTCTCTAATTGAGAGTTATATTTCAAATAGACTCCAAGATCATATAGATAGTGCTGGTAGATATACTCAGCAAGTGGATAAGCACAACCCTGTCTTATGATGACACGAGGTTGTATGTCATTAGACATCTTGTATGATAGTGGCAAAAAACCATTCCAAGTTAAATTCACCTCACCCTCAACATCTATAGACCATCGTTCTATTCCCTTGTTATTCCCCCGCTCGACCCAGCTACACTTTTATTACCTGAAAGGAATTGTGAAGCAAAAGGGTGAGCATAACTAGCTCAGTAAAGAATAGCATGACTAAAGATAAATTAATTATCAATAGCCTTCAACGATAAATAAATCGGAGATTTAGAACATATGGTAGATGATAAAACTTTTCAACCATAGTTGCAGCGGAACGAGCAATCCATTAGAAGAGTCCACCACGACCCATAGCAGTCTGACTCATTGCAAGTAGGTGTACCTGCTGACCATCGATCTATAAAATATAAATTTGAGGGAATTGACCATTTAAAGGGAGAGAGAGAGAAGGAAAAAGCGAGCAAGCCTTGTCCATTTTACTCTGCATACACACATCTTTTGAGTGTTTTTTCTTCTTTAAACACTAGTTAGCTCACATATAGCTACTTTTTATCCGTGAATTTGAGTGTTTATCCATTTAAAGTCTAAGAAGTCTACTTTGGCAAATTTCAACGTAAGCCTTCTTATATTCTATAAAGCCTTTTTCTCATATATCACACACCTTTGTTGTACACGTTGATAATTGTGTGAGTGTGTTTGCCCAAACTTGATTCAAGTGATTTTCATTTTTGTGCGTATATATATACTAATATATGTATATATTTCGTATATATGGACTAACATTATCGAGTTATACCTCGATTGAGCCTGAACTTAAATGGAGGCGTTTACTTTTATATATATATATATATATATATATATATATATATATATATATATATATATATATATATAAATCGTGGTCGACTACATACGATGAGCACAGATTTTACATCAGGGGCGTTTAATTGCTTTTATATATATATATATATACATATATATATATAATTGTTGTCGGACATATCCAGATGAGCCTGATTTATATACAGTGCGTTTATTGCTTTTATATATATATATATATATATATATATATATATATATATATATATATATATATTTACATTCTATCGAAGCACGAGTTTCCTCCGTGAATTTTTCTGACTTTTTTACATTTCGTCCTACACGGAGTTCACTTGCGTGGCGATTGATCGCTTTTTCTGACTTTATTTATATTTTGTCACGCTTGGAGTTTACTTACGTGGCGATTGATAGCATTACTACTTTATTTACATTTCTAATCCCCCATGGAGTTGCTTTGTGGTGGTTGATCATGTATATATATATATATATATATATATATATATATATTTATCGCTTTTATATATATATATATATATAACTGCTTACTGCTTTCCATACAAATTGCAGTATCATGTGAGCCTAGGAATCATGTGATCACGAGTTCGATCTCTTCATAAGTGACTTATACATTATTTTACTGAGGTATCGAGTTTCCTTGGATGATCATCATATGTTTATAAGGAGTTAAGATCACAGTATATTATTTTCTCGAGGATGTTTCGCAGATCTCAAAATAAAAGCAAACAATTAGAACATTTAACAATAAAATGGAAGTATGAAAAGGTCTCAATTCCTATTGAGCACAGGGTTTGAAAAACCTCTTTTACAAAACTTCATTGCTATATCTTGGTTAAAAATGAATTTTCCTATAAAATTCAAACCTTGTGTATATAGGTGCGAACGAGGCCTCGCACTACTTTCAAATAATTGCACATTGATCCACACACACACACACACACACACACACACATATCCATAAACAATTTCTTTGAAAAGTGGCGGTCACCATGGTAACACGGATGTCAGGGGTGCCTAACACCTTCCCTCCGCATAATCAAGCCCCGAACCCTTAATGAATCTCGGTTTCACGTGAGACCGTTTAGTAGTGTCAAATCACTTTGGTCAATATGCTTAACCTTACTACAGTTGCGTTGGTGCAACCAGATTAAATACACCAATTAAGCGACTCTTAAAGTCAATCGTCGACATTATACATGTCGAACCTTTTTCACTTGTTTTTTCAAACAAATCTCACATTAACATGAGAACATCAAAGAACAAGTAACAAAAAAGGATACTCAAAAATCTCGACGTCGACATATATATATATATATATATATATATATATATATATATATGTGTGTGTGTGTGTGTGTGTGTGTGTGTGTGTGTGTGTGACCCAAAAATACAAAAGTATTAAAAAAAATGACTCGGGTCCTGCCCCCAAACTCCCACCAAATCATTTATAATTTAATAATAATTTGAGCCCACTACAATTTATTTCTGACTTCACCACTGGTCATGAGACTTAATTAAGACTATAAATTTGAACTCTCTAATATTACTGAACAAATTAACTAATTAAGTATATAGATATTTGAGGTTACGTTTTTTTATAACAATAAGTTATATTTAAGCATTTAGCATGTTAAATCCGATGGTCGGAATGGCATATTCGTTGACAAGTAATCTCAAAAGACAACTGATATTTTTACATTAATATTTAATATTTAATATTTTTATACGCATAACTCGTATATTAATTAATATGTCAAATTATATAAGTATTAAATATTAATATAAAATAGTGGTTCCCCATCTCAAAATCTTCGTCTTCGAGTCTGGATTTTGTAATAGACTAATAGTACAGTGGTACGTAACACTTTTTCTTTAAATTTATTTCTCAGAAGAATCAGCATAGAAAATAAATATATATAAACCTTTTAGTTACTATAGTTAAAAATAAATATATATATAGAAAATATAATAAAGTTACTATAGTTAAAATAAATATATATGGAAAATACAATATAGCTATTATTTTATTTTTATTTTTATTTTTATTTTATTTTTTTAGGGGGGGGGGGGAGGGATGTTTCAAATAATTGACACCCATGTAATATCTTGAAATTAAATTCAAAATTCATTTTTTTCAAGTGTCAACTTTTAATTTTTGTAAAAATGTTTTAATGGTCAAATAAACTTTTAAGTAAATTTTTACTGTTTGAGTGTTTGTATCTTTTTTTTAACTTATTAATTGACTTATAATTAATTTTTGAAAAGTAACGTTTCTTACTTCTTAAAAAAATGACTTATATATCACTTTAAAATAAGTAGGTTTGACCAAATATAAAATCCTATGTAATTTTTATTTATCTTTATAACTTATTTTAACTTATAAGTCATTTCAGTCAAACACCTCCACAACTTATTTTAACTTAATTTTTTATTTATAATTAAGTGAAATTAATATCAAATACTTTTATTTATAAGTCACAACTTAAAATAACTTATAAATTATTTTAAATTTTCACTTGTATAGTATAAACTAATCACAAAACTATAGTACTATATAAATAGTTTAATTTTAGAATATATAATTATAAAACTATGGCTATTTATATGGTCTCGGGCTTCCACGCCCTCTGGAGTAGTATTTATTAGCTGAAGAGTAATGGCGATCTTTTTGCGCCTTATTTTGCAGTTTAATATTATGGAGAGGGAAAATGTCCAAAATATCTTTCTTTGTATAAGTTTTTTGTCTACAATATTAAACTGCATAGTTATTTTTAAATAAGACATCCGCAATATTAAATTGCGGTTGTCAAATTCAAATTTTAATTTCAAACTCGTGGGCTGTGGATGCTAAAAAAAATTTTAATTTTAATTTTAATACTCCGGCCGAGACTTATTAAAAATGACGGCGTTATCCGGTTGATCATACTTAGTGTTCGCAGTTTAATACTGTGAACGAGAGACTTGTACAATAAGGAGTATTTTAGACTTCTGATTCGTCCGCAGTATTAAACTGCGAAATATTAAAAATTAAATTATGGACGAGATTTTTATTAAACAGTTGAATTATCGGATGAACGCTCACAATTTACTGTAAAAATAAGTTTAATTTAACAATATTAGATATAGATTAATCTCCTATATATAAATATATATATATATATATTTGAGGTCAAGTTGATTACGCGTAAAACCATATAAAACGTGGGACGCAATTCCTTTGACATGGCTGTTCTCTTGAGTTTGGACGGTCTAGTCTAGTGGAGGCGGAGCCATGAGAATTAAGGAAGTGGTTAGTATGAAGTTTATTTTGAGATAAGTATGTCAGTTGACTAATAAAATATTGACACACAGACAAAATTGTATGTGTGTTAGTATTCTATTAGCTACATGCTAACCGGATCCGAGAATCAACAAAAGTTTTTTGAACTTGGTTTTTTTATATTTAATTTTTTTTACTTAATGTTTAATTAGAGTTTTTAGTTTATTTATTTAAATATTTTTAGGGTTGTGTTTCAATTAACTTAATTTATCATTATATTATTTGTTTAGTAATCAACAGCCTTTATTATCTGTTTGAATAAATTGAAACCACAGACATTTATTTTAATTAATTAAAAAATTTACGAGTTATTGTTTGTTACCTCACCTAAAAAGAAAATACAGTTTATTATAAATTTCCCAATTTATTTATCAAATTTGATTTCTCTTTTCTTCTCTTAGTCAAGTTGAACTAATTTGTTTTCAATTTTTTCTTTCCTTCTTGTGTTTTCTTAAATTAATAAAAGAATAGACAGAATTTGTCCATTTTTTCGACACCATTGAAATACTAAAACGTATACAACTAGTTCCATAGAAATTGTATTGGGCTAGTTGGGTTACTAGCAGCCCAATACCTTATCTAATACTTACTTCATTATTTTATTTTTCTTTTATTATTTGTCGTTTTGTATACTATAATAGAATTAACTACAATATTTTAGAAATTACCCTTCAAAGGAAAATGTTACAAATGAGAGAGAATATGAAATAAGTATAATAATTATGTGAATTTAAAGAGTATTATATACAATTATTAATGTTATACAATCATTTTCTTGTGCACAACTCTCTTAAAGGATATATATATATATATATATATATATATATATATATATATATATATATATATATATAGGCTGAGATTAGATCTTATATTTGATAAGCCGGCACAAGTTGTTGTGCCTAATTATATACTTGTACCGACTTCTATTTTAATAAGAGAGGCCCACGTAAAATTATATTGTTAGTATAGTTATAAAAAATGAATATTTATTATTAAAATAATCCAAAGACCGATCTGACTTGCATACTGTGGCGCCCCCAAAATAGGTCCATTCCACCTAACCCATTACGAGTGCCAAATACATGGTACATAAAGCAAACTACAACTTCAATAATACAAATGTCAGTGTGAAATACGATAATACATCTTGTGAGTTTAAATACAAATATTGTCTTCTAGACAATATCACACATAAATAAGTCCTCATTACAATTATTCAAACACTATTTTATAGAAATAGTGAGGACTGCTAAAACATCTTCCTAGAACCATCACTTCATACCCCGACTCGATCCTGCTATGTTCTCACCTCACGAGAAGAAAAATGGAACAAAAAGGAAAGGGTGAGCTCAACTAGCCCAAGAAG
This sequence comes from Panax ginseng, assembly GCA_020205605.1. NCBI lineage: Eukaryota > Viridiplantae > Streptophyta > Magnoliopsida > Apiales > Araliaceae > Panax > Panax ginseng. Next base: position 14,907,994 of record CM035144.1, read on the forward strand.
AATATTATGACTAAGATAATATACAACAAATTATCGTTAGTCTTCAACGAGGAAAAATCGATAAAATATAATAGACAACAAGTTTTAGATCAACAAATGCAAATGGAAGCAAAGAATCCATTAGAAGAGTCACGTAGAGAATGAATTCTCATCGTCTTCTAAGATTTAAAAGTCCATCATCAATATTTCATCCCCGTAATAACAATCAATATACATCTTTAATCATCTTTGCACTACTGAGCCAAAGATATTCATTTCATATCACGGGTTGGTCATGTTCATCTCAACACATGTTCATCTTTTGACTACTGGGCCAAAGAGATTCATCGATTTAATCATTCATCTTTGCACTCTGAAGCCAACGATATTCATCAAGTATCACCATTAAGGGTCGAGGATGATGAAAAATATTTTAGAGAACGAATCTAGTAAGGCGGAAGGACAAATATTAGGGATTAGTATTTGATTTATCCAAATTCAATAATACTCCATAATAACCAAGTGTGAAGTAGAATTCACAAATAAAGATCAAAACATGGATACAATCAAATATAGTAAACATAAAAGACATCTAGAAGAAAAAGAAAATTCATTTTTTTGGTGAATAGTGTCGTATTTGTGAATAGTCTCAGATATCGTGAATAGTCTTAGTATCGTGAATAAGTAACTCCCTACACAAAAGATAAAAATTTCACAAAAAACATCTTCACGCTTCGTGAATAGTAACTCGTGAATAGTAACTCATGAATAGTAACCCAGGACATGAAAAAGTTTCAAATTTGATAAAAGTTCAACCAATATTTTGGCATAATGATATTGAAGAAAATAATATCATTCATGAAAAGAAATAACATCCTTTACCTCAAAATAACCGCATTACCGATGAATTTCGGTATAGTCTTGTGTAAACTTCACCGTATAGCAACACTCAAAGTATACTCACAAGAATACGCCGATAATATAGAGAGAAAGAGAGAAAACTTTGTTTACGGTGTGATTTTCAATTCTAACTTAGCCCTCTATTTATAGGAAAATGTTAGAACGTCAAAAGAGACTAAATTAATAAAATAATAATATTCTTTCTTAACTTCCTTAGCGACCTTCTTTGGTCAAAAAAACATCACCACCCATGTGCCAACAACCACAAAAATATTTTTCTTAAATAAAATAATTAAAATTTCCAAAAATCAATTATTTCGGAACTTCGGAACTTCAATAATTCACAATAAATAGCCCTTTTATCAGAAAATTCGAATCTCACGATTTTTTATAAGAATTTCAATTCTCTACAACTTTACAGAAGAAAGTTTTTCCAAATTTCAAATAGAAATTGACCAAAATTCATAAACGGACGATTTTACAGTCTATAATCAATTTTCGGTCAAGAATTATGTCCACCGACACACAAAACATGTGTTAAACATTTAATGCCACAAAAATACTCTTCCTCCTCATATACTCATATATCCCACATTCATTATAAAAATATCACCGTTAATATATTATTAAAATAATATATTTAAATGAATTATTTTATCAGAAAAAGATAAAATATTAATTTTCAACAATTGTCACATTAAAAAAAATTTCTCCATCTATATACACATAAAATGAATATTTTCTTTATCATAATAATCAATAATTAATTATTCAAAAATAATATTACAGAATCACAAGATCGATAACCGGTAGTTCCCGGATAGGGGGCTTTCAATAAGGATTTCTCCTTACTACAAGCGCAATTAGGTGACCAAAACTCTCCTTAGAGCAGAACTTTCTAGACATTGCCAATAATGTTATCTCGATAATATTATTCAAATAATATGAATTATTGATCCGATAATGAAAAATATCATGCGATAATAATTATTGAAACAATAATAATATAAATATCAACGCAAAGAATTATTGAATCAATAAAATAATGAGCGATAATTCTTTGTAACAATTATTGAGTAGTGCCTTCTTACGTAAGGATCAATAATTCAATAATCTTTGCAATATCTGAGTAATCTTCTTTCATGCAACCACGCATATTCATCGTATTTTAACCACCGGGTAACCCAACAAGATTAACGGTAATAATTTACTGAATTATTTATAAAACTCAATCTTTGTCGTTTTCTTTCATCCATCTGTTTTCTATTATAGGGCCCACAAATGACTGCGCCGTCGTACGCAGATTCCCGACAAAAGAATATTCCACGACCAAACAAATATTCCCCGACAATAATGAATATTTTATAACCACTTGCTTATTTTATAAACTTTGCACATTTCACCCATAACCAAAGCATTATATCAAATTACCACCTTATTAATCAAGAATAATAATTAGAGGAAATTCGATTTTATTTATAAAAAATTAGGGTCTTACAGTACCGGCATCTAGATTCAAGAGTGCACTCGAGAAAATCATTCCTTCTAAGCCTCATCGAAAATGTGCAATTTTGTGGCTTTGAAACCGACCACGATAAGCGAAATCACTATCGAGTGGTAGGGATTCCTGAGCCAAAAAAATAAGCGTCAGTTGTATTAATCATGCTATATTTTTTTGTATTTTATGAAAATAAACATGTAATATGTACTATTCCTCTTAATGTTATGCAGTACTAGTATTGGAATAATCTGTACTTCTAATATTGATAATCACATTATTATTATTATAATAATACTTCACTACTTTTATAAATTCGATAAGTAAATTAATTTCCTGAAATGTCTTGAAAAATTATCATCATTACTTATTAGACTAATTGAACTAATTTTATTAATAATAAAATCATTGCTTAATAATAAAATCATTGCTTAATATATAAAATCATGAGTAATGCTACAGACACAAATAATTTTACAAATATTTTATAAACTGCTGATGTGGCATACTCCACCTCAACATATTGATGAACAAATTATTTCAATGTAGTATTCGGCCCCACACAATATATTGAGGTGAAATATGCCACATCATTAGTTTATAAAATTTTTGTAAAATAGTTTGTGTCTCTAGCATTACTCTAAAATCATTACTAATAATCATTGCTTAATAATAAAATTATTAATACTAATAATGCAAGATTTATAATGATCACTTTATATTTTACCCAATTAATAATATAGATTTATATAAAAATAAATCGTAATATAATAATAATATATAGATTTTGGGGGATGGTGAAATTTTAATATAAAGATATATCTTTGGTTGAAATGAATAGTTAGGCCCATGGTGCTCGGGTGGTCATATGACGAGGGTTTGGTGCTGGAGGTTGCTAGTTCGAATTTGTTTAGTAGCTAATAGTTGGATACTGTTAATTTTTTTTTTATTTCCAAGTCGTGACAGGCTGTACCGGCCGGGTTCAATTTATTTTTTTATTTTATTTTAATTTGCCGAGTCATAACATATAATGGATAAAAGAAGAAAAAAATAAAATAAAAAAAGGTAGTTTTACAATGTCGTCATTCTACTAGGATTATTTTAATAATAAATATTCATTTTTTTATAACTATACTGACAATATAATTTTACGTGGGCCTCTCTTATTAAAATAGAAGTCGGTACAAGTATATAATTAGGCACAACAACCTGTGCTAGCTTATAAAATATAAGATCTAATCTCAGCCTTCAAATCAATTTATCAACGGTCCAAAAAGGAGTTATTGCACAATTCTCATGGTAACCGGCTGCTATGGAAAGGTTCCCATATATATATATATATATATATAAAGAGACAGAGGGAGTAATAGTTGGTCGTTTTAACTTCATGCACATTAATTAAGAAAGTAATTTAATAATTAAAATTTGTATAAAATTTTATCACTACCCTTTTATGGGGGAAGTTAAAAACTACTAATGCAAGGTGGACTTTCTTGGGACAATGAAAGAAATTAAGGGTTATACATCATATATACATGATCATAGAAAATTATAAATGACAAATAAATTAAAACAATTTTTTTTTATTTTAAAAAGTTAATTATTATAAAATGGAAGTAGTATTAAGTTAAAGCAGGAACCTAACCAAACTAGCACGAACCAGCTTGTTTTGTGGTTAATGGGGGTGGTTTGGTGTTTAAACTAGGCCAAAAATCATTGGCTCGGATTGATCATGGCTTAATTGAATGACCAAACCAAACCAAACCACATGACTACATATTTTTTGTCCATTCCCATCTTCCTATAGACAACCAGGTAAAGACAACAAAATGTATCTCTTATGCTACATTTGGATTGAAAGAATAGATTGAAAAAATGAAATAGAGAATGGAATGATTCATTCTGTTCTAGTTGGAATGAGTTATTCCACTCTCCTTCCCAAGGAATAAATTCATAAATTTTGGAGGAATAAGAATGGTTCAATTCATTCCGATAGCAACCAAACACAATTTTTTTTATTTTATAGGAATGCGTTATTTATTCCATTCTTACCTTCCTTGCTCCAATCCAAACGTAATATTATTATGTTAGTAACACGCTCCACTGCATGGACAAAAACCACCGAGGGCAGTGTGAAAGCAATAAATGAATCAATAACATGAAAATGTGCATGATGATTTACTGATTATATAACAACATAGTAGTAGAAAGTGTAGCATATATATATATATATATATATATATATATAAATTAACTTGACAGTAAACAGCAAGCACTAGTATAAGACCCGTCCAACTCCAAGAATTGTCAAGCCAGAGATGTATTAATCTCCAGATTTACAAGCTCATTTTACTTCTCGATGCTCTAAGTAGTCAAGATTTCGTGTACAAGGATTTGTCCAAAATCATTAAATAATCATCAGGACAACAATGCATGCATGCATACCAAAGATAATTAAGCTAAGGCTGCAAAAAAGTGTATTTGTTCCACACAGCAGCTTCTGCAAATACCAACAGAACACGTAAATTTCCTCAATAACTACAGCAAGTAACATCCTTACCATCTTACCCTTCAAACTGCATGCCTAAATTATTAAAAACAAAACAATTTTGTTTTTATTTATTTTTAAATAAATAAAAAGGGCATATTAAGCTACACGAAGGTTGCCATAAGGGAAGTTTCCTTGGAATTGATCAACCCAACAACTAATGTGAATTAAAGAGTAATATGTAAATACCTGCATATGTCTAATTTAGCCTATGAGATAGGGTATGAGAACAAGTACTATAAATAAAATTAAATGAATTTAGCAGTTACTAGCCCAATCATTGATTTGGATAACTTTTCCTAACTGCAATATGAAACTTAGATCTATCGGCCACTGTCATCAGTCACTTATGGTAACCAAATCATAGTGGAAAAAAATAAAATAAAATTTAAAACACTTTCCGTGTGCTAAGAGTCTCAATTTTTTTGTCTCCAATAGTCTCAAAATGACATTGCATTGAATATTTTATTGATAATTTATGACAAGTTATCACTTTTTGAGACCCCTAACATCACCCTCTATACAAATACATAACAAAATCAGAGAGAGAGACTTAATTAATCCATCTACTATATTAAACCATGAAATAATTACAAATAATAATATAAAACAATTAACAAATGATCTCTTGCAATTTCCATTAGCTAGCTAGCCTTCTTGGTTCGTTCCACATCAAAATGCTGCATCACTATATATATCTCTGTTGTGCTAGGATGTGGTGCATAATTGGTTTAACGTATATCATTTTTGAGGCAAGCATTCCATGTATCACAATTATATTCAGAGAGGTAGAATAATCAGTCTCCATTTATTGTTGGAAATTAAGAACATGACATCAAACTTACCTACACTGTGGTTAATTTGATGCGGTAATTTGAACGAAATTGAGAACAGAAAACACTGCTTAATTAGTATGAATTACATCTATCCGGAACATGATAAGTTGGGAATATTTTTCTAGAAGACAGTAAAAAATAATTGAGATAAATTTAAAACTGGTTGAATTGTTTTTAAGAGTACTTAGAGCATTCACAACAGATTTTTTAATAGACTCTTTATCCTCACATTTGAAGAATATATCAATGAATCAATATCCAACAATTTCTTTATCCTTATATAATTCTCTATTTTAATCTCTATATATGATTTGACTCCTCAGGATGAGGGAATCAAAAGAGCGTTCCCTATTTATGTAAAATGACATTTCACACCCTATTTATTGTGATTTTATGTTGGTTAAAGGATCTTTTTCTCACTTAATTGCTGATTTGGGTATGCATGTCTATCAAATTCACTCATTTTTATTTTTTAAACAGAGGATTTAGAAAAGAAAGAGAATTATAAAAAAAATAAAAATCAGTCAAATTTTGATTTTGTTCATTTTTGTAAAAAATATTACTACTAATTATAAATTTTATTATTTTATAATTAAAATAATGTTGTTTTAGTTCTCATAAACACATAATGATCGTTGCACATTTTGATTTCTAGCAATATTTATTTTTAAATTAAAATAATTGCAATTTTTAAATTCAAACAACAATTACTTTTAAATAAAAAAATAGTTACAACGTTCAAAACATGATTTGACTATTGGAACTTTTAAATTTTAACTTTTAAATTTTAAATTTTAAATTTTAATATTTAAGGAATCAATATAAGGAACATGTTGGGTACATAGTGAAAAAATTGAATCCCTATATCCTACAGAATGACCCAATAACACTACAGAGTAGGAATAGAGATAATAAAATTATTGTAAATGCTCTTAACACACACAAGGCACTCATTTAGCTACATTAGTTCACATTCCCTATAATCTGATTTTACATATATATATATATTAAAATTTCTAATAGAGTGTGACAGATGTACTCACGTGATTATTATACTATGTAAATATCCTATATAGTTTAGAGTCTTGGCTATATACTCCCTCAAAATTATAAAACCAATATTGACTTTTTAAAAGTCAATTTTAAATATTTTTAAACTCAAAATTGACATGAATTCATTTAATTTATGTCAATTTAATTATGAATATCATAAACTACCTTAAAAAGTACAACTAGTTATACGATTTATTGTTTTTAAAACTTAAATGAATAATGTCAATTTTAAATTTTAAAATATCTCAAATTGACTTTTGGAAAATCAATATTGATCTTATAATTAATTTGGAATAGATGGAGAATTAAAGTTGTTAACGCCAAGATCTTCTGTCACGTCCCAATCACGTAAGACGTCCTGATCCTGCACACTTAAACACGATCGACACCAAAAAACTTGGCGGCTTCGTAGTCGAGGGGATAACTTCGAGCGTGAGAGTGATGCAGGCGATCACAAAGGTTAACAATGAAGGATAAAATATCTAGTGTATTGAGAGAGATAAAATTCTCAGTTACCTTAGTTTAGAAGACTTCTTCGCTCTGTTATACCATCTTGCCCAGTTAACCGTGCCTCATCATAATCGATATCGGCGACGCTCATCCACTTGAAACGACCATCTTATCCGACTGCATGCAGTTTACCCACTATATCATGTCACTATTCCCATCGCCAGCCGGCTATTATCCCATCCACATTAATGATCTGCAGACTCTCGGTCAACAACTATCCTTTTTCATCATTGCAGGTCAAAGTAATAAATATTTAAATGTATGATGGGTCGACCCACTGATTCGGCTCGATACAATAAGGACTTAACAAGGATTATAGAATGACTAGGCCCAATAACTTTAGGACCCAATAATAATGGCCCTATGGACTAACCGAATATATAGGCCCAATCTGGTTGGCCCAATAAGTGAAATATCATGACCCAACATTGCCCCCTAGTTTTTTATTAAATAGGACATTTAATAGAAAACTATAAATGGTCCATGATATGAAGAATCTGATAAGATCAAAAGAGGCCCAAACTGAAGCATATTAAGGCCCAAAGGGTAAGGAATTTAAAATGAGAAGGTAAACTAAAACCGGAAGGTTAATTAAAAAGCCCAATTTGATAAATATATGAGGTTTAACCCGGACGCTACCCATTCAGATTCCTCATTATGACCATCAATTAAATGTGCCGCCCTCGTGTACTATGTAACCGTCAGTATAAAAGACAATTTTCTCCCAAATTGACAGTTTTACCTGCCAATTCAAATTTCAGACGCCTTCTGACCTCCTTCTCTCTTTCGAGCTTTCTCCTTCCTTTCTCTACAAAATCTCAACAATGGTAACCCTAAACACGAATCAGAGTTCTCCTCTTCATGTACCTCCAATCACATCTGTTCCACCTAGCCCTAGCCCCACTAAAGGAGCCTCGAGCTCAAACCCTAAGGCTGCCACTCCAAGTAAGAACCCACATACGAAACCTCTTCCTAACCCTTCTGCATTCTTTAGAAGTAAAGAACGATACGCTCATGCCAACACTCCATCGACGGTTACTGAGACTGATTTGAAGAGGATTCGGACTCGATACCATATCCCGGACACTCATCTGGTGAGAGCTCCCAGATCAGAGGAGGGAATGTACCAACGGCCAGAAGGATGGACGGCCGTTCTGGTGACCATCTTGGAGAAGGGAATTCGATTCCCTCTTCACGCTTTCATAGTAACCCTCCTAGGGTTTATTGGCGTTGGGTTTTCCCAACTGGTGCCAAATTCCTATATCCATATTCTTGCATTTATCGCCTTCTGCCATGAGCTGGGCGTTGAACCTACTCTGGACTTCTTTTTCACCATCTACAAGATCGGCCAGACTCGGGAGAAGGGTTTCAAAGCCATAAGCAAACAGTCCCCGAAGACAGGCGAAAAGTTTGATAGGCGTTCATTGGTCTCCACTCCTTCTAGCAACAAAGGATGACATAAAGGGTGGTTCTTTATCAAAGGACCAGAGATCACATCCCTTCCGAACTGGGCCACAGACGAAAAAGTTTCTGCCGACTTTGGGGATATTCCCGAAGAACGTGTAGCTGAAATGATCGAACTCTTCGACAACTTCCCGAAGGAGGAATGGAATTATGGACTCCTTTCCAAGCAAGCATGGTTATATGACCACAAATGTAAGTATTTAATCTATTTTATATATATGCAATTTTTTGAAAATTTATGTGATGTAAACTTTAATATAGGACTGTTTACTTTTTGCAGTATCTTTGATCAAGCCGAATTCTTCGGAAGTAAAAGATTATGAGGATTTTTTGTCTGGAAAATCTCCAGAAGTTGCTGAAACTCCTCTGATAGAGGCTTCTCCTGAAGAAAACCCACCCACTATTGAACCTCAAATAGATGAACCAGAAGCTTATGACCCCACTCTACCGGAAGAATTCCTTCAGCCACGCCGAAAAAAGAGAGTCATCCGAAAACCTAAATCCCAACCAACACCAATAGAACCTGAAACCATCCCAGAAACTGAAACTATCCCAGAACCTGAACCAACTACCAATCCAACTTCTGGCCGAGGGAGTCTACTCGATCTTCCAGTAGATGATCGAAAACGACTCCTTCGGGTCAAGAAGTTAAGGACTAAGATTTCCCCTTTGACCACCGAAGAACTTAGAGTGCCCCCTTCTTCAACCGAGCTTCCTCCGATAGTTCTAGTTGAGATTCAAGTCTCTGACGATGAAGAACCAGCTGAGCCCATTCCATCATTATCTCGAAAAAGAAAACGACCATCTGATAGCCAGCCAAGTTCAGCCTCTGCCTCATCACCACCACGTGAAACCGTTCCTCCTTGGTCCCCATCACCTAAAAATATTTATATGGATCCCTCTCCACCTCATGATCAACCCATACCTACTCCTCCAGAACCTTCATCCCAAGAGTTCCAAAATGAAGCTATGGCGTCGCCGACTCTATGGCCTCGATTTAATGCCAACTTCCCCTTTCAATTGTTTAATTCATTCGTTCGAGAAACTGACGATCACCGGTTCAGCAACAGCTCGATCGGGGATCTACTAGATGAAGGCATGAGTTACATAGCACAGGTAAAGGACTTTCTCCATCTTCATACTCCTTTTCATGCTTGAATTAGATATCTTGAATTTGATTGATTAATATTGAATGTATACAGGCCAATGCTGTTTTTGGGCGATTACGCCCAAAACATCTCGAAGCCGAAGCATCAGAGGAGGCGGCCAGAAAAGAGAATGTGATATTACAGTCTGCCTTAGCGAAAGCGAGGTATGACTGTGATATTGCTCTTTACAACAACGAATGTCTTCGGGGGGATCTAGCTCAAAACAAGGATGAACTGAAGACGTCTAAGGAAGAGCTGAAGACAACTAAGGCCAGTCAACAAGATCTGACTAACATGAACGTCGATCTTGTTGAAAAGAACGAAGTTCTAAGGGCCAGAAATGAAGAACTTGCCATAGCCAATCAGAGCTTGGCAATACAAGTGGACGATCTTCAGGTGAAGGCCCGGGAAGATAAAGAAAGGCACTTGATCAGACGCCGGAAGCTCCAGGATAAGCTGAAGGCCTTGAAAGAGCTAGGTCCTCCCCTGACTGAAGAACTCCGTAAGGAAATCCAAAAAGAGTATCGAGAGTCTGACGAGCTAAATGCAGAGATTCTGAAGGTATACTCTGAAGGTTACGAAGATTGCAGAGGCCGAGGCAAGGAAAAGTTAACTATAACTCAACTAGATCTGACCCTGCTTGACTCCGAAGATGAGGAAAATGCCTGAATGTGATATTGCTTCATTCTAGTATTAGGACTTTTATGTAAAAATTTCTATCTTTTTATGTAAATATTTGAATATTAATGAAACTTCAACTTTCCTTTTCATGACTTCTGTATAATGTGTTTCTTGTTAATAATTCAGTATCAATCAACTTTGAAAACTGAATAAGATGTTTTTGAACTTAACTTAAATTGTGAATCAGATAAGGCATATAACAGTTAAGTTAAGAAATGACATAAAATCGACTTAATGGACCGAACTCAACACTTGAACAAAATAAAGTAATGCATACTTATCGTTACCGAAGTGTGAGACAGATTAGGCATAAGGTGAATTCGGCTGATCCTCCTTGCACCATCGGGATCTTGTTTACCACTCGAGGTAAAACAAGTATATAAGGACATTTGTCTACCACGCAGGGTATAACAAAGATATAAGGATATTAGAATTTGTTTACCACACGGGGTGAAATAAATTCATAAGGACACACCTGACAATAAGGCTACTATCGAATGGTCAGCGAGTCTGACCGAACCTCCTTACTTCGGTGCATATTATTTACCACTCGCGGTAAAACAATATTAAAAGGACTATGGAATTTGTTTACCATGCGGGGTATAACAAACCCATGAGGACACTCCTGCCGATAAGGCTACCATCGAATGGTCAGCAAGTCCACCTTTTCCTCCTTACACCGATGAAGTTTGCCTACCACGAAGGGCCTGACAAACTCATAAGGACCACCTGCCAAACTCATAAGGACCACCTGCCAAAAAGGCTACCATCGAATGGTCAGCGAGTCCCCCCCGTCTTCCTTACACCATTGTGAATTTAGGACCAATAAGAAGAAGATCAATTGTGAAAAAGTGAATCTTTTATTGATGATGATCCAACATTTACAGACTTCCGGGATACTGACTCGATCTCTACTGAAAATACTTTTGAAGTCTACCAGCATGCCAAGTGTTCTTGATCTCGGATCCGTCCAATGCCCTTAACCGATAAGTTCCTAGCTTCGGAACTTTAACTACTTCATACGGTCCTTCCCAGTTCGGCATCAGCTTTCCCAAGTTCTGAGGTGTAGAAGCTTCAACTTCTCTGAGGACGAAGTCCCCCACTTCAAATCTACGAAGTTTTACCCCCTTATTGTAATGTTTAGCCACTCTTCGCTGATAGGCTGCTAACTTGATCAAAGCCACCTCTCTGACTTCTTCCAATAGATCCAAGTTGACCCTCAACCCTTCCTCATTATAGATCTCCTTGAACTGACTAACCCGAAGACTAGTAGATCCAATCTCAACCAGGACTAAGGCATTAGTGCCATAAGCCAATCTGAAAGGTAAGTCCCCCGTAGTAGTCCTCGGAGTAGTCCGATAAGCCCACAACACGCTGAGAAGCTCTTCAGGCCATCTCCCCTTAGCTTCATCCAGTCTGCACTTGATCCCATTCAGCAACGTTCTGTTGGTCACCTCGACCTACCCGTTCGACTGTGGATGAGCCACCGAAGTCTTTCTGTGCTGAATTCCCAACTCCTTCATAAATCCTTCAAACTTTGATCCCACAAACTGGCATCCGTTGTCCGATATCATCACCTTAGAAATTTTGAAACAAAACACTACTGACTCCTTCATGAAATTCAAGCACTCTTGTTCCGTTATCAACCGAAGTGGCTTCGCTTCTACCTATTTGGTCATATAATTAATGGTGACTATAACAAAACTGACCTGACCTTTAGCTTTCGGCAATGGACCCAGAATATATACCCCCCAGACAGCAAAGGGTATAGGAGATAAGATCGAGTATAGCTCTTCTGGTGGCTGATGTGGGATCGGACTATTGAGCTGACACTTCTCACACTTCTTCACATACTCCGTAGCTTCCTTGAAGATTGTAGGCCAGTAGTACCCCTGTCGAAGTACTTTGAAGGCTAATGACTTAGCAGCCATATGGTCGCCACAGATGCCCTCGTGAACCTCCCGAAGAGCATATTCGGCCTCTGATGGAACCATACACTTCAACAATGGAGATGAAAAGGCCCTTCGATAAAGATCTCCATCAATGAGAACAAAATTGGCGCTCTTATACTTGATCTTCTTTGCAAGCATCTGATCCGAAGGAAGGACGCCATCTGCCAGATACTCTATGTATGGAGTCATCCAACAGTTAAAACGTTCAATGCACATCATGACTTCATGCTGGATACTCGACTGCTGCAGAACTTCCAAATAAACTGACCCATCAAAATTGTTGGCATCTGTAATATCCAACTTCGACAAAGCATCGACGATAGAATTGTCAGTGCGCTCTACACCCTGAAACTCATAGGATAGAAAATACTGAAGCCGATCTTTCAACTCTGCCAAATACTTGATCATCCTTGAACCTTGATCTTCATACTCCCCTGAAACCTGCTTGACGACCAACTGAGAGTCACTGTAAATAATCAACTTCTGAACTTCGAGACTCTTCGCCAGTCGGATTCCGGCCAACACTGCTTCATACTCTGCCTCGTTGTTCGTCGCTCTGAACCCAAATCTGATGGCCTGTTGCACTTTGAATCCCTCCGGACCTGTCAAAATAATCCCTTCTCCACTGACGTCCGAAGTAGAAGACCCATCTGCATACATCGTCCATGAACTCTGACCATGCTGAAGAATTGCAACCGCTCGGTCGGACACTTCAGCTTCTGGCAACTCTGCATCTGCTTCGGAAAATGAACACTCCACTATAAAATCAGCTAAAGCCTGCCCCTTTATAACTGTTCGGGGATGAAATTCGATGAAAAATTGAGACAATTCCATTGTCTATGCAGCCAATCTCCCCGAAACTTCTGGTTTGCTCATCACCTTCTTCAGCGGTTGATCCGTGTAAACGACCAGGAGCCGACCTTGAAAATATTGTCTAAGCTTTCGATTGGCTATTATCAAAGCAAAGGCAAATTTTTCAATATTCGGGTACCTGGTTTCAGCATCCTTGAGAACATGACTGGCATAGTAGACTGGATGCTGCTTCCCCCCAACTTCTCGAACTAACACCGCTCCCACCGCCAACGAAATTACTGCCAGATACAAGTATAATGGTTCAGCAGGAACTGGCTTCACCAGCAAAGGTGTCGAAGATAAATACGTTTTAATGCCTTGAAAAGCATCTTCACACTCTGAAGTCCACTGGAACGTCTTTGCATTCTTCGGTCCTTTGAACGTGCTGAAAAATGGCAAACACCTTTCTGCCGACTTGGACATGAACCTCCTCAAAGCTGCAATCCTCCCTGTCAAACGTTGAATATCTTTGAATGACTGAGGAGTCTTCATGTTCAGAATAACCTGAATCTTCTCAGGATTAGCTTCGATACCTCTTTGACTGACCAGATAGCCCAAGAATTTTCCTGCACCGAGCCCGAAGGTGCATTTAGTAGGATTGAGCCTTAATTTATGATATCGGACCGTTTGAAAGCATTCCTCCAGATCATCCAGATGCTTCTGAACAATCATACTCTTCACGATCATGTCATCCACGTACACCTCCATATTCCTTCCTAGCTGCTTATGAAAGAAAAAGTTCATCATTCTTTGATAAGTGGCTCCCGCATTGATTAAGCCAAATGTCATCTTCTTATAAGCATACACCGAACGGTACGTGATGAAAGCTGTCTTCAGAATATCCTCTTTGCACATAGAAATTTGATGATAACTTGAAAAAGCATCCATAAAGCTTAGTAATGCATACCCCGAAGTGGCATCGATGAGTTGATCAATATGGGGTAGAGAATAGAAATTCTTCGGGCAAGCTTTTTTAAGGTTCGTGTAGTCGATGCAAACTCGCCACTTTCCATTCTGCTTCTACACCAACACTACATTTTCCATCCACTCCGGATAATCTATCTCAAAGATGAAGTCAACAGCTATCAGCTTTGCAATCTCTTCATCAATGATCCTTTGACGCTCAGGTGCAAAAATACGCCTTTTCTGCCGAACTGGCTTCTTTGAAGGATCTACATCCAACTGGTGCTCGACAATCTTTCGGCTGACTCCCAGCATGTCCTAAGGCTCCCATGCAAAAATATCTGCATAACAGCGAAGAAGTTCCATAAGGTTTGTCCGAAGGGGTTCCAGCAGACCCGGACCTATCTTCACTGTTTTGTCCTTCTTCCCAAGAACCAGCTCGATCGCCTCTGTCTCTCCTGCAGGCACAACCAAGGGCTCCAAACTGCTTTCGATAATTGGCTCAATCTATATCGCCATGGTCTGCTTCTGCTTGCTGACTCCAATTCCCGAAGCAATCACTACATTCCTATAACATCGTCTGGCCAGATCCAAGTCTCCTGCTACCTCTCCAACTCCATGTGCTGTTGGGAACTTGATCTTGAAATGAGGAATGGAAGTTGCTTCAGAGGGTTTGTCAAAGTAGGTCTACCCAAAGATGGCGTTAGAAGTAGAATCTACATGCACAACATAAAATTTACACGTTATTTCTACCTGTTGTGGAGCAGTACCGAAGATGACCGGTAGCTCAATAGTTCCTACCACTTTAACCGGATCATTGTTGAAGCCATATAAAGGAGCCTCCTGGCCCACCTCCATCTTTCGCCCATCAAGGTGCATCCTCTGATAAGCATGGGCATACAGAATATCCACGGAAGACCCGTTGTCTATCATCATCCGCTTCATGTCTACCGAACCCACTTGTGTTGTGATCACCAGTGCTCCTTCGTGGGGTTCGATAGGCTCCGAAGGATAATCTGCATCAGTAAAAGCTATAACTGTCCCTGGAAACGGTCTATCAACCTTTAGGAGAACACCCGCCACGAACATGACTGAGTCTAGATATCCTCTCCTCTTCTTCCCTACTAACTTGCCTGCCGTCCCACTGGTTATTACATCAACGACGTGCCTTGGTGGCTGATTTAGAGCAGGTTGCACAGGTGGAACCGTTTGAACCGTCTGAACAGTTCGGTCAACATTTGGCTGCTCTTGCTAATGGTCCCTCCCGGCCACATACTGAACCAACATACCGCTCTGAACCTTCCTCTCCACAAAGTTCTTAAGATTATAGCATTCATTTGTATCGTGACCTGTAGCTTGATGATAGCCACAATATTTCCTAGCATTGCCCTGTCCTGGTTTGAAATTATCACGAGGTGGTTCAAAGAAAGGTTGGTTTTTGATCTGATCCAAAATTATCGACCTATCCATGTTCAGTTTGGTGTAAACCTTGTTCACCTTCTAGGTAGGAGCAGGTGGGAGATTACTTCCCTGTCGCCATGTGTTATTATACTTCTTCTTCTGATCACCTTCAGCTTTAGGAGTATCTGTTTTCTTTATTCGGTCTGAAGAAGGACGTTTCAGGCTATTCATAGCCTCCTCCACCACAATATAGCCTTCTGCTTTATCAAAAGCCTCGGCTAAACTCTTCGGATGGTGAAACATTAGCTTCTTCACCAACTTCTCCGATTTTACCAGGTCTAAGCCATTCTGAAACAAACCCACAGCTTGAAGATCATTGAGGTCGGACACCTGGCCAACGGCTTCCCTGAACCGCTTCACATACAGACCCAAAGATTCATTGGAAAACTACCGGACTTGAGCTAATGAACCAGTAGGCTTTCCCCTCCTTCGATTGCTCCCAAAACGAGCATGGAATTTGTCACACAGCTAAGACCACGACGTGACTGAATCAGCAGGCAAAGTCCCCATCCACTGCCTTGCATCCTTCCTCAACGTTGTAACAAACATGTGACACTTGGCAGCATCAGTGAA
The DNA here is from genome assembly GCA_020205605.1 of Panax ginseng. Lineage (NCBI taxonomy): Eukaryota > Viridiplantae > Streptophyta > Magnoliopsida > Apiales > Araliaceae > Panax > Panax ginseng. Next base: position 14,924,352 of record CM035144.1, read on the forward strand.
ATCATAATAATCCATCAGCCTATCGAACGTCTGGCTATGGTCATAAGGATCCCTTGATCCATCATAACTCTCTATATGAGGCAACTTCTTGGTGGTATCTGCCTTCTCCTTGAGAATATCCGAGGAAAATGGGGACGCCTTCTTTCCCGGAGTATCCTTCACTGTTGAACCTCAAATTAATCTGCTTTGAGAGCTCCTTCAACTCCTTCACCAAGAAATCCACACCTTCTGGTTGCGAGGAGACTTCTTTCTCCTGAATAACCTTCTGCTTCTGGGCAGATCGACCCATTCCACCAGAACCCACGACCCTTGATAGACTTCTGGATCTACTTCGGCGTGTGGCCATGTCATCACGACGAGAATATTCACGCTGGTGCTCTCTCCTTCTATTCTCAGGTACATGCTTTCTTGACCGACTCTTCTGTCTGCCTCCATCATGACCTTGAGAACCGATCACGAGAAGTGCTTTCTTCGACACCTCAGGGGTTCTGCTCCTTGATCTTCTTCGCTCCTAAGGTCGTCCTCGAGAGGTATGAATAGAATGTTCCGACTCCTTCCCTTCTCGTTGTTTCCCATCCTTAAGCCTACTACGCCTCTCGGACTGCACATAAGTGGACGCCTCATCCTTCAGATCGGCCATCCGAAGCATCTACACAACTATATCCTCCCTCTGCTTCAGAAGAACCTCCAAAGCCTTATCTGCTTCGTCTGCCATCTTCGCCAACTTGGCAGCCTTATCATCCCGACCATTTTGGTGATGAGTTCTAAGTGGTGAACCCTCCACCTGCCTTCGGTCCTGGTCACGACCTTTATCAGCAGCAAATACCAACCTCCGTCTGGCTTCACCATGAGCTCTCGAACGAGAACCCTTGGAATCATGCTTGAAAGCAGTGATCTCACTCTCATGAGTACTCTTTGAAGGACCCAGACGATCTTTAACAGAAATATGTTGGACATATGAGCTCACAGCCCTCGGTTGTCCTTCCGGTGTATCTGCTCTACTCCTCACCATCTTTTCCGACGTAGAACAAATGAAAGTTTGTGATTGAAAACTACAAGACACTAGAACACAACCCTCCTTCTAGCGCCAATGTTAACGCCAAGATCTTCTGCCACGTCCCAATCACGTAAGACGTCCTGATCCTGCACACTAAACACAGTCAACACCAAAAGCTTGACGGCTTCGACTGTCAGGGGATAGCTCAAGCGTGAGAGTCAGTACAGACGATCACAAGGGTTAACAATGGAGGATAAAATATCTAGTGTATTGAGAGAGATAAAATTCTCAGTTACCTTAGTTTAGAAGACTTCTTCGCTCTGTTATACTATCTTGCACAGTTAAGCAGGGCCTCATAATCGATATCGACATCTATCCACCGACTTACGACCATCTTATCCATCGCATGCGGTTTACCCATTACATCCCATCCATCGTTCCCATCGCCGGCCGGCTATTATCCCATCCACATTAATGATCTGCAGACTCTCGGTCAACAGCTATCCTTTTTCATCATTGCAGGTCAAAGTAATAGATATTTAAATGTATGATGAGTCGACCCACTGATCTGGCCCGATACAATAAGGACTTAACAAGGATTATAGAATGACTAGGTCCAATAACTTTAGGACCCAATAATGATGGCCCTGTGAACTAACCGAATATATAGGCCCAATCTAATTGACCCAATAAGTGAAATATCATGATCCAACAAAAGTATTGACACCACTTACAACAATAAGCATATATAAATTTTAAAGAGAAGTTGTGATTCATGTACATGCATGATGATTTTTATATCTTCAAGTGAAACGTTTTGCATCATCCATATCTTTACCATTAAACTGGTTACTACAAGGCACAAGCTGAGAGTTAAAGTACATAAAAATTTGTTTGGAGTCAAAAGTGAAAGGGTAGGGTGGGGTGGGGTGGGGTGGGGTGGGGGGGTAGGGGTGGGGTTGGAGTTTAAGGGTGTTGAAATATCCCAATTCCCAACGCAAAGATTACCATAATTGTATAAGTCCAAATATTAGTAGCTTGCACATGATAGCTTTACTTAGATGTTGGTGTGAAAACTTAAATAGGAAGTATACATATTGATAACGAAAATAAAGGATTGTTATAAAGTTATCATTTAGCGATACTTATACTTTTCTCAGACCAAGCAAGTTCTATAAGAAGCATTTTCTTATTCATGTGCAACAATCCTATACACACTCAAAACATTTGCCCAGTCATGCATGCCCTAACCATCGCATGCACAAATATATGGATAGATACAAATAGATTGCACGCCATACACTTGCAAACAAATGGGAACTGATAATGTCACATAGAGATGTCAACTGATTTTAATATTAATTATGTTCCCTTCATCGTGTTTCAAATTATACAAGACAAGGTTAAAGCATCAAAGAAAGTACTTTGACATTCCACCAACAGACAGGACAACTTAACTAGAAGCAATTGACTTATATTTATTTTAATGGGTATAAACTAATTAACTAACAGGGAAAATTGTAAATTAAAAGTAGAAGTTTAGTTTCTATCATGTATGTGAAATTTTCTCTTTAATGCTTGTTTGAGGCTGACATTACATGAGTCCTATAATAGGATAAGCCACGACTCCAAGACAACTACTTTCTAAATTTGTTCAAGTCCAACATGAATAAATGAGAACTTTAAAAACACCTCATTATCAGCCTTTCATGAACATTTCTTTTCCCACTTTTGCATCCTGTAAGCACACTCATATTATTTTTAGTTCAACTATAAATTCTCACTTGATTTAAAAGATACTAACTACTACTTATTAGAAGGTAAAAAAAACAAAGATAATAATCACACAGAGAGATTTTACAAATCCAATTGTTCTAGCTAGCTAGCCTTGTTATAACTACTTAACTTTTGTGTATTACACAAGTAACCTTGCTGGAATTTCCAAGCTCATAACTCAAAATGCTCACCAAGCCATAAGTAGAAGTCCTATGCCAAGAAAATGCCATTTTGGGTATCCTTTAAGCAGCCTTTGTAATCTCCAGTTGTTCAACTGGCTTCCGAGAATTCTTAGTTCCCTTCAAGTCTTTCCCCCTTTCACCTTATATTGACACTACAAGTTCTCACTTTCTTCTTATTTAAGTCACAAATCTCCCCAACTCGATATTATCTGAATCTTCGGATGCTGAGAGCTCAAATTCTCATCAAAATTCTAAATTTCATATTCTAACATTTCAAATTTTTCCAGATAGATCAGCGAATTTACCACCAATAAATTAAAGTTAATTCTTGGGAAAAGACACTTGCCATTAACGACAATCCAAGCAAATTTACTGTTGATTCTCAAAATCCACATCAATCTGCATTCTGCAACATCCAATACAAGAATTCTAAAAAAAAGAGTTAAAGATCCCAATTCCAATTTCAATCATTGAATTTCCGTCCAACAAAACTGACCGAACCAAATCAATCACGCCATCATCTTCATAATACATCAGCCAAGCGCTGCACTTTGCTTGAAATTCGAGTGTTTAACAATCAGAAAACTGTGACGAACAACAAGAACTTAACTTAAAATAAGAGTGATTTACAAGTAGAAATTGTCTGTGATGAGCAACAATCACGAACTTGCCTAAGACGAAAATAGTGGAGCAGCTGGAGATGGCTTCTTCGAAGAAACCCTAACTTTTTCTGCAATCCTTCATTGGTTTTCGCCATTATTATCAACTTCGAGTTCATGCTGTTCAATTTCACTTTGGAGTAGCTCTCTGCACATACAGAAAAGTGAACGGTTGTTTTGTCAAAATTATGGCTGTGCGAAATGGAAATGGTGCGGTGACTGGGTTTTTTTGTTACTCAAATATATATATATATATGGGAGCGGATCAGGTCCGGACTCCCGCATTCGGTTAAAATGCGAATTTTTTTTTTTAAACAACTAGAAAAAAAAGTTTAATATTTTATAGAATTGGAATTTTTTTATAATACAATATTTTGGACGTGATTTAGATACATATAACAAAACAGCCTATACAGTCACGTCCAAAACACTGTATTATAGAAAAATTTCAATTCCATAAAATATTAAAAAAAAATTCTAGTTAATTTTTTTTTATAAAAAAAGGTCCGAATTTTAAAAAAATCCGAGAGTCCGAACCTGATCAGTTTTGTGTGTGTGTATATATATATATATATATATATATATATATATATATATATATATATATAAACAGTTGTGTAACTTTTGGGTCACAGCTATGGTCGCCATAAAATGCAGAATATAATCGTGGCTATAGTCCCAAAAAAATTATGGTCATGGCGAATGTATACTACTACTAACTATTTTATATATATATATATATATATATATATATATATATATATATATATATATATATATAGGGTATTCATCCATGGCAAACGTTTGCCATGGACACTATTCAGCAAACAAGTTGATTACCGTTGATCTGGACAATGGAAGGCTGTGATTTGGTGAAAGTTTTTCCCTGCCACATAAGCTACGACATGGCAGCTGCTTTTTTTTTTTTTTTCCGGTTTGCAAATTACATTACTGCCCCTAATTAAATTACATGCCTAAGCTATACTGGTCATTTGTATGGTGTATATCCCACCCATATGGCCCATATGCTATGTAAAGATAAGTTTATATTTATGTATACATAATGTAAAAATAAAAGATAATGATACATAATATAAAAATAAAAGATAATGATAAGATAAGTCTGAATAAAAGATAAACTTATTTTTATAAATATATAATGTAAAAATAAGATAAGTTTGAATAAAAGATAAATTTATCTTTTATAATAAAATAAATTTATCTTTTATTATAAAAACATAAATTTATCTTTTACAATAAAATAAATTTATCTTTTATAATAAACTAAATTTATGTTTTTATTATAAAATTTAAATTTTATATTTTATTATAAATGATAAATTTATTTTGTGTAAAATTTATTTATCTTTTATTCACTAATGCACGGATTTGGTCCTGCAACCTCATAGTAAACATGGATTTAGTGATAGTGCTTAGTTAAATTAAAAATATATTAATAACTTATCAATTCATTATGCAAAAGAGTCGATAATATACAAAGTTTTGAGTTTCGTCGAGCTACTAAATTGTTAATTTTTCCCTCATAAGATAATTCAAATTTTAAATGTGATTATTGAGAATTGTGTGCAGACTTTGAAGTTATTAAGCTTTTTTGTCAAAGGTAATAATGTTAAAAATTTCAACTGAATATAGAAAAAATAAAAATAAAACTTATCATATTATCTTTAGAAAAATTTGTATTAAAATAACTCTTTTTTTAAAAAAAAATGTTAATAAAATCATTTAATGACTAATTCTAAGACAATTCAGTTTGACTTAAATAATTGTATCTTTAATTTTAGAAATGATTTGACTTAATTAAATTGTATATTTAATTTTAAAAGTGAGAGATTATATTAGATTAAAAAAAAATAGGTTTAAGCATAGGACAGTTTTAAAGAAAAGGTTTGTAAGGCCTGTTCGAAAACTCTTTATTTTAAATAATTTATAAGTTAAAATATAAGTTGAGTTATAAGTTATTTTATATTGAGACTTATAAATAAAAGGGTTCGGCATTAATTTGATTTATAAGTCAAAAATTAAGGTAAAATAAATTATGAAGTTGTTTGACTCAATATGATTTATAAGTTAAAAATAATGTAAATATTATTAAAAAAAAGAATATTAATAATAATAAGGACAAAATAAAAATTATATTTGGTCACAATTCACAAATAATTACTTATTTTTGTTTACTTAAAAACTAACTTATAAGTTAAAAAATAAGTACCTCTCAAACTCAAACAGACTTATAAATTGATTTGGTTTGATCAACTTATAAGTCACGGCCGAACACCCCCTTAGTAACGTACGTTTAGACCAGGGACACTATTTTGAGAGCTATAAATAAAACCGGTGGGCTGTGGGATTCTCAATCAGTAGGTCTAGTACTGAGACAAGTGTAAAATTAAAAACCCTAAATTTCAAGGTTTCCTTTAGCAATTCACTCTCTACTTTTGAAGGAACTGCCGGAGCTCATCATAGGCAATGAACAAATAACTCAATTTTTCTGAGTATCTGAAACTGTAAGTACCCCATTAATTTATCTTATTCTTCAATTAATCTGTCTGCACACATATATATATATATATATATATATATATACATAAAATTGTAGGTACAGAATTGAACTTGAATTTTGAATATTGTATATGTTTTATGCATCATTTTGATGCCCTAGGTTTTGATTACGAGCTATATATCTGCAAAGCCTTGTTTTTTTTTCTCCCTGATACATCAAGAGTTTCAATTTAGTGTGCATATGCACAAAAAGTGATAGGAATGATAGCTGTCTAGAGCAAAACCAGAAATTTCAGCTAGAAAGGCTCAAATTTACTGTATAGAATAGTGCCCCACATTTGGCATTTGTTTTCCCTTCAGCTTCTGAATTGAGAAGCTAACCATTTTTGTACCCAATGGGTTACAAAATTAGAAATACATTTTGTGTTTTTAAGTCAATGTGCGAAACCCTAGAATTGAAATTTATAAATATTTATTTGAATTTAGTAAAAAAATAACTTTTCTAAACTAACTAAAAAGTACTACTAGTTGTCATATTTTTATTTTTTAAAACATAAATTAATTCATATCAGTATTTAATTTTAGAATTTCGCAAACCAACTTAAAAAGTCAAAATGTATCTCTAATTTTGGAACCGAGGGAGTAATATCTAAATCTGTACATAGATATTACTGATATCATGTTATTTCTGAACTTTGCATAATCCAATTGGGTTATTTGAGTTGTATTATATCGCTATAGTTGCACATGTTGTTTATATCGGGAGAAATATGCACTGAGAGGTATTCTGCTTGATTTAAGCATTGAGGAGATACATTCCTTGATACAAGCTGATGAATGGAAACAGATTACATGAGTAGAATAATAAAGCAATATTTTGACATTTTATTTAGTGATTATATAATAGTAATCATAATCTATTTGTACAATGGCAGTTCCGCGTGACATATGTAACAGTTATTCGATAGTATCCAATAATTATAGAAAGTACAAAGATCAGTATTAGAGAAACTAGGATGCTGCAACTTCACCATTGGAGTTCATGGGAGATATCATTCGAGCTAATATTGGCTCTAAGATATAATTTTAGCCTTTTTTGTATTTTTATTTAGTCCAAGACATCTTTTTATAATTATCTAGTTTGAGTATCTCATGTGAATTACTCTACTTTCAGTAGAATTGTGCTGTATAGTTAACAACTTTGCTAAAAATTTAAAATTCTAGTTGATTTTGTTGCCTTTGATTTTTTTTCATAATTGTCAGTTCCATGTTTCGACTTTCATCTGCTTAGGTATCACCAATGATTTTTTTATATTTATTCTATAAATTTGATCACGAACACTCAGCATGAGTAGCACTTGTTACAGGCTTCCCAAAATTTCTGTCAACATGTCAGTTCAGTTGACACCTTCCAAAAGAACATATGATCGGAACGAGCCAAACGTTAAAGGGAAGTGGCAGAAGACAGCAGCCTTTACTTCACAAAATTTGAGAATCCCTCCTGGAACCACTTTCTTCCGTGTACTCTGCCCCGCTTCCAAGGGTGGCAGTGTTATTGGAAAAGGTGGAGGCATTATATCACAAATTCGTCAGGAAACAGGTGCAAAGGTCAGAGTTGAGGAAACTGTCCCTGGATGTGATGAGAGAATTATTATTATTGTTGGATCTGATAAGGAGAATGAAGTTGGTAGTGAACAAGGCAAAGTGGATGATGAAGAAACGAATGCAACTGATGAGGTTGATAATGCAGATGAACTAGATGAGGATGGTAAAGATAAACAATCTGTTCCTGTTGAAGATTCACAGTCGGAAAAAGGACCTTCCTCTGCTCAGAAGGCTCTGCTACTTGTGTTTGAAAGAATAGCTGAAGAAGACTCAGAGATGGATGGAGGGGATGAAGAAAGTGACAAGACTTCCACATTTTCTGTAAGGTTACTTGTACTTTCTACCCAAGTAGGCTGCCTTCTGGGGAAAGGTGGCAGTGTAATCAAGCAAATGTCGTCTGAAAGTGGGGCACAGATAAGAATTCTTCCGAGGGATAAACTACCTGTTTGTGCTTCTTCTTCTGATGAATTGGTTCAGGTAATCTGGTGATTAATTTCATTTCATATATTATTTAACACATACTACATGATTATACTGTAAAATCAGCATACATCAGTTATTTGCAATATTGTAACCTATTTTGGGGTGTAGATTATATGCAGATGGCAATAATAAGATGACTGAAATGCTTTTAATTAATGTTTGGTTTCCCTTGAGTAAAAAGTTGTTCCACTGATTTTGAGTCTGAGACTGTAGCTGTTATCTTTGATTACCAATTATATTAGGTTTAGCTACTAGTGAGGCAGACCCACAAAAGAAAGAAAGGAAAGAAGAAGAAGAAGCTACAGCTAGGGAGCTCAGTTTTAAAAGGAAGTGGATAGTCTTTGACCTTGCAAAATTTTTGTTAATCCAAAATATAATAAATAGCAAAATGAAGTAAAATTGGTGCTGTATGTGATAGCTGTGTACCTTATATATTATCTACTAGTAAGAATAAGATGGTCGCAATGAAGAAAAATAGTAGAACTTCTTTTGTTATTCCGCCAGGTTGACCATGTAGATTTCGCTGCTTCTCAACTTTGATACAAGTTCCTGGTTTCATCATTGACTTGTAACATTTGTTAACATAACTGACTTGGATGAGAGTATTATAAGTTTTATAACTTCTGGTAGTTTGTTCTTTTCGTAAAGTTTCACTAGGTCATTGTCCTTCATAACTTTATTTTGCAGATTTCTGGGAGCCTGGATACAGTTAGGAAAGCTCTTCTATGTGTCTCTCAACAGCTTCTGGAGAATCCGCCTCGGGGCAATGACTCCCTCTCTGGTGGGCCATCATCTCATTCCTTTGGTCGTCCTTTTCCTAGGCCAGAGGCATTCCCACCACAAAACTATCCTTTTCCTTCCCAAGGACCTCCTTATGCTGTTGGGCCTCGTGATGGTGATAGTGGTATACCTGGCCGCATGAATCCTTCCCAGGATATCCTAACCTTTCGATTATTATGTCCTGATGAAAAAGCTGGAGGTGTGATTGGAAAGGGAGGTTCTATTGTTAAGGCACTTCAGCATGAGAGTGGCTGTGAGATTAAAGTTCTTGAACCAGTGCCTGATTCAGAGGACCGTGTTATCATCATATCTGGTCCAGCGGTACTGTTTTGTTACTTCCTTTTCTCTTAGATCTCTTAAAGGTTTTGGATTTCTATATTCTTTTTTTTCAGCTATTTTTAATTAATGGTATAAAACAAGAAATGACATATATAAGGAAATTATTACTGCAGCACCCAGATGATAGGATATCTGCTGCACAAGATGCAGTTCTTCGTGTACAGACGAGGATAGTTAGGGCTGCACCTGAGAGCAAGGAGAAGACGGTGATAGCCAAAATTCTCATCTCTTCCAATCAAATTGGATGTCTCCTTGGCAAGGGTGGTGCTATTATAGCTGAAATGAGAAAATTTACTGGGGCTTATATTCGTATATTGGGGAAGGATCAAATTCCAAAGTGTGCTTTAGAAAATGAAGAAATAGTTCAGGTGTGGTTACATGACAAGGTTGCATATTTTTTATTGTACCTGTTCATGATATTTCATATTTGTGGTGTATATCACGTGGTATTTATATGTATCTACGGGTGTTAAACTTTTTTCGATTAAACCTTGGTGTAATTTCCTTGCGACTTCCCTGTTTTTTGGACAGATAAATGGAGAATTTGACGCAGTTCAGGAGGCCCTTTTGCAGATAACTAGTAGGCTGCGCAACCATTTCTTTCGTGATGCATTTCCTTCTCTCAACCATCCTTCAAATCATGCCTTTCCAGATCAAGGACCTCCATTTCCTTTATACATGGGAAGAAGGGAACTTTCCCCTCCTGGAATGTATTCCAACAGAGGCCCATCATTTCACAATTTTGATGCTGGTGGCCTCCCTGCATATGGTGGTTTTCATCCCCATGAAGATCGCCCCCCTTTTATGCACATCCACAGACCAGGTTTCCCCCCTCATCCTTCTGAAAGAATGTCATCTTCAGCCCCATGGGGACCTCAGGTATAAGCTATTTTTGTTACTTCTGGGGTTATCTTTACTTGACGAATTCTTCCTGATCAATCATATTATTGGCAGTCCTTTGTGTTTTCAGAAGGCATGCCCGACTGCTTAATCAATTTTCTTCTCTTATGACAATTTCACTGAAATTTGCAATTTCCTTGTGATATTTTGTTTTATTTTTTTGGGTAAGTTGTGCCAGGCTGTTCCTTGATAATTGGTATTCTATTTATGATAATCTGACAGCACATTGTGGTTGCGTTGTGGCAATTTGTTGTTTAAGAGAGAGTTTGCAGTAAATATATCTTTGATAAATATGAGGATCATTTTTAGCCTACCTCAACAATTTGGGATAAAAGACTGTTTTTGATGTTGTAACATCACTGATAAATGTCTCTGTTTAGGCTAAAATAGTTGTATACCTGTATGGCAGCAAGGATACCCATAGATATTAGAACAGAAATTTATGTTATTATACCTTTAAGTGAGATGATTACTAATTTTAAAATGGCTTTTTAGGGACCAAGTGAAGGTGGCCCTATAGGCTTCCCAGACTATGCCGAAGGTCCACAGAGAAGAATAGGTGGATTTGGAGGGTTCGTACATTCTAGAAATTTAATGGAATTTGGGTTAATTATTTCCCTTCATACTAATTGCTTACTTGAAAAATTTATATGACTTTTTGTTTATTGTTTTCAACTTTTAATGTAATTTTTTATGCAGAGGAAGTCATCCAGCTATTATAACAAACACCACCGTGGAAGTTGTTGTACCTAGTTCTGCTGTTCCTGCAATTTATGGAGAGGATGGTGGATGTCTAAAACAAATTCTGGAGGTACATCTGATCAGAAATTTTATTGGATAGAATTTTTTTCCACCTATTATATGAAAACATAACATCCCTTGTACAATTTATCTTTCAAAAAACATAACATGTTTTATACATACGTCATTCTGGATATTGGATCCGTTGTTTGTTTGTGAATTTGTTTCGCATGAGAATGCTTAATGACATAGGACATTATTCTTTTCAATTGATGGTATCCGATTGTGTTAGATACTTATAAAGCTAATTATTTCTACAAGAAGATGCACAAGAAAAAACCCAAGTATCGACACTTGACAGACTATTTTATTTGTCCTAATTACAAAATGCATGCTTATTAAGATTCAAGAAACTCTTTTTACTCCAAATTACCCTTCCTGCTCTATTAATTATCTCTCTCCTACATCTCTCTCCCCTGATACAGAGCCGCGCCCCTTTAATAATACGATGAGAAGAAGACCCGGCCTCCTTTTTTTTTTGTTTTTTTTTGTTCAACAGACCAATCCTTATTTACTACATCTTTTTTGGGGTGTATATCTTTTTTATGAATGGCATGAATATTTCTCTGGCATTATTTTTCTGAAGAGAATTGGAACTAACATTGTTTCAGATATCCGATGCAAAAATTACAATCACTGATCCTAAACCGGGAGCGGCAGAAACTGCGATTATAATATCTGGGACTCCTGAGCAGACCCATGCGGCACAGAGTCTGATTCAAGCATTTGTTATTAGTGAGTCCGTAGCTCCATGATCTTTCAAACTGAGGTAATGCTCTTAGTTAGCTTCTTGTTTCATTTTTTTGGCTAAAATGATTGCAGATGACTTACTTACTTTCTCTTCTTGTTTGAAACTTTCCGTCTCAGCAGCTGAAGATTTTGGTTACTAGAGAGCAGGTGGTTTGACAGGATTAATAACGTTGCTGATTCCTTTCTTTAAACTCAATTGGAAGGGGGCTGTTTGAGAAATCAAATTGTAAACTTGGTGGCCAATGAAGGGATTAAAATGAAAATCGAGATGCTTCTGACTTGCATAATTAGATAGTTTTTATAACAAGAATTATAGCTACATGCTTTAGACATTTGCCGGGAAGTCTGTTCTAAATTTATAATGTCAGAACTTGTGTGTATTATTAATTCCTTTTAGCTAATTATCTTTATGAAATTTATGCTCTATTGCTCTTGAGGAAGTCCTACGCACTTGCTAGTTTTCGTTGAAAATGATGCACTTCTTTACGGAGGGAGGGAGGGAATAATTTCGAAATTACTCTACCGTTTTAAAATTAGAAGATGATTTTGAAAGAAAAATTCATTTTATAATTTTTTTTTAATAACTTTAAAATTTTGAGTCTCCAACTGTCTTTAAAAAAAAAATAATAATAATCTCTAGTCTAAGAAGTTATTCAATTTTATTTTTTAAAGATTTGGGGAGGTTTCTTGTAAAGACCCTCTCTTAAATCTCTTATTTGTTTTTATTTTTCTTGTTTGATTTGTATGATGGCATGTTATTCGGGTTCTGACATTAAAGAATTGGCTAGATCAACAATTTCTATTGTGATATATTTAATATCCGTATTTTAGGAATAACTATAATGTTCACTAGTTTTTGGTTACAATTGGCCCATCTTTCTGATTTGATTTACTGTTTGAAGAGATTATGTTTGTATTCTTTTATCACTTTGTAATCTTTTAATGAATTGTAATTGTAATATATTTGGAAAATTGATATTTTTACGAGTTAATTTGATATTTCTACAAGTGAGTTTCATTTTTAACTAAATCAACCCGACTAACTATATAATTTAATTTTTTTTTTAATTTGTCCTTATTTAATAAAAGTTAAATTTAATTTATTTTAACTATTGCTAAAAATTCAATTCAAATTGAACCAAGATAAGATAGCACTTCATCGTTTTGATATTCAAATAAATTTTAATCACTAAATTTGATTTGTACCCCATGTATATATTTTTTATTTAAAAATTGAACACAATTTTTATCTTTTATTTAAAAATAGAGACCATGAAACTAACTAGCAAATATAGAGTGATTTTGCTTTAGCAAACTTAAGTTGGTACTACAAAGTTAAGCACATCACCCCGCATAGATTTTTGATTTTATATATAATCTATCAAGTATGTAAGATCCCAATTTTTATGAATAAAAATTTAATTTTTTCTGAATAGTATTCTAAATAGTACAAATGACAATTTAATAAATGCTATAGTTATGGGTTATATGTGCAAATTTTATAAAATAAACAAGATGTCATAAAATATTCGTTTGGTCGAGAAATATTCTTTTTATTGGGGAATATTCGTACGACGGCACAATCATTGGTGGACCCCAAAACGAAATAACTGTCGGATATAGAAAGCGACAAAAATAATATTTTTATAAAAATAACGAAAAACTTTTACCGTTAAACTGTTGAAATACTAGGTGATAAAAGTACAGTAATACACGTTGCACAGTAGCACACGATATTGTACAATATCTCTGATTATTGATTCTTACGTAAAAAGTCACTCAGTATTTCATTCAATTATTGCCACAGTAGTTGCTGCATAATATCTCATTTATTGATTCAATAATTGTTACAGTAACATCTGTACAATATTTTATATTATTAAATCAATAATTAACACGACAGAGTTAGTCATATTATTATTAGCATTATTGACAATGTCTAGAAAGTTCTGTCGAGAAAAGAGGTTAGGTTATTTAATTGTGCACCAGTAAGGAGAAATTCTTATCAGAAAACCCTCTCTTTCTTGGGAACGATCTGGTTGTTAATATTGTGAGTTATAATATTAATGATGAATAATTGTTGAAAGATTAAAAATGTATTGATAAAAGATAAGTGATTTGTGGTAGATATTTATTCAATTTTTAATACAAATAGAGGGATTTGTTATAAAGCATTTGTAATAAGTTTGGCTTATTATTACATGGACCCTCATGTGTCAATTTGTCAAATTATTGATAAAAAGTTAACTCTGTTTTATTTTATTATTATTATTATAATAGTAATAAAACACAAATTTTTTTATAATATATATAAAGTTATTTGTTTTATTAGAATATATTATATTATATATAAAGTTTTTGTTTTATTAGAATAATTTATTGCATAGTGCTGCATAGTAAAATCAAATTTTCGTCGAATTCGTCAGTGAGTTTTTTTTACTGTTTGTCCGTGATTTTTTTTAAATAGTGCCCTGCCATTCTCCTATAAATAGGTTGCTTAGTTAAGAAATGAAAATGACACTAGAAATTCTTCTTCTATAATATTGTGCGTATTTCTTTTGAGTATAAGGATATTTTGAGTGTAGCAAATAATGCAAGAATTTCTCAACATAATCTCCGTTATAAACAGTCATATTTAGTCTCCTACTAAGGTAAAAGATGTTATTTTCTTCATACTCATAAAGGTTATCATTCTATTCCTTATTAATCTGTGGAAATAACATGTCTACACGGATTACCGCATGCCTGATGAATAACCATTCGTATTCATTATTTATTAAGTTGTGAAAATGATCTGTGTACGCGGATTATCGCATGACGGGTGAAAAATCATTTGCAGTTTCGTATATTATTTCATACTTGTATGAGATATCATTTCTTTTGTACTTGTCAAGGGATATCGTTTTCTTTCATATTTTTCTCTATTTATGGTACAAAATTATTGTTTGTTTTCATAACTTTATTGTTAAATTGTGAAAATCCCTGAAATTAGTAGGATATCTTTAATAGTTTGCGCTTCATCTAATATCATTTCATTGAAATATTGATCTGAACTTTCTTATTAAATTTTAATCTATTCATCTGGAGTACTATTCATCCGAGTTACTATTTATCTGGGGTACTATTCATGCAGGAGTACTATTCACGATGGAATTTAATTTCTTTTCTTTGTCCAAATTATCTTCGATATATGAATCTCGAATATCATTCTTGAATTTTACTCCACAATTGGTGATCATGTTGATAATTTCGACATTCTTGAACTATGAATAAATTAAATTATAAATCTCTAATATTTATCATTGATATCACTTGATTCATTATTTATATCATTGTCATCATCCTCATGCTTATTTTGTGATGAAAGTCATCTTAGGCCTGTAGTGTAAAGATGGACGGTTAATTGGTATGATTATGACCAGAAATTGTGTATTGGTATAATCATGACTTTTAATATTACAGATAAATATTTGTGGTGAAAGTCTTCTTTGGTCTGTAGTGTATAGATGGACAAGTGTTTGGCATGATTGTAAGACCCCAACTTTCATAAATAAAGATTAATTTTTTTCGAAATATATTTTTGAAGATTAAGGTGTGAATTTGTTATAATGTTATAGTTGTAGGTAATATTTATAAATTTTGCAAAATAAGCAAACTGTTATAAAATATTCGATTGGTCGGAGAATATTCGTTTTAACAGGGAATATTCGTACGACGGCACAATCATTGGTGGACCCCACAATAAAATTATTATCGAAGTTAGAAAATGACAGAAATATCTTTTTATAAAAATAACGGCGAAAGTTTTACCGTTAACTGTTGAAATACCCGGTGATAAAAAATGCTGAATGTCGCTGGTGATTGTATAAGTAGACACGATATTTGATGCTTACGTGAGAAGTCACTCGATTATACTCAATTATTGCTAGAGTAATTGCTGCATAATATCTCACATTATTGATTCTATTATTGTCATAGTATCATCTGCATAATATTTTATATTATTAAATCAATAATTGAGATGACAAGTTATTCATATTATTATTTGCATAATTAACAATGTCTTAGAAAGTTCTGTCGATGAAAGAGGTTTGGTCACCTAATTGCGCGCCAATAGGGAGAAATTCTTATCGGAAAGCCTCCTCTTTCCTGGGAACGATCTGGTTGTTAATATTGTGAGTTATAATAATGATGAATAAATGTTGTTAAAAATATTGAGGAGATTTTTATGAAGTATTTGTTGTAAATTTTGGCGTATTATTTTAGACCCCCACTTACCCATTTTTTAAAATAATTGATAGAAAGTTATTCAGTATTATATATATATATATGATATGACGTATATAGGGGGGTGGGGTGGGGTGGGGTGGGGGTGGGGTGGGGGAAAGTAATGGGGGAAAAGGGAGAGTATATATATATATATATATATATTATAATAAGTTTTCTTTTATATGAAAAATAGAATATATTATATTTTATTATGTATAGTATTTGTACAGTGTCTGCATAGTATTTGGATAGTAAAATCATGTGAAATCTGATTTTTCATAAGGCGTCCGTGATTTTTTAAAACTGTGCGTCTGTGATTTTTTTAAACTGTACCCCTTCCATTCTCCTATAAATAAGATGCTTAGTTTAGAATTAAAAATCACACCAGAATTAGAGAATTCTTCGTCTATAATATTGAGCGTATTTCTTTCGAGTTTTAGGAAGTTTTGAGTATAGAAAACAGTGAAAGTTTTCTTCAAGAATATCCCCGATATACCAGTTAGAATACTCTTCTTTTTAAGGTAAGAGATATTATTTTTGTTCAATATTCGTAAGAAATAATATTTTCTTCCATACTCTGTAGTATGTAAGTAATATTATTTCGTTTCAGATTCTGAATTCTACACTCATTTTATTAAGTTTTGGCTTCTATACTCCATGAAAGTAGTAGAATATCCTCGAAATTTGTGCTTCATCTAGTATCTTTTCATGAAAATATTATTCTGAACATTCTTGATAAGTTTTAACTTTTTTATGCCTGAGTACTATTCACGGGGTACTATTTTTGAAGTACTATTCACGTAGTACTATTTTTGAAGTACTATTCACAGGGTACTATTCCCGAAGTACTATTCACGGGGTACTAGTCACTAGGGTACTATTCATCCGGAGTACTATTCATGACAAAAAAATTAATTTTTTTTGGTCCAAATCATTTTTGATACAATATTATTCTTGAATTTTACTCAACAAAGCAGTATCATGTTGAAAATTTGGACATTATTATATTCTAGATAAATTAAATTATAAATCTTTAAAAATTTATCCTTTGCTTTCTTTTAATTGAATTTTTATATCATTATCATCATCTTCATGCTTATGATGTGGTAAAAATCATCTTTGGTCCGTAGTGCGTAGATGGACTGTTGATTGATGTGATTATGACCAGTGATCATTCGGTATAATCATGACCTGTAATGTTACAAATGATAAAAGTCCTCATTGGCCCATAATATATTGAAGGACAGTTGTTGGCATGATCATGACCATTGATGATTACACGAATATCCTTGGCCCGTAGTGAATGGATAATTCGTGAACGTGATACTAATGAATATCCTTGGCCCGTAGTGCAGAGATGATTCGATTATGTGGATTATTTATTAAGCTGAGTCTCAGCGATAAAATTGATGATAAACTTTTTAAATCATAGAAGATAGTAGATATCGCTCTTTACTTGACTCTTCTAATGGATTGCTTATTTCGCTGCAGTTAAACTTGATGTTTATTATATTTTATTAGTTTAACACTGTTGAATGCTAACGATAATTTATTCTGTATTATCTTAGTCATAATATTTCTTACTGGGCTAGTTGAGCTCACCCTTTTGCTTTCATTGCTCTCTTCAGAAAATGAGAACGTAGCCGGGACTAGTCGGGGAATGAAGTGACGGTCCGAGATGGTTGTTTTAGTAATCCTCACTATTTAGTGTGATAATAAATGTAATGAGGATTGAATTTGAGTTTGGATATTGCCTAGAAGACAATATTCGTATTATAACTCTCAGCTATCTTTTTTCGTATTTTACACGACAGCTGTATAATTAAGTTTGTATTTGAATTTTGTACCATGTATTTGGCGACCCAAAGTGGGTGATGTATACCTATTTTGGGGGCGTCACAATTGGTATCAAAGCTTAGGGATATGATCCCTGGCTAAGATGTGAGACTAGAACTAAGGGGGAGAGACGGGAAAATCTGTAAGACCCCAACTTTTATGAATGAAGAATATTTTTTTTCCGAAATATGTTTTTGAATATTATGGTGTGAATATGATATAATGTTATAGTTGTGGGTAATATTTATAAATTTTACAAAGTAAGCAAGTTGTTATAAAATATTCGATTGGTCGAGAAATATTTATTTTAAAAGGTAATATTCGTACGACGGCACAATCATTGGTGGACCCCATAACGGAAGTTTTGTCATAGTTAAAAAATGACAGAAATATCTTTTTATAAAAATAACGGTGAAAATTTTACCGTTAAACTGTTGAACTACCCGGTGGTAAAGAAATGCGATGTCTGGCGTGGTTGTAGTAGCACATACGGTATTGATTATTGATGTTTACGTGAGAAGTCACTCGGTTATACTCAATTATTGCTACGAAGAATTCTTTGCATAATATCTCTCATATTATTGATTCAATTATTGTCACAGTATCATCTGCATAATATTTTATATTATTAAATCAATAATTGAGACGACAAAGTTATTCATATTATTATTTTTAATATTGACGATGTCTAGAAAGTTCTGTCGAGGAGAAGTTTGGTCACCTAATTGTCCTAATAGGGAGAAATCCTTATCGGAAAGCCCCCTCTTTCTTGGGAATGATCTGATTGTTAAATATTCCGAGTTATAATATTAATGATGAATAAATTCGTGTTGATTAAAGATGAAATTGATATTTTTATTATGTTGAGATTATTAGTGTTAGTGGAAATCGACATTTATTTCGATAAGGTTATATTGACCAATCGGTTAATTAATCGGATAAATGAGTAATTAATTGCTATTAATTCACATGCTTATAATTATTTGTTCACATGTATGTACTATTAATTTACATGCATGTACTATTAGGGGAAGTGGTGCAAGATTGATAATACTTGCATGACTAAATTAAAAATAGAGGTATAAATGAAGGTACTACACTGTAACTATTTTTTTTCACATGTATAGAACTATTGATTCACATGATGTACTATTAGGGGAGGTAGTGCAAGTTTGATAATACTTGTAGGACTAAATTAAAAATAGAAGAAAAGATGAAGGTATTATACTGTAATATTTTGAGCCTCAAAATGTGCAATTATCGAAACTATATTTTCCTATAAATAGAAGCTCATTCTTCTTTCATTCTCACCAATTCACTAAGACTCACAAGAGAAATTATATAGAGAAAGAAGAATAGAAGTCTGCTACTTCACTATTCTAATATCCAGTCTTCTTCTGAGGTAAGGGATATTATTTTTGTTCAGTATTCATAAGGAATAATATTTTCTTCCATACTCTGTAGTATGTGAGTAATATTATTTCGTCTCATATTCTTGATTATACTCTCATTCTGTTAAAGTATTGCTTCTATACTCCGTGAAATTAGTAGAATATCCTTGATATTTGCGCTTCATCCAGTATCTTTTCATGGAAATATTATTCTGAGCTTTCTTGATAATTATTGATATTTTTATTCTGAAATACTATTCATGAGTTACTATTTATGGGTTACTATTTACCCAATTACTATTCACTCGGGTATTCGGGGCACTTTTTATGCCGGAGTACTATTCACGAGTTATTATTCACCCGGTTAATATTCACTCAAATATTTTTCACTCGGGTATTTGGGGCACTTTTTATTTTGGGGTACTATTCACGAGGTACTATTTCTGAAGTATTATTCACAGGGTACTGTTCACGGCGTACTATTTATCCGAAAAATATATTTCTTTTCTGTCCAAATTATTTTTGATACATGAGTATTATTCTTGAATTTTACTCTACAAAGCAGTATCATGTTGACAATTTGGATATTTTTAAACTCTGGATAAATTTAAAGTCTTTAATATTTATCCTTGATTTTGTTTGATTAATGTTTATATCATTGTCATCATTCTCATGTTTATATTGTGATGAAAGTCATGTTTGGCTTACGTGCATAGATAGACTGTTGATTGGTATGATTATGACCAGGGATCATTCGGTATAATCATGACCCATAATATTACAAATGATGTGGTAAAGTCTTCATTGGCCCGTAGTGCATTGATTGACAATTGTTGGTATGATTATGACTAAGGATTATTCGGTATAATCATGACCATTGATGATTACATGAATATCCTTGGCCTGTAGTACAAGGATGATTCAATGATGTGGTTATTTATTAAGATGAGTCTCAGCGATAAAGTGGATGAAAAACTTTTTAAATCATAAAAGATAGTAGATATCATGCTCTACTTGACTCTTCTAATGGATTGCTTATTCCGTTGTAGTTAAACTTGATGTTTATTGTATTTTATCAGTTTAACATTGTTGAAGGCTAATGATAATTTATTTTGCATTATCTTAGTCATAATATTTCTTACTGGGCTAGTTGAGCTCACCCTTTTGCTTTCATTGTTCTCTTCAGGAAATTAGAATGTAGCCGGAACTAGTCGGGGAATAGAGTGACGGTCCGAGATGGTTATTTTAGTAGTCCTCACTACTTAGTATGATAATAAATGTAATGAGGATTGAATTTGAGTTTAGATATTGTTTATGAGACAATATTCATGTAAAAACTCAGCTATGTTTTATCGTATTTTTACACGACAGTTGTACTAAAAAAGTTTGTATTTGATTTCTGTACCATGTATTTGGCGACTCAAGATGGGTGATGTATACCTATTTTGGGGGCGTCACAAAATCCTTCGCTAGTATGACCTATCTAAGTTTATTTGTTATTTAATTGGTCGGTCAGAATATATGAATAATATGTGGTATGTCAATTAACCCTTGTTTTGTGGCAGTGTTTGAAAATGGCATCTAAAAATGTCGAGTTAAGCAATGGAGCACATGAGACCGTTGAGTCACCACTGATCAATACCCAGCATAATGTGCATCAGCAAGGTAATAATCCTCAGATGAACAACAACACCGACCAAATGATGAACGATGGGATGTTCAGAGGCTTTATGCAATTGATGCAACATCAGGCGAATGAGACTCTTGTTCAAAATGTAGGTGGAAACACTAGCAACTCTCGGATGGTCACCGTAAAGCAGTTCAAGGAGCTGGGACCACCAGATTTTTGGGAAAGTCAGAACCACTTAAGGTGGAGACGTGGATAAAGCAGATCACCAAGATTTTTGATGTCTTGATATGCTCCAAGGAGCAAAAGGTTCTCTTTGCCACCTTCATGTTGCGAGGAGAGACAGATTACTGATGGGAATCTATAAAGCGTACTCAACCTGCAGCACTAAAGATGTCTTGGGAGAAGTTCCAAGAACTGTTCAACGACAAGTACTTTCCAGAAAGTATTCATCACATGAAGGAGGTAAAGTTCATCAAGCTGAAGAAAAATAATATGACCATGTCGCAGTACGAGGCTAAGTTTGCCGAGTTGTCTCGGTTTGCATCCCATTTGGTTGATAATGAGGAGAGAATGACACGAATATTTCTGCGAGGTTTGAAACCCGAAATACATCAATACCTCATTTCTCACAAGCTGTGTTTGTATTCAGATATTGTAAATAGGGCTCAGTTATTGGAGCGCGATAATGAGTCAACCCAACCAAGAGAGAGCAACCGGCAAAATGATAATACCAGTGGTAGCAGTCATCGAAGCGGTGACAACAAACGTGGAGAAATTAACAAGCCAGAAATGGTAACCACTTCGATGATAATCATGGCCAAGATAATAGAAGTGGAAAATTCAAGAAGAGGAGATTCAATAATGATGGAAAGACGTTAGCACCAGCACCTGTTGTTAAGGAAGGAGAACGACCGCCGATCTTATGTTACAAATACGGAGGGGAGGGACACATCAGTTCAAACTGTACGCAACAGTCCAAAACATGTTATAATTACGGAAGAGAAGGTCACCTATCCCGATTTTGTCATTCAGTGAAGTCAAGTCCTGCTGGGATGGAGGCACCAAAAGCCATCCCGGAGAAGTTAAAGCCAGTAGTTCAAGGGAGAGCATTTGTCATAACCTCCCAAGAAGCGAGGAATCCGAACGAGGTTATCACGGGTAAGCTAATCATAAACTCTAGCGAAATCTATACCTTATTTGATACCAGTTCTACCCATTCTTTTATTTCTCCTAAATTTAACTTCAGAGAAATTAGACTTTGACTTATCTGTTGAAACTCCGTTGGGAAACCTTCATTACATCCACTGTTTATAAGTCTTGTTTGATTCAAATCGGCAACCGCATGTTACCTGTCGATCTTATATCTTTGAAAATACTTGCATTCGATGTGATTTTAGGAATTGATTGGTTAACTACTCATCATGCTAAAATTAATTTAATTATTTTCGTAAGGTTGTTAGTTTTAATATTTTTAACCAACCTATTATGAGAATTCAAGCAACCAAACCACTAAAGTCAATCATTGTTATATCAAGCCATAAAACTATTTGTTTATTAAAAAATGGATGTCAAGCTTTCTTAGCTTATGTCACGGATTTAAACAAAAATATGTCAGATTTGAATGATATTCCTATTGTTAATAAATTTTCTGACGTATTTCCTGAAGAACTTCCTGTCCTACCCCCAGAGCGTGAAATTGAATTTTGTATCGACCTTAAACCCAGTACAAAACCCATTTCCAAATCCCCATATCGAATGGCTCCTATTGAACTTCAGGAGTTAAAGACCCAACTGCAGAAATTGTTAGACATCGATTTCATTTGTCCTAGTACCTCTCCTTGGGGTGCTCCTGTTCTATTCGTAAAGAAGAAAGATGGAAGTATGGGACTTTGTATTGATTATCGAGAGTTGAATTATGTCACCATCAAAAATAGGTACCCGTTGCCATGCATTGATGACCTGTTTGACCAGTTGCAAGGCGCCAAATTCTTTTCAAAGATTAATCTTCGTTCCGGATATCATCATTTAAAGATTAAAATTGATGACATTCCAAAGACTGCTTTCAGGACTCGATACGGGCATTACGAATTCCTAATCATGTCTTTTGGATTGACTAATGCTCCTACTGCCTTCATGGATATGATGAACTGAGTATTCAAGGAATATTTTAATTATTTTGTGGCCATCTTTATTGATGACATCCTCATTTACTCAAAAAGCTATGAAGATCATGAGCAACACTTGAGGCTGATACTCCAAAAGCTTCGTGAAAACAAGCTATACGCTAAGTTGAAGAAATGCGAGTTCTGGCTTAAGGAAGTAGCATTCTCTGGGCACGTGATATCAAATTACGGAATATCTGTTGACCCAGCGAATATTGATGCAATATAAAGCTGGGAGCAACCTAAGTCGATGATCAAGCACACGTAGCTTTTTCGGGCTTAATTTGGTTATTATCGGAGATTCGTGGAAGGATTTTATCGAATCTCTACTCCATTAACTCAGTTGACTCGAAAAGATACAAAATTCAGTTGGAGCGAGGAATGTGAGAAGAGTTTTCAAAAACTCAAGGGAAGACTCATTTCAGCACCTGTTCTGACAATACCATCTGGTTCAGAGGGATTTATCCTCTACAATGATGCTTCAGGTAGAGGATTAGAATGTGTTCTCATGCAACATGGGAAAGTCATAGCCTATATCTCACGACAACTCAAAGAATATGAGAGGATCCTACGACAACAGTCATTTTCGCACTAAAGATCTGGAGGCATTAACTGTATGGGGAGAAAGTGGAGATCTATACAGATCATAAAACCTCAAATATTTCTTCACTCAAAAGGAACTCAACATGCGACAATGACGTTGGCTTGAGATTTTGAAAGATTACGGTCATACCATTCAATACCATCCTTGGAAAGCGAACGTGGTAGCTGACGCGATCATATGCGGGTACGAGTGCGATATTGTCAACACAAAGGCCCATTTAGTATGACTTACAAAGGATGGAGATAGAGTTAAAGATTCCAGGGACCTATGTGATGATGTCAAATATACGAGTAGAACTTGTGACGCCCCCAAAATAGGTATACAACACCCATTCTGAGTCGCCAAATACATGGTACAGAAAGCAATCTACAACTTCAATAATACAAATGTCGTGTAAAATACGACAACACATACTGTGAGTTTAAATACAAATATTATCTTCTAGACAATATCAACACTCAAATAAGTCCTCATTATAATTATTCATACACTATTTTACAGAAATAGTGAGGACTGCTAAAACATCTTTCTAGAACCATTACTCTATACCCCGACTCGATCCTGCTATGTTCTCACCTCCTTAGAAGAAAAATGGAACAAAAAGGAAAAGGGTGAGCTCAACTAGCCCGATAAAGAATATTATGACTAAGATAATATACAACAAATTATCATTAGTCTTCAACGAGGGGAAAAAACTCGATAGAATATAATAGACAACAAGTTTTAGATCAATATTCGCAATGAAACAACAATCCATTAGAGAAGTCACGTAGAGAATGCATTCTACTATCTTCTAAGATTTAAAAGTTCATCATCAATACTTTATCCCCTGTGAACAACAATCAATATACATCTTTAATCAAACATTCATCTTTGCACCTACAGCCAAAGATATTCATTTGTATCACCCGATTGGTCATGTTCATCTCAACACTGCTCATCTTTGCACTACGGGCCAAAGATATTCATCAGTTAATCATTCATCTTTGCACTATATGCCAAAGATACTCAGTAATATCATCATTTAAGATTGAGGATGATGAAAAATATTTTAAAGAAAACGAATCCGGTGGAGATGAAGGACAAATATTAGGGATTAGTATAGCAGTTTTATCCAAGATCAATAATACTTCATAATAACCAATTGTGAAGCAGAATTCAAAAATAAAGATCAAAACATGGATACAATCAAAGATAGTAACCATAATAGACATCTTGGACAAAAAGAAATTTTTTTTATTTTTCGATGAATAGTGCCGTATTCGTGAATAGTGCCGTATACATGAATAGTGCCGTATACGTGAATAGTAACCCCGACACCAAAAGTTCTAAATTTGATTAAAAAGTTCACCAATATTTTGGCATAATGATATTGAAGAAAATAATATCATTTGAGAAGAAAATAACACCTCTTACCTCAAAATAACGGTACTTCTGATCGGAATATCGGATATAAAGCCGAAGGAAGCTTGTACCGAACAACAACTCTCAAAGTATATAAATACTCACAAAAATACGTTCGATAATCTAGAGAGAAAGAAAACTTGTTTCTGGTGTGATTTTCAATTCTAACCTAAGCGCCTATTTATAGGAAAATGCTAGAACGCCATAGGAGACTAAAATAATAAAATAATAATTTATTTCATTTTCTCTTTTACGCAACCTAAGTTGCCAACAAAGACTAGCCACCTTTGCACCAAAAATCAGCAGCCCACATGTGTTAAAATAAAAGTGGGTCCCACCCATAATTTAATAAAAATCATTTTATTTTCTGAAACTTCAGTAATTCATAGAAAATAGCCTGTTTATCAGAAAAATAAGAATTTTATGTCCATTCCATATGAAATTGAATTCTCTACAACTTTGTAGCTTTGAATTTTTCTAAATTCCAAACAGAGAATATCCGAAATTCACAAATGGATGATTTTTAATACCTCCACTCTGACAAAATACTGATAAAACACCTCAACATTAATTCCTTCATTAATAACCACATAAAATAAATAAATCCATCATTTATATCCACCTCAAGTAAATATTTTCTTATCATATAAATCAATAATTAATTATTCACAAATAATATTACAGAATCACAATTATGACAACCAGGCCGTTCCTAGGAAAGAGGGGACTTTTCAATAAGGATTTCTCCTTACTGGCGCGCAATTAGGTGACCAAACCTCTCCTTAGATAGAACTTTCTAGACATTGCCAATAATGCTATCTAATAATATTATTCAAATAATATGAATTATTGATCTGATAATGGGAAATACTGTGCAGTGACAATTATTGAAACAACAATAATATAAACTATCAACGCAACAATTATTGAATTAATAAAATAACATATTGAGCAAGAACTCATCGTAACAATTATTAAGTAGTGCCTTTTTACGCACGAATCAATAATTCAACAATATCGCGTAATATCTGGTGATGCATCGTCGTACCACACGTACATCATTGTATTTTAACCACCAGGTAACCCAATGTTGTTAATCTGTGAATAACAACTACTGTAGTTATTTATAAAAACTCAAACTTTGTCGTTTTCTTCATCCGACAGTTATTCCATTATGGGACCCACAATTGACTACGCCGTCGTACGGATATTCCCGACAAAAAGAATATTCCACGACCAATCGAATATTCCCCGACAGAATGAATATTTTATAACCACTTGCTTATTTTGCAAAATTTGCACATTTCACCCATAATTAAAGCATTATATCAAATTAACACCTTATTAATTTAGAATAATGAATAGAGGAAAATTCAATTTTATTTATAATAAGTTGGGGTCTTACAGAACCGACTTTAATCGATAAAGTTAAAGCTGCTCAAGCTACGGACCTAGAGCTGATGCGTATGAAAAAGAAAGTGCAAGAAGGTGCTATTCCAGAAGCAAGAATAGATAAAGAAGGAATACTTTGAGTCAACTCTAGACTTTGTGTTCCTAAAAACCCTGATTTAAAGTATAAAATCATGATGGAGGCGCATAACACACCGTTTGCAATCCATTTTGGAAGTACCAAAATGTATCGTGATCTTCGACATATATTTTGGTGGAGCAATATGAAAAGGGAGATTGCAGAGTTTATCTCAAGGTGTTTAACGTGTCAACTAGTCTAGGCGGAGCATCAAGTGGCAAAAGGTCCATTGCAACCACTTAAAATTCCAAAATGGAAGTGGGATCACATTACCATGGATTTCGTTACTAGTCTTCCCAAGGTTTCTCAAGTCATAGATGCGATTTGGGTCATTGTCGATAGATTGACCAAGTCTACTCATTTCTTACCTATACGAGAAACTTATTCACTTGAACGTCTTGCTCGTATATATATAAATGAGATTGTAAGTATCCATAGTTTTTGATCGAGATCCAAGACTCACTTCACGATTTTGAGTTAGTTTGCAAAAAGCTATGGGCACAAGTTTATGATTCAGTTCGGCATATCATCCTCAAACGGACGGGCAGTTGGAGAAAACTATTCAAACTCTTAAAGATCTATTAAGACTCCGTGTCCTAGACTTTAAGGGAAGTTGGGACAAATTCTTGCCATTTAGTGAAATTTTTTTACAACAACAGTTATCAAGCAAGTATTGGCATAGCTACATTTGAGGCGTTGTATGGACGCAAGTGTCATTCTCCAGTATGCTGGGACAAGGTGGGAGAAGCAACGTTGTTGTGACCAGAATTGGTACGTATGACTACGGAGAATATTCAAATGATCCGACAACGTATAAAGACCTCACAAGATCGACAAAAGAGTTATGCTAATTTTCATCGAAAGGACGTGAAATTAAATGTTGGAGAGCATGTGTTGTTACGTGTGGCACCATGGAAAGGAGTTACGAGATTTGGAAAGAGAGAAAGCTCAATCCTCGATTCATTGGTCCATTTGAAATCCTTGACCGAGTAGGAACTATGGTCTATAGACTCGCTTTACCGCCAAGTATGTTTTGCGTTCATAACGTTTTTCATATATCCATGTTACGTAAATATTTGGAAGATCCAAACCACATTATTGATTTAGAACCGGACGAAATAGTGCAAGATTTAACGTATGAAGAGGTACCTATTAAAATCTTGGATAAGAAGGAACATATTCTATGCTCCAAGGTTATACCTTAAGTCAAAGTTTTGTGAAGAAACCACGATGTTGAGGAAATGACCTGGGAGTTAGAATTTGAAATAAAATCAAGATATCCTCAATTCTTCGTCTTACCAGGTACGTACCCCAATTTCGAGGATGAAATTTCATAAGAAGGGGAGGTTGTAAGATCCCAACTTTCATAAATAAAGATTAATTTTTCTCGAAATATATTTTTGAAGATTAAGGTGTGAATTTGTTATAATGTTATAGTTGTAGGTAATATTTATAAATTTTACAAAGTAAGCAAGTTGTTATAAAATATTCGATTGGTCGGGGAATATTCATTTTAACAGGGAATATTCGTACGAAGACACAATCATTGGTGGATCTCACAACGGAATTATTGTCGGAGTTAGAAAACGATAAAAATATCTTTTTATAAAAATAACAACGAAAGTTTTATCGTTAACTATTGAATACCCGGTGATAAAATTAAAGTAATACGCGTGGTTGCATAGTAGCACACGGTATTTGATACTTACGTGAGAAGTCACTCAGTTATATTCAATTATTGCTACAGTAATTGCTGCATAGTATCTCACATTATTGATTCTATTATTATCACAGTATCATCAGCATAATATTTTATATTATTAAATCAATAATTGAGATGACAAGTTATTCATATTATTATTTGCATAATTAACAATGTCTAGAAAGTTCTGTTGATGAAAGGGGTTTGGTCACCTAATTTCACGCTAATAGGGAGAAATTCTTATCGGAAAGCCCCCTCTTTCCTGGGAATGATCTGGTTGTTAATATTGCGGGTTATAATAATGATGAATAAATATTATTAAAAATATTAAGGGGATTTTTATGAAGTATTTGTTATAAATTGGCGTATTATTTTGGATTCTCACTTACCCATTTTTCAAAATAATCGGTAAAAGTTATTCATATTATATATATATATATATGATAGCGTCGTGTTAGGGGGGATCTTGAAAAGGTGGGGGGGTAACAGGGGAAAAATAGTGTATATATAAATAAATATATTTATATTATAATAAGTTTTGTTTTATATGAAAAATATAATTTATTATATTTTATTATGCATAGTATTTGCATAGTAAAATCATGTGAAATCTAATTTTCATAAGGCGTCCGTGATTTTTTAAAACTGTGCGTCCTTGATTTTCTTAAACATTACCCTTCCATTCTCCTATAAATATGATGCTTAGTTTAGAATTAAAAATTACACCAGAATCAGAGAATTCTTCTTCTATAATACTGAGCATATTTCTTTCGAATTTTAGGAAGCTTTAAGTGTAAAAAACAGTGAAGTTTTCTTTAAGAATATCCCCGCTATATCAGTTAGAATACTCTTCTTTTTAAGGTAAGGGATATTGTTTTTGTTCAATATTCGTAAAAAAATAATATTTTCTTCCATACTCTGTAATATGTAAGTAATATTATTTTATTTTAGATTCCGAATTCTACACTCATTTGTTAAGTTTTGGCTTCTATACTCCATGAAATTAGTAGGATATCCTCGAAATTTGCGCTTCATCCAGTATCTTTTCATGGAAATATTATTCTGAACATTCTTGATAAGTTTTAACTTTTTCATGCCAGAGTACTATTCACGGAGTACTATTCTCGAAGTACTATTCATGGGGTACTATTCATTCGGAGTACTATTCATGACAAAAAATTTGATTTCTTTTCGGTCCAAATCATTTTTGATACAATATTATTCTTGAATTTTACTCCACAAAGCAATATCATGTTGACAATTTGGACATTATTGAATTCTGGATAAATTAAATTATAAATCTTTAAAACATTTTCCTTTGCTTTCTTTTAATTGAATTCTTATATCATTGTCATCATCCTCATGCTTATGATGTGGTAAAAGTCATCTTTGACCCGTAGTGCATAGATGGACTGTTGATTGGTGTTATTATGACCAGGGATCATTCGGTATAATCATGACCTGTAATGTTACAAATGATAAAAGTCCTCATTGGCCCGTAGTGCATTGATGATCAGTTGTTGGCATGATCACACGAATATCCTTAGCCCGTAGTGCATGGATAATTCGTGAACGTGATACTAATGAATATCCTTGGCCCGTAGTACATGGATGATTCGATGATGTGGATTATTTATTAAGCTGAGTCTCATTGATAAAATATATGATAAACTTTTTAAATCATAGAAGATAGTAGATATCATGCTCTACATGACTCTTCTAATGGATTGCTTATTCCGCTGTAGTTAAACTTGATGTTTATTATATTTTATCAGTTTAACACTGTTAAAGGCTAACGATAATTTATTCTGCATTATCTTAGTCATAATATTTCTTATTGGACTAGTTGAGCTCACCCTTTTGCTTTCATTGTTCTCTTCAGGAAATGAGAACGTAGTCGGGATTAGTCGGGGAATGGAGTGACGGTCCGAGATGGTTGTTTTAGTAGTCCTCACTATTTAGTGCGATAATAAATGTAATGAGGATTGAATTTGAGTTTGGATATTGTCTAGAAGAAAATATTCATATTAAAACTCTCAACTATGTTTTGTCATATTTTACACGACAGCTGTATAATTAAGTTTGTATTTGAATTTTGTACCATGTATTTGGCGACCAAAGATGGGTGATGTATACCTATTTTGGAGGCGTCACAATGATCATGACCACTAGTGATACAAATGAATATCTTTGGCCCGTAGTGCATAGATAATTCGTTCTTTTGAAATAATTATTGATTGGTGTTAAATGGATAAAATATTGATGATGGAGTTTTAAATCATAGAAGATAGTAGACATCATGCTCTACTTGACTCATCTAATGGATTGCTATTTCTGCTGTAGTTGTTGATTTAAAACTTGTTGTCCATTATATTTTATCTGATTTATTATTGTTGAAGGCTAAAGATAATTTATTTTTCATTATCTTAATCATAATATTCTTACTTGGCTAGTTGAGTTCACTCTTTTCTTTTATTGTACTCTTCAGGAAATGCGAATATAGTTGGGACTAGTCGGAGAATGGAGTGATGATTCAAAATGGTTACTATAGTAGTCCTCGCTATTCTATTGACAATAATTATACTGTGGATTTTATTTGAGTTTAGATATTGTCTACGAGACAATATTTGTATAGAAACTCACAGATTATGTTTTGTCATATTTTACACGACAGTTAATAGTTGTATATAAGAAGTTTGTATTTGAATTCTATACCATGTATTTGATGACTCAGAATGAATTGTGTAGACCTATTTTGGGGAAGTCACAAAGTATCAACCAAAATATGGAATATGTTTTTATTTGCTCTAACAACTAATTGTGCTCACAAAAGTAAATTAGAAAAATTATACTATTGAATAGTCAAGCTGTGTAAATGTGAATATAAAAAAATGCTGCAAAGGCCCTTTAATGCTCCATTTTTTCCAAAAAAAAAGAAGAATACAAACTTAAAATTTTAATTTTGTTCCCTATTTATTCTTAAATATTAAATAGTGATGGTTTAATAATGAAATAGTAATGATAAATTGGATTATATTATATCATTTTCACTATCATCAAAAGTAACTAGATTTGCTTTAAAATTTTTATAATATGAATTTATTTTTATATTTGGCTGAATGACACTTTTATCTCTTCAAGTTGCCACTCACTTTTAAAATTGTCCTTAAAGTTCATTTTTCATCAGTTATGTCCTTAAAGTGACATTTTTTTTTAACATTTTTGTACCTTTGATTGTAGCCCAGCCCATTTATCTTTTACCTGATTCGACTTTTTTTGCACTTCTGTCCCTCTAAGTTATCATATTTTATTTTTTTTAATTTTCAGTGAAAAAATTTATTTTAAAAAAATAGAAAATTTTATTTTTGTAAAAAAATGAGTAAAGTTTCATAAAATATATGTGACGCCCACAAAATAGGTATACATCACTCATCTTGAGTCGCTAAATACATGGTACAAAATTTAAATACAAACTTAATTAATACAATTGTTAAGTGTCGTGCAGAATACGACAAAACATAAGCTGTGAGTTTTAATACAAATATTATCTCCTAGACAATATCCAAACTCAAATTCAATCCTCATTACATTTATTATCACACTAAATAGTGAGGACTACTAAAACAATCATCTCAGACCATCACTCCATTCTCCGACTAGTCCCGACTACGTTCTCATTTCCTGAAGAGAACAATGAAAGCAAAAGGGTGAGCTCAACTAGCCCAGTAAGAAATATTATGACTAAGATAATGCAGAATAAATTATCGTTAGCCTTCAATAGTGTTAAAATGATAAAATATAATAAACATCAAGTTTAACTGCAGCGGAACAAGCAATCCATTAGAAGAGTCAAGTAGAGCATGAAATCTACTATCTTCTATGATTTAAAAAGTTTATCATCAATTTTATCGTTGAGACTCAGCTTAATAAATAATCCACATCATCGAATCATCCCTGCACTACGGGTTAAGAATATTCATTAGTATCACGACCACGAATTATTAATGCACTACGGGCCAAGGATATTCGTGTTTTCATCAATGGTCATGATCATGGCAATAAATATCCATCAATGCACTACGGGTCAATGAGGACTTTTACCACATCATTTGTAACATTACAGTAATGATTATACCGAATAATCTCTGGTCATAATCATACCAATCAATAGTCTATCTATGCACGTAAGCCACATATGACTTTCATCATAATATAAGCATGAGAATGATGACAATGATATAGGAATTCAATTAAAAGAAATCAAAGGATAAATTTTAAAAATGTATAATTTAATTTATCCAGAATTCAAAAAGGTCTAAATTATCAACATGATACTGCTTTGTGGAGTAAAATTCAAGAATAATATTGTATCAAAAATAATTTAGATCGAAAAAAAATCAATTTTTGTCATGAATAGTGCCCTGGGTGAATAGTAACCGAGTAAATAGTACCCCATGAATAGTGCTTCAGGAATAGTACCCCGTGAATAGTACTCCGGCATGAAAAAGTTAACACTTATCAAGAATGCTCAGAATAATATTTTCATAAAAAGATACTAGATGAAGCGCAAAATTTCAAGGATATTCTACTAATTTCATGGAGTATAGAAGCCAAAACTTAACAAAAGGAGTATAGAATTCGGAACCTGAAATGAAATAATATTACTTACATACTACAGAGTATGGAAGAAAATATTATTTCTTACGAGTATTGAACAAAAATAATATCCCTTACCTTAAAAAGAAGAGTATTCCAACTAGTATAACGGGGATATTCTTGAAGAAAACTTTCACTTTTTTTCTACGCTCAAAGCTTTCTAAAACTCGAAAGAAATACGCTCAATATTATAGAATAAGAATTCTTTGATTCTGGTGTGATTTTCAATTCTAACTAAGCATCCTATTTATAGCAGAATGAAAAGGATACTATTTGAATTTTCTCATGGACACACAGTGCCAAGGATTCATGGGACCAACAATTAGTCTGATTTTTTTTTATAATTTACTATGCAAACACTATACAGGCACTATGCAAATACTATGCATAATAAAATATAATAAATTCTATTTTTTATAAAAAAAACAAAACTTATTATATATATATATATATATATATATATATATATATATATACGTAAATCCTCCCGTGATAACCAAAATAATTCCCCCCAAGACTTTCCTACACACGTGGGCCCCACCCGTGGCCCCCACATCTTAAAATAACTTTCTACCGATTATTTTGAAAAATGGATAAATGGGGGTCCATAAGAAAATTTTATAACAATTGAACAAAACTGAGTGACTTCTCACGTAAGCATTAATAATTAATACCGTGTACTACTATGCAACCACGCATATTACTGTACTTTTATCACCGGGTATTTCAACAGTTAACGGTAAAACTTTCGCCGTTATTTTTTAAAAAAGTTTTTTCATCATTTTCTAACTCAAATGATGAATTACATTTGTGGGGTCCACCAATGATTGTGCCGTCTTATGAATATTCCCTGTTAAAATGAATATTCCCCAACCAATCAAATATTTTATAACAACTTGCTTACTTTGTAAAATTTATAAATATTACCCACAGCTATAACATTATAACAAATTCACACCTTAATATTCAAAAATGATATTTATAAAAAAATTCTTCTTTATTCATAAAAGTTGGGGTTTTACAACCTTCCCTTCTTATGAAATTTTACCCTCGAAATTAGGGTACGTACCTGGTATGTCGAACAGGTGAGGATATCTTGTTTTCATTTCAGATTCTATCTCCCAGGTTATTTCCTCGACATCGTGGTTTCTCCACAAAACTTTGACTTGAGGTATAACCTTGGAGCGTAGAATATGTTCCTTCTTATCCAATATTTTAACAGGTACCTCTTCATACGTTAAATCTTCTGCTATCTCGTCCGGTTCTAACTCAATAATGTGGTTCAGGTGTTCCACATATTTACGTAACATGAATATGTGAAAAACGTTATGAACATGAGACATACTTGGCGGTAAGGCGAGTCTATAGGCCACAGTTCCTACTCGATCAAGGATTTCAAATGGGCCAATGAATCGAAGATTGAGCTTTCCTCTCTTTTAAAATCTTGTAACTCCCTTCCATGGAGCAACACGCAACAACACATGCACTCCAACATTGAATTCCAAGTCCTTAATTCCGATGAAGATCAGCATAACTTTTTTGTCGATCTTGTGAGATTTTTATACGTTGTCAGATCATTTGAATCTTTTCCGTAGTCATGCGTACTAATTCCGGTCCCAAAAACGTTGCTTCACCCACTTCGTCCCAGCATACTCGAGAACGACACTTTCTTCCATACAACGCCTCAAATGGAGCCATGCCGATACTTTCTTGATAACTGTTATTATAGGAGAATTCCACTAATTGCAAGAATTTGTCCCAACTTCCCTTGAAGTCAAGGATACAGAGTCTTAATAGATCTTCAAGAGTTCGAATAGTCCTCTCTGACTACCCGTCCGTCTGAGGGTGATATGCCGAACTAAATCATAAATCTGTGCCCATAGCTTTCTGTAAACTGACCCAAAATCGTGATGTAAATCTTGGGTCTCGATCAAAAACTATGGATACTGGCATACCATGCAGTCTTACAATATCGTTTATGTATATACGAGCAAGACGTTCAAGTGTATAAGTTTCTCGTATAGGTAAGAAATGAGCAGACTTTGTCAATCTATCAATAATGACCCAAATTGCATCTATGCCTTGAGAAACTTTGGGAAGACCAGTAACAAAATCTATGGTAATATGCTCCCACTTTCATTCTAGAATTTCAAGTGATTGCAATGGACCTTTTGGTACTTGATGCTCTGTCTTGACTCGTTGACAAGTTAAACACCTTGATATAAACTCCGCTATCTTTCTCTTCATATTGTTCCACCAAAATGTATGTTGAAGATTACGATACATTTTGGTACTCCCAGGATGGATTGCAAATGGTGTGTTATGCGCCTCCATCATGATTTTATACTTTAAATCAGGTTCATTAGGAACACAAAGTCTGGAGTTGACTCTAAGTATTCCTTTTTCATTGATTCTTGCTTCCGGGATATCACCTTCTTGCACTTTCTTCTTTATATGCATCAGCTCTAGGTTTGTAGCTTGAGCAACTTTAACTTTATCGATTAAAGTCGGTTCTACTCGTATATTTGACATCATCACATGGGTTCCTGGAGTTTTTAACTCTATCTCCATCCTTTGCAAGTCATACAAAATGGGCTTTTGCGTTGACAATATCGCACTCGTACCCGCATATGATCTTCTACTCAATGCGTCAGCTACTACGTTTGCTTTTCAAGGATGGTATTAAATGGTATGATCATAATCTTTCAACAGCTCGAGCCAACGTCATTGTCGCATGTTGAGTTCCTTTTGGGTGAAGAAATATTTGAGGCTTTTATGATCGGTATAGATCTCCACTTTCTCCCCATACAGATAATGCCTCCAGATTTTAAGCGCAAAAACGACTGCTGCCAACTTTAGATCATGAGTAGGATAATTCCTCTCATATTCTTTGAGTTATCATGAGACATAGGCTATGACTTTCCCATATTGCATGAGAACACATCCTAAACCTTTGCCTGAAGCATCACTGTAGATGACAAATCCCTCCGAGCCAGATGGTATTGTTAGAACAGGTGCTGAAATGAGTCTCCTCTTGAGTTCTTGAAAACTCTTCTCACATTCCTCGCTCCAACCGAATTTTGTATCTTTTTGAGTTAGCTGAGTTAATGGAGTAGCAATTCGAGGAAATCCTTCCACAAATATCCGATAATAACTAGCTAAGCCGAGAAAGCTACGTACTTCGGTCACTGACTTAGGTTGCTCCCAACTTTGTATTGCTTCAATCTTTGTTGGGTCAAAAGATATTCTGTGATTGGATATCACGTGCCCAAGGAATGCTACTTCCTTAAGCCAGAACTCGTATTTCTTTAACTTGGCATAAAGCTTATTTTCACGAAGCTTTTGGAGTATCAGCCTCAAGTGTTGCTCATGATATTCACGGCTTTTGCAGTATATGAGGATGTCATCAATAAAGACAACCACAAAATGATCCAAATATTCCTTGAATACTTGGTTCATCATATCCATGAAGGTAGCAGGAGCATTAGTCTATCCAAAGGACATGACTAGGAATTCATAATGTCCGTACCGAGTTCTAAAAGCAGTCTTTGGAATGTCATCAGTTTTAATCTTTAATTGATGATATCCGGGATGAAGATCGATTTAACTCCTGATAATCATCAATGCGAGGCAAGTCATCAATGCGAGGCAACAGGTACCTATTTTTGATAGTGACATTATTTAACTCCCGATAATCAATACAAAGTCGCATACTCCCATATTTCTTCTTTATGAATAGAACAGGAGCACCCCAAGGAGACGTACTAGGACGAATGAAACCGATGGCTAACAATTCCTGCAGTTGGGTCTTTAACTCCTGAATTTTAATAGGAGTCATTCGATATGGGGCTTTGGAAATGGGTTTTGTACCGGGTTCAAGGTCGATACAAAATTCGATTTCACGCTCTGGGGGTAGGCTAGGAAGTTTTTCAGGGAATACGTCAGGAAATTTATTAACAATAGAAATATCATTCAAAACTGATGTATTTTTGTTTAAATCTGTGACATGGGCTAAGAAATCTTGACATCCGTTTTTAATAAACAAATAGCTTTATGGCTTGATATGACAGTGATTGACTTTAGTGGTTTGGTTTCTTGAATTCGCATAATAGGTTGGTTAGGAATATGAAAGCTAACAACCTTACGAAAATAATCAATTTTTGCATGATGAGTGGTTAACCAATCAATCCCTAAAATCACATCAAATGCAAGTATTTTAAAGGAAATATGATCGACAGTTAATGTGCGGTTGCCAATTTGAATCAAAAAAGACTTATAAACAGTTGATGTAATGAAGGTTTCTCCGAACGGAGTTTCAACAGATAAGTCAAAGTCTAATTTCTCCAGAGTTAAATTTAAACGTTGAGCGCAAGTAAGAGAAATAAAAGAATGGGTAAAACCAGTATCAAATAAGGTATAGACTTTGCTAGAGTTTATGATTAGCTTACCCGTGATGACCTCATTCGGGTTATTCGCTTTCTAGGAGGTCACGACAAACGCTCTCCCTTGAAGTACTGGTTTTGACTTTTTTGGGATGGCCTTTGGTGCCTCTATCCCAGCTGGACTTGGCTTCACTGCACGACAAAATTGAGCTAGGTGACCTTCTCTTCCACAATTATAACACATTTTAGACTGTTGCATGCAATTTGGACTAATGTGTCCTTCCCCTCCTCATTTGAAGCATATGATAGGTGGACGTTCTCCTTCCTTTACAATGGGTGCTGGTGCTGATGTCTTTCCATCATTGTTGAATCTCCTTTTCTTGAAATATCCACTTTTATTATCTTGACCATGATTACCACCGAAGTGGTTACCATTTATGTCATGTTGATTTCCTCCACGTTTGTTGTCACCGCTTCGATGACTGCTACTACTGGTATTATTGACTTGCCGGCTGCTCTCTTGGTTGGGTTGACTCATTATCGCGCTCCAACAATTGAGCCCTATTTACAACATCTGAATACAAATATAGTTTGTGAGAAATGAGGTATTGACGTATTTTGGGTTTTAAACCTCACAGAAATATTTGTGTCATTCTCTCCCCATTATCAACCAAATGGGATGCAAACCGGGCCAACTCGGCAAACTTAGACTCGTACTGTGACACGGTCATATTGTTTTGCTCTACCTTGATGAACTCCACCTCTTTTAGGTGACGAATACTTTTGGGAAAGTACTTGTTGTGGAACAGTTCTTGGAACTTCTCCCAAGACATTTTGAGTGCGGCAGACTGAGTACGTTTTACTGATTTCCACCAGTAATCTGTCTCTCCTCTAAACATGAAGGTGGCAAAGGGAACCTTTTGCTCCTCGGAGCATCCCAAGACATCAAATACCTTGGTGATCCTCTTTATCCACGTCTCCGCCTTAAGTGGTTCTGGCTTTTCCCAAAACTCCGGTGGTCCCAGCTCTTTAAATTGCTTAGCAGTGATCATCCGTGAGTTGCTAGTGTTTCTACCTGTATTTTGGACAAGAGTCTCTCTCGCCTAATGTTGCATGTGTGAGACTCCAGATTTTATAAATAAAAGATTTAAATTTCTAGAAATATTTTTTTTAATATTATGGTGTGGATTTGATATATTGTTATAGTTGTGGGTAGTATTTGAAAATTTTGCAAAGTATGCAAGTTGTTATATAATATTTGTTTGGCCGGGGAATATTCTTTTTGTCGGGGAATATTCGTACGACGGCACAATCATTGGTGGACCACACAACGGAAGCACTGTCGTAGTTAGAAAACAACAAAAATATTTTATGAAAATAACGGCAGAGGTTTTACCGTTAATACTGTTGAACTACCCGGTAATAAAAGTACAGTAATACGCGTGGTTGCATAGTAGCACACGGTATTGATTATTAATGTTTAAGTGATAAGTCACTCAGTTATACTGCATTATTGCTACAGTAATTGTTGCATCATATCTCTCATATTATTGATTCGATTATTATCACAGTATCATCTGCATTATATGTTATTTTATTAAATCAATAATTGAGACGACAAAGTTATTCATATTACTAAATTGCAATATTTACAATGTTTAGAAGTTCTGTCAAGGAGAGGTTTGGTCACCTAATTGCGCGCCAATAGGGAGAAATTCTTATTGGAAAGCCCCCTCTTTCCTGGGAACAATCTGGTTGTTAAATATTGTGAGTTATGATATTAATGATGGATAAGTTCGTGTTAATTAAAAATGAATTTGATAGTTCCAATGTGTTAAAATTATTTGTCTTAGTGAGAATCGATATTTATTTTGATAGTAATTGATGTCTGAAGGTTATATTGTTCAATCGGGTATTCGGGGCACTTTTTGTGTCAGAGTTACTATTCACGAGTTACTATTCATGAGTTACTATTCACAAGTTACTATTCATGAGTTACTATTCATGAGTTACTATTCACAAATTACTATTCACCTGATTACTATTCACTCTAGTATTGTGCATTTGGGTATTTCGGTACAATATTATTCTATGAGGAGATGTGCTAATTTTTCAGACCGTTGGTTGAAATTATAATAGTAAATCAATATGGATTGTTGATTTAAAGTCTTAATAATAACTTGTCCCTTTAATATTACCAAGAGTTAATTACCCCTTCGTAAATAGTAGCTATCTCTTCAATATTACCAAGAGTTATTTGCCTCTTCGGTGTTCCAAGAGTTAATTACCCCTTCGTAAATAGTAGTTGTCTCTTCAATATTACCAAGAGTTATTTGCCTCTTCGGTGTTCTAAGAGTTAATTAACCCTTCGCAAATAGTAGTTGTCTCTTCAATATTACTAAGAGTCATTTTGACCTTTCGTTAAGACCAAGAGCCACTCTCAATTTTTCTATAAATAGAAGCTCATTCCTTCATTATTTTTTACGAATTCACTGAAACTCTAGAGAGAGAAATTATAGAGAGAAAGAAGAAGAGTGTTCTGTCACTTCACTACTTCGATATCCAGTGTCTTTTACAGTAAGAGATATTATTTGTTGTACCCGTAAGGGGTGTTATTCTTTCTTATTCATGAAGAGAACTTCATTATTCCATTCTTTATTATATTCGTTGGAATAACTGTACATCTGTGACATACCCTATACATAACTTGTATGTATGCACGCAGATACCCTATACTTGGTGAAATCCTTATGTTATTCCATTCTTTATTATTCGTTGGAATATCCATGCGTGTGTTTTACAGGACTGTTTTATTTTACTTATATTATTATTCGTTGGAATAACTTTGGTCATGTCAATCATACCGCATGCATGGTGATTTCTTTTGTTATTCCATTCTTTATTATACTCAGTTGGTTAAAGTTTTAACTTCTATACTCCATGAAATTAGTGGAATATCCTTGATATTTTTGCTTCATCCAGTATCTTTTCATGGAAATATTCTTCTGAGCATTCTTGAATTTTACTCTACAAAGAAGTATCATGTTGACAATTTGGACGTTATTAGTTCCTGGATAAATTAATTCGTGAACTTGTTTTATTGAATTCTTATATCATTGTCATCATCCTCATGTTTATATTTTTTTTGAAAGTCATTTGTATTCATGAGTGCATAGATGGACTTGGTATGATTATGACCGAGGATTATTCGGTATAATCATGGACCGTAATGTTACAAATGATGTGGTAAAAGTCCTCATTGGCCCGTAGTGCATTGATGGACAGTTGTTGGCATGATCATGACCATTGATGAATACACGAATATCCTTGGCCCGTAGTGCATGGATAATTTGTGGTCGTGACCCTAATGAATATCCTTGGTCGTAGTGCAGGGATGATGTGGATTATTTATTAAGCTGAGTCTCAGCTATAAAAATTGAAGAAAGTGTTTTAAATCATAAAAGATAGTAGATTTTATTCTCTACTTGACTCTTTTAATGGATTGCTTATTCCGCTGCAGTTAAACTTGATGTCTATTGTATTTTATCAGTTTAACATTGTTGAGGACTAATGATAATTTATTATGCATTATCTTAGTCATAATATTTCTTCTTTGGGCTAGTTGAGCTCACCCTTTCTTTCTTTGTTCTCTTGTGAAATGAGAATATAGGCCGGGACGAGAGTGGGGAACAGATTGATGGTCATGATGATAGCATTAGTAGTCCTCACTATTACATTAAATAGTGTGATAATAAATATAATGAGGACTGAATTTGAGTTTGTATACTGTCTATGAGGACTCCATTGAGAATGGATATTGTCTAGAAGGCAATATTCTTGTTTAAACTCTCAGTTTATGTTTTACCCGACAGTTGTATAATTATGTTGTATTTGATTTATATACCATGTATTTGGCGACTCAAGATGAGTGATGTATACCTTTTTTGGGGGCATCACAGTTGGTATCAAAGCTTAGGGATATGATCCCTGGCTGAGATGTGAGACAGGAACTAGGAGGGGAGAACGGGGAATTCCTTCGCTAGTATAACCTACCTAA
Organism: Panax ginseng; assembly: GCA_020205605.1. NCBI lineage: Eukaryota > Viridiplantae > Streptophyta > Magnoliopsida > Apiales > Araliaceae > Panax > Panax ginseng. Next base: position 14,965,765 of record CM035144.1, read on the forward strand.
GTTTACTTGGTATTTAATTGGTCGGTCAGAGTATAGGGATAATATGTGATATATCAATTAACCCTTGTTTTGTGACAGTGTTCCAAAATGGCATCTGAAAATGTTGACATAAGCAATGGAGCAAAATAATATGATCGTATCGTAGTACGAGGCTAAGTTTGCGGAGTTATCCCATTTTGCATCCCATTTGGTCGATAATGAGGAGTGAATGACGCGAATGTTTCTAAGAGGTTTGAAACCCGATATACGTCAATACCTCATTTCTCATAAACTTTGTTTATATTCAGATGTTGTGAATAGGGCTCAGTTATTGGAGCGCGATAATGAGTTAGCACAACCAAAAGGTAACGACCAACAACACGATAATAATCGTACCGGTGGCAACGACCATCGGAACAATGATAACCATCGTGGGGGAAATTATCATGCCAAGAATGGTAACCACTTCGGTGGTAATCATGGCCAAGATAATAGAAATGGAAATTTCAAAAAGAGAAGGTCATTTAGCTCGATTTTGTCGTGCACCAAAGTTAAGTCCAGCTGGGACGGTGGCACCAAAGGCGGATACGGACAAAACAAAGTCGGTGGTTTTAGGAAGAGCGTTTTTCGTGACTTCTCAAAAAGCGAGTAATCCGAACGAAGTTAGCACGGGTTAGTTAATTATAAATTCCTGCGAAGTCTATACCTTATAAGATACTAGTTTTACCCATTATTTTATCTCTCTTGCTTGCGTTCAACGTTTAAATTTAACTCCGGAGAAGTTTGACTTTGACTTATTGGTTAAAACTTCGTTAGTAGGAGCCTTCGTTACCTCCACTATTTATAAATCTTGTTGATTCAAATCGACATTTTCACGTTACCTGTCGACCTTATCTCTTTGAAAATACTTTCCTTTGATGTGATTTTAGGAATCGATTGGTTAACTACTCATCATGCTTTTCCTAAGGTTGTTAGCTTTTATATTCACAAACCTGTTATGCGAATTCAAAGTAACCAAACCACTAAAGTCAATCATTGTCATATCAAACCATATGTAAAGAGCCCCGATCCTTTCATTGTTAACTTCCTTGTGTGGAATGCACCGAAGCCAGACTTTTTGTAGGCAACATCATGAATGAAGATGGCAAGTTGATAGGTATCAATGTGACGTACTATCCAAGTCTTGGATGAGGGTCACAGTTTTGAATGATATTTCTATCGTTAATAAATTTCCTAACGTATTCCTGAAGACTTCCTAGCCTACCCCTAGAGCTTGAAATCGAATTTTGTATTGACCCAAGTATAAAACCCATTTCTTAAACCCTTAAATATTTCTTCATCCAAAACGAACGTATAATGCGCCAAAGACGATGGCTCGAGCTGTTGAAGGTTACGACCATTCAATATCATCGTGGAAGAGCGAACGTGGTAGTTAACGCGTTGAGTAGAAGATCGTATGCGGTTACAAGTACGAATATATGAACCCGCGTGAAGATAACGAATATACGAGTAGAATCGACTTTAATCGATAAAGTTAAAGCCGCTCAAGCTACATACTCAGAGCTGATGAATGAAGAAGGTTCAAGAGGGCATTATTCTAGAAGCAAGAATCGACGAAGAGCAGAAATCTCAAACCTCGATTTAATTGGCCCATTTGAAATCCTCGATTAAGTCGGAGCTGTGGCTTATAGACTCGTTTTACCACCAAGTATGTTGCGTGTTTATAACATTTTTAACGTATCGATGTTACGTAAATATGTGGACGACCCGATCCACATTATTAATTTAGAACCGGACGAGATAGCGGATGATTTAACGTATGAAGATGTACCTGTTAAAATCTTGGATAAGAAGAATCGTATTCAACACTCAAAGGTTATACCTCAAGAGTTAGAATCTGAAATGAAGTCAAGGTACCCTCACCTCTTCAGCATACCAGGTACGTATATAAATTTCGAGGGCAAAATTCCATAAGGAGGGGAGATTGTGAGACCCCAGATTTTATAAATAAAAGATTTAAATTTCTAGAAATATTTTTTTTAATATTATGGTGTGGATTTGATATATTGTTATAGTTGTGGGTAGTATTTGAAAATTTTGCAAAGTATGCAAGTTGTTATATAATATTTGTTTGGTAGGGAATATTCTTTTTGGGGGAATATTCGTGCGACCAAGACAATCATTAGTGGACCCCTACAACCGGAAGCAATCGTCGTAGTTAGAAAACAACAAAAATATTTTATGAAAATAACTGCAGAGGTTTTACAGAATTAATCTTGTTGAACTACCCTTAATAATAAAAGTACGATGTCTGGCGTGGTTGCATAGTAGCACGGTAGATTGATTATTGATGCTTAAGTGATAAGTCACTCGGTTATACAAAGATTATTACTATGATAATTGTTGCATCATATCTCTCATATTATTGATTCGATTATTGTCACGAAGATCATCTCGCATTATATGTTATTTTATTAAATCAATAATTGAGGCGACAAAGTTATTCATATTATTAAATTACAATATTTACAATGTCTAGAAGTTACGTCGAGGAGAGGTTTGGTCACCTAATTGCTCGCTTGATAGGAGAAATCCTTATTGGAAAGCCCCCTCTTTCCTGGGAACAATCTGGTTGTTAAATATTGTGAGTTATGATATTAATGATGGATAAGTTCGTGTTAATTAAAGATGAATTTGATAGTTCCATTGTGTTGAAATTATTTGTGTTAGTGAGAATCGACATTTATTTCGATAGTAATTGATGTCTGAAGGTTATATTGTTCAATCGGGTATTCGGGGCACTTTTTGTGTCAAAGTTACTATTCACGAGTTACTATTTATGAGTTACTATTTATGAGTTACTATTCACGAGTTACTATTCATGAGTTACTATTCACAAATTACTATTCACCTGATTACTATTCACTCTAGTATTGTGCATTTGGTTATTTCGGTACAATATTATTCCATGAGGAGATGTGCTAATTTTTCAGACCGTTGGTTGAAATTATAATAGTAAATCAATATGGATCGTTGATTTAAAGTCTTAATAGTAACTTGTCCCTTCAATATTACCAAGAGTTAATTACCCCTTCGTAAATAGTAGTTGTCTCTTCAATATTACCAAGAGTTATTTGCCTCTTCGGTGTTCCAAGAGTTAATTACCCCTTCGTAAATAATAGTTGTCTCTTCAATATTACCAAGAGTTATTTGCCTCTTCGGTGTTCCAAGAGTTAATTACCCCTTCGCAAATATTAGTTGTCTCTTCAATATTACAAAGAGTCATTTTGACCTTTCGTTAAGACCAAGAGCCACTCTTAGTTTTTCTATAAATAGAAGCTCATTCCTTCATTATTTCTTACGAATTCACTGAAACTCTAGAGAGAGAAATTATAGAGAGAAAGAAGAAGAGTGTTCTGCCACTTCACTACTTCGATATCTAGTGTCTTTTACAGTAAGAGATATTATTTGTTGTACCCGTAAGGGGTGTTATTCTTTCTTATTCATGAAGAGAACTATTTTTATTCCATTCTTTATTATTCTATTGGAATAACCTGTATACGCGGCATACCCTATACATAACTTTGTGATACGTGACATACCCTATACTTGGTGAAATCCTTATGTTATTCCATTCTTTATTATTCATTGGAATAACTTTGTATACTGTGACATACCCTATACATAACTTGTATACATGCATACCCTATACTTGGTGAAATCCTTATGTTATTCCATTCTTTATTATACATTGGAATATCACATGCGTGTGTTTTACAGGACTGTTTTAGATTACTTATTATTACATTGGAATAACTTTGCTCATGCTAAGTACCGCATGCATGGTGATTTCTTTTGTTATTCCATTCTTTATTATACTCAGTTGGTTAAAGTTTTAACTTCTATACTCCATGAAATTAGTGGAATATCCTTGATATTTTTGCTTCATCCAGTATCTTTTCATGGAAATATTCTTCTGAGCATTCTTGAATTTTACTCTACAAAGAAGTATCATGTTGACAATTTGGACGTTATTAGTTCCTGGATAAATTAATTCGTGAACTTGTTTTATTGAATTCTTATATCATTGTCATCATCCTCATGTTTATATTTTTTTTGAAAGTCTTTTGTGGCCTGTAGTGCATAGATGGACTTGGTATGATTATGAACAGGGATTATTCGGTATAATCATGACCGTAATATTACAAATAATGTGGTAAAAGTCCTCATTGGCCCGTAGTTCATTGATGGACAGTTGTTGGCATGATCATGACCATTGATGAATACACGAATATCCTTGGCCCGTAGTGCATGGATAATTTGTGGTCGTGACCCTAATGAATATCCTTGGCCAGAAAAGTGGGGATGATGTGGATTATTTATTAAGCTGAGTCTCAGCTATAAAAATTGATGAAAATGTTTTAAATCATAAAAGATAGTAGATTTTATTCTCTACTTGACTCTTTTAATGGATTGCTTATTCCGCTGCAATTAAATTTGATGTCTATTGTATTTTATCAGTTTAACATTGTTGAGGACTAATGATAATTTATTATGCATTATCTTAGTCATAATATTTCTTACTGGGCTAGTTGAGCTCACCCTTTCTTCACTGTTCTCTTCAGGAAATGAGAATATAGCTGGGACGAGTCGGGAAACAGATTGACAGTCCAGATGATAGCATTAGTAGTCCTCACTATTCTGTTAAATAGTATGATAATAAATGTAATGAGGACTGAATTTGAGTTTGTATATTGTCTATGAGGACTCCATTGAGAATGGATATTGTCTAGAAGACAATATTCTTGTTTAAACTCTCAGTTTATGTTTTACCTGACAGTTGTATAATTATGTTGTATTTGATTTATGTACCATGTATTTGACGACTCAAGATGGGTGATGTATATTTATTTTGGGGGCGTCATAACATGAATTACAGAAAACCTCTGAACATCCCATCGTTCATCATTTGGTCGGTGTTGTTGTTCACCTGAGGATTGTTGCCTTCCTGCACATTATCCTGGTTATTGATCTGTGGTGACTCAACGGTCTCTTGTGCTCCATTGCTTATCTCAACATTTTCAGATGCCATAATCAAATACTGGCACAAAACAAGGGTTAATTGACATATCACATCATACCCCTATCTTCTGACCGACCAATTAAATAACAAAAAAGCTTAGGTAGGTCATACTAGCGTGAAGGAATTACCCGCCCTCTCCCTCCTAGTTTTAGTCTCACATCTCACCGAGGATCATATCCTAAGCTCGATACCAACTATGACGCCCCCAAAATAGGTATTCATCACCCATCTTGAGTCGCCAAATACATGGTACAGAATTCAAATACAAACTTAATTTATACAACTGTTAAGTGTCGTGCAGAATACGACAAAATATAAGCTGTGAGTTTTAATACAAATATTATCTCCTAGACAATATCCAAACTCAAATACGATCCTCATTACATTTATTATCACACTGAATAGTGAGAACTACTAAAATAACCATCTCGGACCGTCACTCCATTCCCCGACTAGTCCCGGCTACGTTCTCATTTCCTGAAGAGAACAATGAAAGCAAAAGGGTGAGATCAACTAGCCCAGTAAAAAATATTATGACTAAGATAATGCAAAATAAATTATCGTTAGCCTTCAACAGTGTTAAACTGATAAAATACAATAAACATCAAGTTTAACTCCAGCGGAACAAGCAATCCATTAGAAGAGTCAAGTAAAGCATGAAATCTACCATCTTCTATGATTTAAAAAGTTTATCATCAATTTTATCACTGAGACTCGGCTTAATAAATAATCCATAGCATCGAATTATCCCTGCACCACGGGCTAAGGATATTCATTAGTATTATGACCATGAATTATCCATGCACTACGAGCCAAGGATATTCGTGTTTTCATCAATGGTCATGATCATGGCAACAACTGTCCATGAATTCACTACGGGCCAATGAGGACTTTTACCACATCATTTGTAACATTACAGTCATGATTATACCGAATAATCCCTAGTTATAATCATAGCAATCAACAATCCATCTATGCACGTAAGCCACAGATGACTTTCATCACAATATAAACATGAGAATGATGATAATGATATAGAAATTCAATTAAAAGAAAGCAAATGATAAATTTTAAAGATTTATAATTTAATCTATCCAGAATTCAAAAAAGTCCAAATTATCAACATGATACTGCTTTGTAGAGTAAAATTCAAGAATAATATTGTATCAAAAATAATTTGGACCGACAAGAAATCAAATTTTGTTATAAATAGTGCCTTGGGTGAATAGTAACTGAGTAAATAGTACCCCGTGAATAGTACTCTGGCATGAAAAATTTAAAACTTATCAAGAATGCTCAGAATAATATTTTTATGAAAAGATATTGGATGAAGCGCAAAATTTTAAGGATATTCTACTAATTTCATAGAGTATAGAAGCCAAAATTTAATAAAATGAGTATAGAATTCAGAATCTGAAACGAAATAATATTACTTACATATTACAGAGTATGGGAGAAAATATTATTTCTTACGAGTAGTGAACAAAAATAATATCCCTTACCTTAAAAAGAAGAGTATTCCAACTGGTAGAGCGGGGATATTCTTGAAGAAAATTTTTACTATTTTTTACGCTCAAAGCTTTCTAAAACTCGAAAGAAATACGCTCAATATTATAGAAGAAGAATTCTCTGATTCTTCTGGTGTGATTTTCAATTCTAACTAAGCATCTAAGGATACTATTTGAATTTTCTCATGGACGCACAGTGCGAAGGATTCACAGGCGCAACAATTCGTCTGAATTTTTTTTATAATTTACCATGCAAACACTATGCAGGCACTATGCATAATAAAATATAATATATTCTATTTTTCATAAAAAAATAAAACTTATTATATACTTTATATATATATATATATATATATGTAAATCCTCCTGTGACGACCAAAATAATTCCCCCTAAGACTTTGTTACACCCGTGGGCCCCACATCTTAAAATAACTTTCTACCGGTTATTTTGAAAATGGGTGAATGGGGGTCCATAAGCAAAATTTACAACAAATACATCGTAAAAAAATCTCTTCAATATTTTTAACAACATTTATTCATCATTATTATAACTCGCAATATTAACAACTAGATCGTTTCTACGAAAGATGGGACTTTCCGGTAAGGATTTCTCCCTATTGGGGCGCAATTAGATGACCAAACCCCTTTCCTCGACAGAACTTTCTAGACATTGTTAATTATGCAAATAATAATATGAATAATTTGTCATCTCAATTATTGATTTAATAATATAAAATATTATAACAATAATTGAATCAAATAACGTGAGATACTATGCAGGAATTACTGTAGTAATAATTGAATAAAACTGAGTGACTTCTCACGTAAGCATTAATAATCAATATCGTGTGCTACTATGCAATCACGCGTATTATTGTACTTTTATCACCGAGTATTTCAACAGTTAATGGTAAAACTTTCGCCGTTATTTTTATAAAAAGTTATTTATGTCATTTTCTAACTCCGACGGTAATTCTGTTGTGGGGTCCACCAATGATTGTGTCGTACAAATATTCTCTATTAAAACGAATATTCCCCGGCCAATCAAATATTTTATAACAACTTGCTTACTTTGTAAAATTTATAAATATTACCCACAACTATAACATTATAACAAATTCACACCTTAATATTCAAAAATGATATTTATAAAAAAATTCATCTTTATTCATAAAAGTTGGGGTCTTACAATATATATTAGAAAAACTTTATTTTAGAAAAAAAAATAATTTTTTTTAAAAAATTAATGAGATAAATTTAATAAAATATAGATTCAAAAAAACTAATAAAAAAAATAAAACACTAATTTTAGGAAAAAAATAAATTTTTTAATGACTAAAGTTTCATAAAATATATATTCAAAAATAAAAATTAATTTTTTGACAAAAATAAAATTTTAATTTTTATAAATGAGTAAAGTTTCATAAAATATAGATTCAAAATAATAAAATAAAAAATAATACAATATTTTCAAAAAAAAATTAAAAAGAATAAAGTTTAATAAAATATAGATTCAAAAAAAAATTATTTTCGGAAAAAAATAGAATTTTTTTTCAAAAAATGAGTAACGCTTCAAAAAATATCTATCCAAAAAAGTAGGACAAAAAATAATTTTTTTTTTACAAAATAGAATTTTTATTTTAAAAATATATATAATGTTTCAAAAAATAAAAAAAATCAATGTTTTCAAAAAAATAGAAAATTTTATTTTGTAAGTTTAGTAAAGTTTAATAAAAATATAGATTCAAAGAAATAAAACTTTATTTTCAGAAAAAAAATAAAAAGTTATTTTAAAAAATAATTAAGTTTCATAAAATATAGATTAAACAAAGTAAAACAAAAAAATAAACCTTTATTTTCAAAAAATACAATTTTTAATTTTTTATAAATAAGTAAAGTTTAATAAAATATAGATTTAAAATATATATAAAAAACTATATTTTTAAAAAATAGAAATATTTATTTTTCTAAAAATGTGTAAAGTTTAATAAAACAAAGATTCAAAGAAATAAAAAATTATTTTAAGAAAAAATAAAAATTATAATTTTAAAAAAATGAGTAAAGTTTCATGAAATATAGATTCAAAAAAAAAGTAAAATAAAAAAAACTTTATTTTAGAAAAAAATAAAAAAAATTAGTTTTTAAAAATAACTAAATTTTCATAAAATATAAATTTAAAAAGAGTATAAATAAAAAATATTACAAATTTATTTTTAGAATTTTTTTTTTAAAATGAGTTAATTTTCATAAAATATAGATTCAAAAAAGTAAATAGAATTTTTTAATTTTTAAATAGATGTGTAGATTTATTTTTTAAAACTTTACTCATTCAATTTATTTTCTTTTTAACTCATTTATTTTATTTACTTTAAATTTATTTTTGAATCTATATTTTATGAAATTAAAAAAATAAAAAATTTCTACGTTGTATGAAAAATTAAGTTTTTTTTATTTTATTTTTTGAATCTATATTTTATGAAACTTGACTCATTTTTTTAAAAAAAATAAAATTACAATTTTTTGAAAATATAGTTTAATTTCCTTGTATTGTTTTTTTTGAATATGTTATGAAACTTTACTCTTTTTAAAAATATAAAAATTCTATTTTTTTTCTGAAAAATAAATTTTTATTATTTTTATTTAATTTTTGAATCTATATTTCATGAAAATTTACTTGTTTTTAAAAAATAGATTTTTTTTTGCAAAATAAAGTTTTTTAATTTATTTTATTTTAAATCTATATTTTATTAAATTTTACTCATTTTTTTAAAAAAAAATTCTTATTTTTTTTGAAAATAAATTTTTATCTTTTTTAATATTTTTTAAACTTTTCTCATTTTTTTTAAAAAAACATTATTTTTATTTTTTCTTAAAATAAAAAATTAAAATCGAATAAGTTAGAGGGACAGAAGTGCAAAAAAAGTCGAATCGGGTTAAAGATAAATGGGTCAGGTTACAGTTAAATTGGGTAAAATGACCATAAAAAAATATCATTTTAAGAACCTAACTGACGAAAAATAAATTTTAAAAACGACTTTAAAAGGGGTTAAATCTACTTTTGCCCAATATATTCGACCTCGGTTTACAAATGCATCAATAGACTAAAATTTTTTACGTTCAACTCATTGAACTGTATTTTTTTTACAAAAATTTTAAAAATCGTCTATTACGTTAAAAAATTAACAGAAAGTCTACATGACACCAATTAGGTGGAATATAATATCCATCTTAGAATATATATATATATATATATATATATATATATATATATATATTAATAATAAGATCCACCTATTTCGTTGTCAAGCTTAGACTCTTCTCTTTATTTAATAACAAATAGTTAAATAAATTAATAATAAAATATATTACTTAAATAAATTAAGAATAAACTAAATTAATGTATAATTTTTACAAATGTATTTATATAAAATTAATGAATTCATATTTTTTATTTATAAATATATTAAGTTCACTTTAAAAATATAAAATTATCTAATATTTTGAAATTAAAGAATTATTATTATTATTATTATTATTATTATTATTATTATCTCTCTGTTTTTTTTTTTGGAAATCCTAAATAATATTTAAAAAGTCATGGAAAATTTAGAAAAAAATATATTAATTTTTTTATTTTAAAAATATATATTTAAAATTTTTTAAAGTTAAAACTAATAATATATACATAATTAAACCTACTTATCTAAAATCTAATCTCCTCCTCCTCTTCTTTTTCTTCTTTTTAATTATTTTGACTTTTTTTAAAAATTTCACCAACACGAATTACACTTCCATTATCATCATATTTAGCAATTTCTTCATCATTGTCGTCAAGATACGACCGAAGGAGCTTGGCGAAGAGATAAGGGTGCAGATCGCTTAACCAAAGAAAAGATTTTTCTAGGGAATTGCGCCATTTCGGGAAGAGGACTTGGGTGACGTCGTTTAAGGCGGCGGCGTCTAAGGCGTCGTAATAGGACTGAAAGTGGTGGTGGATCATTTCTACGTGTTTGGAGAGGAGATTGGTGGAAGAAGAGGAGGCGGAGGAGAGAGAACGACAGAGGAGCGGTGAAAGGGTGTTCTTCAGGGTGTTTATCCATTCTTTGTAGAAGTCTTTAAATGGGCGAGTGGGTTTTTTTCGGCCGAAGAGAGCTGTAAGCATGAGAGAGAATTAAGTAATTAGGGGTTTAAGGTTTATCATTTCTTGATGAGAGTAGAAGAAACAGTGGTAGAAGAAGAACATATAAATTATACATGTGAGACCCCAGATTTTATGAATAAATATTTAAATTTCTTGAAATATTTTTTTTAATACTATGGTATGAATTTGTTATAGTGTTATAGTTGTGGGTAGTATTTATAAATTACGCAAAGTATGCAAGTTGTTATATTATATTCGATTGGTTGGGAGAATATTCGTTTTAGCAGGAATATTCGCATACACCAAGACAATCATTGGTGGACCCTAGCGAAATTATTGTCGGATTGAGAAAACGACAAAAATATTTTATGAAAATAACGGCGGAAGTTTTACTAGATTATCATTGTTGAACTACCCATTAGTAAAGTACAAAGAATGTCTGGCGTGGTTGCATAGTAGCACACGGTATTGATTATTGATGCTTACATGATAAGTCACTTAGTTATACTCAATTATTACTACAAGAATTCGCCGCATCATATCTCTCATATTATTGATTCGATTATTGTCACAGTATCATCTGCATTATATGATATATTATTAAATCAATAATTGAGACGACAAAGTTATTCATATTATTAAATTGCAATATTTACAATGTCTAAAAGTTCTGCCAAGGAGAGGTTTGGTCACCTAATTGCGCGCCAATAAGGAGAAATCCTTATCGGAAAGCCTCCTCTTTCCTGGGAACGACCTGGTTGATAAATATTGTGAGTTATAATATTAATGATGAATGTTATTAAAATTGAAGTTGTGTTCGGAGTTGAATTTGGAGACGCGAACGTGATTTGAGTCCGGAACGATGAAATTAGTAAAAATAGACTATAAACATAAAATTTTTTGAGTTTTACTATTTGGTCAAAAAGTCAACAGTTGACTTTTTTGGGAAAAGTCAAACTTCAAAAATTCAAAATTATATTTTTGATAAAAATAGTTTTATTGTGTTGGAATTATTTGTGTTAGTGAAAATTGACATTTATTTCGATAATAATTGATGTTTGAAGGTTATATTGTTTAATCGGGTATTCGGGGCACTTTTCGTGTCGGAGTACTATTCATGAGTTAATATTTATGAGTTACTATTCATGAGTTACTATTCATGAGTTACTATTCATGAGTTACTATTCATGAGTTAATATTCACGAGTTACTATTCACGAGTTACTATTTATGAGTACTATTCATGGGGTATTATTCACCCGAACAATATATTTATTTTTGGTCAAAATCATTTTTGGGTACAATATTATTCCATGAGGAGATGTGCTAATTTTTCAGACCGTTGGTTGAAATTATAATAGTAAATCAATATGGATCGTTGATTTAAAGTTTTAATAGTAACTTGCCCTTTTAGTTTTTCAAGAGTTACGTGCCTCTTCGGTGTTCCAAGGGTTAATTGCCCGTTCGCAAATAGTAGTTGTCTCTTCAATATTACCAAGAGTCATATTGACCATTCGTTAAGACCAAGAACCACTCTCAGTTTTTCTATAAATAGAAGCTCATTCCTTCATTATTTCTTACGAATTCACTGAAACTCTTGAGAGAGAAAGAAAAAAAGTATTCTGCTACTTCACTTTTCCAATATCCAGATTTTCTAAAGGTAAGGGGTATTATTTCTTTCTTTCGTCTTCATGAAGAGAACTTCTGTTATTCCATTCTTTATTATTATTTTGGAATAACCTGTCTATGTGAAGTACCGCATACATGGTGAAATTCTTCTGTTATTCCATTCTTTATTATTCTGTTAGAATATCACATGCATGCGTTTTACGCCGGACTGGTTCCATCTTTATTATTATTCGTTAGAATATCCTATTCACATGCGTTTTCGTGGGACCGGGTTCCGTCTTTATTATTACATTGGAATATCCATCGCTCATGCTTTTTTACGCCGGACTTGGTTTAAAATCTTTATTATTCTCGTTGGAACATCCCCGCTTGCGGTGCTTAATTTTGCTCGACGATTCCGTTATTTATTATTACATTGAATAACTCATCATGCTAAGCACCGCATGCATGGTGATTTCTTTTGTTATTCCATTCTTTATTATACTCGGTTGGTTAAAGTTTTGACTTCTATACTCCATGAAATTAGTGGAATATCCTTGATATATGCGCTTCATCCAAAGATCTTTTCATGGAAATATTCTTCCGAGCATTCTTGAATTTTACTCTACAAAGAAGTATCATGTTGACAATTTGGACGTTATTAATTCCTGGACAAATTAATTCGTGAACTTGTTTTATTGAAATCTTATATCATTGTCATCATCCTCGTGTTTATATTTTTTGAAAGTTATCTCGTGGCTTCATGGTGCATAGATGGACTTGGTATGATTATGACGAGGATTATTCGGTGTAATCATGGACCGTAATGTTACAAATGATGTGGTAAAAGTTCTTATTGGGCGTAGTGCATTGATGGATGATATTGACATGATCATGACCATTGATGAATACACAAATGTCCTTGGTCCGTAGTGCATGGATAATTTGTGGTCGTGATACTAAAGAATATCCTCGTCGTAGAGTGCGGGGTGATTCGATGATGTGGATTATTTATTGTCGAGTCCCAATGATAAAAGTGATGAAAAACCTTTTAAATCATAAAAGATAGTAGATTTTATTCTCTACTTGACTCTTTTAATGGATTGCTTGTCCACCGCAGATTAAACTTGATGTCTATTGTATTTTATCGGTTTAACATTGTTGAAGACTAATGATAATTTATTCGCATTATCTTAGTCATAATATTTCTTAATGAGCTAGTTGAGCTCACACTCTTTCCTTCACCGTTTCTCTTGAGAAAATGAGAATATAAATTGGGACGAGTCGGGAAGCGGAGTGGCGGTCGGATGATAAGCATTAGTAGTCCTCACTATTCTGTTAAATAGTGTGACAATTAATGTAACGAGGACTGAATTTGAGTTTGTATACTGTCTATGAGGACTCCATTGAGAATGGATATTGTCTAGAAGGTAGTATTCTTGTTTAAACTCTTAGATTATGTTTTGTCGTATTTTACACGAAAGTTGTATTATTAAGTTGTATTTGAATTTTGTACCATGTATTTGGCGACTCAAGATGGGTGATGAATACCTATTTTTGTAAATATATACACAAAACATGATTTAAGCGAAAGAGATAGAAGAAGTCTTTTGGGTTTGATGGGAATGAATTTTAGGTTTGATTTGATCTGTGCAAATTTTGAGTTTTGATTCTTGATGTGAACAAATTTGGATTGTCGTATATGCAAAAGAATTTTGGGTTATCTTTCTCTCTTCATATCTAATGGTTTGGGATTTTGAAAAAATAATAATTGATATTTGAAGTGTTTTAATATTTCTTTCTTTTATATTTAAGCTTAAATTTAATGATTTCATAATATAAATAACAATTATATTAATTTTCAAAAATAAAAATGATAATTAATTTTCAAAATTTTAGTTATATTTTTTAAGTTTGAATTTATTTTAATGAATTTTAATTTTTAATTTGTACTTATTATTAAACCCATTTACTTTTCAATGTGGGAATAACTAGAATAATATAACATGAAACAACTGACATGGATTTTCATTTTAAAAGTGACGTGAATTTTTCGTTAAAAGTTGTGGGCAAGGAAATCGTACCTTGCTAGGATTAGGGTTTCGTGTTGGCTGAGGAGGAGAGAAATCCACGAAAAGTACGGAATTGATTGATTGATTGAAAAGGGGAGAAGAACAGGTGAGCGATTACTCCAACGACAAATGACAGAACTCCTAGAATCCGAGAACCTTGTTAGGGTAGCAAGGATTCAGAGAGCCTTCTTGAGTCTTTGGGTTGAGAGAGAATCTCCAAGTCTCTCAGTCTTCCAAAAGGTCCACGAGTCCAAAAATGATGTCCCCTTCCCAATAGGGTGGAAGGGGTATTTATAGGGTTTTCTGGATATCGGAGAAATTCCAAATTTACCCTTAGTAATCAGAATAATGTCCAAATCGTCCTGCCCTTCTAGCCACCAATTCAATCCCTCAATCAATTCCGAAAATGAGTCGTCTCCACGTGTCTTTTGCCTCGGGACACGTGAAAGATTCTCTAAGGTCTTGCTTCTTTATTTCCAGCTCTTCCGTCTTTTCATTTAATCATAATGTGAACCTTAATTTGTGCATTTAATTTAATTAGGACAATTGAACCCTAATTTGCACTTGGGCTCACATTTTCCCCCTGCACGTGGGTCACATCTTTGGAGTGGCGATCGTGCAAATTACTTCGAGTCTTTTGAGCCCTGTTTCAAATTTTCTGAACAATCCTCTTAGTTTGATCTTCCAAGTCTCGAAAACGAAAAAATCGTAGGAAATGTAACTCCAGGGGAGCTCTCCGAAAGATATCTTTGGACAAATCTGTTATTAAATCTTTCCAAAATCTTACACAATCTTTACTTCCCGAATTAATTTTTTATACGTATATATATACATATATTGAAACTAAATCAAGATACATTATATATTATCAAATAAAATAAAAAATCTTATTTTATTTTGGAAATATTGAAAACAAAGTCAAATATATATATATATATATATATATATATATATATATATATATATATATATATATATATATATTGGGAAACCTGAATCAAGACAAATCAAATTTTATATTACAAAATAAAATAAGATCTTATTTTATTTTGAAAATAACCATCAAATCTTTATATATATATATATATGTATGTATGTATGTATGTATGTATTTATATGTATACATATATATACATTAGTACCTAATTAAAAGAAACAGTAATGGGATATCCCACATCTAGTTGTCAAAGCAGTTCAAGTTTGAATCACTTTTTAAGTCTATATATATGCATGATTATATAAGCTAGGTAGTATGCATGGTATCAGCACGTTTCCTCTATATAAATTTGGATATCATGTTACTCATCTCCGACACTGATTAAGTGATTGCCTTCCTGTTTTCAAAGCAAGAATTACGTAACAGATTGAGAGACCAATTTTGCTATAGAATTGCAACGAAGGAAACCATTAATTTCTCATGCATAGACCCAAATAAATAATATTACTAAATAATATTAAATCTTATTTTATTTTGTAAATAAGATCAAATCATCTTTTTATTTGGAAACAAGATCAAATCTTTTTTATTTAGAAATAGAATATTTGTTTCCATAATATATATATTCGAAAACTAAATCATGATAAATTAAATCAAATCAAATCCACCTTTTTTTAAAGACAATTATATATATACTCAAAAAGTTAAATCTCAAATTATCGGTAGGCTACAAACTATCAGTTTATAATAGGAATAATTTAATTTTGTACAATAATAATAATATATATTTTTTTAAACGCAAGATCCTTTTTTCCTTAATTGGTGATACCGTAGTATTCATTCACGGTTGATTGGAAGGAATTGCTATCCTACAAGTCTACAACAACAGTTAATTAGATTAATATCATATATCCTTGTACTGAATTGGTTTTGTGCTGCTCTAGTATTCATAAGGTTGCCATTGAAAGGCCTTGTAGGGAGCGGCAGTCTATGGGCATTGAGGGTCTCTGCACGTCCTAAGTGGTAATAGCCTTCTCTTATTTTATTTATTTTTTATTTTATTTTTTATTATTATAGAATATATAAGTTGCATCTAACCACCCCTTAGAATTTAAATATAATATAAAGGCACATGTGAGATTATTAATAGCAATAGGAGAAAAATATATATATAGATAAAAAAAGATTAATTTGTTGGTGTGGTATGAAAGGGTGGAGCAAATTCCCTGTTCTCCTACCAAGATACATGTGTCATAGGTTAGATACTTCAACTCTTGGGTAATTCAAGGAAAAGTTTGTAAAAAAATAATTCTTTCTTTCCAGGTAAAACTCATCTCAATTCCTCATCTTGTAGCATTATGTCAGGATGCTTTAATTTAATTTTTTTTAAGGACGAGGGATAAAAGTTTTTTTTTAATTAAAGCATTACTATAGAACAATGTCATCACCTGGAATTTTCATACACCATAGCGGATGTAATTTCCATTTTCTAAGAGCTAAGAATCTAAGTATTTCGTACTACCTTTTTATTAAGCATTTAAGATCTTCATGATGCGAATGGAACTTAATTCATGCATTAACAATAAGTAAGTGCTTACCGAGTAGAAGGAAAATGCTAATTAACGAGCAGAACTCTACTATTTAGCCCATTTTTCTGTGGTAGAATTTCAGAAGAAAAAAAAATTGTTTAGAGGCATAGGTGAGTGATTAAGATTACAATGGGGTAAAGTATGTGGAGACCCTGCATAATCTCATCCCAGAATATGCTTATATAACATGTGAATCAATTCAACCATAGTAACTAAATGTCGGAACTTGTTCATGAATCCTTAATACTAGAGAACAACTATCAGATACTTATTTGATAAAAAAATGAAATTAGGTACCTCTAGTCGTGTTAATTTTCCGTTTGGTTAATTCTTTGTGATTGCTTCATCGACTTCTCTTTTCAGGTAACTGTAGTATTTCTTTTTCGGACCACAACACCGCAACGAGGAAACACCTATTCCGGGCCATTTCACCTTAACAAGGATCTTGGCTCGGATAGTCTCAAAGGAAAGGCAACACCACAACGAGGAAGCATCCATTCCGGGCCATTTCACCTTAACAAGGATTTTGGCCCGGATATTTTCAAAGAAAAGAGGCACCATAAGGAGGAAGAATTTATTCTGAGCCATTTCACCTTAACAAGGATCTTGGCTCGGATATTCTGGCAAAGTAGCACTTATTCCAATCAGTTGATTCAACGAGCAAGGAGAAGTTAAATATAAGAGGGGAGAGCTCCTTAGGTGGCTAAACCCTACGAGCCAACCCCTAGGGGAACCAACCTAGTGCCTCCTTCACATTTTTTCGTTCTTCCTCTACCCTATTTTTATTTGAATGACTCCTAATGTTTGTGCTTTTTTTCTTCTTCTTCTTTCAGGTGTTTTTAAGCTTAAATCTCATAATTCCTTCTTTGTTATGATAAGCACTCAAGTTCAAATACTTTCCTTGCTATCATTTCCTTACTCTTTGGAGCTCTTATGCTGAATTCTTCTTGCTTGCAGGCCTTCGATCTCTATTGAACACTCTAAAGACTCAAAAACCGCCAAGGAGGCCCCGTTCCTCAGTGATTGGGGAAGGGCTCCCCTCTTTGGTCCTTCCGACGTCTTTTTGGGAGCAAGTTCGGAGCTTATGACCGAAATTTTTTTTTTTAGCTGGAGAAGGAAGACTTGTTTCTATATGCAGCGACTTACGAATGTTGGGATGACTTTCCCCATTCCGATCGCATTCCCCGCATATATATGCATACAGGGACATGAGTACCCTTTTAATCCCCTTCTTTTCTTGTCCGATTCATCTGGCCGCCTTCAGGGATAGAAACATTAGACCAACGAGATACTTGGGAATGTGATTAAGTGGATATACTAAAGAGAAGACTGGAATTCTTCGTTGCATCCAGCTATGCAGGGACACTCGTATCCAATAGGACCATGGTGCTCCTCCACATGCACATTCGTTACTGCTTGGGGGGAATGCACCTTTACTCTGGAGGATGTCTATGTCATCTACCAGTAAACATTTGCCCCCTGCGCATGAGTCATGCCTTTAGTGAGATGATCACGCAAAATATTTTAAGTGTTGAAGTCTACACTTCGCGGAGCTTGATGTTTTGCAAGCCTCGAAAATGAAAGTCCTAGTAGAGGGAACCTCTGGAAGAGCTTGATGTTTTACAAGCCTCGAAAATAAAAGTCCAAGGAGAGGGAACCTCTAGAGGAGCAAACCCTAGGAGGGCGAGCCCTAGAGGAGTTCTCCCGGGATATCTTGGAAAATCTTCGATCTAATCCTTCACCACTTGATGTAATCCTTCGAGTCTTGATGCTAAGGATTTTTTTTGTATGATGTAAGCTCGGATGGCCTGCTGTGGGTGGTGCAACGCACTCTTCACGCCTTTCTATAACTTCACATGACAGTTTTGAGAGTACC
The DNA here is from genome assembly GCA_020205605.1 of Panax ginseng. Classification (NCBI taxonomy): domain Eukaryota; kingdom Viridiplantae; phylum Streptophyta; class Magnoliopsida; order Apiales; family Araliaceae; genus Panax; species Panax ginseng. The sequence goes on from CM035144.1 coordinate 14,984,557, forward strand.
GATGAGACTCTTGCTTCTTTGAGAAGGAATCCTTCTGAGACTATTGTTGATGTTCATCCTCCCAAGAAAGATTATGCCAAGTTGGTGATTGCTCGGGAGGGTATTGTGGATATCACTTTGGGTGTGTTGAATGACCATCCGTCTCCCGTGGACTCTCCTAATTCTCCTTGGACATGTCTCCCTTCCATGTTAGGCTGGGTCTCTTTATTTCCAATCGTGTTGTTGCACTTCATTCGAAAGTCACTTCACGTCATCATGAGAATGACTTATTTTGTGTAGAGTTTTAGGAGCTTCAAGATGTAATGGATAAATTGAAGACCAAGCTTTTGGGAAATTGATTCAGCTGCCCAAGACCTTGAAGGCCTGATAGCCTCAAATACGAAGGCTAGGGGCTCCACCATTGTCGACTTGGAGGCATTAGTTATTCCCCTCTCTTCAGTGCGACATGTCATGGCCTTTAAATCATGAACTTTCGTAGTTTTTTTCTATTTCCTATATCAGAAAAATCAGAAAATTCATGTGCATATATTTCATTAATCAAATTGTAGTTTCTTTTATCCTTATTAGTTGCCTTTAATTTGAACGATTCCTTAAAACTCAATATTTAACATTGGATCCTAAGTTGTCCAAATTAGTACTCCAAGACAACAATAGGTATTATAAACAAGTAAACATGAGTTTTGTTAAAAAAAACATGTATATATATTTTCTACAAACCAACACTTGAATTTATACTTTTTTTAAGAAATCAGGAAAACATTCAAGTATAAGTGAAAGTTTGTCAATTCATTGATAATCAGATTGCTTTTAATGAAAAGCATAACATTTCATATAATAAATCTTGCTTTTATCGAAGAAAGCGTAACGTTCGCCACTTTTAGAGATAAAGTGTAACTTTCTTGCTTTTGTCGAATGAAGCATAACGTTTGCCACTTTTAAAGATAAAGTGTAACTTTTAGGGTTGAGGGCTTATACTCAGGTGCCTCGATTACTTTTGAAGTTGAAAGTATAACTTTTCGGGTCTGAGGACTTATAGTCAGGTGCCTCAATCACTTTTGATGATAAAGTGTAACACTCGGGTGCCTCGTCACTTGAGTCATCCAATTTTTTGGCAAGTACGATCTACGAGGACTTGAAATTGGGTGCCTCGTCACTTGGGTCATCCAATTTCTTAGCAAGTGCAGTCTACAAGGACTTGAAATAAGGTGCCTCGTCACTTGGGTCATCCAATTTCTTGGAAAGTGCAGTCTACGAGGACTTGACCACCCTTTAGAGTGGACCACCATCTTGGGTGGATTTTATTTATTATTTTTTTTATTCGTCAATTCTTGTGCCTCCTCCCTTGGTCATCCAATTACTTGGTAAGGGATACTCATGAGGACTTAAACCACCATTTTTGGTGGACCACCATCTTGGGTGGATTATTAATTCATCAATTCTTGTATCTATAATTAAGACTTCTTTCGATGGTAGAGCCAGTATTTGGGTTGTCCATCATCTTGACTTCAAGGACTGCACCATGGGTGATAGTGTTACACATTTTTTGCCCTAGTTCAATCTCTCTGGCCGCCAACTTCTTATGGTATATCCTCCGCAAACTGTAACAGTCCATAGTGGAGTGTCCTGCGTATTGGTGGTATACACAGAAGTCTGACCTTCTTTTCATCTCTTCTGTTACAACCAATCGGGGCCTTAGAGGCTTCACCACTCCATGCTCGACCCATTGCTCGTACAGGCACCTGAATGCCTTCTCACTGCATGTGATAGCCTCCGGAACTGGCATTCTGGTATACTTGTCCCCATGTTTTCCTCTGCTTCGCTCAAATTTTTCATTCTTCTCCCTCTTGCTCCCTTGTGATTTTGACAGAGAATCCACCAAAGCCACAATTGCTATCCTCTTGCCCTTCCATGTAACCATCACATGGCCGGTGGGAAATGTCATGATTCCTCCCAAGTCTTGTGCAAAAGATGAGAGGGTCGCAAATGAATTACAAGCCTTGGTAATGAGGTGGGGCTTGAAGGCGTCTAAAGCACCATTGTTGCATATGCTAACCAAGTTCTTTTCTTCAATTGGCTTTGCACACTTCTGTGCTTGGGCCCTGAACCTATCCACGTAATTTGACAGCTCCTCGTTTGGCTTCTATTTGAATTGCATGAGCTCTACGATGGTTACGTGTTTCTGGTAATATGTTCCCTCGCATTTCCTTTCTCCCCATTGTATTTTGGAAACTGTGGGGGATGCTCAATATATCCTGTTGGGTAAGGTTTTCTCCGAATATATGTCGGGTAAGGTGGAGTAAAGTCTAACTCCGAAGGTTGGGATGTCTGCCTACGAATTTGATTGATCACATCGATCATATCATCCTTCGTCGCGTATTGGCTCGTGGCATGGACTCTCTGTGGTGTTGTGATGTATGGCGGCATTGGCCGTGTGTATGGTATAGAAATTAGTTGATGCACACTTGCATCGTGTAAAGCTTGTATTGGTTATGCTTGTTGGCTCGTTCGTTGAACGTGGCTTGGGATGGTTAATACCTGTACTTGTGAAAATATGGGGAGAGTGGTCGTGATAATGTTTGTCTGAGGCTGGCTTGCTTCTGGTCTGGGTCGTGGCATGTCATCACTATTTTGGGGTTCCAAGTTGATGATTGGAACCGACTGATTTTCTGTTAATGGAGGTACAGTTTTATTCTCTCTATTATTGTTGTTGTTGTTGTTGTCCTCCACTCCTGCTCGTTCCTCCTGCGAACTACTTGGAAACATGGCCTTGAAAGTGGGGATTTGCATCAACTATTGGCGAAAATTCCCCATTTCCTTTGCATCTCTAGCATCATAGCCATCATCATTTCTTGTCCTTCCCGTGCTTCCTTCAATGCCTTAAGCATCTCTAGTTGCACATCATTCGTCTGCTCTCCACTTGCTTCCTCGTCATGCCTTCCTGCGCATGTTTGCCTAACATTCGTTGGTTGTTGATCAGCCATGTATGGTGATGTTGAACTTCCTTCCAAGGCGTCTTCAGGGATGGGTTGACCGAGATCTAGATTAACGCCTTGGAGAGCTTGATTTACTTGCCTTGGAACTGGATCAAGTAAAGTAATGCTCGTTGTCGATGACACACTTCCTATAGTTCTCCCACTTTGAGTTATGGGCATACCCTTCACGAATTTTACACCTCCCCAGCAGAGTCGCCAAAGAAATGTGGGAAAGAAAATTGTACCTTGCTAGGATTAGGGTTTTGTGTTGGCTGAGGAGGAGAGAAATCCACGAAAAGTACAGAATTGATTGATTGATTGAAGAGGGGAGAAGAACAGGTGAGTGATTACTCCAACGACACATGGCAGAACTCTTAGAATCCGAGAACCTTATTAGGGTAACAAGGATTCAAAAAGCCTTCTTGAGTCTTCGGGTTGAGAGAGAATCTCCAAGTCTCCTAGTATTCCAAAAGGTCCAAGAGTCCAAAAATGAGGTCCCCTTCCCAATAGAGTGGAAGGGGTATTTATAGGGTTTTCTGGACAGTGGTCATGTGCAAAAAATTCTAAATATACCCTTAGTCATCAGAATAATGTCTAAATCGTCCTGCCCTTCTAGCCACCAATCCAATCCCTCAATCAATTCCCAAAATGAGTCGTCTCCACGTGTGACGCCCCCAAAAATAGGTATACATCACCCATCTTGAGTCGCCAGATACATGGTACATAAATCAAATACAAACTTAATTATACAACAGTCGTGCAAAATACGACGACAAAACATATGCTGTGAGTTTTAATACAAATATTATCATCTAGACAATATCCACTCTCAATTGAATCTTCATTACATTTATTATCACACTATTTAACAGAATAGTGAGGACTACTAATGCTATCATCTGGACTGTCAATCCGTTCCCCGACTCATCCCGGCTACGTTCTCATTTTCAAAGAAAGAACAAAGAAGGAAAGGGTGAGCTCAACTAACTTTAGTAAGAAATATTTTGACTAAGATAATGCGTAATAAATTATCATTAGTCTTCAACAATGTTAAACCGATAAAATACAATAGACATCAAGTTTAGCTGCGGCAAATGAACAAGCAATCCATTAAAAGAGTCAAGTAGAGAATAAAATCTATTATCTTTTATGATTTAAAAGGTTTTTCATCACTTTTATCGCTGTGACTCAGCTTAATAAATAATCCACATCATCAATTCATCCCTGCACTACAGGCCAAGGATATTATTTAGTCTCACGACCACGAATTATCCATGCACTACGGGCCAAAGATAATTGTGTTTTCATCAACGGTCCTGATCATGCCATAAAAAAATTCATATCTGCTCCCTTGGCCGAAGAGAATCCATAGCCATAATCATACCAAAAACTGTTCATCAATGCACTACAGGCCAATAAGGACTTTTTCCACATCATTTGTAATATTACGGTCATGATTATACCGAATAATCCCTGGTCATAATCATACCAAGTCCATCTATGCACTACAGGCCACAAATGACTTTCAACATAATATAAACATGAGGATGATGACAATGACATAATATCAATAAAACAAGTTCAAGAATTAATTTATCCAGGAACTAATAGCGTCCAAATTGTCAACATGATACTTCTTTGTAGAGTAAAATTCAAGAATGCTCAGAAGAATATTTCCATGAAAAAATAATGGATTAAGTGCAAATATCAAAGATATTCCACTAATTTCATAGAATATAGAAGTCAAAACTCTAACCAACTGAGTATAATAAAGAATGGAATAACGAAAGAAATCACCATGCATGCGGTACTTCGCATAGACAAGTTATTTCATCAGAATAATAAATAACAGAACCAGGTCAGGCGAAATTAGCACCGATAGGATGTTCTAACAGAATAATAAGGAATAGAATAACAATAGAAATCACCATACATGTGGTTCTTCGTGATGTAGGCGAAAAGTTATTCCAATGAGAATATTAAATAACGGAACCGGTCAAAGTAAATTCGCACCAACAGGATGTTCCAATGTAATAATAAAGAATGGAATAACAACAGAAATCACCATGCATGTCAGACTTGCAGATGACATGTTATTCTAATGAATAATAAATAACGGAACTGGTCAAAGTAAATTTGCAAGCAGGATGTTCCAAATGTAATAATAAAGAATGAAATAACAGGAGAATTTCACCATGTATGCGGTACTTCGCATAGACATGTTATTCCAACGTAATGATAAAGAATTGAATAACAGAAGAATTTCACCAAGTATAGGGTAGACCGTGTATACAGATTATTCCAACAAAATAATAAAGAATGGAATAACAAAAGTTCTCTTCATGAATATGAAAGAAATAATATCCCTTATAGTTACAACAAATAATATCTCTTACCTTTGAAAGAAGAGTACTCCGACTGGTAGGGCGATGATATACTCGAAGAAAACTTGCACTACGCTCAAAGATTTCTTAAACTCAAAAGAAATACGCTCAAGATTATAGAAGAAGAATTCTCTCTATAGTTTCTCTCTCTAGAGTTTCAGTGAATTCGTAAGAAATAATGAAGGAATGAGCTTCTATTTATAGAAGAATGGACTGCATAGTAACTAATTCATGAACGGTCCAAATTGATTTACTTTTAATCAGACGGTTCAGATTTAAAGCAAAATCTTTTAAATAAAATATAATATATTCTATTTATAATCTAATAAAACGAATAACTTTATAAAAGTATTCTGTTTTATATAAAAAGATTTTACTATACAAAACACTATGCAGACACTATACAACACTATGCATAATAAAATATAATATATTCTATTTATAGAATAACTTTATAAAAGTATTACATTTTATATAAAAAGATTTTACTATGCAAAACACTATGCATAATAGAATATAATATATTCTATTTATAGAATAACTTTATAAAAGTATTTTGTTTTATATAGAAAGCTTTTCCGTTTTATTACATTAATAATATCAATAAAACAAAACTAAATGATTTATCACGTAAGCATCAATAATCAATACCAAAGTGTACTACGCAAACAACGCCAGCGTATCGCATTACTTTAACATCGAGTGTTTCAACAAGATAATTGAGTAAAACTTCCATAGTTATTTTCATAAAATATTTTTGTCGTTTTTTAATCGACAATGATTAGTTGTGGGGTCCACTAATGATTGTGTCGTCGCATTTAATATTCTCAAACACAAAGAATATTCCCCGACCAATCGAATATAATATAACAACTTACATACTTTGCAAAATTTATAAATATTACCCACAACTATAACATTATATTAAATCCACACCATAATATTCACAAAAAAAAATCAAAAAATTTAAATCTTTATTCGTAAAATTTGGGATTTTACACCACGTGTCTTCTGCCTCGGGACACGTGAAAGATTCTCTCAGGTCTTGCTTCTTTATTTCCAGCTCTTCCGTCTTTTCATTTAATCATAATGTGAACCTTAATTTGTGTATTTAATTTAATTAGGACGAGTGACCCCTAATTTGCACTTGGGCTCACAAAAATCAACTCATTTAACGGATTTTATAACGATTTGAAAATAATTTATAATTCAATGAGTCGATTGTAAAAAATTCAGTTCAGTGATATATTTGTAAATCGAGGTAGAATAGAGTGGTAAAAAATAGATTTAACCCACTTTGAAAGTGAATAGTAACTTTAGAGACGATTTTAAAAATGAGTAACAATTTGGAAGGACGGAAGTGTCATTCCGCCTAATTTGACATGCAAATTTATGTAATTACATAAAAAATGCTTAAAAACTACATCATTTGACCATTCCCCTTCCCTCGTAATTAATCCTTGAACTAAAACTAGCAAAAACATATCATTACAGATCTGGTCTGGATCTAGACCATCATTTTAGAAGAAGTCAATTTCTAAGAGATGTGTTGAAATTGTCAATCATTTTTTATATATATATAAAAAAAGGATTCTTATTACTAATATATATTACATATAGCATCACAATGCATACCCTATCTGAACTCAACTTATCCCTCCACATTTTTGAAGGGCTTGTATGTCTTGAGATCCGAGGCCAGGCCCTGTATGGAGCCAGCAGCAGCCACAAGTGAGACAACCAAGCAAACCCAGCTCAATATTTTCAGCCACACCCATGTAAAAGAGAACTTGGGTATTTTTGTCCTGGCAATGTACATCTCTATGGGGAAATACACAGTCAAGGGATAAAAGGAAGCTGCACCAATCAACCCTAAGAAGTCGTTAAAGAAGGGTAGAATCATGGCGACAACGGCTGTCACAATTACGTACGCTGTTCGCCACACCATCCTCAAGAAGTTGACGTTGAACTGGCCACAAAATGGGATGGGAACCGGGTGTTCCACGCTTATAAATTTACTCTCCGGCCACCGCTTGCTGCAGCTAGCCTCCACGAATCCAAATATGGGTTGACAAAACACCTGAATGTTTTTCGGTTGTTTATTTTCCTATAATTAATTAATGGAATACAAATAGATACTTTGATTTAAAATTTTACCTGGTAAGCGCCAATGAGGTGGACTGCTATGCAGACATTGGCGAAGTCGATTAACCAAAAGGGTTCATAGAAACCGAAACCAGTGAGGAAGTTGCCCGGTGCGTCATTTCCAAATGCCGCGTAGCCAATGCAACCGCATAGCATGTAGAACAGAGTGGTGGTCGAGACTCCAGCCAACGATGCCTTCTTCATCACTTTGTTCTCTGCAGGGTGAGATTTCAGCGTGTCCTGTTCTTTACACAAGGGTATAGTTCAAATCAGAGTTGTGCTATTGATATTTACTGATTGATTAGTTGTAGCAAATTATGCCATGAAACTTAGATTAGTCAATAATAAGCAATCACATAGGCATATGCACATAAAAAAAACATTTAGTAGAGTAGGTTAACTAGGGGATCAAGTTCTTATTTCGGAAAAGAAGGTGAAGCCAATTGTGACACATAGCACTCACAAAAAAGGAAGTTATAAATCATAGTAAGCTGCTATCGTAAGTAAAATTCGAATTATCGGCGATAAAGTTCCATCATAATCTTCTTTCCATTTGTTTAAAACCACCTTTTGCCACCAGGCTGGCCTTTTATGTTTCCAACTTATCATTTGTTCTAATCTTTCTTTTAAAGATCCATTTACACTCATCCTATATGTAGGGTCATGATTTATGATGGGTCTATTATATCTTTCAGGTTATGATTGAGCATTGGGCCTGAGAAATTAGAGTGATTCTGGGGCGATCGGTGGGGGGCGACCGGGGTAGCGACCGGTCCCAATTTTTAATTTTTTTAAATATCTCTCAAATAATTTATAAGATTTATTGGAACTGAAATTTTTACAGAAAAAAATGATTTGGATGTCATTTGAATACATATAAAAATATTCTGTAAAAATTTCAATTTTAATAAATCTTATAAATTATTTAGGAGACATTTAAAAAAAAAAAAAAAATCGATCGCTAGCAATGTCGCTAGTACCGGACGCCCTAGGAGAAATTAACAATATATAGACCGACCTATAATGATAACTTGAGGTCGTGGATATATTGGCCCACATTTATTTAACCATCATATTTACAGTGATTAACTTTATATAATATTTTGAATTTAAATTTTGTACTCTAAACATAATTTATAAAACGAAGATGAAGACGAAGTCCTGAAAAAGAAATGACACTCAATGGCCCATAAATCAGAAAATTCAAATTTGATCATGCACTTGTCCTTCACTCTTCATGTTCCTAAGTGGGTCCCAAATCAAGACATTATTTATAGTGATACAAATTAAATAAAAATCAATGGAGTGTAACAAGTTTTACACTTTATAAAATATTTTTCATAATTAAAATAGGTTGTCTCAATTATAATTTGATTAGTATCACTAGCTAATGCCTAATTAAGAGGTCAAATGAAACTTGTCTAACTAATAAAAAAAAATACAGTGTTTTAGTAATATTTATATTAATAAGATAAAACTTATTTTGAATTTGAGCGGAAAAACACAATGACGGTTCAGATTCATTTTAATTAATTTGGACGAGAGAGTTATGTGGTGGGAGAGGAAGGATGAGAGGGAGGAAATGAAAGTAAAATTATTAAAACGGAAAGAGAGGAAAGATTCTGTTACGCCGTAGTTTCAGACACGATGAATCTGCGTTAATTGAGTTTGTCACTTTGCAATCAATCACCAGAGAAATAATAATGGAAACCATTGTTAAGTCAAATAAGGTCGAATTCAGCAGAAATACTCGTCCATTCTTTTTTATATATTTATCGTTTATAGATTTTAAGTATTAAATTTTTATATTATCCTTTATAATTAAAAATTATATTTTTATTCTCAATCAACTTTTGAATAAATTTTAAAAATTAATATTAAAATCTTATACTTAATTTAATCAATCATTCAAAATATTTATATATATATATATATATATATATATATATATATATATATATTTAATCTTCGCGTATAATAACCGACAGAGTAGTATGAAGGACTACAAACATCCCACGTTACTACACCATGATTGATTAATTAAGAATAAAAGGACAAGGATTGTGGTTAATTAATGTAGACACCTAAGCTGCTTGTAACGCGGACACATATGTTACGTTATTAGTATATGTGGTTATTCCTGTATGCATGCATGCCGACTCTTTTTCATCATATTCTAGTGATATATATGTGTCATTACGGAGATTTGATTAGCATGAAGTGAATTTTATGATAAGTTAAAAAAACCACAAATCGTATAATAAAAATGACATTGATTTTTGATGAGAAGTGATTTAGAGTGGAGAAGATCATTCTCTCGCGTGTCAACAACAACATATTATGCATAAATACAAAATAATCTTACCATGAAATTCACTTCATGGTAACAATTCCCGTCATTAAATAATAAATCGCCTCTAAATCCAATTATATATATATATACTACATACGATTACACACTATTTAACTAACTTTTTTGTAAATGTGATTTAATTTTCGTTTGACAAAATAGGGTATTTCGTTTTCTATACAGTATGTATGTATATATGTATGTTCCCATGTGTACAGTACAGTACAGTACATATATACATGCTTCATGTAACAAGGCAGGCACACATTTCAAGAGAAATTAGACCTTCCAAAAAATATTGTTTTACCATATGCATGCATATATATGCGTATGATTAAATTAGAGGAATTGAATGAGATAGGATATAGTATATTATAGTAGTAGTATGAAATATTAATATTAAAAATTACTGATGAGAGAGAGAGGGGAGGGGAGGGGTGGGGAGGGGCCCATGCCTGAATCTCAATGAGGACGGTGGAATAAGCATAAGCGAAGGCAATGTCACCAATGGCTTGAAAGGTTTTCCAAATCTTTTCTGAGCCTGATACGTCCACACCTATTGTCGTCCCCGTCAAAGATGTCCTTGCGTGTGCACCACCTTCATTTCATTCATATTATATATATAATATCACATTATTAAAAGAATTATTCTCTAAAAAATGTCTTAAATACATACGTATACGTAGTTTAAATATAAAATGTTAAGAGTCGATCATTTACATATATAATATCCAAATATTATGTTAAAAATAATAAATTATTAGTTTAATAACTAACATATAATGAAATTATGATAATATTTGAAGACATTATGTCATTAATGAAAGGGTTATATAAAATAGGTTTAATTAACCACAAAAGGTACGGAATTTAATTTATTTTTTTTCGTTCTCTTATTATTTTAATTTTCTTAATTCGTGTGAAAATTAAGTATATATTATTATCGTATGGACTTTATATCAAACCAAAACTAGGTATGTATGTACCTGCAACCTTGGCAATGGAGAGTCCAAGGCCTACAGAAGAGTAAGCAAAAGACATAACAGCTGCTAGAATGGACAGCCATGATAGCTTATGGAAATTTGGTATTTGGCTCAGAATTATCTGAATTATTGCAAATATTATCATCATCGGGTAATTTGATATGGAGCAAAGCTTATGGTCTTCAGTATCATGTTTATGGAAACAGTTTGACCTCTTCACAGCCCTGTTCGTCATGGTCAAAAGAGAGAGAAAATAAATTACTGTATTCATTAATTAGTAATCTCTCAACTGAATTTTACTTTTTGCATTCCCTAGAATTTTGTTTTTGTCCATTATTAGTACTAGTAGGATTTTTTTTTTTTTAAATTATCTAGAGTTACATGCACTTGTAATTACTTCAACACTATTTATGGCATATATATATATATATATATATATATATATATATATATATATATATATATATATATATATAAATTTTTATCCTCTTTATCCTCCGTTCCTTTTTATCCTCTTTTTACATAAATTTTTTGCTCTTTTTTATCCCTTGTTCATAAATTTTAAAGAAGAATTAATTTCTTAATTTCTCATATTAGGATCTTTATATATAGCTAAACACTAATTTATTTATCTCATTTTTCAATTATAAATTTTGAAAAGATAATAAATTATATATCTAATTTAATTAATCAGACAAAATATTAATTATATTTTTTAATTTATATATGATTAACATAAAATGTCAATTAAAAAATAGAGACAAAATACGGGATTTTTTTTATAAAAAAAACGTTTAATATTTTATGGAACTGGAATTTTTTCATAATACAGTGTTTTGGGTGTGATTTTGATATATATAACAAAACAGGTCTGTACACACCCAAAACATTATATTATGGAAAAATTTCAGTTCCATAAAATATTAAACTTTTTTTTAGTTGTTTTAAAAAAAATAAAAAAAAAAGTCTGTATTTTAATACCGTCCGGACTAGATCTTTTAATTATATTACTATTTTATCTTTTAATATTATTATTACTATTTTACTATTTTATCTTTTATTATTATTATATTACTATTATTTTTTTATCTTTTTAATCAATGGTCAAATTAAGGAGAAGATAATGAATTACTTACACCATACTGATAGATGCAGTAATTGTGTACCCAACTGTAACCCCTACGAGATTTGCATACTGAGCCAGTCCGCATAGCTGAACCTTGTAGCCTCCTGAGGTAAAAACGAAAAAGACAAAAAGAAAGAGCCAAAAATCAGTAATTAATACTACTTAATTGAGAGTATTTAGCCTAATTATACTGTCATAATTAATAAAAAGAAGCACAAATCATAATTAATAATTAAGTAAGGGAAATGATATTCTTATATTTAATTTTAATATTTTTCAATGCGTCCATTTTACATGAAGATGAGACACACCCCACCCTAACGTGAGAGAAGAGAAGACCATGTGAAAATACCAAATATACATGTAATTTTTTTTTATTAATTATCATAATTTTAATATTGCTCGCGTATACATTGTTAATATATTAAATTTAAACTCATATTCAATTAGTTAAATATATAAATTAAGTACCAATTAATCCATTATTCTTAAATGCAATAAATGTGAATAGAGACCACACTAAATCCATTATTCTCTTTTGTAGTACGTAGTTTAAAAGTAAAAAATAATTACCTAAATGTGAGCGGACAACATCCATATAAGTGTAGTTTCTGTCGCCGGTAACCGGGTCAGGGGAGCGGTAGCTATCGGCAAGTAAGGTGGAAGTGAAGTAGGTGATGAAAGAGAAAATGATGAGAGCTGCTGGGCCAGCGACCCATCCTAACTGGGCTATTGCCCATGAAAGTGAAAGGACTCCAGACCCAATCACAGCTGTTATGATATGTGCACTTGCTGTAAGCAAAGTTCCTGCAGTTTCAAAACCAAAACAAATGAGTTATATTTGTAAAGCAGACAGTTACATTTTAGATGATTTTCGATATACGAATAGTATACAAATAACATGATAAGTTAACTTCATATCTAATATAGTGTTGACACGCAAACGAAAAGATCAATCAACCTCTCATCTGTGTGCGTCAGTACTGTATTGTGTATTGGACACGACTATAAAGTTCATTTCATGTAACTAATCTCTACAGAATTATGGCTCGCTCAATTTAAACTGGAATCAAAATAAAAAGAAAGGAATAACATTACAATTTAAGATTTTACATACCGGTTCGTTTGGAACGGCCATCATCGTCGAAATTCTTCCCAATGTCACCATTCTCAAGTGTTTCTGTGTAGAAGCTGCCTCCTTTCTGCAAATCTTTGGCCATCTCTCTCCTATTCTTTTCTCTCTCTCTCTCTTGTTATAAGAGTATGTAGGAATTATGGTGTGCACAAGTGAAGAATAGAGGTGGGGGTGGAGGTGGAGGTGGAGGTGGAGTTGGAGGTGGAGGGGGGATTATTATTATATTTAAAGGTGTGAAAAGGAAAGGACATTCAATAAGGGGGAGAAAAGTTAAAAGATGATGGTGGGATGTATTCAAAGAAATTGAGGTAAGTAGAGAAATGGGAAATAAACTCCCCCATAAAGATAAAAGGGTAGGCAACCATTTCTAAATCTAGAATATTAAAGATGAGAAGGAATCTTTATTAAAATAATTTTGGTAGCCATAATTATTAGTATTGCATACTTGTATAGGTCTTAAATTTAGGTTTGGTTTTGAATGATTATGAGGTGGTTTGGACCTCTGATTGTGGTTGTGGTCAAATCTTTTTCAATCCTATGTGGGTCCCCATTTATTTGCCCTTTAGATTTGGACCATCCATGTCCAAAAAAAAAAGGTAAAAAAATATTTGGTCCATCCACTTAAAATCAAACGATTAGTATTATATTACTACTACATTATAGTCTTCCACTTCCAAACAACTTTCTCAAGTCAAGTCAGCTCTAATTCTTTAATAATTCTTAGGTTTGCTTGAAAATCCTTCATTTTTCCTACTTCAGACATTATCAAATAGGTCTAATTAATTAATTATACATAATATTTCTCCATTATTTGACCCAAAATGCCTCCCCGCAGTTGGGCATTATTTGCTTGCTTAATTTTCATTTTATGTACTCCTTCTGTCTTTAATTATTTGACGTTTTAAAGTTTTTTATTTGTCTCTAATTATTTGACATTTATTCAAATTTAGGAGAATTAATGACAATTTTTCAAAATTATCCCTCATTAAACTCTCTCTCTCCTTATCCCAACAAAAGATTTAAGGGTATTATAGATAATTGAGTATTATATTTAATAATTTTCAATCATTATCTTAATTCTTGTGTTCACATTTAAAATATCAAATAATTAGAGACGGATGGGGTACTTCTAAGTTTATAAATAAACATCGAACAAAATTTGAAACTAACCCTTTAAGGTTTTTTTATAAATTATTGGCAAATGCATCTCACATACGTACATTTTATCTTTTTAAATTAGTCATATGATACTTTAAATACGTCATTTGAGCATCAAATTTTCTAAAAATGTTTCCTCCATATATTCATAATATATTAAATTACCACCCTCAGATTCTATTAAAATAATTATTTTATTTTAAAATATTTTTAAAATCGGGGTTGAGTCAAATTGGATCGAGTTGAGTCAAAATTTAATTAAAATGGGTAGGATCTAGGTCAAATTGGGTAGAAGGAACGAAAGCGCCAAAAAATACTCCATCCGTCCCTAATTATTTGACGTTTTAGAGTTTTTCATTTCTTCCTAATTATTTGGCGTTTGTTCAAATCTAAAAGAATTTATGATAATTTTTTATAAAATTACCCCTCATTAAACTCTCTCTCTCCTTATCTCAACAAAAGATTTAAGGGTATTATAGACAATTAAGTACTATATTTAATGTTTTCTAATCATTATCTTAATTCTTATGTCCACCTCTAAAACGTCAAATAATTAGGGACGGGAGAGTACCACTTTAAGAACTTAATTAACGAAATATAAACTTTAAAAACGACTTTAAAAATGAGCGATAAATTTAAATGACAAAAGTGTCATTCAACTTTTTTAAAAAAATAAAAAAATAATTTCTTTTAAAAAAAGGTAAATTGTAAAGAGGAAATGAAGCATTAATCACTACGGATGCAACAATTAAAGATCCAGAGAAGCTATTTAAAGACAAATATTCAGGCGTAAGCAAGTACAAGCATTTATGATGTTTGTTACTACTCAGTTCGTCTTAAAATAGCAACATAATCTGATAAAGAAAATTGATATATATTATAAATATTTATATTAATTTTTAATTGTTATTTATGTAAATAAATATTATTGGTAATTTTTTGGATAAATATAAGTTCTAAATATAGATTAACCAGATATAAACTCGCGCATTGCGGTGGGATTAATCATTTTGTTAATAATAAATTTATACTTGCAATTAATAAATTAAAATATAATAAAAAGATAGTAGATTGTTGTACGATGATCAAATTTTTGTAGCATATGTTACATAAAGTTGGGTAAAAAAAGTGTGCGCCAATACATATCCAAGTATAGAATTTATCTGATCACTAAATCCCATAATATTATATAATAGTTGTGTGTGTGTGTGTGTGCGTGTGTGTGTGTGTGTATATATATATATATATATATATTAATTTCTTGATAAAAATGTTTATAATGTAACTATTAGGGTTAAAAATGGGAACCTCTTTCATTATAAAGCACTAACAAATATTTAGAAAATGTAATGCACAGTGTCATCGAGTTGTTATATTGATATGATTGTTAGTGACATATTTGAAGTTTGGTACACATTACACAAACCTCTCCAAGCTTCAAATATTTGACATTGCAGGTACTTGATGCATTTTAAAGAGTTCATGTCTCATATACGCTTACTTGCACCAGAATTCAAACATTCAAATGAAAGGGGAAACAGATGATGTGACGCTCCCAAAATAGGTATACATCACCCATCTTGGGTCGTCAAATACATGGTACTGAATACAAATACAAACTTAATTATACAACATGAGCTGAGAGTTTTCACACGAATATTGTCTTCTAGATAATATCCAAACTCAAATGGAGTTCTCATTATATTTATTGTCACACTATTTTATAGAATAGTGAGGACTATTATAACACCATCTCGGACCATCACTCCGTTCTCCCGACTAGTTCTGGCTACGTTCTCATTTCCTGAAGAGAACAATAGAAGTAAAAGGGTGAGCTCAACTAGCCTAGTAAGAAATATTATGACTAAGATAATGTAAAATAAGTTATCATTAGCCTTCAACAATGTTAAACTGATAGAATATAATAGATAACAAGTTTAACTGCAGCGGAACAAGCAATCCATTAGAAGAGTCAAGTAGAGCATGATATCTAATATCTTCTATGATTTAAAAAGTTTATCATTAACTTTATCGCTGGACTCAACTTAATAAATAAATCACATCATCGAATCATCCCTGCACTACGGGCCAAGTATATTCATTAGTATCACGTCCACAAATTATTCTTGCATTACGGGCCAAGAATATTCGTGTAATCATCAATGGTCATGATCATACCGAATTATCCCTGGTCATAATCATACCAATCAACAGTCCATCTATGCACGTAAGCCAAAGATGACTTTCATCACAATATAAGCATGAGGATGATGACAATGATATAAGAATTCAATTAAAAGAAAGCAAAGGATAAATATTTAAAGAATTATAACTTAATTTATCCTGAATTCAATAATGTCCAAATTGTCAACATGATACTTCTTTATGAAGTAAAATTCAAGAATAATATCCATGTATCAAAAATAATTTGGACAGAAAAGAAATAAATTTTTCGATGAATAGTACCCCATGAATAGTATCCTATGAATAGTACTTTGGGAATAGTACCTTGTGAATAGTACCCCGGTATGAAAAGTTCTCCAAATATCCGAGTGAATAATATTTGAGTGAATAGTAATCGGGTGAATAGTAACCCGTAAATAGTACCCCGGGTGAAATATTGATATTTAATAAGAAAATTCAGATCAATATTCCAATAAAACGATACTGGATGAAGCGCAAAACTCAAGAATATTCCACTAATTTCAAGGATTATAGAAGCAATACTTACCATAGTAAGTTTAGATTTAAGAATATGAAAAGAATAATATACGAAACTGCAAATGGATTTTCACCTGTCATACGGTACGTAATTCGCGTAGACAGGTTATTCCGACATATTAAAGTATGAATACGAAATTATTATTCCTTATGAATATGAAAGAAATAATACCCCTTACCAAACGAAAATAACATCTTTTACAAATATAACAAGTAATATCCCTTACGAATACAACAAATAATATCTCTTACGAATACAACAAATAATATCCCTTACCTTAGTAGAAGACTGAATACTGCAATAGTGAAGTAGCGGAATACTCTTCTTCTTGCTCTCTATAGTTTCTCTCTCTATAGCTTCTCTTGTGAATCTCAGTGAATTGGTGAGAATGAAAGAAGAATTAAGCTTCTATTTATAGGAGAATGGACTAAATAGTAACTAATTCATGAACGGTCCAGATTGATTTACTATTAGAACGGATGGTTCATATTGATTACTATTAAAACCACAACCGACAGTCTAGATTGATTTACTTTTAAAACCACCACCGAAGGTCCAGATTGATTTACGTTTAAAACCACCACCGACGGTTCAAATTGATTTACTTTTAAAACCATCACCGACGGTCCAGATTGATTTACTATTAAAACCACCACCGATTGTCCAGATTGATTTACTATTAAAACCACCATCAATTGTGACGCCCCCAAAAATAGGTATTCATCACCCATCTAGAGTCGCCAAATATATGGTACAAAATTCAAATATAACTTAGTAATACAACTGTCGTGTAAAATACGACAAAACATAATCTAAGAGTTTTAATACGTATATTGTCATCTAGACAGTATACAAACTCAAAGGAGTCCTCATTACATTTATTGTCACACTATTTAATCATAATAGTGAGGACTACTATCATCTGGACCGTCACTCCTTTCCCCGACTCGTCCCACCTATATTCTCATTTCGAAGAGAAACGGTGAAAGAAAGGTTGAGCTCAACTAGCCCAAAGAAGAAATATTATGACTAAGATAATGCGTAATAAATTATCAATAGTCTTCAACAATGTTAAACCGATAAAATATAATAGACATCAAGTTTAAGCTGCGCAATGAATAAGCAATCCATTAGAAGAGTCAAGTAGAAAATAAAACATACTATCTTCTATGATTTAAAAATGTTTTCATCAACTTTTATCACGAGACTCAAACAATAAATAAATCACATCTTCTAATCATCCCTGTACTACGAGCCAAGGATATTCATTAAATCATCAATGGTAATGACTATACCAAAAAAAAAATCTCTAGTCATAATCATACCAAGTCCATCTCTGCACGTAAGCCAAAGATATACAATTCAATAATCCACAGTCCATCTTTGCACATAAGCCAAGATAACTTTTATTACCATATAAGCATGAGGATGATGACAATGATATAAACATTAATCAACTGCAAACAAGTATAAATATTAAAGACTTTAAATTTATCCAAATATTATCAACCACACATAATCTAATATTATTAATATCATAACAATATTTTAATCACTTCTTAAACTTATAAACAATTTATTTTAATTGTTTACACTTTACCAAATAATGCATTTAGTTATTCAAAAATGTTATACTCATAAGATTTCATCACCAATGATCAAATCCCTTATCAAAAATCTTCATATACCTTATATAGGATTTCCAAGCCACAAAATCCTATTTTCCAACTTTGTTACTTCATATAACATATTTAACTTATATGTTCGTAACTAAACTATTTTCATGAAAAATACCAAATCAGTTCCAAAAATATTTCTTTTCTGAGATTTAGCAGAATATAGTCCCATAATGAACATATATTTTTCTCGGAATTTTTAAAATTCATTTACTATTTTTCTAAAATCAATTTCTAATTAATTCCTTAAGAAATTAGCTACCTCAAGGTTAACTCCAGAAATTCCCAAATCTTGGCAGGATCTTACACATGTTAACGTGAGCCTCCAGTTTAAATTTCATGGTCATTGGAGTTATAGAACTCCGGTTATAGCGTTTTTCGTCAAAAAAACCTAAATATTGAAATGGTCATAACTTGCTCATTTTAAGTCGGAATGAGCTCATTTTTGGATAGGAGGTACCTTATACCATAAACTTTCATGTCCCAAAAGGCCAGAATTTTTCTCACAAATTAAGTGGCCGAAACAGCCCTTCTAAAAATCTGGACAGTAGCATTTCGGTAATTTCCAGGTTTTGACTCCTTTGCTAAAATCACTCCACACAAAAATCTATAACACCTTTTTCAGTGATTCCACTTGGAGATGCTTCAAAACTCATAGATCTAACTCTAGAACTTGACCACACTCAAAAATTCAAAATATAATAGGAGATATGGTCAATTGAATTTTATGTTCCATTTCCACTAAAATCTGATTTTCAACCCTTTGTGATTTCTAAGAAACTTTCATGTTTTCACATAATAACCAACATAACTCATCATAACACTTACTAATACTTCATATACCCATGATTTTCATCAGTCCAATGCTTTTATTATGACTCTCATCATAATCAACGTAACCAGATCATTTCCATAATTTAATAAGGAATGAATATAAAGGATCATTCACCATGCATGTGGTAATCCACATAGACAGGTTATTCCAACAGAATAATAAAGAGTGAAATAACAGAAGGATTCACCATGCATGCGATAGAGACCGCATAGATAGGTTATTCCCAACAAAATAATAAATAATGGAACTGTGTCCCACAGAACGCATTACGGGATATTAAGCCGAGAATAATAAATGCGGAATAATAAATAATGGAACCCAGTCCCAGAGAAACGCATGTGATACAGGATATTCCGATAAAATAATAAATAATGGAATAACAACAGAATTTTACCATGTATGCGGTACTTCGCATAAACAGGTTATTCCAACAGAATAATAAAGAACGGAACCAGGTCAGGCGAAATTTGCACCGATAGGATATTCCAACAGAATAATAAAGAATGAAATAATAGAAGAATTTCACCATGTATGCGGTACTTGCGCATAAGCAAAGTTATTCAACATAATAATAAGGAATGAAATAATAGAAGAATTTCACCATGTATGCAAGATGCTTTGCATAAGCAGGTTATTCCAACATAATAATAAGGAATGGAATAATAGAAGAATTTCACCATGTTTGCGAGACTTGGCGATAGACAAAGTTATTCCAACATAATAATAAGGAATGAAATAATAGAAGAATTTCACCATGTATGCAAAGATTACGCGCAGATAAAGTTATTCAATATAATAATAAGGAATGGAATAATAGAAGAATTTCACCATGTATGCAGTACTTCGCATAGACAGGTTATTCCAACATAATAATAAAAAATAGAATAACAACTCTTACGAGTATTGAAAGAAAGTAATTCTCTTCATGAATACGAAAGAATAATACCCCTTACCTTAGAAGAAACTGGATATTGGAATAGAAAGGTAGCAGACTTCTCTTCTTCTTTCTCTCTATAGATTTTCTCTCTATAGCTTCTCTCTATAATTTCTCTCTTTAGAGTTTCAGTGAATTCGTAAGAAATAATGAAGGAATGAGCTTCTATTTATAGGAGAATAGACTGAATAGTAATTAATTCATAAACGGTCCAGATTGATTTACTTTTAAACGGACGGTCCATATTAAAGCTTAAAGCAACGGTCTATACTGATTCACTATTAAAACTTTAAACCAACGGTCCATACTGATTCGTTATTAAAACTTTAAACCAGCGGCCCATACTGATTCACAAAAATGAAAGGGGAAACAAAGCATGCAATCCATTAGAAGAGTCAAGTAGAGCATGCTATCTACTATCTTCTATGATTTAAAAAGTTTATCATTAACTTTATCGCTGGGACTCAGCTTAATAAATAAATCACATCATCGAATCATCCCTACACTACGGGCCAAGGATATTCATTAGTATCACGTCCACAAATTATTCTTGCATTACGGGCCAAGAATATTCGTGTAATCATCAATGGTCATGATCATACCGAATTATCCCTGGTCATAATCATAACAATCAACAGTCTATCTATGCACGTAAGCCAAAGATGACTTTCATCACAATATAAGCATGAGGATGATGACAATGATATAAGAATTCTATTAAAAGAAAGCAAATGACAAAATTTTAAAGATTTATAACTTAATTTATCCAGAATTCAATAATATCCAAATTGTCAACATGATACTGCTTTGTGGAGTAAAATTCAAGAATAATATCCATGTATCAAAAATAATTTGGACAGAAAATAAATAAATTTTTCGATGAATAGTACCCCGTGAATAGTACCCTGTGAATAGTACTTCGAGAATAGTACCCCGTGAATAGTACCCCAGCATAAAAAGTGCTCCAAATACCCGAGTGAATAATATTTGAGTGAATAGTAATCGGGTGAATAATAACCCATGAATAGTACCCCGGGTGAAAATATTGATATTTAATTAGAAAATTTAGATCAATATTCCAATAAAACGATACTAGATGAAGCGCAAAACTCAAGAATATTCCACTAATTTCAAGGATTATAGAAGCAATACTTACCATACTAAGTTTAGATTTAAAAATATGAAAAGAATAACATACGAAACTGCAAATGGATGTTCACCTGTCATATGATACGTAATCCGTGTAGACATGTTATTCTGACATATTAAAGGATGAATACGAAAATTAGTATTCCTTATGAATACGAAAGAAATAATACCACTTACCAAACAAAAATAACATCCCTTACGAATACAACAAATAATATTCCTTACCTTAATAGAAGACTGAATACTGCAATAGTGAAGTAGCAGAATACTCTTCTTCTTGCTCTCTATAGTTTCTCTCTCTATAGCTTCTCTTGTGAAACTCAGTGAATTGGTGAGAATGAAAGAAGAATTAAGCTTCTATTTATAGGAGAATGGACTAAATAGTAACTGATTCATGAACCGTCCAGATTGATTTACTATTAGAACGGACTGTTCATATTGATTATTATTAAAACTACAACCGACAGTCTACATTGATTTACTTTTAAAACCACCACCGACGGTCCAGATTGATTTACTTTTAAAATAACCACCGACGGTCCAGATTGATTTACTATTAAAACCATTACCGACGGTCCTGATTGATTTACTATTAAAATCACCATCAATGATCCAGATTGATTTACTATTAAAACCACCACCAATGGTCCAGATTGATTTAACTTATTACACTTTGGTACCCCTAAAGTTCTCCAAGTTTGCATTATTCCCCTCTAACTTTTGTAAATCACTTATTTTCAATAAACACATTCTTAATACTTCAATAATTATTCATCATTAATATTATAAATCACAATATTTAACAACCAGATTATTCCCAGGAAAGAGGGGGCTTTTCGATAAGGATTTCTCCCTATTAGCGCGGAATTAGGTGACCAAACCTCTCCTCGACAGAACTTTCTAGACATCGTCAATATTGCAAATAATAATATGAATAACTTTATCGTCTCAATTATTGATTTAATAATATAAAATATTATACAGATGATACTGTGACAATAATTGAATCAAATAACGTGAGATACTATGTAACAATTACTATAGCAATAATTGAGTAAACTAAGTGGCTTCTTATGTAAGCATCAATAATCAATACCGTGTGTTGCTATACAACCATGCATATTACTGTCCTTTTATCACCGGGTAGTTCAACAGTTTAAAGGTAAAACTTTCGCCATTATTTTTATAAAAAGATTTTTATGTCATTTTCTAACTACGACAATACTTCCGTTGTGGGGTCCACCAATGATTGTGTCATTGAACGAATATTCCCTAACAAAAAGAATATTCTCCGACCAATCGAATATTCCCCGACACAACGAATATTTTATATCAACTTGCTTACTTTGCAAAAAATTTCACATATCACCCTTAACTTTAACCTTTTATCAATTAAAATATTTATTAAATAGAATAATAATTATAAGAAAATCAAATACTTTCATTTCATAAAATTCGAGGTCTTACAAATGAAGAATGTCCTAGTTTCGGTCCTCATACCTTAAGAAAAATTACATGTTACATGCGAAAACTGAAAAGCACGAGCATTAATAATTATGTTAGATCTTCATGTCAAACAAACATCGTATCCAAAAACATAAGCAATATAACACCGTGTCATACATGATAATTAGGTTAAATAATGGAGAATAATGATAATAGCTCAATTTCGGTTGAATGACACTTCTGTCCCTTCAAGTTATCACCCACTTTCAAAGTCATTCCTAAAGTTCAATTTTCGTCAGTTAGGTCCTTAAAGTGATATTTTATTGGCGTTTTCGTTCCGTCAACCCAATTTGACCTTTGCACTTTCAACAATATTTTGAATTATTTGTAGCATGAGTTGTTGCGTAATAGTTGGTATGTATTTATAGAAAGAAATTAGGTTAAATGACGGAGAATAATGATAATAGCTCAATTTCAGCTGAATGACACTTTTGTCCCTTCAAGTTGCCACCAACTTTCAAAGTCGTCCCTAAAGTTCAATTTTTGTCAGTTAGGTCCTTAAAATGACATTTTGTTGGCGTTTCCGTTTCGTCAGCCCAATTTGACTTCAACTCAACCCATTTTGACCAAACTCAACCCAAAATTTTAATATTTTAAAATAAGTTTAAAACAATAATTTTATTTTATTTTCTTATGTAATTTTTTTGAATCTATATTTTATGAAACTTTACTCATTTTCGAAAAATAAAAGTTTCTAATATTTTTTCCTTATAATAATAATTATTATCTTTATAACTTTTTAAAATAATTTTTATTTTAAATAAAAAAAGTAAATATTATTTTAAAATATTAAATATAATAATTACTATTTTAAATTATTTTTAAAAGATATTTTATTTTAAAATATTAAATATATATTTTAAATGTTAAATATAATTATTATTTTAAACTTATTTTAAAAATAATTTATATTTTAAAATATTAAAATTTTGGGTTGGGTCAAACTGGATCGGGTTGGGTCAAAATTGGTCAAAATGGGTCGGGTTGAGGTTAAATTGGGCTGAATGAACGAAAACACCAATAAAAGGCAACTTTAAGGACCTAACTGATAATAATTAAACTTTAGGGGCAACTTTAAAAATAGGTGGCAACTTGGAGGGACATAAATTTCATTCAGCCGTAATGATAATATCATAAAGTAGTGATTTTAGGAGATAATAATTAAATTAAAAAGGATAATATCAGAACAGTTGACATTACCAAAACAGTTTAGATTTGTAGTGATTTAGGAGATTATAAATTTAAAATATTAATTTTGGATTAAAAGAGTAGTGATTTTAGAAGATAATAATTAAATTAGTAATTATAATATTAGAACAGTTAACATTATCAGAACAGATTAGATTTATAGTTATTTATGAGATTATAATATTAAAATATTAATGTGGGATTAAAAAGTAGTGATAGGAGATAAGAGCATTCACAACAGTTTCCTTATATTTATCCCTACTCTGTAGTGTTATTGGGTCACTCTACAAAATAGGAATTCAATTTTTTTATTATGTACCCAACATGTTCCTTATATTGTTTCTTTAAATAATAAAATTTAAAAATTAAAAGTTAAAATTTAAAAGTTCCAACAGTTAAAATATCAAATTAATAATAATCTTATAACTTATAATAGAGAGAGTATAATTTATTAATTATATTCCACTTTAAAATAATTTTTATTTTATTTTAAATTTTAAATAATTTATGGAGTAAATATTGAATGGATTGTAGTTGCAAATGTATCAATATTAACTTTTAAAAGTTAATTTGTGATACTTTTAAATTTAAATTTAATATGATACATTTAAAATTTGAAAATAATATTTTTTTAATTAATAGTACTTTTATAATATTTATAATTATATTGACATAACTTAAATAAATTTATATCAATTTTAAATTTGAATACGATTGAAATTAAATTATTTTTTAAATATAAAGATGTGTATGATTGATGAGTTGTCCACTTAAATGAGAGTGTGAAATGTCATTTTCTATATATAGATAACGGTCTTTTGATTCCCTCACACTGTGAGTAAAATCCTATATAGGGATTAAAATAGAGAGTCAAAAAAGGATAATAAAGCTGTTGGATAATAATTTGTTGATGTATTCTTCAAAATTTGAGATAGAGAGTTGATTAAAGAAATTATTGTTAATGCTCTAATAATTAAGTAACGATAATATAAAAACCGTTTAGATTAAAAATTTAGTTATTTAGGGGATTATAAAATCAACATAGTAAGTGATGGTTGATATTATTTGTTATTTTAATTTTTTTTAATATTTTAAATCAGTATAATATTATGTTAGAATATAATTATAAATAATATAATATTATGTTGTAATATAATTTAATTAGTAATGATAATATTCGCAGTTTAGATATGTGGTGATTTTGTTATATATCGTATATTATAATATTATACCATACATGTATGGTATAATTATGAATGATATAATATTAGAAAAATAGTGATTTTAGGATATAATAATTATGTTTAGAAAAGTAGTGGATTTTGGGGATTATAAAATCAGCATAGTAAGTTATGATTGATATTATTTTTTATTTTATTTTAAATATTTTAAATTGTATAATATTATATTGTAATATAATTATACATGGTATAATATTATGTTGTATTTATAGGGAGAAAATTAGGTTAAATAACGGAGAGTAATGATAATAGCTACACTGGCAAGCGAATTGGTAGAGTAGGTAAAGCCAAAACGACCCGGGTTTTGGTTGGCCATAAAATTGAAGCCCAAACTCCACGGGCTCACGGGAGAATCGGGCCGGGCCGCGGGCCGAAGGGTATTGTATGCCTATTTTTTTGATATTTTTTGGGCCCAAGAGTGAAGCAGGTAGGCCGAAAAACTCGGATTTTTGTGGACCAAAAAAATGCTACTAAGCTTCGCTTTTTTGGCGGGCCAAGAATTACTTCTTGAAGCTTTCAGTCTGATTTGCGAGTCTAATAATAGCTTAGTAATGATAATATCACAAAGTAATAATTTTAAGAGATAATAATTAAATTATAAAGGATAATGTAAAACCCCGAATTTTATGAAATAAAAGTATTCAATTTTTCTTATAATTATTATTCAGTAAATGATTAAATTGATAAAAAGTTAAAGTTAAGGGTGATATATGTAAAGTTTACAAAATACGCAAGTGATTATAAAATACTCATTGTTGTCGGAGAATATTCGTTTGGTCGTGGAATATTCTTGTTGTCGGAGAATATTAAATGCGGCCAAGTAGCACCATTTGTGAGCCCCATAATGAGAATAACTATCGGATGAAGAAAACGACAAGTTTGAGTTTTTATAAATAATGGCGTAATTATTACTGAATTAACACTTTGTTGGATTACCTAGTGGTTAAAATACGATGAATACGCATGGTTGCCTTACAAGTGGCATACCTGCGGTATTACCAGAGATTTTTGAATTATTGATTCTTACGTAAGAAGGCACTACTCAATAATTGTTACAATAATTACTGTTCAATATTTTATTTTATTGATTCAATAATTGCTGCGTTAATATTTTATATTATTGTTGTTTCAATAATTGTCACTGCACAGTATTTCCCATCAATAATTCATATTATTTGAATAATATTATTAGATAGCATTATTGGCAATGTCTAGAAAGTTCTGTCAAGGAGAGATTTGGTCACCTAAATACACGCTAGTAAGGAGAAATTCTTATCGAAAAACCCCCTCTTTCCTAGGAACTGCCTGGTTGTCATTATTATGATTCTGTAATATTATTTGTGAATAATTAATTATTGATTTATATGATAAGAAAATATTTATTTTTGTATATTTTATGTGGTTATAAATGAAGGAATTAAAGCTGAGGTGTTTTATCAGTATTTTGTCAGATTAGAGGTATTAAAAGATCAAATCGGTGTTCTTAAAGCTCTATTGCGTGAGTTATAATTTTAATCCGACCGTTGGATCGTTGTGATTTTTGGATATGTTATACATATATAAGTTGAATATATGTTCACAAATTTTGAACCGTTAAAAATTAACGTATGATTTGTTATGAATTTTAAGAGGTGTTGAAAATCGTCCGTATGTGAATTTCGGATATTTTCTATTTGGAATTTGGAAAAACTTAAAGTTACAAAGTTGTAGAGAATTCGATTTCGTGTGGAATGGACATATAATTCGTATTTTTCTGATAAATGGGCTATTTATTATGAATTATTAAAGTTTCTGATTATTGTTTAAATGATAAAATATTTTAGAAAATTCTAGAATTGGTGGTCCCCACTTTTAGTTGGTAAGAAATGTGCTCAAATTTTATTTCAAATGTGGTGGGTGGTAATAGTAGCAGATAAAGTTATCAGGTAGCAGGTCAAGTCTGCTTCGGCGTTCTAGCATTTTCCTATAAATAGGGTGCTTAGTTAGAATTGAAAATCACACCAGAAATAAGTTTAATTTCTCTCTATATTATCGAGTGTATTTTGTGAGTATTTAGATACTTTGAGAGTTGCTATTCAGTGCAAGTTTTCTTCGACTTTACATCCGATATTCCAGTCAGAAATACTCCTCTTTTGAGGTAAGAGATTTTAAGGGTTATTATGTTTTCATGTTTCGTAATTTTTTTGACCTTCAAAAATTCTGTAAAAATTTGAAATGATAATTTGATGAGTTTTCTAAATTGTGTCCAAAAATGGCGATTTTTGAATGTATAGATTAGAAGTTATGAATTTTATGGGAAAAGACTATTTTAAAAGTAAACCCTTATAACTCCTTGTGATTAACTCCAAAATTGGTAAAATTTTTATTGGTAGTACATGTATATAACAGAAGTATACTCTGTAAATTTCGGAATTTTCGGACAAAAGTACAGGTTATGATAAATGTCTAAATATTCGGAAGTTTTGGCCATATGAAAAATAGTAAATGAATTTTAAAAATTCCGAAAAAAATATATGTTCAATATGAGACTATATTATGCTAAATCCTAGAAAAGAAAATTTTTTGGGACTGATTTGGTATTTTTCATGAAAATAGACTAGTTATGAGTAAATGAATTAAATATGTTATGTGAAGTAAGAAAATTGGAAAATAGGATTTTATGGCTTGAGAATCTTATATAAGATATATGCAGATTTTTTATGAGAGTTTCGGTTATTGGTGATAAAATTTTATGAGTTTGGCATTTTAGGATGATTAAATGCATTAATTAGTATAGTGTAAACAATTAAAATAAATTGTTTATAAATTTAAGAAATGATTAAAATATTGTGGTAATATTAATAATATTAGATTATGATATTATTAAGTGATTTATAACATTTGGATTAAGGTGTTATGAAATCGTTGATTATGAATCTTACTCTTGAAATTAAATGCAGTTGTTGATCATATTATTTTTATTATCATATATAACATTTTTATAACCCTAATGATGATATTTCTCTTTAACTTAAGTGTAAAGATGGGTAGATTATTGGTATGATCGTGACTATGGGTTCTCTTTGGCCAGTAGTGCAAAGATGAATTGTTGACTGGTATGATCATGACCATTTAATTTATAAACGGTTATCTTTAGCTTAAGTGCAAAGGTGAATTGATCAACTTGGTTATAATTATTGTTTATATAAATTCTGAAATATTTCTATATTTCTTTGAAATATTAATTTCTTTGGCTCGTAGTGCAAAGATGATCTGTTGTTGAATATCTTTGGCCCGTAGTGCAAAGATGACTTGTTGTTGAATATCTTTGGCCCGTAGCGCAAAGATGACCTGTTGTTGAATATCTTTGGCCTGTAGTGCAAAGATGAAATTTTAATGAATATCTTTGGCTCGTAGTGCAAAGATGAATTTATTAGTATGATTATGAACAGGAACTATGATTTGGTATAATCATAATCTTTGATGTTTCAGGTAAAGACAAGAGATAAAAATTATCTTCGTCCTGGATGCGAAGAGGAATTTAGAACCTCAGTTATGATTATGAGTTATTCACATGATTTTGGATAGAAACTGTTGAATGATGTTACAGGGATAAAACATTGTTAGTGGACTTTTAACATGAAGAAGATAATAGATTTTATGGTCTATTTGACTCTTCTAATGGATTGCTCATTCCGCTGCAACTATGGTTGAAAAGTTTTATCATCTACCATATGTTCTAAATCTCTGATTTATTACTGACGAAGGCTATTGATAATTTAATTATCTTTAGTTATGATATTCTTTACTGGGCTATTTGTGCTCACCCTTTTGCATCACAATTCCTTTCAGGTAATAAGAGTGTAGCAGGGGAATAGTGTGATGGTCCGAGACTGTCAAAGTTTCTTAACACATTATAAAACGGCATGACATACAATATGTAATTGTATTGAGGACCTAAGATTTGTGTGTCGTATATTATACGTCACTTAATAATTGATTTTGGTGAACAACAATAAGGTGAGGTGAACCCAACTTTGAAAGGGTGTTTTGCCACTAACATATAAGATGTCTAATGACCTATGAGTTATCATAAGACATGGTTGTGCACATCCATTTGTTGATTATATCTACGAGCACCACCTATATAATCTTGGAGTTTGCTTGAAATATAATTTTCAATTGCAGACAGTGGAGATAATTATCTGTCAAGAGAAGACTCACCATTGGAAAGAACATGATAGTAATCTTCTCGTTTTTCTTTGGGGTCTATTGGATCAACCAAGGATAATTCTCGAGTCATATGATATCTATCATAACTTAGATTCATAGCCTCTTATGTATGAAGGTTTTCTTGAGCATTTTCCAAAGATTTTAATTTCTAAAATAGTTATTGACTGTACCTTTATGTAATATATCAATGTGAGGTGCTAACACAAGTTGGTGTCCAGAGTCACAGTTGGTATTTAAACTCACAGTATATGTGTTGTCGTATTTTGCACGACAATTGTATTAATAAAGTTGTAGTTGTTTTTTGTACCATGTATTTGGCGACTCAGAATAGGTTAGATGGATTGGACCTATTTTGGGGGGGTCACAGTTGGTATCAGAGCTTAGGGATATCACTACTAGAAAAATAAGAATACGTGACGGAACTTTGTGACAATTTTTAAAAATAATCACAAAAGATAGTAATTTGTGATGGACTTTTTAAGCAATCACAAAATAATAGTATATATGATGGATCTTAGTGATGACTAATCTTGCCATCAATGTATTATAATTGTGATGGTCATGTCAATCACACCAATTTTTCACATAAAATAAATTTTTTCTTTTGTGACGCACTAAGTCATCACTTATAGATATACCCTTTTCGTGATTGCATTTAAGCTATCACTAATATTTTAATGTAAGAAATAATCAAAACAATATTTTATAACGGCCGTGACAATTATTAAAAAGATAGATTTTTGTGACTACTTTTATTTGCAATTACAAAAAAAATGTATTTTGTGATGGAATTTTCAAGCCATCACAAAATAATAAAATATATGATGGCTCTTAGTGATGACTAATTTTACCATCATTATAGAGTATTTGTGACTGCCATTGCAATCACCAAATCTTATGTGAAAGTAATTTTGTTTAATAAGTCAACTGACATATGTTTCCTTTTATATTTTGTTTTAAAATTATAATCATGATATGAGTTTTGGTGTAGTGGTAATACTCGTTATTTAGTTTATAAATGGGGGGAGGGTTCGAATCCTATAAGTATCATTGATACAATTAATACAATGTAATAAACTATACATAAATAGAGATTCACGTTCTTATATTTGATCCCTAAAGTCTTTTTTTTTTTGTGATGACTTTGACAATCACAATAGATTATATGTTAATGTAATTGTATTAATAATCACAAAAGCACTAAGCGTTTGCGTGATTGCCAAAACCATCACGTAAAACCTTTCATTATGGGCGTATACAAGACGACCATTGTGATGCTTAAAGCCATCACGTAAACCTTTCGTGATGGTTTTCTTACTTTTTGTGATGGATTTTGGCCATCACAAATGACCATTTTTTAGTAGTGTATGATCTCTGGTGGAGATCCGGGATTAGAACTAGGAAGGGAGAGACTAGTAATATCCTTCGCTAGTGTGTGTCTTACCTAAGCTGAATTTTCTTACTTAAGTTGACAAATTGTGATATGTCAATTAACATTTGTTTTGAAGATGTATTCTAGAATGATATCTGAAATACAGGAGATGAGCAATGGAGAAATCATGAGGACAGGGAAGATGGAATCTGAAATGAAAGCAAGGTATTCTCAACTTTTTGAAATACCAGGTACGTAAATTTCGGGGACAAAATTTCATAAGGAGGGGAGATTGTAAGACCCCGAAATTTATGAAATAAAAGTATTCAATTTTTCTTATAATTATTATTCAGTAAATGGTTAAATTGATAAAAAGTTAAAGTTAAGGGTGATATATGTAAAGTTTACAAAATGCGCAAGTGGTTATAAAATACTCATTGTTGTCGGGGAATATTCGTTTGGACATGGAATATTCTTGTTGTAAGACCCCGAATTTTATGAAATGAAAGTATTAAATTTTCTTATAATTAGTATTTTATTTCGTAAATGGTTAAATTGATAAAATGTTAAAGTTAAGGGTGATATGTGAAATTTTTTGCAAAGTATGCAAGTTGTTATAAAATATTCATTTTGTCGGGGAATATCCGTACGACGGCACAATCATTGGTGGACCCCACAACGGAAGTATTCCCGTAGTAAGAAAACGACAAAATTATCTTTTTATAAAAATAACGACGAAAGTGTTACCGTTAAAACTGTTGAACTACCCGGTAGTAAAAGTACAGTAATACGCGTGGTTGAATAGTAGCACACGGTATTAATTATTGATGCTTACGTGAGAAGTCACTCAGTTATACTCAATTATTGCTACATTAATTGCCGCATCATATCTCTCATATTATTGATTCATTTATTATCACAGTATCATCTGCATAATATGTTATATTATTAAATCAATAATTTAGACGACAAAGTTAATCATATTATTATTTGCAATATTGACAATGTCTAGAAGTTCTGTCAAGGAGAGGTTTGGTCATCTAATTACGCGCCAATAGGGAGAAATCCTTATTGGAAAGACCCATCTTTCCTGGGAACGACCTGGTTGTTAAATATTGCGAGTTATAATATTAATGATGAATAAGTTCGTGTTGATTAAAGATGAAATTGATAATTCCATTATGTGAGAATTATTAGTGTTAGTGGAAATCGACATTTATTTCAATAATAATTAATGTCTGGAGGTTATATTGACCAATCGGGTAATTAACCAAATAAATGAGCAATTAATTGCTATTAATTCACATGCTTATAACTATGTGTTCACATGTGTGTACTATTGATTCACATAATTTACTATTAGGGGAGTTGGTGCAAGATTAATAATACTTGCATGACTAATTTAAAAATGGAGGTATAGTTGAAGGTACTATACTGTAATAAGTTTTTTCACATGATTATACTATTGAGTTACATGATTTACTATTGATTCACATGATTTACTATTAGGGGAGTTGGTGCAAGATTGATAATACTTGCATGACTAAATTAAAAATGGAGGTATAGATGAAGGTACTATATTGTAATTGTTTTTTTCACATGTTTAAAAATATTGAGTCACATGATTTACTATTGATTCACATGATTTACTATTAGGGGAGGTGGTGCAAGTTTGATAATACTTGCAGGACTAAATTAAAAATGAAGAAAAAGAGGGAGGTATTACACTGTAATATTTCGATCCCCAAAATGTGCAATTATTAAAACTATATTTTTCTATAAATAGAAGCTCATTCCTTCATTATTTTTCACCAATTCACTAAGTCTCACAAGAGCAATTATTATAGAGAGAAATTATAGAGAGAAAGAAGAAGAGAAGTCTGCTACCTCACCATTCCAGTATCCAATTTTTTTCTAAGGTAAGGGCTATTATTCTTTCGTATTCTTGAAGAGAGTTATTTTCTTTCAATACCCGTAAGGGTTGTTATTCCATTCTTTATTATTATGTTGAAATAACATGTCTATGCGAAGTACCGCATTCATGGTGAAATTCTTCTATTATTCCATTCTTTATTATTCTGTTGGAATAACCTGTCTGTGCGGTCTATCGCATGCCTAGTGAATTCTGTTGTTATTCCATTCTTTATTATTCTGTTGGAATATCACATGCTCGTGCGGATTACGCATGACTGGTTCCATTCTTTATTATTCGTTAGAATATATCCGTCATGCATGTAATTACGCATGACTCGGTTCCATTCTTTATTATTATGTTGAAATAACTTGTCATCTGAAGTACCACATACATGGTGAAATTCTTCTGTTATTCCATTCTTTATTATTCTGTTGGAATAACATGTCTGTGCGGTGGTGAATTCTGTTGTTATTTCATTCTTTATTATTCTGTTGGAATAACCTGCCTGTGTGGACTACCTCATGAATGGTGAATGATCCTTCGTATTCATTCCTTATTAAATTGTGGAAATTATCTGTCTATGTGGATTACTGCATGTATGCGAAAATCCATTTGCGCTTTTATATATTCTATTATACTCGGTTGGTTAAAGTTTTGTCTTCTATACTCCATGAAATTAGTAGAATATCCACGGATATTTCAAGGCTTCATCCAAAGATCTTTTCATGGAAATATTCTTCTGAGAATTCTTGAATTTTACTCTACAAAGCAGTATCATGTTGAAAATTTGGACGTTATTGATTTCTGGATAAATTAAATTATAAATCTTTAAAATTTATCCTTGAACTTGTTTTATTGAATTATTATGTCATTGTCATTATCCTCATGCTTATATTGTGATTAAAGTCATCTTTGGCTTACGTGTATAGATGGACTTAGTATGATTATGACCAGGGATTATTCGGTATAATCATGACCGTAATGTAACGAATGATGTGGTAAAAGTCCTCATTGGCCCGTAGTGCATTGATGGACAGTTATGGGTATGATTATGACCAGGGATTATTCGGTATAGTCATGACCATTGATGATTACATGAATATCCTATGCGCGTAGTGCAGGGATGATTCGATGATTTGGTTTATTTATTAAGCTGAGTCTCAGCGATAAAGTTGATGAAAAACTTTTTAAATCATAGAAGATAGTAGATTTTTTGCTCTACTTGACTCTTCTAATGGATTGCTTATTCTGCTGCAGTTGTTGATCTAAAACTTGTTGGCTATTATATTCTATCAGTTGTTATACTGTTGAAGGCTAAGGATAATTTATTCCGCATTATCTTAGTCATAATATTTCTTACTGGGCTAGTTGAGCTCACCCTTTTCTTTCATTGTTCTCTTCAGGAAATGAGAATATAGCTGGGACGAGTCGGGAAATAGAGTGATGGTCCAAGATAAGTGACTTTAGTAGTCCTCACTATTCTGTGAAATAGTGTGATAATAATTGTGACGCCCCCAAAACAGGTATACATCACCCATTTTGAGTCGCCAGATACACACTACAGAATTCAACTACAAACTTAATTATACAACTGTCGTGCAAAATACGATAAAACATAGCTGAGAGTTTAAACAAGAATATTTCCTTCTAGACAATATCCACTCTCAATGGAGTCCTCATTACAATTATTATCACACTATTTCACAGAATAGTGAGGACTACTAAAGCCACTTATCCTGGACCATCACTCCATTCCCCGACTCATCCCAGCTATATTCTCATTTCCTGAAGAGAATAGTGAAAGAAAAGGGTGAGCTCAACTAACCCAGTAATAAATATTATGACTAAGATAATGCAGAATAAATTATCCTTAGCCTTCAACAGTATAACAACTGATAGAATACAATTGACAACAAGTTTTAGATCAACAACTGCAACGGAATAAGCAATCCATTAGAAGAGTCAAGTAGAACATAATGTCTACTATCCCCTCTAGATTAAAAGTCCATCGTTAATATTTCATCCCTATAATACTCATCAACAGTTCTTTGTTATACCCAAGATAAAAAGAACTCTCACCACCTGTCTTAACCTGAACCATCAAAGATTATAGTTAAATCCACAATTCATCTTTATAATCATGTAAATCAACAGTTTCTCCTTCCCACAAAGGCTTAATAGAATGTTTACTCAATATCCTTACCCCAAAGGCTAAAGATATTCAAATGTAATAACAATGATCATACCAATTAGTTGTCTACCTTTGCACTACAGGCCAAAGATATTCAACTATAAAACCAATGGTCATGATCATACCAATCAATTGTCTGTCGAATGCACTACTACCAAAGACATTCAATTTGTTAACTAATGGTCATAATCACGCCAATCACATCATAGAATTATCCATGCACCTACGGGCCAAGGATATTCGTTATTATCACCGATGGTTATGATCATGTCATATACACCTGTCCATCTTTGCACGTAAGCCAAAGATATACAACTATAAAATCAATAATCAACAGTCCATGTTTGCACGTAAGCCAAAGATATACAACTGTAAAACCAATAATCAACTGTCCATCTTTGCACGTAAGCCAAATATATACAACTATAAAACCAATAATCAATAGTCCATCTATGCACGTAAGCCAAAGATATACAATTGTAAAATCAATAATAAACAGTCCATCTTTGCATGTAAGCCAAAGATATACAACCGTAAAACCAATAATCAATAGTCCATCTTTGCACGTGAGCCAAAGATGACTTTCATCATAATATAAACATGAGGATGATGACAATGATATAAGCATTAATCAAACAAAATCAAGGATAAATATTAAAGACTTTAAATTTATCCAGAGTTTAAAAATATCCAAATTGTCAACCCGATCATCGCTTTGTGGAGTAAAATTCAAAATAATATTCATGTACCAAAAATAATTTGGACAGAAAAGAAAATATATTTTAGGGTAAATAGTACCCCGCAATAGTACCCTATGAATAGTACTTCAGGAATAGTACCTCGTGAATAGTACTCCGGCATGAAAAGTACCCCAAATACTCGAGTGAATAGTAATCGGGTGAATAGTAACCTGTGAATAGTAACTTATGGATAGTACTTCAATACCACGAAAAGTGCCCCGAATACCCCAGTGAATAATACTAGAGTGAATAGTAACTGGGTGAATAGTAACTCGTGAATAGTAACTCATAAAAAAATACCAAAGAAAATGATATTCCACACAGCGAGTACAAAAGAAATGATATCTCATACGAGTATAATAGAATATACTTAAACCGCAAATGAATTTTCACCCGCCATGCGGTAATCCACACAAGATGATCATTTCCACAATTTAATAAAGAATGAATATGAAGGATCATTCACCGTGCATGTGATAGACCCGCATAGACAAAAGTTATTCCCAAGCGAGACTAATAAAGAATGAAACGAGGTCATGCGTAATCCGTATGCAGATGAGGATATTCCAATGAATAATAAAGAAGCGGAACCGAAGTCATGCGTAATCCGCATGCATAAGATATTCCAAATGAATAATAAAAAGCGGAACCGAGTCATGCGAATCCGCACACAAGCAGGATATTCCAGCGAGAATAATAAAGAATGGAACCGGGTCATGCGTAATCCGCACAAACATGATATTCCAATGAATAATAAAGAATAGAATAACAACAGAATTCACGGGCATGCGATAGGATCTTCAAGATGACGAGTTATTCCGAATAATAAAGAATGGAATAACATAAGAATTTCACCATGTATGCGGTACTTTGCATAGACAGGTTATTCCAACATAATAATAAAGAATGGAATAACAACCCTTACGAGTATTGAAAGAAAATAACTCTCTTCATGAATACGAAAGAATAATACCCCTTACCTTGAAGAAAACTAGAATCTTTGGAATAAGGAGGTAGAGGACTTTCTTCTTCTTTCTCTCTATAATTTCTCTCTATAATAATTGCTCTTCTGAGACTTAGTGAATTGGTGAAAAATAATGAAGGAATGAGCTTCTATTTATAGGAAAATATAGTTTCAATAATTGCACATTTTGGGACTCAAAATATTTCATTATAATACCTTCCTCTTTTTCTTCATTTTTAATTTAGTCCTGCAAGTATTATCAAACTTGCACCACCTCCCCTAATAGTGAATCATGTGAATCAATAGTAAATCATGTGACTCAATAGTTCTAACCATGTGAAAAAATTAATTATAGTATAGTACCTTCATCTATACCTCTATTTTTAATTTAATCATACAAGTATTATCAATTTTGTACCAACTCCCCTAATAGTAAATCATGTGAATCAATAGTACACACATGTAAACACATAGTTATAAGCATGTAAATTAATAGCAATTAATTGCTCATTTATCCGATTAATTACCCGATTGGTCAATATAACCTCCAGACATCAATTATTATCGAAATAACTGTCAATTTCCACTAACACTAACAATCCCAACACAATGGAAATATTTTTATCAACAATTTCATTTCTGAAATTTTGAAGTTTGACTTTTTCCGAAAAAAGTCAACTATTGACTTTTTGACCAAAAAGTCAACCCCGATAAATTTGTGTTTATAGTCTATTTTTACTAATTTTATCGTTTCGGGCTCAATTATCACGTCCGCGTCTCCAAATTCAACTCCGAACTCAAATTCGATTTTTAATTAAATTCATCATTAATATTATAACTCACAATATTAACAACCAGGTCGTTCCCAGGAAAGAGGGGCTTTCCAATAAGGATTTCTTCACATTGGCGCGCAATTAGATTATCTAACCTCTCCTTGACAGAGCTTCTAGACATTATCAATATTGCGAATAATAATATGAATAACTTTTTCATCTCAATTATTGATTTAATAATATAACATATTATGCAGATGATACTGTGATAATAATTGAATCAATAATATGAGAGATATGATGCAACAATTATTGTAGTAATAATTGAGTATAACTGAGTGATTTCTCACGTAATCATCAATAATTAATACCGTGTGCTACTATACAACCACACGTATTACTGTACTTTTACTACTGGTTATTTTATGACAACTTGCTTACTTTGAAAAATTTTCACATACCACCCTTAACTTTAAACTTTTATCAATTTAACTATTTACCAAAATAGAAAAATTGAATACTTTTATTTCATAAAATTCGGGATCTCACAATCTCTCCTCCTTATGAAATTTCGCCCTCGAAATTTACGTACCTGGTAGTTCAAAGAGATGAGAATACCTTGCTTTCTTTTCATTTTGTACCTTCCCGGTTATTTCCTCGCTATCATGATTTTCCCATTTCTCATCTCTTGAATTTCAGATATCATTCTAGAATATAGATTCAAAATAAGGGTTAATTGACATACCACATATTATCTCTATATTTTGACCGACCAATTGAATAACAAATAAACTTAGGTAGGTCATACTAGCGAAGGAATTTCCCATCTCTCCCCTCCTAGTTCTTGTCTCACATCTCAGCCAGGGATCATATCCCTAAGCTTTGATACCAACTTTGACGCCCCCAAAACAGGTATACATCACCCATTCTGAGTCGCCAAATAACACACTACATAAATCAACTACGAACTTAATTATACAACTGTCGTACAAAATACGACAAAACATAGCTGAGAGTTTAAACAAGAATATTGCCTTCTAGACAATATCCACTCTCAATGGAGTCCTCATTAAAATTATTATCACACTATTTCACAGAATAGTGAGGACTACTAAAGCCACTTATCTTGGACCATCACTCCATTCCCCGACTCGTCCCAGCTATATTCTCATTTCCTGAAGAGAATAGTGAAAGAAAAGGGTAAGCTTAACTAGCCCAGTAAGAAATATTATGAATAAGATAATGCAGAATAAATTATCCTTATCCTTCAACAGTATAACAACTGATAGAATATAATAGACAACAAGTTTTAGATCAACAACTGCAGCGGAATAAGTAATCAATTAGAAGAGTCAAGTAGAACATAATGTCTACTATCTCCTCTAGATTAAAAGTCCATCGTTAATATTTCATCCCTATAATACTCATCAAAAGTTCTTTGTTATACCCAAGACAAAAAGAACTCTCATCACCTGTCTTCACCTGAACCATTAAAGATTATAGTTAAATCCACAATTCATCTTTATAATCATGTAAATCAACAGTTTCTTCTTGCCACAAAGGCTTAATAGAACGTTTACTCAATATCCTTACCCCAAAGGCTAAAGATATTCAAATGTAATAACAATGATCATACCAATTATTTGTCTACCTTTGCACTACGGGCCAAAGATATTCAACTATAAAACTAATGGTCATGATCATACCAATCAATCAATCTGTCGATTGCACTACGGCCAAAGACATTCAACTGTTAACTAATGGTCATGATCCTGCCAATTACATCATCAAATTATCCATGCACTACGGGCCAAGGATATTCATTATTATCACCAGTGGTTATGATCATGTCATACACTTGTCCATCTTTGCACGTAAGCCAAAGATATACAACTATAAAACCAATAATCAATAGTCCATCTTTGCACGTAAGCCAAAGATATACAACTGTAAAACCAATAATCAACAGTCCATCTATGCACGTAAGCCAAAGATATACAATTGTAAAATCAATAATAAATAGTTCATCTTTGCACGTAAGCCAAAGATATACA
The DNA here is from genome assembly GCA_020205605.1 of Panax ginseng. NCBI lineage: Eukaryota > Viridiplantae > Streptophyta > Magnoliopsida > Apiales > Araliaceae > Panax > Panax ginseng. Next base: position 15,024,282 of record CM035144.1, read on the forward strand.
ACCGTAAAACCAATAATCAACAGTCCATCTTTGCACGTGAGCCAAAGATGACTTTCATCATAGTATAAGCATGAGGATGATGACAATGATATAAGCATTAATCAAACGAAATCAAGGATAAATATTAAAGACTTTAAATTTATCCAGAGTTTAAAAATATTCAAATTTTCAACATGATACTGCTTTGTGGAGTAAAATTCAAAAATAATATTCATGTACCAAAAATAATTTGGACAGAAAAGAAATATATTTTTCAGGTAAATAGTACCCCACAATAGTACCCTATGAATAGTACTTCGAGAATAGTACCTTGTGAATAGTACTCCGGCATAAAAAGTATCCCAAATACCCGAGTGAAAAATATTAAGATGAATAGTAACCCGTGAATAGTAACTCATGAATAGTACTCCAACACGAAAAGTTCCCCGAATACCCGAGTGAATAATACTAGAGTGAATATTAACCAGGTGAATAGTTACCCGTGAATAATAACTCGTAAAAAAAATACCAAAGAAAATTATATTCCATAACGAGTACAAAAGAAATGATATCTCATACGAGTATAATAGAATATACGAAACTGCAAATGAATTTTCACCCGCCATGCAGTAATCCACGTAGATGAGATCATTTCCATAATTTAATAAAGAATGAATCTGAAGGATCATTCACCATGCATCGTGTAATCCACATAGGCGAGTTATTCCAAGAGAATAATAAAGAATGGAATATGAGAAGAATTCACCATGCATGCGATAGGCCGCATAGTAATGAGTTATTCCCACAGTAATAATAAAGAATGGAACCAGTCATGCGTAATCGCATGAACATGATATTCCAATAGAATAATAAGAAACGGAACCAGTCATGCGAATCCGCATTGATGAGGATATTCAATAGAATAATAAAGAATGGAACCGAGGTCACGCGTAATCCATGCAGCATGTGATATTCCACGAGAATAATAAAGAATGGAATAACAAACAGAATTCACCGTGCATGCGATAGATCGATGCACGAGTTATTTCAACAGAATAATAAAGAATGGAATAACATAAGAATTTCACCATGTATGCGGTACTTTGCACAGACAGGTTATTCCAACATAATAATAAAGAATGGAATAACAACCCTTACGAGCATTGAAAGAAAATAACTCTCTTCATGAATACGAAAGAATAATACCCCTTACCTTAGAAGAAAACTGGATATTGGAATAGTGAGGTAGTAGACTTCTCTTCTTCTTTCTCTCTATAATTTCTCTCTATAATAAATGCTCTATAGCTTTAATGAATTGGTGAAAAATAATGAAGGAATAAACTTCTATTTATAGGAAAATATAGTTTCAATAATTGCACATTTTGGGGTTCGAAATATTACAGTACAATACCTCCCTCTTTTTTTTCATTTTTAATTTAGTCCTACAAGTATTATTAAACTTGCACCACCTCACCTAATAGTAAATCATGAGAATTAATAGCAAATCATGTGACTCAGTAGTTCTAAACATGTGAAAAAAAACAATTACAGTATAGTACATTCATCTATACCTCCATTTTTAATTTAGTCATGCAAGTATTATCAATCTTGCACCAACTCCCCTAATAGTAAATCATGTGAATCAATAGTACATACATGTAAATACATAGTTATAAGCGTATGAATTAATAGCAATTAATTGCTCATTTATCCGATTAATTACGCGATTGGTCAACATAACAACGAAAATATTTTTATCAACAATTTCATTTCTGAAATTTTAAAGTTTGACTTTTTTTCGAAAAAGTCAATTGTTGACTTTTTGACCAAAAATTCAACCCTGGTAAAATTTGTGTTTATAGTCTATTTTTACTAATTTCATCATTCCGTACTAAATTATCACGTCCGCGTCTCCAAATTTAACTCCGAACTCAAATTCGATTTTTAATTACATTCATCATTAATATTATAACTCACAATATTAACAACCAGGTCGTTCCCAGGAAAGAGGGGGCTTTCCAATAAGGATTTCTCCATATTAGCGCGTAATTAGATTATCTAACCTCTCCTTGATAGAAATTCTAGACATTATCAATATTACAAATAATAATATGAATAACTTTGTCATCTCAATTATTGATTTAATAATATAACATATATGCAGATGATACTGTGACAATAATTGAATCAATAATATGAGAGATATGATGCATCAATTAATATAGTAATAATTGAGTATAACTGAGTGATTTCTCACGTAAACATCAATAATTAATATCGTGTGCTACTATGCAACCACACGTATTACTGTACTTTTACTACCAGTTATTTTATAACAACTTGCTTACTTTGAAAAATTTTCACATATCACCCTTAACTTTAAACTTTTATCAATTTAACTATTTACCAAAATAGAAAAATTGAATACTTTTATTTCATAAAATTCAGGATCTCACAATAATTGTAATGAGGACTCCATTGAGAGTGGATATTGTCTAGAAGGCAATATTCTTGTTTAAACTCTCAGATATGTTTTGTCGTATTGTACACGACTGTTGTATAATTAAGTTTTGTATTTGATTTATGTACCATGTATTTGACGACTCAAGATGGGTGATGTATACCTATTTTGGGGGCTTCACAGTTGGTATCAAAGCTTAGGGATATGATCCCTGGCTGAGATGTGAGACAAGAACTAGGAGGGGAGAGACGAGGAATTCCTTCGTTAGTATGACCTTCCTAAGTTTACTTGTTATTTAATTGGTCGGTCAGAGTATAGGGATAATATGTGATATGTCAATTAACCCTTGTTTTGTGACAGTGTTTGAAAATGGCATCTGAAAATGTTGAGATCAGCAATGAAGCACATGAGACCGTTGAGTCACCAACGATCAATACCCAGGATAATGTGCAACAGGAAGATAATAATCCTCAAGTAAATAAAAACACCGATCAGATGATGAACGATGGGATGATTAGAGGCGTTATGCAATTCATTCAACATCAGGCGAGAGAGACTCCTATTCAAAATGCAGGTGGAAACACTGGCAACTCTCGGATGGTCACCGCATTAGCAGTTCAAGAAGAAAATTTGGGACCACGGGAGTTTTTGGGAAAGCGAGAACCACTTAAGGCGAGAGGCGTGGTTAAAGCAGATCACCAAGATATTTGATGTCTTGGGATGCTCCGAGGAGCAAAAGGTTCCCTTCGCCACCTTTATGCTGCGTGAAGAGGCAGATTACTGGTGAAAATCTGTAAAATAACCCAGCCTGACGCACTCAAGATGTCTTGGGAGAAGTTCCAAGAGTTTTTCAATGACAAGTACTTTCCCGAAAGTATTCGTCAAATGAAGGAGGTGGAGTTTTGGAGCAAAACAATATGACCGTGTCGCAATACGAGGCTAAATTTGTGGAGTTATCCCGGTTTGCATCCCATTTGGTCGATAATGAGGAGCGAATGATACAAATGTTTCTAAGAGGTTTGAAACCCGAAATACGTCAATATCTCATTTCTCACAAATTTTGTTTATATTCAGATGTTGTGAATAAGGCTCAGTTATTGGAGCGCGATAATGAGCCAGCCCAACCAAAGGATAACGAGCAACAACACGATAATAAATAAATCAGGGTGCAGCGACCATCGGAACAATGATAACCATCGTGGGGGAAATTATCATGCCAAGAATGGTAACCACTTCGGTGGTAATCATGGCCAAGATAATAGGAGTGGAAATTTCAAGAAGAGAAGGTTCAACAACGAAGGAAAGACAGCAGCACCAACACCCATTTTCAAGGAAGGAGAACGACTACCAATTGTATGCTTCAAATGCGGAGGGGAGGGACATATAAGTCCAAGATGCACGATGCAGTCCAAAGCATGTTATAATTGTGGAAAAGAAGGTCACCTAGCCTAATTTTGTCGTGCACTAAAGTCAAGTCCAGCTGAGACGGTGGCACCAAAGGCGGATACGGACAAAACAATGTCGGTGGTTTCAGGAAGAGCGTTTTTCATGACTTCTCAAAAAGCAAATAACCAGAACGAAGTTAGCACGGGTTAGTTAATTATAAATTCTTGCGAAGTCTATACCTTATTAGTTACCGGTTCTACCCATTATTTTATCTCTCTTGCTTGCGCTCAACGTTTAAATTTGACTTCGAAGAAATTAGACTTTGACTTATCGGTTGAAACTCCGTTAGTAGAAACCTTCATTTCATGTGTTATCCAAGTCTTGGATGAGAGTCACAGTTTTGAATGATATTTCTATTGTTAATAAATTTCCTGACGTATTCCTGAAGAACTTCCTAGCATACCCCTACAGCGTGAAATCGAATTTTATATTGACCCCAGTACAAAACCCATTTCTAAAACCCTTAAATATTTCTTCAACCAAAATGAACGTATAATGCGCCAAAGACGTTGGCTCGAGCTGTTGAAGATTACAACCATACCATTCAATATTATCGTGGAAAAAGCGAACGTGGTAGATGATCCATTGAGTAGAAGATCTTATGCATTTACGAGTACGATGTTGTTAACATAAAAACCCATTTCGTATAACTTACAAATGATGAAGATAGAGTTAAACACTCTAGGGACCCACGTGAAGATAACGAATATACGAGTAGAATCGACTTTAATCGATAAAGTTAAAGGCCACTCAAGATACAAACTCGGAGCTGATTAATGCGAAGAAGAAGATTCAAGAAGGCATTATTCTAGAAGCAAGAGTCGATGAAGAGAGGAAATCTCAACCTTTGATTTTATTGGTCTATTTGAAATCCTCGATTGAGTAGGAACTATGGCCTATAGACTCGCTTTACCTCCAAGTATGTTGCGTGTTCATAACTTTTTTCACGTATCGATATTATATAAATATATAGACGACCCGAGCCACATTATTGAATTAGAACTAGACGAGATAGCAGAAGATTTAACGTATGAGGAGATATGTGTTAAAATCTTGGATAAGAAGGATCATATTCGACACTCAAAGGTTATACCTCAAGAGTTGGAATATGAAATGAAGTCAGTATCCTCACCTCTTCTTGGAGATACCGTATGCGTGACGTAAATTTCAAGGGTGAAATTTCATAAGGAGGGGAGATTGTAAGACCCCGAATTTTATGAAATGAAAGTATTCAATTTTCTTATAATTATTATTTTATTTCGTAAATGGTTAAATTAATAAAAGGTTAAAGTTAAGGGTGATATGTGAAATTTTTTGCAAAGTATGCAAGTTATTATAAAATATTCGTTTGGTCGGGAAATATTCTTTTTGTCAGAGAATATCCGTATGACGGCACAATCATTGGTGGACCCCACAACAGAAGTATTGTCATAGTAAGAAAAGCGACATAATTATCTTTTATAAAAATAACTTACGAAAGTGTTACCAATTAAAAAGCTGTTGAACTACCCGGTAGTAAAAGTACGATGAATACGCATGGTTGCTTAGTAGAAGACACGATATTGATTATTGATGCTTACGTGAGAAATCACTCAGTTATATTTAATTATTTACTGATAATTTTTGCATCATATCTCTCATATTATTGATTCAATTATTGTCACAGTATCATCTGCATAATATGTTATATTATTAAATCAATAATTGAGACGACAAAGTTATTCATATTATTATTTGCAATTTTAACAATGTCTAGAAGTTCTGTCAAGGAGAGGTTTGGTCATCTAATTGCGCGCCAATAAGGAGAAATCCTTATTGGAAAGCCCCTCTTTCCTGGGAACGACTTGGTTGTTAAATATTATGAGTTATAATATTAATGACGAATAAGTTCGTGTTGATTAAAGATGAAATTGATAATTCCATTGTGTGAAAATTATTAGTGTTAGTGAAAATCGATATTTATTTCGATAATAATTAATGTCTGGAGGTTATATTGACCAATCGGGTAATTAACCGAATAAATGAGCAATTAATTGCTATTAATTCACATGCTTATAACTATGTGTTCACATGTGTATACTATTGATTCACATGATTTACTATTAGGGGAGTTGGTGCAAGATTGATAATACTTGAATGACTAAATTAAAAATGGAGGTATAGTTGAAGGTACTATACTGTAATTAGTTTTTTCACATTATTATACTATTGAGTCACATGATTTACTATTGATTCACATGATTTACTATTAGGGGAGTTGGTGCAAGATTGATAATACGTGCATGACTAAATTAAAAATGGAGGTATAGATGAAGGTACTATACTGTAATTGTTTTTTTTTCACATGTTTGGAACTATTGAGTCACATGATTTACTATTGATTCACATGATTTACTATTAGGGGAGGTGGTTCAAGTTTGATAATACTTGCATGACTAAATTAAAAATAAAGAAAAAGAGGGAGGTATTATACTGTAATATTTCGAGCCCCAAAATGTGCAATTATTGAAACTATATTTTCCTATAAATAGAAGCTCATTCCTTCATTATTTTTCACCAATTCACTAAGTCTCAGAAGAGCAATTATTATAGAGAGAAATTATAGAGAGAAAGAAGAAGAGAAGTCTGCTACCTCACTATTCCAGTATCCAGTTTTCTTCTAAGGTAAGGGGTATTATTCTTTCGTATTCATGAAAAGAGTTATTTTCTTTCAATACTCGTAAGGATTTTTATTCCATTCTTTATTATTATGTTGGAATAACCTGTCTATGCGAAATACCGCATACATGATGAAATTCTTCTGTTATTCCATTCTTTATTATTACATTGGAATAACTCCGTCTGTGATTCTATCGCGACGCACTGGTGAATTCTTTTGTTATTCCATTTTTTATTATTCTGTTGGAATATCCTGTCTATGCGGATTACGCATGACCTGATTCCATTATTTATTATTATGTTGGAATAACCTGTCTATGCAAAGTACCGCATATATGGTGAAATTCTTATGTTATTCCATTCTTTATTATTACATTGGAATAACTTTATGCATGCGGTCTATCGCATGCCCAGTGAATTCTGTTGTTATTCCATTCTTTATTATTACGTTAGAATAATCTTCCGTGTGGATCATCGCATGCATGGTGAATGATCCTTCGTGATTCATTCCTTATTAAATTGTGGAAATTATCATCTCACGTGGATTACCGCATGGCGAAGTAAAATCCATTTGCAGATTTCATATATTCTATTATACTCGGTTGGTTAAAGTTTTGGCTTCTATACTCCATGCAATTAGTAGAATATCTCGGATATTTTGCTTCATCCAAAGATCTTTTCATGAAAATATTCTTACGAGCATTCTTGAATTTTACTCTACAAAGCGATGATCATGTTGACAATTTGGGCGTTATTGATTTCGGATAAATTAAATTATAAATCTTTAAAATTTATCCTTGAACTTGTTTTATTGAATTATTATGTCATTGTCATCATCCTCATGCTTATATTGTGATTAAAGTCATCTTTGGCTTATGTGCATAGATGGACTTGGTATGATTATGACCAGGGATTATTTGGTATAATCATGACCGTAATGTAACGAATGATGTGATAAAAGTCCACATTGGCCCGTAGTGCATTGATGGACAATTATGGGTATGATTATGACCAGGGATTATTCGGTATAGTCATGACCATTGATGATTATATGAATATCCTTGGCCCGTAGTGCAGGGATGATTCGATGATGTGGTTTATTTATTAAGCTGAGTCTCAGCGATAAAGTTGATGAAAAACTTTTTAAATCATAAAAGATAGTAGATTTTATGCTCTACTTAACTCTTCTGATGGATTGCTTATTCCGCTGTAGTTGTTGATCTAAAACTTGTTGTCTATTGTATTCTATCAGTTGTTATACTGTTGAAGGCTAAGGATAATTTATTCCGCATTATCTTAGCCATAATATTTCTTACTGGGCTAGTTGAGCTCACCCTTTTCTTTCATTGTTCTCTTCAGGAAATGAGAATATAGCTGGGACGAGTCGGAAAATAGAGGGATGGTCCAGAATAAGTGGCTTTAGTAGTCCTCACTATTCTGTGAAATAGTGTGATAATAATTTTAATGAGGACTCCATTGAGAGTGGATATTGTCTAGAAGGCAATATTCTTGTTTAAACTCTCAGCTATGTTTTGTCGTATTGTATACGACTGTTGTATAATTAAGTTTGTATTTTATTTATGTATCATGTATTTGGTGACTCAAGATGGGTGATATATACCTGTTTTGGGGGCATCACACTTGTTGTCGGGGAATATTTGTACGACGGCGCAGCCATTTATGGGCCCCATAACAGAATAACTGTTGGATGAAGAAAACGACAAGTTTGAGTTTTTAAAAATAACGGCATAATTATTACGGTTAACATTGTTGGATTACCTAGTGGTTAAAATACAGTAATACACATGGTTTCACAGTAGCACACGATATTGCACAGTATTTTTGAATTATTGATTCTTACGTAAGAAGGCACTACTCAATAATTGTTACAGTAATTACTGTTTAATATTTTATTTTATTGATTCAATAATTGTTGCGTTGATATTTTATATTATTGTTGTTTCAATAATTATCACTGCACAGTATTTTTCATCAATAATTCATATTATTTGAATAATATTATTAGATAGCATTATTGGCAATGTCTAGAAAGTTCTGTTTAGAAAGTTCAAGTAAGGAGAAATCCTTATCGGAAAGCCCCCTCTTTCCTAGGAACTGCCTGGTTGTCATTATTGTGATTATGTAATATTATTTGTGAATAATTAATTATTGATTTATATGATAAGAAAATATTTATTTTTGTATATTTTATGTGGTTATAAATGAAGGAATTAAAACTGAGGTGTTTTATCAGTATTTTGTCGGATTGGAGGTATTAAAAGATCAAATCGGTGTTCTTAAAGCTCTATTGTGTGAGTTATAATTTTAATTCGACCGTTGGATCGTTGTGATTTTTGGATATGTTATACATATATAAGTTGAATATATGTCCATAAATTTTGAACCGTTAAAAATTAACGTATGATTTGTTATGAATTTTAAGAGGTGTTGAAAATCGTCCGTATATGAATTTCGGTTATTTTCTGTTTGAAATTTAGAAAAACTTAAAGTTACAAAGTTGTAGAGAATTCGATTTCGTGTGGAATGGACATATAATTAGTATTTTTCTGATAAAAGGGCTATTTATTAAGAATTATTAAAGTTTCTGATTATTGTTTAAATGATAAAACATTTTGGAAAAATCTAGAATTGGTGGGCCCCACTTTTGGTTGGTGAGAAATGTGCTCAAATTTTATTTCAAATATGGTGGGTCACAATAGTAGCAGATAAAGCCATAAGGTAGCAGGTCAAGTCTGCTTCGGCGTTCTAACAGTTTCCTATAAATAGGGTGCTTAGTTAGAATTAAAAATCACACCATAAATAAGTTTACTTTCTCTCTATATTATCAAGCGTATTTTGTGAGTATTTAGATACTTTGAGAGTTACTATTCAGTGCAAGTTTCCTTCGGCTTTACATCCGATATTCCAATCAGAAATACTGCTCTTTTGAGGTAAGGAATTTTAAGGGTTATTATGTTTTTCATGTTTCGTAATTTTTCTGACCTTCAAAAATTCTGGAAAAATTTGAAATGATAATTTGATGAGTTTTCTAGATTGAGTCCAAAAATGGCGATTTTTGGATGTATAGATTAGGAGTTATGAATTTTATTGAAAAAGACTATTTTAAAAGTAACCCTTATAACTCCTTGTGGTTAACTCCAAAATTAGTAAAAATTTTATTGGGAGTACATGTATATAACAGAAGTATACTCTGTAAATTTCGGAATTTTTGGACAAAAGTACAGTTTATGATAAATGTCTAAATATTCGGAAGTTTTGACCATATGAAAAATAGTAAATGAATTTTAAAAATTCTAAGAAAAATATAAGTTCAATATGGGACTATATTCTGCTAAATCCTAGAAAAGAAAATTTTTTGAGACTGATTTGGTATTTTTCATGAAAATAGACTAGTTATGAGTAAATGAATTAAATATGTTATGTGAAGTAAAAAAATTGGAAAATAGGATTTTATGGCTTGAGAATCCTATATAAGGTATATGTAGATTTTTGATGAGGGTTTCGGTTATTGGTGATGAAATTTTATGAGTTTAGAATTTTAGGATGATTAAATGCATTAATTAATAAAGTGTAAACAATTAAAATAAATTGTTTATAAATTTAAGAAATGATTAAAATATTGTGGTAATATTAATAATATTAGATTATGAGATTATTAAGTGATTTATAACATTTGGATTAAGGTGTTATGAAATCGTTGATTTATGAATCTTATTCTTGAAATTAAATGCAGTTGTTGATCATATTGTTTTTATTATCATATATAACATTTCTATAACCCTAATAATGATATTTTTCTTTGACTTAAGTGTAAAGATGGGTAGATTATTGGTATGATCGTGACTATGGGTTCTCTTTGGCTAGTAGTGCAAAGATGAATTGTTGACTGGTATGATCATGACCATTGAATTTATAAACGGTTATCTTTAGCTTAAGTGCAAAGGTGAATTGATCAACTTAGTTATAATTATTGTTTATATAAATTCTGAAATGTTTCTATATTTCTTTGAAATATTAATTTCTTTGGCTCGTAGTGCAAAGATGACCTGTTGTTGAATATCTTTGGCCCGTAGTGCAAAGATGACCTGTTGTTGAATATCTTTGGCCCGTAGCGCAAAGATGACATGTTGTTGAATATCTTTGGTCTGTTGTTGAATATATTTGGCATGTAGTGCAAAGATGAAATTTTAATGAATATCTTTGGCTCGTAGTGCAAAGATGAATTTATTAGTATGATTATGAGCAGAGGCGTGATTTGGTATAATCATAATCTTTGATGTTTCTGGTAAAGACAGGAGATAAAAATTATCTTCGTCCTGGATGCGAAGAGGAATTTAGAACCTCAGTTATGATTATGAGTTATTCACATGATTGTGGATAGAAACTGTTGAATGATGTTACAGGGATAAAACATTGTTAGTGGACTTTTAACATGAAGAAGATAATAGACTTTATGGTCTATTTGACTCTTCTAATAGATAGCTCATTCCGCTGCAACTATGGTTGAAAAGTTTTATCATCTACTATATGTTCTAAATCTCTGATTTATTACCGACGAAGGCTATTGATAATTTATCACCCTTTTGCTTCACAATTCCTTTCGTGTAATAAGTGTGTGTATTTGGGTTAATGAGGGATAATAGGGAATAGTGTGATGGTCCGAGATCATCAAAGTTTCTCAACACATTATAAAGCGGCATGACATGATATACAATTTATAATTGTATTGAGGATCTAAGATGTGTGTGTGTCGTATATTATCGTCACTTAATAATTGATTTTGGTGAACAACAATACGGTGAGGTGAACCCAACTTTGGAAGGGTGTTTTGCCACTATCATACAAGATGTCTAATGACCTACGAGTTATCATAAGACATGGTTGTGCACATCCACTTGTTGATTATATCTACGAGCACTACCTATATAATCTTGGAGTTTGCTTGAAATATAATTTTTAATTGCAGACAGTGGATATAGTTATCTGTCAAGAGAAGACTCACCATTGGAAAGAACATGATAGTAATCTTCTCGTTTTTCTTTGGGCTCTATTGGATCAATCAAGGATAATTCTCGAGTCATATGATATCTATCATAACTTAGATTTATGGCCTCTTATGTACGAAGGTTTTCTTGAGCATTTTCCAAAGATTTTAATTTCTAAAACAGTTATTGATTGTACCTTTATGTAATGTATCAATGTGAGGTGCTGACACAAATTGGTGTCTAGAGTCACAGTTGGTATTTAAACTCACAATATATGTGTTGTATTTTGCACGATAATTGTATTAATAAAGTTGTAGCTATTTTCTGTACCATGTATTTGGCGACTCAGAATATGTTGGATGGATTAGACCTATTTTGGGGGCGTCACAGATAATATCAAAACAGTTGATATAAATTCAAAATAATAATTTGGGATTAAAAAAGTAGTGATTTTGGGAGATAATAATTAAGTAGCGATAATATAAAAACTGGAGTAATGGATGAGCACATTAATAAGGTGAGACATATGTTGTAATTTGGGAATGACAAATGTCATGCAATAGTGTTATGTACTGTAATTTAGTATATTTAATAGATACCTTGAACTTTTAAATTTTTTTCTCTTTGAGAATTGTCTTTAATTAAAAAATTAAACTCTTATTTTTTTTCCACTTTAAAGATTGCTTTAATTAGGATGATGGAGCAGGACTATGCTAGCTCGTGTGTCATAGAGTGAAGAAGAAGATTGGCTATGACTAAATATGACTTGAACTTGGTATTAGATCTGATAATATAGTTGATTAATTATTAAGTTAACTCATATTAATTGGAATCAAATGAGTTGGTTAACTATTTTATTTATTTAAGTTGAATACAATTTAGAACCATAGTTTTAAAAATAAATATAAGTCCAAACCGGTTAACTATTTTTTGACTCATATTTCATTCTAAGTTCAAATCAAAAGTTTTTTTTCACTCCAAATTCAAAAAAAAATTATTCAAAAAAATAATATTAAGTGATTATGTATACACCGTCACCGCCATCGCCATCATCACCTTCACCCTCGCCCTCACCCTCACAAAAAAATTCAATGATAATGTATATAACCCTCACCCCCCACCCCACTTCCACCCCCACCCCACCCCCACCCCTACCCCTCTAAAAAAATAATATTTACTGATTATGTATATACTCCTACCTCACCCACTCCCACTCCCACTCCCACTCCCACTCCCACTCTCACCCTTATTTAAAAACATAATATTTATTGATTATGTATATATAGTCCCACCCCGTCTACCCCCACCCTCTCCAAAAAAAATTATATTTACTGATTATGTATATACCCCACCCACCCCACCCCACCCCACCAACCCTCACCCTTACCCCCAAAAATTATTGATTATGAATATACCTCCCACCCCACCCCCATCCCCCACCAAAATAAATAAATAAATAAATATAATATATATTAATGATTATGTATACACCCCCACCAAAAAAAAAACAATATTTACTGACTATGTATACACTCTCACCTCCACCCAAAAATAATAATATAATATTTAATAATTATTATACCCTCAAACACACAAAAAAATTAATATTTAGTGATTATGTATACACCCTCACCCCATTCTCAAAAATAAATATTCAGTGATTATGTATAAAATTCCGTCCTCACTCCATAAAAAATATTAATGATTATGTATACATTCTCCACCCCCACGCCACCCTCACCCCAACCCCCACACCCACACCCACACCCCAAAAAAATATTCAAAAAATATTCAGGTGATTAATTTATTATGTATAAACACCCCCTCGCCTCCGCCTCGCCTCCGCCTCACCTCACCTCACCCCCACCCCCAAAAAAAAAAAAATATTTAATGATTATATATACATGATATGTCTAATAATAATTTATTGAATCATAATAAAGGTAGATTTAAAATTTAAAATATGGGTCGACTTATATTTGAACCATAAGTATATGGTTTCAACCAACCCACACAAATCTTATTAAAAATAATTAATATGATTTTAAATTTTAAATAAAACCATAATCATATTTTATAAACCAAAATAATTCATAACCATATTTTGACAAATTTACCTGATATAGACTAGTTGATTAGCCTTTCATCACATATCCATGCAATATGCATATATAGCTAATGTCAAGCTCATTTTTTAACCTTCAAGTAAAGTAAGGGGGTGTTTGATAGCTTTTGAACAGAATTGAATGTTGTTGACCAAATAAAAAATGTCATTAAGCTTGTTTGTTTTGTAAAATAAAAAATCTGAATAGCTCTTAATAGTGCTGATGGAATAAGTTTCATAAGGCTGGTTGATTCGCTAAGCATGGTAGTTGAATGGATTTTTTACGTGTATACCCATATTGCTTTATGTTGAACTAAAATTAAACATCTTTAGGAAAGAGAAAAAGAGATGCACTCCCATAAATACATTCCATAAATTGTGTCTTTTTTTTTGGGGATCTGGCCTATGGGTGATATATAGTATTCATCATATGTCATAATATATATTAATATTATGTTATCAATTTTTGCACTCTCTTTGTTATAATATAAAATAATAATTATTAAATTTTTAAAAGTTAATTTGTAAAATGATTTATTCACAATTATAAAACAATAAATTTCATGATTATTAGTATTATGTATTTACAAAATTAAATGAACTTATATCAATTTTAAGTTTTAAAATATCTAACGGTAACTTTCAAAAAATTAATAATGATATTATATTTTTGTGAGACAGGTATTATTATATTTTATACTAATGTACTTTGTATAATTTTATTATTATATTTAAAAAATAAATATATTTTTTAAATTTAAAATGTCTAAAATTGACTTTCAAAAATTTAATAACGATCTTATATTTTGGAGTGGTAAAATAGTAAAAGACTGTTATTCAGATGTTTTAAACATGTCAATTATTAAACAATTTTTTTTCATTCAGATTCAACTTATTCATATTCAGATTCATTTATTTTTTATCAAACACCCCCTAATTTTGTAACTGAAACTTTAACTTTGTCGTCTAAAATGATAAGCTGGTAGGTTGTTTAAATATAGTAAATTAAATAAATTTCTCGTTTTCAAGGGTATGAGTACAGGTACAAATACAAGTGGGGTGGGGGTGGGGGGGGGGTGGGGGTGGGGTGGGAGTTGGGGTTGGGGTTGGGGTTGGGTTGGGGGAGGGGAAGTACTATAATTATCAGCCTATGGCCTTAGGATTTAAGGCAATTTTCAATATTTTCACTTAAATCATGAATTAATACTTCCTCCGTCTCAGGATAAAAGTCATGTTAGCTTTTTTACGCATATTAAGAAGATGAATGAAATGACAAAATTATCGATAATAATGTCATTAAATATGGAGAGAGAATTAGAATAAGAAAAGTATGATATATTTAATGCTACGGGTATAATAGGAAAATATATGTAAAAATTTAGTTATTAAAAGTAAGTTATATTTAACATGAGACTACCCAAAATAGTAATACCGACTTTTATCATGGGACGGAGGGAGTATAAGCCACTCAAATTTTTATTGGTTGTCTCCATCATATAAGTTTTCAATTCTAGTTTAACGTCAATTAAGTACCACTTTTAAATTAGTGGAGTATGTGAATTGAACAATCCTACATGTTTGTAATTTTCTTCCATCCAGAAAAAAAAAAAGAAAAAGAAAATATTGAAAAAATTATTTGTAATTTTCTTCCCTCCTGAAAAGAGAAAAAAAAGAAAATACGGGAAAAAATATTTAATTTTCTTCCATCCCGAAAAGAGAAAAAAGAAAACACCGGAAAAATTATTTGTAATAGAAATTATTATTATTATTATTATTATTAGTTAACCGACACGATTGGACGCAGAGTTTTTATTTTTTAATAATAGGAATGCCTTTATAATTAAATAAAAAAATTTAATGAATAAATTATTTTTTGTTACATAAAAAGAAGTTCATTTATATTATATGTAAATATTAATGACATATGTATTTCTATTTTATATTAACTATTAAATATAATGAGTTATTAGTTTAATAATGATGACTTGCAATGAAATTGTGATGTTAAATTTAAGAATATTGTGTTATTTTATATTTTTATTAATTAGAAGAGGATTATTTTTTTTGTGAAACAAAAAAATTGACTAATGAGATTTCTTATTGTGAAACATATAGTTTAATAAAATTCACTAAATATGAATTTTAAAAAATAGATTAAAATCACTGCAAAATTATTCTAAAATGTAATTTTTTATGTATAACTTTATAAATTAAGAATAAAAGGGATCAAATCAATCAAAGGATAGTCGGTAGAGAGATGACAAAGAACATTAATTAAGGATAAAGGGAAGAGCTTTGATTCAAATAGAAATAGGGTCTCACATACCCACCATAAATAACCCAAGTCAAGTGGTGATGCCACAGTCCAAAAATGACTGTCACAACTCTTTATTTCTTTTGGATCCGATTAATATAAAATTTATTTTTTAATAAGTTGGTGAATTGATCAATAAAATATTGACACAATTTCGTTTGCGTGTCAGTATTCTATTGACCAATTGACCAACTTATCAAAAAATAAACTTCATACTAATCATTTTCATTTCTGCATCACCCACACCCACACCCACACTAAATCAAAGAAATTGAATGAGACAATCATACTATTTTCTTAAACATCCAATTTCTGTTTTTTTTTCTCCCTTTAATGTAGATTTTTCCAGCCCAAAGGGGACCAAAGTTTGGACTCAATTGTCTCATTCTTCTATAAAACATTTTCTCTTAATAATAGCTGTCAACAATTTTTTTTGGAATCATCGGTTGGCGTGTTATGATCATTTTATTCTATCTTATCTCTTAGAGTTTTACGTTAATTACAATTCAATTTTTGTCATGAAATTTTGATAAAAATATACAGATCACAATACAACAAGTTTATCGAGACCTAAATTATTTTTATTTTGATAAAGTGATTTGCGTTAAGATTAAGAATGCAAATTGCATATGTATTACTAAAATGCTACGTTTTATGGAGAATAGAATAAAAAAATTATGCAATTTACAATCATCATGTATTAGTCTATCTATATGTGACATAGGAATATTGTTGACCCCTTGCTAGTTGATTTGAAACTGGAAACTTTAAGTCTAGTTGATAGTGAAATTTAATTTCTATCCTTCTAAATTTGGCACATAATGTTGTTTTTTAGTTTTGAAAAAGATGGTTCAGATAGAAAGCCAGCTCTTTTTTTTCTTTCTTTTTTTGTTTTGAAGCGTTTGGAACTTCGAATACTCGAGAAAAAAATGAAGAAAAATGAAAGCTAAAGTTTTGAGAGCGATTAGATTTATTTCTTCTTTTATATATATATATATTTTCTTTTTCTGCGCATTTTCCAAATTTCAAACAGTCTTAAAGTAATTATTTAAAGAAAAACACCATATAACTTTCTTCTTTTTTTTTTTTGAAGAATAACACCATATAAATTTTGTAGTGTACACATATGAGTCATTTTCATAATATAATCTCTGCAAACTTTTGGTCCATACCATTAAATAATGAAATTTGAATTTCATCTGATGTTCTAATAATTTTGCAAAATAATTGAGATGCTAAGTTTGTTAATTTTGATAAAATTAACGATTTTTCTTTTTTTTTGGCTAAGAGGAGTCCTGGCCTAGCGACTAGTCAATCTCCCCTCTCCGAATAAGGTTTTCGAAACACACTTAAATCCGGGCTCCGTGATCCTATATTCTTCGAACAGTTAAACTCAAGACTTTTAAATTTACAGCTGATCTCGAATTTTTCCTTAAATCACTTTGACTGGATTATTAATGCTTTGAGTTTAGAATACAAATTGAATATGAAAAGCTACTTTATGGAATCAAAGTATGCAATTCAATATCATAATAATGTCTATAAAAGGGACAGTGTTCACCCCTTGATATGGAGCCAAACTCAATATATTTGATAGAGAAATTTAATTCCTATTATATGTCAAGAAGAGACTAAATTTTTTCCCCAAATAAGAAACAAAAAGTTTTTAGTGTACATTATTGTTTCAATTATTAGGAAATAATTCCATTAGAAAATAGAGATTAAGCAAATTTTGCTCCCTTTATTTTTAACAATCAAAATGACTGACTGACTGAAATATATTAAAACTGAAATGTGTTACGATAATTACTACTACGATAAAAAGCAAAAATAAAATCCCTTTAAAAAAATAAAAAATATAAATTCAGGGAGAGAGTCGTCATAATAATAGTTAGTGGACACTAAAAGACATTCAGATTCCATTAAAAACTATAAAAAGATGCATAAATGAGCTGGATATTAACAAATATTGCTCCCTGAAAGAAAGCAACTTGTTAGGAGTGTATTTGCAGTAGCCCAATAGAATTATCAAATTAAGAGGCTTCAAATGTTGGTCTTTCTTTTACTTTCTCATTCAAAACAATTAAATATTGGGCTGGGCTGGGCTGACAACTTGTGTTTGGAATCTTAATTAAACTACTCAATAACTCAGTAAACTAGCTATGCTTGTTCATATATATATATAGGACTCCCGTACGGTACTAAAATACGGATTTTTTTTAGTTATTTTTTTAAAAAAAAATAAAAAAAATTCCGTATTTTAATCAGGTCTGGGAGTCCAGACATAATATTCTCTATGTGTGTATATATATATATATATATATATATATAAAGAGAGAGAGAGAATAAAGTGAGGGAGCCCTTACTTTCTTAAAATGCGGAATTTTAGTTGTTTTTTTAAAAAAAAGCAAAAAACAAAAAAGTACGTATTTTAAGAAAGTAAGAGTTTCTAATCGGATCCTATATATATATATATATATATATATATATATATATATATATATATATATATATATATATATTCTTTATTCATTCGTGTATACAAAAAATAAAGCTTATCCTTTTTGCATCTTAAAAAAGGAACAAGTAAAGATGGCCTAATTTCTCATATTTACGCTTTGATATGTAGGATGAAATGATTGTAATTAATATATTTAATAGGATACTATACAATTATTATATTAAACTACTAATTTAATAGAATGAAAATCAACTTATCCCAAGGGAATGTACAAGCTTTGTTAGTTTACCAAGTTAACGGACTATAAGTTATGTCAGAACTTAATGGATTAAATTGCAAGAGTTCAAATTTAATGGGCTAATTCATTTGGTATTTCATACTTAAAATGTATATTTTTGTATTTAAAGGAAGCTATTATTTGGTTTATTTCATATATATTTTTTTATTCTAGCTGTTAACTTATAAATACCTTTTTAATTTATTTTATAAAATTTCTTAATTAATAAAAATTGAAGAAGAACTATTTAGTGTTATCATCCTTCTCCTCATTTTCAAGATAATTTTAGAAAATTGATATTTTTGCACGAGTATTTGATAGATGGATTCTATTTTTTTTTAATATTAAACTTAAGTTTTATTGTCTAATTTGCCCACGAACTTGATCAATTTTACCCTAGCACTCTCCCTTCCTCTTCCTCCTTGAACTCTGACTTTCTATCCTTCACCAACACCACCGTTGTCTCCTTTAACTCATCTCCCTGCAAACGGTAAAACCTCCTCTAGATCAAATAGCCGGCAAACCAAATTCTTTCTCTCTAACGTGATAGAAACGTCAAAAGCAAAAAATAAATTTTGAACAAATAGAAATAAAAAATCAAACTTTGAAATCGGAACTAAACGAACCAGTCTAATAAGATAACTAGAGGAAAACTCTAATAGTTTCAGCGATTTTTCGACAGTTAGGCGTGACACGTTAAATCCAGTCTCATCTAATCTCCAAATATTAGTGCGACCGAAATACGAATTGCTCATCCAAATTAAAATGCTCCATCGACTATATGTTCAATTTTATTGTGGAGAAAGAGAGAATACGAGCAGCACTTGTTGACCCAATACTACAAGAAGAAAGTAATGGAAGAAAGGCAACCTTTTGTTTTGAATTGTTAAAATGAAAGGCTATTTAAAATTGGGATAATGGTGGCTCAAAAGAGAAAGAAGTCAACTATAGAAGGAGAGGTGGGCGTGGGGGTGGGGGTGGGGGGTGAGGGTGAGGGTGGCCAAACTTATATCGTAGAGGACAAATTGAGCATAAACAAATTATTTACTTAAAAAGTGAGGACCACCTACGAAAATATCAAATATTAATTCCCTAATTTTACTATGACGTGACTAACATAGTATCATAATTGTAATATTTAACACGTGCCTAAAGCAAAATAATAATAATAATCTCAGAATCCGAAATGCCATAAAAGCAGTAGTCCTTCAACATAAATTGGAAACTCCGACATGTAAGACACCAACTTTTATGAATAACGGCGAAAATTTTATCGTTAATTGTTAAAATACTCACTGATAAAAATACAAGAATATGTCTGGCAGATAAGAAGAGTAACGCTGCGTTAGCACAAAGATATTTGATTATTGACGCTTACGTGTTTCACCGGTTTTATTCAATTGTTCACTTAAGAAATTCTTTGATAAGATCTTATATTATTGATTCAATTATTGTCACAATATCATCTGCACAATATTTTATATTATTAAATCAATAATTGAGATGACAAAGTTATTCATATTATTATTTGTATTATTGACAATATCTAGAAAGTTCTGTCGAGTAAAGGAGTTTGGTCACCTAATTGCACGCCAATAAGGAGAAGTCCTTATTGGAAAGCCCCCTATTTTCTAGGAATGATCTGGTTGTTAATATTGCAAGTTATAATATTAATGATGAAAAAATATTATTAAAATGTGTTTAGTGAAGCCAAGTGAATTGAGATAAATAGAGGGGTTTTTATTGAAGTATTTATTATAAATTTGGCTTATTATATGGACCCCCACTTACTCATTTTTTAAAATAATCGGTAGAAAGTTATATATATATATAAAATGTGAGTGTCGTGTATGTGAGTGTGTGTGTGTGGTGGATGAGGTGTGAGTGGTGGTGGTGGTTATATATATTATAAGTTTTATTTTATTAGATTATAAATAGAATATATTATGTTTTATATAAAAAATTTTGTTTTTACTTGAAGATTACATTGACAATAAGTCGTCCGTGATTTTGCGCAAGACATCCGTGAATTCGTAAATTATTTCGTCCATGAAAATTCTTAACAGTGCCCCTGCCATTCTCCTATAAATAGGATACTTAGTTTAGAAATGAAAATCAAACCAGGATCAGAGAATTCTTCTTCTATAACATTGAGCGTATTTCTTTAGAGTTTAAGAAAGTTTTGAGTGTAAAAAACTGTGCAAGTTTTCTTCAAAAATATCCCCGCTATACCATTCAGAAGTACTTTCCTTTTAAGGTAAGAGATATTATTTTTGTTTAATATTCATATGAAATAATATTTTCTTCCATACTCTGTAGTATGTAATTAATATTATTTCGTTTCAGATTCAGAATTCTACGCTCATTTTGTTAAGTATTGCTTTTATACTCCTTTAAATTAGTAGAATATCTTTAAAATTTACGTTTCATCGAGTATCTTTTCATGAGAATATTTTTCTGAACATTCTTGTTAATTTTAATATTTTTATGTCAGAGTACTATTCACGGGGTACTATTCACCCAAGTACTATTCACCCGGGATACTATTCATGACAAAAATTGATTTTTTTTCTGTCCAAATTATTTTTGATACAATATTATTCTTGAATTTTACTGCACAAAGCAGTATCATGTTGACAATTTAGACATTCTTGAACTCTGGATAAATGGAATTATAAATCTTTAAAATTTATTCTTGCTCTCATTTTATTGAATTCTTATATTATTGTTATCATCCTCATGCTTATATTGTGATGAAAGTCCTCATTGGTCCGTAGTGCATTGATGGACAGTTGTTAGTATGATTATGATTATGTATCAGTATAATCATGACCAATAATATTACAAATGATGTGGTAAAAGTCCTCATTGGCCCGTAGTGCATTGATGGACAGTTGTTGGCATGATCATGATCACTGGTGATAATAACGAATATCCATGGCCCGTAGTGCATGGATGATTCATGGATGTGATACTAATGAATATCATTGGCCCGTAGTGCATGAATAATTCAGTGATGTGGATTATTTATTGAGCTGTGTTACAACAATAAAATATTGATGATGAACTTTTAAATCATAGAAGATAGTAGATATCATGCTCTACTTGACTCTTCTAATGGATTGTTTATTCCGCTGCAGTTAAACTTGTTGTTTATTGTATTCTATCAGTTTAACACTGTTGAAGGCCAACGATAATTTATTCTGGATTATCTTAGTCATAATATTTCTTACTGGGCTAGTTGAGCTCACCCTTTGCTTTAATTGTTCTCTTCAGGAAATGAGAACGTAGCCGGGACTAGTCGGGGAATGAGGTGACGGTCCGAGATGGTGGATGTAGTAGTCCTCACTATTTTATAAAATAGTATGATAATAATTGTAATGAGGACTCTATTTGAGTTTGGATATTGTCTACGAGACAATATTCGTATTAAAACTCTCAGCAACATTTTTGTTGTATTATATAAGGAAGTTTGTATTTAAATTCTGTATCATGTATTTGGCGACTCAAAATGGGTTGTGTATACCTATTTTGGGGGTGTCACATTTGGTATCAAAGCTTAGAGATATGATCCCTGACTGAGAATTAAGGCTAGAGCTAGGAGTGGAGAGACGGGTAAATCTTTCGCTAGTATGACCTACCTAAGCTTAATTGTTATTTAATTGGTCGGTCAGAATATAGGGATTATATGTGGCATGTCAATTAACCCTTGTTTTGTGTCAGTGTTTGAAAGTGACATCTAAAAATGTTGAGATAAACAATGTAGCACATGAGACCATTGAGTCACCGATTATCAATAACCAGGATAATGTGCATCAGGAAGGCAATAATCCTCAGGTAAACAACAACACCGACTAAATGATGAACGATGGGATGTTAAGAGGCTTTTTGCAATTCATGCAACATCAGGCGAGAGATACTCCTATTCAAAATGCAAGTGAAAACACTTGCAACTCATGGATATATGGTCACTGCTAAGCAGTTCAAGGAGCTGGGACCACTAGAATTTTTGGGAAAGCCAGAACCACTTAAGGTAGAGACGTGGATAAAGCTTTAAAGATTTATAATTTAATTTATTCAAAATTCAATAATGTCCAAATTGTCAACATGATACTGCTTTGTGGAGTAAAATTCAAGAATAATATTGTATAAAAAATGATTTGGACAGAAAAGAATCAATTTTTTGTCGTGAATAGTACCTAGGTGAATAATACCCAATTGAATAGTACTTCGTGAATAGTACTCTATGAATAGTACCCCGTGAATAGTATCCTATAAATAGTACTTTGTGAATAGTACCCCGTGAATAGTACTTTGTGAATAGTATTTCGTGAATAGTACTCTGACATGAAAAGCTTAAAATTTAACAAGAATGTTTAGAAAAATATCCTTGTTAAATGATACTAGATAAATCGCAAATTTCAAGAATATTTTACTAATTTCACGGAGTATAGAAGTAATACTTTAACAAAATGAGTGTAGAATTAGGAATACGAAACAAAATAATATTACTTACAAACTAATCGTATATTCGCTATCTTCGCGTAGGTTCTTGGAGTCTTTAACTCTATCTCCATCCTTTGTAAATCGTACAAATGGGTCTTTGTGTTAACAACGTCGCACTCGTAATCGCATACGATCTTCTACTCAACGCGTCAGCTACCACGCTCGCTCTTCCACGATAATATTGAATGGTATGGTCGTAATTATCAACAGCTCGAGTCAACGTCTTTCGTGCATGCTACGTTCGTTTTGGGTGAAGATATATTTTAGGGTTTTGTATCGGGTTTAAGGTCGATATAAAATTTGATTTCACGCTCTGGGGATAGGCTAGGAATTTCTTCAGGGAATACGTCAGGAAATTTATTAACAATAGAAATATCATTCAAATTTGACGTATTTTTGTTTAAATCTATGATATGAGCTAAGAAAGCTTGACATCCATTTTTTAATAAACAAATGACTTTATGGCTTGATATGACAATGATTGACTTTAGGGTCTGGTTGCTTGAATTCGCATAATAGGTTGGTTAAAAATATGAAAGCTAACAACCTTACGAAAATAATTAATTTTAGCATGATGAGTAGTTAACCAATCAATCCATAAAATTACATCAAATGCAAGTATTTTCAAAGAGATAAGATCGACAGGTAACGTGAGGTTGTCGATTTGAATCAAACAAGATTTATAAATAGTGGATGTAATGAAGGTTTCTCCTAACGGAGTTTTAACCGATAAGTCAAAGTCTAATTTCTCCGGAGTTAAATTTAAACGTTGAGCGCAAGTAGGAGAAATAAAAGAATGGGTAGAACCGGTATCAAATAAGGTATAAACTTTGTAAGAGATTATGATTAGCTTGTCCGTGATAACCTCGTTTGGATTCCTCATTTTTTGGGAGGTCACGACAAACGCTTTCCCTTGAACTACCAGTTTTGTCTTATCTGGGACGGCCTTCGGTGCCTCCATCCCAGTTGTACTTGACTTCTCTGCACGACAAAATTGGGCTAGGTGACCTTCTCTTCCACAATTGTAACACTTTTTGACCGTGATCGTGCGGTTTGATCGATGTGTCCTCCCTCGCATTTGAAGCATACGATCGGTGGTTGTTCTCCTTCCTTGAAAACGGGTGTTGGTGATGCTGTCTTTCTATCGTACTACGATACGGTCATATTGTTTAGCTCCAGCTTAATAAATTCAACCTCCTTCATATGACTAATACTTTCGGGAAAGTATTTGTCGTTGAACAATTCTTGGAACTTCTCTCAAGACATTAT
The DNA here is from genome assembly GCA_020205605.1 of Panax ginseng. Classification (NCBI taxonomy): domain Eukaryota; kingdom Viridiplantae; phylum Streptophyta; class Magnoliopsida; order Apiales; family Araliaceae; genus Panax; species Panax ginseng. Next base: position 15,048,763 of record CM035144.1, read on the forward strand.
GAGTGCGGCAGGCTGGGTACGTTTAACAGATTCACACCAGTAATATTCCTTTTCACGCAACATATAGGTGACGAAGGGAACATTTTGCTCCTCTGAGCATTATAAAACATCAAAAATCTTGGTGATCTGCTTTATCCACGTCTCCGCTTTAAATGGTTCTGGCTTTCCCAAAAACTCCGGCGGTCCCAGCTCCTTCGCGCTTAGCGGTGACGGTAGTGAGTTGCCAAATGTTTACACTTGCATTTTGAACATGAGTCTCTCTCGTTTGGTTTTTCATAAATTCTAAAAAGTTACTAAACATAACATCGTTTGTCATTTGGTCAGTGTTGTTGTTTACACGAGAATTATTTCCTTCCTGATACACATTATCCTAGTTATTGATCGTCGGTGACTCAACGGTCTCATGTGCTTTATTGTTTATCTCAATATTTTTAGATGTCATTCTCAAACACTGTCACAAAACAAGGGTTAATTAACATGCCACATAATACCCCTATATTCTGATCGACCAATTAAATAACAAATAAGCTTAAGTAGGTCATACTAGCGAAGGATTTACCCTTCTCTCCCCTCCTAGTTCTAATCTCACACTCAGCCAGGGCTCATATCCCTAAGCTTTGATACCAACTGTGACGCCCCCAGAATAGGTATACATCACCCATTCTAAGTCACTAAATACATGGTACAGAATTTAAATACAAACTTCTTTTATACAATACGACAAAAGCGTAGCTGAGAGTTTTTACACGAATATTGTTTTCTAAAAAATATCCAAACTCAAATGGAGTCCTTATTACAATTATTATCACACTATTTCATAGAATAGTGAGGACTACTATAGCCACCATCTCGGACCATCATTCCGTTCCCCGACTAGTTCCGGCTACGTTTTCATTTCCTGAAGAGAACGGTGAAAGCAAAAGGGTGAGCTCAACTAGCCCAGTAAAAAATATTATGACTAAGATAATACAGAATAAATTACGTTAGCCTTCAACAGTGTTAAACTGATAATAAACAACAAGTTTAACTACAGCAGAACAAGCATAGCATGATATCTACTATCATCTATGATTTAAAAAGTTTATCATCAACTTTATCGTTGAGACTCAACTCAATAAATAATTCACATCACTAAATTATCCATGCACTATGGGCCAAAGATATTCATTAGTATCATGTCCACGAATTATCCATGCACTACGGGCCAAGGATATTTGTGTAATCATCAATGGTCATGATCATCAACAACTGTCCATCAATGGAATACGGGCCAATGAGGACTTTTACCACATCATTTGTAACATTACGGGTCATGATTATACCGAATGATCCCCGGTCATAATCATACCAATCAACAGTCCATCTATGCACTACGGCCAATTAAAAATAGGGTGCTTAGGTTAGAATTAAAAATTACACCAGAAACTGAAGTTTTCTCTCTCTATATTATCGAGCGTATTCTTGTGAGTATTTTGAGACTTTGAGTGTTTCTATACTGGCACAAGTTCCTTCAAAGACTAAATCCAAAGATTCCAAATGTAAGTATCTCTTTTCGAGGTAAGGGGTGTTATTTTTTTTAAAATGATATTATTTCTTCATATATCATTATGCCAGATTATTGGTAAGATTTTTCTTGTGAAATTCTTATCTTTTAGTGTCGGGATTACTATTCATGTATACGGCACTATTCTTTTATTCACTGGATTCGTTGTCTTTAAAATATTTTTTCATCATCCTCAGTCCTAAATGATGATATTACTGAATATCTTTGGCCTGTAGTGCAAAGATGGTTGATTTTCTTAAGAATATCTTTGGCCCGTAGTGCAAAGATGTACACAGTGTTGAGATGAACATGACCAATCGATGAATATCTTTGGCTCAGTAGTAAAAAGATGAATATTTGATTCAAGATGTATATTGATTGATGTTACAGGGATAAAATATTGATGATGGACTTTTAAATTCATAGATATTAGTAGATTTCATTCTCTACATAACTCTTCTATGAATTATTATTTCCGCTGTGAATATTGATCTGAAACTGGTTGTCTATTATATTCTATCAGATTTTTCCCTGTTGAAGACTAACGATAATTTGTTCTATATTATCTTAATCATAATATTCTTTACTAGGCTAGTTGAGCTCACCATTTTCCTTTTTGTTCCATTTTTCTTCTCAGGAGGCGAGAATGTTGCGAGTTCTAGTCGGGGTGTTGAATGATGGTTCTAGAAAGTTGTTTTAGTAGTCCTCACTATTTTTGTAAAATAATATATCAATAATTGTAATGAGGACTTATTTGAGTGTTGATATTGTCTAGAAGACAATATTTGTATTTAAACTCACAGTTTTTATGTTGTATTAATAAAGTTTTAGTTGTTTCTGTACCATGTTATTGACAACTCAGAATGGGTGTTGTATACCTATTTTGGGGGCATCACAACAGTTCCTACTCGATCGAGGATTAAAAATGGGCCAATGAATCAAGGATTGAGCTTTCCTCTCTTTCCAAATCTCGTAACTCCTTTCTATGGAGCAACACATAACAACACATGATCTCCAATATCGAATTCCACGTCCTTTCGATAAAGATCAGCATAACTCTTTTGTCGATCTTGTGAGGTTTTTATACGTTGCCAGATCGTTTGAATCTTTTTCGTAGTCATACGTACCAACTTTGGTCCCAACAACGTTGCTTCACCCACCTCATCCCAACATACTAGAGAACGACACTTTCTTCTATACAACGCTTCGAATGGAGCCATGCTAATACTTGCTTGATAATTGTTGTTATAGGAAAACTCCACCAATGGTAAGAACTTGTCCCAACTTCTCTTGAAGTCAAGGACACAGAGTCTTAATAAATCTTCAAGAGTTTGAATAGTCCTCTCACGATTGTCCGTCCGTCCGAGGATGATATGCGAACTAAATCATAAACTCATGCCCATAGCTTTTTTGCAAACTAACCCAAAATCTTGAAGTGAATCTTGGGTCTCGATCAGAAACTATGGATACTGGCATACCATGCAATCTTACAACCTCGTTTATGTACATACGAGCAAGACGTTCAATTGTATAAGTTTCTCGTATAGGTAAGAAGTGAGAAGACTTGGTCAATCTATCAACAATGACCCAAATTGTATCTATGCCTTGAGAAACCGTGGATAGACCAGTAAAGAAATCCATGGTAATGTGCTCCCACTTCCATTCTGGAATTTTAAGTGGTTGCAATGGAACCTTAGGTACTTGATGCTCTGCCTTGACTCGTTGAAAAGTTAGACACCTTGAGATAAACCCCGCTATCTCTCTCTTCATATTTCTCCACCAAAATGTATGTCGAAGATCACGATACATTTTGGTACTCCCAGGATGGATTACAAACGGTGTGTTGTACGCCTCCATCATGATTTTATACATCAAGTCAGAATCATTAGGAACACAAAGTCTGGAGTTGACTCGAAGTATTCCTTCTTCATCGATTCTTGCTTGAAGATAGCACCTTCTTGCACTTTCTTCCTCATACGCATCGCCTCCGTGTCGTAGCTTGAGCAACTTTAACTTTATCGATTAAAGTCGGTTCTACTCGTATATTCGCCATCATCACATGGATCCCTAGAAACTTTAACTCTATCTGCATCCTTTGTAAGTCATACAAAATGGGCCTTTGCGTTGACAATATTGCACTGCATTCTGCATATGATCTTCTACTCAACGCGCCGCCTACCACGCTCGCTTTTCGGTGGTGGTATTGGATGGTATGATCATAATCTTTCATCAGTTCAAGCCAACGTCGTTGTCGCATGTTGAGTTCCTTTTGAGTGAAGAAATATTTGAGGCTCTTATGATCCATAAAGATCTCCACTTTCTCCCCATACAAGTAATGCCTCCAAATCTTTAGTGCAAAAACGACTGCTGCCAACTCTAGATCATGAGTGGGATAATTCCTCTCATATTCTTTGAGTTTTTGTAAGGCATAGGCTATGACTTTCCCATGTTGCATGAGAACACATCCTAACCCTTTGCCTGAAGCATCACTGTAGATGACAAATCCCTCCAAGCTAGATGGTATTGTCAGAACAGGTGTTGAAATGAGTCTCCTCTTGAGTTCATGAAAACTCTTCTCACATTCTTCGCTCCAACCGAACTTTGTATCTTTCCGAGTCAGCCGAGTTAATGGAGTAGTGATTCGAGAAAACCCTTCTAGGAATCTCCGATAATAACCAGCTAAGCCGAGAAAGCTACGTACTTCGGTCACTGATTTAGGTTTCTCCCAGCTTTAAATAGCTTCAATCTTTGCTGGGTCAACAAATATTCCATGAATTGATACTACGTGCCCAAATAATGCTACTTTCTCCAGCTAGAACTCACATTTCTTCAACTTGGCATAAAGCTTATTTTCACGAAGCTTTCGGAGTATCAGCCTCAAGTGTTGCTAATGATCTTCACGGCTTTTGGAATAAATAAGGATGTCATCAATAAAGACAACCACAAAGTGATCCAAATATTCTTTGAATACTCGGTTCATCATATCCATGAAGGTAGCAGGAGCATTAGTCAATCCAAAGAACATGAATAGGAATTCATAATTCCCGTACCGAGTTCTAAAAGTCGTCTTTGGAATGTCATCGGTTCTAATCTTCAATTGGTGATATCCGGAACGAAGATTAATCTTTGAAAAGAATTTGGCGCCTTGTAACTGGTCAAACAGGTCATCAATGCGAGGCAATGGATATCTATTTTTGATAGTGACATGGTTCAACTCCCGATAATCAATACAAAGTCGCATACTCCCATCTTTCTTCTTCACGAATAGAAGAGAGCACCCAAGGAGAAGTACTAGGATGAATGAAACCGATGTCTAACAATTCTCGCAATTTGGGTCTTTAACTCACAAGTTCAATAGAGCCATTCGATATGGGGCTTTGGAAATGGGTTTTGTATCGGGTTCAAGGTAGATACAAAATTCAATTTCACGCTCTAGGGGTAGGCCAGGAAGTTCTTAAGGGAATACGTCAGGAAATTTATTAACAATAGAAATATCATTCAAAACTGACGTATTTTTGTTTAGATCCGTGACATGAGCTAAGAAAGCTTGATATCCGTTTTTCAATAAACGAATAGCTTTATGGCTTGAGATGACAGTGATTGATTTTAATGGTTTGGTTGCTTGAATTTTCATAATAGGTTGGTTAAGAATATGAAAGCTAACAACCTTACGAAAACAATCAATTTTTACATGATGAGTAGTTAACCAATCAATCCCTAGAATCATATCAAATGCAAGTATTTTCAAAGAAATAAGATCGACAGGTAACGTGTGGGTGACGATTTGAACTAAACAAGACTTATAAACAGTTGATGTAATGAAGGTTTCTCCCAACGGAGTTTCAACAAATAAGTCAAAGTCTAATTTCTCCAGAGTCAAATTTAAACGTTGAGCGCAAGTAGGAGAAATAAAAGAATGGGTAGAACAAGTATCAAATAAGGTATAGACTTCACTAGAGTTTATGATAAGCTTACCCGTGATGACCTCGTTCGGGTTCCTTGCTTTCTGGGAGGTCACAACAAATGTTTTCCCTTGAACTACCGGCTTTGACTTTTCTGGGACGGCCTTTGGTGCCTCCGTCCCAGCTGAACTTGCCTTCCTTGAACCACAAAATCGAGCTAGGTAACTATATCTTCCACAATTATAACACATTTTGGACTGCTACGTACAGTTTGGACTGATATATCCCTCCTATCCGCATTTGAAGCATATGATAGGTGGTCGTTCTCCTTCCTTAACAACGGGTGCTGATGCTGACGCCTTTCCATCATTGTTGAATCTCCTCTTCTTGAAATGTCCATTATTATTGTTTTGGCCATGATTCCCACTGAAGTGGTTATCATTTCTGGCATGTTGATTCCCTCCATGCTTATTGTCACCGCTTCGATAATCAAGTATCATTGGTATTATCATTTTCTTTTGCGCTCTCTCTTTGGTTGGGTTGACTCATTATCGCGCTCCAATAACTGAGCCCTATTAACAACATCTGAATACAAACACAGTTTGTGAGAGATAAGATATTGACGTATCTCGAGTTTCAAACCTCTTAGAAACATTCACGTCATTCTCTCCTCATTATCAACCAAATGGGACGCAAATCGGGACAACTCGGCAAACTTGGCTTCGTACTGTGACACGGTCATGTTATTTTGCTCCAGCTTGATGAACTCTACCTCTTTCATATGATGAATACTTTCGGGAAAGTACATGTCGTTGAATACTTTCACTCCATAATATTAAAAAATGATATTTATAGAAAATTCATTTTTATTCCTAAAAGTTGGGGTCTTACAACCTCCCCTTCTTATGAAATTTCACCCTCGAAATTAAGATACGTACCTGGTATGTCGAAGAGGTAAGGATACCTTGATTTCATTTCAGATTCTAACTCCCAGGTCATTTCCTCAACATCGTGGTTTCTCCACAAAACTTTGACTTGAGGTATAACCTTGGAGCATAGAATATGTTCCTTCTTATCCAAGATTTGAACAGAACCTCTTCATACGTTAAATCTTTCGCTATTTTTCATCTCGGTTCTAACTCAATAATGTGGTTCAGTCTTCCACATATTTACGTAACATGGATATGTGAAAAACGTTATGAACACGAGACATACTTGGCAGTAAAGCGAGTCTATAGGCCACAGTTGTAAGACCCCAACTTATTATAAATGAAATTGAATTTCCTCTATTTATTATTTTGAAATAGTAAGGGTTGATTTGATTAATATGGTTAGTTATGGGTAAAATGCGCAAATATTTCAAATAAGCAAGTGGTTATAAAATATTCATTGTTGTCGGGGAATATTAGTTTGGTCGTGGAATATTCTTACTGTTGGAGAATATTCGATGATTGACAACGCAGCTTTTGTGTGGGCCCCATAATGTAAAGCGATTGGATGAAGAAGACGACAAATATAAGTTGTTTATAAATAACAGGCGTAGTTGTTATCAGCTAATATCTTTGTTGAAATACTTTGGTTAAAACATGAAAGATAGCACCAGTATTGCACCAATTATTGATTCTTATATAAGAAGGCACTACTCAATAATTGTTCTGAGATTATCGTTCAATATTTTATTTTATTGATTCAATAATTGCTACGTTGATATTTTATATTATTGTTGTTTCAATAATTGTCACTACACAAAGATTTTCATTATCGATCAATAATTTATATTATTTGAATAATATTATTAGATAACATTATTGGCAATGTCTAGAAAGTTACTCGCTCAAGGAGAGGTTTGGTCACCTAATTGCTATTTAGTAAAGAGAAATCCTTATTGGAAAGCCCCTTTTTCCTGGGAACGGCCTGGTTGTCGATATTATGATTCTGTAATATTATTTGTGAATAATTAATTATTGATTTATATGATAAGGAAAATATTCATTTTATGTGGATATAGATGGAGAAAATTTTAAAGTGACAATTGTTGAAAAATTAATATTTTATCTTTTCTGATAAAATAATTTATTTAAATATATTATTATATTTTAATAATATAATAATGGTGATATTTTTACAATGAATGTGAGATATATGAATATATGAGGAGGAAGAGTATTTTTATTGCAAAAGTTGTTTAAAACATGTTAAACATGTCTATGGGCCCATTTCTTGACTGAAATTTGATTATAGCCTGTAAAATCGCCCGTTTGTGGATTTCGGTCAATTTTTGTTTGGAATTTGGAAAAACTTAAACTTACAAAGTTGTAGAGAATGGAATTTCTTAGGGAAAAGATACGAGGTTCAAATTTTTCTAATAAAATGGCTATTTATTATGAATTATTGAAGTTCCGAAGTTCCAGAATAATTGATTTTTGAAGTTTTAAATATTTTTTTTAATAAAAACATTTTTGTTAAGGTTGGTGTGCCCCACTTATGAGGTAAATGTGCTGAAATAGATTTTCCAAGTTTGCGTATGACTTATTTTATAAATATTAATATTATATTAAATTTTCTACTTTGGTGTTCTAAGCATTTTCCTATAAATAGGGTGCTTAGGTTAGAATTGAAAATTACACCAAAAACTGAAGTTTTCTCTCTCTATATTATTGAGCGTATTCTTGTGAGTATTTTGAGACGTTGAGTGTTGCTATCAAGACAAGTTCCTTCAAAGACTATATCCAATATTCCAGTCAATCTTAATCTCTTTTTCGAGGTAAGGGTGTTATTTTTTTTAAAATGATATTATTTCTTCTAATATCATTATGCCAGATTATTGGTAAGATTTTTCTTGTGAAATTCTTGTCTTTTAGTGTTGGGATTACTATTCACGTATACGGCACTATTCACGGATACGGCACTATTCACAGAAAAATTAAATTTTCGCTTTTATCCAAAATATCTATTATGGATACTAGCTTTGATTGTATCCATGTTTTGATCATTCTTAAATTTTACTTCACTTTGATTATTTATGAAGTATTTTTGAACTCAGATTGTTTAAAGTACGAATCCTTAATATTTATTCTTTTGTTTCACTGGATTCGTTGTCTTTAAAATATTTTTTCATCATCCTCAATCCTAAATGATGATATTACTGAATATCTTTGGCCTGTAGTGCAAAGATGGTTGATTTTCTTATGAATATCTTTGGCCCGTAGTGCAAAGATGTACAGGTGTTGAGATGAACATGATCAACTGATGAATATCTTTGGCCTATAGTGCAAAGATGAATATTTGATTCAAGATGTTTATTGATTGATGTTACAGGGATAAAATATTGATGATGGACTTTTAAATTCATAGATATTAGTATATTTCATTCTCTACATAACTCTTCTATGAATTATTATTTCTGCTGCGAATATTAATCTGAAACTGGTTGTCTATTATATTATATCAGATTTTTTCCTGTTGAAGACTAACGATAATTTGTTCTATATTATCTTAGTCATAATATTCTTTATTGGGCTAGTTGAGCTCACCCTTTTCCTTTTTGTTCCATTTTTCTTCTCAGGAGGCGAGAATGTAGCGAGTTCTAGTCGGGGTGTGGAATGATAGTTCTAGAAAGTTATTATAGTAGTCCTCACCATTTTTGTAAAATAATATATCAATAATTATAATGAGGACTTATTTGAGTGTTGATATTGTCTAGAATACAATATTTGTATTTAAACTCACGCTTTATGTTGTATTAATAAAGTTGTAGTTATTTCGTACCATGTTATCGATTTACTCGTAATGGGTGTTGTATACCTATTTTGGGGGCGCCACGGATTGGTATCGAGCTTAGGATATGATCTCTGGTGGAGATCGGGGAATAGAACTAGAGGGAGAGACGAGTAAAACCTTCGCTAGTGTGTCTTACCTAAGCTTATTTGTTGGTTGGTCAGTATATAGGGATATTATGTGATATGTTGATTTCTTTAATTAACCCTTGTTTTATTGTAATATTTGAGAATGTTGACTGAGAATATTAACAGTGGAGTAAATGAGACCGTGGAGACTCCTTTACTCACCAATGAGAGACGAACGTAATAAGTTCAAGCAATGTTCCTCCTGTAAGCAACACCACTGATTAGACGATGAACGACGTAATATTTAGAAGCTTTTTGCAGTTCATGCAAAATCAGACGAGGGAAACTCGTGCACAAAATACAGGTGGAAATGATAACAACGCACGGTTTGTCACAGCTAAGCAGTTCAAAGAGTTGGGACCACTGCACTCGGGAAAAGCCGGATCCGATTAAGGCAGAAATGTGGGTCAAACAAATCACCAAGATATTCAATATCTTGGGATGCACGGAGAAACGAAGGTTCCATTCGCCACCTTTATGTTCTATAATGCGGCAGACATCGGTGGGAATCGTGAAAGCGTACTCCATTCACCGCAGACTCAACATGTCTTGGGAGACGTTTGAATCGCTGTTCAATGACAAGTACTTTCCGAAAGTATTCATCTATATGAAGGAAGTGGAGTTTATTAGATTGGAACAAAACAACATACGATTTGTCCCAACACGAGGCGAAGTTTGCAAAGTTATCCGTGTTTGCACCTCATTTGGTGGAGAATGAGAAACGATGACGCGGATGTTTCGAGAGGGTTTGAAATTGCAGATACGTCAATATCTCATTTCTCATAAATTTTTCTCTATTCGGATGTTGTCAATGTGGCTCAATTATTAGAGCGAGATAACGAAATACGCTCAACCGAGGGACCACAACCGGTGACCATATCGATGATGCTATGATCATCGAACAACGATAACCAGCGGAGAAAGGAAAATACGGACAAAAATGGTAATCACTCTGGTGGTAATCATGGCCATGAGAATAGAAGAAGTGGTAATCAATTATTATCGAAATAAAGTCGATTCTCACTAACACTAATAATCTCAACACAATGGAAATATTTTTATCAATAATTTCATCTTTAATCAACACGAACTTATTCATTATTAATATTATAACTCACAATATTTAACAACTAGATCATTCCCAAGAAAGAGGGGGTTTTTCGATAAGAATTTCTCCCTATTGGCGCGTAATTAGGTGACCAAAGCCCTTTTCTTGACAGAACTTTCTAGACATCGTCAATAATATAAATAATAATATGAATAATGTTGTCGTCTCAATTATTGATTTAATAATATAAAATATTGTGCAGATGATATTGTGACAATAATTGAATCAATAATATGAGAGATACTATGCAGCATTTACTGTGGTAATAATTGAATAAAACTGAGTGACTTCACACGTAAGCATTAATAATCAAAGATAATGTACAATACTATGTGCTACTATGCAACCACGCGTATTACTGTACTTTTACCACCGGATATTTCAACAGTTTAATGGTAAAACTTTCGCTGTTATTTTTTATAAAAAGATATTTCTATCATTTTCTAACTCAAATAATACTTCATTGTGGGGTCCACTAATGATTGTCTTGCCGTGCATTTAATATTCTCTGTTAGAATGAATATTCCCCGACCAATCGAATATTCCCCGAGTGAATAGAACCCGAGTTAATAGTACCCTATGAATAGTACTTCGCAAATAGTACTTCGAGAATAGTACTCTGTGAATAGTATCCCGTGAATAGTACATTATGAATAGTATCCCGCAAACAGTACTTTATGAATAGTATTTCGTGAATAGTACTCCGGTATGAAAAACTTAAAATTTAACAAGAATGTTCAGAAAAATATCCTTGTGAAACGATGTGACGCCCCCAAAATAGGTATACATCACTCATCTTGGGTCGCCAAATACATGGTATAAAATTCAAATACAACTTAATTATACAACTGTCGTGTAACATACGACAAAACATAAGCTGAGAGTTTTAAAACGAATATTGTCTTTTTAAAACGAATATTATCTTCAATGGAGTCCTCATTACAATTATTATCACACTATTTCACAGAATAGTGAGGACTACTAATGCACCATCTCGGACCATCACTCCATTCCCCGACTAGTCTCGGTTATGTTCTCATTTCCTGAAGAGAACAATGGAAGTAAAAAGGTGAGCTCAACTAGCCTAATAAGAAATATTATGACTAAGATAATGCAGAATAAGTTATCATTAGCCTTCAACAATGTTAAACTGATAGAATATAATAGACAACAAGTTTAACTGCAGCGGAACAAGCAATCCATTAGAAGAGTCAAGTAGAGCATGATATCTATTATCTTCAATGATTTAAAAAGTTTATCATTAACTTTATCGGTGAGACTCAGATTAATAAATAAACCACATCATCGAATCATCCATGCACTATGAGCCAAGGATATTCATGTAATCATCAATGGTCATGATTATACCGAATAATCCCTGGTCATAATCATACCAACAACTATCCATCAATGCACTACAAGCCAATGAGGATTTTTACCACATCATTTGTAATATTACGGGTCATGATTATACCAAATGATACGTGGTCATAATCATACAAATCAACAGTCCATCTATACACGTAAGCCAAAGATGACTTTCATCACAGTATAAGTATGAGGATGATGACAATGATATAAGCATTAATCAAACGAAATCAAGGATAATTATTAAAGACTTTAAATTTATCCAGAGTTTAAAAATATCCAAATTGTCAACATGATACTGCTTTATGGAGTAAAATTCAAGAATAATATCCATGTATCAAAAATAATTTGGACAGAAAAGAAATAAATTTTTTCGGTGAATAGCACCCCTCTATAAATAGTACTTCGGGAATAGTACCCCGTGAATAGTACCCCGAATACCCGAGTGAATAATATTTGAGTAAATAGTAACCGGGTGAATAGTAACTTGTGAATAGTACCCCGACATGAAAAGTGCCCCGAATACCCGAGTGAATAATATTTTAGTGAATAGTAACCGGATGAATAGTAACCCATGAATAGTAACTCGTGAATAGTACCCCGAATACCCAAGTGAATAATATTTTAGTGAATAGTAACTGGGTGAATAGTAACTCGTGAATAGTACCCCAGCGAAAATATTGATATTTAATAAGAGAGTTCAGATCAATATTCCAATAAAATGATACTGGATGAAGCGTAAAACTCAAGGATATTCCAATAATTTTAAGGATTATAAAAGCAACACTTACTATAGTAAGTTTAGATTTAAGAATATGAAAAGAAATAACATAGGGAACTGGAAATGGATTTTCACATGTCATACGGTACGTAATCCGCGTATACAGGTTATTCCAACATATTAAAGGATGAATACAAAAAATAGTATTCATTATGAATATGAAAGAAATAATACCCCTTACGAACACAACAAATAATATCCCTTACCTTAGAAGAAGGCAGGATACTGCAATAGTGAAGTAGCAGAATACTCTTCTTCTTGCTCTCTATAGTTTCTGTGACGCCCCCAAAATAGGTATACATCACCTATTTTGAGTCGCCAAATACATGGTACAGAATACAAATACAACCTTAAATATACAACATGAGCTGTGAGTTTTAATACAAATATTATCTTCTAGACGGTATTCAAACTCAAAATAAGTCCTCAATATATTTATTATCACATTATTTCATAGAATAGTGAGGACTACTAATGCTATTATCTGGACCATCACTCTGTTCCCCGACTAGTCCCTGCTACGTTCTCATTTTCTGAAGAGAACAATGAAAGCGAAAGGGTGAGATCAACTAGCCCAGTAAGAAATATTATGACTAAGATAATGCAGAATAATTTTTCATTAGTCTTCAACAGTGTTAAACTGATAAAATATAACAAACATCAAGTTTAACTGCAGCGGAACAAGCATAAGAAGAGTCAAGTAGAGAATAAAATCTACTATCTTCTATGATTTAAAAAGTTTTTTCATCACTTTTATCGCTGAGACTCAGCTTAATAAATAATCCACATCATCCCTGCACCACGGCCAAGGATATTCATTAGTATCATGACCTCAATTTATCCATGCACTACGGGCCAATAATATTCGTGTTTTCATCAATGGTCATGATCATGCCAACAACTGTCCATCAATGCACTACGGGCCAATGAGGACTTTTACCACATCATTTATAACATTACGGTCATGATTATACCGAATAATCCTTGGTCATAATCATACCAAGTCCTTTTATGCACTACAGGCCACAGATGACTTTCAACATAATATAAATATGAGGATGATGACAATGACATAATAATTCAATAAAACAAGTTCAAGAATAAATTTTAAAGATTTATAAGTTAATTTATCCTGAACTCAATAATGTCCAATAAAACAAAGAACTTTATTTAAAGTCTAATAAAACAAAGAACTTTATAAAAGTATTCTATTTTATATAAAAAGATTTTACTATGCAAACACTATGCAGGCACTATGCAAACACTATGCATAATAAAATATAAATATTCTATTTATAATCTAATAAAACAAATAAATTTATAAAAGTATTCTATTTTATATAAAAAGATTTTACTATGCAAACACTATGCATGCACTATACAAACACTATGCATAATAAAATATATTATATTCTATTTATAATCAAATAAAACAAAAACTTAATAAAAAGTATTCTGTTTTATTATTTATAATAATAATAAAACAAACTTCATCATCATTATTATAATTCACACTATTAATCGACTGTGTCGATTTCTCGTGAAAGAGTGGGCTTTCCAATAAGGATTTCTCCTGTCATGCGCAATTAGGTGACCAAACTCTCCTCGATGTGAACTTCTAGACATCGTTAATATTGCAAATAATAATATTAATAACTTTGTTATCTCAATTATTGATTTAATAATATATAAAATATCGACAATAATTGAATCAAATAACATGAGATACTATGCAATAATTACTGTAGCAATAATTGAACAAAATCGAGTGACTTCTCACGTAAGCATCAATAATCATTATCGTGTGCTACTATACAACCACGCCAGACATCGTACTTTTAACACCGGTGTTTCAACAGATTAACAGTAAAACTTACGCCGTTATTTTTATAAAAATATTTTTGTCGTTTTCTCAATCTGGCAATAATTCCATTGTGGAATCCACCAATGATTGTGTCGTCGTACGAATATTCCCTGTTACAACGAATATTCCCCGACCAATAGAATATTATATAACAACTTGCGTACTTTGCAAAATTTATAAATATTACCCACAACTATAACATTATATCAAATTCACTCCATAATATTAAAAAAATAATATTTATAGAAAATTTATTTTTATTCCTAAAAGTTGGGGTCTTATAGTTTCTCTCTCTATAGTTTCTCTTGTGAGTCTCAGTGAATTTGTGAGAATGAAAGAAGAATTAAGCTTCTATTTATAGGAGAATGAACTAAATAGTAACTGATTCATGAACGGTCCAGATTGATTTACTATTAGGACGGACGGTCCATATTGATTACTATTAAAACCACAACCGACGGTCCAGATTGATTTACTATTAAAACCACCATTAATGGTCCAGATTGGTTATCTATTAAAATCACCATCGACGGTCCATACAATTATTAAATCTTTCCATGGAATACTAAGTCAAACTTACAACAAACGCCTCATAACAATCCCTATATTTATATCAAAAATTGAATAAATATTTACCACAAATTATTTATCTTTAATAAATATATTTTTAATCTATTAATAATTATTCATCATTAATATTATAACTCACAATATTTAACAACCAGATCATTCCCAGGAAAGAGGGGGCTTTCCGATAAGGATTTTTATCTATTGGCGTGCAATTAGGTGACCAAACCTCTCCTCGACAGAACTTTCTAGACATCGAAAATATTGTAAATAATAATATGAATAACTTTGTCATCTCAATTATTGATTTAATAATATAAATATTAATACTGTGACAATAATTGAATCAAATAACGTGAGATACTATGCAGCAATTACTGTAGCAATAATAAAGTATAACTGAGTGGCTTCTTACGTAAGCATCAATAATCAATATTGTGTGCTACTATGCAACCACGCGTATTACTGTATAGGTATCTCAACAGTTTAACGATAAAACTTTCACCATTATTTTTATAAAAAGATATTTTTGTCGTTTTCGAACTATGACAATACTTCCGTTGTGGGGTCCACCAATGATTATATCGTCGTACGAATATTCCCTAACAAAAAGAATATTCTCCGACCAATCGAATATTCTCCGACACAACGAATATTTTATATCAACTTGCTTACTTTACAAAATTTTCAAATATCACCCTTAACTTTAACCTTTTATCAATTTAACCATTTACTAAATAAAATAATAATTATAAGAAAATTGAATACTTTCATTTCATAAAATTTGGGGTCTTACAAACGATACTAGATGAAGCACAAATTTTAAGGATATTCTACTAATTTCACGGAGTATAGAACAATACTTTAACAGAATGAGTGTAGAATTAGGAATACAAAATGAAATAATATTACTTACATACTACAAAGTATGGAAGAAAATATTATTTCATATGAATATTGAAAAAAAATAATATCTTTTACCTTAGTAGAAAGCTGGATACTGCAATAGTGAAGTAGCAGAATACTCTTCTTCTTCCTCTCTATAGCTTCTATCTCTATAATTGCTCTTGTGAGTCTTAGTGAATTGGTGAGAATGAAAGAAGAATGAGCTTCTATTTATAGAAAACATAGTTTCAATAATTGTACGATTAGGGGCTCGAATTATTACAGTATAGTACCTTCATCTATACCTCTATTTTTAATTTAGTCCTTCAAGTATTATCAATCTTGCACCACCTCCTCTAATAGTACATGCATGTGAATCAATAGTTTCATACATGTGAACCAATAGTAATTTGCATGTGAACTAATAGCAATTAATTGCTCATTTATCCGATTAATTGTCCGTTTGGTCAATTTAACATCCAAAAATCAATTATTATCAAAATAAATATCGATTTCCACTAACACTAATAATCTCAACACAATGGAAATATTTTTATCAATAATTTTATCTTTAATCAACACGAACTTATTCATCATTAATATTATAACTCACAATATTTAACAACCAGATCATTCCTAGGAAAGAGGGGGTTTTCCAATAGGATTTCTCCCTATTGGCGCGCAATTAGGTGACCAAACCCTTTTCCTCGTTAGAACTTTCTAGACATTGTCGATAATACAAATAATAATATGAATAACTTAGTCGTCTCAATTATTGATTTAATAATATAAAATATTGTGCAGATGATACTGTGACAATAATTGAATTAATAATATGAGAGATACTATGCACTAATTACTGTGGCAATAATTGAATAAAACTGAGTGACTTCTCACGTAAACATCAATAATCAAAGATATTGTACAATACTGTGTGCTACTATGCAACTACACGTTTTACTTTACTTTTACCACCAGGTATTTCAACAGTTTAACGGTAAAACTTTTGCCATTATTTTTTATAAAAAGATATTTCTGTTGTTTTTCAACTCCGACAATACTTCCATTGTGGAGTCCACCAATGATTGTGTCGTCATACGAATATTTCCTGTTAAAACGAATATTCCCCGACAAATCGAATATTTTATAACAACTTTCTTACTTTGCAAAATTTATAAATATTTCCCACAACTATAACATTATGTCAAATCCACACTATAATATTCAAAAATATATTTTGAGAAAAATTAATCTTTCTTCATAAAAGTTGGGGTCTTACAACCTACCTAAGCTTATTTATTATTTAATTGGTCGGTCAGAATATATGAATAATATGTGGCATGTCAATTAACCCTTGTTTTGGGACAGTGTTTGAAAATGACATCTAAAAATGTTGAGATAAACAATGGTGTACAGGAGGCCGTTGAGTCACCAAAAATCAACAACCAGGATAATGTGCATCAGGAAGATAACAATCTTCATATAAACAACAACACCGACCAAATGATGAACGATGGGATGTTCAGAGGCTTTCTGCAATTCTTGCAACATCAGGCGAGAGAGACTCTTGTGCAAAATGCAGGTGGAATGTAAGACCCCAACTTTTTAATAAATAAAATTGAATTTTCTCTATTCATTATCTTGAAATAATAAGGAGTTAATTTGATATAATGCTTTGGTTATAGGTGAACTGTGCAAATTTTGCAAATTAAGTAAGTGGTTATAAAATATTTATTGTTTTCGAGGAATATTCATTTGGTCGAGGAATATTCTTGTTGTTGGGGAATATTCGTACGACGGCGCAACCATTTGTGGGCCCCATAACGGAAAACGGTCGGATGAAGAAAATGACAAGTTTGAGTTTTTATAAATAACAAAGATAATTGTTACTGCTAACACCATTGGATTACTCGGTGGTTAAAATACGATGTCGTGTGGTTGCAAAGTAGCACACGGTATTGCACAATATTTTTGAATTATTGATTCTTACGTAAGAAGGCACTACTCAATAATTATTACAGTAATTATTGTTTAATATTTTATTTTATTGATTTAATAATTGTTGGGTTAATATTTTATATTATTGTTGTTTCAATAATTGTCATTGCACAATATTTCCCATTATCAGATCAATAATTCATATTATTTGAATAATATTATTAGATAGCATTATTGGTAATGTCTAAGGAAGTTCATTCTAGGAAAGGGGTTTGGTCACCTAATTGCGCGCCAGTAAGGAGAGATCGTTATCGGAAAGCCCCCTCTTTCTTAGGAACGACCTGGTTGTCATAATTGTAATTTTGTAATATTATTTATGAATAATTAATTATTGATTTATATGATAAGAAAATATTTATTTTATGTGGACATAAATTATGGATAGGAAAATATTTATTTTGTGTGGATATAAATGAAGGAATTAATGCTGAGGTATTTTATCAGTATTTTGTTTGAATGGAGGTATTAAAAATCGTCTGTATATGGATTTCGGGCATTTTACGTCTAGAATTTGGAAAAACTTAAATCTACAGAGTTGTAGAGAATTTAATTTCCTATAGAATAGACATAAAATTCGTATTTTTCTTATAAAAGGGCTATTCATTATGAATTATTAAAGTTTCTGATGATTGTTTAAATGGTAAAATATTTTTGAAATTTTTAGAATGGGTGGGCCCCACTTTTGGTTGGTGAGAAATGTGCTAAAAATTTATTTTAAAAGTGGTGGGCATGAATAGTAACAGGTAAAGCCATCAAGTAGCAGGTTAGTCTGCTTTGGCGTTCTAGTATTTTCCTATAAATAGGGTGCTTAGTTAGAATTGAAAATCATACCAGAATCATAAGTTTTCTCTGTATATATTATCGAGCGTATTTTTTTGAGTATTTAGATACTTTGAGAGTTGCTATTCAGTGCAAGTTTCCTTCAGCATCATATCCGATATTCCATTCTAAAGTACTGTTCTTTTGAGGTAAGGGATGTTATTTTCTTCGTAAATGATATTATTTCTTTCAATATCATTATTTTGAAATATTGGTATGAATTTTTTTTTGTGGAATTCCTACCTTTTGTGTTGGAGTTACTATTCACGTATACGACACTATTCATCAAAAAATGAAAATTTCTCTTTTTTGTCTCGAATGTCTATTATGGTTACTATTTTTGATGGTATCTATGTTTTGATCTTCATTCTTGAATTTTACTCCACTATGTTTATTATGGAGTATTTTTAAGTGATGGTTCAAGATAGTTGTTTTAGTAGTCCTCACTATTATGTAAAATAGTGCATCAATAATTGTAACGAGGACTTTATCTAAGTGTGGATATTGTCTAGAAGACAATATTTGTATTTAAACTCACAGTATATGTGTTGTCGTATTTTGCACGATAATTGTATTAATGAAGTTGTAGTTGTTTTTGTACCATGTATTTGGCGACTCAAAATGGGTGATGTATACCTATTTTGGGGCGTCACATGGAAACATTGGCACCTCACGGATGGTCACCGCAAAGCAGTTCAAGGAGCTGGGACCACCAGAGTTTTTGGGAGTTTTTGGGAAAGCCAAAACCACTTAAGGCAAAAATGTGGATTAAGTAGATCACCAAGATATTTGATGTCTTGGGATGCTCCGAGGAGCAAAAGGTTCTCTTTTTCACCTTCATGTTGCGAGGAGAGGCATATTATTGGTGGGAATCTGTAAAGCGTACTCAACCTACCGCACTAAAGATGTCTTGGGAGAAGTTCCTAGAATTGTTCAACGACAAGTACTTTTTTCAAAAGTATTCTTCACATGAAGGAGGTAGAATTCATCAAGTTGGAGCAAAATAATATGACTGTATCACAATACGAGGCTAAGTTTTTTGAGTTCTCCCGGTTTGCATCCCATTTAGTTGATAATGAGGAGAGAATGACGTGAATGTTTCTAAGAGGTTTGAAACCCAAAATACATCAACACCTCATTTGTCATAAACTTTGCTTGTATTCAGATGTTGTGAATAGGGCTCAGTTATTGGAGCGCGATAATGAGTCAACCCAACCAAGAGAGAGCAGCCAAAAAAATAATTATACCAGTGGCAGCAGTCATCGAAGCGGTGACAACAAACGTGGAAGGAATCAACATACCAGAAATGGTAATCACTTCGGTGGTAATAATGGCCAAGACACTAGAAGTGGAAATTTTAAGAAGAGAAGGTTCAACAATGATGGAAAGACAGAAGCACTAACACCCGTTTTCAAGGAAGGAGAACGACCACCGATCGTATGCTTCAAATGCGGAGGGGAGGGACACATCAGCCCAAACTGCACGATACAACCCAAAGCGTGTTACAATTGCAGAAGAGAAGGTCATCTATCCTGATTTTGTCGTGTAGTGAAGTCAAGTTCAGCTGGGATGGAGGCACCAAAGGCCATCCCAGATAAGTCAAAATCGGTAGTTCAAGTGAGAGCGTTTGTCGTGACCTCCCAAAAAACGAGGAACCCGAACGAGGTTATCACGGGTACGCTAATCATAAACTCTTGTGAAGTTTATACCTTATTTGATACCAGTTCTACCCATTTTTTTATTTCTCCTTCTTGCGCTCAATGTTTAAATTTAACTCCGGAGAAATTAGACTTTGACTTATCGGTTGAAACTCCGTTGGGAGAAACCTTCATTACATCCATTGTTTATAAATCTTGTTTGATTCAAATCGGCACCCTCACGTTACCTGTCGATCTTATTTCTTTGAAAATACTTGCATTTGATGTAATTTTAGGGATTGATTGGTTAACTACTCATCATGCTATAATTGATTGTTTTTGTACAGTTGTTAGCTTTCATATTCCTAACCAACCTATTATGCGAATTTAAGCAACCAAACCACTAAAGTCAATCACTATCATATCAAGCCATAAAGCCATTCGTTTATTAAAAAATGGATGTCAAGCTTTCTTAGCCCATGTCACAGATTTAAACAAAAATACGTCAGATTTGAATGATATTTCTATTGTTAATAAATTTCCTAACGTATTTCCTAAAGAACTTCATGACCTACCTCCAAAGCCCCATATCGAGTGGCTCCTATTGAACTTCAGGAGTTAAAAACCCAACTGCAAGAATTGTTAGACATTGGTTTCATTCTTCCTAGTACGTCTCCTTGGGGTGCTCCTATTCTATTCGTAAAGAAGAAAGATGGAAGTATGCGATTTTGTATTGACTATCAAGAGTTGAATCATGTCACCGTAAAAAATAGGTACCTGTTATCTCGCATTGATAACCTGTTTGACCAGTTGCAAGGCGCCAAATTCTTTTCAAAGATCGATCTTCGTTCCGGATATCGTTAGTTAAAGATTAAAACTGATGACATTCCAAATACTGCTTTCAGAACTCGGTACGGGCAGTGCGAATTCCTAGTCATATCTTTTGGATTGATTAATGTTCCTGCTGCCTTCATGGATATGATGAATCGAGTATTCAAGGAATATTTAGATCATATTGTGGTTGTCTTTATTGATGACATCATCATATACTCCAAAAGCCGTAAAGATCATGAGCAACACTTGAGCTTAATACTCCAAAAACTTCGTGAAAACAAGCTATATGCCAAGTTAAAGAAATGCGAGTTCTAACTTGAGGAAGTAGCATTCCTTAAGCACGTAATATCAAATCACGGAATACCTATTGACCCAACGAAGATTGAAGCAATACAAAGCTGGGAGCAACCTAAGTCAGTGACCGAAGTACATAGCTTTCTCGGCTTAGCTGGTTATTATTGGAGATTCGTAGATGAGTTTTCTCTTATCGCTACTCTATTAACTCAGTTGACTCAAAAAGATATAATATTCGGTTAGAGTGAGGAATATGAGAAGAGTTTTCAAGAACTCAAGAGGAGACTTATTTCAGCACCTGTTCTGACAATACCATCTGGTTCGGAGGGATTTGTCATCTATAGTGATGCTTCAGGCAAAGGGTTAGAATGTGTTCTCATGCAACATGGAAAATTCATAGCTTATGCCTCACGAAAACTCAAAGAATATGAGAGGAATTATCTTACTCATGATCTAGAGTTGGCAGCAGTCATTTTTGCGCTTAAAATCTGGAGGCATTACTTGTATGAGGAGAAGGTGGAGATCTATACAGATAATAAAAGCCTCAAATATTTCTTCACTCAAAAGGAACTCAACATGCGACAACGATGTTGGCTCGAGCTATTGAAAGATTACGATATCATACCATTCAATACCATCTTGAAAAAGCGAACGTAGCAGTTGACGCGTTGAGTAGAAGATCATATGCGGGTACGAGTGTGATATTATCAACGCAAAGGCCCATTTGGTATGACTTACAAAGGATGGAGATAGAGTTAAAGACTCCAGGGACCCACGTGATGATGTCAAATATACGAGTAGAACTGACTTTAATCAATAAAGTTAGAGCTACTCAAACTACGGACTTGGAGCTGATGCGTATAAAGAAGAAAGTGCAAGAAGGTGCTATTTCAGAAGTAAGAATCTTTGAAGAAGGAATACTTCGAGTCAACTCCAGACTTTGTGTTCCTAACGACCCTGATTTAAAGTATAAAATCATGATGGAGGCACACAACACACCATTTACAACCCATCCCGAAAGTATAAAAATGTATCGTGATCTTCGACATACATTTTGGTGGAGCAATATGAAAAGAGAGATCGCAGAGTTTATCTCAAGGTATTGAACGTGTCAACGAGTCAAAGCGAAGCATCAAGTGCCAAAAGGTCCATTGCAATCACTTAAAATTCTAGAATGGAAGTGGGAACACATTACCATGGATTCTGCTGCTGGTCTTCCCAAGGTTTCTCAAGGCATAGATGCAATTTGGGTCATTGTTGATAGATTAACCAAGTCTGCTCATTTCTTACCTATACAAGAAACTTATTCACTTGAACGTCTTACTTGTATATACATAAATGAGATTGTAAGATTGCATAGTATGCCAGTATCCATAGTTTCTGATCGAGACCCAAGATTCACTTCACGATTTTGGGTTAATTTACAAAAAGCTATAGGCACGAATTTATGATTCAGTTTGGCATATCATCTTCAAATGGACGGGCAGTCGGAGAGAACTATTCAAACTCTTGAAGATCTATTAAGACTCTATGTCCTTGACTTCAAAGGAATTTGGGACAAGTTCTTGTCATTAGTGGAATTCTCCTACAATAACAGTTATCAAGCAAGTATAGACATGGCTCCATTCAAGGCGTTGTATGGACGCAAGTGTTGTTCTACAGTATACTGGGATGAAGTGGGTGAAGCAACGTTGTTGGGACCGGAATTAGTACGCATGATAACGGAAAATATTCAAATGATCCGGAAACGTATAAAAACCTCACAAGATCAACAAAAGAGTTATGCTGATCTTCATCGAAGGGACGTGGAATTCAATGTTGGAGATCATATGTTGTTACGTGTTGCTCCATGGAAAGGAGTTACAAGATTTAGAAAAAGAGAAAA
This sequence comes from Panax ginseng, assembly GCA_020205605.1. Lineage (NCBI taxonomy): Eukaryota > Viridiplantae > Streptophyta > Magnoliopsida > Apiales > Araliaceae > Panax > Panax ginseng. Next base: position 15,072,153 of record CM035144.1, read on the forward strand.
GCTCAATCCTCGATTCATTGGCCCATTTGAAATTCTTGACCGAGTAGAAACTGTAGCCTATAGACTCGTCTTACCGCTAAGAATGTCTCATATTCATAACGTTTTTCATATATGTATGTTACGTAAATATGTGGAAGACCTGAACCACATTATTGAGTTAGAACCAGACGAGATAGCGGAAGATTTAACATATGAAGAGCTACCTATTAAAATCTTGGATAAGAAGGAACATATTCTACGCTCCAAGGTTATACCTCAAGTTAATATTTTGAGAAGAAACCACGATGTTGAGAAAATGACCTGGGAGTTAGAATCTGAAATGAAATCAAGGTATCCTCACTTCTTCGACATACCAGGTACTTACACCAATTTTGAGGACGAAATTTTATAAGAAGGAGAGGTTGTAAGACCCCAACTTTTATGAATAAAGATTAATTTTTCTCTAAATATCATTTTGAGTATTATGGTGTGGATTTGATATAATGTTATAGTTGTGGGTAATATTTACAAATTTTTCAAAGTAAGCAAGTTGTCATAAAATATTCGATTGGTCGGGGAATATTCATTTTATCAAGGAATATTCGTACGACGACACAATCATTGTCGGAGTTAAAAAATGACAGAAATATCTTTTTATAAAAATAAAGACAAAAATTTTACCGTTAAATCGTTGAAATACGGTATGATAAAAGTACGAAGTCTGGCGTGGTCGTACGTGGTATTACACCAGATTGATTATTGATGCTTACGTGAAAAGTCACTCAGTTATACTCAATTATTGCCACAGTAATTGATGCATAATATCTCACATTATTGATTCAATTATTATCACAATATCATCTGTACAATATTTTATAATATTAAATCAATAATTGAGATGACAAAGTTATTCATATTATTATTTGCATTACTAACAATGTCTAGAAAGTTCTGTCGAGAAAAGGGGTTTGGTCACCTAATTGCACGCCAATAAGGAGAAATTCTTATCGGAAAGCCCCCTCTTTCCTGAGAATGATCTGGTTGTTAATATTGTGAGTTATAATATTAATAATAAATGTTATTAAAAATGTGTTTTGTGAAGCCAAGTGAATTGAGATAAATAGAGGGGATTTTTTTATGAAGTAGTTGTTATATATTTGGCTTATTGCATGGACCCCCACTTACCCATTTTTCAAAAGCTGGGTAGAAAGTTATCTCATTTTTATATATATATATATATATATATATATATATATATATATATTATAATAAATTTTGTTTTTTTATAAAAAATAGAATATATTTTATTTTATCTGATTTCATAGTACTGCATAGTGTGTGCATAGTACTGCATAGTGCATCATAGTAAAATCAAAAATTTTTAAACGAATTCGACCAAAGAATCGCCCTTAAATTTCCTTACTGTTCACCCGTGATTTTCTAAATCCAAATAGTATCCTGTCATTCACTTATAAATATGATGCTTAGTTTAAAAATGAAAATCACACCAGAATCAGAAAATTCTTCTTCTATAACATCGAGCATATTTCTTTAGAGTTTAAGGAATCTTTGAGTGTAAAAAATAATGCAAGTTTTCTTCAAGAATATCTCCGCCCTACTAGTTAGAAGTACTTTCCTTTTAAAGTAAGATATATTATTTTTGTTCAATATTCGTATGAAATAATATTTTCTTCTATACTCTGTAGTATGTAAGTAATATTATTTCGTTTCAGATTCTGAATTCTACACTCATTTTGTTAAGTATTGCTTCTATACTCCATGAAATTAGTAGAATATCCTTGAAATTTGCGTTTCATCTAGTATCTTTTTACAAAAATATTATTATGAACTTTCTTGATAATTTTCAATCTTTTCATGTCGGAGTACTATTCACAGGGTACTATTCACCTGGGGTACTATTCATGATAAAATTTATTTCTTTTCTGTCCAAATTATTTTTAATACAATATTATTCTTGAATTTTACTCCACAAAGCAGTATCATATTGACAATTTAGACATTATTGAATTCTGGATAAATTAATTTATAAATCTTTAAAATTTATCATTTCTCTCATTTAATTGAATTCTTATATCATTGTCATCATCCTCATGTTTATATTGTGATTAAAATCATCTTTGGCCCGTAGTGCATAGATGGACGGTTGATTGGTATGATTATGACTATGTATCGATATAATTATGACCCGTAATGTAACAAATGATGTGATAAAAGTCCTCATTGGCCCGTAGTGCATTGATGGATAGTTGTTGGCAGGGTTAAATACATTTTTCCCCATTCTACTAGGGGTCGGTTTGTAAATACATCACCGAACTGGTTTTTTTACGGTCTAACTCATTGAAATATACATTATTTACAAAAAAGTAATTTTGTCGTCTATGTCTGTTAACTATTTAACAAAAAATGACGTGGCAATACGTGAAAATACTGACAGGAGAGAGAAGTTGAGCTGGATAACTAATTAAATTAAACTATACTTAATTATATAACAAATAGTTAAACAAAATATAAATTAAATTAATATACATATCAAATAATTAAATTAAATTAATTAATAATAAAAAAATATTAAATAAATTAATAATAAAATATATTAATGTATAATTTTATTTTATTTAATTTTTAAATATTTTAAGTTCATTTTAAAAATATATAATAATTTGAAATGGAATGATTAATGTTACTGCCTTCTTCTTCTAATTCAAACTTCTTGCCAATTTGTTGAATAAATTCATTTGCAAAATTCAGCTTTTTTTTTGTACCCTCAATCTTCTTCTTAAACTATACTTTTATTCTAATTATAATTTAATTAATAAACTAAATTCAAACAAAAAAACCCTATCTTATGTACTGTAAATTCCATGGATTTAAATAAATTTTTTTCAATTCCAACTAAAATTTAATATTCATGGAGGATTCAAAGTGAATCTTAATCAAACCCAAATGCCAAAAACTATTATTGTTGGTCGCTTGAAAAACTTTAACCCAACTTTACACATAAAATCGTCCTCAAATATTCAGTATTCAAATTTGGAGAGAAAAGAGGAAGGTTTCAAACTGAAGAAAAAAAGAAGCATTAACCATTGGATGCTGACTTCATTCTCCCTCTTCGAAAAGTCAGATCTGTTAGATGGAATGAGAAAAAATTCAGATCTGCAGAAAGTGTATGAAATATTTCTCATCTAAGCTCTGTTTGGGCACCATAACCGACTGATTTGAGCTCTTGATTACCGTTTTCTGATATGGTTTAATGGCCTTCTATTAGTCGACGCGCCTCCAGCGACGACGAAGACGACGGCTTGATTCTCTCGATTCCATTCATACTCTCCAAATTCTTGGAGAAACAATCGGATGTTATCTCAAAATGAGCCCTTTAGATGATGATCCATCACCGATCCGAAATTCTGAAACCCAAATACTCTTCGGTTTTCCTTTCTACTCTTGTAGGGCTCAATACTCACGGTCGCCATTATCAGATAAACAGAGAAAACATATATAATAGAGAGAGAGAAAAAAAAAGAATGAAAAAAAGAAAAAAAATGGAGATCTATTGTTTTGATCTATTTTTTTGAGAAAATGATTTAGACGTGCTGATCCATTTTTGAGAAACAGATCTGCAGAAAATGACAAGACTTAGTGATTTATTTTACTTTTCATTATTGTTTCTTTAAATATTTTAATTTTTTCATTTAAAAGAATTTAATTTTTTAGTAATATATATAATATCATATGTAAGTTATTAATTTTTTCTATTTTATAATTGTGAAGTTATAAGATTTTATTTGGTTGTTTTTTTCTATTGTTGGCTTTTGTGAAGATAAAACTTATAATTGTTTTAATTGTTGGCTTTTGGGCTTTTTTTTTCACTATGACATGCCACGTGGACATATATATGACATGTACAAAGTCTATTTGTCATGTTCTATTCAATCCGTTAAAAGTCAAATAATTTAACAGAATTTGTAACGGTTTGTAAAAAAATTATAGTTCAGTGATGTGACGCCCCCAAAATAGGTCCACACGACCCATTCTGAGTCGCCAGATATCATACTATAAAAATCAAATACAAACTTCATTTATACTGTTGTTGAAGCGTAAATGCGAGAATACGATCACGCTTAAAGCTGTGAGTTTTAATACAAATGTATGTAACTCTCATGGTGCCTTGACCATAACCTTACAATGGTACCTTACATAAAAGTACAGTCAATAACTGTTTTAGAAATTAAAATTTTTGGGAAGTGCTCAAGGAAACCTTCATACATGGGAGGCCATGCACCTAGGTTATGATAGATATCATATGTCCCCAGAATTATCCTTCGTTGACCCAATAGTCCCCAAAGAAAAACAAGAAGATTGTTATTATCTTCTTTCCAATGGTGAGTCTTCTCTTGACATATAATTATCTCCGTTGTCTCCAAGTGAGAATTATATTTCAAATAAACTCCAAGATTATATAGGTAGTGCTTTCGTAGATATACTCAAAGAAGTGGATGTGCACAACCCCGCCTTTTATGATAACACGAGGTTGTATGTCATTAGACATCTTGTATGATAGTGGCAAAACACCCTTCCAAAGTTGGGTTCACCTCACCCTATTCGGTTCACCAAAATTAAATATCAAACGACGTATACAATACGACACACTTAAAGTTCTCAATAAAATTATTTCCATACTATTTAAGGATAACCTCAACAGCTATAGACCACCGTTCTATTCTCCTGTTACCCCCGCTCGACCCAGCTACACTCTTATTACCTGAAAGGAATTGTAAAACAAAAAGGGTGAGCACAACTAGCCCAGTAGAGAATATCATGACTAAAGATAATTTACATCATCAATAGCCTTTATCAGTAATAAATCAAAGATTTAGAACATATGGTAGATGATAAAACTTTTCAACCATAGTTGCAGCAGAATGAGCAATCCATTAGAAGAGTCAAATAGACCATAGGGTCTATTATCTTCTCCATGTTAAAATTCCACCAACAATGTTTTATCCTTGTAACATCAATCAACAATTCATGTCCACAATCATGTGAATAACTCATAATTATAATTGTGATTCTAAATTCATCTTCGCACCCAGGACGAAGATAATTTTCATCACCTGTCTTTACCTGAAACATCAAAAATCATGGTTATACCAAATCACAATTCTTGTTCATAATCATACTAATAAATTCATCTTTGCACTACGGGCCAAAGATATTCATTAACAATTCATCTTTGCTCTACAGGCCAAAGACATACAACTATATATATAAGAGTCAAGTAGAGCATGATATCCACTATCTTCTACGAATTAAAAGTGTATTATCAATATGTTATCGCTGAGACTCAGCTTAATAATTAATCCACATCATCGAATCATCCCTGCACTACGGCCAAGGATATTCATTAGTATTACGACCACGAATTATCCATGCAATACGGGCCAAGGATATTCGTGTTTTCAACAATGGTCATGATTATAAAGAATAATCCCTAGTTATAATCATACCAACAACTATCCATCAATGCACGTAAGCCAAAGATATACAACTATAAAACCAATAATCATCAGTCCATCTTTGCACGTAAGCCAAAAATATACAAATATAAAACAAATAATCAACGGTCCATCTTTGCACGTGAGCCAAAAATATACAACTATAAAACCAATAATCAACAGTCCATGTTTGCACGTAAGCCCACATAAGCCAAAGATGATTTTCATCACAATATAAGCATGAAGATGATGACAATGATATAAGCATTAATCAAACGAAAATAAGGATAAACATTAAAGACTTTAAATTTATCCAAATATTATCAATCACTTAATAAACTCATAATCTAATATTATTAATATTATAACAATATTTTAATCACTTTAAACTTATAAACAATTTATTTCAATTGTTTACACTTTACCAAATAATGCATTTAATCATTCAAAATGCTATACTCATAAGATTTCATCACCAATGATCAAATCCTTTATCAAAAATCTGATATACCCTATATAGGATTCCCAAGCCATAAAATTCTATTTACCAATTTTTCAACTTCACATAACATATTTAATTCATATATTCGTAACTAAATTATTTTCATAAAAATAACAAATCAGTCCCAAAAGTTTTTTTTTCGGGATTTAGTAATATAGTCCCATATTGAACATATATTTTTCTCGAAATTTTTAAAATTTATTTACTATTTTTCATATGGTTAAAACTTCTGAATATTTAGACATTTATCATAAATTGTACTTTTGTCCAAAAATTCCGAAATTTACAGGGTATACTCCTGTTATATACATGTACTTCCAATAAAAATTTCACCAATTTTGGAGTTAATCACAAGGAGTTATAAGGGTTTACTTTTAAAATAGTCTTTTCCCATAAAATCCATAACTCTTAATCCATACATCCAAAAATCGTCATCTTTGGACACAATATAGAAAACTCATCAAATTATAATTTCAAATTTTTCCAGAATTTTTGAGGGTCAGAAAAAATACGAAACTGCAAATGGATTTTCATCCACCATGTGGTAATCCACGTAGACAGATCATTTCCACAATTTAATAAGGAATGAATACGAATGATCATTCACCATGCATGTGGTAGTCCACATAGACGGGTTATTCCAATGTAATAATAAAGAATGGAATAATGTAAAATTCACCATGCATGCAAGTGAGACCGCATGCATAAAAGTTATTCCCAATGTAATAATAAAGAATGGAACTAAAGTTATGCGTAATCCGCATGCATGTAATATTTCAAATGAGAATAATAAAGAATGGAATAACAATAGAATTCACTGTGCATGCGATAGATCGCGACAAACAAAGTTATTCTAATGTAATAATAAAGAACGGAACCAGTCATACGTAATTTCAGACAAACAGGATATTCCAATGTAATAATAAAGAATGGAATAATAGAAGAATTTCACCATGTACGATAATAAAGATTTGAGCATGACAAAAGTTATTCCAACATAATAATAAGGAATAAAATAACAATAGCTCTTTTCATGAATACGAAAGAAATAATACCCTTACCTTAGAAGAAAACCGGACATTAGAATAGTGAGGAGGTAGGAGACTTTCTTCTTCTTTTTCTCTATAATAATTGCTCTATATAGCTTTAGTGAATTGGTGAGAAATGAAGGAAGAATGAGCTTTATTTATAGGAAAATATAGTTTCGATAATTGCACGCGTTTTGAGGCTCAAATATTACAATATAATACCTTCCTCTTTTTTTTAATTTTAATTTAGTCCTGCAAGTATTATCAAACTTGCACCACCTCTCCTAATAGTAAATAATGTGAATCAATAGTTCAATCATGTGAATCAATAGTTATAATCATGTGAAAATACGAATTACAGTATAGTACCTCCATTTATACCTCCATTTTTAACTTAGTCATGCAAGTATTATCAATCTTGCACCAACTCCCCTAATAGGTCATGAATGTGAATCAATAGTACACACATGTGAATAAATAGTTATAATCATGTGAATTAATAACAATTAATTGCTCATTTATTCGATTAATTACGTGATTGGTCAATATAACCTCCAGACATCAATTATTATCGAAATAAATGTCAATTTCCACTAACACTAACAATCCCAACACAATGAAAATATTTTTCTCAAAATTTCATTTTTGAAATTTTGAAGTTTGATTTTTTCTAAAAAAGTCAACTGTTGACTTTTTATAAATTTTGTGTTTATAGTCTATTTCTACTAATTTCATCGTTCCGGACTCAAATATCACGTCCGCGTCTCTAAATTTAACTTCGAACTCAAATTCAATTTTTAATAACATTCATCTTTAATATTATACCTCACAATATTTAACAACCAGGTCGTTCCCAGGAAAGAGGGGGCTTTTCGATAAGGATTTCTCCTTATTGGCGCGCAATTAGGTGACCAAACCTCTCCTTGACAGAACTTATAGACATTGTCAATATTGCAAATAATAATATGAATAACTTTGTCGTCTCAATTATTGATTTAATAATATATAACATATTATGCAGATGATACTGTGATAATAATTGAATCAATAATATGAGAGATATAATGCAATAATTATTGTAGAAATAATTGAGTATAACTGAGTGACTTCTCACATAAGCATCAATAATTAATACCGGGTGCTACTATGCAACCACGCGTATTACTGTTGTAAGACCCCAGCTTATTATAAATGAAATTGAATTTCTTCTATTTATTATTTTGAAATAGTAAGGGTTGATTTAATTAATATGGTTAGTTATGGGTAAAATGCGCAAATATTTTAAATAAGCAAGTGGTTATAAAATATTCATTGTTGTCGGAGAATATTTGTTTGGTCGTGGAATATTCTTACTGTCGGGGAATATTAAATGCAACGGTAGCGAATTTGTGGGCACCATAACGAAAAAGCGATTGGATGAAGAGAAAACGACAAATATAAGTTATTTATAAATAATTGGCAGTAGTTGTTACCTGCTAATATCTTGTTGAAATACTTGGTGGTTAACACACACGAATAATTACCAGTATTGCACCAATTATTGATTCTTACGTAAAGAAGGCACTACTCAATAATTATTACAGTGAGTTCTCGCTTAATAATTTATTTTATTGATTCAATAATTGCTTACGTTGATATTTTATATATATTATTGTTGTTTCAATAATTGTCACTACATAGTATTTTCATTATCGATCAATAATTTTTATTATTTGAATAATATTATTAGATAACATTATTGGAAATGTCTAGAAAGTTACATCTCAAGGAGAGGTTTGGTCATCTAATCATAAGGCCAGAAGAAGAGAAATCCTTATCGAAAGCCCCCCTCTTCCTGGAACCGCCGGTTGTTTATATTGTGATTACGTAATATTATTTGTGAATAATTAATTATTGATTTATATGATAAGGAAAATATTTCTTTTATGTGGATATAGATGGAGAAAATTTTAAAGTGACAATTGTTGAAAAATTGATATTTTATCTTTTCTGATAAAATAATTCATTTAAATATATTATTAAATTTTAATAATATAATAATGGTGATATTTTTACAATGAATGTGGGATATATGAATATATGAGGAGGAAGAGTATTTTTATTGCAAAAGTTGTTTAAAACATGCTAAACATGTCTGTGTGCCCATTTCTTGACTGAAATTTGATTGATTATAGCCTATAAAATCGTCCGTTTGTAAATTTCGGTCAATTTCTGTTTGAAATTTGGAAAAACTTAAACTTAAAAAGTTGTAGAGAATGGAATTTCCTATGGAGAAGACATGAGGTTTGAATTTTTTTGATAAAAGGGCTATTTATTATGAATTATTGAAGTTCCGAAGTTCCAGAATAATTGATTTTTAAAGTTTTAAATTTTTTTTTAATAAAAACGTTTTTGTTAAGGTTGGTGTGCCCCACTTGTGAGGTAAATGTGCTGAAATAGATTTTCCAAGTTTGTGTATGACTTATTTTATAAATATTAATATTATATTAAATTTTTTACTTTGGTGTTTAAAGCATTTTCCTATACATAGGGTACTTAGGTTAAAATTGAAAATCACACCAGAAACTGAAGTTTTCTCTCTTTATATTATCGAGCGTATTCTTGTGAGTATTTTGAGACTTTGAGTGTTGCTATATCTGCATAAGTTTCCTTCAAAGATTATATCAAGTATTCCAAATGTAAAATCTTGTCTTTTTCGAGGTAAGGGGTGTTATTTTTTTTAAAATGATATTATTTCTTCTAATATCATTATGCCGGATTATTGGTAAGATTTTTCTTGTAAAATTCTTGTCTTTTAGTGTCGGGGTTACTATTCACGATACGATTAATTATTCATGATACTGTATCGAATTATTCACGGATACAAGACTATTCACGTAAAAAATTAAATTTTGTTTTTATCTAAAATATCTATTATAGATACTAGCTTTGATTGTATCCATGTTTTGATCATTCTTGAATTTTATTTCACTATGATTATTAATGAAGTATTTTTGAACTCCTGATTGTTTAAAGTACTTAATCCTTAATATTTGTTCTTTTGTTTCAATTGGATTCGCTTTTTTTTAAATATTTTTCATCATTCTTACCCTAAATGATGGTATATCGAATATCTTTGGCCGTATTGCAAAGATGGTTGATTTTCCTATGAATATCTTTGGCCCGTGAGTGCAAAAGATGTACAGTGTTGAGATGAACATGACTAATCGATGAATATCTTTGGCCCGTAGTGCAAAGATGAATATTTGATTCAAGATGAATATTGATTGATGTTATAGGGATAAAATATTGATGATGAACTTTTAAATTCATAGATTATAGTAGATTTCATTCTCTACGTAACTCATCTATGAATTATTATTTCATTATGCGAATATTGATCTGAAACTTGTTGTCTATTGTATTTTATCGATTTTTTCCTCGTGAAGACTAACGATAATTTGTTCTATATTATCTTAGTCATAATATTCTTTACTGGGCTAGTTGAGCTCACTATTTTCCTTTTTGTTCCATTTTTCTTCTCAGGAGGCGAGAATGTAGCGAGTTCTAGTCGGAGTTTGGAATGATGGTTCTAGAAAGTTGTCTTAGTAGTCCTCACTATTTTTATAAAATAATGTATCAATAATTATAATGAGGACTTATTTAGGTGTGAATATTGTCTAGATGGCAATATTTGTATTTAAATTCACAGTTTATATGTTGTATAAATAAAGTTGTAGTTGTTTATGTACCATGTTATTAACGACTCAAAGTGGGTGATGTATACCTATTTTGGGGGCGTCACAACTGTTCTTTTACCACCGGTTATTTTATTACAACTTGCTTACTTTGAAAATTTTTCAAATATGACCCTTAATTTTAAACTTTTATCAATTTAACTATTTGTCAAAATAGAAAAATTGAATACTTTTATTTCATAAAATTCGGGTTCTCACAAGTGAGGTGAATGAAAAAAAATTCAGTTCAAAGATGTATTTGTAAATCGAGGTCGAGTAAAGTGGGAAAAAGTGTATTTAACCCGTTGTTGGCATGATCATGACCATTGGTGATAACACGGATATCTTTGGCCCGTAGTGCATGAATAATTCGTGGATGTGATACTAATGAATATCCTTAGCCCGTAGTGCATGGATAATTCAGTGATGTGGATTATTTATTGAGTTGAGTCTCAGTGATAAAATTGATGATAAACTTTTTAAATCATAGAAGATAGTAGATATCATGCTCTACTTGACTCTTCTAATGGATTGTTTGTTCCGCTGCAGTTAAACTTATTTTTTTATTATATTATATCAGTTGTACACTGTTGAAGACTAACGATCATTTATTCTGCATTATCTTTGTCATAATATTTTTTACTGAGCTAGTTGAGCTCACCCTTTTGCTTTCATTATTCTCTTCAGAAAATGAGAACGTAGTCAGGACTAGTTAGAGAATTGAGTTACGGTTCGAGATGGTGGTTGTAGTAGTCCTCACTATTTTATAAAATAGTGTGATAATAATTATAATGAGGACTACATTTGAGTTTGGATATTGTCTAGAAGACAATATTCGTGTTAAAACTCTCATCTACGCTTTTGTCGTATTATATAAATTAAGTTTTTATTTGAACCATGTATCATATATTTGGCGACTCAGAATGGGTTGTGTATACCTATTTTTGGGGCGTCACATATTTGTTATAAATTTAGCTTATTATATGAACCCCCACTTACTCATTTTTTAAAATAATCGGTGAAAAATTATAAAGTATGTTAGTATATATATATATATATGAAATGTGTGTGTGTGTGCCGTGTATGAGTGTGTGTGTGTGGTGGATGAGGTGTGAGTGGTGGTGGTTGTGTGTGTGTGTGTGTGTGTGTGTGTGTGTGTGTGTGGTGGATCAGTCGTCCGTGATTTTGCATAAGACATCCGTGAATTCGCAAATTGTTTCGTCCTTGAAAATTCTTTACAGTGCCTCTGCCATTCTCCTATAAATAGGATGCTTAGTTTAGAAATGAAAATCACACCAGAATCAGAAAATTCTTCTTCTATAATATTGAGCATATTTTTTTAGAGTTTAAGGAAGCTTTGAGTGTAGAAAATAGTGCAAGTTTTCTTCAATAATATCACCGTTATACCATTCAGAAGTTCTTTCTTTTTAAAGTAAGGAATATTATTTTTGTTCAATATTCGTATGAAATAATATTTTCTTCCATACTCTGTAGTATGTAAGTAATATTATTTTGTTTCAGATTTCGAATTCTACACTCATTTTGTTAAGTATTGCTTCTATACTTCTTAAAATTAGTAGAATGTCCTTGAAATTTGTGTTTCATCGAGTATTTTTTCACGGGAATATTTTTCTGAATATTCTTGTTAAGTTTTACCATTTTCATGCCGGATCACTATTCATACTATTCACGAAGTACTATTCACGGGGTACTATTCACTTGGGTACTATTCACCCGAGGTACTATTCATGATAAAAATTGATTTTTTTTCTGTCCAAATTATTTTTGATACAATATTATTCTTGAATTTTACTCCATAAAGAGGTATCATGTTGACAATTTGGACATTCTTGAACTCTGAATAAATTGAATTATAAATCTTTAAAATTTATCCTTACTCTCATTTAATTGAATTCTTATATCATTGTTATCATCCCCATGCTTATATTATGATGAAAGTCCTCATTGGTCCGTAGTGCATTGATAGACAATTGTTGGTATGATTATGATTATGTATCGTTATAATCATGACTTGTAATATTACAAATGATGTGGTAAAAGTTTTCATTGGCCCGCAATGCATTGATGGATAGTTGTTGGCATGATCATGACCACTGATGATAATAACGAATATTCTTGGCCCATAATGCATGGATGATTTGTGGATGTGATACTAATGAATATCATTGACCCGTAGTGCATGAATAATTTAGTGATGTGGATTATGTATTGAGCTGTATTACAGCGATAAAATATTGATGATGAACTTTTAAATCATAGCAGATAGTAAATATCATGCTCAACTTGACTCTTCTAATGGATTGTTTGTTCCGCTGCAGTTAAACTTGTTTGTTTATTGTATTATGCCAGTTTAACACTGTTGAAGGCTTACGATAATTTATTCTACATTATCTTAGTCATAATATTTTTTACTGGGCTAGTTGAGCTCACCCTTTGATTTCATTATTCTCTTCAGAAAATGAGAACGTAGACAGGACTAGTCGAGGAATGGAGTGACGATCCGAGATGGTGACTGTAGTAGTTCTCACTATTTTATAAAATAGTGTGATAATAATTATAATGAAGACTCCATTTGAGTTTAAATATTGTGTACGAGACAATATTCGTGTTAAAACTCTCAGCTACGTTTTTGTCGAAGATTGTATTTAAATTATGTACCATATATTTGGTGACTCAGAAGGTCTAGTGATCGATTCAATTTTTTTTTACTCCCAAAAAATATTTAGTATTTTTTCCAATGACAATTTTTACAGAATCCAGTTATTTAGGTTAATTTGGATACATATAAAAAGAAGTGTTGTTCATACTGTATAACACTGTATTTTATATGTATCAAAATTACACAAAAATCACTAAATTTTGTAAAAATTTCAATTGAAAAAAATACTATACATTTTTTGAAAATCAAAGTAAAATAAAAATAATAATAATATTTTGGACCGATAGCAGGCTATAAATCTGATGAAAAATCAGGACAATTATGAGGGCATGCAGATGGAACAAAATATTGCCGGCCGGCGGCTATATATGTCCCAAAAGCCGGCAGACAAATGCTTACCGAGGCAACTCAAACCTTGTGAATACGAGGCATTTAAATCACAAGATTTCCAATGCGTGTGGTCTCAATTAACTCGGTCATATTTAAAGCTTAATGAGAAACGGGTGATAATTCCGGCATCATTTTACCATAAACCTAGGCTATTTTATAATGAAATGGTCCAAATGGAATAAAAGAAAATGTTGCTTTACTCTTTGTATTTTGAAAATTAATATTTTCCAAGTGTTTTTTGTTTGTAAAAATGTTACGATATCGGCTCAAACATCTATTTCTCCTATTTTCTATTCATAACATTCTACCACACTTATACCAAATGTTACGATATAGGCTCAAATCTCTATTTCCTCGTGAAAAGCTAGTTATCCAATCGGGGATGTCCAAGCTTATAATATCCCATACTACCAATAACACAATATCACTTTGGGGCACCATAAATAAATGTCCACTCTAATATCACTGGGGAGAACACAAGCTAACCTTCTAAGCCACATTCCAGAACAAGCAAGTAGATTGGTATATTCTTACAAACACAAGGCAGACAAACTATCAGCATACTTTGCCTGAACAAACAGTGACCAGAGAAATTGATACGAAAAAGAAGCCCAACCATATTTATGAAAATAAAATTGAAATAATTTACGGGAGCACCATAAATTAATGTCCACAGATCATGCATCGACACAACAACCTATTTGCTGATTATAGTAAACTATGAAACACACTGCAAATTATGAACTTGTAACCAATTTTATAAAACATAGCAGCAAATATGTCCCCTATTAGCACAATAATCTTAAGCAGTCAATTTGTGTTCTCTAATGGAGGTTCTTTCTATGTTTATCACAATAATAGCAATTTTCATATGACCAATTCATGACCCTGGGCTTCTGTATCAAAATGCATAACTCATAAGAGGATCAATTTATAGAAAGCAAGCAGTTTTTTGATGTTTATTGATAAAGATTATAAACAACTAAAGTTATGTATTCCCCCCCAACCCAACCCAACCCAACCCAACCCAACCCAACCCATATAAGCATGTCAAATATGATTAATAAAATATAGTAAGAAATAAGAAGGTAATTATCAAAAAAAAGGAAAAAATGAATAAATCTGTTGATTAAATTTAGAAGAAAAAAAGGTGCAGCGCGGTAATAAATACGATTCCTTAAGGAGCAAGAGTGGCCATTATCTATATTACATGGACTCGGCAACCCCTAGAAGGATTCTTAAAATGATACAACATAGATTTGCCTATTTTTAGAAGATTTTGGTTCATTTTCTACCAAACCGCCGTGTTCGACACTTGTACTTGTACAGTTGTACCCATCTCGAGTCAT
The DNA here is from genome assembly GCA_020205605.1 of Panax ginseng. NCBI lineage: Eukaryota > Viridiplantae > Streptophyta > Magnoliopsida > Apiales > Araliaceae > Panax > Panax ginseng. The sequence goes on from CM035144.1 coordinate 15,087,310, forward strand.
GTCGACACGGGTACTTTTGGATTTTAACATAGGCCATTATATCAAGATGGGGATCCTCTTCTTCTTAGCCAACTTTTGGGCTAAACAACACTAGAGTTGTGTAGAAGCATTTCAACCCTTTTATTTCCTCAACATTGTTTCACTACTTGTTTATGACTTCATTCGCCAGTAGAAGGAATCACAGGCATAATGCAGCCATAAAATAGTCTTGTGTTATCAAAAATATTGAAATGGATAATTCTAAGATAATACAGTGATGCATAAGAAACTGTATGCACATAATTTAAACCTATCAAGTTAAGCAGATAAAAGAAATCCATGTCTGACCAAAAAATAATAAGGAAGAAATCCAGGATTTCAATTTCGATTTAGACACGTAACAACAATCCACAGATGCTCTAAACTCCCAAACAATAATGCGTAAACATACTTCAGAAAGCATGACAACAATTTTTTTATTTATTATTCTAACATTTGTAAAGAGCACCATTCGTGAATACCCCACGTTTAAATAGAAAAAACCAACTAACAGTTCCTCCTGAGACAACTTTGAACTATACTCATACTACCATAACTTAGAAATGAAGATATTTGTACGAACAATACGATCAATTAGTATAAGACGACATTACTTTACTAAGAAGTCTGAAGATTTTAGTGGCCTCATATGAAAGCAGTCATCTAATGCAACGATAAGAGACAATAACAATAACTGGTGAATTTTCCAACCAATCAACAAACAACTGTAAATCATATATACATTTACTATATGTTGATGATTAATAGAAAGAAAAATGAAAACTCAAGATAATGACTATCAAAGAGGAGTGGACGTTTTCTACTCCATCTTACCACATCAGGATTGAGGCCTCCCTGAGGTTGCAGCAACCAGCTTTGAAAGCTCAAGATGACAATGCCTTGGTGATGAAGATATTAGTTGGAGCACCATCTGGAAACTTATTGCCAAAGATGTGCACCAACTTTTTTCAATCTTTAAGCATAGTTTTCCTTAACGGATTAAAAGATTATAATACATCCAAATAAACAGCAATATGCTCTCTAAATGATATAGCATAAAACTGGGGAATGATGTAATCAAAAATAAATTTGAGATAATTAATTCAAATAGAAGCCACTCTTCAGCTAAGATCAGTTTAGAGCATGACATTACACCAACAGTAAAAATTGCCAAATTGATTGAACCAGAATACCATCAGTTTCTCTTGGTTGAAAAAATACAGAACAAACTAATTGCTAAAGAAGATTCAGAGTACAACTAGGTTGGCATTATCAAAAGAAAGTGCACTGCCCTGGTGGTGCAGCGGAATTGAATGACTGACCCCAAATCAATTAGAGTGTACACATGTGTTCATGGTTCAAAGTCACGGTAGCGGCCTAGGTTGCAGAAGTATTTTTTTTTTACTCAGTTTCGGCTTCATTTTAGGTTTAGGGCAATAGCACAGTTACACTAGAGCTTTAAATTTATTTATTTCTTATTATTATTTTTATTAGTTAGTATGCAAATATACGTATTTTATTTATTATTATTACTTCTTCTATTCCACAAAAAGAGTCCTATTGTTAGATATTATTATTATTATTCCTTTTGTTCCACAAAAGTTTTGCCAATACGCAACTTTAGATTGATAATGCTTGAAATTGCATTTCAAGACTCGTTATCGAATCGGTGAGTAAGGAAACCAAACCGATACACCAAGATTTAGGCAACTAACACTATTAGTTTGAGACTCCAACATTCTTAACTTCTTCCGATGTGGGATTCATGTGAAAATCTCAAAAATCAAAACACCTCATCCATAACAAAGAGATGTCTAACTCAAGAAAGTAAAATACTTTTAGAGTTACTCTTATATTCCAAGTGATTAGCAGGCAAGACTTGAAGCATCCTCATCATGAGCTTCCTAGATAGTAGAAATAAATCTACGGTCTTTTTCCCATTTATTTCGGAAATTAAAAGTTACTTTTTGTTTATCTTCACAAAAGCATAGTTTATGATTTTACGAAGTTATGCAGGACACGTCTTTCCCACTTTTGCCTTAAGAGTCAAACCTTTAAGTGAAGAAATCACTCTAACCAGTCCCTAAAATCAAATTATGAACCTAAGAAGAAAGCTGAGAAGAAGGCATATTTCAATTTATTCTACTAGACTACGTCTCATCCTTTATGCACAAAAACAATCAGAATATTCCAATAGATATCAATCAAATAAACTGAAATAGAATACCACATTGAAAAGTTCAAAACTTGTCCATCCAGAGTCAGTCAGGTCAAGAAACAAAGCAAAGTAAATTAATTTTTTTACTAGTAAGATATCCCAGAAAAAAGCTAAATAGACCATTCCAAATGCTATAAGAAATCTATAGTGACTTTGTAAGTTTCATATGTCACTAACAGCAAAAAAATGGACCAAATCCTACTTTTCAATGCTTTCTTTTGCCTAAAAAAGGAGCAAAATTAGGAAGCAAAGAAATTGCAAAATACCCACAATATCAAGATTCTAGATCATAAATGGAAAATAAACTAAGGCAAGATGGACAAAATTGAAAAATGAACCAACCATGCAATTATATTATCTATGGAAAATTGGGAAAAAAGCAAACATCATCAATATCATGATAGCCATCAAGTAGAATATTTTGAAATCAATACAAATATACCCCTCATTAAAATGCTTCATACACCCTACTTTTCCAGCATTACCATTCTTGATGAGGATTCATGTGCTTCTCACCTCTTCTAAATCTCAAGAAATGTGAAAATTTTAAAACAAAAACATAAAAAAAATACAAAGATTTAAAAGGGTATCAGAGTTTTCTTTCATGGGTTAATTAGAAAGGAAAAAAAATGACAAATTTATATAAAGATTTATATTTATAACTATAATGCCTGGCTAATCCTGTCTGCCTTTTTCCACTCAATATTAAGGAGATGGGGGTTTCCACAGAGAGACCACCTACATTATATGGCTCATTTGTGAATTTCCCAAAACAGCCTTCGCTATACAAAGGAAGGGTCAGATGGTAATGGTAGTGGTACCTCTTCGGGAGCAAGGGCGGTTTCGTCATTGCACCAGATTTCCTCAAGAACATCCATTCCAGATTTTTTGGTTTCTGCTGCTGTCTGCTGCTTCTGTAGTCTGGTTTGTTAGAGAGAGGGAGAGAGAAAGTTTTGGAGAGAGAAAATGTGGATTTAAGAAGAAAGAGGAGAGAGAAAATGGAATATAAAATACTAAAATAGTAATGGGGGATAGGGCCCTGTTTGGATTTTGGAATATTGGGTTGGGACTAGGGATGGCCGGTGAAAGGCCATTTTCAACTTTCTGCTTCGTTTCCTTTCTGGTAGGACTCTCGGATCTGTCTGTCTTAGGATTATGTCTTTTGTTTTCTACTGTAATAAATGTATATTTTTACCCAATTTATCAAAATTATTATTAAAAGAATATTTTTCATAAATTATTTAATTAATTAACGGAAAATCATACAAACATTATTTGTTAGGCCTTAAAAAAAATCCCCCCAACCCTATATATTTATATATAATTCAAAATTATTGATGCGAGTAATAATGTTTGAATCCATATTGTAGAAGTATTCAGTGGCGGAACCAGAACATATATTAAGGGGGGGGGCAAAATACATCAATAAAAAAAAATTTATTTATTGACGCTTGAAGAGCTTCTTTCGGCCAGAGTGAAAGAGAGCAGCAATTGTATCCTCATGAAGTTCAAGATAGTTTGAAAACGTCTCAAAATTTGTTCGTTTTCAATTGTTGAAAAAATATCCTTCTCAATATAAACTACTAGACTGTCATTCATCCACTCGTCTCCCATTTTGTTACGCAAATCAGTCTTGACAATTTTCATCGCAGAGAATACTCTTTCAACAGTAGCAGTTGCAACTGGTAAAACCAAAGACAACTCGATCAATCGATATACCAATGTAAAAGTCATATGTCTTCTTCGTTTCAATCAACTTCTTAGCAAGACTTCCCAAACTCAAATTTTCGATCCCAAGAAATTGACTATCGATCGCATATCATAAATGTAATTTTCAAGTTGATCTCCAAGTATCATGCGATCACCAATGAGAAGTCTTCCGGATAAAGCTCAAAGAAGACGGAGTAATTTATTTTTTGTCAAATTGAGAGAACGAATCCTTGGATCAAGGCATGATATGCATAAAAGTAACTCGTGCTTTGCTTTCGAAAACGATTGTTCATCTCTTGAACAATTGAATCAACAACCTACATTGTAATAATGAAAAATAAAAAAAAAGATAAATTTTTCGATAGGAATAATGAAAAAAGAGTTATAGAGATTATACCTGACAAAAAATCTCAACACGATAATGATGAAAATTAGTAATAATTTGTCCATTGCGCCTGCTACGACCGCGGGATCTCATGTTGTCTTCCATATTAATTATTGGGATCGCGTTCTTCTCACAAAATATATTGACTTCCTTCAAAAAATTCTCCCATTCCGCCTCCCTAAAATCTTGTAGTCGAGCTTTCATTACCCCAATCAATCTCACAGCATGCACAATGTTTTGATCTTTTTGTTGCAAGGCAAGTGACAAATCATTTGTGATTCCCAATATATATTTCATCAAATGCATCACAAATAAAAATTCATAATTCTCCATCTTATCAATCAAACTTATGGCTATACCGCATTATTATCATCGTAAACACCATCATCATGCACATTTTCAAGCACTTGTAATCTGTAAGTCCACATAGACATAAGACGGATTATAGTTATGTAATGTGACCCCCAACGAGTATCTCCTGGCCGTCTTAAACTGATTTCTTGATTTTTTCCTTTACCACTAACTATCTCTCCCTTTTCCAAACACTCCACAATCCTATCATGTTCAAGCTGTCTAAGTTTATCTTTCCTTTTACATGATGCTCCAGCCACATTCACAATCATAGTAACATACTGAAAAAAATCACTCACAATACACGGTGCTTCTTGGCAACAAAGACAACAACTAATTGAGTTGGTGAGAAAACAATGGACATACCTCAGATATGGATTTTCTTTTAAAATAAGAGCCTTCAATCCATTGAACTCGCCTCGATATTTGAAGCCCCATCATATCCTCGACCTCTCAACCTCGATAATGACAATTTATGCTTTGCAAATAATTCATCAATAGCATTCTTCAAAGAAATAGATGACGGTCGTGCATACATGTACCACACCAAGAAACCTTTCAATCACATCTCCATGGTTGTTTACATATCTCAAAACAACTCTCATTTGCTCCTTTATTGAAACATCACGAGACTCATCAACCATAATAGAAAATATTTTGTCCCCAATATCATTGATGATGGCAAGTGTAGTTTCCACAACATGCTAACTTCTTGCTAGTTCTTTTTGAATTTTGGAGAAGTCATTTGATTGTTTCTAGGAGCATTCTCATTAACTACCTTGCCTACCTCTTCATTTCAAGGTCGTACCACTCAAAAACTCAAGAAAATTTCCCTTATTTGATGAAGTCGATGACTCATCATGCCCACGAAAAAGGCAAACCTTGCTTCAAAAGCGTGTGACATCCAAAGCGCAGATTAAGCGTGTGCGATAAGCAACCTCCATCTCTTGCCCGCCCTTGTAGTAGTAGTATATGTGACACTCTCGCCTTTGATTTTTAAAACCTTGAAGTTGTATTCTAGCATCATTATGAGCACTATTCAAGCACCCACATGCTCTTGAAATCTTTCAATTGCCTTTTTCGATTCTTTGAAACCTTTTTTTGTAAAAGCATCTACTCGTTTGAATTGCCAAATAGATAGCGACAAAAGCAAAAGGCCGATCCTGGAAATGCTATACTCCAACCATTCAAATTTTTTAAACCAAGTGGTAGAAAGCTTCTCTTCACATTAGAAAATACTTTTTGGGGATAATTATGGGCAATTGGTTGACATGGACCTCTAGTCAAATACTCTCTTTGAACTTGATCTCTAATCACAATAGCAAAGTCTTCAATTGATTTACGTAACCCCGAATCACTAACAATATCATTCGGATTGAACTCCACACGTGAATTGTTAAAATCACCACTTGCTTCAGAACTTGGTATTTGATTATTAGAAGACTCAACAGTTCTTTGTCGCTTAATCAAGTATTTATCCATAATCTAATATAAATAAAAACATCAATTACTAATCAATAATTTCATTAATTTAAACACTTGGGATAATATGTGATCAACACTTAATATGAGATCAACACTTTAAACAAGGCATATAGACTATATAAAACAGTGAAGCAATTGCAGTTCAGGAAGAAAACAGTTTGACAATGACAAGTTGAAGAAGTATCAGCTATTGATAAATGATAAATCATTACACAAGAGAGATAAGTTTGACAATTTAAACAAGGCATATAGACTAGATAAACCCCATCATTTCCAAATGTAGCTGTAGCCTCACTCTTAGATGCCTATCAGAACAAAAATAAGCCAAGACTAGTTACGAACCCTTATTTCAACCAAACATAGTTAAAGACAACTTCATCTCAGATGGCTCAAACATTTCTTCCACACAACATATTTTCAATATTGAGTTTGTTGTTTAGACTAATATAGTTCTTAGTCAAGGCTTCCTAAATTAATGAGAAAATCAATTAAAAATAAAATCAATTTTTATCTTTTTCTTAATTCTTATATTCCTAAATTTATTTGTCAATTGTCATCATCAAAATTACATAAAAATTAAAAAGTGGAGACCTAATTAATGTAGAAAACATTAATAATTTAATAGTATGCATATTTAGGCTAAATTAAAATTAATAGTACCAAATTTGAAAGACATTTAATTTTAGGCTAAATTAAAAGTAAAATTACTTAAATTACTTACCTTTTTGTAAAGAGGGAAGAGATGAATGACGGACGGACCATGCAAGTGATACCAACAAGTGGAGATTGGAGAGAAGGAAGAGAGATGAGGCGGCGGCGGCACATGAGCCAAGGGGAAGACTGAGGCCGGAAGTCCGGAAAGAGGAAGGCGGCGGTGAGCGATCACAGCAGTTGAAGGTATTTGAACAAATAAGGGCAAAAACCTAATAAAAATATATATTTTTTAAATTTTTTTAAGTGAAACGACGCTGTTTTCTTTGTAGTTTTAAAAAAAAAAAAGGAAGAAGAAGATCTGCAGCCGATCGTGGATTCACGTCTTGCCCCCCAGCCGCCACGCCTGCCGACCACGACTCACGGCGATCCTCCCCCACTGTCGGCGCCACCTACACGGGGTCAGTTGCCCCCGCCCCGCCTAGTTCCGCCTCTGGAAGTATTTGGATAGGTATTTATAATAATATTTCCCCATTTTAAATTATAATATCATTATTAATTTTAAAATTTAATTTAAAATATGTTCAAACTCAAAATTAATAATATTTATTAAAAATTACAAAAAATAAATATTATAATTAGTATTATGTTTTAGATAGGTTGTAATATTTATTATTACATTGACATAAAATTTGAATTTGAAAACATCTCAAGTTGACTTTAAAAAATCAATAATAATTTTATATTTTTTGAATAAAATGAATATTATTTTTACATTTTTATAATCGTATATGTGCATGCATCAGTATAATATTGTTGATATATATATGGGCTATACGTATAGGGGTGTTCATTTGGATCGGTTTTTCGGTTTTTCGAACCGGACCGAACCGGTCGGTTCGGTATAAAAGAATCGGTCGATTTAAATCTACAAAAATCGATATATCGATTTTTTTGATCTGCAGTTTCGATTCGACATTTTATGGTTAGGTAAAAATGAACCTAAATAGAAGAGATATATCTTAGTTTTTTATTTTTATTATTATTAATAATTTATTAATAATAATAATAATAAAATAATGATTATAATAATAATAATAATAATAAAATAATAATTATAATAATAATAATAAAATAATAATAAATAGTAATAAAAATAATAATTATATTAATTTTCGGTAAAAACTTGCATCAAATCATCATGCATTAGATTGGCATATCTCTCATTCAACCCCAGATCAAGATTTGGGGAATTTCGATTTCGGTTCGGTTCGGTACCGATCCGGTAAAAATCGGTTGAACACCCCTATATACGTATATATATAGTCTTGCTATGACGACGATTTTTTTAGACTATGACGGCGATTAAACCGTCGGTTTAGACTAGAATATGTATGACGACGGTTGAACCATCGTCATAGGTGATTGTGTACGAGTTATTTGGATAGATAGCAAATCCCCTGTCCCCAAATTTTATGTTCCCCTTGTGTCCCTTACTTAAATTTTGACACATGTCTTTTTATTTAATTTTAAAATTAATTAATGTTAAGTAAGAGATTATGTGTCAAAATTTAAGTAGAGAGACATAAAGGAACAGAAAAATTGGGAACATAAGATCTGCTCTCATTTGGATAGAGTAACACATTAATTTTCCAGATTATCTTCATATAAATTAATATTTTAACTAGAATTGTACGAAACTCAAATTACGCTTAATGCATGCATATTTGTTTTGTTAATTAAAGTTTAATTAATACATTCTTAAACAAAATAAAAGAAACAATTAAATTGGTAAATAAACAAATGCAGGTCATCCTTTTCTTCTTTAAAAAACAAAAAAAAATAAATGTTTTGTTAATCAAAAGGAAAAGGTTAAGAAATTAAATAAACCAATCAGGTAATTAAGTGTATAGAAACCTTTAATTAATTTTGTTGACATAATTAAGTTTGTAAGATTTGTTGGCATGAACTTAAAAATTAATGATTCACCGATCACGCGCGCCGACTACAAAATTATTCAATAAAAATGCAAATGGCGACGGTTCAAAATAGTGGGCATTCTGATTGAAATTCTTCATTCACTTGTGATTAAGGGGGTAAATGAATCGAGTCGATCCGAGTATTGAGTTACTCAAATTTGGTTTATAAAATTTATCGAGTATAAAATAAGGTTTGATTGAGGCTCATTTAGCTCTGAAAGTCGAAAGACGATCATTCGAATCGAGTAGTTTGAACTTTTCAACTAATATGATCGAAAGTATAATTAGAAAATTACAATTTGAGAAGGTTCGAGTAATTTATCGAACTTTAAAATGTGTTCATATTTGACTCATTTATATTTCGAATCGAAATTAGTATTTAATCGATTTCGAGGCTATTTGCTTCTTTTCTGTTTCTTTACTTGTGATAGTTGTCATTTGTCAACAATTAAACTCACTTATGCTTACAACTACTATTCATTTGGGAATTTTTGTTTAGCATCGAATACATTTGAATGGCTGAATAGTTAAATCGGTCAGTCATTAAGTGTATTTATTTTGGAAAAAAATCATTTGAATGGCTAAATTAGTCAGATGATTGAGCTGAATGGCTTAGTCAGATTTTTTTAGCTGAATTAGAAGCTGAATAAAGTAAAAAAAAGTAATAATTAAAAAAACTAAAAAATCAGAAAAAATATTAACTATTATATTAAGTAATATTAAATAAATTTACAACAACTTTGAATTTTTTCAGAGGGGTAAAATAATAAAATTATATCATTCAGATATTTCACACATGTTAATTATCAAACAACTTTTTCATTTAGATTTAGATTTAGATTCAGCTCACTCAGATTCAGATTCATTCAATTTTTATCAAACACTCCCTTAGATGATTATCTTATTATATACTCCCTTTGTCTCATAATATATGATATTTTAAGTGATTTTATTTGTCCCAAATTATTTGATGTTTTAGAAAATTTAAGAGCATTAATTACAATCTTTTCAAAATTATCATTCATTACTTCTCCTTCAATTCCCAGATACTTTTAACTCTTTCTCTCTCCTTATCAACATAAAAAGTATTCCCTTCGTTTTTTAATATAAGTCATTTTAGAGAAATATTTTTGTTTTTTAATATAAGTCGTTTGAGAATTTTAAGTAAACATTAATTGATTAGTTTCTAATATTATCCTAAATATTAAATGCAACTTTGATTCTCTTATTATTTTCTGTCCAAAAAATAACAATCTCTTATTCTAATATAAGGGCAATATAGATAATTGATATTATAGTTAATGCTATATAAATATTTTTTTAATATTCGTGCACAACTCTAAAACAATCTATATTAAAGACGGAAGGAGTATCATAGAAAAAGACAATACTTTGAAATTTCTTAGCCATGCATATACTTGGAAAAATAGTTTTGAATGAGTGAGCGCCTTTAGATTTTTTTTTTTTTTAATCAAATATTGTAATCGACTGAAATATATTAAAACAGCAAAATATTATAAACGATCAAAAAATTACAATATAAAAAATTGAACGGATTTAAAAATCAACTCTTACTATGTATATTTCTTTACTCAACGTTTAGAGCATTTTAAAATTTAAATACATTTAAAAACCTTATCCGTGTAGTAAATGTTTATATCAAGCTAAACTTATTTAATTTACATACACATAATTTGATAATTAAACGCATCGCACCAAATTGGCATAATGAGTTTGGAGATTAAAATGATGTAAATGCTGCCTTAAATTTTATAAATCAACCTAGTCGAACAAACACTTAAATACTTATCACTAATTATATAGTAATTAAAAATAGTCTTACCTTTACTTCTCAAATTTTGACAAAATCTAGTTATACTTAATAAGAAGTCTAAAAGTATACTTAAATAGTGTTTTAAACTACTATTATCTCCGTTCTTAAAAGATTGTCGTTTAAGATTTTTGCGCATGGATTAAGAAAGTTATTTAATATTACTATTATTTGACAATTAAAATTTGTTTGAAATTTCATCACTATCCTTTATAGGAAGTTGAAAACTATTAATACAAGGGAGATAATTTCTTGTGACAATGAGAGAAGCTAAAGGCTAAGAGTGATATAAGAAAATAAATAATTTATTCTTCTAAAAAATTATAAACGATAAATAAATTAAAATAAATTTTTTTTTTTAAACGACAATCTTATCTTTTAAGAACGGAGGGAGTACTATTATAATAAAAATTCAAAAATTTAACCAAAAAGTAAGCTCAAAATATGGGTCAAGTTCAATTGATCTGTTTTTTTACAAAAAACTCATTTCAATATTAGTATTTAAAATGATCCATCTACAAAATAAAATAAAAACAAACAAACATATAATCCAAAATTCCACATCCATCACAAGTTTCAATCAAATGCATGTCATGGTCAATAGCCCCACAGAATTGTTGCTTCGGGAAAACATGCCGAATCAAATGATGTGGACTCACTTTTCCTATTTTTCTAACTAAAATAAATTAAATCATTGACTTTAATGTAGTCTATAGTAACGTCTGATTTATTTTATTGCCTAATAAATTAGTTGCAGAATGCTGACTAATAGTATTAATACTATGTATTAATGTAGTTATTAAAGATGGGTAGATGGGGATAATTAATAAGACATCAATTAATACAACTACTGTTATAATTTACATGGAGTATTAATAATGTTGGTGACTTGGTATGGTGATAGCGCCATAAAAGTCGACAGGAAGAAGAAAGGTTGTTCAAAGGTGTGTTGTTGTGACTTAAACGTCACTTTTTATTTCTCATTTGTAATTAGAGTTGTTAATGTTGGGAAAACTCATCTAATTATAATTGTCTTTAAATTAAATAAATTATGCAAAATAAATAATGTAATTTTATCAAATAAATTATAACAACAGAAAATAATAATACGAAAAATAAACCAACCACAAGATATCAAATCTTATATAAAAAATCCTCTAAAACTAAGAGATAAAAATCACGGGACAAACTCCAAAAAAATTCCACTATAATCAACTGTAAATCCAAAGTCCTTCCAAGTTTTATAACTAAAAACTTGAAATATTAAGAAATTAAGAGAATACAAGAATACCTCAATTTGAGTGAAAACTCAAATTATCTCACCACCCAAAACTTTCAAATTAATTAAAGTCTTCAAGCAATTAATTAATCCAAAAAGATGATGACAAATCGTGAATAAACCTTCACAAAAAATCTCTCAATTTACTAGCATGCACCTATTATTTTTTTCGAGTAGTAAATTCAAAATAGAGCACTCAAATTTTTTATGTGTATCAATATATATATATATATATATATATATATACTGAGGAGGATCTAAAAAAGCGACCAAAAGAACGGACTAAGAGAGAGGACCAAGGCAAAACACACGGTTTTTGTGGTCAACCAGCGTGTTTTTCCGACCTGCACTCAAACCCGCGTGCTTTTGCTTTTGGTCCTCCTTGGTCCGTTCTTTTCGTCCGCTATAGATCCTTATAGATATATATATATATATATATATATATATATATATATATATATATATATATATATATATATATATATACTCCCCGATGTCATCAAGTTGATTTTGGATTGGAAAAGCACTCTTAGATAATTCATGATAGACTTCAGATATATATACTCCTGAATCCTAATTCATGTTAGCTTGAATTCACGCCATCCCCAAATTCTTTTCCATATATATATATATATATATATATATATATATATATATATATATATATATATATATATATATATTCCTTGATTCTTTGCTTGCTTTTTAAACAATTTGCTCCTAATTTAAATAGGATAGTCTCATGTGTTTGGACCTCACAAACCCAACAATCTCCCCTTCCAAATTCATGAGAGGGGGCTTCCACCGTGACCCCGTCACTTGGAGTCCATCCCGGCCAATTCCTTGTAAAATTTCAGTTTGTCGCGAGTTACAACTTTTGTCAACATGTCTGAGGGGTTCTCGTCGGTATGAACTTTTTTTACTTTCATCAATTCCTTTTCCATCACTTTTCGAAGCCAGTGATAACGAACATCAATGTGCTTGGTAGGATTATGATACGTGGCGTTCTTGGTTAAGTCGATTGCACTTTGACTATCACAATAAATCACATACTCATCCTGTGTCAAACCCAACTCTTGAAGAAATCGTTTCAATCATAACATCTCTTTGTCTGCTTCCGTAGCGGCGATGTATTCTGACTCAGTTGTAGACATAGCAACACACTTCTACAACTTGGACTGCCATGATACAGCCCTCCTGCAAAAGTAAACAAATATCCCAAAGTAGACTTCTTCTCTTCAGAACCTGCCATGTCTGCATCTGAGAAACCCTCCAAAGATTGGACTCGAACCACCAAACCCCAAACACAAACTGGAAGTAGCTTTCAAGTATCTGAGAATCCACTTAACTACTTCCCAATGTCTGGAGGTTATATTGACCAATCGGGTAATTAACCGGATAAATGAGCAATTAATTACTATTAATTCACATGCTTATAACTATGTGTTCACATGAGTGTACTATTGATTCACATGATTTACTATTAGGGGAGTTGGTGCAAGATTGATATACTTGCATGATTAAATTAGAAATGGAGGTATAGTTGAAGGTACTATTCTATAATTAATTTTTTCACATGTTTAGAACTATTGAGTCACATGATTTACTATTGATTCACATGATTTACTATGATTCACATGATTTACTACTAGGGGAGGTGGTGCAAGTTTGATAATACTTGCAGGACTAAATTAAAAATAAAGAAAAAGAGGAAGGTATTATACTGTAATATTTCGAGCCCCAAAACATGCAATTATCGAAACTATATTTTCCTATAAATAGAAGCTCATTCCTTCATTATTTTTCACCAATTCACTAAAGCTATAGAGCAATTATTATAGAGAGAAATTATAGAGAAAGAAGAAGAGAAGTCTGCGCTACCTCTTTATTTCAAAGATCCGATTTTTTTCCGAGGTAAGGGATATCATTATTGTGTAAGGGGTATTATTCTTTCATATTCATGAAGAGAGTTATTTTCTTTCAATACTCGTAAGGGTTGTTATTCCATTCTTTATTATTATGTTGAATAATCTATCTATGCGAACTACCATACATCGTGGTAAAATTCTTACATTATTCTATTCTTTATTATTATGTTGGAATATCACATGCATGCGGATTACACATGACTGGTTCCATTCTTTATTATTCATTGGAATATCACATGCATGCTGATTACGCATGACTGGTTCCATTCTTTATTATTATGTTGGAATATCACATGCATGCGGATTACGCATGACTGGTTCAATTATTTATTATTCATTGGAATAACTTTTCATGCATGCGGTCTATCGCATATACGGTGAATTCTTTTGTTATTCCATTCTTTATTATTACATTGGAATAACACATCGCATGTGGACTACCGCATGCATGGTGAATGATCCTTCGTATTCATTCTTTATTAAATTATGGAAATGATCTGTCTACGTGGATTACCGCATGACGGGTGAAAATCCATTTGCAATTTTGTATATTCTATTATACTCGTATAAGATATCATTTCTTTTGTACTCATCATGGAATATCATTTTCTTTGGTATTTTTTTATGAGTTACTTATAGGTTACTATTCACTCTAGTATTATTCACTTGGGTATTCGGGGCACTTTTCGTGTCAGAGTACTATTCATGAGTTACTATTCACAGGTTACTATTCACCCAAATTACTATTCACCTGAATATTATTCACTTGGGTATTTGGGGTACTTTTCATGTCGGAGTACTATTCACGAGGTACTATTCCCGAAGTACTATTCTTAGGTTACTATTGCGGGGTACTATTTACCCGAAAAATATATTTCTTTTCTGTCCAAATTATTTTTGGTACATGAATATTATTCTTGAATTTTACTCCATAAAGCAGTATCATGTTGACAATTTGGATATTTTTAAACTCTGGATAAATTTAAAATCTTTAATATTTATCCTTGATTTAGTTTGATTAATGCTTATATCATTGTCATCATCATCATGCTTATATTATGATTAAAGTCATGGCTTACGTGCATAGATAGACTGTTGATTATTGTTTTTACAGTTGTATATCTTTGGCTTACGTGCAAAGATGGACAGTTGATTATTGGTTTTATGGTTGTATATCTTTGGCTTACGTGCATAGATGGACTGTTGATTATTGGTTTTACAGTTGTGTATCTTTGGCTTACGTGCAAAGATGGACTGTTGCTTATTTATTTTATAGTTGTATATCTTTGGCTTACGTGCAAAGATGGACAGGTGTATGACATGATCATAACCACTGGTGATAATAACGAATATCCTTGGCCCGTAGTGCATGGATAATTTGATGATATGATTGGCAGGATCATGACCATTAGTTAACAATTGAATGTCTTTGGCCGTAGTGCACTGACAGACAATTGATTGGTATGATCATGACCATTGATTTTATAGTTGAATATCTTTGGCCCGTAGTGCAAAGGTAGACAATTTATTGGTATGATCATTTTTATTACATTTGAATATCTTTAGCCTTTGGGGTAAGGATATTGAGTAAACGTTCTATTAAGCCTTTGTGGCAAGGAGAAATTGTTGATTTACATGATTATAAAAATGAATTGTGGATTTAATTATAATCTTTCGTGGTTCAGGTGAAGACAGGTGATGATAGTTCTTTTTGTCTTGGGTATAACAAAGAACTGTTGATGAGTATTACATGAATGAAATATTAACGATGGACTTTTATTCTAGAGGAGATAGTAGACATTATGTTCTACTTGACTCTTCTAATGAATTGCTTATTCCGCTGCAGTTAAACTTGATGTTTATTGTATTTTATCAGTTTAACACTGTTGAAGGCTAAGGATAATTTATTTTGCATTATCTTATTCATAATATTTCTTACTGGGCTAGTTGAGCTCACCCTTTTCTTTCACTGTTCTCTTCAGGAAATGAGAATATAGCTGGGACGAGTCGGAGAACGGATTGACGGTCCGAGATGGTGGCTATAGTAGTCTTCACTATTTTTATAAAATAGTGTGATAATAATTATAACGAGGACTCCATTGAGAGTGGATATTGTCTAGAAGGCAATATTCGTGTTTAAACTCTCAGCTATGTTTTGTCGTATTTTGCTCGACAGTTGCATTAATTAAGTTGTATTTGATTTATGTAGTGTGATATCTGCCGACTCAAGATGGGTGATGTATACCTGTTTTTTGGGGGGGGGTCACAGTTGGTATTAAAGTTTAGGGATATGATTCCTGGCTGAGATGTGAGACAAGAACTAGGAGGGGAGAGATGAGAAATTCCTTCGCTAGTATGACCTACCTAAGTTTATTTGGTATTTAATTGGTCGGTCAGAGTATAGGGATAATATGTGATATGTCAATTAACTCTTATTTTGAAACTATATTCTAGAATGATATCTGAAATACAGGAGATGAGAAATGGGAAAATCATGATAAAGAGGAAATAACCAGGAAGGTACAATCTGAAAAAGAAAGCAAGGTATTCTCATCTCTTTGAACTACCAGGTACGTAAATTTCGAGGGCGAAATTTCATAAGGATGGGAGATTGTGAGACCCCAAATTTTATGAAATGAAATTATTCAATTTTTTTATAATTATTCTATTTAGTAAATGGTTAAATTGATAAAAGGTTAAAGTTATGGGTGATATGTGAAAATTTTTTAAAGTAAACAAGTTGTCATAAAATAATCGGTGATAAAAGTATAGTAATATGCGTGGTTGCATAGTAGCACACGGTATTGATTATTGATGCTTACGTGAGAAATCACTCAGTTATACTCAATTATTTCTACAGTAATTGCTGCATAATATCTCTCATATTATTGATTCAATTATTGTCAAAGTATCATCTGCATAATATTTATTATTATTAAATCAATAATTGAGACGACAAAGTTATTCATATTATTATTTGAAATATTGACAATGTCAGAAGTTACATCGAGGAGAGGTTTGGTCACTAATTTGGGCGCGCCAATAAGGAGAAATCCTTATTGGAAAACCCTCTCTTTCCTGGGAATGACCTGGTTGTTAAATATTGTGAATTATAATATTAATGATGAATAAGTTCGTGTTGATTAAAGATGAAATTGATAGTTCCATTGTGTTGGAATTATTAGTGTTAGTGAAAATCGATATTTATTTCGTTAATAATTGATGTCTGGAGGTTATATTGACCAATCGGGTAATTAACCGGATAAATGAGCAATTAATTGCTATTAATTCACATGCTTATAACTATGTTTTCACATGTGTGTACTATTGATTCACATGATTTACTATTAGGGGAGTTGGTGCAAGATTGATAATATTTGCATGACTAAATTAAAAATGGAGGTATAGTTGAAGGTACTATTCTATAATTAATTTTTTCATATGTTTAGAACTATTGAGTCACATGATTTACTATTGATTCACATGATTTACTATTAGGGGAGGTGGTGCAAGTTTGATAATACTTGCAGGACTAAATTAAAAATGAAGAAAAAAAGGAAGGTATTATACTGTAATATTTCAAACCCCAAAACGTGCAATTATCGAAACTATATTTTCCTATAAATAGAAGCTCATTCCTTCATTATTTTTCATCAATTCACTAAAGCTATAGAGCAATTATTATAGAGAGAAATTATAGAGAGAAAGAAGAAGAGAAGTCTGCTACCTCACTATTTCAGTATCCAGTTTTCTTCTGAGGTAAGGGATATCATTATTGTGTAAGGGGTATTATTCTTTCGTATTCATGAAGAGAGTTATTTTCTTTCAATACTCGTAAGGGTTGTTATTCCATTCTTTATTATTATGTTGGAATAACTCGTCATGCGAATCTACCGCATACGTGGTGAAATTCTTACGTTATTCTATTCTTTATTATTACATTTGGAATATCCCATGCATGCGGATTACGCATGACACGGTTCCATTCTTTATTATTCTATTGGAATATCACATGCATGCGGATTACGCATGACCGGTTCCATTCTTTATTATTCGTTGGAATAACCCGCCTATGCTATTTCATCGCATGCCTCGGTGAATTCTTTTGTTATTCCATTTTTTATTATTACGTTAGAATAACACATGCGTGTGGACTATCGCATGCATGGTGAATGATCCTTCGTATTCATTCTCTATTAAATTGTGGAAATGATCCGTCTACGTGGATTACTGCATTTAATGGTGAAAATCCATTTGCGATTTCTTTTGTACTCGTCATGGAATATCATTTTCTTTGTTATTTTTTTTACGAGTTACTATTCACGGGTTACTATTCACTCTAGTATTATTCACTCGGGTATTCGGGGCACTTTTCGTGTGAGAGTATTATTCATGAAGATTCTTATTCACCCAAATTACTATTCACCTGAATATTATTCACTTGGGTATTTGGGGTACTTTTTATGCTGGGGTACTATTCACGAGGTACTATTCCCGAAGTACTATTCATAGGGTATTATTTACCCAAAAAATATATTTCCTTTCTGTCCAAATTATTTTTGGTACATGAATAATATTTTTGAATTTTACTCCACAAAGCAGTATCATGTTGGCAATTTGGATATTTTTAAACTCTGGATAAATTTAAAGTCTTTAATATTTATCCTTGATTTCGTTTGATTAATGCTTATATCATTGTCATCATCCTCATGCTTATATTGTGATTAAAGTCATCTTTGGCTTACGTGCATAGATGGATTTGTTGATTATTGTTTTCTGATTGTATATCTTTGGCTTACGTGCAAAGATGGACTGTTGATTATTGGTTTTATGGTTGTATATCTTTGGCTTACGTGCATAGATGGATTGTTGATTATTGGTTTTACAGTTGTATATCTTTGGCTTACGTGCAAAGATGGACTGTTGATTATTGGTTTTATAGTTGTATATCTTTGGCTTACGTGCAAAGATGGACAGATGTATGACATGATCATAACCACTGGTGATAATAATAAATATCCTTGGCCCGTAGTGCATGGATAATTCGATGATATGATTGGCAAGATCATGACCATTAGTTAACAGTTGAATATCTTTGGCTGTAATGCACTGACAGACAATTGATTGGTATGATCATGACCATTGGTTTTATAGTTGAATATCTTTGGCCCGTAGTACAAAGGTAGACAACTGATTGGTATGATCATTGTTATTACATTTGAATATCTTTAGCCTTTGGGGTAAGGATATTGAGTAAACGTTCTATTAAGCCTTTGTGGCAAGGAGAAACTGTTGATTTACATGATTATAAAAATGAATTGTGGATTTAATTATAATCTTTGGTGGTTCAGGTGAAGACAGATGATGATAGTTCTTTTTGTCTTGGGTATAACAAAGAACTGTTGATGAGTATTACATGAATGAAATATTAACGATGGACTTTTAATCTAGAGGAGATAGTAGACATTATGTTCTACTTGACTCTTTTAATTGATTGCTTATTCCGCTGCAGTTAAACTTGATATTTATTGTATTTTATCAGTTCAACACTGTTGAAGGCTAAGGATAATTTATTCTGCATTATCTTAGTCATAATATTTCTTACTGGGCTAGTTGAGCTCACCCTTTTCTTTCACTGTTCTCTTCAAGAAATGAGAATATAGCTGGAACGAGTCGGGGAACAGATTGACGGTCCGAGATGGTGGCTATAGTAGTCCTCACTATTTTTATAAAATAGTGTGATAATAATTGTAATGAGGCCTCCATTGAGAGTGAATATTGTCTAGAAGACAATATTCGTGTTTAAACACTCAACTATGTTTTGTCGTATTTTGCATGACAGTTGCATTAATTAAGTTGTATTTGATTTATGTAGTGTGATATCTGGCGACTCAAGATGGGTGATGTATACCTTTTTTGGGGGCGTCAAAGCATACATAAGACTCCCTACAACAGAGGAGTAGGGAACTGCTACCATATCATCTCGCCCTTCCTTAGTAGAAGTACACATGCGCTTTGTCAGCTTAATATGATTGGCCAGTGGTGTGCTAACTGGCTTAGCATCACCCATGTTGAACCTTGCAAGCACCCGTTCAACATACTTCTCTTGTGACAACCACAACCTTTTAGCTTTCCTGTTACGAACAATCTTCATGCCCAAAATCTGTTTAGTCGGACCTAAGTTCTTCATATCAAAAGACTTAAACAACTCTCCCTTGAGCATGCGAATCATGTTAACATCTTGCCCAACTATCAATATATCATCTACATATAGCAACAACATAACAAATTTACTATCCGGGAACTTTTTAACATACACACAATGATTTGTAACTGTTCTATTGTATCCTTGATCCATCATGAATGAATCAAATTTCATGTACCACTGCCTTGGAGATTGTTTCAGGCCGTACAAACTTTTCTTCAATCTACAAACCAAGTGCTCTCTCCCTTTAACTTTAAATCCCTCTGGCTGCTTGTGAGACCCCAAATTTTATGAATAAAGATTTAAATTTCTCGAAATATTTTTTTGAATATTATGGAATGAATTTGATATAATGTTATAGTTGTGGGTAATATTTATAAATTTTGCAAAATACGCAAGTTGTTATATAATATTTGATTGGTCGGGGAATATTCATTTTAACAGGGAATATCCGTACGACGGTACAATCATTGGTGGACCCCACAATAGAATTATTGTCGGACTGTGAAAACGATAAAAATATTTTTATGAAAATAATGGCGGAAGTTTTACCGTTAAAACTGTTGAGCTATCCAGTAGTAAAAGTAAAGTAATATGCGTGGTTGCATAGTAACACACGGTTTTGATTATTGATGCTTACGTGAGAAGTCACTCAGTTTTGTTCAATTATTGCTATAGTAATTGTTGCATAGTATCTCACGTTATTTGATTCAGTTATTGTCGATATTTTATATATTATTAAATTAATAATTGAGATAACAAAGTTATTAATATTATTATTTGTAATATTAACGATGTCTAGAAGTTCTGCCAAGAAGAGGTTTGGTCACCTAATTGCGCGACAATAGGAGATATCCTTATTGAAAGCCCCTCTTTCACAGGAGCGACACAGATTCGATTAATAGTGTGAATTATAATAATGGTGATAAGTTTTGTTTTATTATTATTATAAATGTAATAAAACAAAAACTTTTATATAAAAATGTAAAATTTTTATAAAGTTATTTGTTTTATTAGACTATAAATAGAATATATAATATTCTATTATGCATATATGTTTGCATAGTAAAATCTTTTTATATAAAACATAATACTTTTATAAAGTTATTCGTTTTATTAGATTATAAATAGAATATATTATATTTTATTTAAAAGATTTTATTTTATTAGAATATTTTATTAATACTGCATAGTAAATTAATATGGACCGTCCGTTTAAAAGTAAATCAATCTGGACCGTTCATGAATTAGTTACTATTCACTCCATTCTCCTGTAAATAGAAGCTCATTCCTTCATTATTTCTTACGAATTCACTAAAACTCTAGAGAGAAAGAAGAAAAGTATTCTGTTACTTCACTACTCCTATATCCAGTTTCTTCTAAGGTAAGAGATATTATTTGTTGTACTCGTAAGGGGTATTATTTCTTTCGTATTCATGAAAAGAACTGTTATTCCATTCTTTATTATTCTGTTGGAATAACCTATATACGCGGGCTACCCTATACTTGGTGAAATTCTTCTGTTATTCCATTCTTTATCATTATGTTGGAATAACCTATCTATGCGAAGTACCACATACATGGTGAAATTCTTCTGTTATTTCCTTCTTTATTATTCTGTTGGAACATCATGTGCGTGCGTTTACGCATGACACGTTCCATTATTTATTATTACATTGGAATATCCTATCCTCATGCGTTACGCATGACACGGTTCCATTATTTATTATTACATTGGAATATCTTGTGCGTGCGTTTACGCATGACACGTTCCATTCTTTATTATTACATTGGGAATAACACATGCATGCGATCTACATCGCATGCATGGTGAATTCTTACGTTATTCCATTCTTTATTATTCATTTGGAATAACTCCTACATGTGGATTACCACATGCATGGTGAATGATCCTTTGTATTCATTCCTTATTAAATTATGGAAATGATCATCTCATTGGATTCTTTGCATGGCGGCGAAAATCCATTTTCAGGTTTCATATATTCTATTATACTCGATTGGTTAAATTTTTGGCTTCTATACTCCATGAAATTAGTAGAATATCACTCGATATTTGCGCTTCATCCGAGATCTTTTCATGAAAATATTCTTACGAGCATTCTTGAATTTTACTCCACAAAGCAGTATCATGTTGACAATTTGGACGTTATTGAGTTCAGGATAAATTAACTTATAAATCTTTAAAATTTATTCTTGAACTTGTTTTATTGAATTGTCATCATCCTCATGCTTATATAATGTTGAAAGTCATCTATGGCCTGTAGTGCATAGATGGACTTGGTATGATTATGACCAAGGATTATTCGGTATAATCATGACCGTAATGTTATAAATGATTTGGAAAAAGTCCTCATTGGCCCGTAGTGCATTGATGGACAGTTTTTGGTATGATTATGGCTATGGATTCTCTTCGGCCAAGGGTGCAAAGATGAATTGTTTTATGGCATGATCATGACCATTGATGAATACACAAATATCCTTGGCCCGTAGTGCATGGATAATTTGTGGTTGTGATACTAATGAATATCCTTGGCCGTAGTGCAGGGATGATGTGATTTATTTATTAAGCTGAGTCTCAACAATAAAAGTGATGAAAAACCTTTTAAATCATAGAAGATAGTAGATTTTATTCTCTACTTGACTCTTTTAATGGATTGCTTATTCCGTTGCAGTTAAACTTGATGTTTGTTATATTGTATCAGTTTAACATTGTTGAAGGCTAACGATAATTTATTCTGCATTATCTTAGTCATAATATTTCTTACTGGGCTAGTTGAGCTCACCCTTTTACTTTCATTGTTCTCTTCAGGAAATGAGAACGTAACAGGGACTAGTCGGGGAACAGAGTGACGGTCCAGATGATAGCATTAGTAGTCCTCACTATTCTATGAAATAGTGTGTTAATAAATGTATTGAGGACTTATTTTGAGTTTGAATATTGTCTAGAAGACAATATTTGTATTAAAACTCACAGCTCATGTTATATATTTAGGATTGTATTTGTATTCTATACCATGTATTTGGCGACTCAGAATAGGTGATGTATACCTATTTTGGGGGCGTCACACTGCTCCATGTAGATTTCTTCCTTCAAATCACCATGAAGGAATGCAGTTTTCACATCTAGCTGCTCAAGCTCAAGATCCATACTAGCTACTAACCCCAACACTGCTCGAATATAAGTCATCTTCACAACTGAAAAAAAGTCTCATCGAAGTCAATACCTTATTTTTGAGCAAAACCCTTGACGAGCAACTGAGCCTTGTACTTCACTAGTTTTTCACCATCCTTTTTCAGCTTGAACACCCATTTATTCTTCAATGCTTTCCTGCCCTTTGGAAGTGTAGTAAGCTCATAAATGTGATTCTTTTGCAATGAATCCATCTCATCCTGCATAGCTATCAACCAATTGCTCTTCTCCTTACGAGTCTTAACTTCCTGAAAATTTCCTGGCTCCCCCTCCTCAGCAACTAAAAGATATTCAGATGAAGAATACCTGACTGATGGCACACGTTCTCTCGTGGATCTTCTTAGCTGAGGTTCTTCAATATCAAGATGAGGGGGTTGCTCCCCCTGCTCAACACTCTTTGCATCTGACCCATCACCAACATGCAAATCTGTATAAGTCACATCTTCATTTTGACCTCCTTCTCTAACTGTGGCATTCTATAATGGCAAAGGAACTCCGCTGAGGTTTGGAACACTATTATCTCTGGGTTGTGTAATATTACCAAAATCCTCATAATTTTGGTGTTCATGAAACACCACATCTCTACTTCTGAATAATTTTCTCTGAATTGGATCCCATAACCTGTACCCAAATTTTCTATATCTCCATAGCCAACAAACACACATGGAGTAGATTTTTCATCAAGCTTCAATCTTTGTTCCTCGGGGATATGTGCAAAAACCTTGCACCCAAATACCCTCAAATAAGAATAGGACACATCCTTACCACTCCAAATCTTCTCTGAAATCTGAAAATCCAACGGTGCTGATGGAGATTTATTAATCAGGTAACAAGCAGTACGAACAATTTCACTCCAGAATGGCTTAGGAAGCTTAGCCATTCTCAACAAGCATCGAACTCGCTCAATAATAGTGTTGTTCATTCTCTCAGCCACACCATTATGTTGTGGGGTGCCAGGAACTGTCTTCTCATAACGAATATCGTGTTTAGCACAATATGCTGTAAACTCCTTTGAAGTGTATTCCCTTCCGTTGTCACTGCGAAGACATTTCAATAATTTTCCAGTCTCTCTTTCAACCATAGCATGGAAACTCTGAAAATGCTGAAATACCTAGTCTTTTGTTTTCAACAAAAACACCCACACCTTACGTGAAACATCATCAATAAAAGTAACAAAATATATATTGCCACCTAATGACTCAACCTCAATGGGACCACATACATCAAAATATACTCTCTCAAGTAATTGAGATTTCCTTTTAGAGGAGCTACTAAAAGAAACTCTATTCTGCTTACCAAACAAACAATAATCACAAGGGTTTAATATAATATCTTTAGCAAAAGGAATGAGGGACCTCTTTGCTAACATCTGCAACCCTTTCTCACTCATGTGCCCAAGTCTTTTATGCCATAGATTCGATGAAGTTTCATCTTCAATTGCATTCAACTCGCTAGAACATACCTTTACATGAGTTTTGTATAATGAGCAACAAGCAATACCTCTAGCAATTACCATCGAACCCTTGGTAAGCTTCCACTTTTCGCTGTCGAAGTTATTCTTATAGCCTTCCCTGTCCAAGGCCATACCAGAAATCAAGTTGACGCGTAAATCTGGGACATTTCTAACATCCCTCAAAGTAATAGTGCAACCTACATCTGTTTGTATGCAAACATTATCAATTCCAACAATCTTAGACTGATTAGTGTTACCCATTCTCACAAACCCAAAGTCTCCAGCTTTGTCCGTAGTGTAGAATTCTCTCTTAGAAGTAGCGTGATACGAAGCACCTGTATCAATAACCCAATTAATCTTCTGATCAACAACATGAAAGCATTCTTCTTCCCCAAATGAAAGAAGCAAACATCCTCAGTAACTGTAGCTGTAGTATTCTTCTCCTCAACCCTCCTTTGCTCATTAGTTTTCTGTTTGTCTAACCAGATCTTGTAATTTCTTTTGAAGTGACCCTCCTTGTTGCAATGAAAACACATGTATGTAACACCTTCTTTGGTCTTTGGTTTGCTCCTATGACTTCTGGAATTTTTGCTTTTATTGCGATTCATGTTTCCCTTTTGAGATTCTCTGAAGTTACTTCTACCCCTATTCTCTGCCACAAGTGCTTGTGTCTCAAAATTCAAACCCTGCTCCTTTCGCCTTGTTTCCTCGTTGTGTATGCTGTCCTTGACCATCTGAATGGTTATCTTTCCTTCTGGAGCTGAATTACTTAATGACATAACTAAAGTTTCCCAGCTGTTAGGCAACGAACTGAGAAGCAACAATGCCTAAATCTCATCCTCAAGATTTAACTTTATGGTATATAATTGGTTCACCAATCCCTGGAACTCGCTCATATGCTCGGATACACTGCTACAATATTTATACTTTAGGTTCACGATCTTTCGAATCACAAATGTCTTATTCTGAGCATTCTTGTTCTCGTACATGGACTCTAATGTAGTCCAAAGTGTATAAACATCTGTTTCCTACGAAACATGGTGGAACACACTCTAATCGATCCAATGTTGGATGTGACCGATCGCCATCCTGTTCATCTTTTTCCAATCAACCTCAGTCTTGTCCGCTAGCTTTTTCCCATTAAGCTCCAATGGATCATACAAATCCTTGCAGTAAAGGATGTCTTCCATCCTAGGCTTCCAAATCAAAAAATTAAATGAGGTCAATTTAATCATGGCTCCGCTTGATTCCTCCATTTAATTTATCAAAAAATAATTGCGCAAAGAATCTGGCTCTGATACCACTTTGTTGGAAAAACTCTTCCAATTATAACTGTCTTTGATAAATTAAATAAATCACGCCAAACAAATAATGCAATTCTACCAAATAAATTATAACCAGAGAAAATAATAATACGAAAAATAAACCAACCACAAGACACAAAATCTTACGTGAAAAACCCTCTAAAACTAAGAGGTAAAAACTACGGGCCAAACTCCGAAAAAATTCCACTATAATCATCTGTGAATACAAAGTCCTTCTAAGTTTTATAACTAAAAACTTGTAATATTAAGAAATTGAGAGAATACAATAATACCTCAATTTGAGTGAAAACTCAAATTATCTCACCACCCAAAACCTTCAAATTAATTAAAGTCTTCAAGTAATTAATTAATCCGAAAAGATGATGACAAATCGTGAATAAACCTTCACAAAAACCCTATCAATTTAATAGCATGCACCACTATTTTTTCCGTGTAGTAAACTCAAAACAGAGCACTCAAATTATTTATGTGTATAAAATTCTATCTTCAAGAGCCTATATATATCCGTATGTGGATTTCGGATATTTTTTATTTGGAATTTGTAAAAACTTTCTTTTACAAAGTTGTAGAGAATTTAATTTTCTATGGAATGGACATAAAATTCATATTTTTCTGATAAAAGGGCTATTTATTATGAATTATTGAAATTTAAAAAATAAATATTTTTTATTAAAAACATGGGTGGGCCCCACTTTTGGTTTGTGTGAAAATTCTGAATTTTAGTGGGCCCCACTTGTGATGGCTAATAATTTGGTCAAATAAATGTGTGTAGAAAATTTTTATTATTATTTTATTAATTTAGTCTCCTTTGGCATTCTAGCATTTTCCTATAAATAGGGTGCTTAGTTAGAATTGAAAATCACACCAGAAACATAAGTTTTCTCTCTATATATTATCGAGCGTATTTTTGTGAGTATTTAGATACTTTGAAAGTTGCTATTCAGTGCAAGTTTCCTTCAGCATCATATCCGATATTTCCGATCATAGGTACTATTCTTTTGAGGTAAGTGATGTTATTTTCTTCGTAAATGATGTTATTTTCTCAATATCATTATACCGAAATATTGGTATAAATTTTATTATAAAATTTTTATCTTTTTATGTCGAGCTTACTATTCACGTATACGAGTACTATTCACGTATACGACACTATTCATGAATACGATACTATTCACTAGTATTGTTCATGAAGTATGATTTTTCTTGTGGAATTTTTACTTTTTTATGTCGGGGTTACTATTCACGTATACAACACTATTCATGTATACGACACTATTCACAAATACGACACTATTCATCGAAAAATAAATTTTTCTCTTCTTTGTCCTAGATGTCTATTATGGTTACTATCTTTGATTGTATCCATGTTTTGATCTTCATTCTTGAAGTTTACTTCACTATGATTTATTATGGAGTATTTTTGAACTTAGATTATCTAAAGTACGAATCCCTAATCATTGTCCTTTTATCTCACTGGATTCGTTCTTTAAAATATTTTTCATCATCCTTAGTTCTTAATGGTGATACTTGATGAATATCTTTGGCCTGTAGTGCAAAGATGAATGATTACCTGATGAATATCTTTGGCCCGTAGTGCAAAGATGGACAGGTGTTGAGATGAACATGACCAACTGGTGATACAAATGAATATCTTTGGCCCGTAGTGCAAAGATGAATATTTGATTCAAGATGTATATTGATTGATGTTACAGGGATAAAATATTGATGATGAACTTTTAAATTCATAGATGATAGTAGATTTCATTTTTTACTAAACTCTTCTAATGAATTGTTATTTCTGTTGCGAATATTGATCTAAAACTTGTTGTCCATTATATTTTATCTGATTTGTTGAAGGCTAATGATAATTTATTGTTCATTATCTTAGTCATAATATTCTTTTCTGGGCTAGTTGAGCTCACCCTTTTCCTTTTTGTTCCATTTTTCTTCTCAGGAGGTGAGAATTTAGCAGGAACTAGCCGGGGTATAGAGTGATGGTTCAAGATAATTGTTTCATCAGTCCTCACTATTATGTAAAATAGTGCATCAATAGTTGTAATGAGGACTCTATCTGAGTGTGGATATTGTCTAGAAGACAATATTTGTATTTAAACTCACAGTTTATGTGTTGTCATATTTTGCGCGATAATTGTATTAATGAAGTTGTAGTTGTTTCTGTACCTTGTATTTGGCGACTCAAAATGGGTGGTGTATACCTATTTTGGGGGCGTCATATGGTCACCCTGTCTTGAGGTGACAAACTATCATGCCACGACCTCAGACGAGAGGCTACCAATACTGGTGGGGTGTGATCAATGCGGCTGACTGTCGAAGAAGATATTTGTGGGGGCCATATCACAAGACCATCCAGGGGTCAATGCTGAATATCTCTGGACATACATACATATGTATAACATGATACATGCATGATAAACAATAGATGGCAATATGATGTAGGGAATAACAGTATATAGATTCCTAAGTACATCATCATTTAATACATCTCTGTATAGCTAAAAATACAGAGAAATGGGGCACAGACGCCCAACAACTAACAAAGGCCTATCAAAAGATATAGCGAGAATGGGGCACAACCACCCAGTATCTAACAGAGGCCTATCAAAAGATATAACGAGAATACACATCAGAAGAAGACAATGGTGTCAATGTCTACATCATCAATGTAAGACAACGAGTATTTTTTTTTATATAAATAAAATTGAATTTCCTCTATTTATTATCTTAAAATAATAAGGAGTTAATTTGATATAATGCTTTGGTTATGGGTGAAATGTGTAAATTTTGCAAAATAAGCAAGTGGTTATAAAATATTCATTGTTGTCGGGGAATATTTGTTTGGGCGTGGAATATTCTTTTTATTGGGAATAGTCGTACGACGGCGCAGCCATTTGTGGGCCCCATAACAGAATAATTGTCGGATGAAGAAAATGACAAGTTTGAGTTTTTATAAATAATCTACAGTAGTTATTACTGATTATTAACCTTTGTTGGAATACCCGGTGGTTAAAATACAGTAATACGCATGGTTGCACAGTAGCACATGGTATTGCACAGTACTTTTAAATTATTGATTCTTACGTAAGAAGGCACTACTCAATAATTGTTACAGTAATTACTGTTCAATATTTTATTTTATTGATTCAATAATTGCTGCGTTGATATTTTATATTATTGTTATTTCAATAATTGTCATTGCACAGTATTTCCATTATTAGATCAATAATTTATACTATTTGAATAATATTATTAGATAACATTATTGGCAATGTCTAGAAAGTTCTGTCAAAGATAACATTATTATCACCTAATTGCGTGTCAGTAAGGAGAAATCCTTATCGGAAAGCCCCCTCTTTCCTGGGAACGGCCTGATTGTCATTATTGTGATTCTATAATATTATTTATGAATAATTATTTATTGATTTATATGATAAGGAAATATTTATTTGATGTGGATATAAATGATGGATTTATTTATTTTATGTGGTTATAAATGAAGGAAACTGGTCAGAAGGACTCATAATCCGAAAAATTAGTGTTCTTGAGATATATTGCGTGAGTTATAATTTTTAATCCGATCGTTGGATCGTTGTGATTTTTGGATATGTTATACATATATAAGTTGAGTATATGTCCACAAATTTTGAACTGTTAAAAATGAACGTATGATTTATTATGAATTTTAAGAGGTGGCTGGTTCAGAAATTGTTGAAGTTTCTAAATTTATTATTTTGGTGGAAAATTCTAGAATGAGTGGGCCCCACCTATGGTTGGTGAAGAAATGTGCCAGAATTTTATTTCAAATATGGTGGGTGGGAATAATAGCAGGTAAAGCCATCATGTTGCAGGTCAAGTCTGCTTCGGCATGCTAGCATTTTCCGATAAATATGTGCTTAGGTTAGAATTGAAAATCATACCAGAAACAAGTTTTCTTTCTCTCTATATTATCGAGCGTATTTTTGTGAGTATCTAGATACTTTGAGAGTTACTATTCAGTGCAAGTTTCCTTCAGCATCATATCCGATATTCCATTCAGACATACTATTCTTTTGAGGTAAGGGATGTTATTTTTTTTCGTAATGATGTTATTCTTTCAATATCATTATACCGAAATATTGATAAGAATTTTACTGTAGAATTTCTACCTTTTTGTGTCGGGGTTACTATTCACGTATACGGCACTATTCACCGAAAAATGAAATTTTTCCTTTTTGTCCAAGATGTCTTTTATGGTTACTATCTTTTATTGTATCCATGTTTTGATCTTTATTTTTGAATTCTACTTCAAATTTGGTTATTATGGAGTATTATTGAATTTGGATAAACCGAAATATGAATCCCTAATATTTGTCCTTCTATCTCACTGGATTCGCTTTTCTCTAAAATGTTTTTTATCATCCTCAGTTTTTAGTGGTGATACTTGATGAATATTTTTGGCCTATAGTGCAAAGATGAATGATTGCCTGATGAATATCTTTGGCCCGTAGTGCAAAGATGAACAGGTGTTGAGATGAACATAACCAACTGGTGATACAAATGAATATCTTTGGCCCGTAGTGAAAAGATGAATATTTGATTCAAGATGTATATTGATTGATGTTACAGGGATAAAATATTGACGATGGACTTTTAAATTTATAGATGATAGTAGATTTCATTCTCTACTTAACTCTTCTAATGAATTTTTGTTTCCGCTGCAGTTGTTAATTAATCTAAAACTTGTTGTCTATTATATTCTATCAGATTTTTCCCTGTTGAAGACTAAGGATAATTTGTTGTATATTATCTTAGTCATAATATTCTTTACTGGGCTAGTTGAGCTCACCCTTTTCCTTTTTGTTCTATTTTTCTTCTCAAGAGGTGAGGATTTGGCAGGAACTAGTCGGGGTATGGAGTGATGGTCCAAGGAAGTTGTTATAGTTGTCTTCACTATTTTGTAAAATAGTGTATCAATAAGTGTAATGAGGACTTATTTGAGTGTGGATATTGTCTAGAAGATAATATTTGTATTTAAACTCAAAGTATTTGTGTTGTCGTATTTTGCACGACAATTGTATTAATAAAGTTGTAGTTGTTTTCTGTACCATGTATTTGGCGACTCAGAATGAGTTGGGTGGATTGAACCTATTTTGGGGGCATCACAGTTGGTATAAGAGCTTAGGGATATGGTCTCTAGCGGAGATCGGGGAATAGAACTAGGAGGGGAGAGACGAGTACATCCTTCGCTAGTGTGTCCTACCTAAGCTTATTTGTTGGTCGGTTATAATATAGGGATATTATGTGATATGTTAATTTGTGTAATTAACCCTTGTTTTATGGAAGTTTTTAAGAATGGCAGCTGAGAACGTTAACAATAGAGTGTATGAGACTGTGGAAACACGTTTAGTCACCAATCAGGAGAACGTGCAACAGGAAGGCAATATTCCTCCTGTAAACAACACTGACGAGCAAACGATGAATGATAGGATGTTTAGAAACTTTTTGTAGTTCATGCAAAATCAGACGAGGGAGACTCGTGTACAAAATACAGGTGGAAATGATAGCGACACGCGGTTTGTCATAGCCAAGCTGTTCAAGGAGTTGGGACCACCAGAATTCTTTGGAAAGCCGGATCCGATTAAGGCGGAAACGTGGGTCAAGAAAATTACCAAGATATTCGATGTCTTTTGATGCACGGAGGAACAGAAGGTTCCATTCGCCACCTTTATGTTTCGTGGTGAGGCAGATTACTGGTGGGAATCTGTGAAGCGTACCCAGCCTGCCGCACTCAATATGTCTTGGGAAACGTTTTAGAAACTATTCAATGATAAGTACTTTCCTGAAAGTATTCGTCACATGAAAGAGGTAGAGTTTATTAGACTAGAACAGAACAACATGACGGTTTCCCAGTACGTGGTGAAGTTCACGAAGTTATCTAGGTTTGCACCTCATTTGGTAGAGAATGAGGAACGTATGACGCGGATGTTTCTGAGAGGTCTAAAACCCGAGATTCATCAATACCTTATCTCTCACAAATTTTCTCTGTATTCAGATGTTGTCAACAGGGCTCAATTATTAGAGTGAGATAGTGAGTATGTTCAACCAAGGGACCACAACCAGGGTCATATCGGTGACAGCAGTCATCAGAGCGATGATAACTAGCGAGGAGGGAAAAATACGGACAAAAGCGGTAACCACTCGGGTGGTAATCGTGGTCACGATAATAGGAGAAATGAGTCAAGTGGAAATTTCAAAAAGAGAAGATTCAACAATGATGGGTAGACATCAGCAGCAGCACCAACACCAACAACAAATTCTAGGGGAGGAGAACGACCACCAGTTAGATGTTACAGATGCGGAGAGGAGGGACACATAAGTCCAAACTGTTCACAGCCTTCCAAGTTATGTTTTAGTTATGGAAAAGATGGTCACATAGCTCGATTTAGTCCTTTAGCGAAATCAAGTCCAGCTGGGACGGTGGCACCAAAGGTGGATACGGACAAAAAAAAGTCGGCAATTTCTGGAAGAGCGTTTATCGTGACTGCCCAAAATGCGAGGAACCCGAACGAAGGTATCACGGGTTAGTTAATTATAAATTCTTAAGAAATCTATACCTTACTAGATACCGGTTCTATCCATTCGGAATAGAAGGAAATGTGGGTTAAGCAAATTACCAAGATATTCGATGTCTTGGGATGCACGGAGGAATAGAAGGTTCCATTAACCACCTTTATGTTTCGTGGTGAAGCAGATTACTGGTGGGAATATGTGAAGCGTACCCAGCCTGCCGTACTCAATATGTCTTGGGAGATGTTTCAGAAACTGTTCAATGACAAGTACTTTCCTGAAAGTATTTGTCACATGAAGGAGGTAGATTTCATCAAGCTGGAGCAAAACAATATTAACGTGTTGCAGTACGAAGCTAAGTTTGCCGAGTTGTCCCGATTTTCATCCCATTTGGTTGGTAATGAGGAGAGAATGACGCGAATATTTCTGCGAGGTTTGAAACCCGAAATACGTTAATACCTCATTTCTCACAAACTTTGTTTATATTCAGATGTTGTGAATAGAGCTCAATTATTGGAGCGCGATAATGAGTCAGCTCAACCGAAGAATAACGACCAACAACTTGATGATAATCGAACCGGTGGCAACGCTCATCGGAACAATGATAACCATCGTGGAGGAAATTATCATGCCAGAAATGGTAACCACTTCGGTGGTAATCATGGCCAAGATAATAGAAGAAATAATTTAGGTTGAAATTTCAAGAAAAGAAGATTTAACGATGACGGAAGGCGTCGCCAATGAAAGACCAAAGACCAATAATAAATTCTGGGGAGGAGAATGATCGCCGGTTAGATCTACTGAGATGCGGAGGAGGGACATATAAGTCAAAGCTGTTCCTGACCTTCCAAGGTATGTTTTAGTTGTGGAAAAGAGCGGTCACATAGCTCAATTTTTTCCTGTAGCAAAATCAAATCCAGCGAGGACGGTGGCACCAAAAGCGGATCTGGATAAAACAAAGTCGGCGGTTTTACGGAAGAAGCGTTTATCGCGATGGCAAGAAAATGCGAGGAACCCAAAAGAAGGTATCATGGTTTAGTTAATTATAAATTCTGCTAAATCTATACCTTATTAGATCCCTGGTTCTATCCATTCTTTTATCATCCCCTTTTGCTTTCAACGTTTAAACTTGACTCAGGAGAAATTAGACTTTGACTTATCTATGGAGACTCGTTAGAGAAACTTTTATCATATCCCTTTGTTTATAAATCTTTTTTGATCCAAGTGGGCACAATCACATTACCTGTTGATCTTATCTCTTTAAAGATACTTGCATTTGACGTGATTTTAGGGATTGATTGGTTAACTACTCATCATGCCAAAATTGACTATTTTCGTAAGGTTGTTAGTTTTCATATTCCTAACCAACCTGTTATGTGAATTCAAGCAATCAAACCATTGAAGTCAAACACTTTCATATCAAGCCATTAAGCCATTCGTTTATTAAAAAAACGGATGTAAAGCTTTCTTAGCCCATTTCATGGATTTAAACAAAAATACGTCAGATTTGAATGATATTTCTGTTGTTACTGAATTTCCTGACGTATTTCCTGAAGAATTTCCTGGCCTACCCCCAGAGTGTGATATTAAATTTTGTATCAACTTTGAACCTGGTACAAAACCCATTTCTAAAATCTCATATCGAATGGCTCCTATTGAACTTCAGGAGTTAAAAACCCAAGTACAAGAGTTGGTACCCGAGCCTCTATTTGGTGACTTCCTTTGTGGAATGCACCAAAGCCAAACTCTCCGTAAGGGACTCTATATTTGTGTGGTGGTAAAACGATAGGTACCATTGTGACATGCTATTCATGATTGGGATATGAATCACAGTGGAGAGCAACCGAAGTCGGTGACCGAAGTACGTAGCTTTCTGGGCTTAGCTGGTTATTATCGGAGATTCGTGGAAGGATTTTTTTTGAATCGCTACTCCGTTAACTTAGCTGACCTAGAAAGATACAAAATTCGTATGGAGCGAGGAATGCGAGAAGATTTTCCAAAGAGCTCAAGAGGTGACTCATTTCGGCACCTGTTCTGACCATACCATCCTGGAAAAGTGAACTTGGTAGCTGACGCGTTGAGTAGAAGATCATATGCGGGTACGAGTGCGATGTTGTTATCACAAAGACCCATTTTGTACGACTTACAAACAATAAAGATAGAGTTAAAGACTCTAGGGACCCACGTTATGATGTTAAATATACGAGTAGAATCGACTTTAATTGATAAAGTTAAAACCGCTCAAGCTACACACCGGAGTTGATGAATATAAAGAAGAAGGTGCAAGAAGGCGTTATTCTAGAAGTAAGAGTCGATGAAAAGAAGAATGCTCAAACCTTCAATTTATTTGAAATCCACGATCGAGTAGGAACTGTGGCCTATAAACTCGCCTTAACGCTAAGTATGTCGCGTGTTCATAACGTTTTTTACGTATCGATGTTACGTAAATATGTGGACGACCCAAACCACATTATTGCGTTAGAACCAGACAAGATAGCCTAAGATTTAACATACGAGGAGGTACCTGTCAAGATCTTGGATAGGAAAGTGCATGTCCTATGCACAAAGGTTATAACACAAATGTGACCCCCCCAAAATAGGTATACATCACCCATCTTGAGTCGTCAAATACATTGTACAGAATACAAATACAAACTTAATTATACAACCGTCGTGTAATATACGACAAAACATAGCTGAGAGTTTAAACAGGAATATTGCCTTCTAAACAATATCCACTCTCAAATAGAGTCCTCATTACATTTATTATCACACTATTTTATTGAATAGTGAGGACAACTAATACACTATCTCGAACCATCACTCCGTTCCATGACTAGTCCCGGCTACGTTCTCATTTCCTGAAGAGAACAATGAAAGCAAAAGGGTGAGCTCAACTAGCCCAGTAAGAAATATTATGAATAAGATAATGCAGAATAAATACTATCTACTATCTACTATCTACTATCTACTATCTACTATCTACTATCTACTATGATTTAAAATGTTTTCATCAATTTTTATCGCTAAGACTCAGCTTAATAAATAAACCACATCATCGAGTCATCCCTGCACTACGGGCCAAGGATATTCATTAAATCATCAATGGTCATGACTATACCAAATAATCCCTAGTCATAATCATACCAAAAACTGTCCATCAATGCACTATAGGCCACTGAGGACTTTTACCACATCATTTATAACATTACATGTCATGATTATACCGAATGATCCCTGCTCATAATCATACCAAGTCCATCTATGCACGTAAGCCAAAGATGACTTTCATCACAATATAAGCATAAGGATGATGACAATGACATAATAATTCAATAAAACAAGTTCAAGAATAAATTTTAAAGATTTATAAGTTAATTTATCCTGAAATCAATTACATCCAAATTGTCAACATGATACTGCTTTGTGGAGTAAAATTCAAGAATGCTCAGAAGAATATTTCCATGAAAATATACTAGATGAAGCGCAAATATCCAGGACATTCTACTAATTTCATGGAGTATAGAAGCCAAAACTTTAACCAACTGAGTATAATAGAATATATAAAACTGCAAATGGATTTTCGTCCGCCATGCGGTAATCCACGTAGACAGATCATTTTCATAATTTAATAAGGAATGAATACGAAGGATCATTCACCATGCATGCGGTAATCCACATAGACAGGTTATTACAACAAAATAATAAAGAATGGAATAACAGAAGAATTCACCAAGCATGCGATAGACCGCACAGACAAGTTATTCCCAACAGAATAATAAAGAATGGAACCAGGTTATGCGTAATCCGCACAGACAGGTTATTCCAACATAATAATAAATAATGGAACCAGGTCAGGCGTAATCCGCATAGACAGGATGTTCCAACAGAATATTAAAGAATGGAACCAGGTCATGCGTAATGCTCGCATGCATGGGATGTTCCAATAGAATAATAAAGAATGGAATAACAACGAATTCACTGGGCATGCGATAGATGCATATGCATAAAAGTTATTCCAATAGAATAATAAATAATAGAATAACAGAAGAATTTCACCATGTATGCGGTACTTCGCATAGACAGGTTATTCCAACATAATAATAAAGAATGGAATAACAACTCCTACGAGTATTGAAAGAAAATAACTCTCTTCATGAATACGAAAGAATAATACCCCTTACCTTAGAAGAAGACTGGATACTAGAATAGTCAGGTAGCAGACTTCTCTTCTTCTTTCTCTCTATAATTTCTCTCTATAATAATTGCTCTATAACTTTAGGGAATTGGTGAGAAATGAAGGAAGAATGAGCTTCTATTTATTGGAAAATATAGTTTCGATAATTGCACGTTTTGGGGCTCAAAATATTACAGTATAATACCTTCCTCTTTTTCTTCATTTTTAATTTAGTCCTGCAAGTATTATCAAACTTGCACCACCTCCCCTAATAGTAAATAATGTGAATCAATAGTTCAATCATGTGAATCAATAGTTATAATCATGTGAAAATATGAATTACAGTATAGTACCTTCAACTATACCTCCATTTTTAACTTAGTCATGCAAGTATTATCAATCTTGCACCACCTCCCCTAATAGTATAAGAATGTGAATCAATAGTACACACATGTGAACAAATAGTTATAATCATGTGAATTAATAGCAATTAATTGCTCATTTATCCAGTTAATTACCCGATTGGTCAATATAACCTCCAGACATCAATTATTATCGAAATAAATGTCGATTTTCACTAACACTAATAATTCCAACACAATGGAACTATCCAATTCATCTTTAATCAACACGAACTTATTCATCATTAATATTATAATTCACAATATTTAACAACCAGGTCGTTCCTAGGAAAGAGGGGGTTTTCTGATAAGGATTTCTCCTTATTGGCGCGCAATTAGATGACCAAACCTCTCCTTGACAGAACTTCTAGACATTATAAATATTGCGATTTAATAATATGAATAGCTTTGTCATCTCAATTATTGATTTAATAATATAACATATTATGCAGATGATACTGTGACAATAATTGAATCAATAATATGAGAGATATGATGCAACAATTACTGTAGCAATAATTGAGTATAACTGAGTGACTTCTCACATAAGCATCAATAATCAATACCGTGTGCTACTATGCAACCACGCGTATTAATGTACTTTTACTACCGGGTAGTTCAACAATTTAAAGATAAAACTTCTGCCGTTATTTTTATAAAAAGATAATTATGTCGTTTTCCAACTACGACAATACTTCCGTTGTGGGGTCCACCAATGATTGTGTCGTCGTACAAATATTCCCTGTTAAAATGAATATTCCCTGACCAATCGAATATTATATAACCACTTGCTTACTTTGCAAAATTTTTAAATATTACCCACAACTATAACATTATATTATATCCACACCATAATATTCAAAAATATATTTTGAGAGAAATTAATCTTTATTCATAAAAGTTGGGGTCTTACAACCTCCCCTTCTTATGAAATTTCGTCCTCGAAATTAGGGTGCGTACCTGGTATGTCGAAGAGGTGAGGATACCTTGATTTCATTCAGATTCTAACTCTCAGGTCATTTCTTCCACATCGTGGTTTCTCCACAAAACTTTAACTTGAGGTATAACCTTGGAGCGTAGAATATGATCCTACTTATCCAAGATTTTAACAGGTAACTCTTCATACGTTAAATCTTTATCTATCTCATCTGGTTCTAATTCAATAATGTGGTTCGGGTCTTTCACATATTTACGTAACATAGATATGTTAAAAATGTTATGAACACGAGACATACTTGGCGGTAAGGCGAGTCTATAGGCCACAGTTCCTACTCGATTGAGGATTAAAAATGGGCCAATGAATCGAGGATTGAGCTTTTCTCTCTTTCCAAATCTTGTAACTCCTTTCCATGGAGCAACACGTAACAACACATGATCTCCAATATTGAATTCCACGTCCTTTCGATGAAGATCATCATAACTCTTTTATCGATCTTGTGAGGTTTTTATATGTTGTCGGATCGTTTGAATCTTTTTTGTAGTCATACGTACCAAATCCGGTCCCAAAAACGTTGTTTCACCCACCTCATCCCAACATACTGGAGAACGACACTTTCTTCCATACAACACCTCAAATGGAGCCATGCCAATACTTGCTTGATAACTATTATTGTAGGAAAACTCCACCAATGGTAAGAACTTGTCCCAACTTCCCTTGAAGTCAAGGACACAGAGTCTTAATAAATCTTCAAGAGTTTGAATAGTCCTTTCCGACTGCCCATCCGTTTGAGGATGATATGCCGAACTAAATCGTAAATCCGTGCCCATAGCTTTTTGCAAACTAACCCAAAATCTTGAAGTGAATCTTGGGTCTCGATCAGAAACTATGGATACTGACATACCATACAATCTTACAATCTCGTTTATGTACATACTAGCAACACGTTCAAGTGTATAAGTTTCTTGTATCGGTAAGAAATGAGCAGACTTGGTCAATCTATCAACAATGACGCAAATCGCATCTATGCCTTAAGAAACCTTGGGAATTTTAAGTGGTTGCAATGGACCTTTTGGAACTTGATGCTCCGCCTTGACTCGTTGAAAAGTTAGACACCTTGAGATAAACCTCGCTATCTCTCTCTTCATATTACTCCACCAAAATGTATGTCGAAAATCACGATACATTTTGGTACTCCCAGGATGGATTGCAAACGGTGTGTTGTGCGCCTCCATCATGATTTTATACATCAAGTCAGAATCATTAGGAACACAAATTCTGGAGTTGACTCAAAGTATTCCTTCTTCATCGATTCTTCCTTCTGAAATAGCATCTTCTTGCACTTTCTTCCTCATACGCATCAGCTCCAGGTCTGTAGCTTGAGCAGCTTTAACTTTATCAATTAAACTCGATTCTACTCATATATTCGCCATCATCATATGGGTCCCTTGAGTCTTTAACTCTATCTCCATCCTTTGTAAGTCATACAAAATGGGCCTTTGCGTTGACAATATTGCACTCGTACCCGCATATGATCTTCTACTCAATACGTCAGCTACCACATTTGCTTTTCCAATATGGTATTGGATGGTATGATCATAATCTTTCAACAGCTCAAGCCATCGTCGTTGTCGCATGTTGAGTTCCTTTTGAGTGAAGAAATATTTGAGGCTTTTATGATCTGTATAAATCTCCACCTTCTCTCCATACAGGTAATGCCTCCAAATCTTAAGCGCAAAAACGACTGCTGCCAACTCTAGATCATAAGTAGGATGATTCCTCTCATATTCTTTGAGTTGTCCTGAGGCATAGGCTATGACTTTCCTATGTTGCATGAGAACACATCCTAACCCTTTGCCCAAAGCATTACTGTAGATGACAAATCCCTCCAAACCAGATGGTATTGTCAGAACATGTGCTGAAATAATTCTTCTCTTGAGTTCTTGAAAACTCTTCTCACATTTCTCGCTCGAACCGAACTTTGTATCTTTTTAAGTCAGCTGAGTTAATGGAGTAGCGATTCGAAAAAACCCTTCTACGAATCTCCGATAATAACCAGCTAAGCCGAGAAAGCTACGTACTTCGGTCATTGACTTAGGTTGCTCCCAACTTTGAATTGCTTCAATCTTTGCTGGGTCTACAGATATTCCATGATTTGATATTACGTGCCCAAGGAATGCAACTTCCTCAAGCCAGAATTCGCATTTCTTCAACTTGGCATATAGCTTGTTTTCACGAAGCTTTTGGAGTATCAGCCTCAAGTGTTGCTCATGGTCTTCATGGGTTTTGGAGTATATGAGGATGTCATCAATAAAGACGACCATAAAGTGATCCAAATATTCCTTGAATACTCGGTTCATCATGTCCATGAAGGCAAGAGAGTGCATTAGTCAATCCAAAAGACATGACTAGGAATTCATAATGCCCGCATCTTAGGAGTTCGAAAGTAGTCTTTGGAATGTCATCAGTTTTAATCTTCAATCGATGATATCCGGAATGAAGATCAATCTTTGAAAAGAATTTGGCTCCTTGCAACTGGTCAAACAGGTCATCAATGCGAGGCAACGGGTACTTATTTTTGATGGTGACATGATTCAACTCCCGATAATCAATACAAAGTCGCATACTTCCATATTTCTTCTTCACGAATAGAACATGAGCACCCCAAGGAGACGTACTAGGACGAATGAAACCGATGTCTAACAATTCTTGTAGTTGGTAACTCCTGAAGTTCAATAGGAGCCATTCGATATGGGGCCTTGGAAATGGGGTTTGTACCGGATTCAAG
Organism: Panax ginseng; assembly: GCA_020205605.1. Classification (NCBI taxonomy): domain Eukaryota; kingdom Viridiplantae; phylum Streptophyta; class Magnoliopsida; order Apiales; family Araliaceae; genus Panax; species Panax ginseng. Next base: position 15,128,206 of record CM035144.1, read on the forward strand.
GTCGATACAAAATTTAATTTCACGCTCTAGGGGTAGGCCAGGAAGTTCTTTAGGTAATACGTCAGGAAATTTATTAATAATAGAAAAATCATTTAAATCTGACGTATTTTTATTTAAATTTGTGACATGGGCTAAGAAAACTTGACATCCATTTTCAATAAACGAATAGATTTATGACTTGATATGACAGTGATTGATTTTAGTGGTTTGGTTACTTGAATTCGCATAATAGGTTGGTTAGGAATATGAAAGCTAACAACCTTACGAAAACAATCGATTTTAGCATGATGAGTAGTTAACCAATCAATCCCTAAAATCACATCAAATGCAAGTATTTTTAAGGAAATAAGATTGACAGGTAACGTGCGTTTACTGATTTGAATCAAACAAGACTTATAAACCATTGATACAATGAAGGTTTCTCCCAACGGAGTTTCAACAGATAAGTTAAAGTCTAATTTCTCCGGAGTCAAATTTAAACGTTGAGCGCAAGTAGGAGAAATAAAGGAATGGGTAGAACCGGTATCAAATAAAGTATAAACTTTGCTAGAGTTTATGATTAGCATACCCATGATCACCTCGTTCGAATTCCTCGCTTTTTGGGAGGTTACGACAAACGCTCTCCCTTGAACTACCGGTTTTGTCTTGTTTGGGATACCGTTTGATGCCTCCATCCCAGCTGGACTTAACTTTGGTGCACGACAAAATCAGGCTAGGTGACCTTCTTTTCCATAATTGTAACATGCTTTGGACTGCATCGTGCAGTTTGGACTTATGTGTCCTTCCCCTCCACATTTGTAATATACGACCGGTGGTCGTTCTCCTTCCTTAACAAAAGGTGCTGGTGCTGACGTCTTTCCATCATTATTGAATCTCCTCTTCTTGAAATGTCCACTCTTATTGTCATGGCCATGATTACCACCGAAGTGATTACCATTTCTGGCATGTTGATTCCCTCCACGTTTGTTGTCACCGCTTCGATGACTGCTACCACTGGTATTATCGACTTGCCGGCTGCTCTTTCTTGGTTGGGTTGACTCATTATCACGCTCCAATAACTGAGCCATATTCACAACATCTGAATACAAACACAGTTTATGAGAGATAAGGTATTGACGTATCTCGGGTTTCAAACTTCTTAGAATCATCCACGTCATTCTCTCCTCATTATCAACCAAGTGGGACGCAAACCGAGATAACTCGGCAAACTTAACTTCGTACTGTGCCACGGTCATATTGTTTTGCTCAAGCTTGATGAACTCTACCTCCTTCATGTGACGAATACTTTCAGGAAAATACTTGTCGTTGAATAGTTCTTGGAACTTCTCCCAAGACATCTTGATCTGGCGGCGAGTTGAGTACACTTTCTGATTCCCACCAAGAATCGCCTCGCCGCATAACATGAAGGTGGCAAAGGGAACCTTTTGCTCCTCGGAGCATCCCAAGACATCAAATATGTTGTTGATCTACTTTATCCACATCTCTGCCATAAGTGGTTTTGGCTCTCCAAAAAACTCTGGTGGTCCCAGCTCCTTGAACTGCTTAACAGTGACCAGCCGTGGGTTGCCATGGTTTTCACCTGTATTTTGAACAGGAGTCTCTCTTACCTGATGTTGCAAGAATTGCATAAAGCCTCTGAAAATCCCATCGTTCATCATTTGATCGGTGTTGTTATTTATCTGAGGATTATTGTCTTCCTGTTGCACATTATCTTGGGTATTAATCCGTGGTGACTCAACGGTCTCATGTGCTTCATTCTTTGATCTCAACATTTTTGGATGCCATTTTCAAACATCGCCACAAAACAAGGGTTAATTATCACATCACATATTATCCCTATACCTCGACCGACCAATTAAATACCAAATAAACTTAGGTAGGTCATACTAGCGAAGGAATTTCCGCTTTCCCCTCCTAGTTCTTGTCTCATATCTCACCAGGATCATATCCTAAGCTTTGATACTAATTGTGGACGCCCCCAAAATAGGTATACATCACCCATCTTGAGTCGCCAAATACATGGTACGTAATACAAATACAAGCTTAATTATACAACCGTGCGTGTAATATACGACAAAACATAATCGAGAGTTTAAGCAGAATATTGCTTCAGACAATATCCACTCTCAAATAGAGTCCTCATTACATTTATTGTCACACTATTTTATAGAATAGTGAGGACTACTAATACACCATCTCGGACCATCACTCCGTTCCATGACTAGTCAGTCCTGCCACGTTCTCATTTCAAGAGAGAACAATGAAAGCAAAAGGGTGAGCTCAACTAGCCCAGTAAAAAATATTATGACTAAGATAATGAAGAATAAATTATCATTAGTCTTCAACAATGTTAAAATGATAAAATACAATAGAGATCAAGTTTAACTGCAGCAGAATAAGCAATCCATTAGAAGAGTCAAGTAGAGCATGATATCTACTATCTTCTATGATTTAAAATATTTTCATCAATTTTTATTTGAGACTCGACTTAATAAATAAACCACATCATCGAGTCATCCCTGCACTACGGGCCAAGGATATTCATTAAATCATCAATGGTCATGACTATACCAAATAATCCTTGGTCATAATCATACCAAAAATTGTCCATCAATGCACTCCAGGCCACTAAGGACTTTTACCACATCATTTATAACATTACAGGTCATGATTATACCGAATGATCCCTGCTCATAATCATACCAAGTCCATCTATGCACGTAAGCCAAAGATGACTTTCATCACAATATAAGCATGAGGATGATGACATTGACATAATAATTCAATAAAACAAGTTCAAAAATAAATTTTAAAGATTTATAAGTTAATTTATCCTGAAATCAATTACGTCCAAATTGTCAACATGATACTGCTTTGTGGAGTAAAATTTAAGAATGCTCAGAAGAATATTTCCATGAAAATATACTGGATGAATCGCAAATATAGAAGCCAAAACTTTAACCAACTGAGTATAATAGAATATATAAAACTGCAAATGGATTTTCGTCCGCCATGCGGTAATCCACGTAGACAGATCATTTTCATAATTTAATAAGGAATGAATACGAAGGATCATTCACCATGCATGCGGTAATCCACATAGACAGGTTATTACAACAAAATAATAAAGAATGGAATAACAGAAGAATTCACCAAGCATGCGATAGACTCCATGACAAAGTTATTCCCAATGAATAATAAAGAATTGGACGAGTTATGCGTAAGAATCCGCATGCATGACGAGAATATTCCAACAGAATAATAAAGAATGAAACCAGGTCATGCGTAATCCGCACAGAAAAGATGTTCCAACAGAATAATAAAGAATGAAACCAGGTCTTGCGTAATCCGCACAAACAGGATGTTCCAACAGAATAATAAAGAACGGAATAACAACAGAATTCACCAGGCATGTGATAGACCGCACAGACAGGTTATTCCAACAGAATAATAAATAATGGAATAACAAAAGAATTTTACCATGTATGCGGTACTTCGCATAAATAAGTTATTCCAACATAATAATAAAGAATGAAATAACAACTCTTATGAGTATTGAAAGAAAATAACTCTCTTCATGAATACGAAAGAATAATACCCCTTACCTTAGAAGAAGACTGGATACTGGAATAGTAAGGTAGCAGACTTTTCTTCTTCTTTCTCTCTATAATTTCTCTCTCTATAATAATTGCTCTATAGCTTTAGTGAATTGGTGAGAAATGAAGGAAGAATGAGCTTCTATTTATAGGAAAATATAGTTTCGATAATTGCACGTTTTGGGGCTCAAAAAATTACAGTATAATACCTTCCTCTTTTTCTTCATTTTTAATTTAGTCCTGCAAGTATTATCAAACTTGCACCACCTCCCCTAATAGTAAATAATGTGAATCAATAGTTCAATCATGTGAATCAATAGTTATAATCATGTGAAAATACGAATTACAATATAGTACCTTCAACTATACCTCCATTTTTAACTTAGTCATGCAAGTATTATCAATCTTGCACCACCTCCCCTAATAGTACAAGAATGTGAATCAATAGTACACACATGTGAACAAATAGTTATAATCATGTGAATTAATAGCAATTAATTGCTCATTTATCTGGTTAATTACCCGATTGGTCAATATAACCTCCGGACATTAATTATTATCGAAATAAATGTCGATTTTCACTAACACTAATAATTCCAACACAATGGAACTATCCAATTCATCTTTAATCAACACGAACTTATTCATCATTAATATTATAATTTACAATATTTAACAACCAGGTCGTTCCCAGGAAAGAGGGGGCTTTCCGATAAGGATTTCTCCTTATTGGCGGGCAATTAGATGACCAAACCTCTCCTTGACAGAACTTCTAGATATTGTAAATATTGCGATTTAATAATATGAATAACTTTGTCATCTCAATTATTGATTTAATAATATAACATATTATGCAAATGATACTATGACAATAATTGAATCAATAATATGAGAGATATGATGCAACAATTACTGTAGCAATAATTGAGTATAGTTAAGTGACTTCTCACGTAAACATCAATAATCAATACCATGTGCTACTATGCATTCACGCGTATTACTGTACTTTTACTACCGGGTAGTTCAATAGTTTAACGGTAAAACTTCCTCCGTTATTTTTATAAAAAGATAATTATGACGTTTTCCAACTACGACAATACTTCCGTTGTGGGGTCCACCAATGATTGTGCCATCGTACGCATATTCTCTGTTAAAACGAATATTCCCCGACCAATCGAATATTATATAACCACTTTCTTACTTTGCAAAATTTATAAATATTACCCACAACTATAACATTATATTATATCCACACCATAATATTCAAAAATTAATCTTTATTAATAAAAATTGGGGTCTTACAACAAGTTAAGGTTTTGTGGAGGAACCATGCTATTGAAGAAATGACCTGGGAGTTGGAATCAAAAATAAAAGCGAGGTATCCTCACCTTTTCGAAATACCAGGTGCGTACGTCAATTTCGAGGACCAAATTTCATAAGGAGGGGAGGTTGTAAGACCCCGAGTATTTTTTTTATATATAAATAAAATTGAATTTCCTCTATTTATTATCTTAAAATAATAAGGATTTAATTTGATATAATGCTTTGGTTATGGGTGAAATGTGCAAATTTTGCAAAATAAGCAAGTGGTTATAAAATATTCATTATTGTCGGAGAATATTCGTTTGGTCGTGGTTTTGTCGGGAATATCTGTACGACGGCGCAGTCATTTATGGGCCCAATAACAGAATAACTGTCGGATGAAGAAAATGACAAGTTTGAGTTTTTATAAATAACGACGTAGTTATTACCGTTAACACTGTTAGAATACCCGGTGGTTAAAATACGTAAATAAATGCTGGCACAAAGAAGACGGTAAGCAGATTGCGGTATTACGATGCTTTTGAATTATTGATTCTTACGTGAAGGCACTACTCAATAATTGTTACAATAATTATTGTTCAATATTTTATTTTATTGATTCAATAATTGCTGCGTTGATATTTTATATTATTGTTGTTTCAATAATTGTCATCAAGACAAGATTTCCATTATCGGATCAATAATTCATACTATTTGAATAATATTATTAGATAGCATTATTGGCAATGTCTAGAAAGTTACATCGAGGAGAGGTTTGGTTACCTAATTGCGCCAAGCGAGAAGGAGAAATCCTTATCTGAAAGCCCCCTTTCTCAGAGAGCTACCGATTGTCATTATTTTGATTCGTAATATTATTTGTGAATAATTATTTATTGATTTATATGATAAGGAAATATTTATTTGATGTGGATATAAATGATGGATTTATTTATTTTATGTGGTTATAAATGAAGGAAAGCTGGTCGGAAGGACTCATAATCAAGAAAATCGATGTGTTAGCGATATATAATGCGTGAGTTATAATTTTTAATCCGACCAGTTGGATCGTTGTGATTTTTGGATATGTTATACATATATAAGTTGAGTATATGTCCACAAATTTTGAACCGTTAAAAATGAACGTATGATTTGTTATGAATTTTAAGAGGTGACTGGTTCAGAAATTGTTGAAGTTTCTAAATTTATCATTTTGGTGGAAAATTCTAGAATGAGTGGGCCCCACCTATAGTTGGTGAAAAAATGTACTGGAATTTTATTTCAAATGTGGTGGGTGGGAATAGTAGCAGATAAAGCCATCAGGTTGTAGGTCAAGTCTGCTTCGGCGTGCTAGCATTTTCCTATAAATATGTGCTTAGGTTAGAATTGAAAATCACACCAGAAATAAGTTTTCTTTCTCTCTATATTATCCAGCGTATTTCTGTGAGTATCTAGATAATTTGAGATTTACTACTCAGTGCAAGTTTCCTTCAGCATCATATCCGATATTCCATTCAGACATACTGTTCTTTTGAGGTAAGGGATGTTATTTTTTTTGTAATGATGTTATTCTTTCAATATCATTATACCGAAATATTGATATGGATTTTATTGTGGAATTTCTACCTTTTTGTGTCGGGGTTACTATTCACGTATACGATACTATTCACCGAAAAATGAAATTTTTCCTTTTTGTCCAAGATGTCTTTTATGGTTACTATCTTTGATTGTATCCATATTTTGATCTTTATTTTTGAATTCTACTTCACAATTGGTTATTATGGAGTATTATTGAATTTGGATAAACCGAAATATGAATCCTTAATATTTGTCCTTCTGTCTCACTAGATTCACTTTTCTCTAAAATGTTTTTCATCATCCTCAGTTTTTAGTGGTGAAACTTGATGAATATCTTTGGCCTGTAGTGCAAAGATGAATGATTACCTGATGAATATCTTTGGCCTGTAGTGCAAAGATGAATAGGTGTTGAGATGAACATGACCAACTGGTGATACAAATGAATATCTTTGGCCCGTAGTGCAAAGATGAATATTTGATTCCAGATGTATATTGATTGATGTTACAGAGATAAAATATTGATGATGGAATTTTAAATTCATAGATGATAGTAGATTTCATTCTCTACTTAACTCTTCTAATGAATTGTTGTTTCCGCTGCAGTTGTTGATCTAAAACTTGTTGTCTATTATATTCTATCAGATTTTTCCCTGTTGAAGACTAAGGATAATTTGTTGTATATTATCTTAGTCATAATATTCTTTATTGGGCTAGTTGAGCTCACCCTTTTCTTTTTTGTTCTATTTTTCTTCTCAGGAGGTGAGGATTTAGCAGGAACTAGCCGGGGTATGGAGTGATGGTCCAAGGCAGTTGTAGTCCTCACTATTTTGTAAAATAGTGTATCAATAAGTGTAATGAGGATTTATTTGAGTGTAGATATTGTATAGAAGATAATATTTGTATTTAAACTGATAGTATTTATGTTATCGTATTTTGCATGACAATTGTATTAATAAAGTTGTAGTTTTTTTCCTGTACCATGTATTTGGCGACTCAGAATGGGTTGGGTGGATTGAACCTATTTTGGGGGCGTCATAATTTATCATGTCCACCTGATGTAACTCCTCCTGAGTCACTAAATCTCCATCAACGGGGATATCAGGCCTACACCGGCAAATCCATATGGGTCACCTGTGGGGCCAGTACCTGAGCTGGAAGGATCAAAAGTATCTGCCTCTGAAGGATCTCTACCTAAATACCGAATAAATAAATGTGCCCGGTCCAACTGCCGGGTCAAACTGTCAATCTGTGTTAAATGAGTCGAATCTCGGACCCAGGCCATCTAATCCATCATCATCACGAATCCAGGAACCATATCCCCATAAACTGAGTGGCATTGGTCTGGGCACCGATGGTACGAGGGGACCACCAATGCTGGAACATCTCCTAAGTATAAGGACCCTTTGATAGTGTAAAACCGTCAACACCCATTAATGGGATATCAATGATGGGCGACTGTGAAATAGGCCAATAACGCCTGACAGGAGGTAAGATCGGTACACGAATCTCCCCTGTGGTGCTCCTAATAGCATGCTCTCCTAAATAGAGCTTCCATCCTCCATTAGTGAAGAGAGGAATCCTACGGGTGGATATCACGTACTCGACACCAGTCGGGTACCCATCCTCAAACCCAATGGACAAATGTTCCCCATAATAGGGAATCCATGTGATAGCATCAGCTGTCAATAACTCCAACTATAGATGACAATGGGTGAAACCCTCAGCTATAGGAACCTCCGTCAATATGGAGTGATGTCATCGCCGTCCTCGTGGATAGGTCTCCAAACCTAGCACACTCACAGGATGTAAACATAGCCTCTCATAGGCCCAGAACTGCCAACACAAAGGTAAACATCAGCTATCAGTCAACACTCTTAACCTGTATATGTGAAATCAAAAGAGAAATACTCACCAGCAAAAATGGGTAAAATCCTAGCCAAGCCTCTGTCAAGCCTTACGAGTGCATGCGCATGCCCCTGAGAAAATAGGTGAAGGTGTAGGAGCCCCAATCATACTCTCCAATACTGTCCACATCTCGTGTGGCACTCACCAAAGCGAATGATACCGTGGAAGAGTTATCTACTATGAAGCAGCCCCTAATGATTATCAGGAACAATCGTCAAAGAATACGATCCCTGACTCTCACATCCTCGGGTATGGGCTCACTCAATAACCCGCTCATAGCATCTACACTCAAAGGACCTGTATGGACTGTCCTACCCTTGAGCGCCTCAGCCGGGACTCCTACCAAGGATCAAATGACATTCGGGGTAATATCCGTCGTACATGGCACTGGCGCCCCTCCAAACTCTATACCGGTGATAAATCGCCAATCCATCAGCGTTATCATCACCTCACAGTCTAACAAATAGAGAGACGAGTGCAGGTGAAACCCGGCTCGAGACAACATACGAGATAACCCGGGGACAACGACGGGGGAGGATGGAAAAGAACGCCTCAAAGCCCCAGCTATGCACAATCACTCGATAGTCAGGATGCAGAGCCTGATACATAGAGTGAATGTTGAACTAGTTCCCTCTAGGCTGTGTGAAGCCAGGAACCTGTATTACAAAATAGATCAACATCAGAACCTTTACTCCTCATCAATAGGAAAGAAGGGAAGATCAAAATCCAGCTTGTACCTCGTTTTCATGCAAGTAAACTGAGGGGTGTCGACTCAAATCACCCAGCAGCTCTGGGTTCATCACTTGAATGCCTAAAAGATCCCTACGGGGAACATGAGCAGCAGGAGCAGGTTCCGCAACCGGTACATCCTCCTCATCGTCCTCAACATCTGGTATGCTAACCCGGACAGGACGTATCACCGCATCCGCTAGACGGCGAGGCTGTCTAACTGAACGGGATGGAGGCACGTCAGAAGCCCTCCTCCGTACACCTGAAGTAGTCCTGCGAGAACTACTCGGCTGATCCGGATCCATATATCTGGACACAAGTCTCCAAATCACCTCAGAAAGGGTGTGGTAAACTCTAACCTGGAGCTCTTTTAAAATGCATTTTATGACTACATGTATGCATGCATTATTTTAACATACGCCTACAGTAGAGTTAATAATGCATGATTACCCAATGCCTACATTTTGGAAAAAAATTTCCATAGTCTCCTTTGTAAACAAGACTATCCACATGCACATAGGCATGACTAGGTGGCCATTCAGTAGCACACCTGCCCACAGTCATAAACATCCTATATGCATACATATATTAAAGTTATAATCCGTAAGGATAGCCTAATTACCAGGATTACTTTTTCACCTTAGCTCGTTTGTCCTCAAATAGGATAAGAAATAGCAGAAAAAGTTGTCAATTTGACTGTTTCAAAAGTTAAATTTTTTTACATCATTATGTTTAGCATGGTTAAATATTAACATTTACTATGTTAAATATTTTTTATCATGTCATATGGGCATGCATATTCACTACTATGTGTTTAGAAGCATTTCATGTGATAATTCATTTTTCAATGGATAAAAACTAGAAAAGAAGACATGCATACGTTACCAGGACAGTGTAGAACACTTGTACGGTGACAAAATTTGCAGAAAGACGCCCGAACTCAGCAGATCTGAAGAAGAGCTCTCGGATTTCTTGTGTAGCGCAACTTGGAAATGAATTATGAAAGCAACATGCAGCTTAAAACCACCCGCGGTTGGCCGTAGGTGTACCTGCGGCTCCCCTAGGTGGGGCCCACCCCTCCGGCTCAATCCAGTTGGAGTTGCAAAGGAAATCTCGCAAGATGAAAAGGCCAAATCAGGAATAAAAATGTTACGCGATTGAGCGGAATAACCTGAAATCCTGGTTTTCAGAGACCAAACTGTCGGTCTACATGTCACTCATTGGTATTCGCCCAGACACAGGGTTCACTATACCAATGATCACAACAGTTGCAAGCTATACTCGACAATACCTCACTAAGGTCCGATGCCATCAGTTCGGGGTCGTAACTCCAAAATACTTCTCCCCAACGGAGATTTCATCCGTTAATGCACATGTCAATGAAGGTCAAGTAGCCTTGATGTTATTTCCCAGCAAGGATCTCATCCGTTGATGCACATGTCAACGAAGATCAAGCATCCTTGACGCTTTACCCAGCAGGGAGCTAATCCGTTGATGTACATTTCAGTGAGGGTCAGGCAGCCCTAACAACACAGATTGTTGGCAGTAGCTCCGACAGAGCAGCAGAAAGACCTGGCGATACAAACCAGGAAGAACCATCCTCATCGGGGAGGACCGATGATGGAATATGTTATACACAACTTCATCAGACAAAACGCATCCCCACAAAGTCTCTTGGACATGAGAGATACATCCTCTGTGTAAAGTCTGTACTAAGGATTAAGGACTTTGGTGATAACCCCAACGTCAACATCCTGAAAGTTCCTGGTAGCTTTTGATCACACGTCCAAGCAGTTTGTCAGGGTGGTCAGTGATAACTTCAGTCCCCATCGAAAAGTGTGGGAGCAAGTAGTAATCACATTCCGTTGGAGAACAGTCCAATAAACCAGGTGAATCATACATTTGCATCATGCTGTTGTACATCGCATCATGATTATCTTGTCACATTTCAAGTGTATAGTATTCTTTATCCTATACATGCCATTGCATTGCATGAATATGATAAAGAGAGGCATTTGTAGACACTCAAAATTTTGCATTCCTGTTACTAACATTACGGAGGAGGCGTAATCATCTTCGAGAGATAACCCCGAGGACAAAGCGATTTAGATTAAAAAATCCCATCGGAGAAGACTTTTCAATCTCGGAGATAACCCCGGGATGTTCAATCCTAGAAAAAACATAGGGAGTTTCAGTTCCAACCTCGGAAACAACACCGAGGAGTGCAGGTGCATTTCCAGAGATAACCCCAAAAAAGCTCCTTTCAACCCTTGCAGTCAACTTCAACCTCGGAGATAACCCCGAGGCAATCAGTCCAAACCTGGAGATAACCCCGGGGGGTCAGGCACACCTCAGAGATAACCCTGAGAAAATTCAGCACTTGCAGCAGCCCAATCTCAAAGACAACCCTGAGGAACGACTGCTATATTAGCCCAAACCGGAGATAACCCCGGTGAGGGGCAAAATCATAATTTTGCCACCTCAATCCCACATGTGCACCGTCTCAACACATTTCAACATACATTCTACACATCAGTGTCCTACAAGAACCAAATAGCTCAAATCCCGTGTGACTACTGTGATGTCCCCAAAATAGGTATACATCACCCATCTTGAGTCGCCAAATACACACTACATAAATCAAATACAAACTTCTTTTATGCAATTATCAGGTAATATATACGACAAAACATAGCTAAGTTTTTACATGAATATTGTCTCATAGACAGTATACAAACTCAAATTCAATCCTCATTACACTTATTATCACACTAAGTAGTGAGGACTGCTAAAACAATCATCTCGGACCATCACTCCATTCCCCGACTCGTCTCAGCTATATTCTCATTTCCTGAAGAGAACAGTGAAAGAAAAGGGTGAGCTCAACTAGCCCAGTAAGAAATATTATGACTAATGTGACGCCCCCAAAATAGGTATACATCACCCATCTTGAGTCGCCAGATACATGGTACATATATCAAATACAAACTTAATTATACAACTGTCGTGTAAAATACGATAAAACATAGCTGAGAGTTTAAACAAGAATATTGCCTTCTAGACAATATCCACTCTCAATGGAGTCCTCATTACAATTATTATCACACTATTTCACAGAATAGTGAGGACTACTAAAACAACTATTTAGACCATCAATCCATTCCCCGACTCATTCCAGCTATATTCTCATTTCCTGAAGAGAACAATTAAAGAAAAGGTGAGCTCAACTAGCCCAGTAATAAATATTATGACTAAGATAATGCAGAATAAATTATCCTTATCCTTCAACAGTATAACAACTGATAGAATACAATAGGCAACAAGTTTTAGATCAACAACTGCAGCGGAATAAGCAATCCATTAGAAGAGTCAAGTAGAGCATAAAATCTACTATCTTCTATGATTTAAAAAGTTTTTCATCAACTTTATCGTTGAGACTCAGCTTAATAAATAAACCACATCATCGAATCATCCCTACACTACGGGCTTAGGATATTCATGTAATCATCAATGGTCAGGATTATACCAAATAATCCCTGGTCATAATCATACCAACAATTGTCCATCAATGAACTACAGGCCAATGAGGACTTTTACGACATCATTCATTACATTACGATCATGATTATACCGAATAATCCCTGGTCATAATCATACCAAGTCCATCTATGCACGTAAGCCAAAGATGACTTTAATCACAATATAAGCATGAGGATGATGACAATGACATAATAATTCAATAAAACAAGTTCAAGGATAAATTTTAAAGATTTATAATTTAATTTATACAGAAATCAATAACGTCCAAATTTTCAACATGATACTGCTTTGTAGAGTAAAATTCAAGAATAATATTCATGTACCAAAAATAATTTGGACAGAAAAAAAATATATTTTTAGGGTGAATAGTACCCGTGAATAGTACTTCGGGAATAGTATCCCGTGAATAGTACCCCGACAAGAAAAGTGTCCCGAATACCCGAGTGAATGATACTAGAGTGAATAGTAATTGGGTGAATAGTAACCCGTGAATAGTAACTCGTAAATAGTACTCCGGCACAAAAAGTGCCCCGAATACTCGAGTGAATAATACTAGAGTGAATAGTAACTGGGTGAATAGTAACTCGTGAATAATAACTCATAAAAGAAATACCAAAGAAAATGATATTCCATGACAAGTACAAAAGAAATGATATCTCAGACGAGTATAATATAATATACGAAACTGCAAATGGATTTTCACCCGTCATGCGGTAATCCACAGAGACAGATCATTTGCATAATTTAATAAGGAATGAATACGAAGGATCATTCACCATGCATGCGATAATCCACATAGACAGGTTATTCCAACAGAATAATAAAGAATGGAATAACAGAAGAATTCACCATGCATGCGGTGAGTCGCGTGAGACGAGTTATTCCAATAGAATAATAAAGAATGTAATAACAAAAGAATTCACCGGGCACGCGATAGACCGCATGAGCATAAAGTTATTCAATGAGAATAATAAAGAATGGAATAATGTAAGAATTTCACCACCATGTATGCGACACTTCACATAGACAGGTTATTCCAACATAATAATAAGAATGGAATAACAACTCTTACGAGTATTGAAAGAAAATAACTCTCTTCATGAATACGAAAGAATAATACCCCTTACCTTAGAAGAAAACTGGAATAGTGAGGTAACATACTTCTCTTCTCCTTTCTCTCTATAATTTCTCTCTATAATAATTGCTCTATAGCTTTAGTGAATTGGTAAGAAATGAAGGAAGAATGAGCTTCTATTTATAGGAAAATATAGTTTTGATAATTGCACATTTTGGGGCTCGAAATATTACAGTATAATACCTACCTCTTTTTCTTCATTTTTAATTTAGTCATCAAGTATTATCAAATTTGCACCACCTCCCCTAATAGTAAATTATGTGAATCAATAGTAAATCATGTGACTCAATAGTTCTAAACATGTGAAAAAATTAATTATAGTATAGTACCTTCATCTATACCTCCATTTTTAATTTAGTCATGCAAGTATTATCAATCTTGCACCAACTTCCCTAATAGTAAATCATGTGAATCAATAGTACACATATGTGAACACATAGTTATAAGCATATGAATTAATAGCAATTAATTTCTTATTTATTCGGTTAATTACCCAATTGGTCAATATAACCTATATACATTAATTATTATCGAAATAAATGTCGATTTTCACTAACACTAATAATTCTAACACACTGGAACTATCAATTTCATATTTAATCAACACGAACTTATTCATTATTAATATTATAATTCATAATATTTAACAACAAAGTCGTTCCCGTGAAAGAGGGGCTTTCAGATAAGGATTTCTCCCTATAGCGCCTTAAATTAGGTGACCAAACCTCTCCTCGTGAGAACTTCTAGACATTGTCAATATTACAAATAATAATATGAATAACTTTGTCGTCTCAATTATTGATTTAATAATATAACATATTATGCAGATGATACTGTGATAATAATTGAATCAATACTATGAGAGATATGATGCAGCAATTACTATAGCAATAATTGAGTATAACTGACTGAATTCTTACGTAAGCATCAATAATCAATACCGTGTGCTACTATGCAACCATGCGTATTACTGTACTTTTACTATCGGGTAGTTCAACAGTTTTAACGGTAACACTTTCGTCATTATAAAAAGATAATTTAGTCATTTTCTAACTATGACAATACTTCCATTGTGATTGTGCCGTTGTACGAATATTCCCTGTTAAAATGAATATTCTCTGACCAATCGAATATTTTATAACAACTTGCATACTTTGCAAAAAAAATTCACATATCACCCTTAACTTTAACCATTTATCAACTTAACCATTTTGAAAATAAAATAATAATTATAAGAAAATTGAATACTTTCATTTCATAAAATTCGGGGTCTTACAATTTCCCCTCCTTATGAAATTTCGCCCTCAAAATTTACGTACGTACCTGGTATGCCGAATAGGCGAGGATACCTTGACTTCACTTCATATTCTAACTCTTGAGGTATAACCTTTGAGTGTAGAATATGATCCTTCTTATCCAAGATTTTAACACGTATCTCATCATACGTTAAATCTTCTACTATCTCGTCTAGTTCTAATTCAATAATGTGGTTCGGATCATCCACATATTTACGTAACATCAATACGTGAAAAAGGTTATGAACACGCAACATACTTGGCGGTAAAGCTAGTCTATAGGCCACCGTTTCTACTCGATCGAGGATTTCAAATGGGCCAATTAAATCGAGGGTTGAGACAACACTTTCTTGAACCTTCTTCTTCACATTCATCAGCTCCGTGTCTGTAGCTTGAACGGCTTTTAACTTTATCGATTAAAGTCAATTCTACTCGTATATTTGATATCACCATGTGGGTCCCTAGAGTCTTTAACTCTATCTTCATCATTTGTAAGTCGTATTAAATGGGTCTTTGTGTTAAAAATATCGCACTCGTAAACGCATACGATCTTCTAGTCAACGCGTCAGCTACCACGTTCACTTTTCCACGATGATATTGAATGGTATAGTCGTAATCTTCAACAGCTCGAGCCAACGTTCTTGGTGCATGATACGTTTGTTTTGGGTGAAGAAATAATTAAGGGTTTTAGAAATGGGTTTTGTACTGGGGTCAATACAAAATTCGATTTCACGCTCTAGGGGTAGGCTAAGAAGTCTTCAAGAATACGTTAGGAAATTTATTAACAATAGAAATATCATTCAAAACTGTGACTCTCATCCAAGACATGGATACTACATCACATTGATACCTATCAACTTGCCACCGTTATTCACGACGTCCCCTACGAAAAGTTTGGCTTCGGTGCATTCCACACAAGGAAGTCAACAACGAAAGGATCGGGGCTCTTTACTTATGGCTTAATATGACAATGATTAACTTTTGTGGTTTACTTGAATTCGCATAACAGGTTGGTTAGGAATATGAAAGATAACAACCTTACGAAAAGCATGATGAGTAGTTAACCAATCGATTCCTAAAATCACATCAAAGGCAATTATTTTTAAAGAGATAAGATCGACAAGTAACGTGAAAGTGTCGATTTGAATCAACAAGATTTATAAACAGTGGAGGTAACGAAGGTTTTTACTAACGAAGTTTCAACCAATAAGTCAAAGTCTAACTTCTCTGGGGTCAAATTTAAATGTTGAGAGCAAGAAAGAGAGATAAAAGAATGGGTAGAATCGGTATCTAATAAGGTATAGAATTTGCAAGAATTTATAATTAACTAACCCGTGCTAACTCTATTTGGGTTACTCGCTTTTTGAGAAGTCACAAAAAACGCTCTTCCTGAAACCACCGACTATGTTTTGTCCGTATCCGCCTTTGGTGCCACCGTCCCAGCTGGACTTGACTTTGGTGCATGACAAAATCGGGCTAGGTGACCTTCTTTTCCACAATTGTAATATGCTTTGGATTGCATCACGCAATTTGGACTGATATGTCCCTCCCCTCCGCATTTAAAACATACGACCAACGGTCGTTCTCCTTCCTTTGAAACGGGTGCTGGTGCTGCTGTCTTTCCATCATTATTGAACCTTCTCTTCTTAAAATTTCCACTTCTATTATCTTGGCTATGATTACCACCGAAGTGGTTACCATTCTTGGCATGATAATTTCCCCCACGATGGTTATCATTGTTCCGATGGCCGTTGCCACCGGTACGATTATTATCGTGTTGTTGGTCGTTACCTTTTGGTTTGGCTGGATCATTATCGCGCTCCAATAACTGAGCCCTATTCACTACATCTGAATATAAACAAAGTTTGTGAGAAATGAGGTATTGACGTATATCGGGTTTTAAAACTCTTAGAAATAGCCGCGTCATTCTCTCCTCATTATCAACCAAGTGGGACGCAAACCGAGATAACTCGGCAAACTTAGCTTCGTACTGCATCACAGTCATATTGTTTTGCTCAAGCTTGATGAACTCTACCTCCTTCACGTGATGAATACTTTCAGGAAAGTACTTGTCGTTGAACAGTTCTTGGAACTTCTCCCAAGACATCTTAAGTGCGGCAGGTTGAGTACGCTTTACAGATTTCCACCAGTAATCTGCCTCTACTCGCAACATAAAGGTGGTGAAGGGAACCTTTTACTCCTTTGAGCATCCCAAGATATCAAATATCTTGGTGATCTGCTTTAACCACGTCTCTGCCTTAAGTGGTTCTGGCTTTCCCAAAAACTCTCCGTATCCCGGCTCCTTGAAGCGCTTATGGTGACCAGTCGTGGGTTGCCATTGTTTTCACCTATATTTTGAACAGGAGTCTCTCTTACCTGATGTTGCAAGAATTGCATAAATCCTCTGAAAATCCCATCGTTCATCTTTTGATCAGTGTTGTTATTTATCTGAGGATTATTGTCTTCCTATTGCACATTATCCTGGGTATTGATCGTTGGTGACTCAACGGTCTCATGTACTTTATTGCTGATCTCAACATTTTTAGATGCCATTTTTAAACACTATCACAAAACAAGGGTTAATTAATATATCACATATTATCCCTATACTCTGACCGACCAATTAAATACCAAATAAACTTAGGTAGGTCATACTAGTGAAGAAATTCCCCGTCTCTCCCCTCCTAGTTCTTGTCTTACATCTCAGCCATAGATCATATCCCTAAGCATTGATACCAACTGTGACGCCCCCAAAACAGGTATACATCACCCATCTTGAGTTGCCAGATACATGGTACATAAATCAAATACAAACTTAATTATACAACTGTCATGTAAAATATGACAAAACATAGCTGAGAGTTTAAAGAAGAATATTGCCTTCTAGACAATATCCACTCTCAATGGAGTCCTCATTACAATTATTATCACACTATTTCACAAAATAGTGAGGACTACTAAAACAACCATCTGGACAGTCAATCCGTTCCCCGACTCGTCCCAACTATATTCTTATTTCCTGAAGAGAACAATGAAAGAAAGGGTGAGCTCAACTAGCCCAGTAATAAATATTATGACTAAGATAATGCAGAATAAATTATCCTTAGCCTTCAATAGTATAACAACTGATAGAATACAGTAGACAACAAGTTTTAGATCAACAACTGCAGTAGAATAAGCAATCTATTAGAAGAGTCAAGTAGAGCATAAAATCTACTATCTTCTATGATTTAAAAAGTTTTTCATCAACTTTATCATTTGAGACTCAAATTTTAATAAATAAACCACATCATCGAATCATCCCCGCACTACGGCCAAGGATATTCATGTAATCATCAATGGTTATGATTATACCGAATAATCCCCGATCATAATCATACCAACAATCCGTCCATCAATGAACTATGAAGCCAATGAGGACTTTTACCACATCATTTATTTCATTATTACCATGATTATACCGAATAATCCTCGGTCATAATCATACCAAGTCCATCTATGCACGTAAGCCAAAGATGACTTTAATCACAATATAAGCATGAGGATGATGACAATGACATAATAATTCAATAAAACAAGTTCAAGGATAAACTTTAAAGCTTTATAATTTAATTTATCCGAGAAATCAATAACGTCAAATTGTCAACATGATCTTTGCTTTGTAGAGTAAAATTCAAGAATAATATTCATGTACCAAAAATAATTTGGACAGAAAAGAAATATATTATTCGAGTGAATAGTACCCCATGAATAGTACTCCGGAAATAATACCCCGATACAAAAAGTGTCCCGAATACCCGAGTGAATGATACTAGAGTGAATAGTAATCGGGTGAATAGAACTCCGTGAATAGTAACTCGTGAATAGTACTCAAACCATTTAAAAGTGCCCGAATACCCGAGAGAATAATACTAGAGTGAATAGTAATGGGTGAATAGTAATCGTGAATAGTAACTCATAAAAAAAGTACCAAAGAAAATGATATTCCCATTTGAAAGTACAAAAGAAATGATATCTCGTATTTAGTATAATATAATATCTAAAGCGCAAATGGATTTTCACCGCCATGCAGTAATCCACATGTATGATCATTTCCACAATTTAATAAGGAATGAATACAAAGGATCATTCACCATGCATGCGGTAATCCACATATATGCAAAGTTATTCCAGCGTAATAATAAAGAATGGAATAATGAAGAATTCACCATGCATGCGGTAGTCGCGTGAGACAAAAGTTATTCTAGCGAGAATAATAAAGAATGGAATAACAAATAGAATTCACTGTGCATGCTATAGGCCAGCATGCATAAAAGGTTATTCCAGCGTAATAATAAAGAATGGAATAATGAAGAATTTTACCATGTATGCGGTGACTTTGCATAGACAAAGTTATTCTAACATAATAATAAAGAATGGAATAATAACCCTTACGAGTATTGAAAGAAAATAACTCTCTTCATGAATACGAAAGAATAATACCCCTTACCCTAGAAGAAAACTGGAATAGTGTGGTAGCAGACTTCTCTTCTCATTTCTCTCTATAATTTCTCTCTATAATAATTTCTCTATAGCTTTAGTGAATTGGTGAGAAATGAAGGAAGAATGAGCTTCTATTTATAGAAAAATATAATTTCGATAATTGCACATTTTGGGGCTCGAAATATTACAGTATAATACCTTCCTCTTTTTCTTCATTTTTAATTTAGCCATCCAAGTATTATCAAACTTGCACCACCTCCCCTAATAGTAAATCATGTGAATAAATAGTAAATTATGTGACTCAATAGTTCTAAACATGTAAAAAAATTAATTATAGTATAGTACCTTCATCTATACCTCCATTTTTAATTTAGTCATGCAAGTATTATCAATCTTGCACCAACTCCCCTAATAGTAAATCATGTGAATCAATAGTACACACATGTGAACACATAGTTATAAGAATGTGAATTAATAGCAATTAATTGCTTATTTATCCGGTTAATTACCCGATTGGTCAATATAACCTATAGACATCAATTATTATCGAATTAAATGTCGATTTTCACTAACACTAATAATTCCAACACAATGGAACTATCAATTTTATCTTTAACCAACACGAACTTATTCATCATTAATATTATAATTCGCAATATTTAACAACCAGGTCATTCCCAGGAAAGAGGGGGCTTTTTGATAAGGATTTCTCCCTATTGGCGCGCAATTAGGTGACCAAACCTCTCCTTGACAGAACTTCTAGATATTGTTAATATTGCAAATAATAATATGAATAACTTTGTCATCTAAATTATTGATTTAATAATATAACATATTATGCAGATAATACTGTGACAATAATTGAATCAATAATGGGGAGATATGATGCAAAGAATTACTATAGCAATAATTGAGTATAAGCGAGTGACTTCTTACGTAAGCATCAATAATCAATATCGTGTGCTACTATGCAACTAATGCCAGCGTATTCTTGTACTTTTACTACTAGGGTAGTTCAACAGCTTTAATTCGGTAACACTTTCCGTTATAAAAGATAATTCTATCATTTTCTAACTACGATAATACTTCCATTGTGGGGTCCACCAATGATTGTGCCATCGTACGAATATTCCCTGTTAAAACGAATATTCCCCGACCAATCGAATATTTTATAACAACTTACATACTTTGCAAAAAATTTCACATATCACCCTTAACTTTAACCTTTTATCAATTTAACCATTTACAAAATAAAATAATAATTATAAGAAAATTGAATACTTTTATTTCATAAAATTCGGGGTCTTACAATCTCCTCTCCTTATGAAATTTTACCCTCGAAATTTACGTACGTACCTGGTATGCCGAATAGGTGAGGATACCTTGAATTCACTTCATATTCCAACTCTTGAGGTATAACCTTTGAGTGTAGAATATGATCCTTCATATCCAAGATTTTAACACGTATCTCATCATACATTAAATCTTATGTTATCTCGTCTAGTTCTAATTCAATAATGTGGTTCGGGTCATCCACATATTTACGTAACATCGATACGTAAAAAACGTTATGAACATGCAACATACTTGGCGGTAAAGCTATTCTATAGGCCATAGTTCCTACTCGATCGAGGATTTCAAATGGGCCAATTAAATTGAGGGTTGAGATAACACCTTCTTGAACCTTCTTCTTCACATTCATCAGCTCCGCGTCTGTAGCTTGAACAGCTTTTAACTTTATCGATTAAAGTCGATTCTACTCGTATATTTGATATCACCATATGGGTCCCTAGAGTCTTTAACTCTATCTTCATCATTTGTAAGTCGTACAAAAGGGGTCTTTGTGTTAACAATATCGCACTCGTAAACGCATACGATCTTCTACTCAACGCGTCAGCTACCACGTTTGCTTTTTTACGATGATATTGAATGGTATAATCGTAATCTTCAACAGCTCGAGCCAACGTTCTTGGCGTATGATACGTTCGTTTTGGGTGAAGAAATACTTAAGGGTTTTAGAAATGGGTTTTATACTGGGGTCAATACAAAATTCGATTTCACGCTCTAGGGGTAGGCTAAGAAGTTTTCAAGAATATGTCAGGAAATTTATTAACAATAGAAATATCATTCAAAACTGTGAATCTCATCCAAGACTTGGATAGTACATCACATTGATACCTATCAACTTGCCACCGTTATCCACGACGTCCCCTACGAAAAGTTTGGCTTCGGTGCATTCTACACAAGGAAGTAAACAACGAAAGGATCGGGGCTCTTTACTTATGGCTTGATGTGACAATGATTGACTTTAGTGGTTTGCTTGAATTCACATAACAGGTTGGTTAGGAATATGAAAGCTAACAACCTTATGAAAAGCATGATGAGTAGTTAACCAATCGATTCCTAAAATCACATCAAAGGCAATTATTTTCAAAGAGATAAGATCGACAGGTAACGTGAAAGTGTCGATTTGAATCAACAAGATTTATAAACAGTGGAGGTTATGAAGGTTTCTACTAATGAAGTTTCAACCAATAAGTCAAAGTCTAACTTCTCTAGGGACAAATTAAAATATTGAGCGCAAGCAAGAGAGATGAAAGAATGGGTAGAACCGGTATCTAATAAGGTATAAACTTCGCAAGAATTTATAATTAACTAACCCGTGCTAACTTCGTTCGGGTTACTCTCTTTTTGAGAAGTCACAAAAAATGCTCTTCTGAAACCATTGACTTTGTTTTGTCCGTATCCGCCTTTGGTGCCACCGTCCCAATTAGACTTTACTTTGGTGCACTACAAAATCGGGCTAGGCGACCTTCTTTTTCACAATTGTAACATGTTTTGGACTGCATCACGCAATTTGGACTGATATGTCCCTCCCCTCAGCATTTAAAACATACGACCAGCGGTAGTTCTCCTTCCTTTAAAATGGGTGTTGGTGCTGCTATCTTTCCATCATTATTGAACCTTCTCTTCTTGAAATTTCCACTTCTATTATCTTGGTCATGATTACCACCAGAGTGGTTATCATTCTTGGCATGATAATTTCCCCCACGATGGTTATCATTATTCCGATGGCCGTTGCCACCGGTACGATTATTATCGTGTTGTTGGCCGTTACCTTTTGGTTTGGCTGGCTCATTATCGCGCTCCAATAACTGAGCCATATTCACTACATCTGAATATAAACAAAGTTTGTTAGAAATGAGATATTGACGTATATCGGGTTTCAAACTTCTTAGAAACATCCGCGTCATTCTCTCCTCATTATCAACCAAGTGGGACGCAAACCGAGACAACTCGGCAAACTTAGCTTCGTACTGCGCCACGGTCATATTGAATGAAAATAATATTCATACGAATACGAAAAATAATATCTCTTCAGAATATGAAATAAATAATACCCCTTACCTCAGAAGAAGACTGGATACTGGAGTAGTGAAGTAACAGACTACTCTTCTTCTTTCTCCCCATAGCTTCTCTCTCTATAATTGCTCTTGTGAGTCTTAGTGAATTGGTGAGAATGAAGGAAGAATGAGCTTCTATTTATAGGAAAATATAGTTTCCATAATTGCACGTTTTGGGGCTCAAAATATTACAGTATAATACCTTCATCTTTTCCTTTATTTTTAATTTAGTCCTGCAAGTATTATCAAACTTGCACCACCTCCCCTAATAGTATATCATGTGAATCAATAGTACAATCATATGACTCAATAGTTCTATACATGTGAATAAAATAATTACAGTATAGTACCTTCATCTATACCTCCACTTTTAATTTAGTCATGCAAGTATTATCAATCTTGCACCACTACCCCTAATAGTACATACATGTGAATCAATAGTACACACATGTGAACACATAGTTATAAGCATGTGAATTAATAGTAATTAATTGCTCATTTATCTGGTTAATTACCCGATTGGTCAATATAACCTCCAGACATCAATTATTATCAAAATAAATGTTGATTTCCACTAACACTAATAATTCCCACACAATGGAACTATCAATTTCATCTTTAATCAACACGAACTTATTCATCATTAATATTATAATTCACAATATTTAACAACCAGGTCATTCCCAGGAAAGAGGGGACTTTCCGATAAGAAATTCTCCTTATTGGCGCGTAATTAGGTAACCAAACCTCTCCTTGACAGAACTTCTAGACATTGTCAATATTGCAAATAATAATATGAATAACTTTGTAGTCTCAATTATTGATTTAATAATATAACATATTATCACGGATGATCTTGTGACAATAATTGAATCAATAATATGAGAGATATGATGCAGCCATTACTGTAGCAATAATTGAGTATAACTGAGTGATTTCTTACGTAAGCATCAATAATCAAAGATACTGTACAATACCGTGTGTCACTGTGCAACCACGCATATTACTGTACTTTTATCAATCTAATCATTTACTAAATAGAATAATAATTATAAAAATTGAATACTTTCATTTCATAAAATTTGGGGTCTCACAACTACTACACAAGACAGCACACCGGATTGAATTTGAAGACTTGAAGACCAAGGGCATGGTCTCATCTTCCTGACTTCGCACAACCTCTAATCCCATGTCATTTGTGTAGCTCTCGACAATAGCACTCTGTAAAAGGTCTTATAAACCTCAATCGGAGGCCCAGATTGAAGTTCTGAAAGTTCAAACAGACAACACGTTGCATGAGTGCACGTACTTCGAGATGGCGGGACCTGCGGAGCCTTGGGCACCCCGTGCAGCCGCAGGTGCACCTGCGACTCCCCCCCTCTATAAATAGAGGGCTTGGGGTGGCCATTTTGTAAGGAAAATGGCGATGAAGCCCTGTCCAATTTGCTCTGTACACACTATAAACTGAGTGCTTTCTAATTTTAAACACTTGTGAGCTCATATATTGCTATATTTTTACCGGTGGGAACCGAGTGTTCATCCATTTAAAGCTATAGAAGTCTTCTTTGGAAGTCCACTGTAAGCCTTCTTACACCTTTCAAAGCCTTTTCTCCATATTTTGCACACACCGTTCTTCACGTTGAGAGTCGTGTTGCGTGTGTATGCCCGAACTTCGGTCCGTGGCTTTTTATTTCATTATATATATATATATATATATGGACTAACATTATCGAGTTATACCTCGATTGAGCCTGGACTCACGTCCGGAGCGTTTATTGCTTATATATATATACTTATATATAAACTGTGGTCGAACTCTATTCGATGAGCCTGGATTTATATCCAGAGTGTTTATTACTTATATATATATATATAAATTGTTTTTGAACTCTGTTCGATGAGCCTGAATTTTATATCCGGAGCGTTTACTGCTTTTATATATATTATACCCATCAAACTCTGTTTGATTGAGCACAGATATAATATCCGGTCGTTATCGCTTTTTATATATATATATATATATATATATATATATATATATATATATATATATTTACATTTTACCGATCCTGGAGTTTACTTCGTGGCCTTTTATTGCTTTATTTACATTTCGTCCCGCCTAGAGTTTACTTCGTGGCGGTTGATCGTTTTTACTGCTTTATTCACATTTCGTCCCGCCTGGAGTTTACTTCATGGCGGTTGATCATATTTACAACTTTATTTATATTTTTAATCCCCCATAGAGGTGTTTCGTGGTGGTTGATCATGTCTCTCTATATATATTTACCGCTTTTATATATTTACATTTCCATTCCCCCATGGAGGTGCTTCGTGGTGGTTGACAGTCTATATATATATATATATATATATATAGCTTTTATACAAATTGCTACATCATGTGATTCTAGGAACATGTGATCACAGATTCAGTCTCCTGAATCTAGATTCGGTTCCCGTGATGGACATTTTGGGCTATAAATAGCTTGTACATTATTCACGGTATTTGAATTTCCTTAGATGGCTCTCATGACCACAAGGAGTTCGGCACTGCTATGTATATTATTTTTCTCAAAGATGCTTCACATATCAAAAATAAAAGTAATTAAGCCGAACACTTAATAAAATGGAAGTATCAAAGGCCTCAATTACTATTGAGCATAAAGGTTTGAAAAACCTCTTTTACAAAACATCACTCCTATATCTTGTTAAAACTGAATTTTTACACAAATTCAAACCCTTTGTATATAGGTGAGAACAAGGCATAGCAGTACTTCCAAATAATTGCACATTGATCCATACACACATTCATATAACAGTTTAATTGAAAATTGGCGGTCACCATGGTAACACGGATGTCGGGGGGTGCCTAACACCTTCCCTCCGCATAAGCAAGTCCCTGGACCCTAATGAATCTCAGTTTCACAGACCAGTTTAGCAGTGTTACATCGCGTGGTCAATGTGCAAACCTTTTCTCAGTTGAGTTGGTGCAACCATTTAAAAATACCAACTGGCGACTCTTATAATCCAATCGTCGATATATACATGTCGGACCTTTTCACAACTTGTTTTTTTCAAATAAATCTCACTTAACATGAGAACACCAAAAGACAAGAACAGAATAAGGACAGTAAAAATCCCGACATCGACAAGATTATTCACGAGACAACTTAAAATAATTTTGTGTTATGTTTGTTTTGTCTATAATTATTTAAAAGATTAGATAAAAATTTACCGTTTAGACTATTATACCATTGCCACAAATAACAAATATATCGTATTCTCATTAGTTTGAGTATAGATGGATATGATAAGATATATCTATAATACTCGGAAAAAAATAATAATAAATAAATAAATATTAAATAATAAAAATTATTTTGTTTTAAAACATATTAATTGGACTTTGTCATTTATTTAGGTCAAACTAGTTATTTAATTTATGTGGGCTAATAAATATTAATAAGTGATGGATAAATTAAATTGGTAAAATTGGACTTTAAACTAAGTAGGTCTAATTGATAATTATGTAATTTTAAAATCCTATTAAAATTTGGAGAGTTAATAAATATATTATTTAATAAAATATATTTTTAAGTGAATAAATAATTAAACCTAATTTTACTTCCATTATACGAACCGAGGGAAAAGAGAGGAAGAGAGAGGCGACGGCTCAAGACGGAAGAGGAATTAACCATCAATAGTGGGAATCAATTCAGGTTAGTATATTATGGTTTGAGAATCACTCTTATAGTATATTTTCCTTGAGTATTTGTATAATGATGGATGAATATTAAGTAATATAAATATGTAAGTACATGTAAGATAACTATGAAGAATTTTTCCGAATCAGTTATAAAAGAGTTCTGCAATTATATGTCTAATAATCTAATAAGTATCAATCAGGGAGGGAATTGTCCGACTAAAATAATGAAAATATTGAAAGTGACTTCATATTTGCAAGAGTTGTTTAATTGCTATATATAATAAGTTATGTGTTGTTTGTTAGCTAATATATAACATATACATATAATGTTTGATGTATAATCATGATCAATGGGAATGGAGGCTTAATTATATTACTAAATGGAATCACAGAAGACTAATAGAAGTGGTTTAATTAGTATACATGTATTTGTATAATATTTAGATAAGTAATTAAATTTAATGTTAAGATTATAAAAGCTATGCTGGAAATTTTGCATAATGAACTAATTCATTCTGTTGATGATAGTAATAAAATTTGTCTGCTAATAAATTTAATTGTATTAATAATTAAATGATTAATGGTAATATATATATATATATATATATATATATATATATTTATAAGTGTACTTATATTTATTATTATTTTGTTTAAGTAGTTCGAACGGAAGGAATTTAACGAACTATATTGGGATTATAATTTTGGGTATTACATTGCTTAATCCAGGTACGGATTTCGTACTCATTCAGTGTTACTCTTAAATTTTAGTTTGTTCGTTTTGCTTCTCGTTTTGATTTCGAATATTGTCTTGATACCTTGATCATAATGAAGTTCATATGATAGTTTATTTTGATCTTTAGAATATCATATCTTGTACTCTTTGAACTCGTTTATCATGTTTCATATTTATTTTGATTTTTCGTAGTGATGTTCATGTTAGTATATTTTTAGAGACTTGTGTTGATGATTCGTTCGATTTAACATGTACACATTAGAACCCCCTTGTGTTGATATTGTGTCGCATGTTTTGTGACATTGTATGTTTGTTAGAATACCGTATGGTATACCTGAGCTATAACCACCTGTGGGGGTACCACAAGCATGTCCTCTTAGCACCGAGGCATGACACCTTCCGTACCGGTGTGATCAGTCCATGGTGTCTCCATTTTGTACTTTGGTGGGAGTTGGCCACTTGGAGTTTTATTGTGGTAGGCGTATGGGTTGACCCTAGTTTTCTGTTCTGTTCTACGGAATGGTGATGTTTGTGTCAAACACACCTTCCGATTTTGCATACATTTCGATTCGCGGCCCAATGTGTGTAACTTGCATGTGTGGCATTATTTGATTTGTCTGTGTGATATTATTTAACTTGCCTGTGTGGCAAGTTATATTTCAGTTTTGTTCTGAGCTCGGTATGAAATAACACCCAACCATTTGGTTTAGCCTATTATTTCATTTTTTTTGTTCGTTTCATTTCAATTTGTTTCGTTTCAGTTCAGCTCAGTTCATTTAATTGAATTAATTATTTCATTTCATTATTCTTTTATTCTATATCCGTACTGGGAATTTGACTCATGTTGTGTTTTTCTTCTGGTAGGTAATCAGGGGAATCAAGGGAAAGTGTGACGAGAGCTCCCTTTTATCCAAATGATTTAGATATATTATGTTTAGATTGTGATATATTAGTTTGTTCGGAATTGTAATAATTATTTTAGATTGTGATTTCAGGCATTTTGATATTTTTTTATGGTACATTGACTTGTGGTATTAATCAGATACTAAGACTATTCTTTTGTGGCTTTGAGCCTTGCTATTGAATTCATTAGTTTTGTTGTGTTTTAAGTAACCTCTCTATCTATTTTGAAAAGGGGATGTTACAAAGTTGGTATCATAGCTTAGGTTCTTTCTTGTAGAAAACCTATATAGGGTGTTACAACGTACGAGGAGGTACCTGTCAAGATTTTGGATAGGAAGGAGCATGTCCTACGCACAAAGGTCATACCACAAGTCTAAGTTTTATGGAGTAACCATGTTATTGAGAAAATGACCTGGGAGTTAGAAACGGAAATGAAAGCGAGGTATCCTCACCTTTTTAAAACACCAGGTACGTACGTCAATTTCGAGGACGAAATTTCCTAAGGAGGGGAGGTTGTAAGACCCCAACTTATTATTAAATGAAATTGAATTTCCTCTATTTATTATTTTAAAATAGTAAGGGTTGATTTGATTAATGTTGTTAGTTATGGGTAAAATGCGCAAATATCTTAAATAAGCAAGTGGTTATAAAATATTCATTATTATTTGGGAATATTCGTTTGGTCGTGAAATATTCTTACCGTCGGGGAATATTAAATTTACCTGCCAGTAGCCTTGTGTGGGCCCCATAACAAAAGCGATTGGATGAAGAAAATGACAAGTATAAGTTTTTATAAATAACTATAGCGTAGTTATTCAAGATTAACACTATTGAAATACCCTATTGGTTAAACACACGATACATTACAGTATTGCACCAATTATTGATTCTTACGTAAGAAGGCACTACTCAATAATTGTTATAGTAATTACTGTTCAATATTTTATTTTATTGATTCAATAATTACTACGTTTATATTTTATATTATTGTTGTTTCAATAATTGTCACTACATAGTATTTTCCATTATCAGATCAATAATTCATATTATTTGAATAATATTATTAGATAGCATTATTGAAAATGTCTAGAAAGTTCTGTCTAAAGAGAGGTTTGGTCACCTAATTGCGCGCAAGTAAAGAGAAATCCTTATTAAAAAGGCCCTCTTTCAAGAGCTACCGATTATCGAGATTGTGATTCTGTAATATTATTTATGAATAATTAATTATTGATTTATATGATAAGAAAAATATTCATCTTATGTGGATATAGATGAAAAAAAAAATTAATGTGACAATTGTTGAAAATTGATATTTTATCTTTTCTGATAAAATAATTCATTTAAATATATTATTATATTATAATAATATAATAATGGTGATATTTTACAATGAATGTGTGATATATGAATAAATGAGGAGGAAGAGTATTTTTGTTACAAAAAATGTTTAAAACATGTTAAACATGTTCGTGGACCCCATTTTGATTTGAAATTTGATTATAGCTATGCAAAATCGTCTGCAGTATGTGAATTTGATCGATTTTACGCTTGGAATTTGGAAAAACTTAAACTTACAAAGTTGTAGAGAATTGACCAAAATTCACATACGGACGATTTTACAGGCTATAATCAAATTTTAGTTAAAAATGGGGCCCACCAACATGTTTAACATGTTTTTAGCATTTATTGTAATAAAAATACTTTTCCTCCTTTTTTATTCATATATCACACATTCATTGTAAAAATATCACCATTATTATATTATTATAATATAATAATATATTCAAATGAATTATTTTATTAGAAAAGATAAAATATCAATTTTAATTCAACAATTGTCACTTTTCTAAAAATTCCTCCATTTCTATCCACATAAATAAATATTTTCCTTATCATATAAATCAATAATTAATTATTCATAAATAATATTACAGAATCACAATAATGATAACCAGGTCGTTCCAAGGAAATAGGGGGCTTTTCAATTAGGTGACCAAACCTCTCTTTAGACAGAATTATAAAAGGTGAGGCCCACATATGATGATGACATAGGTAGGGCCCACGTGTGTTGAAAAATGTTTTGGTGGGGGGTGGTCACGGGAAAAATGAAATGGGATGGCAGGTTATATATATATATATATATATATATATATATATATATATATATATGTGTGTGTGTGTGTGTGTGTGTGTGTATATATATATATGTTATAAGTTTTGATTTTTTATGAAAAATAGAATATATTATATTTTATTATGAATAGTGTTTGCATAGTAAAATTATACGAAAATAAAAAAATTTCCGTGAGTTGCAACTGTTCGTCCGTGATTCTAAAATTCAAATAGTATCCTTTTCATTCTCCTATAAATAGGATGCTTAGTTAGAATTGAAAATCACACCAGAATCAGAGAATTCTTCTTCTATAATATTGAGCGTATTTCTTTCGAGTTTTAAGAAGCTTTGAGTGTAGAAAATAGTGAAAGTTTTTTTCAAGAATATCCCCGCTATACCAGTTGGAATACTCTCCTTTTTAAGGTAAGGGATATTATTTTTGTTCAATACTCGTTAGAAATAATATTTTCTTCCATACTTTGTAGTATGTAAGTAATATTATTTTATTTCAGATTCCGAATTCTATACTCATTTTGTTAAGTTTTGGCTTCTATACTACATGAAATTAGTAGAATATCTTTGATATTTGCGCTTCATCCAATATCTTTTCATGAAAATATTATTCTGAGTATTCTTTATAAGTTTTAACTTTTTCATGCCGAAGTACTATTCATATGGTACTATTCCCGAAGTACTATTCATGGGGTACTATTCACTCAGTTACTATTCACTCGGGGTACTATTCATGATAAAAATTGATTTCTTTTTGGTCCAAATCATTTTTGATACAATATTATTCTTGAATTTTACTCCACAAAGCAGTATCATGTTGACAATTTGGACATTATTGAATTCTGGATAAATTAACTTATAAATCTTTAAAAATTTATCATTTTCTTTCTTTTAATTGAATTCTTATATCATTGTCATCATCCTCATGCTTATATTGTAATGAAAGTCATCTGTGGCTTACGTGCATAGATGGACTATTCATTGATATGATTATGATCAGGGATTATTCGGTATAATCATGACCGTAATGTTACAAATGATGTGGTAAAAGTCCTCATTGACCCGTAGTGCATTGATGGACAGTTGTTGACATGATCATGACCATTGATGATTACACGAATATCCTTGGCCTGTGGTGCATGGATAATTCATGGACGTGATACTAATGAATATCCTTGGCCTATAGTGCAGGGATAATTCGATGATGTGGTTTATTTATTAAGCTGAGTCTCAGCGATAAAATTGATAATTAACTTTTTAAATCATATAAGATAGTACATATCATGCTCTACTTGACTATAGATTGCTTATTCCGTTGCAGTTAAACTTGATGTTTATTGTATTTTATCAGTTTAACACTGTTGAAGGCTAATGATAATTTATTCTGCATTATCTTAGTCATAATATTTCTTACTGGGCTAGTTGAGCTCACCTTTTTACGTTCATTGTTCTCTTCAGGAAATGAGAACGTAACCGAGACTAATCGGGGAATGGACTGACGGTCCGAGATGGTTGTTTTAGTAGTCCTCATTATTTATTGTGATAATAAATGTAATGAGGATTGAATTTGAGTTTGGATATTGTCTATGAGATAATATTTGTTGTAAAACTCCCAGCTCATGTTGTATAATTAAGTTTGTATTTGAATTATGTACCATGTATTTGGCGAGTCAGAATGGGTGATGTATACCTATTTTGGGGGCGTCACAGTTAGTGTCAAAGCTTAGGGATATGATCCCTGGCTGATAAGTGAGACTAGAACTAGGAGGGGAGAGATGGGTAATTCCTTTTCTAGTATGACCTACCTAAGCTTATTTGTTATTTGATTGGTTGGTCAGAATATATGGTTATTATGTGGTATGTCAATTAACCCTTTTTTTGTTGCAGTATTTGAAAATGACATCCGAGAATGTTGAGATAAGGAATGGAGCACAGGAGACCATTGAGTCACCACAGATCAATAACCTTGATAATGTGCATCAAGAAGGCAATAATCCTCAGGTGAACAACAACACTGACCAAATGATGAACGATGAAATTTTCAGAGGCTTCCTGTAATTCATGCAAAATCAGGCGAGAGAAACTCCTGTCCAAAATGCAGGTAAAAACACTGGCAATACATGGATGGTCACCGCTAAGCAGTTCAAAGAGCTAGGACCACCAGAGTTTTGGGGAAAGCCAGAACCACTCAAAGCAGAGACGTGGATAAAGCAGATCACCAAGATATTTGATATCTTGGGATGCTCCCAGGAGCAAAAGGTTCCCTTTGCCACCTTCATGTTTAGAGGAGAGACAGATTCCTGGTGGGAATCAGTAAAACGTACTCAGCTTGCCGCACTCAAAATATCTTGGGAGAAGTTCCAAGAACTGTTCAACGACAAGTAATTTCCCAAAAGTATTCGTTACCTGAAGGAGGTGGAGTTCATCAAGCTAGAGCAAAAAAATATTACCGTGTCGCGGTATGAGGCTAAGTTTGCCGAGTTGGCCTGGTTTGCATTCCATTTGGTTGATAATGAGGAGAGAATGAAGCGAATGTTTCTACGAAGTTTGAAACCCAAAATACGTTAATACCTCATTTCTCACAAATTGTGTTTGTATTCAGATGTTGTAAATAGGGCTCAGTTATTGGAGCGCGATAATGAGTCAACCAAACCAAGAGAGAGCAGCCGGCAAAATGATAATTAGTGGTAGCCGTCATCGAAGCGGTGACAACAAACGTGGACGGAATAAATATGCCTGAAATGGTAACCACTTCGGTGGTAATCATGGCCAAGATAATAGGAGTGGAAATTTCAAGAAGAGGAGATTCAATAATGATAGAAAGAAGTCAGCACCAGCAAACCGTTGTTAAGGAAGGAGAATGACCACCGATCGTATGTTATAAATGCGGAGGGGAGGGACATATCAGTCCAAACTGTACGCAGCAGTCCAAAGCATGTTATAATTATGGAAGAGAATGTCACTTAGCCCGATTTTATCGTATAGTAAACCCAAGTCCAGCTGGGATGGAGGCATCAAAGGCCGTCCCAGAGAAGTCAAAGCCGGTAGTTTAAGGGAGAGCGTTTGTCATGACCTACCAAAAAGCGAGGAATTCGAACGAGGTTATCACGGGTAACCTAATCATAAACTCTAACGAAGTCTATACCTTATTTGATACCAGTTCTACCCATTCTTTTGTTTCTCCTACTTGCGCTCAACATTTAAATTTAACTCCGGAGAAATTAGACTTTGACTTATCTGTTGAAACTCCGTTGGGAGAAACCTTCATTACATCCACTGTTTATAAGTTTTGTTTGGTTCAAATCGGTACCCATACATTACCTGTTGATCTTATCTCTTTGAAATTACTTGCATTTGATGTGATTTTAGGGATTGATTGGTTAACTACTCATTATGCAAAAATTAATTGTTTTCGTAAGGTTGTTAGCTTTCATATTCCTAACCAACCTATTGTGCGAATTTAAGCAACCAAACCATTAAAGTCAATCATTGTCATCTCAAGCCATAAAGTTATTCGTTTATTGAAAAACGATGTCAAGCTTTCTTAGCTTATGTCACAGATTTAACAAAAATACGTCAGTTTTGAATGATATTTCTATTGTTAATAAATTTCTTAACGTATTCCCTGAAGAACTTCCTGGCCTTCCCAAGGTTTCTCAAGGCATAAATGCGATTTGGGTCATTGTCGATAGATTGACTAAGTCAACTCATTTCTTACCTATACGAGTAACTTATTCACTTGAAAGTCTTGCTCGTATTTACATAAATGAGATTGTAAGACTGCATGGTATGCCAGTATCCATAGTTTCTGATCGAGACCCATGATTCACTTCACGATTTTTGGTTAGTTTGCAAAACGCTATGGGCACGGATTTACGATTTAGTTCAGCATATCATCCTCAAACGGATGGGTAGTCGGAGAGGACTATTAGAATTGAGGATTTATTAAGATTCTGTGTCCTTGACTTCAAAGGAAGTTGGGACAAGTTCTTGCCATTAATGGAATTCTCCTACAACAACAGTTATCAAACAAGTATCGGCATGGCTCCATTCGAGGCGTTGTATGGACACAAGTGTCGTTCTCCAGTATACTGGGATGAGGTGGGTGAAGCAACATTGTTGGGACCGGAATTGGTACGCATGACTACGGAAAAGATCCAAATGATCCGACAACGTATAAAAACCTCACAAGATCGATAAAAGAGTTATGCTGATCTTCATCGAAAGGACGTGGAATTCAATGTTGGAGATCATGTGTTGTTACGTGTTGCTCCATGGAAAGGAGTTACGAGATTTAGAAAGAAAGGAAAGCTCAATCCTAGATTAATTGGCCCATTCGAAATACTCGATCGAGTAGGAACTGTGGCCTATAGACTCGCCTTACCGCCAAGTATGTCTCGTGTTCATAACGTTTTTCAAATATCTATGTTACGTAAATATGTGGAAGACCCGAACCACATTATTGAGTTAGAACCGGACGAAATAGCAGAAGATTTAACGTATGAAGAGGTACCTGTTAAAATCTTGGATAAGAAGGAACACATTCTATGCTTCAAGGTTATACATCAAGTCAAAGTTTTGTGGAGAAACCACGATGTTGAGGAAATGACCTGGGAGTTAGAATCTAAAATGAAATCAAGGTGTCCTCACTTCTTCGACATATCAAGTACGTACCCCAATTCCGAGGACAAAATTTCATAAAAAGGGGAGGTTGTAAGACCCCAACTTTCATAAATAAAGATTAATTTATCTCGAAATATATTTTTGAATATTATGGTGTGGATTTGATATAATGTTATAGTTGTGGGTAAAATTTATAAATTTTTCAAAGTATGCAAGTTGTTATAAAATATTCGATTGGTCGGGGAATATTCGTTTTAACAGTGAATATTCGTAGTACTCAAGACAATAATTAAGTGGACTCCACAACGTAATTATTATTTGAGTTAAAAATGACAAAATATCTTTTATAAAAATAACGGCGAAATTTTTACCGTTAACTGTTTGAAATACCGGTGATGAAAAGTCTGATGTCTGGCATGTGGTTGCATATAAGAGTAGCGGTATTGATTATTGATGCTTACGTGAGAAGTCACTCAGTTTTATTCAATTATTGTTATAGTAATTGTTGCATAGTATCTCACGTTATTTGATTCAATTATTGTTGTAATATTTTATATATTATTAAATCAATAATTGAGATGACAAGTTATTCATATTATTATCTACATAATTAATCATGTCTAGAAAGTTCTGTCGAGGAAAGGGGTTTGGTCACCTAATTGCGCGCCAATAGAGAGAAATCCTAATCGGAAAGCCTCTTCTTTCCCGGGAACGATCTGGTTGTTAATATTGTGAGTTATAGTAATGATGAATAAATGTTGTTAAAAAATATTGTGGGGATTTTTATGAAGTATTTGTGGTAAATTTTGCTTATTATTTGGACCCCCACTTACCCATTTTTCAGAATAATCGCTAGAAAGTTATTCATTATAAGTGGTGGAGCCCACATATGATGATGCATAGGTGGGGCCCACGTGTGTTGAAAAATATTTTGGTGGGGGTGGTCACGGAAAAAATGAAATGGGATGGCAGGTTGTATATATATATATATATATATATATATATATATATATTATAAGTTTTGTTTTTTTATGAGAAATAGAATATATTATATTTTATTATGCATAGTGTCTGCATAGTGTTTGCATAGTAAAATTATATGAAAATCAGAAAATTTCCGTGAGTTGCAACTGTTCGTCAGTGATTCTAAAATTCAAATAGTATCCTTTCCATTCTCCTATAAATAGGATGCTTAGTTAGAATTGAAAATCACACCAGAATCAGAGAATTCTTCTTCTATAATATTGAGCGTATTTCTTTCGAGTTTTAGGAAACTTTGAGTGTAGAAAACAATGAAAATTTTCTTCAAGAATATACTCGCTATACTAGTTGGAATACTCTCCTTTTTAAGGTAATGGATATTTTTTTTGTTTAATACTCGTAAGAAATAATATTTTCTTCCATACTCTGTAGTATGTAAGTAATATTATTTCGCTTCGCAATTCAATTCTATACTCATTTTGTTAAGTTTTGGCTTCTATACTCCATGAAATTAGTAGAATATCCTTGATATTTGCGCTTCATCCAGTATGTTTTCATGGAAATATTATTCTGAGCATTCTTGATAAGTTTTAACTTTTTCATGCCGAAGTACTATTCACGAGATACTATTCTCAAAGTACTATTCACGGGGTACTATTCACTCAGTTACTATTCACCCGGGGTACTATTCATGACAAAACTAGATTTCTTTTTGGTCTAAATCATTTTTGATACAATATTATTCTTGAATTTTACTCCACAAAGCAGTATCATGTTGACAATTTAGACATTATTAAATTCTGGATAAATTAAATTATAAATCTTTAAAAATTTATCATTTGCTTTCTTTTAATTGAATTCTTATATCATTGTCATCATCTCCATGCTTATATTGTGATGAAAGTCACCTCTGGCTTACGTGCATAGATAGATTGTTGATTGATATGATTATGACCAGGGATTATTCGGTATAATCATGACCGTAATGTTACAAATGATGTGGTAAAAGTCCTCATTGGCCCGTAGTGCATTGATGAACAGTTGTTGGCATGATCATGTCATTGATGATTACACGAATATCCTTGGCCCATGGTGCATGTATAATTTGTGGACGTGATACTAATGAATATCTTTGGCCTATAGTGCAGGGATAATTTGATGATGTGGTTTATTTATTAAGTTGAGTCTCAGCGATAAAATTGATGATAAACCTTTTAAATCATAGAAGATAGTAGATATCATGCTCTACTTGACTCCTCTAATGGATTGCTTGTTCCGCTGCAGTTAAACTTGATGTTTATTTTGTTTTATTAGTTTAACACTGTTGAAGACTAACGATAATTTATTCTGCATTATCTTAGTCATAATATTTCTTACTAGGCTAGTTTAGCTCACCCTTTTGCTTTCATTGTTCTATTTAGAAAATGAGAACGTAGCCGGGACTAGTCGAAGAATGGAGTGACGGTCCGAGATGGTTGTTTTAGTAGTCCTCATTATTTAGTGTGATAATAAATGTAATGAGGATTGAATTTTAGTTTGGATATTTTCTATGAGACAATATTCATGTAAAAACTCTCAGCTCATGTTGTATAATTAAGTTTGTATTTGAATTATGTACCATATATTTGGCGACTCAGAATGGGTGATGTATACCTATTTTGGGGGCGTCACACTTTGAACTCATTTATCATGTTTAATATTTATTTTGATTTTTCGTAGTGATGTACATGTTAGTATATTTTTGGAGACTTGTGCTGATGATTCGTTCGATTTAACATGTACACGTTAGATCCCCCTTGTGTTGATACTGTGTCGCATATTTTGTGATATGATATTTTTGTTAGAATACCGTAGGGTATACCTGAGCTATAACCACCTGTGGGGGTACCACAGGCACGTCCTCTTGGCACCAAGGCATGACACCTTCCGTGGCGGTGTAATCAGTCCACGGCGTCTTCGTTTTGTACTCCGGTAGGAGTTGGCCATTTGGTGTTTTGTTGTGGGAGGCGTATGGGTCGACCCTAGTTTTCTATTTTATTCTGTTCTGCGGATTGGTGATGTTTGTGCCAAACACACCTTCCGATTTTACATACATTTGGATTCACGGTTTAATGTATGTGACTTGCCTATGTGGCATTATTTAATTTGCCTGTGTGGCATTATTTGACTTGCCTGTGTAGCAAGTTATATTTCTGTTTTGTTCTGAGCTCGGTATGAAATAACACCCAACCATTTGGTTCAGCCATTATTTCGTTGTGTTAGTTTTGTTCGTTTCGTTTCAGTTCATTTAATTGAATTAATTATTTCATTTCATTATTCTTTTATTCTATATCCGTACTGGCCATTTGGCTCATGCTGTGTTTTTCTTTCGGCAGATAATCAGGGGAATCAAGGGCAAGTGTGACGAGAGCTCCCTTTTATCCAAATGATTTAGATATATTATGTTTAGATTGTGATACATTAGTTTGTTCGGAATTGTAATAATTATTTTAGATTATGGTTTGAGGCAGTTTGATATTTTTTCATGGTTGACTTGTGGTATTAATCAAATATTAAAACTATTTTTTTTTGTGGCTTTGAGCCTTACTATTGAATTCATTAGTTTTGTTATATTTTAAGTAACTTCTCTTTCTATTTCGGAAAGGGGGTGTTACATATCAGTTACTTTAAATAAAGTTAATTGTTATTTTATCTAGTCGCAAATAATAGAAATTATAATACCTATTTGAGCATGAGATTAAATAGTCCACTTTTTTAAATTATTTTATTATCCCAAGATTAATAGTTCTAAGTTTATTTTTAAAAGCAAACAAGTAATTTCAAATTAATAGTTCAATTTTAAATGTTATTTTTATAAACAAACATGTAAATTAGGTGGCGCATCATTTAGATTTGTCAAATAAAAGTATAACAGATGCGCGTTATATTTTATTATATGTACTTAATCTATAAAATTATAAATAAAGCAATCGGATATATGTAAAATATTTTTTGTTTTTAAATTATATGATTATTATTAATTTTTAAATTAATTTGAGATATTTTTATACTTAAAATTAAGATAATTTATTAAAAATTATGAAATTATAAATCTTACAATAAATAATATTTTTAGATAATTATAATAATGATAATTGTATCGACTAAAACTAATAAAAATTATGTCAATTTTAGATTTAAAAATATGTTAAATTAATTTTAAAAACACTATCTCTGTCATTCTAAGACTCAAACAAAGTGAAAATTAAAAGTTCAAAATTTATTAATTTTATAAAAGATAAATTATAAAACTGTCGCTTATATTGAAACTGAATTGCAATATAAATGTTAATATTTTAATTCTAATAATATGACACCTAATATTTTAATTTTTTGTAAAATTGTCATTTATTTGATAAAAATAGAAAATTGATATTTTTACAAGGAAAATTAGTAGTTCCACAACTCTTCTCACATGAATAAGAAATAGGTCCCACATTCTTGTAAGTAAAGTCTTGTAGAAATATCAAATTTTCTCTAGAGAAATAATAATTTCCTAAAAATAAATTAATAATGTACATATAAGGTGAATGTTTAAAGGGTAAAATAGTCTACTTGTATACTAAATAAAAGGGTAAAACTTTTAGCACAATAAAGAAAGAAAATGCCTAGTGTACCCCTTAAACCCCACCTGATATAATAATATACATATAAGGTGAATGTTTTTATTAATGATTGTTTTAACATTTCACTCATTTATTAAGTAAGGATATTTTATGAACGGTGTTTTTAGCATTTCACTATTTTCATTAATAATTGTTTCGAGTCTTTTGACATTTCATCAAAATTAATAATTTGTTATGAACGTGATTCCCTCCTCAGGAGGGAACCTTCTTCTTCTCTTTTTTTATCTCCTCCCGTGACTCTCCATCTTTTCCTTTGTTCTTTTCCTCACCCGTGAATCCTTCCCCTCTCCCGTGACTCCTCTTCTTTCCCTATATAAATGGAAGGATACTGAAGGAAAAAAAAAGAATAAGAAAAACTTCTCTGAAGGTTTCTCTCTCCTTTTCTCTTACTTATTCTCTCTAAATTTATGCAGCAATTATAAGAGTATCTTTCTATACTTTGCTAAAGTTTTATAACACGTTATCAAAGACGAAGCTCTAAACCAACTCGAGACGGTAAAATTAAATTCTTGCAATTTATTATTATACTACTTGGTTTGGCTATGCCACCAATAGTATAATGTTATTCTTTATAATTGGCTTTTTCTGCTTTATTATATTCTTTTTTAACCTGTCACATTATATTTATGTTTTGTTATTTCATTCTTTATTATTCTGTTGGAATAACCTATCTATGCGAACTACCGCATGCCGGGTGAAGATCCATTTGCATTATGCTAATAACATAAATATAAAATATTTATATTTGCATTTTATCACCACTTGAGGTCGTGACTTAGTTTATTTTCGCTATATCATACATGCAATTATTTATTATTTTAATAAATAATAATATTGTGTTTTAACCCAGAATAGATGGCAAACTTGGCAAAAATAGATTTTTCTATTTTGAAAATCTCTGGAGATAGCTATTTGGCTTGGGCACTTGATGCAGAATTGCACCTTAGTGCAAATGAGTTAGAAAAGACCATTGAATCAGAAAATACAGCTACTTCAGTACAAAATGCAAAAGCCATAATTTTTCTTCGTCACCATATTGATGAAGGATTAAAGACTGAGTATTTAACAGTCAAAGATCCTTTGTCTTTATTGACACAACTGAAGGAAAGATTTGACCACCAAAAATTGGTTGTTCTTCCTAATGCCAAATTTGAGTGGCTTAATTTAAGGTTACAAGATTACAAATCAATTACGGAATATTGTTCCAATATTTATAAAATAACCTCTACTTTGGCTTTATGCAGAGATCTAGTTTCTGAAACCCAAATGTTAGAGAAAACGCTCTCAACTTTTCATCCCACCAACATGATTCTGTCGCAACAATATAGACAGAGTAAGTTCACAAAATTCAGTGACTTGTTGTCTATCCTTCTTGTTGCAGAAAAGAATAATGAATTGTTGTTGAAAAACCATCAAGTACGGCCAACGGGTGCTACCCCATTGTCAGATATTAACAGCACGTCATTCCAGCAGAATAAAAGTGACAATAGATGGTCATATAATAAGAAGTCTTGGGGACGAAAGAATAAACGAGGCCATCATAACAACAAATTCCAGAACCGCGACAATATAGGCCACCAAAAGTGGCAAGTGTCTAGGTCGATCGGGTAAAAATAAAGAAAATACAACACCGATAAAGAACAAACCAGATGTTTGTTTTAGGTGTGGGATGAAAGGGCATTGGTCACGTACCTGTCGTACGCCGAGGCATCTGGTTAATTTATTCCAAGAGTCTAAAAAGAACAAATTAGTGGAGGCTGAAACAAACTTTGTTAATCATCAATTGAATATTGTTGATGTTCCACCAATGACCAACAATGAGGAAAAGGTTGTTGATATTACTGAACCTTCTGAAAGTATCTTTAGGAATATCGTTTAATTTCTTGTTTTAATTAAACAACCTGCATGTATAATATTATTAGTTTTCGTTCTATATGTGATGTGTGTTTATCATGAATAAAATTATATATGAAATATAACTTTTCTTATTTATGTTTTTTTTATATGTGTCAGACCATCTTTAATGGATATGGAGGATATATGTTTAGCAGACAGTGCAACAACTCATATAATCCTTCAAAGTGAGAAATATTTTTCACAACTAATCAAAACTAAGGGAAATATAGGAACTATTTTTGTCACATCAAATTTAATCGAGGGATTTGGAAAAGCTAGTTTCATGCTACCAAATGAGACACAAATTTTTATCAAAAATGATCTATATTCTAGTAAATCAAGAAGAAATTTGCTTAGTTTTAAAGATATTCAACTAAATGGTTTTCACATTGAAACAACCAATGAGAATAATAATGAATATCTTCTCATCACTTCTACTATTTCTGGAAAAAAGAATATCCTAGAAAAACTTCATTCAATTTCTTCTGGATTATATACTATGAAAATTAGAGCAATTGAGTCTCATACTGTTATGATTCCAAAAATCCTAGATCCCAAATCCTTTATGCTTTGGCATGAAAGACTCGGTCATCCAGGTACTTCTATGATGCGTCGTATTATTAAAAATTCTACTGGTCATCCTCTAAAAAATAAGAAGGTCTTTCCTAGTAGTGAATTTCCTTGTGTTGCGTGTTCTCGAGAAAAATTAATTGTTCGACCATCACCAGTAAAAGTTTATAAAGAAGCCCCAAAATTCTTAGAGAGAATTCAAGGAGACATTTATGGACCTATTCACCCATTGTCTGGCCCATTTCGATATTTCATGGTTTTAATAGATGCTTCAACTAGATGGTCTCATGTTTGTCTTCTCTCTTCTTGAAATTTTTCCTTCTCAAAACTTTTTGCTCAAATAATCAAGTTACGGGCTCAGTTCTCGGATCATCCAATCAAATCAATTCGAATCGATAACGCAGCTGAATTTTCATCAATGACTTTTAATGATTTTTGTATGACTATTGAAATTTCCATTGAGCATTCCGTTCCTCATATTCATACACAAAATGGCTTAGCTGAATCTTTAATAAAAAGACTTCAACTAATTGCACGACCATTAATGTTAAGGGCTAACTTACCTACCTCAGTTTGGGGTCATGCAATTCTTCATGCTGCAGCCATCATTCGAGTAAGACCAACGGCTCTTCATAAATTTTTTCCTCTACAGTTAGTTCTTGGACAGACACCCAACATATCACACTTTTGATTTTTTGGAAGTGCAGTATATGTTCCAATTGTACCTCCACAAAGAACTAAAATGGGAGCCCGACGAAGAATATGTATTTATGTTGGTTTTGATTCTCCTTCTATTATCAGATATCTTGAGCCTTTAACTGGAGATGTTTTTACTGCACGTTATGTAGATTGTCATTTTGATGAATCTGTTTTTTCACCATTAGGAGGAGGGAAAGTTTTAAATAAAAAATCATCTGAAATATCATGGAATGCATCAGATTTAAATTCACTTGATTCTCGTATAGGACAATGTGAAATTGAAGTTCAAAGAATTTTTTATTTACAAAATATTGCAAATTAAATGCCAGATGCATTTAATGATGCTAGAAAAATGATAAAGCCACATACACCTGCAGTGAATACTCCAGCAAGGATAGAAATACCTATTGAAAAATTAATTCACGGAGAATTGACAAATAAGGTAATAGAAGAATCTAAACCACGCCGTAAGCGTGGAAGACCTATTGGTGCAAAAGACACCGTACCACTTAAAATCAAAAGCAAATAAGGGAATTCGGAAGGAATACCCGCTCGTAATAAACACTTATTCCAAGAGTGGGAATAGCCCCTAAGAAGAGGTACAAACCAGCTCCGTATAAAGACTTATTCCAAGAGTGGGAATAGCCAAGAAGAGGTTCAAAATCTCGGTGAAGGGATAAGAGATGAACATCAAGAGATCTCAATAAATTATGTACATGATGAAAAATATGGGATCGAAGCAAAGTCATGATTGACGATATATTTGCTTTCTCTATAGCATCAGATATTACTTTGATTCCTGACACGTATCCTGAATCATAAAACGTGGAAGAATGTCGAAAAAGAAAAGATTGGCAAAAATGGAAAGATGTTATTCAAACTGAGCTACAATCTTTATTGAAAAGAGAAGTATTTGGACCGGTAG
This sequence comes from Panax ginseng, assembly GCA_020205605.1. Taxonomy (NCBI): domain Eukaryota; kingdom Viridiplantae; phylum Streptophyta; class Magnoliopsida; order Apiales; family Araliaceae; genus Panax; species Panax ginseng. The sequence continues at coordinate 15,171,995 of CM035144.1, forward strand.
TCCAAACACCGATGGGTGTAATCCCAGTTGAAAACAAATGGGTATTTGTACGAAAGCGAAATGAGAAAAATAAAATTGTGAGATACAAAGCCCGACTTGTAGCTCAATGGATTTTCACAAAAACCTGGTATTGATTATCAGGATACATACTCTCCAGTAATGGATGAAGTCACTTTTCGCTTTCTGATAGGTATGGCAACCATGGAAGGTTTGGAAACACGTCTAATGGATGTGGTAACAGCATACCTATATGGCTTACTTGACAGTGAGATTTACATGAGAATCCCTGAAGGATTGAAAATGGCTGAATCACAAAAGCCCCGTCACATATATTCAATCAAGTTACAATGCTCGTTGTATGGGTTGAAACATTCTGGTCGTATGTGGTATAATCGACTTAGTGATTATTTAATAAAAGATGGATATATAAATGATCAAGTATGTCCATGTGTTTTTATTAAGAAATCACAAAGTGGATTTTCCATCATTGTTGTATATGTGGATGATTTGAATCTTGTAGATACTCCTGAAGAACTCATAAGAACTGCTACTTATTTAAAAGATGAATTTGAAATGAAAGATCTTGAAAAGACAAAATTTTGTTTGGGAGTACAAGTGGAGCATTTAGCATCTGGAATTTTTGTTCATCAATCCAAATATGCTGAAAAAATTCTCAGTCGCTTTCATATGGATAAAGCTCATCCTTTGACTACCCCAATAGTTGTTCGATATTTAGAAGTTGATAAAGATCCATTTCGGCCTCTAGAAAGTAGGGAAGAAGTTCTTGGACACAAGTTCCATACTTAAGTCTGATAGGTGCTCTTATGTATCTTCGTAAACCTGTACACGACACGATATTACTTTTCTTTGTCAACTTGTTAGCAAGATACAGTTCTTCTCCGACTAAGAGACATTGGAATGGGATCAAACACATTTTGAGATACCTCCGTGGAAGTATAGATCTTGGGTTATTTTATCCAAGAAATTCAACGTCGCAATTGGTTAGATATGCCGATGCAGGATATTTATCAGATCCACACAATGGATGATCACAAACATGTTTATGTATTTATATATTGTGACACATCTATATCCTAGAAATTCACAAAGCAAACCATGACAACTACATCTTCAAATCACTCAGAGATTCTCGCTATACATGAAGCAGGCAGAGAGTGTGTTTGGTTGAGGTCAATTATTCAGCATATTCAAAAATCATGTGGATTACCATCAATCAAAAACATTCCTACAATTCTGTATGAGGATAACGCTGCATGCATTGCTCAACTAAGAGGAGGGTATATCAAGGGAGATAGAACAAAACACATTTCACTTAAATTCTTCTTCACACATGAGCTACAAAATAAGGGTGATATAGATGTGCATCAAATGCGATCATGTGATAATCTAGCCGACTTATTCACAAAGTCGCTACCAAATGCAACGTTTGCAAAACTTCGAAAAAAGATCGAAATGTGTCGACTGAAAGACTTATGACAACATTTCATCAAGAAGTAATGAATTCCTTTTGAGGAGAAGACTGTACTTTTTTTTCTTAGTCACAGTTTTTATCCCAATGAGTTTTTCCTGATAAGATTTTAACGAGGCAGTCAATTTAAATATTTATATAAAAAATATGTACTCTTTTTTCTTTCGTTAAGTTTTTTCCACTGAATTTTTTTAATAAAATTTTTAATGAGACATAATCTTGTATCGCAAGTGTTATGAACGTGATTCCTCCTTACGAGGGAACCTTTTTCTTCCCCTCCCCCGTGACTCTCCACTCTTTCCCTTGTTCTTTCCCTCACCCGTGAATTCTTCCCCTCCTCCGTGACTCCTCTTCTTTCCCTATATAATGGAAGGATACTGAAGGAAAAAAAAGAATAAAAAAATTTGTAAGGTTTCTCTCTTTTTCTAGTATCTTTTTATACTTTGATAAAGTTTTATAACATATATTTTTTTTTTTTGGAACGGAGATTAATATTAGTAGTTTCTTAAAATAACATCACAAACAGATCGAGTTTACCTATACAGAGAAAGAGCAACGCTATAGAGTAAAGCGGTTTATTTTAGTCAGGTCGGTATGATTTTACTGGCAGTAATCGCTCGGTATTTGGTAATAGGTTGATCATGACTCATGTGATTAACTTAATATGCATCTGATTATTAAAAATATATTGTATTATATTAAATGTGTTTGCCATTTATATAATGCTCACTACCTGTTTGTGGAAATGCCCAAGTGCGTTGCAGCAGTGGGTGTTCCACTTCATGAGCTCTGAATTACACACTCATGACTTCCATCAGTGAAATTGAAATCATGGTTTACGTGGATAGAAGAAGTTCGGTAATAATATTTCAGTCCTATGGGCTGTTTTTATGCAAAAGATAGTATAATTTGTAGATTCCGTAATTATGTTATTTTTCATTTTTTTAATTAACAGTTATCCCACTTTGTAGTTTGTAGAATGATTTGTGATTTTTTGCCATTTTTCTTAGTCATTAAGTGTGTGTATACATATATATATATATATATGTGTGTGTGTGTGTATATATATATATATGTATGTGTGTGTGTATTGTGTTTTCTGGCATTAATGCTACGTTTGGATTGGAGTAATGAATGTGGAAATGGAAGGACTCATTCATATGGAATGAAAAAAATTATGTTTGGTTACGATTGGAATGAAAAACAATTGTATTTGGTTCCTTAGGGGAGGGAGAAACACATGGAATAACTCATTCCAACTACAATGAAATGAATCATTTCAATCTTCATTCCATTCTTCAATCCAAACGTAACATAAGGGTATATAGAGCTTTCACCTTTCTTTGAACCTAGGCTTATATCAATATTTAACCCATAAATAGCCTTGAACATAGTAAGTGAGGACATAAGTTTGTGTTAGTCCTTGATAACTTCACTTCTCCCTAATGAAAGAGGATATCTACACATATTTCTTTTTTTCAGTAATTTTTTTATTAATCTTTCTGATTGTTCCTTGCAGGATTTTTATGCCTTAAGAAACATTTTTTGCTGAGCTTAAATTATTGGCCGGTTTGTCTTTTTTTTTTTTGTTCAAGAATTATTTCATTGAGAAAAGCTTGTTACTTTTCTTTATGGACTCTCCACCATCAGAGCCCCCCTCCCCATCACTCACAATCACACCAATTCGAAAACTGAGACACCCACATGCATTGTTGCATACATGAAGGCTCAAGGCTTTATCATGTTATATGCGTGTCTCCTGATATGCTTCGAAAAAGGATCTAAAAGGTACATGCACTCGATCCATTTAATTAACTGTTGTTTACTGTAAGTTTTAGCTCCTATAGTAGCATGAAACTATTGCTAAACGTAGGAGTTTTTAAAGGTTATGCTATTTGTATTACTAGAAGAATACTTGGTGTCTAATCACTTTAAGTAAAAAAAGAACATGATTTGTAAAGTAGTGGCTCATGGCACACCATCTACGGTGAAACAAGCTTGGTGCTTTTTTTTCCGCTGATTACACATCCATTCTAACAAACAATAAAACACTTGTACAAAAAAGAGGAAACAGAAGAAATATATAAAGAGACCTCAATTGTTATCCACTGATCCCATAGCTCAATGGAGCTAAAGATGCTCATCAATCTTTGGGGTTCAATGTTCTTTTTTCTAGTGGATAGCTTACTTGAAGCGGACCCTCCACAAACAAATCATACTCAATATTTAAATTCAGAATCAGAAACCCACTTTGATACATAAAGAAGCACCTTGCGATTTGTATAAGAAGCTTGATAAAGAGGGGAAAAAATACATAAATCTTGAAATTAAAGATTATTTGCCTTGTGTGTCGATGGAAATATAGATGCTATGCGTAGTGATAAAGCAGTTTTATAAATAGAAAATTGTCAAATACTTGCAATAGGCCAAGAAAGAAAAAGTGAAATGAGACAGAATCTAGCTAGTACTTTTCTTAGATAACAAAGAGGGTAAGTTGTTCTATAAGAATAAGCTCTCAATACTTTTGAGAGTCTTAGATGCTATGCTACCTCAACAGGAACCCCACCAAGCTCCTCATAAAATCATAACTCCTATGGGTTCTTTGAAAGCTTGGTGACATTTTCTGTTTCTTTGCTCTTATTTGACGACTTGAACGAATCAATTCTGCAGGGGTCTGCCTCAATTAACAACTGAACAACCTCATCCATAGTTGGACGAAGGGGCGCTGACCTACATGTACAACGAATGGCAATCCGAGTACCTTAATCATCTCGTCCTTGAATGACACTGATAATTGTTTATCTAAAACCTCCATCACTCCTCCTTTTGTCTCAACCTTGCTTGAAACCCAGTATATAATATTCTTGTTCTCTCCGAACTCTGCCTCTACAGGCTTCTTCCCAGTAATTAGCTCCATCAGGACAACTCCAAAACTGTAGACATCACACTTGGTTGTTGCTTTGGACGAATGTGCATATTCTAAATAATATCACCAATGAAATTGAAAGAAATATTAGGTACAAATTTTGTTATTTGAAAATGAAAGAAGAGCATTAACTAGTAATAAAACTACTCATTAGATTAAGAATGCAATTTTTAGTACTTTACTGCAAGTCCTGATACTCATTTAATATTCATAACTTAGCTAGTATGTTCTTTTTGTGAGATGAATGCACTTTAACAAAACTAGCTTTTTGAAAAACTAATAAAAACTTGTACTGCTAGAAGGATTAAATTCTTTTAATCCTGAAGGACAACTACTTAGACATGCTTGTGCAAGTTATTGGTTGTAAGATTATCTGCAAGTTCAAGAGAATTATATATGAACAGCTTATATTTAACTCAAATAAGCATAGTTTGTTTGAGGAATAACTCAATTTTAAATGTATGCTAGAAATATATGCATCATTTGTTGATTTTCATATGCATAAACTTGATGTAGAATTGGTTTGGTTCAGATATTTACCTGGGGCCAAATAACCGTAAGTCCCAGCTATCACAGTAGTGGTTGAATCTTTCCTTCTTGCCTGCAAAACTTTGGCTATGCCAAAGTCTGCAACCTTGGCCTGGTAATTTACATCCAGTAAGATGTTCATTGATTTTATGTCTCTGTGAATAATTGCTGGCATCAGATCATGGTGCAAGTAGGCCAATCCCTGCGCAACCCCGAGTGCAATCCGATGACGAGTGGGCCATTCCAACAGGATTTTCCCTCTGTGAAGTGTATCCCAAAGGTTTCCATTTGGCATGTACTCATAAACCAACAAGTTGGTATCCAAACTTGAGAAGTAGCAGTACAACTTCACAATGTTTTTATGCCTTATGCTTCCTAGCGTTTCAACCTCAGTTTTCAATACCTTGTCTACTATTGTTTGATCCTCTGAACCAGGATATTTTGTTTTTGACTCCAGAGCCTCTTCACAGCGATAACTTCCCGTTGCTCAACTCAATTTTATACACTGTCCCAGATCCTCCATGACCCACTATGTTCTTATCAACCAAGGCTTCAATGACTTCTCGGTGATCAAAGCTTATCCGATGGAAGCTTTTGACATCATATGAAAAGAATGAAGAGGGGAATGTCTCCTCATGTTCAATGGCAGCTCTTTCCTTACTAAACCAGCATTTCAAAAACAAGAAACCTCCAATTGTAACAATCCCTACTGAAATCCCAATCACCCAGGTGTAATTTATCTTTTTCCGATTATAAGTTTGTGCACAAATGGGGAAGTTTGGATCTGATGAAATGAGATAATTAGGAACACAGAGAGATGGATTGCTCAAAAAACTTTCTAACAATTCTTGCTTTATAAATGATTTAGGAATGGGACCTGAAAGCAGATTGTTTGAAAAGTTCATAGAAGTTGTGAGCAATTCAGAGAGGCTTTCTGGGATATTACCCATTAAGAGATTGCTTGAAAGGTCAAGAACATTAAGAGATTTTATTGATGACAGTGATTCGGGTATGGAAGAACTGAATTTGTTTCTTTGCAAGACCAATAGATTGAGCCTTTTTAGGTAGCCAATTTCAGAAGGTATTGGACCCGACAAGAGATTATTGCTGAGATCAATCTTTACCAGACTGATAGCATGACAGATTTCAGGCGGTAGAATGCCTGATATTCTGTTGCTCTGTATGAACAGCTCTGACAAGTTCTTAGCATTTGCAATTGTTTTGGCTAGCGAACCATTCAAGCGATTGTTACCTAAATCAATGATTGAAACATGGGGAAGGCCTAAAAGCCCTTCCGGTATTGAGCCTTCTAGACGGTTTTGACTAACTCGAAACCGTAGAAGAGACTCACATTTTCCATAACTTTCAGGCAGTTCTCCTGAAAACATATTTTGAAGGACACAAAAGTACAACAACTTACCTCCGTTGCACGCATTACTTGGCAATTTCCCAGTTAATCGATTTTCTGACAAGTCTAAAGCAATCATAGGTGATGATCTCCCTAGATTTCTTGGAACTTCTCCTGTCAATAAATTGTCATAAAGAGATAAGATTGTCAAGGTTGTTGAATTTGCAATCACAGCCGGGATTTCTCCTGTAAGACTGTTGTTGTAAAGTTGCAGGACTTCGAGCTTTGGAAGTCTACAAATAGATTCAGGCAGTTCTCCAGTCAGATGATTGACGGATACATCAAAATCTCTGAGCTCAGTAAGATTTCCAAGCTCATCAGGTATTCTGCCAACAAGTTGGTTATAGTAAAGCTCAAGCAGTATCAAGTTTTTGAGTGAACCAAGTTGCGCTGGAATCTGACCCGTAATCCAATTCCCAGTCAATTCGAGATCAACAAGGGATGTCATGTTTCCTATACTTGATGGAATTTGACCTTTCAATCTGCACGTTGTCAACACCATGCTCTTGAGTTTTGTCAGCCTGGAAAAGTTATCCGGCAGTTGCCACCGGTTGAAACCAGTATTTTCATTGAAATTTATCAACTCAAGATTGGTAAGGTTGGTGACAGACAACGGGAATTCACCGGTAAAGTAGTTGTACGACATATCAAGTATCTTCAGAGAGATCAATGGTGACAAGTCTGGCAGTGTTCCAGTTAGATGTACAGAACTCATGTTCAGCTCTTCCAGGAGAGAGCAGTTGATGATGCTTTCAGGGAAGTTTCCATGGAGCTTGTTGTGGCTTAGACGAAGAATACGCAACTCAGGATGGTAAGAGCATACTTCTTCAGGAAAACGACCAGATAACAACCAACCTGAGACATCAATTTTTTCTACATATCCTTGATCATTGCATCCAATACCTGTGTAGTTGCAAATTGGTTTCGCTCCATTTACATCCCAATCAGACATGAAGTTCCCTGAGAGAGACTTTTTCATGAGAGTGAAGAACTGAGTCTGATCATTATATGGCGTGGCTTCAAAAGAGTTGGATAGAAAAACTAGTATTTCAATAAGGTAGAAAATATATTGAGCCATTTGAAAGAAGAGAAAACTATAAGGTAGTTATATATGTTGGTTGTTGCAGAGGAATTGAAGAAGAGAAGAGATATATAAATGGCAATATGATTGATGGGATCATTGGGTGCAGTAGTAACAAAACTGTGAATAATGAAAAAGGAGGTTCGTGCAATAGTGTACTGAGATAGAGTTGGAGATGTGCATATCTTTCCATAAAGAAGCTTTGTGTTTATACCCCACTTACACTTGTACAGAATAACATCAATGCTACATACCCTTTATACTGATGTGATGTTTAAATAAACTGTCTAATATCCTTATCACCTCGTGTTCTCATCTATCATGACCGCATGATGCAATGATGCCTTAATCTATTCAATCTGGACGGTTCAGATCATAGGTTTATGCAGCCATGCACTTACAGGTACGTTAAATTTATTATATCTGCACACTGAAACACATTTTAATTTCTGCAACTTCATGTTTGTATAAGCACGTTACATCTCTAGTATAAAATTCTATGTGTTGCATGCATGTATTTTGCTGAAAATATTGTCTTGGACCCCTTGTTCCATTTCCCATGTTTCCTTTATGAACGTTCTATCCTTCATCCACTTGCTCTGATATTGTTTATTTCTATATTTAGTTCCTATCCTTTCTGGTTTTAGGCCCGGTTAACAGATCCTGAACCAAAGACCATTTTTCTATATTTGGGAAATTGTGCATCACTGCTTGTCTACTTCTGTTGGATACAATCACACAATTAAAACTTTACCCGGGTATCAACTAATAGGGTTACGGGTTATTACAGGTTACAGTTCCACTTCCACTAGGCAACTGAGGTTATTTCTTAGTACTTAATTGAGAATCAGGTGGTGTTATAGTTTTATATTACTCCATCTATTTGACCTTGTTTAGACCAATTATATGGTGTTCTATCTTGTCTGTGAGTCTATCAACATGTGTACTACCTGTACGGGGTACTACATTATGTGATTTTTCTGCTTTCTGTTAATGGCTTTATATCTTAAAAAATTCCTAACATTAAACGACTTAGTTTCCTATATTTTTGCTAAACATTATACGCTAATTTGTTTCTCTTTTATCTTTCTAATGAATTTTAGAAGCGTAGTTTTGAGATTTTATACCCAACATAATCAATTAGACAAACATTAATTATATTTCCTAATATACGTGCTTTCCCCTAAAACGTCAATTAGAAAGGAGCGGAGGGAGCAAGATTTACAGGATTAGAGGAGTTCAAGCGCAGATTAGAGGATTAGAGGAGTTCACCTCATACATTTTAGCAGCCTAGATTATTTGATGAAAAATATGTGAAAAAATATTTCATATACTATTAATGAGAGAGTTTGAGCATAATTAACCATAGTGGATGGAGAGGTATTGACTGTTGAAACTTGTAACTGGGAGAATATATATATTGGATAGGTTCCTCAATCAGTAATGAAGTGCAGACCAAAGATGCCCACTCAATATATGGGTGCTGGTTTGGCAGATTAGATTTGAGCAATATACCATGGCAATCTCTTATAGGTTTATTATTCTCATATTTTATTGAAATAATTTCTTTTGTTGGGGGTTAACTGTTTAAGATGTGGCTGAATAAGAAAAGCACAATAGCAAGTGCTAAGATCTCAAAATGAGATATTGATTTTAGTTTAATTTTGATGCAATTCGCTCCACTTGTTTGGCTACTTTTTGGGGTTGAAAAACATATGAATTAAAATTGTAATTATTAATAATCTAAATCTCAAATATAGATTTTAGTTTAATTGCATGCTGCGTTAGGCCGCATCCCAACCAACTGTTATTCTCTTCATTGTTTGGAGTTGAGAGTCAATTCATAATCATAGTTTTTCATATTATATTTTTGTATTAAGAAGCATTTCATAATGGCTTACCATTTTGTGCGTGTGCTTAAGTAAATTATTGAGCAAGGGAGATCCAACTGCATGATCTTCATTTATTTATCTGTTTTCTGCTAGGATCAATCATGATATTCAGTATAAAAAAAAAAGGGTTGACAAGTGAGTTGCAAAAGAGCAATTTTTCGGTCTTGCAATCAGACTATGTTTCTACTTTCAATAACGAGCTTATTTGGGCCCTGCAACTTGATGGAATGGTATGAGAATTATCTTTCAGAATTATTGGAACAAATCATGTCATTTATAGCTAGAGTTTGGATGGTGGAGTCAATCGACTAGTGTTTTATTTATTTTTTATTTTTTATTTTTTATTTTTGTTTACAAAAGAAATATATCTAAAAATACACGCATGAAATATAAAATATATATAAAAACTAGTATATTTTCAAAAGTATACTTAAAAGGGGTCTATTAAATATAGAAAAAGACAAATTCATTAGTAGTTATATGGGGTCCAACATAGGTAAAAGTGATACTTATTATCTTTTCTTTACTTTTGTTTTCTTAATTAGTGTGAAATAAATATTTTGGATATTCTTTTGAGGACGGGGTATAAAATTAACTTGTACATTTGAAAAATTATATCCTAATAATATTAAAAAAATATAAACAATCTTAATACTATCCAAAAAATATAAAACTGTTTAAAAATTTGGGTTGAAGACAATAATCTCACTAAATCATTCGTCTCTGACTGATCCCCCACTCACCAAATTCCTTGAAATCGTACCCTGTTTTAGTTTGTTGCCATCTTGTCTCTTGTATAATAATAAATAACCATATGATGCTATAGCGACGAAATAAATTGTCGCTATAATGGATTCGTTTCTTTAATTCTTTTTTCGAGTTAAATTTAGAAAGCGGGTATATATATATATATATATATATATATATATATATATATATATATATATATATATATATATATATATATATATATGAGGAATAATTTATAACATATATTTGTTATGAACTAAAAATAGGTATACACATATATATACACATCTCTCGTTCAATATAAAAATCAACGACCAATATTTTTGTTACTATTAGTAGTGGACGGCGGACGGAAGACGCTAAAAATAATAATACACGTAAATACTATTATTAGTAATGGATGACATTTGAAAATTAGATGATCGTTCACTACTAATAAGAGCGGGACGTGAACTAAGGTAGTTTTTATAATGAACGATAAAGATAGTGTATTTTTATTTTTGATTCATAACAAATATATATCCCATTTATATATATATTCATCCTGGCAATCACTACTACTTATATTCAGTCCCATATTTCTTTAGAGCTAGGTCCAAAAGGAATCAATCTCGTTGGTCTTGAACTTAAGGTAACGCTGATGGGCTAGTGCTAGAGTATATAGGCCTCAAATAGGAACGAAAGAATAGTAAAAAAACACATACATACAAGTCCTGTTATCAAGGTGACAACAGGTCAACTGGCAAGAGCAAGGCTGAGATGAGGCTCAACTCAAGTATAAGTAGTGCAGATGAGTACTAAAATCCACAAGCAAGATTAAGGCCGTAAAACGAGTAAATAATTCGGAACTCGATTCGTACTCATTCAACTAAAAGTTTGATTCGAGTTCGACTTAAAATATAAATGAATCAAATATAAGTAAATTTTAAAGTTTATTAAATTACTCGAACCTCCTCAAATTGTAATTTTATATTGATACTCGGATCATATTCGTTCAAAGTTCAAATAGTTCGAACTCGATTCGGGATCGTGCTAGACTCGGTAGTTAAATGAGCCTCAGTCAAACCTTATTTTATACTCGATAAATTTTATAAACCAAATCTAAGCAACTCAATACTCGACTCGATTCATTTACACAAAGCAAAATGTTCACAAAGTCATATCATAGACTCAAACTACGTCCCTTCACTCAATTTTCTCAGCAAAACTATTGTAAAAGAGAATTTTGATCTGACACTATTCTCAAGTTTATCTGTAACGACCCAACTCTAATCGAGTCTAGATCAAGTCTCAAATTCATTGTGTTAAGACTATGATTGGGCCATTTATAGATCCACACAAAACTTCATAATATATGTCATTTTTATAGCAACATTAAAAGAAAAATCAGTTGTAGGGACTGAATTATCATAATCTTTACCACTTAAATCCTAGACTTACTCGTAAAGATCCAGTGAAATAACAATAAACAAGTTACAAATTTATTATCCTAAGAATACTTTTAAGAAAATAAATTTAAATTTTGATCTTAAACCAAACACTCAACAAATTTAGTATAACCATAAATTTTTTAAAATAAACGTACTCCTTTTGTAAAATGACAAAAGTAAAATGTTTATTCTGTATTATTGTCTTTAAAAATTCATTGCCGCAACTCATTTACAAAAAATGCTACAGATCCTAAATCTTTTATCTGAAATAATATAGCATTAAATATTTTAATAATATTTTATATAGCATAATTAATTTTAAAAAATATACTCAACTAATTCAATAACAACATTATCATAAATTTTTTCATAATATAATTTTAATTTTGAGCATTCAGTATCTCTAAATTCCATTACTTCGAGTCTTGACATGTCAAGGATAGGATGTGTAAGTTTATAAAATTATATAATTTTTTTTTAAAAAAAAAAATCTGCTAAAATTGTGTGATCTGCCGACTGACCAAATCCAAAAGTTTCTTAATTTCCCCATGGCCCTCCCAACGGTGATTAGACATGGGTCGGTCGGTCGGTCGGTCGGCCACCCACTAATAAGTTTGACTGAAAATGATTATTTTTATACGAATCTCTCGTATAAATGTAAAATGTATTTATTATTTAAGAAATTAAGTGAAAATATTATTATTTTCATATGAAAATATGAGTAACCTTTCTATTACATAATGCCTCTCCTTTCTCCAATCCTTTAAATTTCATGTGCATCACTCTAATTAAGATCGTAAAATGAGTAAACAATTTGAATTTAATTTCAATTAAAAATTTGATTCGAACTCGACTTGAAATATAAATTATTTAAATATGAATAAATTTTAGAATTCGATAAATTACTCAAATCTCCTCAAATTATAATTTTTTATAGATATTCGGATCATATTTATTTTAAAAAGTTTAAATCTTTAACTCGATTCAAATCAGATTGATCTATTTTAGGTTTTTTAAAGTAGCCTAAACGAATCTCAATCAAATTTTATTTTATATTTGATAAATCTTCTTAATCAAATCTGAACAACTCAATAATCAGCTCGAGTATTGAGTTGCTCGAGTATTTTATACTTAACTGTATTAAGCGTGGTCTGGAATTTGCTTAATTCCCTCATAATAGTATTCTATTTGTACAATTAACAATACCAAACACACCTATCTATCTTACCACATGAAAGCCTCTTCTGCCTATTGACTATTATATTACAAAGATCTCCAAGCACCCAAAATGACCATTTCTTTATCAAGTACTTGAATAAAACAAATTCAATTATCATAAAATTAATTTCATCATAAGTTGGTCAATTGATCAATATAGAACTGATATGCAGAGAGAGATCACATCTAAGCCCGCGTATCAATATTGTATTAGTCAATTGACCAAAGTTAACTTCATGCTACTCACTCCCGAATAAAACTTTCTCAATATTGTTAATTCCTTATCATCAGTTCTTCTTTCTTACTACCACCTTCTTTACTAACTATGCCAATTAATCTACCCGGCTCGGCATCTTCGAGCATTTGAACCACCGTTCTCATTGTCGGCCTTAGCGCAGGAAGGCTCGACGTGCAAAGAATGGAGATTTTCAAGACCTTGATAGCATTTTCCTTGTAAGCTTCCGGGATTCTCGAATCGACCACGCTTAATACAGTGTCTTTGGTTAACTTGCTGCATACCCAATTCACTATGTCCTTGTTATCACCAAATTCAGGCTCAATCGGCTTTTTTCCAGACACAAGCTCCATCAACACCACTCCAAAACTATAAACATCACTCTTTTCATTCACTTTGTATGTGTATCCATATTCTGCACAATCAATCCATTGCAGGAACTCAAAATCCTAACGTACGCTCATAGCTAAAAATTAAAAGACAATGTATAAAAATGAAAACAAACTTACCAGGAGCAATATAGCCGTGTGTTCCTGCAATAACATGACTTGAATCCTTAGTTGAATTCGCCTGAACAATTTTTGCGAGCCCAAAATCAGCAATCCGAGGCTTCAAAAACTCGTCCAACAAAATGTTACTAGACTTGACATCGCGATGAACAACGGGTCTCTCACAACTATGGTGTAGATACTCCAATCCCTTGGCTGCTCCAACAGCTATTTCATATCTGGTGTCCCAATCAAGTGGCATTTTCCCACAGGTATGCAATTGATCCCATAAACTCCCATTAGGCATATACTCGTAAACCAACAAGCTTGAATCCTCACTCGTAATGCTGCAGTACAGTTTTACCACATTAACGTGTCGAATTGAGCTTAAGGTTTGTACCTCTGCTTCAAACTCTGGGGATTTCTTGATACTTTTTGATAGCATAGGGGAGCTACTCTGGATCTTTTTCCGGCCATTGGAATCTGAATTCCAGATATGTTTTACTGCCAATTCTACCCCATTTGGAAGCAAAACTTTATATACATTCCCAGAGCCGCCTTTTCCAATCAAATGCTCTTCCTTAATCGAATCAAGAATCTCATTTTCTGTAAAAGTTAAGACATGAAATGACTTCACATTCCAAGAATCATCCTTCAAAGAACGTTCATGAATATTCTTTTGACTCTTCTTTAAGTGCAAGAAATACGCGAGTGAGACAAGGAGCGCCATTATACCAACAGCCAAACAGGCAATAAGGGTACGGGTCTCCCGGGATAAACCGGAATCCGACCCACACCGCCGGAAAAACTTGATGTTATGACTACAAAGACCATCATTTCCGGCGAAACTACCATTATAAGCCTCAATAGAAAGAGATTGCGGTATAAGGCCGGACAATTTATTATGCGATAAATCAAGAAGGCTTAGCCTTAGAGATGATAAAGTCCCCGGAATCAGACCAGAGAGTTGATTCCTCGACATGTTCAATGAATTGAGAGTCGGTAAAGACCCGAGAGAGGCCGGAATTTCGCCGGAAAGCAAATTTTGTGCCATGTTTAAGTAACTAAGAGAATTGCAAGAATCTAATGAACTTGGAATTGAGCCAGAAAACTTGTTCACCTCTAAATGAAGGGTGCTCAGCTGGTTTAATTCACCAATTGTCTCCGGAATTTTACCAGAAAACTCATTGTAGCTCAAATCCATTTTAACCAACGATGAAGCTTTAGAAATCTCTTCCGGCAATTCACCGGAAAATCGATTGTTAGCCACATTTAGTTCACCTAAAGACTTTGCATTTCCAATTTGAGAAGTAATTGGACCTTCCAAATTATTCCTTGCAACATCAATAATGGTAGCGTTTTCTAGTCCCCATATCCCACCAGGAACAACACCATAAAGCGAATTATTGCTTACCCGAAAACGCGTTAATGATGTACAATTCACATAATTCGACGGAATTTCACCGCTGAAGTTGTTCTGAAGTACCAAAAGCTCCTTCATCTTCCCATTCTTGCACATATCCGGCGGAATTGGACCGGAGAAAAAATTCTCTGACACATCAATGAAGTCGAAATCTGCCCAAGAGCCAAGTGTTTGAGGAAGTAAGCCAATGAACTTATTTTTATAAAGCGACAAGTTCACAAGCTGCTTGAATTCCCCGAGCGCCGCCGGAATTTCACCGGAAAACTCATTTTCAAATAGTTGTAAAGTTATGAGCTGGTTCAATGACCTGAGCTCGGAAATATCACCTTCTAGATAATTGGTGGAAGCATCAAAGTTCTGCAAGGCGGTGAGTTTTCCAAATCCGGGAGGAAGTTTGCCGGTCAACTGGTTGTTGTATATTTCAAGCTGCCGTAGCTTCTGAAGACTTGAAATCTCTGGTGGAATCCCTCCGGTTAAATAATTATCAGAGAGCTCTAAATTTACCAGCTCCGTTAAATTCCCAATTCCCGGAGGAATTTTCCCTTCAATACTGCAACCCGTTAAATACAACCATGTTAACTGCTTGAGCTTTAAGACCTCGTTCGGAAATGGAGTCCGATCGAACTGATTATCTCCCAGGCTTAATACAGTGAGGTTCGCCATATTATCTAGTGATTTCCATGGAAAAACCCCTGAAAATTCACTCCTATTCAAATGAAGGACAGTTAGTCTGTGGAGTGAAGATATGTCGGGAATAGATCCGGAAAAATTATTGTTACCGAGATCTAAATACTGTAATTGAGTACAGTTATTTAAATCCTCGGTAACAGGGCCAATTATTGAGTTGAACCCTAAGGAGAGCTTTTCCAATGATTTGAGCCCGCATATGGTGTCAAAAGGAACGAAGCCGGTGAGCCGTTGATACGAGAGCTCGATCTCTTTAACGGATCCGGCTTCGTTACATGTGATTCCTGTGAAGTTACCTATCCAAGTATTCGGTTCCCAGGAATCGAATGCGTTGGTGTTGGAGTTTGATAAAGAGGTTTTGATAGATAAAAGTAATTGGAGCTCGTCGGAGTTTGCGACGGAAAAAAGGGTTAGGAGAGTGAGGAGGGAGAGGAAGGGAAGGTTTGGCCGGAAAGTGGTGGCCGGCGACATGATAGATAATTGACGCGGTTGATTGTTTCTTTTTTAAGTCTACTTAATATGCATGGGCGGATGAGTCTTTTAGGTTAGTGGGTCAAAATTAAAATAAACAAATTCTCGCCAAAAAATAAAATATATTAAAATATATTACAAAATAAAATAATGCTCAAATATTAGTTATAGTAATATTTTTTGAGACTTCATTATTTAAAATTATTATATGATATTCTCATTTTTATTAGTTATAAAAATTCACTAGAAATTAAAAAAAAATCGCAAGTAATTATGAAAAATCTTAAACCAATTGCTAAATTTGTGAAATTATAAATAAAAAAAATACAACATATCGAATTTTTTCTAAAATCGAACTAGTGGGAAGAATTAGGTCAACGGATAGACAGAGTATTATTATAGTAATCAAGGTAGTATAGAATATGAACTTAGAAGAATTTAATACTATATTCATTTCAAAATTAGATATATATTTTGATTTTTTAAAATAAATTCGCGAAATCTTAAAACTCAAATTGATACAAATCGTTCAAGTTTTGAAAACAACAAAGATAATAATTAATAGTAGTGTTTTATAGTTAGTTTACAATTATATATTTATTGTATTAAAACTAAATAATTTCATATCAATTTTGAATTTTATGATTTTTCGAATTGACTTTAAAAAATCAAAATATATATCTAATTTTAGAACAGATATAATATTTTTTAATTTAAAATTTTAATTTTTTATCAAACACTCTAAAATTTTACCTTTTTTTTATTTCTAAAATTTCAATGCGATCAATTGACCACATTCCTCCTAAGCTAGATCCGCCCATGTTAATATGACTTGTATGCAAAAGAGAAGACTAATGTGACTATGTGAGCGCCATTTTTATTTGTCTGTGGGCATTCCCGGTGATTTCCTTGTAAGGAAGTGTTTGTTTGTTTGTTTGTCTGTCCTAATCGAATTAAATTCATTTAAATAAAAATTATTAGTATGATACTATTTTTTTTGGATATTTTAGTTCATCACAAACTCATCCAAAAGATCAAGACTGAAGGCTGAAAATTGAAGGTATAATGGTTAATAATTTAATTCTTTATATACAAATATTTTTTTTTATATGTGAGATTGGAGTGTTATAATTTATTTGTTAGTGTGACGGCGTTATCAGTTTGTTGTAACGGTTTCTTTAAATTATTGAATGAAAATATAGTTCAATTAAATCAATACTTCATTTTTTTTTGCTAAATTTAAAAGTATATATATAAAAAAGTGAGAATATATACTCCTTTTTAGTTTCTTCTTACCTCTTCTTTCCTTTTGAACTTTTCTTTTTGGCTGTAGTTTGCTTTATGCGCACTATTTTTGTTTTATTATGTGTGTGACTAGTGTAAGATTATGGTTATCACGAGATTGCACAAATGATGAGTAAAATTAATATGTTATCTAAGTTTATGTAGTATACTTAAGCTCAGCTTTTATGAATAATTTTAGAGGTATAATTTATTTTATAATTTGTTAATATAGTGTACTCTACTTCAATTTTTATGTGAGATCGAATACTATATTAAAATAATTTATTCATTAATATACTAAAATAAAATATATCACATCAATAAATTATAAAATAAATTATATTTTTAGCATTACTCTTGAAATATATTATACTAAAAAGTTCTTCATATTTACCCCCCACAAAACTAATTTCATGATAAAAAATTAATATTTTAGTTGGTCAAAAATGTGTTTTGACCTATAGGTAGCTAGCATTAGAAAAACACTTTTTTATAATGTTTTTTCGATTAAAATAATGTTAAGGCCACAAATGAACTTTAGTTTCAAATAGAAGTGGTTAGAATAAAGTTCATTTTTGGGTAGATTATGTGTGTCATTATTTTATTGGTCAATTGATTAACTTACCAAAAAATAAACTTCATGCTAACCGGATCCGTTTCAAATAAAATGTTATGATTCGTTAATAATTTTCTTATTATATGGTTGATCACATCGTAACTGATCAATATATTAATAACACATTATTTAAAACCCTAATATGGATTCTAGTGATGCATCATCCTCATGGGCGGATCTACTTTAGGGTAGTGGGGTCAATTGACCTCACTGAATTTTTGGGAGTTAATTTTTAATTTGATTTTAATTTTATAAAATGTTTAGTGAAAATAAAAAATTCAGATTAAAAGACTATTAAATGTCTCAATTTTTTACTAATACCAACACTCCACTCTTTTATATTGTTTAGTAACTTACATTGAACATGATATTTTTGCCGTTATTGAAATGAGACTATCATCACGATAGTTTCAAACAATGAAATCTTGAAAAATGTTATTATAAATAAAATTTTAACAATATTATTTAGTTTTGTAATTTATTTTAGAGGACACGAGAAATGTCTCTTATAATAACAGTATTTTAAAAAATTATAAAATATCATTTTATATATAACATAAGGTCGAGGAAGTGTATTAATTAAATTACACAAAATAACATCAATTTATCACTATAATTTTATTATCTTATCATTATTATTAAACTAAACCTTTAATATGTTTATGAATAAATATGAAACATAAAAATATCACTAAAATTCAAAAGTTTGCAAATAGAATTCTTTCTAAAGTACGAATGGAGTAATATTTTATAAATATGTATCTAAAAATAATTGATTCACATTAATTTTAAAAATCAATTTTAAGAAGTCAAAACAGAACTTATTTTGTGCAAGGGATAAAGTATTTTTTTTATAAATATGAAACTAAGTATTATATATAGAAAATTTCACAAAAATCCCTTGTGGCACGGACCCCACTGCCCCAGTGCAGGGACGCCCTTGCTCCCATATATATTTGTGTATATAATTTAGACCTGACAAAATTAGTTCAGATCTGCATGTCGGACTAATTTACCCCTCAAAAAAATAAGTTTTGGATTTTACTTTTTTAGTTTATAAAAATTTGAACGTATTTGATCCGGCCCAATTTTAGCCCGATCTGTAAAGGCCCAAACTCGTGAGCGCCCGGCCCGCCTGACCCTTTAAAAAAATCTAATTCAGTGCAGCCTACTATAACTACTTCACTGATTCAGCAGACAAAATACTTTAAACCCAAAGCTGCAAAGCAGGTTAACACAACACTCAATAGCCCAAAGCAAAGCCAGAAGCCTAAAAAGCTTACAACATTTAGTGCTTTAAGTGTTTATGTTTTGTTTGTAAAGTGTGGAAATTAGTGAAATGTTCACACATTACAAGGGTGTTTTGCTAAAATTGATTGAATGACCACTACTATATTTCATCAGTATAGTGCATTAAATGTTGATTAGTCTAGTTTGTTATCAGTCACTACATTTCTATTAAATAGCATTGTGATTTACAGATTTTCGAAATAAATAAAAAAGTACAATAAAAAAAAATCCCGCGGGTCGGGCCAGGCCAGGCCAGCCCAACTCGGGCCACAAACTGCTTATTTTTAGCCCACCAAAACCTAGGCCGTTTTGGCCCGACCCGCCAATGGCCTGGCCCAACAATAATTCGGCCCGTTTGGACCAACCCGACCCGTTTGTCATGTCTAGTATATATAGAATCTAAATTATTATTATAAGACCCTAACTTTTAATAAATAAAATTTAATTTTCTTTATAAATATTATTCTAAACTTTAAGGTGTTAAATTGATAAAAAAATAAAGTTAAGAGTGATATGTATAAATTATAAGAAACAAAAAGAATGTAGGTGAATATTCGGTAAAATAGACAACACCAAAATAACCAATCATTGGTGGACCTCACAACCAAATAATTGTCGGATACAAAAAAGATAGACATAACCTTTTTAATAAAAAATATCGGCGGAACTGCTGTCGTTAAATGTTAAATTACCCGATAAAGGAACAGTAGCACACAATATTTCACATTATTTCATATTATTGAACCAATAATTATCACAATAGCAAATGCAAAGTATTTCACATTATTGAAATAATAATTGTCAAAGTAGCAAATGCACAGTATTTTACATTAGTAAACCAATAATTGTGTCATCGTAGCAAATGCACAATACTTCACATTATTGAACCTATAGTTGTCACCGCAGAAAGCATAGTAGTGAAAAGTTACGTATAGGCTTGCAAACGAATCGAACCGTTCGCGAACATGTTTGGTTCGATTTGATTAACTTGTCGAGTCGAGTTTGCACATGGTATCACGTTCGATTGTTTGATCGAACATATTTTTGAATCATGTGATTTAGTTCGATTTGTTCGCAAACAGTTCGGGTTCAGTTCGGTTCAATTTGTTCGCGAGTAGCTTGTGAGATGATCGAGTTCGAATTGTATTTCTTACATGTTTTACGTTTTTAAATTCTAAATAATTGGTTATTTCATATTAAATTCTAAAGTTTGTGTTATCAATAATTATTTAATTTATAGTAATTTTTTTATTACTTAAACATCTTTTTGTGTTCTTAATAATTGATTATAAGTAAAAAAAAAATATTAAATAAATAATAAATAATAATGTGTACTTCTTCATCTATAATTTAATTAAAATAATTTAATATTTTAATAAAAAATTTATCAATGATTGTTGGATTACTACAATTTATATAACTAATAATTTAATAAATTCTATTAATGTTATAAATCACATAAATAAAGTCATTAATCATCATGAAATGATAATTTGACATTAATTAAATGATACAATAAAATTGCTTACATTTACATGAGTTATTGAAATTGCCAAATAGAGATGGATGATGAGTGGATTTTATACCTAAGAATTGAGTATTCTGTGCTTGGTAACTGTGTGAGTTCTTAAGTATTGTTAATTCATTTTTATGCATTTTAGCATTTTTATGAAGGAATTGGAGTTAAGCTTGAAATGGAGTTTAAACGTTGAATGATGGAATTTTAGTTATGCTTCTGCAGCGTTTGGTGTCGGTGTGCATCAAGTGTTAGCATCGACGAAGCAACCAAGCACAACGTTAACACAGTAAATCAAATTGGCGTGCAAGGAAAGAAAATAGACAGAAACTCAAGCACAGATGCACTTGAAGTTGGCGCAACAACGATGGTAGGCTAGCGCTACTGCGCTGTATTATGGCGCAATAACACTGGTCTGGCGCATGGGATGCTGACTTATGCAATCCTAACATGTTATTTCTCAAAGGTATTTATAAATCTAGAAAAGGGGTTGAATAGATATTTTAAAACTTCTTTTAGTTAATAAGATATTACCAAATGATTATTAATCAATTTGATCAAGCACAACAAAATATAACTTTTGAAAAACCCCTTGAGGATTGAAAATAAATCTTATTTCTGAATATTTGCATGATAAATATGATAAGTAAGCAGATGGAAGGTAAGAACATTAAAGTAAAGACATAAGTTTTTTTTAAGTGGTTCAGAGAATGAACAACTCCTAATCCACTCTTCTACTCATCGAGTATGAATTCAATTAAGGATTTAGTCACACAGATAAGGACACTCTGCCCTCTTCAAGCCCCACAGACTTGGATATTTATTCACAAAGACAATGACACTAAGACCTCTTCAAGCCCAACAGACTTGGATGTTTAGTCACTAAGACAAGGACTCTTAGCCTTTTGATGATCTGGTTATTGATTCTTATTGAGAGGTGATGCTAAGATAACGTTAAGTTTTCTTCTCAAGTACTTAGCAGCGTTGTAAGACTCCAACTTTTATGAATAAAAATGTATTTTCTATAAATATCATTTTTGAATATTATGGAATAAATTTGAAATAATTTTATAGTTGTGGGTAATATTTATAAATTTTTCAAAGTACGCAAGTTGTTATATAATATTTGATTGGTTGGGGAATGTTCATTTTAAACAGGGAATATTCGTACGACGGCACAATCATTGGTGGATCCCACAACGGAATTATTGTCGGATTGAGAAAACGACAAAATATTTTTATGAAAATAACGACGGAAGTTTTACCGTTAATTGTTGAAACACCCGGTGTTAAAAGTATAGAAATACGCGTGGTTGCATAGTAGAACACGGTATTGATTATTAATGCTTACATGAGAAGTCACTCAATTTTGTTCAATTATTGCTTCAGTAATTGTTGCATAGTATCTCACGTTAATTGATTCAATTATTGTTGATATTTTATAATTGAGATGACGAAGTTATTAATATTATTATTTGCATTATTAATGATGTCTAGAAGTTCTGCCAAGGAGATGTTTGGTCACCTAATTGCGCGCCAATAGGGAGAAATCCTTATTGGAAAGCCCCCTCTTTCCTGGGAACGACCTGGTCGATTAATAGTGTGAATAATAATAATGATGATGAAGTTTTGTTTAATTAGTATTATTAATGTAATAAAACAGAAAATCTTTTTATATAAAATAGAATACTTTTATAAAGTTATTCGTTTTATTAGGCTAATAGTAAATTCTTTTTATATAAAACAAAAAACTTTTATAAAGTTATCTGTTTTATTAGACAATAATTAGATTATATTATATTTTATTATGCATAGTGTTTGCATAGTGCCTGTATAGTGTTTGCATAGAAAATCTTTTGAAAAGTTATTCGTTTTATTAGATTATAAATAGAATATATTATATTTTATTGTAAACCAATCTGGACCGTCCGATTAAAGTAAATCGATCAGGACCGTTCATGGATTGGTTACTATTTAGTCCATTCTTCTATAAATAGAAGCTCATTCCTTCATTATTTCTTACGAATTCACTGAAACTCTAGAGAGAGAAACTGTAGAGAGAATTATTCTTCTATCTTGAGCGTATTTTTTTAGCATTTAAGAAAGCTTTGAGCGTAGTGCAAGTTTTTTCAAGTATATCCCCACCCTACCGTCGGAGTACTCTTCTTTATAAGGTAAGGAGTATTATTTTTTTCTTATTCATGACGAGAACTTCATTATTCCATTCTTTATTATTTCATTGGAATAACTTGTATACGCTGTGATCTACCCTATACTTGGTGATTTACATTTGTTATTCCATTCGTTATTATTCATTGGAACATCACATCATGCGTTATACGGGACTGGTTAAAATCTTTATTATTCTGTTGGAATATCACATGCTGTATGCGTTTTACATGGGACCGATTCCGTTATTTATTATTACATTGGAATAACTCGCTCTCGCAAGCATCGCATGCATAGTGATTTTTGTTGTTATTCCATTCTTTATTATTCTCGTTAGAATATCACTGCTCGGTAGCAGACGCGCTGACACGTTCCGATTATTTATTATTATGTTGGAATAACTGCATCATGCGAAGTGCCGCATGCATGGTGATTTCTTTTGTTATTCCATTCTTTATTATACTCAGTTGGTTAAAGTTTTGACTTCTATACTCCATGAAATTGGTGGAATATCCTTGATATTTACGCTTCATCCAAAGATCTTTTCGTGGAAATATTCTTACGAGCATTCTTAAATTTTACTCTACAAAGATGTATCATGTTGACAATTTGGACGTTATTAGTTCCTGAATAAATTAATTCTTGAACTTGTTTTATTGAATTTTTATATCATTGTCATCATCCTCATATTTATATTTTGTTGAAAGTCATCTGTGGCATGTAGTGCATAGATGGACTTGGTATGATTATGACCGAGGATTATTCGGTATAATCATGATCGTAATGTTACAAATGATGTGGTAAAAGTCCTCATTGGCTGTAGTGCATTGATGGGCCGAGTTGTTGGCATGATCATGACCATTGATGAATATACGAATATCCTTGGCCCGTGGTGCATGGATAATTTGTGGTTGTGATACTAATGAATATCCTTGGGTCGTAGTACGTAGATGATGTTAATTATTTATAAAGTCGAGTCCCGGTGATAAAAGTGATGAAAAACTTTTAAATCATAAAAGATAGTAGATTTTATTCTACTTGACTCTTTTAATAGATTGCATGTTTTCACGCTGAGTTAAACTTGATGTCTATTGTATTTTATCGGTTTAACATTGTTGAAGACTAATGATAATTTATTCGCATTATCTTAGTCATAATATTTCTTCTTTGGGCAAGTTGAGCTCACCCTTTTCTTTCTTTGTTCTCTTCAGAATTGAGAAAGTAGCCAGGACTAGTCGGGGAATGGAGTGACGGTCCGGATGATAGTATTAGTAGTCCTCACTATTACATTAAATAGTATGACAATAAATGTAATGAGGACTTATTCTCGAGAGTGGATATTGTCTAGAAGACAATATTTGTATTAAAACTCACAAACTTTCTTCTTTGTATATTAAAGATTGTATTTGTGATACTGTACCATGTATTTGGTGACTCGAATAGGTGATGTATACCTATTTTGGCGGCGGCCGAGTTGGTATCAAAGCTTAGGGATATGATCCCGGGTGAGAT
The DNA here is from genome assembly GCA_020205605.1 of Panax ginseng. Lineage (NCBI taxonomy): Eukaryota > Viridiplantae > Streptophyta > Magnoliopsida > Apiales > Araliaceae > Panax > Panax ginseng. Next base: position 15,196,408 of record CM035144.1, read on the forward strand.
GTGAGACAAGAACTAGGAGGGGAGAGACGGGGAATTCCTTCGCTAGTATGACCTACCTAAGTTTATTTGGTATTTAATTGGTCGGTCAGAGTATAGGGATAATATGTGATATGTTAATTAACCTTTATTTTGTGGCAGTATTTGAAAATGGCATCCGAGAATGTTGAGAACATCAATGGAGCACAGGAGACCGTTGAGTCTCCACAGATCAATAATCAGGACAATGTGCATCAGAAAGGCGATAATCCTCATGCAAACAACAACACTGACCAAATGATGAACGATGGAATGTTTCGAGGCTTCATGCAATTCATGCAACATCAAAGCGAGCGGCTCTCGCATCCAAAATGCGGTGGAAACAACGGCAAATCTCGAGGATGGTCCACCGCCAAATAGTTCAAGGAGCTAGGACCACCGGATTTTTTTGGAGAGCCAAAACCACTTAAGGCGAAGACGTGGATAAAGTAGATCAACAAGATATTTGATGTCTTAGGATGCTCCGAGGAGAAAAAGGTTCCCTTTACCACCTTCATGTTGCGGGCAGAGGTAGATTACTGGTGGGAATCTGTAAAGCGTACTCAACCTGCCGCACTGAAGATGTCTTGGGAGAAGTTTCAAGAACTGTTCAATGACAAGTACTTTCCCGAAAGTATTTGTTATATGAAAGAGGTAGAGTTAATTAAACTGGAACAAAATAACATGACCGTGTCGCAGTACGAAGCCATGTTTGCCGAGTTGTCCCAGTTTGCGTCCCATTTGGTTGATAATGAGGAGAGAATGACGCGAATGTTTCTAAGAGGTTTGAAGCCCGAGATACGTCAATATCTTATCTCTCATAAACTGTGTTTGCATTTAGATGTTGTTAATAGGGCTCAGTTATTGGAGCGGGATAATGAGTCAACCCAACCAAAAGAGAGCAGCCGGCAAAATGATAATACCAGTGATAATAGTTATCGAAGCGGTGACAATAAGCGTGGAGGGAATCAACATGCCAGAAATGGTAACCACTTCGGTGGTAATCATGGCCAAAGCAATAAGAATGGAAATTTCAAGAAGAGGAGATTCAACAATGATGGAAAGACGTCAGTATCAACACCTGTTGTTAAGGAAGGAGAACGACCACCTATCATATGCTTCAAATGCGAAGGGGAGGGACACATCAGTCCAAATTGTGCGATGCCGTCCAAAGCATGTTATAATTATGGAAGAGAAGGTCACCTACCCCAATTTTGTCGTTCACCAAAGACAAGTTCAGCTAGGATGGAGGCACCAAAGGACGCCTTCGGAAAAGTCAAAGCCCGATGGTCTGAGAGAGGCGTTTGTCGTGACCTCCCAAACAGCAAGGAACCCGAATGAGGTCATCACGGGTAAGCTTATCATAAACTCTAGTGAAGTATATACCTTATTTTATACCAGTTCTACCCATTCCTTTATTTCTCCTACTTGCGCTCAACGTTTAAATTTAACTCCGGAGAAATTGGACTTTGACTTATCTATTGAAACTCTGTTGGGAGAAACCTTCATTACATCCACTGTTTATAAGTCTTATTTGGTTCAAATCCGTACCCTCACATTACCTGTCGATCTTATTTCATTGAAAATACTTGCATTTGATGTAATTCTAGGGATTGATTGGTTAACCACTCATCATGTAAAAATTGATTGTTTTCGTAAGGTTGTTAGCTTTCATATTCCTAATCAACCTATAATGCGAATTCAAGCAACCAAACCATTAAAATCAATCACTGTCATCTCAAGCCATAAAGCTATTCGTTTATTGAAAAACGGATGTCAAGCTTTCTTAGCTCATGTCACGGATCTAAACAAAAATACGTCAATTTTGAATGATATTTCTATTGTTAATGAATTTCCTGACGTATTCCCTGAAGAACTTCCTAGCCTATCCCCAGAGCGTGAAATTAAATTTTGTATCGACCTTGAACCCGGTACAAAACCCATTTCCAAAGCCCCATATTGAATGGCTCCTATTGAACTTCAGGAGTTAAAGACCCAACTGCAGGAATTGTTAGACATTGGCTTTATTCGTCCTAGTACTTCTCCTTGGGGTGCTCCTGTTCTATTCGTGAAGAAGAAAGATGGGAGTATGCGTCTTTGTATTGATTATCGGGAGTTGAATCATGTCACCATAAAAAATAGGTAATCATTGCCACGTATTGATGACCTGTTTGACCAGTTGCAATGCGCCAAATTCTTTTCAAAGATTGATCTTCATTCCAGATATCACCAATTGAAGATTAGAACCGATGACATTCCAAAGACGGCTTTCAGAACTCGGTACGGGCACTATGAATTCCTAGTCATGTCTTTTGGATTGAATAATGCTCCTGCTGCCTTCATGGATATGATGAATCGAGTATTCAAGGAATATTTAGATCACTTTGTGGTCGTTTTCATTTATGACATCCTTATTTATTTCAAAAGCCGTGAAGATCATGAGCAACACTTGAGGCTGATACTCCAAAAGCTTCATGAATATAAGCTTTATGCCAAGTTGAAGAAATGCGAGTTCTGGCTTGAGAAAGTAGCATTCCTTGGGCACGTGTGATGAGTGAGTTTTATACCCATGAATTGGATACATTCGGGCTTAATTTATTGTTGTTCTCAAGTCTTTTAGAATAGTTTTTAAGTGTTTGTGTCCATTCATGCATGTTTTACATTGTTTTGTAGGATTTGGGATAAAAGTTACTTGGATCGACGTTCGGGGTGGCTAGATTCGCGTTTTTGGCTTGCCATTTACACAGCAGTCACTTCAGAGCCAATTTGAGTATTTCTACAGACCTTATTTCGAAAAACTCAAAGAATTAAAGTTGTAGATCTACTTCTTCTCTTTCCGGAACATCTTGAATCATCGAAATAAGAGTTCGGACGAAGACGTTATGGCCATTTTCCCAAAGGACGTCGGAGCAGAAAATGTCAGAAAAAGTGGCAGCGCCGGGGCGCCCATTTTAGGCTTAATTACAGCGCTGGGGCGCTAGGGAGTAGATTCTCAGCGTTGTGCCCAGCGCTGGGGCACTGGGGAAGGGCTTGGTGATGGACTGGACGCGTTTTGGGCGAATTTTGACACCTTTTTGACTCCAAATTGGATTGGGTTTGTTCCAAAACTAAAAATTGGACTTGTAACCTATAAATACATGATGTAAGGCATAAAATAAAGGGAGATTACATAGATTAGACTAGATTAAACACTCCTTTTGATTAGAACATAACCCTAGTTCTTATTAGTTTTGGGGATTGAAGCAACTTGGAGACCATTGAAGATTCAAAGCAGGAGCGAAAGAGTAGTCTCAAGGCTATTGACAATAGATTATATTCTCTTCTCTTCTCTTACTTTTATCTTTTTAATGTCTATTCAATTGTGGATTCTTGATTTTAATTCATTAATTATGAACTAACTCTTTCATTAAGATATCAATTGAACTTTTTATGATTATGAATTGATTATTTTATTTATTCTAATTATTTATGTTGAAGTGAATTGTTCATCTTGCTTTATGCTTATTGATTAATTATCTGATCAGTAATTACCTTGTTACTCTAGAAGGAATTGAGAAAGGAATTCTAGGGTTAGAATCGGGCATGGTGACATGTGACTTAGTTATTTGCACGATGTGAATAATTAGGTTTGTGAATAGAATGAGAATATCTATTTCTTGCATATAACACATAAGGAATTGGGATTAGAATGAGTTTAATTCAATTATTTTGCATAGAGATATAGCAAAATTAATGGGTTAAATAGAAGGCAAATGATCACTTGAGAAAGGGCTTTTGACATTTGAGAATTCATTAACAATTGAAGAGACATAATAATTGGGATAATTGGATAATTGGTTTATAGTTCATAATTGGGGATATTGGAGTCTTAGTCTTTATTTATCTGAATTCATTCGTTAAAGTCTTAGTTTTAATTGATTAATTTAGTTTTGTTAATTAGAAAAATTGCAATTTGCGATTGTTTAAATAAAATTAATTTGGTTAAGAGTTAGTAATTGGTAATTTTTATTAAATAATTCCTCGTGGGAACGATACTCTACTTTCACTTTATTACTTGTTGACCGTGTATACTTGCACGTATTCATTGATTGCGAAATCGATCAACAACGTGGTATCAAGTCATGGAATATCTGTTGACCCGACAAAGATTGAAGCCATTCAAAGCTAGGAACAACCTAAATCAGTGACAGAAGTACGTAGTTTTCTCGGCTTAGCTGGTTATTATCGGAGATTCGTAGAAGGGTTTTCTCGAATCGCTACTCCATTAACTCAGCTGACTCGAAAAGATACAAAATTCAGTTGGAGTGAGGAATGTGAGAAGAGTTTTCAAGAACTCAAGATAAGACTCATTTCAACACATGTTCTGACAATACCATCTGGCTCGGAGGGATTTGTCATCTACAATGATGCTTCAGGCAAAGGGTTAGGATGTGTTCTCATGCAACATGGGAAAGTCATAGCCTATGCCTCTCGACAACGCAAAGAATATGAGAGGAATTATCCTACTCATGATCTAGTGTTGGCAGCTGTTGTCTTCGCACTTAAAATTTGGAAGCATTACTTGTATGGGGCAAAAGTGGAGATCCTTACGGATCATAAAAGCCTCAAATATTTCTTCACTCAAAAGGAACTAAACATACGACAGCGACGTTGGCTTGAACTGTTGAAAGATTATGATCATACCATCCAATACCATCCTGGAAAAGCGAATGTGGTAGCTGGCGCATTAAGTAGAAGATCATATGCGGGTATGAGTGCGATATTGTCAACGCAAAGGCCCATTTTGTATGACTTGCAAAGGATGGAGATAGAGATATAGACTCTAGGGACCCAAGTGATGATGGAGAATATACGAGTGGAGCAGAGCTTTAATCGATAAAGTTAAATTTCGCTCAAGCTACGGACACGGAGGCGATGCATATGAGGAATAAAGTACAAGAAGGTGCTATCTAGGAAGCAAGAATCGATGAAGAAGGAATACTTGAGTCAACTCCAGACTTTGTGTTCTAACGACCGAAAGTTAAAGTATAAAATCATGATGGGGCGCACAACCCACCGTTTGTAATCTATCACAGGAGTACTAAAATGTATCATGATCTTGACATACATTTTGGTGGGGCAATATGAAGAGAGATAGATATTTGTTTATCTCAAGGTGTCTAACGTGTCAACGAGTCAAGGCGGAGCATCAGTACCAAAAGGTCCATTGCAACCACTTGAAATTCTAGAATGGAAGTGAGAGCACATTACCATGGATTTCGTTATTGGTTTTCCCAAGGTTTCTCAGGGTATAGATACAATTTGGGTCATTATTGATAGATTGACCAAGTCTGCTCATTTCTTACCTATACGAGAAACTTTTACACTTGAACATCTTGCCCGTATGTACATAAACAAGGTTATAAGATTGCATGGTATGCCAGTATCCATTGTTTCTGATCGAGACCCAAGATTCACTTCACGATTTTGGGTTAGTTTGCAAAAAGCTATGGGCACGGATTTACGATTTAGTTTGGCATATCATCCTCAAACGGACGGACAATCAAAGAGGACTATTCAAACTCTTGAAGATTTATTAAGACTCTATGTCCTTGATTTCAAGGGAAGTTGGGACAAGTTCTTACCATTGGTGGAGTTTTCCTACAACAACAGTTATCAAACAAGTATTGGCATGGCTCCATTCAAAGCATTGTATGGAAGAAAGTGTCGTTCTCCAGTATGCTGGGATGAGGTGGGTGAAGCAACGTTGTTGGGACCGGAGTTAGTACGTATGACTACGGAAAAGATTCAAATGATCCAACAACGTATAAAAACCTCCCAAGATCGACAAAAGAGTTATGCTGATCTTCATCGAAAGGACGTGAAATTCGATATTGGAGATCATGTGTTGTTATGTGTTGCTCCATGGAAAGGAGTTACGAGATTTGGAAAGAGAGGAAAGCTCAATCCTCGATTCATTGGCCCATTTTTAATCATCGAGTAGGGACTGTAGCCTATAGACTCGCTTTACCGCCAAGTATGTCTCGTGTTCATAAAGTTTTTCATATATCCATGTTACATAAATATGTGAAAGACCCGAACCACATTATTGAGTTAGAACCGGACGAAATAGCTGAAGATTTAATGTATGAAGAGGTTCCTATTCAAATCTTGGATAAGTTGGATAAGAAGGAACATATTCTATGCTCCAAGGTTATACCTCAAGTCAAAGTTTTATGGAGGAACCACGATGTTGAAGAAATGACCTGGCAGTTAGAATCTGAAATGAAATCAAGGTATCCTTACCTCTTTGACATACCAGGTATGTACCCTAATTTCGAGGGCGAAATTTCATAAGAAGGGGAGATTGTAAGATCCCAACTTTTATAAATAAAAATGTATTTTCTATAAATATCATTTTTGAATATTATGGAATAAATTTGATATAATATTATAGTTGTGGGTAATATTTATAAATTTTGAAAAGTACGCAAGTTGTTATATAATATTCGATTGGTCGGGGAATATTCGTTTTAAACAGGGAATATTCGTACGACGACACAATCATTGGTGGACCCCACAACAGAATTATTGTCGAATTGAGAAAATGACAAAAATATTTTTATGAAAATAACGACGGATGTTTTACCGTTAACTGTTGAAACACCCGGTGTTAAAAGTACAGGAATACGCGTGGTTACATAGTAGCACATGGTATTGATTATTGATGCTTAAGTGATAAGTCACTCAGTTTTGTTTAATTATTGCTTCAATAATTGTTGCATAGTATCTCACGTTAATTGATTCAATTATTGTTGATATTTTATAATTGAGATGACGAAGTTATTAATATTATTATTTGCATTATTAACGATGTCTAGAAGTTACGCGAGGAGAGGTTTGGTCACCTAATTGCGCGCATGATAAGGAGAAATCCTTATTGAAAAGCCCCTCTTTCTTGGGAGCGACACAGTCGATTAATAGTGTGAATAATAATAATGATGATGAAGTTTTGTTTAATTAGTATTATTAATGTAATAAAACAGAAAAGCTTTTTATATAAAATAGAATACTTTTATAAAGTTATTCGCGTTTTATTAGGCTAATAGTAAATTTTTTTATATAAAAGCAGAATACTTTTATAAAGTTATACATTTTTATTAGACAATAATTAGATTAGATTATATTTTATTATGCATAGTGTTTGCATAGTGTCTGCATAGTATTTGCATAGTAAAATCTTTTTAAAAGTTATTCGTTTTATTAGATTATAAATAGAATATATTATATTTTATTTTAAACCAATCTGGACCATCCGATTAAAGTAAAACGATCAGGACCGTTCATGGATTGGTTACTATTCAGTCCATTCTTCTATAAATAGAAGCTCATTCCTTCATTATTTCTTTTAATTCCTTTGAAACTCTAGAGAAAGCGTAGAGAGAATTATTCTTCTATCTTGATCGTATTTCTTTAGCATTTAAGAAAGCTTTGAAGCGTAGTGCAAGTTTCTTCAAGTATATCCCCGCCTCTACTGGTTGGAGTACTCTTCTTTATAAGGTAAGGAGTATTATTTTTCATATTCATGAAGAGAACTTACATTATTCCATTCTTTATTATTCTATTGGAATAACCTATGTCTGTGATCTACCCTATACTTGGTGATTTTGTTGTTATTCCATTCGTTATTATTACATTTGGAACATCTGTCCTAGTGTCTTTATCATGTGGGACTGGTTAAAATCTTTATTATTCTGTTAGAATATACCGTCTGCATGCATTTCTGTGGGACACGATTCCGTTATTTATTATTTTGTTGGAATAACTTATATGCAAAATCGCATTTACCGCATGGTGATTTCTATTGTTATTTCATTCTTTATTATTCTTATAGAATATCACGTCGGTGCGCAGTATTACTTTGACCGGATTACATTATTTATTATTACATTGGAATAACCTTTCTATCGCAATCACCGCATGCATGGTGATTTCTTTTGTTATTCCATTCTTTATTATACTCAGTTGGTTAAAGTTTAGACTTCTATACTCCATGAAATTGATGGAGTATCCTTGATATTTACGTTTCATCCAGTATCTTTTCGTGGAAATATTCTTACGAGCATTCTTAAATTTTACTCTACAAAGAAGTATCATGTTGACAATTTGGGACGTTATTAGTTCTGAATAAATTAATTCTTGAACTTGTTTTATTGAATTCTTATATCATTATCATCATCCTCATATTTATATTTTGTTGAAAGTCATCTGTGGCCTGTAGTGCATAGATGGACTTGGTATGATTATGACCAAGAATTATTCGGTATAATCATGACCGTAATGTTACAAATGATGTGGTAAAAGACCTCATTGGCCCGTAGTGCATTGATGGACAGTTGTTGGCATGATCATGACCATTGATGAATACACGAATATCCTTGGCCCGTAGTGCATGGATAATTTATGGTTGTGATACTAATGAATATCCTTGGTCAGTAGTGCGGGGATGATGTGGATTATTTATTAATTGTCGAGTCACGTGATAAAAGTGATGAAAACTTTTTAAATCATAAAAGATAGTAGATTTTATTCTCTACTTGACTCTTTTAATAGATTGCATGTTTCGCTGCAGTTAAACTTGATATTTATTGTATTTTATCAATTTAACATTGTTGAAGACTAATGATAATTTATTCTGCATTATCTTAGTCATAATATTTCTTACTGGGCAAGTTGAGCTCACCCTTTATTTCACTGTTCTCTTCAGGAATTGAGAACGTAGCCGGGACTAGTCGGGGAACGGTGTGACGGTCCAGATGATAGTGTTAGTAGTCCTCACTATTCTGTTAAATAGTGTGACAATAAATGTAATGAGGACTTATTCTGAGAGTGGATATTGTCTAGAAGATAATATTTGTATTAAAACTCACAGCTTTCTTGTTGTATATTAAAGATTGTATTTGTATTCTGTACCATGTATTTGGCGACTCAGAATAGGTGTTGTATACCTATTTTGGGGGCGTCACAAGCGTGAACTAGATGCATCGTTGAGTTCGTTCTTTTTCTTTTGCAGAGTTTATACCTTTTGATCAGTGTTCGACACCTTTCAGTTTGAATCCTTGTTGCCTTTTATAATCTGCTGAAAATCTTTTCGTTGCTAGATGCTCGTTTGTACATTTAATGCTCAGATATTTTAGGATCCTTGATGTGGACGTTTTAAACCTTGGTTTCAGCTTCTTCTTTTTTTGCTAAGTGTGTTAGCTTCTTTTTGGCTTGATTGTCACATTAGTCTGCTTTCTCACATAACACCCTTGATAAGTCACTTTCACCAACTAGTTGGTAGAGACATATCCTGATCTTAAATTTCAGCCAAGGATGTTTGCTGAATATATCACGACCTTCAATTTGCAACGCTCCAATGTCAGTTAACTTGTCAGACTTGACTACTCTATGATCAGGTTCTTCTTAATGAGCTTTGTTTGGCTAGGTGATTGATTTGTCCACTTTACGAACGGAAATATGCTTTACGATTTGAAGTGAAATTTATGATAGCTCCAAGTAGCTCCGCGATCCATTTGATGTATTGCAATCATGCGCTTACTCTGTGATCCAACGAATATTATAAATCCTATTAAATATACATCAGATCAGCTTTTACAAGATCAACCTAACATTATTTGATCATTCTAATGTAAGTCTTTGTACATTAATTCAAATCATTATAAGGACTGTACAAATTATACTGGTATAAATATACATTAAGTGCATTCATCATCAAATTTAAATATACAAACTCTAATATAATTGATTTGGGACTTTATGTTATGCAAAATTTGACTGGGATTGGTCATCATAAAGTTGTGTTGACTCATATATAGGTGTGTGTGTGTGTAATTTTTTTTTTAATAAAATAAAATTTTCTCTATTTATTATTTTGAAATAGTAAGGGGTTGATTCAATTAATGTGGTTAGTTATGGGTAAAATGCGCAAATATTTTAAATAAGCAAGTGGTTATAAAATATTCATTGTTGTCGGGGAATATTCGTTTGGTCGTGGAATATTCTTGCTTTGTCGGGGAATATTAAATTTGCATGCGCTTAAACCATTTATGGGCCCCATAACGGAAAAGCGTCGGATGAAGAAAGCAGACAAGTATGAGTTTTTTTATAAATAAAGGCGTAGTTATTCAAGTTAACACTTTGTTGAATACCCGGTGGTTAAAATCTGATGTCTGGCGGTGTTTCACAAGAAGCTACTGCGGTATTGCACAAATTATTGATTCTTACGGAAGAAGTCACTACTCAATAATTGTTACAGTAATTACTGTTCAATATTTTATTTTATTGATTCAATAATTGCTACGTTGATATTTTATATTATTGATTCAATAATTGTCACTGCATAGTATTTCCCATTATCAGATCAATAATCATATTATTTGAATAATATTATTAGATAGCATTATTGGCAATGTCTAAGGAAGTTCTGTCTAGGAAAGGGGTTTGGTCACCTAATTGTGCGCCAGTAAGGAGAAATCTTTATTGGAAAGCCCCCACTTTCCCAAGAACGATCTGATTGTCATTATTGTGATTCTATAATATTATTTGTGAATAATTATTTATTGATAAAAATAATAAGGAAATATTTATTTTATGTGGATATAAATGAAGGAATTAATGCTAAGGTGTTTTATCAGTATTTTATCGAAATGAAAGAATTTTTAGAAAAGTGACAATTGTTAAAAATTGATATTTTATCTATATTATTATATTACATTATAAATGTATAATGTGATAATATAATAATATAATAACGGCGATATTTTTACAATGAATGTGAGATATATGAATAAATAAGGAAGAAGAGTATTTTCCTTTCAATAAATGTTAAAAACATGTTAAACATGTTGGTGGACCCCATTTTTGGCTAAAATTTGATTATAGCCTGCAAGTTCGTCCGTATATGGATTTTGATCATTTTTCGTTTAGAATTTAGAAAAACTTTCTTCTACAAAGTTGTAGAGAATTAAATTTCCTATGGAATAGACATAAAATTCGTATTTTTCTAATAAAAGGGCTATTTATTATGAATTATTGAAGTTCTGAAATATTGGGTCTGAATTAATTTTGTTGCATTAAATGATAAAAACATGTTTTGTGTGTTGGTGGGCCCCACTAGTTGGTGTAAAATTCTGAAATAAGATTTTCAAAGTGTGCGTAGGAATTTTTTTAATAAATAATATCATTTTATTAAATTTTTCTTCTTTGGCGTTCTAAGCATTTTTCTATAAATAGGATGCTTAGGTTAGAATTGAAAATCACACCAGAATCTGAAGTTTTCTCTCTATAATATCAAGCGTATTTTTGTGATTATTTAGATACTTTGAGAGTTGTTATTTAGTGCAAGTTTCTTTCAGCGTTACATCCGATATTTTAGCCAGAAGTACTATTCTTTTTGAGGTAAGGGATGTTATTTTATTCGTAAATGATGTTATTCTTTCAATATCATTATACCAAAATATTGGTGTGAATTTTATTATGAAAATTTTACCTTTTTATGTCGATGTTACTATTCACGTATACGACACTATTCACGTATACAACACTATTCACGAATACGGTACTATTCACGAGTACTATTCACGAAGTATGATTTTTCTTGTGGAATTTTTACTTTTTTGTGTTAAGGTTACTAATCACGTATACGACACTATTCACGTATACAATACTATTCACAAATACGGCACTATTCACAGAAAAATAAATTTTTTTTTCTTTGTCCAAGTTGTCTATTATGGATACTATCTTTGATTGTATTTATGTTTTGATCTTCATTCTTGAATTTTGCTCCACAATTAATTATTATGGAATATTTTTGAACTTGGATAAACTAAAGTACGAATCCCTAATCTTTGTCGTTTTATCTCTCTGGATTCATTTTCTTGAAAATATTTTTATCATCCTCAGTCCTAAATGGTGATATAACTGAATATCTTTGGCCTGTAATGCAAAGATGAATGATTACCTGATGAATATTTTTGGCCCATAGTGCAAAGATGGACAGGTGCTTAGATGAACATGACCAACTGGTGATACAAATGAATATCTGTTGTGAGTTCCTGAATTTTATGAAATGAAAGTATTCAATTTTCTTTAAATTATTATTCTATTTAGTAAATGGTTAAATTGATAAAAGGTTAAAGTTAAGGGTGATATTTGAAATTTTTTCAAAGTAAGCAAGTTGTCATAAAATAATCGGTGATAAAAAATACGATGTCTGGCGTGGTTGCATAGTAGCACACGGTATTTATATCTGATATTTTTGATTATTGATGCTTACGTGAGAAGTCACTCAGTTATACTCAATTATTGCTACAATAATTGTTGCATAATATCTCTCATATTATTGATTCAATTATTATCACAGTATCATCTGCATAATATTTATATTATTAAATCAATAATTAAGATGACAAAGTTATTCATATTATTATTTATATTATTGACGATGTCTAGAAAGTTCTGTCAAGGAAAGGGGTTTGGTCACCTATTTGCGCACCAATAGGGAAAAATCCTTATCGGAAAGCCTCATATTTCCTGGGAATGATCTGGTTGTTAAATACTGTGAATTATAATATTAATGATGAATAAGTTCGTGTTGATTAAAGATGAAATTGATATTTCTATTGTGTTGAGATTATTACTGTTAGTAGAAATCGACATTTATTTCGATAATAATTGATTTTTGGAGGTTAAATTGACCAATCGGGTTATTAATCGGATAAATGAGCAATTAATTGCTATTAGTTCACATGCATATAACTATTGATTCACATACATGTACTATTGATTCACATGCATGTACTATTAGGGGAGGTGGTGCACATTTGATAATACTTGTAGGACTAAATTAAAAATGGAAGAAAAGATGAAGGTACTATACTATAATAATTCGAGCCCCAAAACGTGAAATTATCGAAACTATATTTTCCTATAAATAGAAGCTCATTCTTCTTTCATTCTCACAAATTCACTAAGACTCACAAGAGCAATTATAGAGAGAGAAGCTATAGAGAGAAAGAAAAAGAGTATTCTGCTACTTCACTATTGCAGTATCCAGTCTTCTACTAAGGTAAGGGGTATTATTTCTTTCGTATTCATAAGGGATATTATTTATTTCATATTCGTAAAGGTTATTATTTCTTACTATTCACTCGAATACTATTCACTCGGGGTACTATTCACTCGGGTATTATTTACGAGGTACTATTCACTTGGAGTATTATTTATGGAGTACTATTCACTCGGGGGTACTATTCACAAAATACTATTCACGGGGTACTATTCATGAAGTACTATTCACAGGGTACTATTCACGGGATACTATTCATGAAGTAGTATTCACGAAGTACTATTCACGAAGAAAAATTAATTCTTTTCTGTCCAAATTATTTTTGATACATGAATATTATTCTTGAATTTTACTCCACAATTGATGATCATGTTGACAATTTAGACATTCTTGAAATCTGGATAAATTGAGTTATAAATATTTAATATTTATTCTTGATTTCGTTTGATTGAATTCTTATATCATTGTCATCATCCTTATGCTTATATTGCGTTAAAAGTCATCTTTGGCCCGTAGTGCATAGATGGACTGTTGGTTATTGGTTTTACAGTTGAATGTCTTTGGCCGTAGTGCAAAGAAGAATTGTTGATTGATATCTTTGGTCGTAGTGCAAAGATGGACTGTTGATTGATAGCTTTAGCCCATAGTACAAAGGTGGATAGGTGTATGATATGATCATGACCACTGGTGATACTAATGAATATCCTTGGCCGTAGTGCATGGATAATTCGATGATGTGATTGGCAGGATCATGACCATTAATTAATAGTTGAATGTCTTTGGCCGCAGTGCACTGACATGCAATTGATTGGTATGATCATGACCATTGGTTTTATAGTTGAATATCTTTGGCCCGTAGTGCAAAGATAGACAACTGATTGGTATGATCATTGTTATTACACTTGAATGTCTTTAGCCTTTGGGGTGAAGATATTGAGTGAACGTTCTATTAAGCCTTTGTGACAAGGAGAAACTGTTGATTCACATTATTATAAACATGAATTGAGAATTTAACTAAAATCTTTGGTGGTTCAGGTGAAGACAGGTGATGAAAGTTCTCTTTATCTTGGGTATAATTAAGAACTATTAATGGGTATTACGTGGATAAAATTGATGATAAACTTTTAATTCATAGAAGATAGTAGATATCATGCTCTGCTTGACTCTTCTAATGGATTGCTTGTTCCGCTGCAGTTGTTGATCTAAAAATTATTGTCTATTGTATTCGATCAGTTATTATACTGTTGAAGGCTAAGGATAATTTATTCTGCATTATCTTAGTCATAATATTTTTAACTGGGCTAGTTGAGCTCACCCTTTTCTTTCATTGTTCTCTTTAGGAAATGAAAATGTAGCAGGGACTAGTCAGGGAACGAAGTGATGGTTCAGGATAAGTGGCTATAGTAGTCCTCACTATTCTATGAAATAGTGTGATAATAATTGTAATGAGATTGAATTTGAGTTTGGATATTGTCTAGAAGACAATATTCATGTTAAACTCTCAGCTATGTTTTGTCATATATTACACGATAGTTATATAATTAAGTTATAGTTGTATTCTGTACTATATATTTGGTGACCCAAGATGGGTGATGTATACTTGTTTTGGGGGCATCACATCTTTGGTCCGTAGTGAAAAGATAAATTTTTGATTCAAGATGTATATTGATTGATGTTACAGGGATAAAATATTGATGATGGAATTTTAAATTATAAAAGATAGTAGACTTCATTCTCTACTTAACTCTTATAATGAATTGTTGTTTTCGCTGCAGTTGTTGATCTAAAACTTGTTGTCTATTATATTTTATCAGATTTTTCCCTGTTAAGGACTAAGGATAATTTGTTCTACATTATCTTAGTCATAATATTCTTTACTGGGCTAGTTGAGCTAATCATTTTCCTTTTTGTTCTATTTTTCTTCTCAGGAGGCGAGAATATAGCGAGAACTAGTCGGGGTGTGAAGTGATGGTTCAAGACAGTTGTTTTAAGCAGTCCTCACTATTTTGAAAAATAGTGTATCAATAATTATAATGAGGACTTTATTTGAGTTTGGATATTGTCTAGAAGACAACATCTGTATTAAAACTCACAGTATATGTGTGGTCGTATTTTACACGAAAATTGAAATAATGAAGTTTGTAGTTGTTTTCTGTACCATGTATTTGGCAACTCAGAATGGGTTGGGTGGATTAAACCTATGTTGGGGGCATCACAGTGTGGCTGATCGTAATAAATAAATACAATAATATAGAACTAAAAAACAGAGATTAGTTTTAGATTTTGGAGAGATCGTGGGAGAGCATAAGAAGAAGAACAAAGACTAAAGGCAGATAATTGGGATTGAAACTGCTATTCAGATTTATTCTCTATCTCTTTTCCTTTGATTTTTTTATTCAAGGATGTTTATGGATATTATAATGTTGTTCTCTTTCAAAGTTATGAACTGAATTCTTTTTAAGATTACAATGGAATCCAATGATTAACGTGAGTTGAATTACTCTTTGGTTAATTATTTTTAATCATATGCAAGCTATTTATTATATTTTGTACTTCATGATATAATTGTGTGACCAACAATTAATTTGAAAATCTAGATTGTTATTTATCAGAGGTATAATAGAGATTTAGAAGGGAGGTTGAATAAATCTTTAAAACTTCTTTAATTACTTATTTGAGTATTACCAAATACTTGATTAATCAAGATTAATTATCTATGCACAACAGAATATAAATTTGAAAACTCCCCTTGAAGATTTTGTAAAAAATCTCAGTTCTAAAATGAGTTCTACGAATAGACAAACACGTAGCAGATATGACAGTTATAGCTAACATAATGTAAATGACGTAAAGTAAAAGACATCAGAGGTTTTTTACTCAACGAGTAGGATATCCACCAAGGATAAAGGCCCAATAGACCATTTTACAACTGAATCACTTAGGTTCCTTTGAGTCACTAAGTCTCGATAATTCATTCACTAAGAGCAAGATCCTCTGACCGCAATTCGATCACTTATACCAGGATCCTCTAACCCTAATTTGATCACACAGACCAGGATCCAATGACCATAATTCATTCATGTAGACCAGGATCCTCTGACCCTTCTTCATGTTTTTTGATGTGAGTTGGAGGTGTTGCTAAGATGACTTATATACTCTTCATCTTATGATACTTAGTAGTAATGTTGATCATCTTCTTGGCAAGCGCCAAACTTTGTTGTTGAAGCTCAAACTCTTCTGATTATTAACAGAAACTCATGATCATGGTTGATGTGATTCTAAGCTATTCAATTAAGCCCTTATTATTTTGAGCTTAATAATTTTTAGATCATAGACTTCTACTCTAAGTCTTCAGCTAATTGGCTCTGACTGTTCCTGATGAAACGTAGAGTGCTGCTTGAGATTTATCTTCTGAACTGGCACTCTCACGTTACCAGCATCAATTGCATGACTTCTTCATACTTAGACTTTTAGTTTTGCCATGTCCTCCTTTATCTTGGCTCTTCGACTCTGGCACTTCAGCTTTATAGCTTTTTGCTATTTGTCTTTGGCTTTGCGGCTCTTGCTTTTTCAAGTGCTTGTCAACTTCTTGTAGTCTGATGAGGTGCTGCCAAGATTATATTTAATCTTCTTCTCTGTTTGTACTTGGCAGCCTTGAACACATCTTCAATCGTAGAGTGATACTTACTCTATGTTTTTCATCTTTTAACATTGTGTTCTTTTTCTATGATGATCCTTTTCTTTTATTTTTCTTTCAATTCCATCATCATTTTTTCTTATTTCAAATGATATTTGCTTTTATAGTTCGATTGAAATTTTTTATTGAGAAGTATCTGTTAGAACATTTAATGCTCAAATACTTTGATATATCTGATGTTGACTTTCTGGAGCTTTATGTCAGTGTACTTTCTGAATTAAGACTTGTCACATCAATCAACAAATTTACTTACTTTTTTAACGAAACGCTTTTGGCTAACTAACCAGTGGACACACATTTAATTTCTCCCAGAGATATTATTTTACACTTTGAGATCTTCTTCTCACAACGTTCTATTTGTATGTCCTCTTGTCAAACCTGACTCGACTCTACGATTTGGTGATTAATCAATCGTAGGGTCGAGATATAAGTTCTGTTGAACTTTTTGTTCTTTTTTCTTTGGATAGTAGAGTGATGGAGATCGTAGACTTGTGCTCTATATTATCACTACTACTATTACTTCATCATCTGTTCTACTTTCTGATTGCTTTATGATGTTTGGACTTGATATGCAGACTCTTCTTCGTTCTTATAATACTTTAGCTGTTTTGCGAAGTCGAAAACAACTTCCTGAATTTATTGTCCCTTTTTGTTTTCAAGTGCCATCTGCTCTTCTACGAAATCCTAATTTCTCTGCGAACTGTTATGAGCTTTACGATCAGGTAGAATACCTTTACAATGTGAATTTTATAGATTTCTTCTGGATTTCTCTTCTAGTGAGAACTATACTCAGATATCATCAGAGTATATTCTTTTACTATATGTTTCTTCTTGTGATCTTAACCTTATATCTATGACACAAAGTAAACTCTATAATCTCCTTTAGCTCTATGGTCAGCTTTACAAATAAAGCTTTACAATTCTGAGACTGACTTTACTATCTTAACTTCTCTGAACGATCTTAGAGTTATCTTGCAATATTTCATTCAGTGTCTGCTTGGAGTTTTCTACGATCAACCTTTACTGAACAAGTATTACTTGACTTTACGATTCACTGATCACTTAGTAAGTTGGTTGCTACTTTGCTAAGTGAAGTTCACAATAATTGTGATAGCTTCTGCGACTTTT
This sequence comes from Panax ginseng, assembly GCA_020205605.1. Taxonomy (NCBI): domain Eukaryota; kingdom Viridiplantae; phylum Streptophyta; class Magnoliopsida; order Apiales; family Araliaceae; genus Panax; species Panax ginseng. The sequence goes on from CM035144.1 coordinate 15,214,359, forward strand.
TCTTGCAGCTTTTAGGTCATCTAATCATATTACGAGCTGATCTTTATCTTATTCGATGAAGTGAGCTCTGCGATTCCACTGAGGCTTTATGAACAAAATTAACTCTGTGAAGTATCTCCATACTATGAGTTGGAAGAGTAAATTTATGATCAAAGACTTCCTATCATCTATACATCAGATCAATTTCAATAAGATCAACCTAACATTATTTGATTTTTTTAATCTAAGTCCTTATACATTAATTCATTTGAAATGACTTCACAAAACTTAATTATACAAATATACATTAATCATATTTCTCTTCAAGCAAATGTAGATTACTCTGCTGACTATACTATTAACATGCAGAGTAGCTTTTACAATTGATTTTGTCTATTACATATGCAGACATGTTAAAGATCAACCTAACATGTTTGATTATACTGTTCTAAGTCCTTTTACATAGATATCTCAGTTAAGGACTGTACAAAACTTATACAATCAAATATACTTTAAGTGTTTCATCATCAAATCATATATATTTGGAATCTAATGAGGGTTCTAATTAATCTCCCCCTTAATAAAGCAACCTTCTAATCCATAATTCTAATCCTTAATTATGATTTCTAATCCATAATTAGATTCCATAATTAGATCCCTAGCACGCGACATCTCCCCATTTGTTCCATATTCCGGCGCGACCGCGCTAGAACTCAGAACCAGATTTTGCAGTTCTCGACACAGCTCTGCTTCAACCCAAAAACTCCCATTTTCTTCATTCTAGAACCAAATTAAGCAAACCCATATGCTATAAACCTTAAAAACTTGAAACTAAACACTTGTAAAATAATTCTAACATCACAAAGAACTTAAACAACCAAATTCCATGTCTATACTAGTTTTTCTTATTTTGACATACTTAGTGATAGGGCTGAGAAAGGAATCAAATTGCCTCCGAAACTGCACCAAAAACTGCACAAAACGCACCAATTAAAATTGCACCAATGGTTCCAGCGTATGTGACGATTTTAGGTGGGTTAAAAAACTAAATTTACGATTTGGGTTTGGTTATTGGCCAAAACCGCATACATAAATTCGAAACCGCACCGTACTTCTTACATATAAATTTTCAAATATTCTTACATATAAATTGTTATATTCACTAATATGAAGATAACAAGAAATTCTTGTATAATGAGATGACCTCCCATTTACCTGGTCCATCTATTCCCCCTCAAAAAGACTTGGTGACCAATGAAAGTTTTAGTGTAAGACCCTAACTTATTATAAATAAAATTGAATTTCCTCTATTTTGAAATAATAATTGATAATTTGATATAATACTTTGGTTATGGGTTAAATGTGCAAATTTTGCAAAAGTGGTTATAAAATATTCATTGTTGTCGGGGAATATTCGTTTAGTCGTGGAATATTCTTGCTGTCGGGGAATATTAAATGCGACAGTACGTTAACCATTTATGGGCCCCATAATGGAATAAGCTGTCGGATGAAGAAAATGTCAAGTTTGAGTTTTTATAAATAACAACGTAATTATTCTTTATTAACCTTTGTTGGGTTACACGGTGGTTAAAATCTGATGTCTGGCGTGGTTTTTGCTGATAACACCACGGTATTATTGCAGTATTTTTGAATTATTAATTTTTTACGTGAAGGCACTACTTAATAATTATTACGAGTAATTCTTTGTTCAATAGTTTATTTTATTGATTCAATAATTCTTTGCGTTGATATTTCATATTATTGTTGTTTGATCGATTGTCACCGCATGTATTTCCCATTATCACATCAATAATTTATATTATTTGAATAATATTATTAGATAACATTATTGGCAATGTCTAGAAAGTTCTGTCAATGAGAGGTTTGGTCACCTAATTGCTTGTATTTAGTAAGGAAAATTCTTATCGGAAAGCCCCCCTTTCACAGGAGCTACTGATTGTCATTATTGTGATTCTATAATATTATTTGTGAATAATTATTTATTGATTTATATGATAAGGAAATATTTATTTTATGTGAATATAAATGATAGATATATTTTATGTGATTGTAAATAAAGGAATTAAAGCTGAGGTGTTTTATTAGTATTTTGTCGAAATGAAGAACAAAATATGGGATTTTCAGAAAAATTAGTTTATTACTTGATTTTGTAAAATCCATAATTCCTTGTGTATAATGAGTTAGGAGATGAGCCATATATCAAAAGAAAGCCCTGGAAGTAAGCTAACCGTAGAAAATGGAATCACCCAAAATTTCTTTGTGGATTTTTCGTGGTGACTGTTTAAATGAAACTGGTCCAAAGGACTCATAGTCAGAAAAATTAGTGTTCTTAAGCTATATTGCGTGAGTTATAAATTTTAATTCGACTTTTGGATCGTTGTGATTTTTGGATATGTTATACATATATAAGTTGAGTATATGTCCACAAATTTTGAATTGTTAAAAATAATGCATGCTTTGTTATGAATTTTAAGAGGTGACTGATTTAGAAATTGTTTTATTTTGGTGGAGATTTCTAGAATGTGGGACCCACTTTTGGTTGTTGGGAAAAGTGGCTGATTTTAAGTGGGCCCCACTTGTGGTGGCTGATGTTTTGGTCTAGCTTGGCATGCGTAAGAAAAATAATAATAATAATAATAATATTTTATTATTTTAGTCTCCTATGGCGTTCTGGCATTTTCTTATAAATAGGCGCTTAAGTTAAAATTGAAAATCACACTAGAAATATAAGTTTTTTCTCTCTATATTATCGAGCGTATTATGTGAGTATTTAGATACTTTGAGAGTTGCTATTCAGTGCAAGTTTCCTTCGGCTTTATATCTGATATTTCGATCAGAAATACTGTTCTTTTGAGGTAAGGGATGTTATTTTCTTCATAAATAATATTATTTTCTTCAATATCATTATGTTGAAATATTGATATGAATTTTATTTTAGAATTTCTACCTTTTTGTGTCGGGGTTACTATTCACATATACGATACTATTCACTTATACGACACTATTCACAAATAAGGCACTATTCATCGAAAAATAAAATTTTTTCTTCTTTGTCCCAGATGTCTATTATGGCTACTATCTTTGATTGTATCCATATTTTGATCTTCTTTCTTGAATTTTACTCCATTATGGTTTATTATGGAGTGTTTTTGAACTTGGATTATCTAAAGTATGAATCTCTAAACTTTATCCTTTTTATCTCACTGGATTTGTTCTCTAAAATGTTTTTCATCATCCTCAGTCCTTAATGATGATACTTGATGTAAGACCCCAACTTATTATAAAATTAAATTTTCCTTTATTCATTATTCTAAATTAATAAGGGTTAATTTGATATAATTCTTTGGTTATGGGTGAAATGTGCAAAGTTTACAAAATAAGCAAGTGGTTATAAAATATTCATTATTATTAGGGAATATTCGTTTGGTCGTGGAATATTCTTTTTTGTCGGAAATCTCCGTCGATGCAATGCCTTGATCATTGGTGGGCCCCATGTGGAAAAGCGGTTGGATGAAAAAAGCGACAAAGATTGAGTTTTATAAATAATTGGCGTAAATTGTTACTGAATTAACCTTTGTTGGGTTACACGGTGGTTAAAATACTGATAATATGCGTGGTTGCACTGTAGCACCTTTGTATTATTGCATATTGTTGAATTATTGATCCTTACGTGAAGAAGGCACTACTCAATAATTATTACGATGAATTCTTTATTCAATATTATATTGATTCAATAATTCTTTGCGTTGATATTTTGTATCATTTGTTGTTTCAATAATTGTCATTACGTATTTTTCATTATCAAATCAATAATTCATATTATTTGAATAATATTATCAAATAACATTATTGGCAATGTCTAGAAAGTTCTGTCTAAGGAGAGGTTTGGTCACCTAATTGCGCGCCATTAAGGAGAAATCCTTATTGGAAAGCCCTCTTTCACAGGAGCGGCTTTGGTTGTCGATCTTGTGATTACGTAATATTATTTTTGAATAATTAATTATTGATTATTATGATAAAGAGAATATTCATTTTATGTGGATATAGATGGAGAAAATTTTTAATGTGACAATTTTTGAAAATTAATATTTTATCTTTTACGATAAAATAATTCATTTAGATATATTATTTTAATAATATATTAACGGTGATATTTTTATAATGAATGTGGGATATATGAGTATATGAGGAGGAAGAGTATTTTTATGGCATTAAATATTTAACACATGTTTTGTTTTTTCGGTGGACACAATTCGACCGAAAATTGATTATAGGTTGTAAAATCGTCAGTTTATGGATTTTGGTCAATTTCATTTTGGAATTTGGAAAAATTTCCTTCGTAAAGTTGTAGAGAATTAAAATTTCTATGGAAAATCATGAGTTTGAATTTTACGATAACTTGAGCTATTTTTTCTTAATTATTGAAGTTTTGGAGAATAAAATGATTTTTATTAATTTATGGGTGGGACCCACTTTTTGGTTGGTAGAATTAGCATGTGAAATTCTTTGGAAATTTTTCCAAGATGGTGGCTGGTCTTGGTCTTAATGAGCATCGTAGAGAATTGGTAAATAAAAAATAATATTTTATTATTTTAGTCTCCTTTTGGCGTTCTAGCATTTTTCTATAAATAGAGGTTAAGTTAGAATTGAAAATCACACACGAAACAAAGTTTTTCTCTTTCTCTCTTTATATTATCGAAGCGTATTCTTGTGAGTATACTTTGAGTGTTGCTTTATCACGGATGCGAGTTTACATCAACATTATACTTTAGAAAATTCAAATGGAAATACGGTTATTTTGAGGTAAGGGATGTTATTTCTTTCATAAATGATATTATTTTCTTCAATATCATTATGCCAAAATCTTTGTTGAACTTTTATCAAATTTGGAACTTGTTGTGTGGGGTTACTATTCACGTATACAAACCTTATTCACGTATCTGGCCTTATTCACGAATCTGAGACTTATTCACCAAAAAATAAAAATTTTCCTTTTTGCCCAAAATATCTATTCTGGATACTAGCTTTGATTGTATCCATGTTTTGATCATTCTTGAATTTTACACCAATATGATTATTTTCGAGGTATTTTTGGACATGGGTAAAACAAAGTACGAATCCTTAATCCTTAATCCTTGTCATTTTGTTTCCTTTGGATTCGTTTCTTTAAAAATATTTTTCATCATCCTCAGTCTTAAATGATGATATAAATGAATATCTTTGGCCTGTAGTGCAAAGATGAACGATTAACTGATGAATATCTTTGGCCTGTAGTGCAAAGATGAACATGTGTTGAGATGAACATGACCATTTGGTGATTTAAATGAATATCTTTTGGCTGTGAGTGCAAAGATGAATATTGATTGTTATTCTGAGGATACAATATTGATGGTGGACTTTTAAACCTTAGAAGGCGGTAGAATTCTTTCTCTACGTGACTCTTCTAATGGATTGTTGTTTATTTGCATTTATTGATCTAAAACTTGTTATCTATTATAATTTATCGATTTCCTCTGTTGAAGACTAACGATAATTTGTTGTATATTATCTTAGTCATAATGTTCTTTCTTTGGGCTAGTTGAGCTCACCCTTTTTCCTTTTTGTTCCATTTTTCTTCTCGGGAGGTGAGAACATAGCGAGGATCGAGTCGGGTATGGAGTGATGGTTCTAGGAAGATGTTTTGGTTTGTCCTCACTATTTACGTAAAATAGTGTATGAATAATTATAATGAGGACTTATTTGGGTGTGTATATTGTCTAGAAGACAATATTTGTATTTAAACTCACAGTTTGTATTGTCGTATTCTCTACGACATCTCAGTATTATCAAAGTTGTAGTTTGCTTTCTATACCATGTATTTTGGCGACTCAGAATGGGTGTTGTATACCTATTTTGGGGGCGTCACACTTGATGAATATCTTTGGCCTGTAGTGAAAAGATGAATGATTACCTGATGAATATCTTAGGCTGTAGTGCGTAAAGATGAATGATTACGATGAATATCTTTTGGCTTAGTAGTGTAAAGAGAGGCAGTGTTGAGATGAATATGACAATTTGGTGATACAAATGAATATCTTTGGGCCGTAGTGCAAAGATGAATATTTGATTCAAGATGTATCTTGATTAATGTTACTGGGGATAAAATATTGATGATGAAATTTTAAATTCATAGATGATAGTAGATTTCATTCTCTCTTAACTCTTCTAATGAATTGTTGTTTTATTGCGATTGTTGATCTAAAACTTGTTATGCATTTTATTCTATTAGATTTTTCCTTGTTGAAGACTAAGGATAATTTGTTGTATATTATCTTAGTCATAATATTCTTTACTGGGCTAGTTGAGCTCACCTTTTTCCTTTTTGTTTCATTTTTCTTCTCAGGATGTGAGAATTTAGCAGGAACTAGCCAGGGTATGAAGTGATGGTCCAAGGAAGTTGTTATAGAAGTCCTCACTATTTTGTAAATAGTGTATCAATAAGTGTAATGAGAACTTATTTGAGTGTGGATATTGTCTAGAAGACAATATTAGTATTTAAACTCACAGTATTTGTGTTGTCGTATTTTGCACGACAATTGTATTAATGATGTTGTAGTTGTTTCTATACCATGTATTTGGCGACTCAGAATGGGTGATGTATACCTATTTTGGGGGCGTCACAGTTGGTATCAGAGCTTAGGGATAAGGTCTCTGGCGGAGATCGGGGAATAGAACTAGGAGGGGAGAGATGAGTAAATCCTTCGCTAGTGTGTCCTACCTAAGCTTATTTGTTGGTCGGTCATAATATAGGGATATTATGTGATATGTTAATTTGTTTAATTAACCCTTTTTTTATGGCAGTATTTAAGAATGGCAGTTGAGAACGTTAACAATGGAGTGTATTAGACTGTGGAAACACCTTTAGTCACCAATCAGGAGAACGTGCAATAGGAAGGCAATATTCCTCCTGTAAACAACAATAACGAGCAAACGATGAATGATGGGATGTTTAGAAACTTTTTGCAGTTCATGAAAAATCAGACGAGGGAGACTCGTATACAAAATACGGGTGGAAATGATAGCAACGCGCGGTTTGTCACAATCAAGCAGTTCAAGGAGTTGGGACCACCAGAATTCTTTGGAAAACCGGATCCGATTAAGGCAGAAACGTGGGTTAAGCAAATTACCAAGATATTCGATGTCTTGGGATGCACGGAGGAATAGAAGGTTCCATTAACCACCTTTATGTTCCGTGGTGAAGCAGATTACTGGTGGGAATATGTGAAGCGTACCCAGCCTGCCGTACTCAATATGTCTTGGGAGATGTTTCAGAAACTGTTCAATGACAAGTACTTTCCTGAAAGTATTTGTCACATGAAGGAGGTAGATTTCATCAATTTGGAGCAAAATAATATGAGCGATGTCGCGATGATCTGAAGCTAAGTTTGCGAGTTGTCGATTTGCATCCCATTTAGTTAGTAATGAGGAGAGAATGACGCGAATGTTTACTGCGAGGTTTGAAACCCAAAAATCGTTAATACCTCATTTCTCACAAACTTTGTTTATATTAGGATGTTGTGAATAGGGCTCAATTATTGGAGCGCGATAATGAGTCACTCAATAGAAGAATAACGACCAACAACTTGATGATAATCGAGCCAGAATTGCTGTGTATTTCATCTGAACAATGATAACCATCGTGGAGGAAATTATCATGCGAAATGGTAACCACTTGGTGGTAATCATGGCCAAGATAATAGAAGAAATAATTTAGGTTGAAATTTCAAGAAAAGAAGATTTAACGATGGCGGGGAAGGCGCCGCTTGGCTGACACCAAGACACCGATAACAAATTCTAGGGGGAGGAGAATGGCCGCGGTTAGATCTACTGAGATGCGGAGAGGAGGACATATAAGTCCAAACATTCACGACCTTCAAGGTATGTTTTAGTTATGGAAAAGATGGTCACATAGCTCAATTTTTTCCTGTAGCGAAATCAAGTCCAGCAGGGACGGTGGCACCAAAGGCGGATACGGACAAAACAAAGTCGGCAGTTTCTGGAAGAGCGTTTGTCGTGACTGCGCAAAATGCGAGGAACCCAAAAGAAGGTATCATGGTTTAGTTAATTATAAATTCTTGCGAAATCTATACCTTATTAGATACCGGTTCTATCCATTCTTTTATCATCCCTGCTTTTGCTCAACGTTTAAACTTGACTCCGGAGAAATTAGACTTTGACTTATCTATGGAGACTCCGTTAGGAGAAACTTTTATCATATCCACTGTTTATAAATCTTGTTTGATCCAAGTGGGCACAATCACATTACCTGTTGATCTTATCTCTTTAAAGATACTTGCATTTGACGTGATTTTAGGGATTGATTGGTTAACTACTCATCATGCCAAAATTGATTATTTTCGTAAGGTTGTTAGTTTTCATATTCTAACCTTGACTGTTATGCGAATTCAAGCAATCAAACCATTGAAGTCAAACACTTTCATATCAAGCCATTAAGCCATTCGTTTATTGAAAAACGGATGTCAAGCTTTCTTAGCCCATTTCATGGATTTAAACAAAAATACGTCAGATTTGAATGATTTTTTTGTTGTTAGTAAATCTCCTGACGTATTTCCTATACAATTTCCTGGCCTACCCCCAGAGCGTGATATTGAATTTTGTATCGACCTTGAACTCGGTACAAAACCCATTTCTAAAATCTCATATCGAATGGCTCCTATTGAACTTCAGGAGTTAAAAACCCAAGTACAAGAGTTGTACCCGAGCCTCTATCTGGTGACTTCCTTTGTGGAATACACAAAAGCCAGACTCTCCGTAGGGGATTCTATATTTGTGTGGTGGTAAAACAATAGGTGCCATTGTGACGTGCTATCCAAGATTAGGATATGAATCACAGTTGAGAGCAACCGAAGTCGGTGACCAAAGTACGTAGCTTTCTGGGCTTAGCTGGTTATTATCGGAGATTCGTTGAAGGATTTTCTTGAATTGCTACTCGTTAACTTAGTGACAGGAAAGATACAAAATTAAATATGGAGCTAGGAATGCGAGAAGATTTTCCAAGAGCTCAAGAAGCGACTCATTTGGCACTGTTACGACCATACCATCACGGAAAAGCGAGCGTGGTAGGCGACGGCGTTGAGTAGAAGATCGTCTGCGATGATGCGAGTGCGATATTGTTGAACACAAAGACCTATTTTGTATAATTTACAAACGATAAAGATAGAGTTAAAGACTCTAGGGACCCACGTTATGATGTTAAATATACGAGTAGAATCGACTTTAATTGATAAAGTTAATGTAAGACCCCAACTTTTATGAATAAAGATGAATTTTTTATAATTATCATTTTTGAATATTATGGAATAAATTTGATATAATGTTATAGTTATGGGTAATAGTTATAAATTTTGCAAAGTGCGCAAGTTGTTATATAATATTCGATTGGTCGGGGAATATTCGTTTTAACAGGGGAATATTAAATGCGACGATACAATCATTAGTGGACCCCTAGCGAAATTATTGTCGGATTGAGAAAGCGACAAAAATGTTTTATGAAAATAACGGCAAAAGTTTTATCGTTAATTTGTTGAAACACCCGGTGTTAAAAAATGCGAGGAATCTGGCGTGGTTGCATAGTAGCAGCACGGTATTGATTATTGATGCTTACGTGAAGTCACTCGGTTTTGTTCAATTATTGCTTGATAATTGTTGCATAGTATCTCACGTTAATTGATTCAATTATTGTCGATATTTTATATATTATTAAATCAATAATTGAGGCGGCGAAGTTATTAATATTATTATTTGCAATATTAACGATGTCTAGAAGTTACGCGAGGAGAGATTTGGTCACCTAATTAGCGCATGATAGGGAGAAATCCTTATTGGAAAGCCCCCTATTTCACAGGAGCGACACAGTCGATTAATAGTGTGAATTATAATAATGATGATGAAGTTTTGTTTTATTAATATTATTAATGTAATAAAGCAGAAAAGCTTTTATATAAAACAAAATACTTTTATAAAGTTATTCGTTTTATTAGACTACAAATAGAATATATTATATTCTATTATACATAGTGTTTTTGCATAGTAAAATCTTTTTATATAAAACATAATATTTTTATAAAGTTATTAGTTTTTATTAGACTATAAATAGAATATATTATATTTTATTATGCATCTTTGTTTGCATAGTGTTTTGGATAGTAAAATCTTTTTATATAAAAGCAGAATACTTTTATAAAGTTATTCGTTTTATTAGATTATAAATAGAATATATTATATTTTATTTAAAAAATTTTGTTTTATTAGAATATTTATAGTAAACCATACTGGACCGTCTGGTTTAAAAGTAAATCAATGCGGATAGTTAGGAAATTAATTACTATTAGGTCCATTCTCTCTATAAATGAAGCTCATTCCTTCATTATTTCTTACTTAATTCTTTGAAACTCTAGAGAGACTATAGAGAGAAAGAAAAAAAAGTATTCGCTACTTCTTACTCCTATATCTAGTTTGTTCTAAGGTAAGGGATATTATTTGTTGTACTCGTAAGGGTATTATTTCTTTTGTATTCATGAAGAGAACTTACATTATTCCATTCTTTATTGTTACATTGGAATAACTTCAGATATCGCGGACTACCCTATACTTGGTGAAATTCTTCTGATATTCCATTCTTTATCATTATGTTGGAATAACCTATCTATGTGAAGTACCGCATACATGGTGAAATTCTTCTGTTATTCCATACTTTATTATTCTATTGGAACATCACATGCAATGCGTTTACGCATGACTCGATTCCGATTATTTATTATTACATTGGAATATCACAGCCGGTGCGTATTACGCTTTGACACAGTTCCATTAATTATTATTCTATATGAATAACACATGCATGCGATTCTATCGCATGCATGGTGATTTTGTTGTTATTCCATTCTTTATTATTCTATTGGAATATCTGTCGGTCTTGAATTTTTGCGACTGGTTCCATTATTTATTATTTCTATTGGAATAACACATGCATGCGATCTATCGCATGCACGATGATTTCTTTTGTTATTCCATTCTTTATTATACTCAGTTGGTTAAAGTTTTGACTTTTATACTCCATGAAATTAGTGGAATATCCTTGATATTTGCGCTTCATCCAATATCTTTTCATGAAAATATTCTTCTGAGCATTCTTGAATTTTACTCTACAAAGAAGTATTATGTTGACAATTTGGACGTTATTCGTTCCTGGATAAAATAATTCTTGAACTTGTTTTATTGAATTCTTATATCATTGTCATCATCTTCATGTTTATATTATTTTGAAAGTCATTTGTGGCCTGTAGTGCATAGATGGACTTGGTATGATTATGACCAGGGATTATTCAGTATAATCATGACCGTAATGTTACAAATGATGTAGTAAAAGTCCTCATTGGCGTAGTGCATTGATGGATGAGTTGTTGGCATGATCATGACCATTGATGAATACGACGAATATCCTTGGGCGTAAGTGCATGGATAATTTGTGGTTGTGATACTAATATCCTTGGGCCAGTAGTGCGGGGATGATGTGGATTATTTATTAAAATTTGAGTCCAAGTGATAAAAGTGATGAAAAACCTTTTAAATCATAAAAGATAGTAGATTTTATTCTCTACTTGACTCTTTTAATGGATTGCTTGTTCATTATAGATTAAACTTGATGTTTGTTATATTGTATCGGTTTAACACTATTGAAGGCTAACGATAATTTATTTTGTATTATCTTAGTCATAATATTTCTTCTTGGGCTAGTTGAGCTCACCCTTTTACTTTCATTGTTCTCTTGAAATGAGAAGCGTAATGAGGGGCTAGTCGGGGAATGGGTAGCGGTCGGATAATAGCATTAGTAGTCCTCACTATTCTATTAAATAGTGTGATAATAAATGTAATGAGGACTCAATTGAGTGTGGATATTGTCTTAATGACAATATTTGTATTAAAACTCACATCATATGTTTTGTCGTATTTTACATGACTGTTGTATAATTAAGTTGTATTTGAATTTTGTACCATGTATTTGGCGACTCAAGATGGGTGATGTATACCTATTTTGGGGGAGTCACAGTTGGTAACAAATCTTAGGGATATGATCCCTGGCTGAGATGTGAGATAAGAACTAGGAGGGGAGAGACGGGGAATTCCTTCGCTAGTATGACCTACCTAAGTTTATTTGGTATTTAATTGGTCGGTCAGAGTATAGGGATAATATGTGATATGTTAATTAACCCTTGTTTTGTGGCAGTATTTGAAAATGACATCCGAGAATATTGAGAACATCAATGGAGCACAGGAGACCGTTGAGTCTCCACAGATTAATAATCAGGATAATGTGCATCAGGAAGGCGACAATCCTCAGGCAAACAATAACACGGACCAGATGATGAACGATGGAATGTTCAGAGGCTTTATGCAATTCATGTAACATCAGGCAAGAACGGCTCCTGTCCAAAATGCATGTGGAAACACTAGCAACTCTCGGACGGTCACCGCTAAGCAGTTCAAGGAACTGGGACCACCGGAGTTTTTTGGAGAGCCAAAACAACTTAAGGCGGAGACGTGGATAAAGCAGATCAACAAGATATTTGATGTCTTGGGATGCTCCGAGGAGCAAAAGGTTCCCTTTGCCACCTTCATGTTGTTGTGGCGGAGGCGGATTCTTGGTGGGAATCACGTAAAAGCGTACTCAACATGCCGCACTGAAGATGTCTTGGGAGAAGTTCTAAGAACTGTTCAATGACAAGTACTTTCCCGAAATTATTTGTCACATGAAAGAGGTAGAATTCATCAAGCTTGAGAAAAACAACATGACCGTGTCGCAGTACGAAGCCAAGTTTGCCGAGTTATCCCGGTTTGCGTCCCATTTGGTTGATAATGAGGAGAGAATAACGCGAATATTTTTAAGAGGTTTGAAACAGAGATCGTCAATATCTTATCTCTCATAAAGCGTGTTTGTATTAGGATGTTGTTAATAGGGCTCAATTATTGGAGGCGCGATAATGAGTCAACCCAACCAAAAAAGAAGCGGTAAACAAAATGATAATACCGGTGATAATGATCATCGAAGTGGTGACAATAAGTGTGGAGGAATCAACATGCCAAAAATGGTAACCACTTGATGGTAATCATGGCCAAAACAATAAGAATGGACATTTCAAGAAGAGGAGATTCAACAATGATGGAAAGGCGTCGATTACAAATACCGTTGTTAAGGAAGGAGAAGCGACTACTATCATATGCTTCAAATGCGGAGGAAGGGACACATCGGTCAAAGCATGCGATTCCTTCCAAAGCATGTTATAATTATGGAAGAGAAGGTCACACTGGCGATTTTATCATTCACCCAGAAGACAAGTTCAAGCTAGGATGGAGGCACCAAATGACGTCCCGAGAAAAGTCAAAGTGAGTAGTGCAGGAGGAGGCGTTTGTCGTGACCTCCCGAAAGCAAGGAACGAAACGAGGTCATCACAGGTAAGTTTATCATAAACTCTAGAAAAGTTTATACCTAATTTGATACCAGTTCTACCCATTCCTTTATTTCTCCTACTTGCGCTCAACGTTTAAATTTGACTCCGGAGAAATTAGACTTTGACTTATCTGTTGAAACTCCATTGGGAGAAACCTTTATTACATCCACTGTTTATAAGTCTTGTTTGGTTCAAATTGGTACCCTCACATTACCTGTTGATCTTCTTTCATTGAAAATACTTGCATTTGACGTAATTCTGGGGATTGATTGGTTAACTACTCATCTTGCAAAAATTGATTGTTTTCGTAAGGTTGTTAGCTTTCATATTCCTAACCAACCTATTATGCGAATTCTAGCAACCAAACCATTAAAATCAATCACTGTCATCTCAAGCCATAAAGCTATTCATTTATTGAAAAACGGATGTCAAGCTTTCTTAGCTCATGTCACGGATCTAAACAAAAAAATAAATCGAGTTTTGAATGATATTTCTATTGTTAATGAATTTCCTGACGTATTCCCTGAAGAACTTCCTGGCCTACCCTAGAGCGTGAAATTGAATTTTGTATCAACCTTGAACCCGGTACATAACCCATTTCCAAAGCCCCATATTGAATGGCTCCTATTAAACTTCAAGAGTTAAAGACCCAACTGCAGAAATTATTAGATATCGGTTTCATTCGTCCTAATATGTCTCCTTGGGGTGCTCCTGTTCTATTCGTGAAGAAGAAAGATGGGAGTATGCGACTTTGTATTGATTATCGGGAGTTGAACCATGTCAATATCAAAAATAGATATCCATTGCCTCGTATTGATGACTTTTTTGACCAGTTGCAAGGCATCAAATTTTTTTCAAAGATTGATCTTCGTTCCGAATATCACCAATTGAAGATTAGAACCGATGACATTCCAAAGACGGCTTTCAGAACTCGGTATGAGTATTATGAATTCCTAGTCATGTCTTTTGGATTGACTAATGCTCCTACGCCTTCATGGATATGATGAGCAAGTATTCAAGGAATATTTGGATCACTTTGTGGTCGTCTTTATTGATGACATCCTTATTTATTCCAAAAGTCGTGAAGATCATGAGCAACACTTAAGGCTGATACTTCAAAAGCTTCGTGAATATAAGCTTTATGCCAAGTTGAAAAAATGCGAGTTCTGGCTTGAGAAAGTAGTATTCATTGGGCACGTAGTATCAAGTCATGGAAAATTTGTTGACCCGACAAAGATTGAAGCTATTCAAAGCTGGGAGCAACCTAAATCAGTGACCGAAGTACGTATCTTTCTCGGCTTAGCTGGTTATTATTGGAGATTCGTAGAAGGGTTTTCTCGAATCGCTACTCCCTTAACTCAGCTGACTCAAAAAGATATAAAATTCGGTTGGAACGAGGAATGTGAGAAGAGTTTACAAGAACTCAAGAGAAGACTCATTTCAACACCTGTTCTGACAATACCATCTGGCTCGGAGGGATTTGTCATCTATAGTGATGCTTCAGGCAAAGGGTTAGGATGTGTTCTCATGCAACATGAGAAAGTCATAGCCTTTATGCCTCTCGACACTCAAAGAATATGAGAGGAATTATCCTACTCATGATCTAGAGTTAGCGGACTATTATCTTCGCACT
Source organism: Panax ginseng (assembly GCA_020205605.1). Taxonomy (NCBI): domain Eukaryota; kingdom Viridiplantae; phylum Streptophyta; class Magnoliopsida; order Apiales; family Araliaceae; genus Panax; species Panax ginseng. The sequence continues at coordinate 15,229,500 of CM035144.1, forward strand.
TAAAATTTGGAGGCATTACTTGTATGGGGCAAAAGTGGAGATCTTTACGGATCATAAAAGCCTCAAATATTTCTTCACTCAAAAGGAACTCAATATGCGACAATGGCGTTGGCTTGAAGCTGTTGAAAGATTATGATCATACCATCTAATACCATTACGGAAAAGCAAAGCGTGGTAGGCGGCGCATTGAGTAGAAGATCATATCTTGGTGCGAGTGCGATATTGTCAGTATGAAGCCCATTTTGTATGACTTGCAAAGGATGGAGATAGAGATAAAGACTCCAGGGACCCACGTGATGATGGCGAATATACGAGTAGAACTGACTTTAATCGATAAAGTTAAAGCTGCTCAAGCTACAGACCTGGAGCTGATGCATATGAGGAAGAAAGTACAAGAAGGTGCTATGCCAGAAGCAAGAATCGATGAAGAAGAAATACTTCGAGTCAACTCCAGACTTTGTGTTCCTAACAATCCTAAGTTAAAGTATAAAATTATGATGGAGGTGCACAACACACCGTTTGCAATCCATCCTGGGAGTACCAAAATTTATCATGATCTTCGACATACATTTGGGTGGGGCAATATGAAGAGAGAGATAGCGTTGTTTATCTCAAGGTGTTTAACTTGTCAACGAGTCAAGGCAGAGCATCAAGTACCAAAAGGTCCATTGCAACCACTTGAAATTCCAGAATAGAAGTGGGAGCACATTACCATAGATTTTGTTACTGGTCTTCCCAAGGTTTCTCAAGGCATAGATGCAATTTGGGTCATTGTTGATAGATTGACTAAGTCTGCTCATTTCTTACCAATACAAGAAACTTATACACTTGAACGTCTTGCTCGTATGTACATAAACGAGATTGTAAGACTGCATGGTATGCCAGTATCCATAGTTTCTGATCGAGACCCAAGATTCACTTCACGATTTTGGGTTAGTTTATAAAAATCTATAAAGACGCAATTTACGATTTAGTTGGCATATCATCCTCGACAGACGTATAAAAACCTCACAAGGCCAAATGAAAAGAGTTATCTTTGATCTTCATCGAAAGGACGTGAAATTCGATATTGGAGATCATGTGTTGTTACGTGTTGCTCCATGGAAAGGAGTTATGAGATTTGAAAAAGAGAAAGCTCAATCCTCAATTCATTGGCCCATTTTAATCCTCGATCGAGTAGGATCTGTAGCCTATAGACTCGCTTTCTGCCAAGTATGTCTCGTGTTCATAACGTTTTCATATATCCATGTTACGTAAATATATGAAAGACCCGAACCACATTATTGAGTTAGAAGCAAGACGAAATAGCGGAAGATTTAACATATGAAGAGGTTCTTGTTCAAATCTTGGATAAGAAGGAACATATTCTACGCTCCAAGGTTATACCTCAAGTCAAAGTTTTATGGAGGAACCACGATATTGAGAAAATGACACAGGAGTTAGAATCGAAATGAAATCAAGGTATCCTTACCTCTTGACATACCAGTCGTACCCTAATTTCGAGGGCGAAATTTCATAAGAAGGGAAGATTGTAAGACCCCAACTTTTATGAATAAAGATGAATTTTCTATAATTATCATTTTTGAATATTATGGAATGAATTTGATATAATGTTATAGTTGTGGGTAATAGTTATAAATTTTGCAAAATACATGAGTTGTTATATAATATTCGATTGGTCGGGGAAATATTACGTTTTAACATGGAATATTAAATGCGAATGACGGCACAATCATTGGTGGACCCCACAACGAAATTATTGTCGGATTGAGAAAACGATAAAAATATTTTATGAAAATAACGGCGGAAGTTTTATCGTTAACTGTTGAAACACCCGGTGTTAAAAGTACAGGAAAACGCGTGGTTTCATAGTAGCACATGGTATTGATTATTGATGTTTACGCGAGAAGTCACTCAGTTTTGTTCAATTATTGCTTCAGTAATTGTTGCATAGTATCTCACGTTAATTGATTCAATTATTGTCGATATTTTATATATTATTAAATCAATAATTGAGACGACGAAGTTATTAATATAAAACAGAATACTTTTATAAAGTTATTCATTTTATTAGACTATAAATAGAATATATTATATTCTATTATACATAGTGTTTTGCATAGTAAAATCTTTTTATATAAAATAGAATACTTTTATAAAGTTATTCATTTTATTAGACTATAAATAGAATATATTATATTTTATTATGCATAGTGTTTGCATAGTGCCTGCATAGTATTTTGCATAGTAAAATATTTTTATATAAAATAGAATACTTTTATAAAGTTATTCGTTTTTATTAGATTATAAATAGAATATATTATATTTTATTTAAAAGATTTTGTTTTATTAGAATATTTTATAGTAAACCAATCTGGACCGTCCGTTTAAAAGTAAATCAATCTGGACCGTTCAAGAATTAGTTACTATTCAGTCCATTCTCCAATAAATAGAAGCTCATTCCTTCATTATTTCTTACGAATTCACTGAAACTCTAGAGAAAGAAACTATAGAGAGAAAGAAGAAAATTATTCTGCTACTTCACTACTCCTATATCCAGTTTGTTCTAAGGTAAGGGATATTATTTGTTGTACTCATAAGGGGTATTATTTCTTTTGTATTCACGAACCACATTATTCCATTTTTATTGTTTCTATTGGAATAACTTTGTATCATGCTGAGCTACCCTATACTTGGTGAAATTTTACATTATTCCATTCTTTATCATTATGTTGGAATAACTGCATACATCGCAATACCGCATACATGGTGAAATTCTTCTATTATTCCATTCTTTATTATTACATTGGAACATCTTGTATGCATGCGTTTACGCATGACTGGTTACATTATTTATTATTACATTGGAATATCACGCCGGTGCGTATTACGCTGACCTAGTTCAATTAATTATTATTACATTGGAATAACTTTCATGCATGCGGTCTATCGCATGCATGGTGATTACATTGTTATTCCATTATTTATTATTACATTTGGAATTTCACGCTTGATGCAATTTACTTTGACTTTGGTTCCGTTATTTATTATTACATTGGAATAACTTTTGTCTGCATATGATCTATCGCATGCCTGGTGATTTCTTTTGTTATTCCATTCTTTATTATACTCAGTTGGTTAAAGTTTTGACTTTTATACTCCATGAAATTAGTGGAATATCCTTGATATTTGCGCTTCATCCAATATCTTTTCATGAAAATATTCTTCTGAGCATTCTTGAATTTTACTCTACAAAGAAGTATCATGTTGACAATTTGGACGTTATTGGTTCCTGAATAAAATAATTCTTGAACTTGTTTTATTGAATTCTTATATCATTGTCATCATCCTCATGTTTATATTATGTTGAAAGTCATTTTTGTATTGTAGTGCATAGATGGACTTGGTATGATTATGACCGAGGATTATTCGGTATAATCATGGTAGTAATGTTACAAATGATGTGGTAAAAGTCCTCATTGGTCCGTAGTGCATTGATGGGACGATTGTTGGCATGATCATGACCATTGATGAATACACGAATATCCTTGGCCCGTAGTGCATGGATAATTTGTGGTTGTGATACTTAATGAATATCCTTGGCGTAGTAGTGCGGGGATGATGTGGATTATTTATTAAATTTGAGTCCGGTGATAAAAGTGATGAAAAACTTTTAAATCATAAAAGATAGTAGATTTTGTTCTCTACTTGACTCTTTTAATGGATTTCTTGTTCATTGCAGATTAAACTTGATGTTTGTTATATTGTATCGGTTTAACCTTTGTTGAAGGCTAACGATAATTTATTCTATATTATCTTAGTCATAATATTTCTTACTGGGCTAGTTGAGCTCACCCTTTTACTTTCATTGTTCTCTTCAGGAAATGAGAATGTAACAGGGACTAGTCAGGGAACAAAGTGATGGTCCAGATAATAGCATTAGTAGTCCTCACTATTCTGTTAAAATAGTGTGATAATAAATGTAATGAGGACTCAATTAAGTGTGGATATTGTCTAGATGACAATAATTTTATTAAAAATCACAACATATGTTTTGTCGTATTTTACACGACTGTTGTATAATTAAGTTGTATTTGAATTTTGTACCATGTATTTGGCTACTCAAGATGGGTGATGTATACCTATTACAACTTAATTATACAACAGTCGTATAAAATACGACAAAACATAATCTAAGAGTTTTAATAAGAATATTATCATCTAGACAATATCCACACTCAATGAAGTCCTCATTACATTTATTGTCACACTATTTAATAGAATAGTGAGGACTACTAATGTTATCATCTGGACCGTCACTCCGTTCCCCGACAAGTCTCGGCTACGTTCTCATTTCCTGAAGAGAACAGTTAAAGAAAGGGTGAGCTCAACTAGCCCACTAAGAAATATTATGACTAAGATAATGCAGAATAAATTATCATTAGTCTTCAACAATGTTAAACTGATAAAATACAATAGAAATCAAGTTTAACTGCAGCGGAATAAGCAATCTATTAGAAGAGTCAAGTAGAGCATGATATCTACTATCTTCTATGTTTTAAAATATTTTCATCAATTTTTTATTGCTGAGACTCAGATTAATAAATAAACCACATCATCGAGTCATCCCTGCTTTACGGGCCAAGGATATTCATTAAATTATCAATGGTCATGACTATACCGAATAATCCTTGGTCATAAGCATTCCAAAAGCGTAAAATCAATACACTACGGGCCAACGAGGACTTTTACCACATCATTTATAACATTACAGTCATGATTATGCCGAATAATCACTGATCATAATCATACCAAGTCCATCTATGCACGTAAGCCAAATATGACTTTCATCACAATATAAGCATGAGGATGATGACAATGACATAATAATTCAATAAAACAAGTTCAAGAATAAATTTTAAAGATTTATAAGTATATTTATCCTCAACTCAATAATGTCCAAATTATCAACATGATATTGCTTTGTGGAGTAAAATTCAAGAATGCTCAGAAGAATATTTCCATGAAAGATCTTTGGATGAAGCACAAATATCAACGATATTCCACTAATTTCATGAGTATAGAAGCCAAAATTTTAACCAAATGAGTATCATAGAATATATGAAGCTGCAATGGATTTTCACCGCCATGCAGTAATCCACGTCAAGACGAGATCATTTTACTATTTAATAAGAAATGAATACGAAGGGTCATTCACCATGCATGTGGTAATCCACATAAACAGGTTATTCCAACAGAATAATAAAGAATGAAATAACAGAAGAATTCACCATGCATGCGATAGATAGCGCAGGCGAGTTATTCAGCGAATAATAAATAATGGAATCGAAGTAAATGCGTAAATATGCAGACGAGGATATTCAAGCGAATAATAAATAATGGAACCAGGTCATGTGTGATGCCCCCAAAATAGGTATACATCACCTATCTTGAGTCGCCAAATACATGGTATAAAATTCAAATACAACTGAATTATACAACAGTCGTGTAAAATACAACAAAACATATGCTGTGAGTTTTAATACAAATATTGTCATCATTAATCAACAAAAACTTATTCATCATTAATATTATAACTCACAATATTTAACAACCAGGTCGTTCCCAGGAAAGAGGGGGCTTTCCGATAAGGATTTCTCCTTATTGGTAGCATGATTAGATGTCCAAAACTCTCCTCGATGAACTTACAGACATTGTAAATATTGAAATTTAATAATATGAATAACTTTGTCATCTCAATTATTGATTTAATTATATCATATTATGCAGATGATACTATGACAATAATCGAATCAATAATATGAGAGATATGATGCAGCAATTACTGTAGCAATAATTGAGTATAAGCTGGTGACTTCTCACGTAAGCATCAATAATCAATCTGCAGTGTGCTACTTTATGCAACCACGTATATTCTTTGTTCTTTTACTACTACCGGGTAGTTCAAGCGGTTTTAACGGTAACACTTTTCGTAGTTATTTTTATAAAATGATAATTCTGTCGTTTTCTAACTACGACAATACTTCTGTTGTGGGGTCCACCAATAATTGTGTCATCGTACGGATATTCCCCGACAAAAAAAATATTCCCCGACCAAACGAATATTTTATAACAACTTGCATAATTTGTAAAATTTATAAATATTACCCACAACTATAACATTATATCAAATCCTCACCATAATATTCAATAAAATATTTCGAGAAATTTAAATCTTTATTCATAAAATTTGGGGTCTCACAATCTCCCCTCTTTATGAAATTTCGCCCTCAAAATTTACGTACGTACTTGGTATGCCGAAGAGGTGAGGATACCTTTACTTCATTTCAGATTTTAACTCTTGAGGTATAACCTTTGAGTATCGAATAGGATCCTTCTTACCTAAGATTTTAACATGTATCTCCTCATACATTAAATCTTCTGCTATCTCGTCTAGTTCCAATTCAATAATGTGGTTCGGGTCGTCCACATATTTACGTAACATCGATACGTGAAAAACATTATGAACATGCGATATACTTGGTGGTAAAACGAGTCTATAGGCCACAGTTCCTACTCGATCAAGGATTTCAAATGGGCCAATTAAATCGAGGGTTGAGATAACGCCTTCTTGAACCTTCTTCTTCACATTCATTAGATTTGGGTGTGTAGCTTAAGCGACTTTAACTTTATCGATTAACGTCAATTTTAATCGTATAATTGTTATCTTCACGTGGGTCCCTAGAGTCTTTAACTTTATTTTCATCATTTGTAAGTTATACGAAGTGGGTTTTGTACTGGGGTCAATACAAAATTCGATTTCACGCTCTAGGGGTAGGCTAAGAAGTCTTCAAGAATATGTCAGGAAATTTATTAACGATAGAAATATCATTTAAAAACTGTGACTCTCATCCAAGACTTGGATAGCACATGAAATGAAGGTTTCTCCTAATGAAGTTTCAATCGATAAGTCAAAGTCTAATTTCTCCGGAGTCAAATTTAAAAGTTGAGCGCAAGTAAGAGAGATAAAAGAATGGGTAGAACCGGTATCTAATAAGGTATAGACTTCGCAAGAATTTATAATTAACTAACCCGTGATAACTTTATTTGGGTTCCTCACTTGTTGGGAAGTCATGACAACCGCTCTCCCTGAAACCACCGACTTTATTTTGTCCGCATCCGCCTTTGGTGCCACCGTCCCAGCTGGACTTGACTTTGGTGCACGACAAAATTGGGCTAGGTGACTTTCTTTTCCCCAATTGTAACATGCCTTGGACTGCATCGTGCATCTTGGACTGATATGTCCCTCCCCTCCGCATTTGAAGCATACGACTGGCGGTCGTTCTCCTTCCTTAATAGGTGCTGGTGCTACTGTCTTTCCATCGTTGTTGAACCTTCTCTTCTTAAAATTTCCACTCCTATTATCTTGGCCATGATTACCACCAAAGTGGTTACCATTCTTGGAATGATAATTTCCCCCACGATGGTCATCATTGTTTCGATGGCCGTTGCCACCGATACGATTATTATCGTGTTGTTGGTCGTTACCTTTTGGTTGTGCTAACTCATTGTCACGGTCCAATAACTGAGCCCTATTTACAACATCTGAATATAAACAAAGTTTATGAGAAATGAGGTATTGACGTATATCGGGTTTTAAACCTCTTAGAAACATTCGCGTCATTCGCTCCTCATTATCGACCAAATGGGATGCAAATCGGGATAACTCCGCAAACTTAGCCCCGTACTGCGATACGGTCATATTATTTTGCTCCATTGCTTATCTCAACATTTTCAGATGCCATTTTCAAACACTATCAAAAAACAAGGGTTAATTGACATATCACATATTATCCCTATACTCTGACCGACCAATTAAATACCAAATAAACTTAGGTAGGTCATACTACCGAAGGAATTCCCCGTCTCTCCCCTCCTAGTTCTTGTCTCACATCTCAGCCAGGGATCATATACTTAAGCTTTGATACCAACTGTGACGAAATTCAAATATAACTTAATTATACAACAGTCGTATGAAATACGACAAAACATAATCTAAGAGTTTTAATAAGAATATTGTCATCTAGACAATATCCACACTCAATGGAGTCCTCATTACATTTATTGTCACACTATTTAAGAGAATAGTGAAGACTACTAATGCTATCATCACGGGACCGTCACTCCGGATTCTCCGACTAGTCCATTACGTTCTCATTTCCTAAAAGAAACGGTGAAAGAAAATTTGAGCTCAACTAGCCCCAAGAAGAAATATTATGACTAAGATAATGCGAGAATAAATTATCATTAGTCTTCAACAATGTTAAAGCGATAAAATACAATAGACATCAAGTTTTAGCTGCTGACGGAATAAGCAATCCATTAGAAGAGTCAAGTAGAGCATGATAACTACTATCTTCTATGTTTTAAAATGTTTTCATCAATTTTTATCATTTGAGACTCACTTAATAAATAAACCACATCATCGAATCATCCACCTTTCTGGGCCAAGGAAATTCATTAAATCATCAATGGTCATGACTATACCGAATAATCCCTGGTCATAATCATACCAAAAATTGTTCATCAATGCACTACAGGCCACTGAGGACTTTTACCACATCATTTATAACATTATAGGTCATGATTATATCGAATGATCCATGGTCATAATCATACCAAGTCCATCTATGCACGTAAGCCAAAGATGACTTTCATCACAATATAAGCATGAGGATGATGACAATGATATAAGCATTAATCAAACGAAAACAAGGAAATATTAAAGACTTTAAATTTATCCAAATATTATCAATCACTTAATAAACTCATCATCTAATATTATTAATATTATAATAATATTTTAATCACTTCTTAAACTTATAAACAATTTATTTCAATTATTTACACTTTACCAAATAATGCATTTAATCATTCAAAAATGCCATACTCATAAGATTTTATCACCGATGATCAAACCCCTCATCAAAAATCTGTATATACCCTATATAGGATTCCCAAGCCATAAAATCTTATTTTCCAATTTTGTTACTTCACATAACATATTTAATTCATTTACTCATAACTAGTTCATTTTCATAAAAAATACCAAATCAGTCCCAAAAATATTTCTTTTCTGGGATTTAGCAGAATATAGTCCCATATTGAACATATATTTTTCTCGGAATTTTTAAAATTCATTTACTATTTTTCATATGGCCAAAACTGCCGAATATTTAGACATTTTTCATAAATTATACTTTTGTCCACAAATTCTGAAATTTGCATGGTATACTCATGTTATATACATGTACTTCCATTAAAAATTTCATCAATTTTGGAGTTAACCACTGAGAGTTATAAGGATTTACTTTTAAAATAGTCTTTTCCCATAAAATCCATAACTCTTAATCTATACATCCAAAAATCGCCATTTTTGGACACAATCTAGAAAACTCATCAAAATACCATTTCAAATTTTTCCAGAATTTTTGAGGGTCAAAAAAATTACGAAACTGCCCCTGGCAGAAACCCCTTTTGAATGAAAATACTATTCATATGAATACAAATGATCATTCACCATGCATGCGGTAATCCACATAGACAGGTTATTCCAACAGAATAATAAAGAATGGAATAACAGAAGAATTCACCATGCATGCGATAGAGGCCGCATGATGATTATTCTCAATAGAATAATAAAGAATGGAACTGTGTCATGCGTAAACCTTACATCTGAGGATATTCAACGAGAATAATAAATAATGGAACCAGGTCATGCGTAAACCGCACAGACATGATATTTTAACAGAATAATAAAAAATGGAATGACATAAGAATTCACCATGCATACGATAGCCTTGCAGATTGTGGCGCCCCAAAATAGGTATACATCACCCATTTTGAGTAAATCGATAACATGGTACGTAAACAACTACAACTTTATTAATACAACATAAAAGCGTGAGTTTAAATACAAATATTGTCATCTAGACAATATTCACACCCAAATAAGTCCTCATTACAATTATTGGTGCATTATTTTATAAAATGGTGAGGACTACTAAACAACTTTCTAGAACCTTCATTCCATACCCACTAGTACTACTTTACATTCTCGCCTCTAAGAAGAAAAATGGAACAAAAAGGAGCAGGTGAGCTCAACTAGCCCAATAAAGAATATTATGACTAAGATAATATAGAACAAATTATCGTTAGTCTTCAACGAGGAAAAATCGATAAAATACAATAGACAACAAGTTTCGGATCAATATTCGCAATGAAAATAATAATTCATAGAAGAGTTACGTGAGAATGAAATCTACTATTATCTATGAATTTAAAAGTCCATCATCAATATTTTATCCTGTAACATCAATCAATATACATCTTGAATCAAATATTCATCTTTTACTCACTGTGCCAACGATATTCATCAGGTTGGTCATGTTCATCTCAACACATGTTCATCTTTGCACTATGGGCCAAAGATATTCATAAGAAAATCAACCATCTTTGCACTACATGCCAAAGATATTCAGTAATACCATCATTTAGGAGTGAGGATGATGAAAAATATTTTAAAGAAAAGCGAATCCCGATGAAAACAAAAGAACAAATATTAAGGATTCGTACTTTAAACAATCCGAGTTCAAAAATACTTCATAAATAATCATAGTGAAGTAAAATTCAAGAATGATCAAAACATGGATACAATCAAAGCTAGTATCTAGATATTTTGGACAAAAAACAAAATTTTAATTTTTCTGTGAATAGTGCCGTATACGTGAATAGTAACCCCGACACTAAAAGACAAGAATTTCACAAGAAAAATCTTACCAATACTCCGACATAATGATATTAGAAGAAATAATATCATTTTTAAAAAAATAACATCCCTTACCTCGAAAAGACGGTACTTCTGATTGGAATACTGGATATAGTGCTGAAGGGAACCTGCACCGTATAACAACACTCAAAGTATCAAAATACTCACAAGAATACGCTTGATAATACAGAGAGAGAAAGAGAGAGAAAACTTTAGTTTTTGGTGTGATTTTCAATTCTAACCTAAGCACCCTATTTATAGGAAAATGCTTAGAACACCAAAGTAAAAAATTTAATAAAATATTAATATTATTTATTTAAATTCTTATTCCCACCTTGACCATCTGAATTCAGCCACCACTAATGACAAAAACAAAAAAAATGTTTTTTTTATTAAAAATAATTAAAACTTTCAAAAATCAATTATTTCGGAACTACGGAACTTCAATAATTCATAATAAATAGCCCTTTTATCAGAAAAATTCAAACCTTATGTCCTTTCCATAGAAAATTTCATTCTCTACAACTTTGTAGATGAAAGTTTTTTCAAATTCCAAATAGAAATTGACCGAAATCCACATACGGACGATTTTATAGGCTATAATCAAATTTCAGTCAAGAAATGGGCCCACAAACATGTTTAACATGTTTTAAACAACTTTTGTAATAAAAATATTCTTCCTCCTCATATATTCATATATCCCACATTCATTGTAAAAATATCACCATTATTATATTATTAAAATATAATAATATATTTAAATGAATTATTTTATCGAAAAAGATAAATATTAATTTTCAACAATTGTCACATTAAAAATTTTCTCCATCTATATCCACATAAAATGAATATTTTCTTTATCATATAAATCAATAATTAATTATTCACAAATAATATTACAGCATCACAATATTGGCAACTAGGGTGTTCCCAGGAAAAAGGGGGCTTTCCAATAAGGATTTCTCCTTACTGGCGCACAATTAGGTGACCAAACCTCTCCTTAGACAGAACTTTCTAGACATTGCCAATAATGTTATCTACTAATATTATTCAAATAATATGAATTATTGATCCGATAATGGAAAATACTGTGTAATGACAATTATTGAAATAATATAAAATATCAACGTAGCAATTATTGAATCAATAAAATAAAATATTGAGCGAGTAATTACGTATATGGTTATTGAGTAGTGCCTTCTTACGTAAGAATCAATAATTGGTGCAATACTGGTAATGCTTCTTGTGTTTTAACCCAAGGGTATTCCAACGATATACTTGGTAATAACTACGCTGTTATTATTTATAAACAACTTATATTTGTCATTTTCTTCATCCAATCGCTTTTAGTTATGGGGCCCACATAAATTTGCTTGCGTCAGTAAATGCGAATATTCTCCAACACGTAAGAATATTCCAAGATCAAACGAATATTCCCCGACAACAATGAATATTTTATAACCACTTGCTTATTTGAAATATTTGCGCATTTTACCCATAACTAACCACATTAATCAAATCAACCCTTACTATTTCAAAATAATAAATAGAGAAAATTCAATTTCATTAATAATAAGTTGGGGTCTTACACAGACAGATTATTCTAATAGAATAATAAAGAATGGAATCAGGTCTAGCGTAATCCGCACAGACAGGATATTCCAACAAAATAATAAAGAATGGAATAACAAAGAATTCACTATGCATGCGATATATCGCACAGACAGGTTATTCCAACAGAATAATAAAAAATAGAACCAGGTCTAGCGTAATCCGCACAGACAAGAAACATAAGCTCTCTTCATGAATACGAAAGAAATAATACCCCTTACCTTAGAAAGAAACTGGATACTAGAGTAGAGAGGTAGCAGACTTCTCTTCTTCTTTTTCTCTATAATTTCTCTCTATAATAATTGCTCTATAGCTTTAGTGAATTGGTTAGAAATGAAGGAAGAATGAGCTTCTATTTATAGGAAAATATAGTTTCGATAATTGCACGTTTTGGGGCTCAAAATATTACAATACCTCCAACTTTTCTTTCATTTTTAATTTAGTCCTGCAAGTATTATCAAACTTTTACCACCTCCCCTAATAGTAAATAATCTGAATCAATAGTTCAATCATATGAATCAATAGTTATAATCATCTGAAAATACGAATTACAGTATAGTACCTCCATCTATACCTCCATTTTTAACTTAGTCATGCAAGTATTATCAATCTTGCCCCAACTCCCCTAATAATACAAGAATGTGATTCAATAGTACACACATGTGAACAAATAGTTATATAAGCATGTGAATTAGTAGCAATTAATTGCTCATTTATCCGATTAATTACCCGATTTATCAATATAACCCCCAAACATCAATTATCATCGGAATAGATGTCGATTTCCACTAACACTAATAATCCCAACACAATGGAACTATCAAATTCATCTTTAATCAACACAAACTTATTCATCATTAATATTATAACTCATAATATTTAATAACCAGGTCGTTCCCAAGAAAGAGGGGGCTTTATGATAAAGATTTCTCCTTATTGGTGCACAATTAGATGACCAAACCTCTCCTTGACAGAACTTCTAGACATTGTAAATATTGAAATTTAATAATATGAATAACTTTATCGTCTCAATTATTGATTTAATAATATATCATATTATGCAGATGATACTGTGACAATAATCGAATCAATAATATGAGAGATAGGATCAAGAATGATTCGTAACAATAATTAATTATAAGCGAGTGACTTCTCACGTAAACATCAATAATCAATATCGTGTGTCTTCTTACGCAACCAACCGCAGACATTCGTACTACTTTTACTACCGGGTAGTTCAACAGTTTTTAACGGTAACACTTTCGCCGTTATTTTTATAAAAATGATAATTACATGCGTTTCTAACTACAACAATACTTACATTGTGGGGTCCACCAATAATTGTAATAAATGTAAATGCGGATATTCCCAAACAAAAGAATATACCCCAAACCAAGCGAATATTTTATAACAACTTGCATACTTTTTGCAAAATTTATAAATATTACCCACAACTATAACATTATATCAAATCCACACCATAATATTCAAAAAAATATTTCGAGAAATTTAAATCTTTATTCATAAAATTTGGGGTCTCACAAAACCGCTCAAGCTACACACCGGAGCTGATGAATATAGAGAAGAAGGTGCAAGAAGGCGTTATTCTAGAAGTAAGAGTCGATGAAGAGAAGAAAGCTCAAACCTTTGATTTATTTGAAATCCTTGATCGAGTAAGAACTGTGGCCTATAGACTCGCCTTAACGCTAACTATGTCGGGTGTTCATAATATTTTTCACGTATCGATGTTACGTAAATATGTGGACGACCAAAACCACAATATTGCGTTAGAACCAGACGAGATAGCCGAGGATTTAACGTACGAGGAGGTACCTATCAAGATCTTGGATAGGAAAGAGCATGTCTTACGCACAAAGTTTATACCACAGGTTAAGGTTTTGTGGAGGAACCATGCTATTGAAGAAATGACCTGGGAGTTGGAATCAAAAATGAAAGCGAGGTACCCTCACCTTTTCGAAACACCAGGTACGTACGTCAATTTCGAGGACGAAATTTCATAAGGAGGGGAGGTTGTAAGACCCCAACTTATTATAAATAAAATTAAATTTCCTCTATTTTGAAATAATAAGGTGATAATTTGATATAATACTTTGGTTATGGGTGAAATGTGTAAATTTTGCAAAATAAGCAAGTGGTTATAAAATATTCATTGTTATCGAGGAATATTCGTTTGGTCGTGGAATATTCTTGTTGTCGGGAAATATTCGTACGACGACGCAGCCATTTGTGTGCCCTATGCTTGGAATAACTGTCGGATGAAGAAAGCGACAAGTTTGAGTTTTATAAATAATGGCGTAATTATTACTGAATTAACTAACATTGTTAGTTACACGGTGGTTAAAAATCTGAGAATACGCATGGGTCATTCAAAGATATATATGATATTCTGATGATTTTGAATTATTGATTCTTACGTAAGAAGGCACTACTTAATAATTATTACGGTAATTCTTTATTCAATATTTTATTTTATTAATTCAATAATTGTTGCGTTGATATTTCATATTATTGTTGTTTCAATCATTGTCCTTTTACAAAGTATTTCCCATTATCACATCAATAATTCATATTATATGAATAATATTATTAGATAACTTTATTGGCAATGTCTAAAAATTTACATCAAGGAGAGGTTTGGTCACCTAATTGCTGGCTTAGTAAGGAGAAATCCTTATCGAAACCCCCCCTTTCCGGAACTACACAGTTATCATTATTGTGATTACGTAATATTATCTCGTGAATAATTATTTATTAATTTATATGATAAGAAAATATTTATTTTATGTGGATATAAATGATGGATATATTTTATGTTGTTGTAAATGAAGGAATTAAAGCTGAGGTGTAAGACCCCAGCTTTTATGAATAAAGATGAATTTTTTTATAAATATCATTTTAAATAATTATGGTGTTGATTTGTTATAATATTAAAGTTGTGGGTAATATTTATAAATTTTGCAAAGTAAGCAAGTTGTTATAAAATATTCGATTGGTCGGGGAATATTCGTTTTAACAGGGAATATTTGTACGACGGCACAATCATTGGTGGACCCCACAACGTAATTATTATCGGAATGAGAAAATGACAGAAATATCTTTTTATGAAAATAACGGCGGAAGTTTTACCGTTAACTGTTGAACTACTCGGTAGTAAAAGTACAGTAATACGCGTGGTTGCATAATAGCACACGGTATTGATTATTGATGCTTATGTGAGAAGTCACTCAGTTTTGCTCAATAATTGTTACAATAATTACTGTTCAATATTTTATTTTATTGATTCAATAAATACTGCGTTGATATTTTATAGTATTGTTGTTTCAATAATTGTCACTGCACAGTATTTCTCATTATCTGTAAGACCCCAAATTTTATGAAATGAAAGTATTCAATTTTCTTATAATTATTATTTTATTTCGTAAATGGTTAAATTGATTAAAGGTTAAAGTTAAGGGTAATATTTATAAATTTTGCAAAGTACGCAAGTAGTTATATAATATTCGATTGGTCGGGAAATATTCATTTTAACAGGGAATATTCGTACAACGGCACAATCATTGGTGGACCCCACAACAGAATTATTGTTGTATTGAGAAAACGACAAAAATATTATATGAAAATAACGGCGGAAGTTTTACCGTTAACTGTTGAAACACCCGGTTTTAAAAGTACAGTAATTCGTGTGGTTGTATAGTAGCACATGGTATTGATTATTGATGCTTACGTGAGAAGTCACTCAGTTTTGTTTAATTATTGCTACAGTAATTGCTGCATAGTATCTCACATTATTTGATTCAATTATTGTTAATATTTTATATATTATTAAATCAATAATTGAGACGACAAAGTTATTAATATTATTATTTGCAATATTAACGATGTCAGAAGTTACATCGAGGAGAGGTTTGGTCACCTAATTGCGCGCCAATAGGGAGAAATTCTTATTGGAAATCCCCCTCTTTCCTGGGAATGACCTGGTAGATTAATATTGTGAATTATAATAAAGGTGAAAAATGTTGTTAAAATTATTAAGGTGATTTTTATGAAGTTTTGCTTATTTTATGGACCCCCATTTACCCATTTTTCAAAATAATCGGTAGAAATTTCTTAAAAGGTGGGCCCACATGTGGGGCCCACGAAAAAAAATTGGTGGGTGGGGGGAATCGGGATGTCACGAAAGTTTATATATATATATATATATATTATATATATAAATTTTGTTTTATTATTATTATAAATGTAATAAAACAGAAAACTTTTTATATAAATCAGAATACTTTTTATAAAGTTTTGTTTTATTTGATTATAAATAGAATATATTATATTTTATTATGTATAGTGTTTGCATAAGTACATGCATAGTGTTTTTCATAGTAAAATCTTTTTATATAAAACGGAATACTTTTTATAAAGTTTTGTTTTATTTGATTATAAATAAAATATATTATATTTTATTATGCATAAATGTTTGCATAGTACTGCATAGTATTTGTATAGTAAAATATTTTTATATAAAATAGAATACTTTTATAAAGTTATTTGTTTTATTAGATTTTAAATAATATATATATATATATTTCATAAATTTTGTTTTATTATATAATTATAAATAGAATATATTATATTATATTGCATAGTATCCTTTCCATTCTCCTATAAATAGGATACTTAGTTAGAATTGAAAAGCACCAAAAATTGAGAGAATTCTTCTTCTATAATCTTGAGCGTATTTCTTTAGAGTTTAAGAAAGCTTTGGCGTCGAAAATAGTGCAAGTTTTCTTCAAGTATGTCCCCACTTCTACCCAGTGGAATACTCTTCTTTTTTTAAGGTAAGGGTATTAATCTTTCGTATTCATGAAGAGAATTATTTTCTTTCAATACTCGTAAGGTTGTTATTCCATTCTTTATTATTATGTTGGAATAACTTTATACATCTGCAAAACCGCATACATGGTGAAATTCTTACATTATTCCATTCTTTATTATTCATTGGAATAACACATGCATGCGATCTATCACATGCACGGTGAATTTCGTTGTTATTCCATTCTTTATTATTTTGTTGGAACATCACGCCTATGCGGATTCACATGACACAGTTCCATTCTTTATTATTCTATTGCATTATCACATGCATGCATGGATTACGGCGATAACTTCAGTTCCATTCTTTATTATTACTCGTTAGAATATCCTCGTCTTTGCGGATTACGCATGACACAGTTCCATTCTTTATTACTCTATTGGAATAACTTGCATCTATGTGGATTACCGCATTCATGGTGAATGATCCTTTGTATTCATTCCTTATTAACTTGTGGAAATGATGCATCACGTGGATTCTTGCATGGCGGCTTAAAATTCATTTGCGATTTCATATATTCTATTATACTCGGTTGGTTAAAGTTTTGGCTTCTATACTCCATGAAATTAGTAGAATATCCCGGATATTTGCGCTTCATCCAAATATCTTTTCATGGAAATATTCTTACGAGCATTCTTGAATTTTTTTTACTCCACAAAGCGATATCATGTTGACAATTTGGGCGTTATTGGTTTACGGATAAATTAATTTATAAATCTTTAAAATTTATTCTTGAACTTGTTTTATTGAATTATTATGTCATTGTCATCATCCTCATATTTATATTATGTTGAAAGTCATCTGTGGCCTATAGTGTATAGATGGACTTGGTATGATTATGACCGAGGATTATTTCGATAATAATCATGGCAGTAATGTTATAAATGATGTGGTAAAAGTCCTCATTGGCCCGTAGTGCATTGATGGACAGTTGTTGGCATGATCATGACCATTGATGAAAACACGAATATCCTTGGCCCGTAGTGCATGGATAATTTGTGGTTGTGATACTAATGAATATCATTGGCCGTAGTGCAGGGATGATGTGGATTATTTATTGAGCTTGAGTCTCAGCGATAAAAGTGATGAAAAATCTTTTAAATCATAGAAGATAGTAGATTTTATTCTCTACTTGACTCTTCTAATGGATTGCTTGTTCCCCTGCAGTTAAACTTGATGTTTGTTATATTGTATCAGTTTAACACTGTTGAAGGCTAACGATAATTTATTCTGTATTATCTTAGTCATAATATTTCTTACTGGGCTAGTTGAGCTCACCCTTTTGCTTTCATTGTTCTCTTCAGGAAATGAGAACGTAGCAAGGACTAGTCGAAGTAGCTGGAGTGGACGGTCAAATGATAACATTAGTAGTCCTCACTATTCTATGAAATAGTGTGATAATAAATGTATTGAGGACTTATTTTGAGTTTGAATACTGTCTAGAAGACAATATTTGTATTAAAACTCACAGCTCATGTTGTATATTTAAGATTGTATTTGGCGACTCAGAATAGGTGATGTATACCTATTTTGGGGGCGTCACAGTTGGTATCAAAGCTTAGGGATATGATCCTTGGTTGAGATGTGAGATAAAAACTAGGAGGGGAGAGACGGGGAATTCCTTCGCTAGTATGACCTACCTAAGTTTACTTGTTATTTAATTGGTCGGCCAGGGTATAGGGATAATATGTGATATGTCAATTAACCCTTGTTTTGTGACAGTGTTTGAAAATGGCATCTGAAAATGTTGAGATCAAAGAATGATGAAGCACATGAGACCGTTGAGTCACCAACGATCAATACCCGAGGATAATGTGCAACAGAAGACAATAATCCTCGGGTAAATAACAACACCGTCGGATGATGAGCGATGGGATGTTCAAAGGCTTTATGCAATTCATGCAACATCAAAGAGAGACTCCTGTTCAAAATATAGGTGGAAATAATGGCAACCCACGGTCGATCACCGATAAGCAGTTCAAGGAGCTTGGACCACCGGAGTTTTTGAAAAAGCCAGAACCACTTAAGGCGGAGACGTGGTTAAAGCAGATCACCAAGATATTTGATGTCTTGGGATGCTCCGAGGAGCAAAAGGTTCCCTTTGCCACCTTTATATTGCGTGAAGAGGCAGATTACTTGTGGAAATCTGTAAAATGTACCCAGCCTGACGCACTTAAGATGTCTTGGGAGAAGTTCCAAGAGCGGTTCAACGACAAGTACTTTCCCGAAAGTATTCGTCACATGAAGGAAGTGGAGTTTATCAAGTTGGAGTAAAATAATATAACCGTGTCGCAATACGAGGCTATATTTGCGGAGTTGTCCCGGTTTGCATCCCATTTGGTCGATTATGAGGAGCGAATGACGCGAATGTTTCTAAGAGGTTTGAAACTCGATATACGTCAATACCTCATTTCTCACAAACTTTGTTTATATTCAGATGTTGTGAATAGGGCTCAGTTATTAGAGCGCGATAATGAGTCAGCACAACCAAAAGGCAACGACCAACAACACGATAATAATCGTACCGGTGGCAACATCCATTGGAACAATGATAACCATCGTGGGGAAAATTATCATGCCAATAATGGTAACCACTTCGGTGGTAATCATGGCCAAGATAATAGGAGTGGAAATTTTAAGAAGAGAAGGTTCAACAACGATGGAAAGACAGCAACACCAACACCCATTTTCAAGGAAGGAGAACGACCACCAATTGTATGCTTCAAATGTGGTGGGGAGGGACACATCAGTCCAAACTGTACGCAGTAGTCCAAAGCGTGTTTTAATTGCGGAAGAGAAGGTCATTTAGCTCGATTTCATCATGCACCAAATTCAAGTCCAACTGGGATAGTGGCACCAAAGGCGGATACGGACAAAACAAAGTCGGGTGTTTCAGGAAGAGCATTTTTCGTGACTTCTCAAAAAGCGAGTAGCCCGAACGAAGTTAGCACGGGTTGGTTAATTATAAATTCTTGCGAAGTCTATACCTTATTAGATACCAGTTCTACCCATTCTTTTATCTCTCTTGCTTGCGCTCAACGTTTAAATTTAACTCCAGAGAAATTAGACTTTGACTTATTGGTTGAAACTTCGTTAGTAAAAACCTTCGTTACCTCCACTATTTATAAATCTTGTTGATTCAAATCGACACTTTCACGTTACCTGTCGATCTTATCTTCTTGAAAATACTTGCCTTTGATGCGATTTTAGAAATCGATTGGTTAACTACTCATCAAGCTTTTCGTAAGGTTGTTAGCTTTCATATTCCTAACCAATCTGTTATGCGAATTCAAGCAACCAAATCACTAAAGTCAATCATTGTCATATCAAGCCATAAGTAAAGAGCCCCGAGCCTTTCGCTGGTGACTTCCAAGTCTTGGAAAACACCGAAGCCAGAATATCCGTAGGGGACGTCATGAATAACGGTGGCAAGTTGATAGGTATCAATGTGACATACTATCCAAGTCTTGGATGACAGTCACAGTTTTGAATGATATTTCTATTGTCAATAAATTTCTTGACGTATTCTTAAAGACTTCTTAGCCTACCCCTAGAGCGTGAAATCAAATTTTGTATTAACTCCAGAACAAAACCCATTTCTAAAACTCTCAAATATTTCTTCACCTAAAATGATCGTATAATGTGCCAAAGACGTTGGCTCGAGCTGTTGAAGATTACGACTATACCATTCAATATCATCGTGGAAGAGCGAACATGGTAGCTGACGCATTGAGTAGAAGATCGTATGCGTTTATGAATGCGATGTTGTTAACACAAAAACCCATTTCATATAACTTACAAATGATGAAGATAGAGTTAAAGACTCTAAGGACCCACGTGAAGATAACGAATATACGATTAGAATCGACTTTAATCGATAAAGTTAAAGTCGCTCAAACTACACACCTGGAGCTGATGAATATGAAGAAGAAGGTTCAAGAAGGCGTTATTCTTGAAGCAAAAATCGATGAATAGAGGAAATCTCAACCCTCGATTTAATTGGCCCATTTGAAATCCTCGAACGAGTAGGAACTGTGGCCTATAGACTCGTTTACCGCCAAGTATATCGTGTGTTCATAACGTTTTTCATGTATCGATGTTACGTAAATATGTGGACGACCCAAACCACATTATTGAATTAGAACTAGATGAGATAGCAGAAGATTTAACGTATGAGGAGATACATGTTAAAATCTTGGATAAGAAGGATCATATTCTACACTCAAAGGTTATACCTCAAGAGTTAGAATCTAAGCAAGGTATCCTCACCTCTTCGGCATACCAGGTACGTACGTAAATTTCAAGGGCGAAATTTCATAAGGAGGTGAGATTGTAAGACCCCGAATTTTATGAAATGAAAGTATTCAATTTTCTTATAATTATTATTTTATTTCGTAAATGGTTAAATTGATAAAAGGTTAAAGTTAAGGGTAATATTTATTAATTTTGCAAAGTACGCAAGTTATTATATAATATTCGATTGGTCGGGGAATATTCGTTTTATCGGGAATATTAAATAACCAAGACAATCATTCGTGGACCCCACAGCGGAATTATTGTCGATTGAGAAAACGACAAAAATATTTTATGAAAATAACGACGGAAGTTTTACTGATAAGCTGTTGAAACACCCGGTGTTAAAAATGCAGAATAATGCAGTGGTTGCATAGTAGCACACGGTATTGATTATTGATGCTTACGTGAGAAGTCACTCAGTTTTGTTCACTTATTGCTACAACAATTGTGACGCCCCCAAAATAGGTATACAACACCCATTCTGAGTCGCCAAATACATGGTACAGAAAGCAAACTATAATTTCAATCATACAAATGTCGTGTAAAATACAACAACACATACTGTGAGTTTAAATACAAATATTGTCTTCTAGACAATATCAACACTCAAATAAGTGCTCATTACAATTATTCATACACTATTTTACAGAAATAGTGAGGACTGCTAGAACATATTTCTAGAACCATCACTCCATACCCCGACTAGATCCTGTTATGTTCTCACCTCTTGAGAAGAAACAATAGAACAAAAAGGAAAAGGGTGAGCTCAACTAGCCCAGTAAAGAATATTATGACTAAGATAATATACAACAAATTATCATTAGTCTTCAATAGGGAAAAATCTGATAGAACATAATAGACAACAAGTTTTTAATCAACAAATACAATAGAAACATCAATCCATTAAAAGAGTCACGTAGAGAATGAGTTCTACTATCTTCTAAGATTTAAAAGTCCATCATCAATATTTTATCCCTGTAACAACAATCAATATACATCTTGCATCAAATATTCATCTTTGCACTACAGGCCAAAGATATTCATTTATATCACCAGTTGATCATGTTCATCTCAACACCTGTTCATCTTTGCACTACGGGCCAAAGATATTCATCAGTTAATCATTCATCTTTGCACTACGGGCCAAAGATATTTAGTAATATCATCATTTAGGACTGAGGATGATGAAAAATATTTTAAAGAAAACGAATCCAGTGAGACAGAAGAACGAATATTAGGGATTCGTATTATAGTTTATCCAAAATCAATAATACTCCATAATAACCTAATTTTGAAGCAAAATTCAAAAATAAAGATCAAAACATGGATACAATCAAAGATAGTAACCATAATAGACATCTTGGACAAAAAAGAAAAATTTTTATTTTTCGGTGAATAGTGCCGTATTCGTGAATAATGTCATATACGTGAATAGTGTTGTATACGTGAATAGTAATCCCGATACAAAATGTTCTAAATTTGATTAAAAAGTTTAAACCAATATTTTGGCATAATGATATGGAAGAAAATAATATCATTTAAGAAAAAAATAACATCCCTTACCTCAAAATAACGGTACTTCTGATCGGAATATTGGATAGAAAGTCGAAGGAAACTTGTACCGAACAGCAACTCTCAAAGTATCTAAATACTCACAAAATACGCTCGACAATATAGAGAGAAAGAAAACTTATTTCTGGTGTGATTTTCAATTCTAACTTAAGCGCCTATTTATAGGAAAATGCTAAAACGTCATAGGAGACTAAAATAATAAAATAATATTTTATTTATTCTTCATTCTACGCATGCTAGCCATCAAAGACCAGCATGCCACTCTTGAAAAATCCCAGCAACCCTCATGCTTTAAATCACAAAAATGGGTCCTACCCATAAATTAATAAAAATTATTTTATTTTCCGAAACTTCAATAATTCATAGAAAATAGCCCGTTTTTTAGAAAAATACGAATTTTATGTCTATTCCACACAAAATCGATTTCTCTACAACTTTGTAGCTTTGAGTTTTTCCAAATTCCAAATAGAAAATATCTGAAATCCACAAACGGATGATTTTTAATACATCCATTCCGACAAAATACTGATAAAACACCTCAGTATTAATTTCTTCATTAATAACCACATAAAATAAATAAATCCATCATTTATATCCACATTAAATAAATATTTCCTTATCATATAAATCAATAATTAATTATTCACAAATAATATTACAGAATCACAATTATGACAATCAAGCAGTTTCCAGGAAAGAGGGGGCTTTCCAATAAGGATTTCTCCTTATTGGCGCGTAATTAGGTGACCAAACCTCTCCTTGACAGAACTTTCTAGACATTGCCAATAATGCTATCTAATAATATTATTCAAATAATATAAATTATTGATCTGATAATGGGAAATACTGAGTAGTGATAATTATTGAAACAACAATAATATAAACTAACAACGCAACAATTATTGAAACAATAAAATAAAATATTAAACAGTAATTACTGTAACAATTATTGAGTAGTGCCTTCTTACGTACGAATCAATAATTCAACAATACTGTGCAATATCGTGTGTTACAGTACCACCACGTGTATTACTGTATTTTAAGCAACAGGTAACCCAACAGTGTTAACGGTAACAATTACGCCATTATTCATAAAAACTCATACTTTTTCATTTTCCTTCATCCAATTGTTTTCCGTTATGGGGCCCATAAATGGCTGCGCCGTCGTACGAATATTCCCCGAAAACAATAATATTCCACGACTAAATGAATATTCCCCGACAGAAATGAATATTTTATAACCACTTGCTTATTTTGCAAAATTTACACATTTCACCCATAACCAAAGCATTATATCAAATTAACACCTTATTAATTTAGAATAATGAATAGAGGAAAAATTCAATTTTATTTATAATAAATTGGGCTCTTACAACGTCCCCTCCTTATAAAATTTTGTCCTCAAATTGACGTACGTACCTGGTGTATCGAAAATGTGAGGGTACCTCGCTTTCATTTCCGATTCCAACTCCCAGGTCATTTCTTCAATAGCATGGTTCCTCCACAAAACCTTAACTTGTGGTATAACCTTGGTGCGTAGGACATGCTTTTTTCTATCCAAGATCTTGACAAGTACCTCCTTGTATGTTAAATCTTCGGCTATCTCATCTGGTTCTAACTCAATAATGTGGTTCAGGTCTTTCACATATTTACGAAGCATAGATATATGAAAAACATAATGAACACGAGACATGCTTGGAGGTAATGCGAGTCTATAGGCCACATTTCCTATTCGGTCAAGAATCTCAAATGGACCAACAAATCTTGGATTGAGCTTTCTTCTCTTTCTAAATCTTGTAACTCCCTTCCATGGAGCAACACGTAACAATACATGATCCCCAATATTAAATTCCACGTCCTTTCGATGAAGATCAGCATAACTCTTTTGTCGATCCTGTGAGGTTTGAATACGTTGTCGAATCATTTGTATTTTTTCTATAGTCATGCGTACCAATTCCGATCCCAACAAAGTTACTTCACCCACCTCATCCCAGCATACTGGAGAACGACACTTTCGTCCATACAACGCCTCAAATGGAGCCATGCCTATACTTGCTTGATAACTATTGTTGTAGGAGAATTCCACCAATGGTAAATACTTATCTCAACTCCCTTTGAAGTCTAGGACACATAGTCTTAATAGATCTTCAAGAGTTTGAATAGTCCTCTCGATTGTCAAAATCTGTTTGAGGATGGTATCTTTGAATCGAATTGTAAATCCGTGCCCATAGCTTTCTGCAAGCTAACCCAAAATCTTGAAGTGAATCTTGGGTCACGATCTGAAACAATGGATACTGGCATGCCATGCAATCTCACAATCTCATTCATGTACATACAAGCAAGACGTTCAAGGGAATAAGTTTCACGTATCAGCAAGAAATAAGCAGACTTGGTTAATCTATCAACAATAACCCAAATCGCATCTATGCCTTGAGAAACTTTGGGAAGACCTGTAACGAAATCCATGGTAATGTGTTCCCACTTCCATTGCGGATTCTCAAGTGGTTGCAATGGACCTTTTGGCACTTGATGCTCCGCCTTTACACGTTGACAAGTTAAACACCTCGAGATAAAATCCGCGATCTCTCTCTTCATATTGTTCCACCAAAATGTATGTCGAATATCATGATACATTTTGGTACTCCCAGGATGGATTGCAAACGGGGTGTTGTGTGCCTCCATCATGATTCTATGCTTCAAGTCAGAATCGTTAGGAACGCAAAGTCTAGAGTTGACTTGAAGTATTCCTTCTTCATCGATTCTTGCTTCTGGAATTGCTCCTTCTTGCACTTTCTTCTTCATACGCATCAGTCCCATGTCCGTAGCTTGAGCAACATTAACTTTATCAATTAAATTCAATTCTACTTGTATATTTGCCATCATTATGCGGGTCCCTAGAGTCTTTAACTCTATCTCCATCCTTTACAAGTCATACAAAATGGGTCTTTGTGTTGACAATATCACACTCGTACCCGCATATGATCTTCTACTCAATGCGTCAGCTACTACATTCGTTTTTCCAAGATGATATTGAATAGTGTGATAATAATCTTTCAACAGCTCAAGCCAATGTCGTTGTCGCATGTTGAGTTCTTTTTGGGTGAAGAAATATTTAAGGCTTTTATGATCCGTATAAATCTCCACTTTCTCCCCATACAAGTAGTGTCACCATATCTTCAACGCGAAAACGACTGCTTCCAACTCCAGATCATGAGTAGGATAATTCCTCTCATATTCTTTGAGTTGTCGCGAGGCATAGGCTATGACTTTCCCATGTTGCATGAGAACACATCCTAACCCTTTGCACGAAGAATCATCATGAGATAACAAATCCATCCGAACCGGATGGTATTGCCGTAAGCAGTCTTAGAAATGAGTCTCCTCTTGAGCTCTTGGAAACTCTTCTCGCATTCCTCGCTCCATACGAATTTTGTATCTTTCCGAGTTAACTAAGTTAACGGAGTAGCGATTCGAGAAAATCCTTCCACGAATCTCCGATAATAACCAGCTAAGCCCAGAAAGCTGCGTACTTCGGTCACCGACTTCGGTTTCTCCCAACTTTGTATTGCTTCAATCTTCGCTGGGTCAATAGATACTCCATGTTTTGACACCACGTGCCCAAGGAATGCTACTTCCTCAAGCCAGAACTCGCATTTCTTCAACTTGGCATAAAGCTTGTTTTCACGAAGCCTTTCAAGTATCAGCTTCAAATGGTGCTCATGATCTTCACGACTTTTGGAATAGATGAGGATGTCATCAATAAAGACAACAATGAACTAATCCAAGTATTCCTTGAATACACGATTCATCATATCCATGAAAGCAGCAGGAGTATTAGTCAATCCAAAAGACATGACTAAGAATTCATAATGCGCGTACCGAGTTCTGAAGGCAGTCTTTAGAATATCCTCAGTTTTAATCTTCAGTTGATGATATCCAGAACGAAGATCGATCTTTGAAAAGAATTGTGCTCCTTGTAACTGGTCTAATAGGTCATCAATGCGAGGTAGGGGATACCTATTCTTGATGGTGACATGGTTCAATTTTCGGTAGTCAATACAAAGTCGCATACTCCCGTCTTTCTTCTTTACGACTAAAACAGGAGCACCCCAAGGAGATGTACTAGGACGAATGAAACCGATGTCTAATAACTCCTGTAGTTGGACTTTTAACTCCTGAAGTTCATATGGGGTTTTAGAAATGGGCTTTGTACCTAGTTCAAGGTCAATAAAGAATTCAACATCACGTTTTGGGGGTAGACCGGGAAGTTCTTCAGGAAATACATCAGGAAATTCTCTAACAACAGAAATATTATCCAAATCTGACTTATTTTTATTCAAATCCATAACATGGGCTAAGAAAGCTTGACATCCGTCGTTCAATAAACGAATAGCTTTGTGGCTTGATATGACAGTGACTGATTTTAGTGGTTTAGTTGTTTGAATTCGTATGACAGGTTGGTTAGGAATATGAAAACTAACAACCTTATGAAAATAATCAATTTTGGCATGATGAGTGGTTAACCAATCAATTCCTAAAATCACATCAAAAGCAAGTATCTTTAAAGAGATAAGATCAACAGGTAATGTGATAGTGCCAACTTGGATTAAGCAAGATTTATAAACTGTAGATGTAATGAAGGTTTCACCCAACGGAGTTTCAACAGATAAGTTAAAGTCTAATTTCTCCGGAGTCAAGTTTAAATATTGAGCACAAGCAGGAGAGATAAAAGAATGGGTAGAATCCCAGATTCTAGTAAGGTATAAACTTGAAAGAATTCAAGATTAGCTTACCGTGATCACCTCGTTTGGGTTCCTCAAGTTTTGGCGGTCACGACAAATGCTCTTCTAGAACCATTGATTTTGAATTATCAGGGATGACTTTTGGAGTCACCATCCCATTGAACTTGGTTTTGCTTACTGTAACAATCTCGGGTTATATGACCCTCCTTTCTCTGCTTATAACATAACTTGGATTGTTGTGGGCGATTTAATGATATATCCCTCTTCCCAAGATTTGTAACACACGACCGGTGGTCGTTCTCCTCCCCTAGCAACGATTGATCTTTGGTGTTGTTCTTGATGTCTTCCGTCATTGTTGAATCTCTCTCTTTTGAAATTTCCACTAGACTCACCTCTTCTATTATCATGGCCACGATTACCACCCGAGTGGTTAGCGCTTTTGCCGTATTCTTCCTTCCTCACTGGTTATCATCGCTCCGATGATCGCCATCAATTAGTATGACACGGTTGTGATCCCTCGGTTGAGTATACTCACTATCTCACTCTAATAATTGAGCCTCATTGACAACATCCCGAATCTGAGAGAAAATTTATGAGAGATAAGGTATTGACGAATCTCCAGTTTTAGACCTCTCAGAAACATCCGCGTCATACGTTCCTCATTCTCCACCAAATGAGATGCAAACCTGGATAACTTTGTAAACTTCGCCGTCATCGAGACATCTTTATTATGTTGTTCATTCCGGTCTAATAAACTCTACCTCCTTCATATGACGAATACTTTCAGGAAAGTACTTGTCATTGAATAGTTTCTGAAATTTTTCCCACGACATGTTGAGTGCGGCTGGCTGGGTACGCTTCACAG
This sequence comes from Panax ginseng, assembly GCA_020205605.1. Taxonomy (NCBI): domain Eukaryota; kingdom Viridiplantae; phylum Streptophyta; class Magnoliopsida; order Apiales; family Araliaceae; genus Panax; species Panax ginseng. The sequence continues at coordinate 15,258,299 of CM035144.1, forward strand.
ATTCCCACCAGTAATCTGCCTCACCATGGAACATAAAGGTGGCAAATGGAACCTTCTGTTCCTCCGTGCATCCCAAGACATCGAATATCTTGATAATTTACTTGACCCACGTTTCCGCCTTAATCGGATCGGGCTTTCCCCAGAAATCTGGTGGTCCCAACTCCTTGAACTGCTTGGCCGTGACAAACCGTGCGTTGCCATCATTTCCACCCGTATTTTGTACACGAGTCTCCCTCGTCTGATTTTGCATGAACTGCAAAAAGCTCCTAAAAATTCCATCATTCATCGTTTGCTCGGTAGTGTTGTTTATAGGAGGAATATTTCCATCTTGTTACACGTTCTCCTATTTTGTGACTAAAGGTTGTTTCACAGTCTTATACACTCCATTGTTAACGTTCTCAGCAGCCATTCTTAAATACTGCCATAAAACAAGGGTTAATTAAACAAATTAACATATCACATAATATCCCTATATTATGACCGACCAACAAATAAGCTTTTGATAGGACACACTAGCAAAGGATTTACTCATCTCTCCCCTCCTAGTTCTATTCCCCGATCTCCGCCAGAGACCATATCCCTAAGCTTTGATACCAACTATGACACCCCCAAAATAGGTATACAACACCCATTCTGAGTCGCCAAATACATGGTACAGAAAGCAAACTACAATTTTAATAATACAAATATCGTGTAAAATACGACAACACATACTGTGAGTTAAATACAAATATTGTCTTCTAGACAATATCAACACTCAAATAAGTCCTCATTACAATTATTCATACACTATTTTACAAAAATAGTGAGGATATTATAAAACATCTTTCTAGAACCATCACTCCATACCCCGATTTAGATCCTCGCATGTTTCTCACTTCTTGAAAAGAAATAATAGAACAAAAAAAGGAAAAGGGTGAGCTCAACTAGCCGAAGAAGAATATTATGACTAAGATAATATATAAAAATTATCATTAGTCTTCAATAGGAAAAATCGATAGAACATAATAATAAACAAGTTTTAGATCAACAAATGCAGCGGAAACTGCAATCCATTAGAAGAGTCACGTAGAGAATGAGTTCTACTATCTTCTAAGATTTAAAAGTCCATCATCAATATTTTATCTCTGTAACAACAATCAATATACATCTTGCATCAAATATTCATCTTTGCACTACAGGCCAAAGATATTTATTTATATCACCAGTTGATCATGTTCATCTCAACACCTGTTCATCTTTGCACTACGAACCAAAGATATTCATCAGTTAATAATTCATCTTTGCACTACAGGCCAAAGATATTTAGTAATATCATCATTTAGGACTGAGGATGATGAAAAATATTTTAAAGAAAACGAATCCAGTGAGACAGAAGGACGGATATTAGGGATTCGTATTACAGTTTATCCAAAATCAATAATACTCCATAATAACCAAATTTTGAAGCAGAATTCAAAAATAAAGATCAAAACATGGATACAATCAAAGATAGTAACCATAATAGACATCTTGGATAAAAAGGAAAATTTTATTTTTCGATGAATAGTGCCGTATTCGTGCATAGTGTCATATACGTGAATAGTGTTGTATACGTGAATAGTAATCCTGATACAAAATGTTCTAAATTTGATTAAAAAGTTTAAACCAATATTTTGGCATAATGATATGGAAGAAAATAATATCATTTAAGAAGAAAATAACATCCCTTATCTCAAAATAATATTACTTCTGATCGAAATATCGGATAGAAAGCCGAAGGAAACTTGTACCGAACAGCAACTCTCAAAGTATCTAAATACTCACAAAAATACGCTCGACAATATAGAGAGAAAGAAAACTTGTTTCTGGTGTGATTTTTAATTCTAACTTAAGCGCCTATTTATAGAAAAATGTTAAAACGCCATAGGAGACTAAAATAATAAAATAATATTTTATTTATTCTTCATTCTACGCATGCTAACCATCAAAGACCAGCATGCCACTCTTGAAAAATCCCAGCAGCCCTCATGCTTTAAATCACAAAAGTGGGTCCTACCCATAAATTAATAAAAATTATTTTATTTTTCGAAATTTCAATAATTCATAGAAAATAGTCCGTTTTTCAGAAAAATACGAATTTTATGTCTATTCCACACAAAATCGAATTCTCTACAACTTTGTAGCTTTGAGTTTTTCCAAATTCCAAATAGAAAAGATCCAAAATCCATAAACGGATGATTTTTAATACCTCCATTCCGACAAAATACTGATAAAACACCTCAGCATTAATTCCTTCATTAATAACCACATAAAATAAATAAATTCATCATTTATATCCACATCAAATAAATATTTCTTTATCATATAAATCAATAATTAATTATTCACAAATAATATTACAGAATCACAATTATAACAATCAGGCAGTTTCCAAGAAAGAGGGGTTTTCCAATAAGGATTTCTCCTTACTGGCGCGTAATTAGGTGACCAAACCTCTCCTTGACAGAACTTTTCAGACATTGTCAATAATGCTATCTAATAATATTATTCAAATAATATAAATTATTGATCTGATAATGAAAAATACTGAGTAGTGACAATTATTGAAACAACTATAATATAAACTAACAACGCAATAATTATTGAAACAATAAAATAAAATATTAAACATTAATTACTGTAACAATTATTGAGTAGTGCCTTCTTACGTACGAATCAATAATTCAACAATCACTGCAATCTGGTGTCTTCTTTGCATCACCAGCGCCAGACATCAGATTTTAACCACCGAAGTAACCAACAAATACTACTACAAAATAGTAATTAGACAACGCTTAAACCACAACTTTTTAATAAAAAATATTGTGGTATTTTTTTTTTACAACGTTTTTTAACAAAACATTGTAGATATATATGAAAAAACGTTATCTATTTAAAAAGGGTATTTTTTAGTTTTAATTAGATGACGTTTTTTTTTAAAAAAACGTTATGTTTCTAAAAAACACGGAGCTTAAAAAAATCTTGGTGAAGTGAAAAGTTGAAATATCAGTATGTTTTCTCCCTTTGCCTTAAGCTCGCTCCCAGTCTCCATATCTGAAATCTCGATTTTGTTTCTTTGGTTCTCTTCGTAGTTTTGCTTTCTTCCTCGCCGTCGCCAGCCCATCGTCGTGGCCTCTCTTTCCCGTCGCCGTCCCTCTCTTCCACCGTCGTTGTCCCTCTTCTTTCTGTAATTCTGTAATTTTAGCACATCTAGTCCTATAAATCTTCTTTCTGATTGCTTTCGTCCCCGATCACTATCTCTCTCCGATTCTCTCTAAAGGTGTTGTGTGAGAATCGAAGAAAAGGCCCGCTCATCACAAACGTCTCTTTATCTCCCGCCCGTAAGTATATGATTGTTTTTCTTTTTGTTTGAATTTCTTCCGGAATCAATATAATATATGTATATACTGATCTTTTCTACTGTGTCTAATTATGTTTGTATATATAAATAAATTTAGGGGTTTTTTCTTAGTAGATTTTATTGATGGGTGCAGTTGCAGCAAAAAATGGCATCAGATCCGAAGATTCACACATTTGAGGAGGTAGCTAGCCACAACAAAACCAAAGATTGCTGGCTTGTTGTTTCTGGAAAGGTCAGATCTCTAATTAGTTTTGATTGATTCTCGATTCTCGATTTTTTTAATCAGGTTTGTGCTTTTTCTCTTCTTCTAAGTTTGAATTGGCTGACTTTAGATTAATTCTTCTAGTAGCAATATTTGACTTCGGGTTGTTTAAGAAATGGAATTAAGCTGAGCTAGTGTAAACAATTGCTTAGCTACGAATTGTGTAATAAAGTTTATTTACAACAACCTGTTTTGCTAATTGTTGATAATAATGTTGACTTTCAATGAGATTCAAACACTAATTAGTAAAACTTGCTTATTGCAAATTTTCTTTTTATGCAGCAGCGGCAGCTGGTGATTTAAGCGAAACTATAAGCTAAAGCTATCCGAATGAAGAAGCACTACTAACCCAACTATTTAACCCTGTCAAATGGTGGCAAGGCCTCAGAAAGTATCTGGTTCCGCTGGTATTCAAACTACTGATCAAACAGAATGTAAGTACATAAAATGAATATTTAGTTTATACATGTTATGTATGTGCCCCTTCATCAATTTAGCAGCAATGTTGATGCAGTTTTCAACTTTTCATTCATTTTCCAATCCAAATAAGGATTAAACTTGTGTTGTTGAATGGAATTTTGTGGATAACTTGAACACCAAAATTCTTTTTGATAAACTCTTTTGATACAGTATACTTGCATAGAGAAATCACATATATTACAGTATACTTGTTTTGGCAGTCACTATATCTTTGTGATATGGTGTTTTGGCAGTCACTGATATGGTATATTTGTTTTGGAAGTTAACTCTTCTCGGTTTGCCTTGTCCTGCTAATTCAGTTGGAAATTTGCCACTTGGTTACATCAATTTGAATGAGGTTATGTGCCTATTGCTCTGATGAATTGCCCTTTTCATTGTTACTAATTTTTTGATATACCATGAGTATAGAATGTGGATCAAATTCAATTGCCCTTTTAGGTTAGTAAAGCTAATTTTCTTTTGAGTTATTTATTTCTAAAGATGTTTTCAACTTTTGATTTTTAAAGCCAGGGACAATCTTGTGTTCTTGCAACGCTGGTTCTTAAAGTTCCCTCATTATAGGAGTAGAGATTTGTTTAAAGTTCAACTTGAGGGCCGAGTTCTTCTGGTCTCATGGATTAATATCAGATTCAACATACAATATCTTCACATCTGTGTGTAACTATTCTCGCTATGTAAGTGAGTATTATAGAGACTCGGTTTCTTCTTTGTGTTCGAGAGTGATGGGTTATGTTAGCATAGAAACTAGTAGGTTTGTGGATAAATATGATGTTACCCTTGATGTCTGTATTTCATCAGTGTTCTCACAATCCAAGCTTATTAGCCCCCAGGTAACCCTTGCTTGAAATCTATTTTTTTTTTTAATTCTTTCTCATTGATTGACGATCTGATCTTGACGCTCTTCAAATAATTTATCTGGCAGCAACTCACGGAGAGAATTGATGTATGCTTGGAAGACGAAACTGTAAATTATCTGAACCGGAAGGATGTCCAGAAGGCACTTCATGCTCAGCTTGTTGGAGTCCGCAAATGGGATGTTTGCAGCAAGTAATGGATATGAGTAATATAGTTTTGGATAAAATTCAATTGCGGATCTATTGGAGATTATGAAGCAGCAATGGAGCGATCTGTAAACTTTAGAAGGTTGGCACTAGCCCTATATATGCAACTGTACACATGCTATTATGAGGATCAGCTACCATAAATGTTGTTTTGATGACTTACTTTAATTTTTAGATTGCAATATTTCAAAATTTGGTGATGGGATTATCAGTTTCCTTTTAGCTGTTTAATTTTATGGATAGTTTGGTTTATTTTGTGGATGCATGTAATCGAATTCATAATTCAATATAGTAGTAATTTATATTGAAAAGTGAATTTGAGATGCATATATGGATAGTTTGGTATATATTTTGTGGATGTAGTAATTTGAAACTGTAAACGAATGGTATTATTGGGATGTATTTTGAATGGTTGATACATTTTGGCTTTAAATTTAAACGAGAATTTAGACCTTTTAGCTATATATCATAGCATTAGCATATTGCAGGTGCATTGATAATGTAGGTGAACTACAATATTTTTTTTTCTTTTTTTTTATTCTACAACATTTTAAAAATGTTGTGTAAATGTGCTTAAATGTTGTCTGATATATTAAACTACAACATTTTTATCCAAAAAATATTGTGGAATCATACCTTCTACAACATATTTAAGCATTTGCTAATTTTTAGAAAATAAATTTACAACGTTTTTTTCTTAAAAAACGTTGTGTAATGTGCTTAACTACAACGTTTTAAAAACGTTGTGAAACACAACATTTTTTTCACGTTGTCTAATTACTGTTTTGTAGTAGTGAGTGTTAACGGTAACAATTACGCCGTTATTCATAAAAACTTATACTTTGTCGTTTTCCTTCATCTAACCGTTTTCCGTTATGGAGCCCACAAATGGCTGCGCCGTTGTACGAATATTCCCCGATAACAAGAATATTCTACGACCAAACGAATATTCCTCGAAAGAAATGAATATTTTATAACCACTTATTTATTTTGAAAAATTTGCACATTTCACCCATAACCAAAGCATTATATCAAATTAACACCTTATTAATTTAGAATAATGAATAGAGGAAAAATTCAATTTTATCTATAATAAGTTGGGGACTTACAGTAATTGCTGCATAGTATCTCACGTTATTTGATTCAATTATTGTCAATATTTTATATATTATTAAATCAATAATTGAGACGACAAAGTTATTAATATTATTATTTACAATATTAACGATGTCAGTAAGTTACATCGAGGAGAGATTTGGTCACATAATCACGGCGCTTGATAGGGAGAAATACTTATTGGAAAGCCCCCTCTTTCTTGGGAACGATCTGGTTGATTAATATTGTGAATTATAATAAAGATGATAAATGTTGTTAAAATTATTAAGGTGACTTTTATGAAATTTTGCTTATTTTATGGACCCCTATTTACCCATTTTTTTAAAATAATCGGTAGAAATTTCTTAAAAGGTGGGGGCCACATGTGGGGCCCACGAAAGAAAATTGGGGCGGAGGGATCTGGGATGTCACGAAAGTTTATATATATATATTATATATAAATTTTGTTTTATTATTATTATAAATGTAATAAAACAGAATTTTTTTTATATAAAACAGAATACTTTTTATAAAATTTTGTTTTATTTGATTATAAATAGAATATATTATATTTTATTATGCATAGTGTTTCAGATAGTGCTCGCATAGTATTTGCATAGTAAAATCTTTTTATATAAAACAGAATACATTTTATAAAGTTTATTTTATTTGATTATAAATAGAATATATTATATTTTATTATCGCATAGTATTTGCATAGTGCTTCTGCATAGTATTTGTATAGTAAAATCTTTTTATATAAAAATGTAATACTTTTATAAAGTTATTTATTTTATTAGTTTTAAAAATATATATATATATATACATATATATATTATAAATTTTGTTTTATTATATAATTATAAATAGAATATATTATATTATATTGCATAGTATATCCTTTCCATTCTCCTATAAATAGGATGCTTAGTTAGAATCGAAAAATACACCGTAAAATTGTAGATTTCTTCTTCTATAATCTTGAGCGTATTTCTTTTTTAGAGTTTAAGAAAGCTTTGAGCGTAGAAAATAGTGCAAATTTTCTTAAAGTATATCCCCGCCCTACCCGTCGGAATACTCGTCTTTTTAAGGTAAGGGGTATTATTCTTTCGTATTCATGAAGAGAGTTATTTTCTTTCAATACTCGTATGGGTTGTTATTCCATTCTTTATTATTATGTTGGAATAACTTGTCATGCAAGCAATCGCATACATGGTGAAATTCTTACATTATTCCATTCTTTATTATTACATTGGAATAACTCGTCTGCTTGATCTATCGCATGCCAGTGAATTCTGTTGTTATTCCATTCTTTATTATTCGTTGGAACATCTTATCTCATGCGGATTACGCATGACACGGTTCTATTCTTTATTATTACATTGGAATATCACATGCATGCGGATTACGCGTGACTGGTTCCATTCTTTATTACTCTGTTGGAATAACCTGTCTATGTGAATTACCGCATGTGCGAGACCCCAAATTTTATGAATAAAGATTTAAATTTCTTGAAATATTTTTTTTTTGAATATTATGGTGCGAATTTGAGATAATGTTATAGTTGTGAGTAATATTTATAAATTTTGAAAAGTATGCAAGTTGTTGTATAATATTCGATTGGTCGAGGAATATTTATTTTGTCGGGGAATAACCGTACGATGGTACAATCATTGGTGGACCCCACAACGGAATTATTGTCGGATTGAGAAAACGACTAAAATATTTTTATGAAAATAACGGCGAAAGTTTTGCCGTTAAAACTGTTGAACTACTCGATAGTAAAAGTACAATAATACGCGTGGTTGCATAGTAGCACACGGTATTGATTATTGATGCTTACGTAAAAAGTCACTCAATTATATTTAATTATTGCTACAGTAATTGCTGCATCATATGTCTCATATTATTGATTCAATTATTGTCACAATATCATCTGTATAATATGCTATATTATTAAATCAATAATTGAGACGACAAAGTTATTCATATTATTATTTGCAATATTGACAATGTCTAGAAGTTCTGTCAAGGAGAGGTTTGGTCACTTAATTGCGCGTCAATAAGGAGAAATCCTTATCGGAAAGCCCCCACTTTCCTAGGAACGACCTGGTTGTTAAATATTGTGAGTTATAATATTAATGTTGAATAAGTTCGTGTTAATTAAAGATGAATTTAATAGTCATTGTGTTGAGATTATTAGTGTTAGTGGAAATCGACATCTATTCTGATGATAATTGATGTCTGGGGGTTATATTGATAAATTGGGTAATTAATCGGATAAATGAGCAATTAATTGCTACTAATTCACATGCTTATATAACTATTTGTTCACATGTGTGTACTATTGATTCACATTCATGTACTATTAGGGGAGTTTGTGCAAGATTGATAATACTTGCATGACTAACTTAAAAATGGAGGTATAGATGGAGGTACTATACTGTAATTCATAGTTTCACATGATTATAACTATTGATTCACATGATTGAACTATTGATTGACATTATTTACTATTAGGGGAGGTGGTGCAAGTTTGATAATACTTGCAGGACTAAATTAAAAATGAAAGAAAAGTTAGAGGTATTGTCTTTGTAATATTTCGAGCCCCAAAACGCATAATTATCGAAACTATATTTTTCTATAAATAGAAGCTCATTCTTCCTTCATTTCTCACCAATTCACTAAAGCTTTAGAGAAATTATTATAGAGAGAAATTATAGAGAGAAGAAGAAAGAAGTTTGCTACCTCTACTCCAAAGATCCAGGTTTCTTTTCTAAGGTAAAGGGTATTATTTCTTTCGTATTCATAAAGAGAGCTATTGTTATTCCATTCCTTATTATTCTAGTTGAATAACCTGTATACCCGGACTATCGTATACATGTTGAAATTCTTATGTTATTCCATTCTTTATTGTTATGTTGGAATAACCTGTCTATGCGAAGTACCGCATACATGGTGAAATTCTTCTATTATTCCATTCTTTATTATTCTGTCAGAATATCATGTCTGTGCGTTTATGCATGACCTGGTTCCATTCTTTATTATTCTGTCAGAAAATCCTGTTTGTGCGTTTACGCATGACTTGGTTCCATTCTTTATTATTCTGTCGGAATATCCTGTCTGTGTGTTTACGCATGACCTGGTTCCATTATTTATTATTCTGTTGGGAATAACCTGTCTGTGCGATCTATCGCATGCATGGTGAATTCTTCTATTATTCAATTATTTATTATTCTGTTGGAATAACCTGTCTATGTGGATTACCACATGCATGGTGAATGATCCTTTGTATTCATTCTTTATTAAATTGTGGAAATGATCTGTTTACATGGATTATCGCATGGCGGGTGAAAATCCATTTGCAGGTTCGAAATTTTCCTGACCCTCAAAAATTCTGAAAAATTTGAAATGATAATTTGATGAGTTTTCTATATTGTGTCCAAAGATGGCGATTTTTGGATGTATAGATTAAGAGTTATGAATTTTATGGGAAAACACTATTTTAAATGTAAACCTTTATAACTCCTTGTGGATAACTCCAAAATTGGTAAATTTTTTATTGGGAGTACATGTATATAACAGGAGTATACCCTGTAAATATTGGAATTTTTGGACAAAAGTACAATTTATGATAAATGTCTAAATATTTGGCAGTTTTGGCCATATGGAAAAATAGTAAATGAATTTTAAAAATTTCGAGAAAAATATATGTTCAATATGAGACTATATTCTGCTAAATCCTAGAAAGAAAATATTTTTGGGACTGATTTGGTATTTTTCATGAAAATGAACTAGTTATGAGTAAATAAATTAAATATGTTATGTGAAGTAACAAAATTGAAAAATAGGATTTTATGGCTTGAGAATCCTATATAGGGTATATGCAGATTTTTGATGAGGGATTTGATCATTGGTGATGAAATCTTATGAGTATGGCATTTTTGAATGATTAAATGCATTATTTGGTAAAGTGTAAACAATTGAAATAAATTATTTATAAGTTTAAGAAGTGATTAAAATATTTTTATAATATTAACAATATTAGATTGTGAGCTTATTAAGTGATTGATAATATTTGGATAAATTTAAAGTCTTTAATATTTATTCTTGTTTTCGTTTAATTAATGCTTATATCATTGTCATCATCCTCATGCTTATATTGTGATGAAAGTCATCTTTGGCTTACGTGCATAGATGGACTTGGTATGATTATGACTAGAGATCATTCGGTATAATCATGACCGTAATGTAACGAATGATGTGGTAAAAGTCCTCATTGGCCGGTAGTGCATTAATGAACAGTTTTTGGTATGATTATGACCAAGAATTATTCGGTATAGTCATGACCATTGATGATTTAATGAATATCCTTGGCCCGTAGTGCAGGGATGACTCGATGATGTGGTTTATTTATTGTCGAGTCTCGTGAATAAAAATTGATGAAAATATTTTAAATCATAGAAGATAGTAGATATCATGCTCTACTTGACTCTTCTAATGGATTGCTTATTCCGCTACAGTTAAACTTGATGTCTATTGTATTTTATCAGTTTAACATTGTTGAAGACTAATGATAATTTTTTCTATATTATCTTAGTCATAATATTTCTTACTGGGCTAGTTGAGCTCACCCTTTCTTTCACTGTTTTTTTCAGGAAATGAGAACGTAGTCGGGACTAGTCGGGGAACAGAGTGACGGTCCAGATGATAGCATTAGTAGTCCACACTATTCTATTAAATAGTGTGACAATAAATATAATGAGAACTCCATTGAGTGTGGATATTGTCTAGATGACAATATTCTTATTAAAACTCTTAGATTATGTTTTGTCGTATTTTATACGACTGTTGTATAATTATGTTGTATTTGAAATTTTGTACCATGTATTTGGCGACCCAAGATGGGTGATGTATACATATTTTGGGGGCGTCACAGCATGCATGGTGAATGATCCTTTGTATTCATTCCTTATTAACTTGTGGAAATGATCTGTCTACGTGGATTACCGCATAGCGGGCGAAAATCAATTTGCAGTTTCATATATTCTATTATACTCAGTTGGTTAAAGTTTTGGCTTCTATACTTCATGAAATTAGTAGAATATCCTGGATATTTGCGCTTCATCCAGTATCTTTTCATGGAAATATTCTTCTAAGCATTCTTGAAATTTTTTTTACTCCACAAAGCAGTATCATGTTGATAATTTGGACGTTATTGGTTCCTGGATAAATTAATTTATAAATCTTTAAAATTTATTCTTGAACTTGTTTTATTGAATTATTATGTCATTGTCATCATCCTCATGTTTATATTATGTTGAAAGTCATCGTATTCATGTAGTGCATAGATGGACTTGGTATGATTATGACCGAGGATTATTGGTATAATCATGATATGTAATGTTACAAATGATGTGGTAAAAGTTCTCATTGGCCCGTAGTGCATTGATGGACAGTTGTTGGCATGATCATGACCATTGATGAATACACGAATATCCTTGACCCATAGTGCATGGATAATTTGTGGTCGTGATACTAAAAAATATCCTTGGCCGTAGTGCAGGGGTGATTCGATGATGTCGATTGTTTATTAAGTTGAGTCTCAGGGATAAAAGTGATGAAAAACCTTTTAAATCATAGAAGATAGTAGATTTTATGCTCTATTTGAGTCTTCTAATGGATGCTTGTTCCGTTGCAGTTAAACTTGATGTTTGTTATATTCTATTAGTTAAACACTGTTGAAGGCTAACGATAAATTTTTCTGCATTATCTTAGTCATAATATTTCTTACTGGGCTAGTTTAGCTCACCCTTTTGCTTTCATTGTCCTCTTCAGGAAATGAGAACGTAGCCGGGACTAGTCGGGGAACGGAGTGATGGTCCAGATGATAGCATTAGTAGTCCTCACTATTCTATGAAATAGTGTGATAATAAATGTATTGAGGACTCCATTTGAGTTGAATACTGTCTAGAAGACAATATTCGTATTAAAACTCTCAGTTTATGTTTTGTCGTATTTTACACGACAGTTGTATTAATAATTTGTATTTGAATTTTGTACTATGTATTTGGCGACTCAAGATGGGTGATGTATACCTATTTTGGGGGCGTCACAGTTGGTATCAAAGCTTAGGGATATGATCCTGGCACGAGATGTGAGACAAGAACTAGGAGGGAGAGGCGGGAATTCCTTCGCTAGTATGACCTAACTAAGTTTATTTGGTATTTTAATTGGTCGATCAGAGTATAGGGATAATATGTGACATGTCAAATTAACCCTTGTTTTTTGGCAGTATTTGAAAATAACATCTGAGAATGTTGAGAATAGCAATAGAGCACAGGAGACCGTTGAGTCTCCACAGATCAACAATCGGGATAATGTGCATCAGGAAGGCGACAATCCTCATGCAAATAACAACACTGACCAAATGATGAATGATGGAATGTTCAGAGGCTTTCTACAATTCATGCAACATCATGCAAGAGAGACTCCTATCCGAAATGCAGGTGGAAACACTGGCAACTCTCGGACGGTCACTGCTAAACAGTTCAAGGAGTTGGGACCACCGGAGTTTTTTGGAGAGCCAAAACCAATTAAGGCGGAGACTTGATAAAACAGATGAACAAGATATTTGATATCTTGGGATGCTCTGAGGAGCAAAAGGTTCCATTTTCCACCTTAATGTTACGGGCAAAGGCAGATTACTGGTGGGAATCTGTAAAGCGTACTCAACCTGCCGTACTGAAGATGTCTTGGGAGAAGTTTCAAGAACTGTTCAACGACAAGTACTTTTCCGAAAGTATTCGTCACATAAAAAAGAGGTAGAGTTCATTAAACTAGAGCAATACAACATGATCGTGTCACAGTACGAAGCCAAGTTTGCCGAGTTGTCCCAGTTTGCGTCCTATTTGGTTGATAATGAGGAGAGAATGACGCGAATGTTTCTAAGAGGTTTGAAACCCGAGATACGTCAATACCTTATCTCTCATAAACTGTGTCTGTATTTAGATGTTGTGAACAGGGCTCAGTTATTGGAGCGCGATAATGAGTCAACCCAACCAAGAGAGAGCAACCGGCAAAATGATAATACTAGTGGTAGAAGTCTTTGAAGCGGCGACAACAAGCGTGGAGGGAATCTACAGGCTAGAAATGGTAACCACTTCGGTGGTAATCATGGCCAAGACAATTAGAGTGGACATTTCAAGAAGAGGAGATTCAACAATGATGGAAAGACGTTAGCACCAGCACCCGTTGTTAAGGAAGGAGAACGACCACCTATCATATGCTTCAAATGTGGAGGGGAGGGACACATCAGTCCAAACTGTGTGATGCAGTCCAAAGCATGTTATAATTATAGAAGAGAAGGTCACCTAGCCTGATTTTGTCGTGCACCAAAGACAAGTCCAGCTGGGATGGAGGCACCAAAGGCCGTCCCAGAAAAGTCAAAGCCGGTAGTTCAAGGGAGAGCGTTTGTCGTGACCTCCTAGAAAGCAAGAAACTCAAACGAGGTCATCACGGGTAAGCTTATCATAAACTCTAGCGAAGTCTATACCTTATTTGATACCGATTCTACCCATTCTTTTATTTCTCCTACTTGCGCCCAACGTTTAAATTTGACTCCGGAGAAATTAGACTTTGACTTACCTGTTGAAACTCCGTTGGGAGAAACCTTCATTACATCCACTATTTATAAGTCTTGTTTGGTTCAAATCGGTACCCTCGCATTACCTGTCGATCTTATTTCATTGAAAATACTTGCATTTGACGTAATTCTAGGGATTGGTTGGTTAATTACTCATCATGCAAAAATTGATTATTTTCGTAAGGTTGTTAGCTTTCATATTCTTAACCAACCTATTATGCAAATTCAAGCAACCAAACCATTAAAATCAATCACTGTCATCTCAAGCCATAAAACTATTCGTTTTATTAAAAAATGGATGTCAAGCTTTCTTAGCTCATGTCACAGATTTAAACAAAAATACGTCAGTTTTGAATGATATTTCTATTGTTAATAAATTTCCTGACGTATTCCCTGAAGAACTTCCTGGCCTACCCCCAGTGCGTGAAATTAAATTTTATATCGACCTTGAACCTGGTACAAAACCCATTTCCATAGCCCCATATCGAATGGCTCCAATTGAACTTCAAGAGTTAAAGACCCAATTACAGGAATTGTTAGACATCGATGTCATTCGTCCTAGTACGTCTCCTTGGGGTGCTCTTATTTTATTTGTGAAGAAGAAAGATGGGAGTATGCGACTTTGTATTGATTATCGGGAGTTGAATCATGTCACCATCAAAAATAGGTACCCATTACCACGTATTGATGACCTGTTTGACCAGTTGCAAGGCGTCAAATTCTTTTCAAAGATCGATCTTCGCTCCGGATATCATCAGTTAAAGATTAGAACCGATGACATTCCAAAGACGGCTTCCAGAACTCGGTACGGGCATTATGAATTCCTAGTCATGTCTTTTGGATTGACTAATGCTCCTGCTGCCTTCATGGATATGATGAACCGAGTATTCAAGGAATATTTGGATCACTTTGTGGTCGTCTTTATTGATGACATCCTCATATATTCCAAAAGCCGTGAAGATCATGAACAACATTTAAGGCTGATACTCCAAAAGCTTCGTGAAAACAAGCTTTATGCCAAGTTGAAGAAATGTGAGTTCTGGCTTGAGAAAGTAGTATTCATTGGGCACGTAGTATCAAGTCATGGAAAATTTGTTGACCCGACAAAGATTGAAGCTATTCAAAGCTGGGAGCAACCTAAATCAGTGACCGAAGTACGTAGCTTTCTCGGCTTAGCTGGTTATTATCTGAGATTTGTAGAAGGGTTTTCTTGAATCGCTACTCCATTCTCAGTTGACTCGGAAAGATACAAAATTCGGTTGGAGCATGGAATGTGAGAAGAGTTTTCAAAAACTCAAGAGGAGACTCATTTCAGCACTTGTTCTGACAATACCATCTGGCTTGGAGGGATTTGTCATCTATAGTGATGCTTCGGGCAAAGGGTTAGGATGTGTTCTCATGCAACATGGGAAAGTCATAGCCTATGCCTCTCAGCAACTCAAAGAATATGAGAGGAATTATCCTACTCATGATCTAGAGTTGGCAGCTGTTGTCTTCGCACTTAAAATTTGGAGGCATTACTTGTATGGGGAGAAAGTGGAGATCTTTACGGATCATAAAAGCCTCAAATATTTCTTCACCCAAAAGGAACTCAACATGCGGAAACGACGTTGGCTTGAACTATTGAAAGATTATGATCATACCATTCAATACCATCCTGGTAAAACGAATGTAGTAGCTGACGCATTGAGTAGAAGATCATATGCGGGTACGAGTGCGATATTGTCAACCTAAAGGCCCATTTTGTATGACTTGCAAAGGATGGAGATAGAGATAAAGACTCCAGGGACCCATGTGATATTGGAGAATATACGAGTAGAACTGACTTTAATCGATAAAGTTAAAAGTCGCTCGAGCTCTGACACTGGAGGTCGATGCGTATGAGGAAGAAAGTGCAAGAAAAGGTGCTATCTTAGGAAGCAAGAATTGATGAAGAAGGAATACTTCGAGTCAACTCCAGACTTTGTGTTCCTAATGACCCTGATTTAAAGTATAAATCATGATGGAGGCACACAACACACCGTTTTTAATCCATCATGGGAGTACCAAAATGTATCATGATCTTCGGGAGCAATATGAAGAGAGAGATCGCGGAGTTTATCTCAAGGTGTCTAACTTGTCAACGAGTCAAGGCGGAGCATCAAGTACCTAAAGGTCCATTGCAACCACTTAAAATTCCAGAATGGAAGTGGGAGCACATTACCATGGATTTCGTTACCGGTCTTCCCAAGGTCTCTCAAGGCATAGATGCGATTTGGGTCATTGTTGATAGATTGACCAAGTCGGCTCATTTGTTACCTATACGAGAAACTTATACACTTAAATGTCTTGCTCGTATGTACATAAACGAGATTGTAAGATTGCATGGTATGCCAGTATCCATAGTGTGAGACCCCAAATTTTATGAAAAAAGATTTTAAATTTCTCAAAATATTTTTTTCAAAATTATGGTGTGGATTTGAGATAATGTTATAGTTGTGGGTAATATTTATAAATTTTGAAAAGTATGCAAGTCGTTATATAATATTCGATTGGTCGGAGAATATTCGTTTTAACAGGGAATAATTGTACGATGACACAATCATTGGTGGACCCCACAACGGAATTATTATCGGATTGAGAAAACGATAAAAATATTTTATGAAAATAACGGCGGAAGTTTTACCGTTAACTGTTGAAACACCCGGTGTTAAAGAAATGCGATGAATCTGGCGTGGGTTGCATAGTAGCTTTACGGTATTGATTATTGATGCTTACATAAGAAGTCACTCAGTTTCGTTCAATTATTGCTACAATAATTGCTGCATAGTATCTCACGTTATTTGATTCAATTATTGTTGATATTTTATATATTATTAAATCAATAATTGAGGCGACGAAGTTATTATTATTATTATTTACAATATTAACGATGTCTAGAAGTTCTGTCAAGGAGAGGTTTGGTCATTTAATTGCGCGCCAATAGAGAGAAATCCTTATTGGAAAGCCCCCTCTTTCCTAGGAACGACCTGGTCGATTAATATTGTGAATTATAATAAAGGTGATAAGTTTTGTTTTATTATTATTATAAATGTAATAAAACATAAATCTTTTTATATAAAATAGAATACTTTTATAAAGTTATTTGTTTTATTAGACAATAATTAGAATATAATATATTTTATTATGCATAGTATTTGCATAGTACCTGCATAATGTTTGCATAGTAAAATATTTTTATATAAAATAGAATACTTTTATAAAGTTAATTGTTTTATTAGATTTTAAATAAAGTATATAAAATATATATATATATATATATATATATCTTATATTATATTTTATTGCATAGTATCCTTTCTATTTTCCTATAAATAGGATGGTTAGTTTGAATAGAAATCACACCAGAAATTCAGAGAATTCTCTTCTATAATCTTGAGCGTATTTCTTTAGAGTTTTAAGAAGCTTTGAGCGTAGTGCAAGTTTTCTTCAAGTATATCCCGCCCTACCCGTCGGAGTACTCTTCTTTATAAGGTAATGGATATTATTTGTTGTACTCGTAAGGGATAATATTTGTTGTACTCGTAAGGGTATTATTTCTTTTGTATTCATGAAGAGAACTTACATTATTCCATTCTTTATTATTACATTGGAATAACCTTTATCTGTGGACTACCCTATACTTGGTGAAATTCTTACATTATTCCATTCTTTATTATTATGTTGGAATAACTTTTCCATCAAATACCGCATACATGGTGAAATTCTTACATTATTCCATTCTTTATTATTATATTGGAATAACTCGCTATACATCTGAAATAATTTATATATGGTAAAATTCTTACATTATTCCATTCTTTATTATTACGTTGGAACATCTCTGTTTGTGCGTTTACGCATGACTGGTTCCATTATTTATTATTCTATTGGAATATCCACATGCGTGTGTTTCGCATGACTGGTTCCATTATTTATTATTACGTTAGAATATCACGTCGTGCATTTACGCATGACACGGTTCCATTTTTATTATTACATTGGAATAACTTGTCATGCGGTTCATCGCATGCATGGTGAATTCTTCTGTTATTTCATTCTTTATTATTCTGTTGGAATAACCTATTTATGTGGATTACCACATGCATGGTGAATGACCCTTCGTATTCATTTCTTATTAAATTATGGAAATGATCTGTCTACGTGGATTACCGCAGGGTGGATGAAAATCCATTGCAATTTCATATATTCTATGATACTCATTTGGTTAAAATTTTGGTTTCTATACTTCATGAAATTAGTGGAATATCCTTGATATTTGCGCTTCATCCAGTATCTTTTCATGGAAATATTCTTCTGAGCATTCTTGAATTTTACTCCACAAGGCTGTATCATGTTGACAATTTGGACATTATTGAGTTCAAAATAAATTAACTTATAAATCTTTAAAATTTATTCTTGAACTTGTTTTATTGAATTATTATGTCATTGTCATCATCCTCATGCTTATATTGTGATGAAAGTCATCTTTGGCTTACGTGCATAGATGGACTTGGTATGATTATGACCAGGGATTATTCGATATAATCATGACCTGTAATGTTATAAATGATGTGGTAAAAGTCCTCAGTGGCCTGTAATGTATTGACGGACAGTTTTTGGTATGATTATGACCAGGGATTATTCGGTATAGTCATGACCATTGATCATTTAATAAATATCCTTGGCCCGTAAAGCAAGGATGACTCGATGATGTGGTTTATTTATTAAGCTGAGTCTCAGCGATAAAAAAATTGATGAAAATATTTTAAATCATAGAAGATAGTATATATCATGCTCTACTTGACTCTTCTAATGGATTATTTATTCCGCTGCAGTTAAACTTGATGTCTATTGTATTTTATCAGTTTAACATTGTTGAAGAATAATGATAATTTATTCTGCATTATCTTAGTTATAATATTTCTTACTGGGCTAGTTGAGCTCACCCCTTTCTTTCACTGTTCTCTTTAAGAAATGAGAAGCGTGGAAATGGACTAGTCGGGAAGCGGAGTGATGGTCCGGATGATAGTATTAGTAGTCCTCACTATTACATTAAATAGTGTGACAATAAATGTCTTGAGGACTCCTTTGAGTGTGGATATTGTCTAGATGACAATATTCTTATTAAAACTCTCAATTTATATTTTGTCGTATTTTATACGACTGTTGTATAATTAGTTTGTATTTGTATTCAGTACCTTGTATCTGACGACCCAAGATGGGTGATGTGTACCTATTTTAGGGGATATTGGTCGGGGAATATTCGTTTTAACAGGGAATATTCGTTTTATTAGACTATAAATAAAATATATTATATTCTATTATGCATAGTGTTTTGCATAGTAAAATCTTTTTATATAAAATAGAATACTTTTATAAAGTTATTCGTTTTATTAGATTATAAATAGAATATATTATATTTTATTTAAAAGATTTTGTTTTATTAGAATATTTTATAGTAAACCAATCGGACCGTCTAGTTTAAAAAGTAAATCAATACGGACCGATTCAGAATGAGTTACTATTCAGTCCATTCTCCTATAAATAGAAGCTCATTCCTTCATTATTTCTTACGAATTCACTGAAACTCTAGAGAGAGAAACTATAGAGAGAAAGAAGAAAAGTATTATGCTACTTTACTACTCCTATATCCCAGTTGTTTTAAGGTAAGGGTATTATTTCTTTTGTATTCATGAAGAGAACTTACATTATTCCATTCTTTATTATTACATTGGAATAACCTATATATGAACTACCTATACTTGGTGAAATTCTTACATTATTCCATTCTTTATCATTTTGTTGGAATAACTTTTGTCATCGCAAGCACCGCATACATGGTGAAATTCTTACGTTATTCCATTCTTTATTATTCATTGGAACATCACATGCGTATGCGTTTACGCATGACCGGTTACATTATTTATTATTACATTGGAACATCCCGGTGGCATGTAATTTTGCACGACTGGTTCCGTTATTTATTATTATGTTAGAATATCACATTCGTATGCGTTTACGCATGACACGGTTCCGTTATTTATTATTCTATTGGAATAACTCCATGCATGCGGTCTATCGCATGCTTGGAGATTTCTTTTGTTATTCCATTCTTTATTATACTCAGTTGGTTAAAGTTCTGACTTTTATACTCCATGAAATTAGTGGAATATCCTTGATATTTGCGCTTCATCCAGTATCTTTTCATGGAAATATTCTTCTGAGCATTCTGAATTTTACTCTACAAAGAAGTATCATGTTAACAATTTGGACGTTATTAGTTCTTGGATAAATTAATTCTTGATCTTATTTTATTGAATTCTTATATCACTGTCATCATCCTCATGTTTATATTATGTTGAAAGTCATCTATGGCCTGTAGTGCATAGATGGACTTGGTATGATTATGACCAGAGATTAATCGGTATAATCATGACCGTAATGTTACAAATAATGTGGTAAAAGTCCTCATTGGCCCGTAGTGCATTGATGGACAGTTGTTGGCATGATCATGACCATTGATGAATACACGAATATCATTGACCCCTAGTGCATGGATAATTTGTGGTTGTGATACTAATGAATATCCTTGGCCGTAGTGCAGGGATGATGTGGATTATTTATTAAGCTGAGTCCTAGCGATAAAAGTGATGAAAAACTTTTTAAATCATAAAAGATAGTAGATTTTATTCTCTACTTGACTCTTTTAATGGATTGCTTGTTCATTTGCAGATTAAACTTGATGTTTGTTATATTGTATCAGTTTAACACTTTGTTGAAGGCTAACTATAATTTATTCGTATTATCTTAGTTATAATATTTTTTACTGGGCTAGTTGAGCTCACCCTTTTACTTTCATTGTTCTCTTCAGGAAATGAGAACGTAGCAGGGACTAGCTGGGGAACAGAGTGACGGTTTAGATAATAGCATTAGTAGTCCTCACTATTCTATTAAATAGTGTGATAATAAATGTAATGAGGACTCAATTGAGTGTGGATATTGTCTAGATGACAATATTTGTATTAAAACTCACAGCATATGTTTTATTGTATTTTACACGACTGTTGTATAATTCAGTTGTATTTAAATTTTGTACCATGTATTTGGCGACTCAAGATAGGTGATGTATACCTATTTTGGGGGCATCACACATGACCTGGTTCTATTATTTATTATTCTGTTGGAATATTCTGTCTGTACATTTACGCATGACCTGATTCCATTATTTATTATTCTGTTGGAATAACCTGTCTATGCGGTCTATCGCATGCATGGTGAATTGTTCTGTTATTTCATTCTTTATTATTCTGTTGGAATAACCTGTTTATGTGGATTACTACATGCATGGTGAATGACCCTTCGTATTCATTTCTTATTAAATTATGAAAATGATCTGTCTACGTGGATTACCGCATGGCGGGTGAAAATCCATTGCAGTTTCATATATTCTATGATACTCATTTGGTTAAAATTTTGGCTTCTATACTCCATGAAATTAGTGGAATATCCTTGATATTTGCGCTTCATCCAGTATCTTTTCATGAAAATATTCTTCTGAGCATTCTTGAATTTTACTCCACAAAGCAGTATCATGTTGATAATTTGGACATTATTGAGTTGAGGATAAATTAACTTATAAATCTTTAAAATTTATTCTTGAACTTGTTTTATTGAATTATTATGTCATTAACATCATCCTCATACTTATATTGTGATGAAAGTCATCTTTGGCTTACGTGCATAGATGGACTTGGTATGATTATGACCAGGGATTATTCGGTATAATCATGACCTGTAATGTTATAAATGATGTGGTAAAAGTCCTCAAATGGTTTGTGTAGTGTATTGTGAGCGCTTTTTGGTATGATTATGACCAAGGATTATTCGGTATAGTCATGACCATTGATAATTTAATGAATATCCTTGGCCCGTAAAGCAGGGATGACTCGGTGATGTGGTTTATTTATTAATCTGAGTCTCAGCGATAAAAAAATTGATGAAAACATTTTAAATTATAGAAGATAGTAGATATCATGCTCTACTTGACTCTTCTAATGGATTGCTTATTCCGCTGCAGTTAAACTTAATGTGTATTGTATTTTATCAGTTTAACATTGTTAAAGACTAATGATAATTTATTCTGCATTATCTTAGTCATAATATTTCTTACTGGGCTAGTTGAGCTCACCCCTTTCTTTCACTGTTCTCTTCAGGAAATGAGAACGTAGTCGGG
Source organism: Panax ginseng (assembly GCA_020205605.1). NCBI lineage: Eukaryota > Viridiplantae > Streptophyta > Magnoliopsida > Apiales > Araliaceae > Panax > Panax ginseng. Next base: position 15,280,478 of record CM035144.1, read on the forward strand.
ACTAGTCGGGGAACGGAGTGACGGTCCAGATGATAGTATTTGTAGTCCTCACTATTATGTTAAATAGTATGACAATAAATGTATTGAGGACTCCTTTGAGTGTGGATATTGTCTAGATGACAATATTCTTATTAAAACTCTCACTTTATGTTTTGTCGTATTTTACACGACTGTTGTATAATTAGTTTGGATTTGTATTCAGTACCTTGTATCTGACAACCCAAGATGGGTGATGTGTACCTATTTTGGGGGTGTCACACATAGTTTTTGATCGAGACCCAAGATTCACTTCAAGATTTTGGGTTAGTTTACAAAAAGTTATGGGCACGGATTTATGATTTAGTTCGGCATATCATCCTCAAACGGACGGAAAATCAGAGAGGACTATTCAAACTCTTGAAGATTTATTAAGACTCTGTGTCCTTGACTTCAAGGGAAGTTGGGACAATTTCTTACCATTGGTGGAGTTTTCCTACAACAACAGTTATCAGACAAGTATTGGCATGGCTTCATTCGACGCGTTGTATGGAAGAAAGTGTCGTTCTCCAGTATGCTGGAATGAGGTGGGTGAAGCAACATTGTTGGAGAACATGTGTTGTTACGTGTTGCTCCATGGAAAGGAGTTACGAGATTTGGAAAGAGAGGAAAGCTCAATCCTCGATTCATTGGCCCATTTTTAATCCTCGAACGCAGTAGGATCGTGGCTATAGACTCGCTTACTTACCGCCAAGTATGTGTCTCGTGTTTATAACGTTTTTCACATATCTATGTTACGTAAATATGTGAAAGACCGAACCACATTATTGAGTTAGAACCGGATGAAATAGCGGAAGATTTAACGTATGAAGAGGTTCCTGTTAAAATCTTGGATAAGAAGGAACATATTCTACGCTCTAAGGTTATACCTCAAGTCAAAGTTTTGTGAAGAAATCACGATGTTGAGGAAATGACCTGGGAGTTAGAATCTGAAATGAAATCAAGGTATCCTCACCTCTTCGTCATACCAGGTATGTACCCTAATTTTGAGGGCGAAATTTCATAAGAAGGGTAGGTTGTAAGACCCCAGCTTTTATGAATAAAGATGATTTTTTTTTTATAAATATCATTTTAAATAATTATGGTGTTAATTTGTTATAATATTAAAGTTGTGGGTAATATTTATAAAGTTTGCAAATTAAGCAAGTTATTATAAAATATTCGATTGCTCGGGGAATATTCGTTTTAACAGGGAATATTCGTACGACGACACAATCATTGGTGGACCCCACAACATAATTATTGTCGGAATGAGAAAACGACAGAAATATCTTTTTATGAATATAACGACGGAGTTTTACCGTTAACTGTTGAACTACCCGGTAGTAAAAGTACAGTAATACGTGTGGTTGCATAGTAGCACACAGTATTGATTATTGATGCTTACATGAGAAGTCACTCAGTTTTGCTCAATAATTGTTACAGTAATTATTGTTCAATATTTTATTTTATTGATTCAATAATTGCTGCGTTGATATTTTATATTATTGTTGTTTCAATAATTGTCACTGCACAGTATTTCCCATTAATAAATCAATAATTCATATTATTTGAATAATATTATTAGATAACATTATTAGCAATGTCTAGAAAGTTCTGTCAAGGAGAGGTTTGGTCACCTAATTGCACGCCAGTAAGAGAGAAATCCTTATCGGAAAACCCCTCTTTCACGGAAGCTGCACGATTGTCATTATTGTGATTCTGTGATATTATTTATGAATAATTAATTATTGATAAGGAAATATTTATTCGATGCGGATATAAATGATGGATTTATTTATTTTATGTGGTTATAAATGAAAAAAAATTAATGTTGAGGTATTTTATTAGTATTTTGTCAGATTAGAGGTATTAAAAAAAATCAAATCAGTGTTCTTAAAGCTCTATTGCGTGAGTTATAATTTTAATTCGACCGTTGGATCATTGTAATTTTTGGATATGTTATATATATATAAGTTGAGTATATGTCCACAAATTTTGAACCGTTAAAAATTAACGCATGATTTGTTATAAATTTTAAAAGGTGTTAAAAATCATCCGTTTGTGGATTTCGGATATTTTTTATCTGGAATTTGGAAAAACTTAAAAGCTACAAAGTTGTAGAGAATTCGATTTTGTGTGGAATGGACATAAAATTCGTATTTTTCTGATAAAAGGGCTATTTATTATGAATTACTGAAGTTTTAAAAAATAAAATAATTTTTATTAAAATTGGGTGGGACCCACTTTTGGTTGGTGTTGAAAACATGTGCTGGAATTTTTTGGCTCAATTGGGGAGAATGGTCATAGAAGGAGGCGTAGGAGAAAAAAATAAAATATATTATTATTTTATTAATTTAGTCTGCTTTGGCGTTCTAGCATTTTTCTATAAATAGGCGCTTAGGTTAGAATTGAAAATCACACCACAAGTTTTCTTTCTCTCTATATTGTCGAGCGTATTTTTTTGAGTATTTAGATACTTTGAGAGTTACTATTTAGTGCAAGTTTCCTTCGGCTTTATATCCGATATTCCGATCAGAAGTACTGTTATTTTGAGGTGAGGGATGTTATTTTTGTTCAATATTCGCTTGAAATAATATTTTCTTCCATACTCTGTAGTATGTAAGTAATATTATTTCATTTCAGATTTCGAATTCTATACTCGTTTTGTTAAAATTTTGGCTTCTATACTCCATGAAATTAGTAGAATATCCTTGATATTTGCGCTTCATCTAGTATCTTTTCATGAAAATATTATTTCGAGCATTCTAGATAAGTTTTAACTTTTTCATCTTTGGAGTATTATTCACGGGTTACTATTCCCGAAGTACTATTCATGGGTACTATTCACTAAAGTACTATTCACCCGGGGTACTATTCATGATAAAAATTGATTCATTTTTGGTCCAAATTATTTTTGGTACAATATTATTCTTGAATTTTACTCCACAAAGCAGTATCATGTTGACAATTTGGACGTTATTGATTTCTAGATAAATTATATTATAAATCTTTAAAAATTTATCCTTGAACTTGTTTTATTGAATTCTTATATCATTGTCATCATCCTCATGTTTATATTACATTGAAAGTCATCTGTGGCTTTTGTAGTGCATAGATGGACTTGGTATGATTATGACCAGATTATTATTCGGTATAATCATGGCCGTAATGTTACAAATGATGTGGTAAAAGTCCTCATTGGCCCATAGTGCATTGATGGGCCGATTGTTGGCATGATCATGACCATTGATGAATACACGAATATCCTCCTGGCGCGTAGTGCATGGATAATTTGTGGTCGTGATACTAAAGAATATCCTTGGCAGTAGTAGTGCGAGGGGTGAGTCGATGATGTGGATTGTTTATTAAGCTGAGTCTCAGCGATAAAAGTGATGAAAAACCTTTTAAATCATAGAAGATAGTAGATTTTATGCTCTACTTGAGTCTTCTAATGGATTGCTTGTTCCGCTGCAGTTAAACTTGATGTTTGTTATATTTTATCAATTTAACACTGTTGAAGGCTAACGATAAATTATTCTGCATTATCTTAGTCATAATATTTCTTACTGGGCTAGTTGAGCTCACCCTTTTGCTTTCATTGTCCTCTTCAGGAAATGAGAACGTAGTCGGGACTAGTCGGGGAATGGAGTGATGGTCCAGATGATAGCATTAATAGTCCTCACTATTCTATGAAATAGTGTGATAATAAATGTATTGAGGACTCCATTTGAGTTGAATACTGTCTAGAAGACAATATTCGTATTAAAACTCTCAGTTTATGTTTTGTCGTATTTTACACGACAGTTGTATTATTAATTTGTATTTGAATTTTGTACCATGTATTTGGCGACTCAAGATGGGTGATGTATACCTATTTTGGGGGCGTCACATGAGGTGTTTTATTAGTATTTTGTCGAAATGAAGAAAAAAATATGGGATTTTCAGAAAAATTAGTTTATTACTTGATTTTGTAAAATCCATAACTCCTTGTGTATAATGAGTAATGAGATGAGCCATATATCAAAAAAAAGCCCTGGAAGTAAGCTAACCGTAGAAATTGGAATCACCCAAAAATTCGTTGTGGATTTTTTTCGTGGTATTTATTTGAATAAATGGTCCAAAGGACTCATAGTCCGAAAAATCAGTGTTCTTAAGCTATATTGCTTGAGTTATAAATTTTAATCCGACCGTTGGATCTTTGTGATTTTTAGATATGTTATACATATATAAGTTGAGTATATGTACACAAATTTTGAACCGTTAAAAATTAACGCATGATTTGTTATGAATTTTAAGAGGTGACTGATTCAGAAATTATTTTATTTTGGTGGAGATTTCTAGAATGTGGGACCCACTTTTGGTTGTTGGGAAAAGTGGTTGATTTTTGGTGGGCCCCACTTGTGGTGGCTGAAGTTTTGGTCTAGCTTGGCATGCGTAAGAATAATAATAATAATAATAATAATTTATTATTTTAGTCTCCCATGGCGTTCTAGCATTTTTCTATAAATAGGCGCTTAAGTTAGAATTGAAAATCATACCAGAAACATAAGTTTTTTCTCTCTATATTATGAAGCGTATTTTGTGAGTATTTAGATACTTTGAGAGTTGCTATTCAGTGCAAGTTTTCTTCGACTTTACATCCGATATTCCGATCAGAAATACTGTTCTTTTGAGGTAAGGGATGTTATTTTCTTCGTAAATGATATTATTTTCTTCAATTTCATTATACTGAAATATTGATATGAATTTTATTGTGGAATTTCTACCTTTTGTGTCGGGATTACTATTCACGTATACGACACTATTTACGTATACGGCACTTCACAAATATGGCAATATTCACCGAAAAATAAAATTTTCTCTTCTTTGTCCCAGATGTCTATTATGGTTATTATCTTTGATTGTATCCATATTTTGATCTTCATTCTTGAATTTTACTCCATTATGGTTTATTATGGAGTGTTTTTGAACTTGGATTATCTAAAATACAAATATCTAAACTTTATCCTTTTTATCTCACTAGATTCATTCTCTAAAATGTTTTTCATCATCCTCAGTCCTTAATGATGATACTTGATGAATATCTTTGGCCTGTAGTGCAAAGATGAATGATTACCTGATGAATATCTTAGGCCTGTAGTGCAAAGATGAATGATTACCTGATGAATATCTTTGGCTCGTAGTGTAAAGATGAACAGGTGTTGAGATGAACATGACCAACTGGTGATACAAATGAATATCTTTGGCCCGTAGTGCAAAGATGAATATTTAATTCAAGATGTATATTTATTGATGTTAAAGGGATAAAATATTGATGATGGACTTTTAAATTCATAGATGATAGTAGATTTCATTCTCAACTTAACTATTCTAATGAATTATTGTTTCCGCTGCAGTTGTTGATCTAAAACTTGTTGTCTATTATATACTATTAGATTTTTCCCTGTTGAAGACTGAGGATAATTTGTTGTATATTATCTTAGTCATAATATTCTTTACTGGGCTAGTTGAGCTCACCCTTTTCCTTTTTGTTCTATTTTTCTTCTCAGGAGGTGAGAATTTAGCAAGAACTAGTCAGGGTATGCAGTGATGGTCCAAGGCAGTTGGTATAGTAGTCCTCACTATTTTGTAAATAGTGTATCAATAAGTGTAATGAGGACTTATTTGAGTGTGGATATTGTCTAGAAGATAATATTTGTATTTAAACTCACAGTATTTGTGTTGTCGTATTTTGCACGACAATTATATTAATGATGTTATAGTTGTTTCTGTACCATGTATTTGGCGACTCAGAATGGGTGATGTATACCTATTTTGGAGGCGTCACATTTAGAGCCAAGCAGTAGTCAACAGGAAAACATATAAGTATCAAAATAATATAAAAATTAATGAGGATGAGGCAGACAAAAAGGTTCCCAGCCTAAACAGAGGTGCACAAACTAACATATCTGTACATTTTAATCACACCATTAATCAACTAGATGAATAATGAGCAAGATCTTGAAGCAAATAACTGAACTTATCAATTAATAAGTGCCATCAAACTCTTAATACTTTATGACCCAACTCACAGAGCATTCAATCACAACAACTGCATAATTTAACTTGTTTGGCTACTGAGAAAATGTTACAACATATGATTATCAATTTTCCTGTTAAAATAGTGTGGATCCTTAAAGTTGAAACAAATGAGAACACAAAATAAGTAAAGTTGTTTGTGTTCTCAAAATGGTATTTAATATTGTGTGATGTTAAATTGTTAATTTAAATTGTATAAAATTTTGTTGTTTCAATTGGTTTTGGAACTGAAACCGCACCAAATGAAACCGCACTGCACGGTTCAAAACCGCACCGCACCAATCACAATCGATTTCATGTGTGGTTTTAGATTTGTCAAACCGCACCTAAGCGATTTTGTGTGCGGTTTGGGCTTCAAACCGCACCATGCTCATCCCTACTTAGCGAAATCATTCACCACAGATTTGTTTTACAACCATAATCCATCATCAAATTACAATTTACAGAATGAATTCATAACCAATTTTGACTCTAAAACAGACCATAATATACATATTTAAAAAAAACTCAAATTCCTATTCTTTAACATACTTTCATGAATTTGATTATTTCAAAATCATTTACAGATGATATAAAATAAATTATACATACCCATAAATATATATAATCAACATCTCAACACCTCATCCAACAAAATCCATTTAATAGTGAAGAACTTTTGGAAAATAAATCTAAGAAACTTTAGAATTAGATTGTTTACCTTTGATTCCTTCTTTAGACTTAGTTAGATGATGAGAATGGCTTGATTATTCTTCTTTTTCTTCTTTGCTTTCACAGACTTTTCTCTTAAATTCACAAAGGACTTACACTCTCAGCTCCCCTCTATATTTCTCAGACTTAGCAAACTTAAGCGTAAAAATAAACTGAAGAAAGGGGTTCACGCAACCTTAAGTTGGGTTAACAGTTACCATAGACCAAAAGTCTCAACTGTTAAAAAGGCCAAAGGTCTCAAGGTCTTGTTTGGCTACCCAAGTTAGGCTCCTTTTAATTTATTTTAATATTCTTCTTATTATATGATACACAAATGTCACACTTAATTTAAATTAAATTACTTAACCATTATAATTACAATTTTATTTAACAGATCATTAACCCTCTAATTTAATTATTCAATTTTGTAGTGATGACTTAATGTGTGTTCTGTCGGACTATACATATCATTGTGATAATTGTAATTAGAAAAAAAATATTTAACTTGATTGTTTGTATTTTAGCTAGGGGTGAGCATGATGTAGTTTGGTGTTGTTTAAAGCCCAAACTGCACACAAAATTGCTTAGATGCGGTTTGATAAATCCAAAACCGCACATGAAATCGCTTGTGATTGGTGCGGTGAGGTTTTGAACCTTTCGGTGTGGTTTCATTTTGTGCAATTTCGGTTCCAAAATCAATTGAAACAACAAAAATTTATGCAATTTAAATTAACAATTTAACATCACACTATTAAATATCACTTTAATAACACACACTACTTTACTTATAATGTTTTGTGTAAACAAAAACTAAATATAATAGAGTAATATGGTGTAAATTATTAGTGTAGAATATAGTAGAGTAAACAAAAGCTAAATACAATCTTTGTTACTCTAGTACTCTTAGTAACAATATGTTGTACTAATTTGCAGTCTACTTTACCATATTACAACATATTGTTACTAAGAGTAGCTCAATCATATTACAATATATTGTTAACAAAGATCATATTACAATAATATTATAATCAATAATACAAAGAGTCAGAAACATTATAGGCTACTCTACCAACATGGTGCGTGTAAGACCCCGAATTTTATGAAATAAAAGTATTTAATTTTTTTTCTTATAAATGGATAAATTGATAAAAAGTTAAATTTAAGGGCGATATATGTAAATTTTACAAAATAAGCAAGATGTTATAAAATATTCATTGTTGTCGGGGAATATTCGTTTGGTCGGAAAATATTCTTGTTATCGAAAAATATTCATACGGCGGCGCAGCCATTGTGGGTCCCATAACAGAATAACTGTCGGATGAAGAAAACGATAAGTATGAGTTTTTATAAATAATGGTGTAGTTGTTACCGTTAAAACTGTTGGAATATCCAAATTGGGTAAAGTAAAGTCTGGCGTTGTTGCACAAGAATACACAAGATTGCACAATATTTTTGAATTAATGATTCTTACGTAAGAAGGCACTACTCAATAATTGTTATAGTAATTACTGTTCAATATTTTATTTTATTGATTCAATAATTGCTGCATTGATATTTTATATTATTGTTGTTTCAATAATTGTCACTGCACAGTATTTCCCATTATCAGATCAATAATTCATATTATTTGAATAATATTATTAGATAGCATTATTGTCAATGTCTAAGGAAGTTCTGTCTAGGAAAGGGGTTTGGTCACCTAATTACGCGCCAGTAAGGAGAAATCCTTATCGGAAAGTCCCTTCTTTCTTGGGAACGACCTGGTTGTCATAATCGTGATTCTTTAATATTATTTATGAATAATTAATTATTGATTTATATGATAAGGAAATATATATATTTTTGTAGATATAAATGAAGGAATTAATGTTGAGGTGTTTTATCAGTATTTTATCAGAATGGGGGTGTTTTATCAGTATTTTGTCAAAATAGAGGTATTAAAAATCATCCGTATGTGGATTTCGGACATTTTCTGTTTGGAATTTGAAAAAAAATTCTTCTACAAAGTTGTAGAGAATTAAATTTTCTATGGAATGGACATAAAATTCATATTTTTCTGATAAAAGGGCTATTTATTATGAATTATTGAAGTTTCGGAAATAAATGTTTTTTTTATTAAAAACATGGGTGGGCCCCACCTTTGGTTGGTGTGGAAATTTGCTGAATTTGGTGGGCCCCACATGTGGTGTGCTGAATTTTGTTTTTAAATGGTGTACGTATAAAAATTATATTAATATTTTATTAATTTAGTCTGCTTTGGCGTTCTGACATTTTTCTATAAATAGGGAGCTTAGTTAGAATTGAAAATCATACCAGAATCAGAAGTTTTCTCTCTCTATATTATCGAGCGTATTCTTGTGAGTATTTAGATACTTTGATAGTTGCTATTTAATGCAAGTTTCCTTCAACATTACATCCGATATTCCAGTCAGAAGTACTATTCTTTTGAGGTAAGAGATGGTAAGGAGTGTTATTTTCTTCGTAAATGATGTTATTCTCTCAATATCATTATACCGAAATATTGGTATGAATTTTATTATAAAATTGTTACCTTTTCATGTCGAGGTTACTATTTATGTATACGGGTACTATTCATGTATACGGTACTATTCACGATTACTGTTCACGAAGTATGATTTTTCTTGTGAAATTTCTACCTTTTTATGTTAGGGTTACTATACACGTATACGACACTATTCACGTTTATGACACTATTCACGTATACGGCACTATTCACGTATACGGTACTATTCATGTATATGGCACTATTTACGTATATGACATTATTTACGTATACTGTACTATGTATGAATATGAGTTACTATTCATGAGTTACTATTCACGAGTTACTATTCACGGGTTATTATTCACGACAAAATTGGTTTCTTTTTCTGACCAAATTATCGTTGATTTATGAATCTTACTCTTGAAATTAATCAATGTTTTGATCATATTATTTTTATTATCATATATAACATTTTTATAACCGTGTTGATGAAATTTCTCTTTTACTTGAGTGTAAATATGGGTAGATTATTGGTATGATCGTAACTATGGGTTCTCTTTGGCCAGTAGTGCAAAGATGAATTGTTAACTGGTATGATCATGACCATTGAATTTATAATTGAATATCTTTAGCTTAAGTGCAAAGGTGAATTGATCAATATGGTTATAATTATTGTTTATATAAATTCTGAAATGATTATATATTTCTTTGAGATATGAATATCTTTGGCATGTAGTGCAAAGATGACCTATTATTGAATATATTTGGCCCGTAGTGCAAAGATGACCTATTGTTGAATATCTTTGGCATGTAGTGCAAATATGAACTGTTGATGAATATCTTTGACCCATAGTGCAAAGATAAATTTATTAGTATGATTATGAACAGGAACTGTGATTTGGTATAACCATGATCTTTGATGTTTCAGGTAAAGACAGGTGATGAAAATTATCTTCGTCTTGGATGAGAAGAGGAATTTAGAACTACAATTATGATTATGAGTTATTCACTTGATTGTGGACAAGAACTGTTGACTGATGTTATAGGGTTAAAACATTGTTGGTGGACTTTTAACATGGAGAAGATAATAGACTTTATGGTCTATTTAACTCTTCTAATGGATTGCTTGTTCCGCTGCAACTATGGTTGAAAAGTTTTATCATCTACCCTATGTTCTAAATCTCTGATTCATTTATGACGAAGGATATTGATAATTTTATTATCTTTAGTCATGATATTCTTTACTGGGCTAGTTGTGCTCACCCTTTTGCTTCACAATTCCTTTCAGGTGATAAGAGTGTAGTTGGGTCGAGCGTGGGTAACAGGAGAATAGAACGGTGTTCTATAGTTGTTGAGGTTTCCCCTAAAAAGTATGGAAATAATTTTATTGAGAATTTTAGATAAGTGTGTCATATTTTATACGTCATTTAACAGTTGATTTTGGTAAACCAAATAGGGTGAGGTAAGCCCAACTTTGGATGGGTGTTTTGCCACTATCATACAAGATGTCTAATGACCTACGACTTCATGCTATCATAAGACAGAGTTGTGCACATCCACTTGTTGATTATATCTATGAGCATTACCTATATAATCTTGGAGTTTGGTTGAAATATAATTCTCAATTGGAGACAGTGGAGATAATTATATGTCAAAAGAAGACTCACCATTGAAAAGAACATGATAGCAATCTTCTCATTTTTCTTTGGGGTCTATTGGGTCAACCAAGGATAATTCTCGAGTTATATGATATCTATTATAACTTAGATGCATGGCCTCCCATGTACGAAGGTTTCCTTGAGAAATTTCCAAAGATTTTAATTTCTAAAATAGTTATTGACTGTACCTTTATGTAAGGTATCAATGTGAGGTGTTATCCAAGTAAAGGGATGAGAGTCACAGTTGGTATTAAGACTCACAGTATATGTGTTGTCATATTTTGCACGACAATTGTAATAATGAAGTTGTAATTGTTTTCTGTACCATGTATTTGGCGATCAGAATGGGTTGGGTATATTGGACCTATTTTGGGGGCGTCACAGTTGGTATTAGAGCTTAGGGATATGGTCTCTGGCGGAGATCGGGAAATAGAACTTGAAGGGGAGAGATGAGTAAATCATTTGCTAGTGAGTCCTACCTAAGCTTATTTGGTAATTAGTTAGTCGGTCGTAGCATAGAGTTAATACGTGATATGTCAATTAACCTTTATTTTGAAGCTGTATTCTAGAATGAGCAATGGAGAAATCATGATGACCGGGGAAATAGAATCTAAAATGAAAGCAAGGTATTCTCAACTCTTTGAAATACCAGGTGCGTAAATTTCGGGGACGAAATTTCATAAGGAGGGGAGATTGTAAAACCCCAAATTTTATAAAATAAAAGTATTTAATTTTTTTTCTTATAAATGGCTAAAATGATAAAAAGTTAAATTTAAGGGTGATATATGTAAATTTTACAAAATAAGCAAGTGGTTATAAAATATTCAATATTTTCAGGGAATATTCGTTTGGTCGTGGAATATTCGTACGACGGCACAACCATTGTGGGCCCCATAACAGAATAATTGGCTGATGAAGAAAATAATAAGTATGAGTTTTTATAAATAACGGCGTAATTGTTACCGTTAAAACTGTTGGAATACACAATGGGTAAAGTAAAGTAATACGCATTGTTGCACAGTATTTTTGAATTATTGATTCTTACGTAAGAAGGCACTACTCAATAATTGTTACAGTAATTACTGTTCAATATTTTATTTTATTGATTCAATAATCACTGTCATATCAAGCCATAAAGCTATTCGTTTATTGAAAAATGGATGTCAAGCTTTCTTAGCCCATGTCACGGATTTAAATAAAAATATGTCAGATTTGAATGATATTTCTATTATTAATAAATTTCCTGACATATTCCCCGAAGTACTTCTTGGCCTACCCCCAGAGCGTGAAATTGAATTTTATATCGACCTTGAATCCGGTACAAAACCCATTTCCAAAGCCCTATATCGAATGGCTCCTATTGAACTTCAGGAGTTAAAAACCCAACTACAAGAATTGTTAGACATCGGTTTCATTCGTCCTAGTACGTCTCCTTGGGGTGCTCCTATTCTATTCGTGAAGAAGAAAGATGGAAGTATGAGACTTTATATTGATTATCGGAAGTTAAATCATGTCACCATCAAAAATAAGTACCCGTTACCTCGTATTAATGACCTGTTTGACCAGTTGCAAGGTGCCAAATTCTTTTTAAATATTGATCTTTGTTCTGGATATCATCAGTTAAAAATTAAAACGAATGACATTCCAAAGACAACTTTCAGAACTTGGTACGGGCATTACGAATTCCTAATCATGTCTTTTGGATTGACTAATGCTCCTGTTGCCTTCATGGATATGATGAACCGAGTATTCAAGGAATATTTGGATCATTTCGTTTTTATCTTTATTGATGACATCCTCATATACTCCAAAGCCGTGAAGATCATGAGCAACACTTGAAACTGATACTTTAAAAGCTTCGTGAAAATAAGCTATATGCCAAGTTGAAGAAATGCGAGTTCTGGCTTGAGGAAGTAGCATTCCTTGGGCACGTGATATCAAATCATGGAATATCTGTTGACCCGGTAAAGATTGAAGTAATTCAAAGCTGGGAACAACCTAAGTCAGTGACCGAAGTATGTAGCTTTCTCGGCTTAGCTGGTTATTATCGGAGATTCGTAGAAGGGTTTTCTTGAATCGCTACTCCATTAACTCAGCTGACTCAGAAAGATACAAAATTCGGTTGGAGCGAGGAATGTGAGAAGAGTTTTCAAGAACTCAAGAGGAAACTCATTTCAGCACCTGTTCTGACAATACCATCTGGTTCGGAGGGTTTTGTCATCTATAATGATGGTTCAGGCAAAGGTTTAGGATGTGTTCTCATGAAACATGAGAAAGTCATAGCATATGCCTCACGACAACTCAAAGAATATGAGAGGAATTATCCTACTCATGATCTAGAGAGGCAGGTGTATTTTTCGTGACTTAAAACTGGAGGCATTACGTATGGGGAGAAGGTGGAGATCTTTATGGATCATAAAAGCCTCAAATATTTCTTCACTCAAAAGGAACTCAACATGCGACAACGAAGTTGGCTTGAACTGTTCAAAGATTATTATCATACCATTCAATACCATCCTGGAAAAACGAACGTGGTAGCTGACGCATTGAGTAAAAGATCATGTGCGGGTACGAGTGCAATATTGCCAACGCAAAGGCCAATTTTATATGACTTGCGAAGGATGGAGATAGAGATAAAGACTCCAGGGATCCATGTGATGATGGAAAATATACGAGTAGAACCGACTATAATCGATAAAGTTAAAGTTGCTCAAACTACAGACCAGGAGCTGATGTGTATGAAGGAGAAAGTGCAAGAAGGTGCTATTCCGGAAGTAAGAATCGATAAAGAGGGAATACTTAGAGTCAACTCCAGACTTTGTGTTCCTAACGACTCTAATTTAAAGTATAAGATCATGATGGAGGTGCAATATGAAAAGAGAGATTGCAGAGTTTATCTCAAGGTGTCTAACTTCTCAACGAGTCAAGGCGGAGCATCAAGTGCCAAAAGGTCCATTGCAACCACTTAAAATTCCATAATGGAAGTGGGAGCACATTACCATGGATTCATTACCGGTCTTCCCAAGTTTTCTCAAGGCATAGATGCAATTTGGGTCATTGTTGATAGATTGACCAAATCTGCTCATTTCTTACCTATACGAGAAACTTATTCACTTGAACGTCTTGCTCGTATGTACATAAATGAAATTGTAAGATCGCGCATGGTATGCGGTATCCATAGTTTCGATCGAGACCCAAGATTACTTCACAGGTTTGGGTGGATTCTACGAAAAGCTATGGATGGGCACGGATTCTGATTCGATTTGGCATATCATCCTCAGATGGACGGACAGACGGAGAGGACTATTCAAACTCTGGAGGATCTATTAAGACTCTGGTCTTTGACTTCAAAGGAAGTTGGGATAAGTTCTTACCATTGGTGGAATTCTCCTACAACAACAGTTATCAAGCAAGTATCGGCATGGCCCCATTTGAGGCGTTGTATGGAAGAAAGTGTTGTTCTTCAGTATGCTGGGATGAGGTGGGTGAAGCAACGTTGTTGGGACCAGAGTTGGTACGTATGACTACAAAAAAGATTCAAATGATCCGACAAAATATAAAGACCTCACAAGATCGACAAAAGAGTTATACTGATCTTCATCGAAAGGACGTGCAATTCAATGTTGGAGAACATGTGTTGTTACGTGTTGCTCCATGGAAAGGAGTTACAAGATTTGGAAAGAGAGAAAAGCTCAATCCTCGATTCATTGGCCCATTTGAAATACTTGATCGAGTAGGAACTGTGGCTTATAGACTCGCCTTACCGCCAAGTATGTCTCGTTTTCATAACGTTTTTCACATATCTATGTTACGTAAATATGTGGAAGACCCGAACCACATTATTGAATTAGAACCAGACGAGATAGCAGAAGACTTAACATATGAAGAGGTACCTGTTAAAATCTTTGATAAGAAGAAACATATTCTACGCTCCAAGGTTATACCTCAAGTCAAAGTTTTGTGGAGAAATCACGATGTTGAGGAAATAACCTGGGAGTTAGAATCGGAAATAAAATTAAGGTATCCTCACCTCTTCGACATACCAGGTATGTACCCTAATTTCGAGGACAAAATTTCATAAAAAGGGGAGGTTGTAAGACCCCAACTTTCATAAATAAAGATTATTTTTTCTCGAATTATATTTTTGAATATTAAGGTGTGAATTTGTTATAATGTTATAGTTGTGGGTAATATTTATAAATTTTTCAAAGTAAGCAAGTTGTTATAAAATATTCGGTTAGTAGGGGAATATTTGTTTTATCAGGGAATATTCGTACGACGACACAATCATTGGTAGACCATACAACAGAATTATTGTCGGAGTTAGAAAACGATAGAAGTATCTTTTTATAAAAATAACGGCGAAAGTTTTACCGTTAACTGTTAAAATACTCACTACAAGAAAGCCAGCTAATTCCGACAGATGTATACTCGACGGATTATATTCGATCGAAATAGGATTATGTCTGAGGGAATAATACGTCGGATATAAGTCCCTCAAAAATACCATACTTCTGACGGAATTCCGTCTACCTTAGAACTCTCCAGTTGGCGCCAAATTTCGCGCCACCGCGAAAAGTAATTTCGATGAATAAACGTAATTTTCGAGGGATATTTCGTCGAATTTAGGTTATCTCTGAGAGACTTATTACCGACAGACATTCCGTCGGAAATAACAATATAAACTTTTCACCTTCTGCCTTTTCATTTCAGACGCTCGATTTATCTGATCTCTCTCTCATTCTCTCTCACTCTCCTTATTCCCTAGCCTCTCTCATCCCCCGGCCCCACCCCCACCCACACCCACCCAGTCCGTCCCCTCCCCGCCACTGCGTTCCCCATCTGCGTCCCTGGTCTCGGCTCCACCTCTGCTCTGTACCCCCACTCCTCCCCGGCCCCCCACACCGCCTGGTACCCCCAGGCCCCTCTCCCTCGGTCCCCCCACCCCAGCCCTGTCCCGATACCCCACCCACCCCCAGGTACCCCCCACTCCCTCTCATCTCCCGGTCGGTGCCAGGGCTTTGCCACTACCAATTTCAAAGCCACTCTGCGCCACATTCGGCCCGACCTCTACCACCAAATGTAACGGCCACGTACGGTAGCTCCTAGCTCCTCCTTTCTCTTCCTCGTTTCTCCTCCTTTAATTCAAGGTAAGAAATCCTAAATGTTCCTCCTTTAATTCATGTGTTACTGAGAATAATTTTGGAGTTCTTATTGTATCAGAAATTGAGTTTTATATTTTAATTTGCTGAAATTGGGTTCATTTCTGTTATGAAATTTATTTTGTTAGAGTTGTTGATTTTACGAAAGTTGTTCATGTTTATACCTGTTTTGCAAATTGGGATTATTTGACTTCAATTCGCAAGTGAATGCATGTTCTTTGAAATTGTGATTTATTTGTGCAATTATAATGTTTGGGTCATAACAATTCTGATTGTTTGGATCATAATATATGTATGTCAGTGTATAATTAAGAATGTGATATTTGATATTTCCCACGGAATTCTCAACGGAATATCTGTCAGAAATCTGCAATTGAAAATTTTGTGGGCCCTACAAATATATTTATGTATTATTTAATTAATTTAATATAAAATGAAATAAATTTAATTTAATTTAGTTTATTAGACAAAATAAATGTTAAAAATTATTTAATATATTATAATATAAAATAAAAAATAATAATTAAATTAAATAAAAATAATAATAATTAATTAAATAAAATTTTAAAATTATAAAAAATTTACAAGTGAAGTTTAAAAATAAGATAATATAATATACTATAATATAATTTTTAAAAATTAGAAAATATAATATTTATTAATTTAAAAATTAAACAAATAAAAGAAAATATAATAATAAACTTAAATAAATTTTAAAAATTAGATAATATAATATAATACAAAATAAAATAAAATAAAATAAAATACTTAATTAAATTAAATTGAATAAAACTAAACAAATTTGATTTAATTTAATAAATAAATTAAATTTAATAAAAATATTTAAAAATTTAAAATATGTAATAAAATAAAATAAATTTAATTTAAGTACCATAATTTAAATTAAATTAAATTTAAAATAAAATAAAATACAATAATAAATATATTTAAATTTTATAAAATAAAATAAATTAATTTAATAGTATTCTTCATATATATTCCAAATAACAATTCTCAGAAACTAAGTAGCACTTACTTAGTTTTTCATTGGCAAAATAAACTAAGTAGCATTTGTTTATTTTGCCACAATTTTCAATAAACTCAATAATTAAGTATTATATGTATATATATATACATATATGTACTATAATATGAAACTTAGAAACCCGGATTTGACAAGTAGGAGTGAATATAAGCAAGTAATCTCTATAGATTCCAAATAACAATTCTCATAAACTAAGTACCACTTACTTAGTTTATTATCATTAGCAAAATAAACTAAGTAGCCTTTGCTTAGTTTGCCACAATTTTTAATATATAAATGCAATAATACTCTCCCTATATATATATATGTACTCTTTCTTGTATGCAGGTTTCGACATAATGATTTGTAGCTAATAGTACTCAACCTAGGTTCCTCTAACAACAATTAAAAAAAGGGGTCGTAGTTCTGTTTTGTGTCCTATACTCGAATAATAAAGGTAATTGAATTCTTTGAGACATTCCTCATCGTTCCATCATAGCAGATGGCAACATCCAAGGAAGAGTCTTAGGTAAGTTGTTGAACAAAGTTCTAGGTTAAGCAACCCTCTAAATGAGCGAACGATCACTTCTCCCATAGGAATGAATCATCTCCCCATATGGGTCCAATCCATGATATAAATGACCTCACCACCTCGATTCCTCGGATGGGTAGTTCTCACAGAGCGCCTCACCTCTTGAATGAGAACTATCCATTTGAGGAATTTGAGTGGTGAGAAGTCGCCTATATCATGGATTGGACCCATACGGGGAGATGATTCATTCCAAGAGAAGTGATCGCTTGTTCATCTAGAGGGTTGCTTGTCAAACTTTGTTCAATAGCTTAATGGAACTCCTTCGGGATGTTGTCATCATATGATGGAACAAACGAGGAATGTTTCGAGAATTGAATTAACTTTATTATTCGAGTATAGGACACAACAAGAACTATGACCCTTTTTTTTTCCAGGAACTATGGTTAGTGGTTGGTCAACTCACGGGAAGATGTCCTGTCCAGTGTGTATGGGGGATGTGCAAGGCAACCAGTTGTAGCATGAGCGAAAATGTAGTTTCTTTGGAACTGCTCGTAGATTCTTGCCTCTTGATCACAATTACAGATCTACACAATTCAACAGAAAGATAGAGAAGAAAGGGGTTGTTGGTCGGCTGTCGGGCAGTGAGGTCTTGGAGTGGTTGAATCAACTTGATTTTCCTTCACGGGGAAGGAACACGATGAAATTGAGAAGCGTTAAGCATGCGGAAGACTCATAATTGGACACACTTGCCTATATGGTTTGAGTTGCCGTATTGGGGCACACTTTTAGTTCGTCATTGTATAGATGTCATGCATTCCGAAAAGAATGTTTTTGAGAACTTGTTTTACACCGTGTTAGATACGAGTGGTAAAACTAAAGACAATGACAATGCTCGAAAAGATTTGGAGGCATTGAACATTAGGCCAGAATTGTGGCTTCGACCTAACATTACGAAACCTAAAGCTCCATTTAGTCTTACTAAGAAACAAGTTGAAGACGTCTTTAAGTGGGTTAGTGGGTTGAAGCTCCCAGATGGATATGCGTTGAACATAACACGTTGTTGTAAGGTTGATCAATTGAAAATTTTTGGATTCAAGAGTCACGATTGTCATGTATTCATGCAGAAGTTGATTCCAATTGCATTTCGTGAGATGTTACCCAAAAAAGTTCTGGATGCATTGACCGAACTGTCAAATATCTTTCGAGATATTTGCTCAACTATAATTAAGCACAGTGATGTCGAGCAAATGGAGAAGAATATTGTGCTTACCATGTGCAAGCTTGAAATGATCTTCCCTCCAGGATTTTTTGACTTGATGGAACATCTGCCTATTTATCTGTCGTATGAACTCAAACTTGGAGGACCGGTGCAATATCGCTGGATGTATCCTTTTGAGAGGTAATATATAAACTACTATAATTGCTCTATCCTGCTCATATTAATAATACTTCACTAAGTCTGCATATTATGTATCGTAGGTATATGTGCCGATTAAAACAAAAGGTCAAGAAAAAAGCTCGTGTAGAGGGTTCTATTGCTGAACGATATACAGAGAAAGAGCTTGTTAACTTCTGCTCATTGTATTTTAACGATGTTGTCTCAACGAAGCACAACCGTTTAGCAAGGAATGAGGTTGTTGGTCCAATGACTCATGCTGATGATGAGTTAGTTGTATTCACATATTCGGCTAAACCATTTGGCCATGAGACTCTGACTTACTTTAGCGACAAAGAGTTGAAGATTGTATCTACATACGTGCTTCTAAATATGCCCGAAGTATCATCATACATCACGTAAGTCTAAGCTTATTTGTTACAGTTAGTACAATTTATAAGTGTAGTCATCTCTATATATGTTAAAGACATTTGACTAATATCGCAGTTCATTCGAAGAGGAAGCGTATGCTTCTAACCCAACTTTTACTGCAGCAGAATTGGAAACATTCACTAATGCTAATTTCCAACAGTGGTTTAAGAAAAGGGTTGAAGCGGAGAGTATTTCTGAGCGTTTTATAGATGTCATCCAAGGACCTTACAAAGTTGTTAGTTCTTTTCCTGGTTGCATCGTGAATGGGTATAGATTTAGAGTCGATGACTTGTATGAACTCACATCAGTTAATTCTGGGGTTTTGGTGTTAGGAAGCTGCTATCAAGATTCTGAGTCCAATTACTATAGTCGTTTACAGGATGTAGTTGTGCTCAATTATCACGGCGGCAAAAAGGTAGTTACATTTAAGTGTAGCTGGTTTGATACTGAAAAGGGGGTTAAAATTGATCATAATAGAATCACAACCGTTGATATCGGTGCCTGTTAAATTACGATGGCGGTATGCGTGTTAGCAAGTCAAGTGACTCAAGTGTATTACGCTCCTAATGTCGTAAATACTCGAAGCCCCTGGTACACAATAGTCACTACTAAAACACGCTCATTTAATGCTGATAACATGTTTGGTATGGATGAGGCATTGCAAGAAGATGTGAGCAACCGATTGGCCGTAGTGTTCCATCTTTGAAGATGTGGTGAAAGATCGATGTCATTGACATACCTGACGATGAGGATGTCGAGGCCACCGTACACATGAATGATTATGTAGTCGTTGAGGATGATAACGATGACGAAACTGATCTCGAAACTGAGGATGAGGAAGCTACCAAATTCGAGAATGATATACACGTTGATTCTGATGGGTTTGATGACGTGCGTAATTGAAAATAAGCTTTCATATTAGTCCTTACCACATATTGTTAAACCTTACATATTCGTAATCAACCAATTTTGTTATTGCAGTAGGATATTCATGGTTAGACATAGCGGTGGAGGTCGCCGAGGTGGTGGGCAATCCGGTACTGGAGACGGTAGCCACGATGGAGGCTCTTCTTCAGGCGCGAGTAAGTTATCATAACTAGGATTTAAATATATCTCAAGCTGCATTAATTACAATGATTATTGAATTACTATGTTAAATATAATTATTACAGATGCTCCTCGTCGACGACACCGAGGGATGAACCTCGGTATCTTTGGTCGTCCGCCGGTAGTGCCACTTACAGTACCGGTGGATGTCGTTTCCCAGCAGTAAGTGTTAATATATTCCTACTATTTCTATCAGTTATTGCAAAACATAATTCACATAACATATATTGTTATATTTTTCTGTAGTATACTAGACCCGGTGGCTAAGCACACCCTATATGTGATTTGTTTGACGCATCTCCCGAGAGGTGCATGCATGTTCGGTCCATAGATGTGATGCGATGCCACTTTTATGCAGACCGTCTTGCGGGAGTTTTACGCAAGTTAAGCATATTATCACCACATAGTTGTATTAGGATGACGAAATCAAATGTTCTTAATTTTAAATAATCTTTTGTTATAGGTTTATTATCGATTTGACTCGAGCATCTCTCAGTCAGCTGGCGATGCTGTGATTGAGCATCACGTCGCTACAAATTACTCTGGATGGCTATATGATGCGACAGAAGGCAGCCCAGGCAGTTGTGGACTAGCCCGAGACCACCATCAGAGACCATCAGCCCCGCATAGTCTCCGATTTAGCCTGGGAGGCTATGTGTGCTCACTGGGAGGCTGATGACTTCAAGAAAAAAGTCGGCGGTGAAGAAGAAGAACCGTGGTCGACTCCGGATAGTACACACCACTGGTTCTCAGTCGTTCGAGGAGGTGAAGACGGTAAGTGCGTTGTATTTATTTATTTATGTGTCAAGTTCTCACACAAATACTTAAGACCTATTTTATGAAAGTTTGTATTAGGCATTGGGGAGGACCTTGGGTCGAGTTCCTACCATGCTAGAGTTTTGGGATCGAGCCCACACGCCTAAGGACGAGAGTACTTTGTCTCAAGCAGCTTTACCTATACGGGTAAAACTCATCTTACTATTTAGCTTTTAATAATATTCAATCGTAAATAAAATGATATAATTAACATACGATATCTGAGACTACATTACTGGTGACCGATTTCAAAAGCTTCGGACGGAAGGCGTATAATTGAGCTAGAAATTATTAGGAGGGTTTCGAGCCGTTAGATTTCGCGCCACCCCTCTTCCCGATATTGTATTAGATCGGGATGAGGAGATGATACTATGGGTCGCATCTCAGGATCCCCCTAGTAGCAGTACCGACAGATATCGAGTGTTGGGTCTGCCGAGGATACCCGCATATACACTTCGTGGAGGTAATATTTTTTATGTTTCACGAAATTATCCGAATTTATCACATTATATAAATTATTATTAGTAATCGAATTTTTATATCTTTATAGGCTCCAAATGGCGCCTTGTCCGAGAAACACATGTCGGACCATCTCATATGGGCTACCGGCTTGATGATGATATATCTTCGGTGATAGGGTAGTGTCGGATAGGTTCCATACCGATTCGGTCTTTCCGCGTCAGCAGTTACCTTCCAGTTCTCGTCTTCACCAGATTTCTTAGGATATTATAGAAGGGGCCTCTGCAGAGAGTACGGGATTACCTTAGGAGCAGTTCGACGCTTGGAGCGCCGAGATGCTCCAGATGGTGATTACCCTCTTGGAGGAGGCTTTTCGTCCGCCCCCACCTACTCAGGTATTCTTATTGTTTATGTTTTTCAATTAAGGCTAGTTTGTTAATTCTCACACATATATATATACGGACTAATGATTTATATTTTTGATTCTATCAATAGGGTGGCGATGGCGAGCAGGCTTACGATGATGAGCAGGAGCACGAGGCTGATTTCCATAAACCAGAGCAGCACCGTCGTTCACCTTCGCCCGATGATGATACTTTTACTAGTTTATAGTTCATTTGTATACATTCATGATATTGTAGAACTTTTGTATATATTGTATTGTCTAATTGCGTCTGTACAACTATTGTAAATTATATTGTTTAACATTTATGGAACATTAGCTTATATTTGTAATTGGTTAGCTTATAATACGTTTTGGTGGATATTTGAATGTGAATGTGAATGATAATGAGTTGAAGATTACGTTTTAGTGCTATGTTGCATATTTGAATGTGAGATATAGGTTTATAATACTGTGTATTGGGTTGTGACAGGTTACAGGTACATTAATGGGTTTAAACACCTGGAAACTGAACTTTTAAAATCTGTATTTTAAAAAAAAAGTAGTTAATTCCGACGAAATAAGGTAGTTATGTAGAGTCCCCGAATCCGGATACTTGAAACCCAAACTCGGTACTTTACGATACCATTTCTATGAGCGGAATTTTACTAATAATAATAACAATAATATAAATTTCAAACTTAACTTACATTTATCGAGTCTAATCCCAAATCATAACCTTTACTATATTCTTTACATGATATATAATACATATTATTAACTTAATACAATCTATCTATTACAAAGATACCAATAACATATTACATTTGCTTTCCTTTTCACTTGTTCTGGTAGAGCCTTCTAGCTTTTCACACTTAGTTGAAAACATTTAAATTAAGCAAGGATGAGCATTTGAGTGCCAATGCAAGTATATATATATATAAAATTTGAAAGAATTTAAATGTTTTCTTTATAATATTCTTCTACAACTAGTCGATAGTTGTGAAGTAATCTATACCAATAATAATAGCATAACAACCCTCTTTCAAATTTTTGAAGCTGTGTATTGTCTATATATAAGGTTTACGTGACATATCATGAACATTGTTTTCATTTTCGAAAAGGTTAAGCGAGAAATTCATCGTAATGGCATTGCTTACGGGCTTTAGGTTGTACTTCCTTGGGCCTGTGTTGATCAATACTACATTACTAGAACGATATTATCGTTCATCCTTTGTCCGTAGTAAGCGCATAAAAATTTTCCCATTATTGGGATGTTCATTTCATCGGGGTTTTCATAACAAAGGTCTTATATAATTCAACATATATGTATATCAAAGGTGTATCAACATGCGATAAAAACAATGATTGTCAAGTGGGGACACTTGTATAATCATTTATAGAAATTGTGAGCAGAATATATTTATCAGAATTATCATATACTAGCATGTTGATAATCAATGGGCTTATATAATATAAGTTTAACAATCGTATAATAATATAACTTTGAAACATTCTTACACTTGTCCATTGCATAAAGAAAATGCAAAGTTAGGATACTTGCACGATCTTATTTGCTTTACTTACTTAACTTAGATTTATCGTTTCTATCACGACTTATCATTAATCAAATCATTTCTTGATTAGTATATCATAACGTAACACATATAACTTTTTATTGCGATTGACACATAACCTAATCACCTTATCACACATGTTCAACAATCATGGTTTCACAAACAAACATCAACACATTCCTAATCGCATTGTTACATAACCTTAACCACCATTGAATCACAAATAAGCAGTTAACTAACTAAATTATCTATGTCGGATCAATTTACGAACCATCTTGGGTCTATCGACAACTTTATCGGGTACTAATAGAGTCTAAGACTCTATATCTGATGAGTTCAATATTCATTTGGATAACTTAAACATCAAAACATTTATCTTTAAATGACTTTATAATAATTTTAAATAATTATTATCATTTATCATAATTTATCACAAATTTTCAAACAGGAATCATTATAAAATGATTTAAATATCAAATAATTCTATTATCATTAATATTTAATTAATATTAAACTATTAATGAAACCATTGCCAAAATATTAAAGTTATTTATAATAACTGAAAATATTTTTAAAGTATTTATATTACCCTTAAATGATTTTTAAAACATTTAAAATTATTATTAAATAATTACCATTAATATTTAAATATTAATGAACTATTTATCTAAATATTAAAAGTCATTAATTATAACTTAAAAATTTTTAATTCATTTATATCCTTTTTAAATAATTTTAAATTAATAAAACCATTTTAAAACTATTTATTTAATATAATTATTAAATAAATTTAATATCATTAATCATTAAATAAATATCATTAATATTAATTTATTAATGAAATTATCCTTTAAATTTATATTTTATAACTTAAAATATCTTTAAACATTTTATCTTCATTTAAAATGATTATTAAAATATTAAAATCATTTTTAAACTAAATTATTTAATACAAATATTAAATAACTTTAATATCATTATTAATCATTAATTAATGAAATTAACCATTAAATATTAAAAGTTATATTTTATAACTTAAAATATTTTTAAATACTTTATTTTCATTTAAAATAATTTTTAAATCATAAAAATCATTTTATCTTATTTATTTAATTTAATAATCAAATAAATCTAATATCATTAATATTAATTTATTAATGAAATTTCTCCCAAAATATTAAAAGTTACATTTTATCCCTTAAAATATTTTAAAATACATTAATCTCATTTAAAATGAATTTTAAATAATTAAAATCATTTTCTCTAATTTATTTAATATACTAATTAAATAAATTAAATATCATTAATATTCAAATAATTATAAATATTAATGAAAAATATTCTAAATAATCGAAATTATTTTCATAATTTAAAATAATTTTAAAACTATTTTTGTAATTTTTATAATTTATTTTCTATTTTTAAATATTTTTGGAATATTAGAAATTAAAATAATAAAGCCGTCATTTAAAGGTCTTTAGCGACGAGAAATCATCATTGTTGGTGTTCTTGAGGCCGAGAACAACGACATTCGATGTTCAAGCTTGCTTGTTTTGCCATTTTGCAATTTTTATTAACAAATGCTATGGGCCATCTAATGCTTCTAGATCATCGTGATACTAATGTAATATTACATTTCCCCACAATCAGTTAGTAAATCATACTACAATTCAATTGCGGATCTAAAGCCGTTAAAATCGTTGTCGGATACATTGCGGGTTTTCTGGGTAACCCGAAACCCGGTCGACTTCGAGTTGACATATTGTGGACAGGATCTAAGGGTTGGATTGATTTAATGGTGATCTAATAGTTCAAAGTTGTAGTATATATATATGTAAAATCGTATAACATTCATCAAACCGGTTAAACTATATCGAATCATAATTTACAATCAAATTGACCCATATCGGAAAACTTTGTTCATCTATTTACGGAAATTTCGAAATGCAACGATTCAAGTTGTCTACTTTGACCACTTATTACGTTCGATATGTTCATTGTTTGTGGGGTTTTAAGACATGAATCTACGATCCACATTACCATTTCTACAACTTGATTACCAAAACTTCAACCAATAATCATCGAGGATGTCGGATCGGTAGTTCAAAAAGGCATGTCGAATATTTGGTTTTAGTTTACAGGTTGCCCGAGAAAGTACCCCGTCAATCTTAGGTCAGCGGTATTTATTAGTGAATAACTTTATTTCGAGAAATCAAATAGCTATTCTACCACTTGGATCTTAAAGACCATATACCAAGCTACATAACCCAACACTTAAACAACAAAAACAATAAACACAAAAGCGATCTACATTACGACATTTGATGTCGAGACAATGAAATACATTTTTCGAGAATTTTGAAAATCATTGATTTGAGTATTTAGATGTTATGGACTTGCAATATACCTGAGCCCGGATCATTAATTTAGACTACAAACAACATATTACAACATCAATTCACAAGATCTAACAACAACTTTTGAATGAGAAATTCAAGGTAGGGTTTTATACCTTTGATGGTTTGATTTTTGATTTTTCTTTGATTTGTTGTTGTGTGTTCGTGGGGCTTGATAAAGGGTGATATACCTTAGGATTTTTCGTGGTTTTTAGAGAGAAAGGGCTCGAGGATGAACTTGGTGAATAATTTAGTAAACAAAATGCATTTTCTCTCTCGATCTATATATAAACAATTTAGATGCATGAATGGTTTGCTAGAAATTTGATTCTTTTGAAATTGGTGCATGTGGGTTGGTTGGAGTTTGGTGGTTAACTTCCCCTAAATGTCAAAACCTAATATTTAGCCTTAAATAATACAACTAAGGGGTATGTCATTTCCTTAAATTTCTAGAAAATTGCCTTAGGGTTTAGGGTTTAGACATTTTAGTGTTTAGGGTTTAACATTTAACCCTTAAAGATTTAGCAATTAGGATTTCAAAAATTTCCAAATTTAGGATTTAACAATTAGGGTTTATTTACAAAAAATAATATAAAATAACTAAATTTTAGTTTCTAAATTTTTGAAAAAAATAAATTTGTTAATTAAATTAAGTTTGTAATTATCTTATACATGGACATTAGGGTTTATTACCCTTAATCACAATTAACTTTGCTAATAAAGCAATTAGGGTTTATAATACCAAAATTTAGGGTTTCCATAATATAATTAGGGTTTCTAGAAATTAAATTAGGGTTCTAGGTTTTGGGGTTTTAATTTACTAATTAGATTTATTTTAATTAGCAATTAAAGTCTATCACACGTGTTATTAATCATAGTAACACAATTCTTGTGAGATCAAACCTCGGTTTAGGTTTTTAGGATTAGGGTTTTCATTCATAGTTAGGGTTTTCTAATATCTAGAAAATATAAATATAAACTAGGGTTTTAAATTTAATAATTAGGGTTTTCTAATTAGCATACCATGAAGTAACACACAACATATATCATATATCTTAATTTTATATAAAATCACGATTTGAGTTTTAAATTAATTTGAAAAACGATTAAAACTAGGGTTTTAAATATTGCACCATTATTCATCATAATTGACCAACCATTGTCGGTCCCATACATCTGATATATATATATATATATATGCACTGAAAATTCAAAATATTATAATATAATAATATTATTATCATTATTCCTTATCTCGAGAACCAAAATTAGGGTTTATTAGACTAGTATTTAGGGTTTATAAAAATATTATTAGGGTTTAGTTGTAATATAATAAAGCTATTCACACATTAACATTACACATATAATCATACATATCATAATAAACGACAAATAATAATATAATATTATTATTCTCATTCCTTGATCAAAACCCGAAATTAGGGTTTGGATTCCATATCGATTTATCTTTCATATATAACCTTAATAATTAAGTTAAAATAATTAACTTAACTATTACGAAATAATTTCATATAATAAAATAAGTATTATAAAAATTCTATAATTATATCATATAAAATAATATAATTATCCTATTTCCTTGGAAAATAAACATTAAAAACATTTTTACTATAAAATTAATTAGTATAAAAATATAATTGATAATTATCAATAATTCTAAAATAAATTTATTTGCAATACTTAATGTAATAAATAAATTTTATTTATCACACATATAATTATAATTACACATTACCTTGACACATATCATTCATATTTATTTTAATAATAAAAAAAAAATTTATTATCATAAAATTTATGATTTATTTATATAGAAAATATCGGGTTGTCACATTCACCCTCCCTTATAAGGATTAGTCCAGGAATCACCTTTTAAAACCTATACTTACCGGGGTACATAGCATATACAATCATTGCAAGTAGATCTCGATCATAATTGATCGATCCGATCTTTAACTATTCAGCAAAAAGCTTATCTATCTTCTTAAATAGAAATTTGATTTCTAAGAGAACTCAAATTCCTCCTTCAAAATAATTTATAAAATAATTTATTATTTATATAAGAAAATAATATATAAGAAAATAAAATTGGTTTGAGTAATACCTGGAGTTGCATCCCCATTTACATACGATATCTTGAGCAGTCGTGTTGAAGGCGTTTGCGAGTTGATTCTATTGATTTATTTGTTGATGTCGGTCCGATGTAGCATGATGCCTCTTTGCCTTTTCGCATTTTCGCATTCCTTGTCTCCATTTCCTTTCTTGGGCGGTCTTTCACCTTATACTCCATTGATTACTTACATAACACATTTATTATACCTTCTTGGATTGGGACCTTTAGGAAAGATATATATCCCTCTGTCCTTACTTTCCATACACAAACTTTTCCTTTTTTTTATCACATTCGGCTTATCTCGGTATTATTAAGATTATTTTCTTTTATCTTATAGGTGGCAAAAGTTGTCTCTTGCCCCTTCATTATTCTAGCTATAACATATGCTGCTCTAAGATTGGTTGATATTCTAAATCACGGCAATAGGACCACTTTGAAGTCTTTAACGTTCGACGTTCGATTATCTGGTTGATTTTTTGTTTGGTAATTAGATTCTGCATAGCTTGATCGTCCACATTCGCAAAAATTTCGATGTAAGATGCGGTTGTCCTCGACTTTGTTGATGAGTTCTTTTATCCTTTGGTTTCATTTTTCGTCTTGGCGGCATTATTATAAATTATTCTTTATTACCTTACATTCTAAACCTTATCGTAGCTTAACATATAACATAAAATTTTCTATTCAAATAATCATATATTCAAAATATTAGATTTTGAAAACTTCGGTTTCTTTGTATAACCGATATTCGGATAAATATCTATTATCTTTATACCAACTTATCCCATTAACCAACATAAATCCATATTCATAACACTTGACATACCATAACACATATTGCTTTAAACATTCGTTATCCCTTTTTGTGACTCGAAAGTGGGGAATCATTTGCCATAACTTATACAAAATATTACATTATACCAATCATACCTATCATATATACCACCTAAAATTATACATATTCAACTAATACTAACACTACCTATTCCTTACACCTTCACTTAACGATCAATTACTTAGTAACCTATCTATATTCTATTATCCTCAATATCCATTCACACATAACTGTATCCAGTTTGTCACAACTTTCAACACCTTATGAGTTTAAGAACTCATCACAAACATATGAGTTTAAGAACTCAACATTGACCACTTATAATCCTTTAGCTACACTTTACCTATCAGTTGTACTTAGCGTTTCTTGATCCAGTACTATACTTTCCAAAATAACCACCTCTTTGAGGTAGCTTTCAATGTGAGCCTCTATTGCAGCTATTGGCTTTGATATTGGCTCGGTCATGGATGTTGACTTATTCTTTATGACTTAAGGGTATCCTAATTCTGTTCCTTTCTAACACCTACACACAAAATTATCTTGACTAGTAAATAATAAATACACTGACACATAATAGTTTTATAAGTTATCTTTTATTTTGTTTGATAATGAATTTATTCAATTCATCTCCTTTTAAACTCTATATGAGTTATTTATATTTTCAACGTTTCCCCACATTTCTAAGGTTATAGCCTAAGGTCTAACCCACCTAAGGTTTCTAACCCTATAGCTACGATACCATGATGTAGAGTCCCCGAATCAGGATACTTGAAACCCAAACTCGGTACTTGCTACGATACCATTTTCTATGGCGGAATTTTACTAATAATAATAACAATAATATAAATTATAAACTTAACTTACATTTATCGAGTCTAATCCCAAATCACATAACCTTTACTATATTCTTTACATGATATATAATACATATTAATATCTTAATACTGATCTATCTATTACAAAAGATACCAATAACATATTACATTTGCTTTCCTTTTCACTTGTTCTGGCCAGAGCCTTCTAGCTTTTCATACTTAGTGAAAACATTTAAATTAAGCGAGGATGAGCATTTGAGTGCTTTGACAAGTATTATATATATATAAAATTTGAAAGAATTTAAATGTTTTCTTTATAATATTCTTCTACTGACGATTCGATAGTTGTGAAGTAATCTATACCAATAATAATAGCATAACAACCCTCTTTCAAATTTTTGAAAGCGTGTGTATTGTCTATATATAAGGTTTACGTGACATATCATGAACATTGTTTTCATTTTGAAAAGGTTAAGCAGAAATTCATCGTAAATGGCATTGCTTACGGGCTTTAGGTTATACTTCCATGGGCCTGTGTTGATCAATACTACATTACTAAACGATATTATCGTTCATCCTTTGTCGTAGTAGCGCATAAAAATTTTCCCATTATTGGGATGTTCATTTTACATCGGGTTTTCATAACAAAGGTCTTATATAATTCAACATATATGTATATCAAAAGGTGTATCAACATGCGATTAAAAACAATGATTATCAGTGGGGACACTTGTATAATCATTTATAGAAATGTGAGCAGAATATATTTATCAGAATTATCATATACTAACATGTTGATAATCAATGGGCTTATATAATATAAGTTTAACAATCGTATAATAATATAACTTTGAAACATTCTTACACTTGTCCATTGCATAAAGAAAATGCAAAGTTAGGATACTTACGATCTTATTTGCTTACACTTACATGACTTAGATTTATCTTTTCTATCACGACTTATCATTAATCAAATCATTTCTTGATTAGTATATCATAACGTAACACATAACTTTACTTTATTGCGATCGACACATAACCTAATCACCTTATCACACATGTTCAACAATCATGGTTTCACAAACAAACATCAACACATTCCTAATCGCATTGTTACATAACCTTAACCACCATTGAATCACAAATAAGCAGTTAACTAACTAAATTATCTATGTCGAGGATCAATTTACGAACCCGTGCTAGGTCTATCGACAACTTTATCGGGTACTAATAGAGTCTAAGACTCTATATGATGTAATTCAATATTCATTTGGATAACTTAAACATCAATTACCTTTATCATTTTAAATGACTTTATAATAATTTTTAAATAATTATTATCATTTATCATAATTTATCACAAATTTTCAAACACAGGAATCATTATAAAATGATTTAAATATCAAATAATTCTATTATCATTAATATTTAATTAATATTAAACTATTAATGAAACCATTATAAAATATTAAAGTTATTTATAATAACTGAAAATATTTTTAAAGTATTTATATTACCCTTAAATGATTTTTAAAACATTTAAAATTATTATTAAATAATTACCATTAATATTTAAATATTAATGAACTATTATCTAAATATTAAAAGTCATTAATTATAACTTAAAATATTTTTAATTCATTTATATCCTTTTTAAATGATTTTAAATTAATAAAACCATTTTAAAACTATTTATTTAATATAATTATTAAATAAATTTAATATCATTAATCATTAAATAAATATCATTAATATTAATTTATTAATGAAATTATCCTTTAAATTTATATTTTATAACTTAAAATATCTTTAAACATTTTATCTTCATTTAAAATGATTATTAAAATATTAAAATCATTTTTAAACTAAATTATTTAATATAAATATTAAATAACTTTAATATCATTATTAATCATTAATTAATGAAATTAACCATTAAATATTAAAAGTTATATTTTATAACTTAAAATATTTTTAAATACTTTATTTTCATTTAAAATAATTTTTAAATCATAAAATCATTTTATCTTATTTATTTAATTTAATAATCAAATAAATCTAATATCATTAATATTAATTTATTAATGAAATTTCTCCAAAAATATTAAAAGTTACATTTTATCCCTTAAAATATTTTAAAATACATTAATCTCATTTAAAATGATTTTTAAATAATTAAAATCATTTTTCTCTAATTTATTTAATATACTAATTAAATAAATTAAATATCATTAATATTCAAATAATTATAAATATTAATGAAAAATATTCTAAAATAATTAAAATTATTTTCATAATTTAAAATAATTTTAAAACTATTTTTGTAATTTTTATAATTTATTTTCTATTTTTAAATATTTTTGGAATATTAGAAATTAAAAATAATAAAGCAAATCGCTAAAGGTCTTTAGCGGCGAGAGATAAGTGTCTTTGTTGGTGTTCTTGAGGCGAGAACAACGACAATTCGATGTTCAAGCTTGCTTGTTTGGCCATTTGCAATTTTTTATTCACAAATGCTATGGGCCATCTAATGCTTCTAGATCGTGATACTAATGTAATATTACATTTCCCCACAATCGAGATTGGTCATACAACAATTCAATTGCGGATCTAAGCCGTTAAAATCGTTGTCGGATACATTGCGGGTTTTCTGGGTAACCCGAAACCCGATCGACTTCGAGTTGACATATTGTGGCTTAAGGATCTAAGGGTTAGATTGATTTAATGGTGATCTAATAGTTCAAAGTTGTAGTATATATAACGTAAAATCGTATAACATTCATCAAAACCGGTTAAACTATATCGAATCATAATTTACAATCCAAATTGACCCGTGTCGAAAACTTTGTTCATCTATTTACGGAAATTCGAAATGCAACGATTCAAGTTGTCTACTTTGACCACTTATTACGTTCGATATGTTCATTGTTTGTGGGGTTTTAAGACATGAATCTCGATCCACATTACGGCTACAACTTGATTACCAAAACTTCAACAATAATCATCAAGGATGTCGGATCGGTAGTTCAAAAAGGCGTCGAATATTTGGGTTTTTAGTTTACAGGTTGCCCGAGAAAGTACGTCAATCTTAGGTCAGCGGTATTTGTTGTGAATAACTTTATTTCGAAATCAAATAGCTATTCTACCACTTGGATCTTAAAGACCATATACCAAGCTACATAACCCAACACTTAAACAACAAAAACAATAAACACAAAAGCGATCTACATTACGACATTTGATGTCGAGACAAGCGAAATACATTTTCCGAATTTTGAAAATCATTGATTTGAGTATTTAGATGTTATGGACTTGCAATATACTGAGCCCGGATCATTAATTTAGACTACAAACAACATATTACAACATCAATTCACAAGATCTAACAACAACTTTTGGATGAGAATTTAAGGTAGGGTTTTATACCTTTGATGAACAAATTTTTGATCTTTGTTACGATTTGTTGCTTTGTGTGATGTGGGGCTTGATAAAGGGTGAAATGCCTTAGGAAATTTTTCGTGGGTTTTTGAGAGAAAGGGCTCGAGGTTGAGAACTTGGTGAATAATTTAGTAAACAAAATATCATTTTCTCTCTTTGATCTATATATAAACAATTTAGATGCATGAATGGTGATTCGAGATGGTCTTTGATTCTTTGGCAAAATTATTGAATTGTGGAGTTAGTGGGGTTATTGGATTTGGTCACCAACTTCCCTAAATGTCAAAACCTAATATTTAGCTTAATAATATACAAGAGGGCAAAATGTCATTTCCTTAAATTTCTAGAAAATTGCCTTAGGGTTTAGGGTTTAGACATTTTAGTGTTTAGGGTTTAACATTTAAACCCTTAAAGATTTAGCAATTAGGATTTCAAAAATTTCCAAATTTAGGATTTAACAATTAGGGTTTATTACAAAAATAATAATATAAAATAACTAAATTTTAGTTTCTAAAATTTTGAAAAAAATAACTTTGTTAACTAAATTAAGTTTGTAATTATCTTATACATGGACATTAGGGTTTATTACCCTTAATCACATTAACTTTGCTAATAAAGCAATTAGGGGTTTATAATATCGATAATTAGGGTTTCCATAATATAATTAGGGTTTCTAGAAATTAAATTAGGGTTCTAGGTTTTGGGGTTTTAATTTACTAATTAGATTTATTTTAATTAGCAATTAAAGTCTATCACACGTGTTATTAATCATAGTAACACAATTCTTGTGAGATCAAACCTCGGTTTAGGTTTTAGGATTAGGGTTTTCATTCATAGTTTAGGGTTTTCTAATATCTAGAAAATATAAATATAAACTAGGGTTTTAAATTTAATAATTAGGGTTTCTAATTAGCATACCATGAAGTAAACATAACATATATCATATATCTTAATTTTATATAAAATCTTAAATTCCATTTGAATTTTAAATTAGGGATTAAATCAATTTATGCTAGGGTTTTTAAATCTTGCACCATTATTCATCATAATTGACCAACCATTGTCAGTCCACATACAGTGTATATATATATATGGCACTGGAAAATCAAAATATTATAATATAATAATATTATTATCATTATTCCTTATCTCTAGAACCAAAATTAGGGTTTATTAGACTAGTATTTAGGGTTTATAAAAATATTATTAGGGTTTTAGTTGTAATATATTAAAAGCTATTCCACACATTAACATTACACATATAATCATACATATACTAATAACAACGACAAATAATAATATAATATTATTATTCTCATTCCTTGATCAAAACCCAGAAATTAGGGTTTGGATTCCATATCGATTTATCTTTCATATATAACCTTAATAATTAAGTTAAAATAATTAACTTAACTATTACGAAATAATTTCATATAATAAAATAAGTATTATAAAAATTCTATAATTATATCATATAAAATAATATAATTATCCTATTTCCTTGGAAAATAAACATTAAAAACATTTTACTATAAAATTAATTAGTATAAAAATATAATTGATAATTATCAATAATTCTAAAATAAATTTATTTGCAATACTTAATGTAATAAATAAATTTTATTTATCACACATATAATAATAATTACACATTACCTTGACACATATCATTCATATTTATTTTAATAATAAAAAAAAATTTATACATAAAATTTATGATTTATTTATATAGAAAATATTGGGTTGTCACTTGATTATTGATGCTTACGTGAGAAGTCACTCGGTTTTATTCAATAATTGCCACGATAATTGTTGCACGCGATATCTCATATTATTGATTCAATTATTGTCACAATTTCATCTGCACAATATTTTATATTATTAAATCAATAATTGACGCGACACAATTATTCATATTATTAGTTAGCATTATTGACAATGTCTAGAAAATTCTATCGAGGAAAGGGGTTTGGTCATCTAATTGCGCGCTTGATAAGGATAAATCCTTATCGGAAAGCCCCTCTTTCACAGGAATGATCTCGTTGTTGATATTATGAGCTTATAATATTAATTATTATGTGGTGGATATTGGTTCAATTTTGATTTAAATGAAGGAATTTTAGCATGAAATAATTATTGAAAGTTGGGCATATTTTTTGTGGAATTACAATTATTTTTCCCATAAAATATTCATTCAAATATATTATTATAATATATTATAATTTTTTAAATAATAATATTATTATAATATATATATAAGCATGTGGTTAAAGGACAGAAGTAATCAAAATGAATGTGGAAAGCTTTGTTTCTTTTTCTAAGAATGGTTGGTGGAGAAATTGCATGGAATGTTTGTTTTTCAAATAGTGTGGGCCCTCCATTATTGCAAAATGTAAGATTTGCCTGTAAAGCTCTAATTGTTTCAAAGGGTGGGTCTCAATATTAAAAATATGAGAGGTTAGGCATAATGAAGTTAGGCGTAAAAGAAATTTGGGCAAAAGTTAGGCACGCAGTTGATTTTTTCTCCCTCCGAATTGTGCTATAAAAGGAGGGCAAACCTCCTTCCTAAAACACACCACTTCAATATCAAAAATTTTTATTCTATAATATTGTGAGTATTTTCTTGAGTATAAGGATACTTTGAGTGTAGTTTTTTTTCTGTAAGATTTTCTCAGAATAATATCCAATATTCCAGTCAAATCCAGTTTCTACTAAGGTAAAGGATATTATTTTATTTCAATACTCGTAAGAAATATTATTTTCTTTCATACTCCATAGTATGGAAGGGATATTATTTCATTTCATATTTCTTAATTTAAACTTACTATGGTAAGTATTGCTTCTATAATTCCTGAAATTAGTAAAATATCCTTGATATTTGCGCTTCATCCAGTATCTTTTCATAAAAATATTATTCTGAGCGTTCTTGATAAGTTTTAACCTTTTCATGCCGGAGTACTATTCACGGGGTACTATTCCC
Organism: Panax ginseng; assembly: GCA_020205605.1. Classification (NCBI taxonomy): domain Eukaryota; kingdom Viridiplantae; phylum Streptophyta; class Magnoliopsida; order Apiales; family Araliaceae; genus Panax; species Panax ginseng. The sequence goes on from CM035144.1 coordinate 15,316,889, forward strand.
AAATTATTATTTATGGGGTATCATTCACTTGGGTACTATTCACCCGGGGTACTATTCATGACAAAAATTAATTTCTTTTCGGTCCAAATTATTTTTGATACAATATTATTCTTGAATTTTACTCCACAAAGCAGTATCATGTTGATAATTTGGACATTATTGAATTTTGGACAAATTAAATTATAAATCTTTAGAATTTATCCTTTGCTTGCATTTAATTGAATTCTTATATCATTGTCATCATCCTCATGTTTATATTGTTATAAAAGTCATCTTTGGCCCGTGATGCATAGATGGACTGTGGGTTGGTATGATTATGACCAGGGATCATTCAATATAATCATGACCCGTAATGTTACAAATGATGTGGTAAAAGTCCTCATTGGCCCGTAGTGCATTGATGGACAGTTATTGACACGATCATGACCATTGGTGATAATAATGAATATCCTTGGCCCGTAGTGTATAGATAATTCAATGTGGATTATTTATTAAGCTGTGTCTCATTGATAAAATTGGTGATAACTTTTAAATCATAGAAGATAGTAGATATCATGCTCTACTTGACTCTTCTAATGGATTGTTTGTTCATTATGATTAAACTTGTTGTCTATTATATTCTATCAGTTTAACCCTGTTGAAGGCTAACGATAATTTATTCTGCATTATCTTAGTCATAATATTCTTTACTTGGCTAGTTGAGCTCACCCTTTGCTTTCATTATTCTCTTCAGAAAATGAGAATATAGCTGGGACTAATCGGGGAACAGAGTGACGGTCCAGATGATTGTTTTAGTAGTCCTCACTATTCTATGAAATAGTGTGATAATAATTGTAATAAGATTGAATTTGAGAGTGGATATTGTCTAGAAGACAATATTCGTATTAAAACTCTCAACTTATGTTTTGTCGTATTACATGACAGTTGTATTAATTAAGTTGTATTTGAATTTTATACCATGTATTTGGCGACTCAGAATGGGTGATGTATAACTATTTTGGGGGTATCACATCAAATACAAACTTAATTTATACAACTGTTAAGTGTCGTGCAGAATACGATAAAAAATAAGCTGTAAGTTTTAATACAAATATTGTCTCTTAGACAATATCCAAACTCAAAATAAGTCTTCATTATAATTATTATCACACTATTCTATAAGAATAGTGAGGACTACTATAGCAACCATCTTAGACCATCACTCCATTCCCTGACTAGTCCCAGCTATATTCTCATTTTTTGAAGAGAACAATGAAAGAAAATGGTGAGCTCAACTATCCTAGTAAAGAATATTATGACTAAGATACTGCAGAATAAATTATCGTTAGCCTTCAACAGTATAACAACTGATAGAATATAATAGACAACAAGTTTTAGATCAACAACTGCAGCAGAAATAACAATCCATTAGAAAAGTCAATAAATAATTATCTATTATCTTCTATGATTTAAAAGTTTATCATCAATTTTATCGTTGAGACTCGGCTCAATAAATAATCCACATCACTGAATTATCCATGCACTACGGGCCAAGGATATTCATAATTATCACATCCATAAATTATCCATACACTACGAGCTAAGGATATTCGAGTTATCACTAATAGTCATGATCATACCAACAACTATCCATCAATGCACTACAGGCCAATGAGAACTTTTACCACATCATTTATAACATTACAGGTCATGATTATACCGATTAATGCTTGGTCATAATCATACCAATCAACAGTCCATCAATGCACTACGGGCCAAAGATGACTTTCATCACAATATAAGCATGAGGATGATGACAATGATATAAGCATCAATCAAACGAAATCAATAATAAATATTAAAGATTTATAATTCAATTTATCTAGAGTTTAAAAATGTCCAAATTGTCAACATGATACTTCTTTGTGGAGTAAAATTCAAGAATAATATTCACGTATCAAAAATAATTTGAACAAAAAAGAAATCAATTTTTGTCATGAATAGTATCATGGGTGAATAGTACCCGAGTTAATAGTACCTCGTGAATAGTACCATATGACTAGTACTTCATGAATAGTGTCATACGTATGAATAGTATCGTACGTATGAATAGTGTCGTATGTATGAATAGTACTCATGAATAGTACTCCGGCATGAAAAGCTTAAGATTTAACAAGAATGTTCAGAAAAATATCATTGTGAAACGATACTAGATGAATCGCAAATTTCAAGGATATTCTACTAATTTCAAGGAGTATAGAAGCAATACTTAACAAAATGAGTGTAGAATTCAGAATTTGAAATGAAATAATATTACTTACATACTACAGAGTATGGAAGAAAATATTATTTATTAAGAGTACTAAACAAAAATAATATCCCTTACTACTGTTGAACGAAAATAATATTCCTACGAATATTGAACAAAATAATATTCCTTACGAATAATGAACAAAAATAATATCCCTTACGAATATTGAACGAAAATAAAATTCCTTACAAATACGAAAAATAATATCGTAAGCGAATATGAAATAAATACTACCCCTTACCTTAAAAAGAGAGCAATTATGACCGATATAGCGAAAATATTCTTGAAGAAAACTTATACTGTTTTCTACAATTTAAACTTCTTTAAACTCAAAAGAAATACGCTTAATATTATAGAAGAAGAATTCTCTGATTCTGGTGTGATTTTCATTTCTAAACTGAGCATCCTATTTATAGGAGAATGGCAGGAAACTGTTTGAATTAGATAATCACGGACTGCACAGTAGGAAAAAAAATTCACGGACGAACGTTCACGGATGAATTCTGAAATATTTTTCATTTTACTATGCAACCACTATGCAGTACTATGCAACACTATGGAGTGTTATGCAAATAATAAAATATAATATATTCTATTTTACATAAAAAAATAAAACTATATATATATATATATATATATATATATATATACTGACATATAAATATACTTTTTACCGAATTTTGAAAAAAATGATAAAGTGGGGTTCCATGTAATAAGCCAAATTTACCACAAATACTTTATAAAAATCCCCTCTATTTATCTCAATATTTTTTACAACATTTATTCATCATTAATATTATAACTCGCAATATTAACAACCAGATCATTCCTAAGAAAGGGGGGCTTTCCAATAAGGACTTCTTCTTATTGGCGCGCAATTAGTTGACCAAACCTCTTTCCTCGACAGAACTTTCTAGACATCGTCAATAATGCAAATCATAATATAAATAACTTTGTCATCTCAATTATTGATTTAATAATATAAAATATTGTGCAAAAGATACTGTGACAATAATTGAATCAATAATATGAGATACTATGCAACAATTATTGTGGCAAAAATTGAATAAAATTGAGTGACTTCTCACATAAGCATCAATAATCAAGATACTGTACAATACCGTGTGCTACTATGCAACCATGCGTATTACTGTACTTTTATCACCGGGTAATTCAACAGTTAACGGTAAAACTTCTGTCGTTATTTTTATAAAAAGTTACTTGTGTCGTTTTCTAACTCCGACAGTAATTCCGTTGTGGGATCCACCAATAATTATGTCGTTGTACTAATATTTCCTGATAAAACGAATATTCCCCGACCAAACGAATATTTTATAATAACTTGCTTACTTTGCAAAATTTATAAATATTACTCACAACTATAAAAAAAATATTTAGAAAAAATTAAATCTTTATTCATAAAAGTTGGGGTCTTACATACGCCGGATTCGTTGTCGCTATTTTAATTGGTGCGGTTTGTGCGATTTTTGGTGCGATTTCGATTCTAATTTGCTTCTTTACTCGGCCCTAATTTTAACGATTCAAATTGAGTTGTATAAGTCTGAATTTTGGGGAGTCACAATTACAATTTAGTTCTAAGGTACATTTCAATCTTGAGGATTAAACCTTAGAAAATAACGAAGAAGGAAATTAGGAAGAAAAAAAAATAGGAAAGATTTACTTTCAATATATAATGCATGATTCTGACTTTGTTGGGGGATTGTGATCATCTAATTTTATAATTATATAAAATAAAAATATAAGAAAATTTTAGTTTCAATATTTAGTGTGTAGATTCTTATTTCAATTTTATAATTATACAAGATAAAAAAATATATAATTATGTATATAGAAAATACTAGGTTGTATGGTGACAATTTTTAGTTAGGACTACTTAGCTTTTATGAACCCATAACTAAAAGTGACACTCGAAATTGCTATCATTAAAGTATTAAAATTTTCTTAATTGCATATATATATACCTTTGCAAAGTGAAGAAGCTAAAGAAAAAAGGAAAGAAAAGGAAGTAAATTTAGAAATATCACTCACTATTTTATGACCAAAAAGGAAGATAGGAAGGAAGGTGATAAGACTGGGTAGAAGGCGTGTGAAATTAAAAAAGGAAAAGAGATACTACTACCTACGTATATAGAAAAGCAAAGAGAATCAGGTATTGTCCTTGTCTCCTTGACATGCAATTAACAGATGAATGAATCTAATAGTACATGCAGATCACCATCCCACTTCATATCATTTTCAACTCATTAAATTTTTCATTGAATTAATGGTGCTTGGTCGTGCAGCAGCCAGCAGCAATACAATTACAAATCTACGACTAGTTGAAAGAAGCCGCCCTCGTTGACCTCCTTTCTTACCACACTTCTCCCAAAATTATTATCACAATCGAGGCAAGTGGGACACACTTAATATTTATGTATGAAGAATTATGTGAAAATTTTAATTTTTATGTAAAAATATCAGTTTCTAAAATTAAAAGTATCAAATCCAGTCGAATCTCAAGTATTTTTAAAGAGTTTTACTATATACGACACCCAAATTTATGTAAATAACAATTTATAGGAAGACATATAATAGATAAAAATTAAAATTAATTTTACTCTGATAAATTCTATCCTATTGTTTAGAATTTCATATAAATTTCTATTCAATTTCGTCATAAATTTATCTGTCGACATATAAGTCAATTTCTATTATTAAATTGTGTGATAAATTTATGTTCTCAAGTTTTATCAACTTAAATCGAGGTCAAAATTAACAAGTTTTAGTTGATTTAAATTAAATCTAAGTAATCATAAAATCAATTACTATATAGATCAATTACTATTTAAATTAAATTGTGTTATACCCTAGGATCATATTTGTTTACAAGAATTATAATTTCAGGACTATATTTTCATGATTTATAATTTCAAGACTATTAATCGATTAAATAATTCTAGTCACATGTTTATTTTTCATATGATTATTCATGAGATAATTTAAAATAATCACATGTTATGTTTGTTTTGTCCAGGATTATTTAAAGGATTGAATGAAAATTTATCATTTGAACTATTATACCCTTATCACTAATAACAAATTGAAATACATTGATCTTTTCAAATAAAGTTAAAGGTTAATTTTATTCACAAATTTTTAGTCCTAAATGATAGGAATTATAATACTTAGTTGAACATGATATTAAATAATCCCCCTTTTAAGTCATTTTATTATTTTGGGACTAATAGTCCAAAATTTATTTTTAAATTTAAGCATGAGATTTTAAATTAATAGTTCAATCTCAAGTATAATTCTTACAAACAAACATAACGAAAGACCAAAGATGTAGCTGAAAAAAATATATTACAAATAATTTTTATCACTAGTAACTTAAAATAGTTTTTAAAATAAATGTCATTAAGGAATAAATGGTTCCTTTTATGGAGGACATGAGTTGACAAACATATAAAGGAGTATTTAGGCTTTCAAGTTATTAGTCCGTTTCTGGTGTATACCCATTTATTTTACTTCTTTACCATCCTTAGCGACAAATTAGACGATGGTTTGGTCCGATGGTTTGGTCCGTCGTTGTAGAACAGATAAACAGTTTATATGTTATGGCGACGGTTCGATGTATCGTTAAAAGCTAAGACGACGATTCTCAATATCTGTTGTTAATCGTAACAAACCATCATCCGATTAAATCACTACAAATGGTGTGTAAGATATGTTAAATAAAGAACACACTTGATCCTCTTCGTTCAAGTTATTCCAGCTAGGTCTTTGTTAAAAAATTATAAAATTTATTTAAACTCAACTCAGTTGATTAATATCATTCTGAAATAAAAAAAAAATATCAATTATTTAAATTTGGTTTGATTAGAGCCCATTTGATCAATTCACATAATTAATAAGTTGAGATTAAAGCTTAATTCATTCATCTCTTTATATAAACTAGTTGATAGTCTGTGCAATGCACGGGCTAGTTTGAATAATGAACTGTATAATTTATTAACACGATAGTGTTCAAAATTGAGAAACTATGTTATGCTATAACAATTAAAAAGGACTTTAGAGACAATTCATCATATTTACTTGGCATGAATTTCCTTTTTATTCAATAGATTATATTATAAATATAAAATTACAAATATGTAAATAATTGTGAAATTATTATTTCCACACCCAGAGTAAATACACTGGAGATTTTTTTTAACTAATTCATGCTTGACACATGAAATTTCAAATACCCACTACGAATTGATTACAAACGCTATCAAACCCAACGCAACCCATTTTACATCCAAAAATTTAAACACCACATAAAAATACGATACGATTTAAGCCGTCATTGGCCTGGTGGTCTTCTTTTCGATTTGCTACTTTGAAATTAAGTTCTTCATACCTATGAAATAAAGAAATGTACCAAAAAGTACAAGACAAATATATCAGAAGATATGGGGTTGTCAAGTATAATTAGCAAGACCCCAACACCTATTTTCGAAACAAAAAAACTACAATAAAACGCCCAACATCAACAGTTGGTGCAAAACCAATCGTTAAGGTTAGAAAATTCTGGAGAACAATTACTTTGGGAGTTACCTTATATGTAGGTCCACCATCAGTACTAAATTCCAAGCCTACACGATTCTATATTAACTTTATATCCCAAACAACATTCCAAAATTTGGATTCTACATCAAATTCATATCCCAAACTCTGCAAATAACACAAATAAAGTTAGTAGTAAAATCTTTGACAAAAGACATCCGATCGAAATAGATTTCAATAGATTATGACCTAGAAATTAAAGTTAAAGAACTTAGACACACCACTTTTGTGACGCCCCCAAAATAGGTCCAATCCATCCAACTTATTCTGATTCGCCAAATACATGGTATAGAAAACAACTACAACTTTATTACGACAATTGTCGTGCAAAATACAACAACACATATATTGTGAGTTTTAATACCAACTGTGACTCATGTCCCAACTATGGACATCATCTCACAGTGATACCTTACATAAAGGTACAATCTAGAACTGTTTTAGAAATTAAAATCTTTGGAAAGTTGTGACGCCCCCAAAATAGGTATACATCACCCATTTTGAGTTGTCAAAAACATGGTACAGAAACAACTACAACTTTATTAATACAACATATAAACTGTAAGTTTAAATAAAAATATTGTCATCTAGACAATATCCATACCCAACTAAGTCCTCATTACAATTATTGGTATATTATTTCACAAAAATAGTGAGGACTACTAAAACAAATTCTAGAACCATCTTTCCATACCCCGACTAGTACTCGCTATATTCTCGCCTCCTGAGAAGAAAAATGGAACAAAAAGGAAAAGGGTGAGCTCAACTAGCCCAGTAAAGAATATTATGACTAAGATAATATAGAATAAATTATCGTTAGTCTTCAACAGGGAAAAAAATCTGATAAAATATAATAAATAACAGGTTTCAGATCAATATTCGCAGCGGAAATAATAATTCATAGATGAGTTACGTAGAGAATGAAATTAATCTATGAATTTAAAAGTCCATCATCAATATTTTATCCCTGTAACATCAATTAATATTCATCTTGAATCAAATATTCATCTTTGCACTACAGGCCAAAGATATTCATCAGTTGGTCATGTTCATCTCAACACCTGTACATCTTTGCACTACGGGCCAAAGATATTCATAAAAAAATCAACCATCTTTGCATTATAGGCCAAAGATATTCAGTAATATCATCTTTTAGGACTGAGGATGACGAAATATATTTTAAAGAAAACGAATCCAGTGAAACAAAAGAACAAATATTAAGGATTCGTACTTTAAAAATCCGAGTTCAAAAATACTTCATAAATAACTATAGTGAAGTAAAATTCAAGAATGATCAAAACATGGATACAATCAAAGCTAGTATCCATAATCGATATTTTAGAAATAAAAAGAAAATTCAATTTTTCTGTGAATAGTGTCGTATTCGTGAATAGTGTCGTATACGTGAATAGTAACCCCGACAGTAAAAGACAAGAATTTTACAAGAAAAATCTTACCAATAATCCGACATAATGATATTAGAAGAAATAATATCATTTAAAAAAAATAATATCCCTTACCTCGAAAAGACTGTACTCCTGACTTGAATACTGGATATAGTGTTGAAGGAACTTGCAGCGTATAGCAACACTCAAAGTATCAAAATACTCACAAGAATACGCTCGATAATATAGAGAGAGAAAGAGAGAGAAAACTTCAGTTTCTGGTGTGATTTTCAATTCTAACCTAAGCACCCTATTTATAGGAAAATGCTTAGAACACCAAAGTAGAAAATTTAATAAATTAATAATATATTTTTTCCAAATGTCCCAACGCACACCACCAGCTGAATTCAACCACTAACATATGTCCCAAAAATAAAAAAAAACATTTTTCTTAATTAAAATATTTTAAACTTCAAAAATTAATTATTTCGGAACTTCGGAACTTCAATAATTCATAATAAATATCTCTTTTGTCAGAAAAATTCAAACCTCATGTCTTTTCCATAGAAAATTCCATTATCTACAACTTTGCAGAAGAAAGTTTTTCCAAATTCCAAGCAGAAATTGACCGAAATCCACAAACAGACGATTTTACAGGCTATAATCAAATTTCAGTCAAGAAATGTGGTCCACCGACACACAAAACATGTGTTAATCATTTAATGCAACAAAAATACTCTTCCTCCTTATATACTCATATATCCCATATTCATTATAAAAATATCACCATTATTATATTATTAAAATATAATAATATATTTAAAAGAATTATTTTATCAAAAAAAAATAAAATATTAATTTTCAACAATTGTCACATTAAAAATTTTCTCCATCTATATCCACATAAAATCAATATTTTTCTCATCATATAAATTAATAATTAATTATTCACAAATAACATTCTGAGAATCACAATATCGATAACGAGTGCAGGTTTCGAGGAAAGAGGGCTTTCAATAAGGATTACTCTCACCGGAGCGCAATTAGATGACCAAACCTCTCCTTAGACGAGAACTTTCTAGACATTGCCAATAATGTTATCTAATAATATTATTCGAGATAATATGAATTATTGCTCTAGATAATGGAAAAAATCTTGTGTAGTGACAATTATTGAAACAAATGTAAATATAAAATATCAACGTAGCAATTATTGAATCAATAAAATAAAATATTGAACAGTAATTACTGTAACAATTATTGAGTAGTGCCTTCTTACGTAAGAATCAATAATTGATGCAATATTGTGTTTTAACCACCGAGTATTTCAACAGTATAAACGGTAACAACTACGCCGTTATTTATAAACAACTTATATTTGTCGTTTTCTTCATCCAATCGCTTTCCGTTATGGGGCCCACACAAGGCTGCGCCATCGTATGAATATTCCCCGATAGTAAGAATATTCCACGACCAACCGAATATTCCCCGACAACAATGAATATTTTATAACCACTTGCTTATTTAAAATATTTGCGCATTTTACCCATAACTAACCATATTAATCAAATTAACCCTTACTATTTCAAAATAATAAATAGAGAAAATTTGATTTTATTTATAATAAGTTGGGGTCTTACAACTTCCCCTCCTTATGAAATTTCATCCTCGAAATTGACGTATGTGCCTGGTGTTTCGAAAAGGTGAGGATACCTCGCTTTTATTTCCGTTTCCAACTCCCAGGTTATTTCTTCAATAGCATGGTTTCTCCACAAAACTTTGACTTGTGGTATGACCTTTGTGCGTAGGACATGCTTCTTTCTATCCAAGATCTTGACAGGTACCTCCTCGTACATTAAATCTTCGGTTATCTCGTCCGGTTCTAACTCAATAACGTGGTTCGGGTCTTTCACATATTTACGAAGCACAGATATATGAAAAACATTATGAACACGAGACATACTTGGAGGTAACGCAAGTCTATAGGCTACATTTCCTACTCGGTCAAGAATCTGAAATGGACCAATAAATCGTGGATTGAGCTTTCCTCTCTTCCCGAATCTTATAACTCCTTTCCATGGGGCAACACGCAACAATACATGATCCCCCAATACTAAATTCCACATCCTTTCGATGAAGATCCGCATAACTCTTTTGTTGATCTTGTTCCATTTGTATACGTTGTCGAATCATTTGGATCTTTTCTGTAGTCATACGTACCAACTCTGGTCCCAACAATGTTTCTTCACCAACCTCATCCCAACATACTGGAGAGCGACACTTACGTCCATATAATGCTTGAATGAAGCCACACCTATCTCTTGCACGATAAGCTGTTGTTGTTGTAGGAGAATTCCACCAAAGGTAAATATTTATCCCAACTCCCTTTGAAGTCTAGGACACAGAATAGATCTTCAAGAGTTTGAATAGTCCTCTCTGATTGTTCGTCCGTTTGAGGATGATATGCCGAACTGAATCGTAAATCCGTGCCCATAGCGTTTTGCAAACTAACCCAAAATCGTGAAGTGAATCTTGGGTCACGATCCAAAACTATGAATACTGACATGTCATGCAATCTCACAATCTCAATTACATACATATGAGCAAGACGTTCAAGGGAATAAGTCTCCCGTATCGGCAAGAAATGAGCAGACTTGGTTAATCTATCAATAATAACCCAAATAACATTTATGCCTTGAGAAACCGTGGGAAGACCCATAATGAAATCCATAGTAATGTGTTCCCACTTCCATTTTGGAATCTCAAGTGGTTACAATGGACCCTTAGGCACTTGATGCTCCGCCTTTACACGTTGACAAGTTAAACACCTCGAGATAAACTTCGCAATCTCTCTCTTCATGTTGTTCCACCAAAATGTATGTCGAAGATCATGATACATTTTGGAACTTCCAGGATGGATTGCAAACGTTGTATTATGTGCCTCCATCATGATCTTGTACTTCAAATCAGAGTCGTTAGGAACACAAAGTCTGGAGTGGACTCGAAGTATTCCATCTTCATCGATTCTCGCTTCCGGAATAGCACCTTCTTGTACTTTCTTCTTCATATGCATCAGCTCCGGGTCGGTGGCTTGAGCAACTTTAACTTTTTCTATTAAAGTTGGCTCTATGCGTATACTTGACATCATCGCACTCGTTCCTGCATATGATCTTCTACCCAACGCGTCAGCTACCACGTTAACTTTTCCAGGATGGTATTGAATAGTGTGGTCATAATCTTTTAATAGCTCGAGCCAACGTCGTTGCCGCATGTTGAGTTCCTTTTGGGTGAAGAAATATTTGAGGCTTTTATGGTCTGAATATATCTCCACTTTCTCCCCATATAGATAGTGCCTCCAGATCTTTAGCGCAAAAATGACTGCTGCCAACTCTAGATCATGAGTAGGATAATTCCTCTCATATTCTTTTAGTTATCGCGAGGCATAGGCTATGACTTTCCCACATTGCATGAGAACACATCCTAACCCTTTGCCTGAAGCATCGCTGTAAATAACAAATCCATCCAAACCAGATGGTATTGTCAGAATAGGTGCCGAAATGAGTCTTCTCTTGAGCTCTTGGAAACTCTTCTCGCATTCCTCGCTCCATACGAATTTTGTATCTTTTCGAGTCAGCTGAGTTAACGGATTTGCGATTCGAGTAAATTCTTCCACGAATCTTCGATAATAACTAGCTAAGCCCAAAAAGCTACGTACTTCGGTTACCGACTTCGGTTGCTCCCAACTTTGTATTGCTTCAATCTTCGCCGGATCAACGGATACTCCATGTTTTGACACCACGTGCCCTAGGAATGCTACTTCTTCAAACCAGAACTTGCATTTCTTCAACTTGGCATATAGCTTGTTTTCACGAAGCCTTTGGAGTACCAGCTTCAAATGGTGCTCATGATCTTCACGACTTTTGGAATATATGAGGATGTCATCAATAAAGACAACAACGAACTAATCCAAATATTCCTTGAATACTCGGTTCATCATATCCATGAAATCCGCAGGAGCATTAGTCAATCCGAAAGACATGACTAAGAATTCATAATGCCCATACCGAGTTCTGAAGGCAGTCTTTGGAATATCCTCGGTTATAATCTTCAAACCGATGATATCCGAGCGAAGATCAATTTTGAAAAGAATTATGATCCTCAGAATATTTGGTCAAACAGTCATCAATACGAGGTAGTGGATACCTATTCTTGATAGTGACATGATTTAATTCATTAGAGTCAATACAAAGTCGCATACTCCCTTCTTTCTTCTTTACAAATAAAGCAGAGCACCCCAAGGAGATGTACTAGGATGAATGAAACCGATGTCCAACAACTCACGTAGTTGGACCTTTAACTCTGAAGTTCAATATGAGTCATTCGATATGGGGTTTTAGAAATGGGCTTTGTACCGAGTTCAAGATCAATAAAGAATTCAACTTCACGTTAAGGGGTAGGCAGGAAGTTCTTCAGAAACACGTCGGAAATTTACTAACAACAGAATATTATTCAAATCGGCGTATCTTTATTCAAATCCATAACATGGGCTAAGAAAGCTTGACATCCGTTTTTCAATAAATGAATAGCTTTATGACTAGATATGACAGTGATTGATTTTAATGGTTTGGTTGCTTGAATTCGTACAATAGGTTGGTTAGGAATATGAAAACTAACAACCTTACGAAAACAATCAATTTTGGCATAATAAGTAGTTAACCAATCAATCCCTAAAATCACATCAAAAGCAAGTATCTATAAAGAGATAAGGTCAACAGGTAATGTGATGGTGCCAACTTGGATCAAACAAGATTTATAAACAATGGATGTGATGAAAGTTTCTCCTAACGGAGTCTCCACAGATAAATCAAAGTCTAATTTCTCCGGAGTTAAGTTTAAACGTTGAGCACAAGCAGGAGAGATAAATGAATGGGTAGCACCGGTATCAAGTAAGGTATAAACTTTGCAAGAATTAATGATTAGATTACCCGTGATCACCTCGTTGGGTTCCTTGCATTTTGACCAGTCACAACAAACGCTCTTCCAGAAACCGTTGACTTTGACTTTTCTGGTACAGCCTTTTGAGTCACCATCCCCGCTAGAATTGGTTTTGCTTCCGTACAATCTCGAGCGATATGTCCTTCCTTTCCACAATTATAACATACCTTGAGCTGCTGGCGGGCGGTCAATGATATGTCCCTCTTTTCCACATTTATAGCATACGATCGGTGGTCATTCTCCTCCCTTATAACCAGTTGCTGCTGGTGTTGACGTCTTCACATGGTCATTGTTGAATCTCCTCTTTTTAAAATCTCCTCCCGACTCGCTTCTTTTATTCTCATGGCCATGACTACCACCAGAGTGGTTACCATTTTTGTCCTTCTTTTTCTTTCTCCGCTGGTTACCGTTATTATGTTGACTGCTATCTCCGGTATGATCCTGGTTGTGGTCCCTCGGTTGAACGTACTCGTTATCTCGTTCTAATAATTGAGCCCTGTTGACAACATCTGAATAGAGAGAAAATTTATGAGAAATGAGATATTGATGTATGCCGGGTTTCAAACCTCTCAGAAACAACCGCGTCATACGTTCCTCATTCTCCACCAAATGAGGTGCAAACCTGGATAACTCTGCAAACTTCGCCTTGTATTAGGACACCGTCATCTTGTTTTATTCTAGTCTAATAAACTCCACTTCCTTCATATGACGAATACTTTCAGGAAAGTACTTGTCATTGAACAGTTTCTGAAATGTCTCCCAAGACACGTCTTTGTAGCAAAATTTGGATGGGTACGCTTCACAGACTCCCACCAGTAATCTGCCTCATTACGAAACATAAAGGTGGCGAATGGAACCTTCTGTTCCTCCGTGCATCCCAAGACATCGAATATCTTGGTAATTTGTTTGACCCACGTTTCCGCCTTAATTGGATTCGGCTTTCCCCAGAATTCTGGTGGTCCCAACTCTTTAAACTGCTTGGCCGTGATAAACCGTGCATTGTTATCATTTCCACCGGTATTTTGTGCACGAGTCTCCCTCGTCTGATTTTGCATGAACTGCAAAAAGCTTCTAAACATTCAGTCGTTCATCGTCTGATTAGTGGTGTTGTTTATAGGAGGAACATTGCTGGCCTGTTGCACGTTCTCCTCGTTGGTGGGTAAAGGTGTCTCCACGGTCTCAATTGCTCCACTATTAACAATCTCAGTCGAAATTCTCAAATACTGCCATAAAACAAAGGTTAATTAAAGAAATCAACAAATCACATAATATCCCTATATACTGACCAACCAACAAATAAGCTTAGGTAAGACACACTAGCGAAGGTTTTACTCGTCTCTCCCCTCCTAGTTCTATTCCTTGATCTCCGCCAGAGATCATATCCCTAAGCTCTGATACCAACTGTAAAGCCCCCAAAATAGGTATACATCACCCATTTTGAGTTGTCAAAAACATGGTACAGAAACAACTACAACTTTATTAATACAACATATAAACTGTAAGTTTAAATAAAAATATTGTCATCTAGACAATATCCATACCCAACTAAGTCCTCATTACAATTATTGGTATATTATTTCACAAAAATAGTGAGGACTACTAAAACAAATTCTAGAACCATCATTCCATACCCCGACCAGTACTCGCTATATTCTCGCCTCCTGAGAAGAAAAATGGAACAAAAAGGAAAAGGGTGAGCTCAACTAGCCCAGTAAAGAATATTATGACTAAGATAATATAGAATAAATTATCGTTAGTCTTCAACAGGGAAAAAAATCTGATAAAATATAATAAATAACAGGTTTCAGATCAATATTCGCAGCTGAAATAATAATTCATAGATGAGTTACGTAGAGAATGAAATTAATCTATGAATTTAAAAGTCCATCATCAATATTTTATCCTCGTAACATCAATTAATATTCATCTTGAATCAAATATTCATCTTTGCACTACTGAGCCAAAGATATTCATCAGTTGGTCATGTTCATCTCAACACCTGTACATCTTTGCACTACGGGCCAAAGATATTCATAAAAAAATCAACCATCTTTGCACTATAGGCCAAAGATATTCAGTAATATCATCTTTTAGGACCCGAGGATGACGAAATATATTTTAAAGAAAAGCGAATCCGATTGAAACAAAAGAACAAATATTAAGGATTCGTACTTTAAAAATCCGAGTTCAAAAATACTTCATAAATAACTATAGTGAAGTAAAATTCAAGAATGATCAAAACATGGATACAATCAAAGCTAGTATCCATAATCGATATTTTAGAAATAAAAAGAAAATTCAATTTTTACGTGAATAAGTGTCGTGATTCGTGAATAGTGTCGTATCGTGAATAGTAACCCCGACAATAAAAAGACAAGAATTTTACAAGAAAAATCTTACCAATAATCCGACATAATGATATTAGAAGAAATAATATCATTTAAAAAAATAATATCCCTTACTCGAAAAAAGATCTCAGACTCTCGACTTGAATATTGGATATAGTGTTGAAGGAAACTTGCACCAGATATAGCAACACTCAAAGTATCAAAATACTCACAAGAATACGCTCGATAATATAGAGAGAGAGAGAGAAAAGAAAACTTTAGCGGTGTGATTTTCAATTTAACCTAAGCACCCTATTTATAGGAAAATGCTTAGAACACCAAAGTAGAAAATTTAATAAATTAATAATATATTTTTTCCAAATGTCCCAACGCACCACCACCAATTTGAATTCAACCACTAACATATGTCCCCAAAAAAAAAAACATTTTCTTAATTAAAATATTTTAAACTTCAAAAAATTAATTATTTGAACTTGAACTTCAATAATTCATAATAAATATCTCTTTTGTCAGAAAAATTCAAACCTCATGTCTTTTCCATAGAAAATTCCATTATCTACAACTTTGCGAAGAAAGTTTTTCCAAATTCCAAGCGTAAATTGGTAGAAATCCACAAAATGAGCGATTTTCTGTGCTATAATCAAATTTCAACCAAGAAATGTGGTCCGCAAACACACAAAACATGTGTTAATCATTTAATGCAACAAAAATACTCTTCCTCCTTATATACTCATATATCCCATATTCATTATAAAAATATCACCATTATTATATTATTAAAATATAATAATATATTTAAATGAATTATTTTATCAAAAAAAATAAAATATTAATTTTCAACAATTGTCACATTAAAATTTTCTCCATCTATATCCACATAAAATCAATATTTTCTCATCATATAAATCAATAATTAATTATTTACAAATAACATTACTGAGAATCACAACATCGACAACCAGTGCGGTTCAGGGAAAGAAGGGCTTTCAATAAGGATTTCTCCTTCTTTGGCGCAATTAGACGACCAAACTTCTCCTTAGACAGAACTTTCTAGGCATTACCAATAATATTATCTAATAATATTATTCAGATAATATGAATTATTGCTCCGATAATAGAAAATACTATGTAGTGACAATTATTGAAACAACAAAAATATAAAATATCAACGTAGCAATTATTGAATCAATAAAATAAAATATTGAATAGTAATTACTGTAACAATTATTGAGTAGTGCCTTTTTACGTAAGAATCAATAATTGATGCAATATTGTGTTTTAACCACCGAGTATTTCAACAGTATAAACGGTAACAACTACGCCATTATTTATAAACAACTTATATTTGTCGTTTTCTTCATCTAATAGCTTTCCATTATGGGGCCCACACAAGGTCGCTACTGTCGTCATTTAATATTCTCCGACAAAGAAGAATATTCCACGACCAACCGAATATTCCCCGACAATAATGAATATTTTATAACCACTTGCTTATTTGAAATATTTGCGCATTTTACCCATAACTAACCATATTAATCAAATTAACCCTTACTATTTCAAAATAATAAATAGAGAAAATTTGATTTTATTTATAATAAGTTGGGGTCTTACAGAAGTGCTCAAGGAAACCTTAGTACATAGGAGGCCATGAATATAAGTTATGATAGATATCATATGTCCAGAGAATTATCCTTGGTTGATCCAATAGACCCCAAAGAAAAACGAGAAGATTACTATCATGTTCCTTCCAATGGTGAGTCTTCTCTTGACATATAACTATCTCCACCGTCTGCGATTGAACATTATGTTTTAACCCAACTCCAAGATCATATAGGTAGTGCTCGTAGATATACTCAGCAAGTGGATGTGCACAACTCTTTCTTATGATAACACGAGATTGTATGTCATTAGACATCTTGTATGATAGTGGCAAAACACCCTTCCAAAGTTGGGTTCACCTCACCCTATTGTTGTTCACCAAAATCAATTATTAAGTGACGTATAATATACGACACACACATCTTAGGTCCTCAATACAATTATATATTGTATGTCATGCCGTTTTATAATGTGTTGAGAAACTTTGATAGTCTCGGACCACCACACTATTCCCCTGTTATCCCCGCTTGACCCAGCTACACTTTTATTACCTGAAAGGAATTGTGAAGCAAAAGGGTGAGCACAAATAACCCAGTAAAGAATATCATAAATAAAGATAATTAAATTATCAATAGACTTCGTCAGTAATAAATCAGAGATTTAGAATATATGGTAGATGATAAAAAAATTCAACCATAGTTGCAGCGGAACGAGCAATCCATTAAAAGAGTCATATAGACCATAAAGTCTATTATCTTCTCCATGTTTAAAAGTCCACCAACAATGTTTTATCCCCGTAACATCAATCAACAGTTCCTGTCCACATTCATGTGAATAACTCATAATCATAATTGTGGTTCTAAATTCCTCTTCTCATCCAGGACAAAGATAATTTTTATCACTTGTCTTTACCTGAAACATCAAAGATCATGGTTATACCAAATCACAGTTCTTGTTCATAATCATACTAATAAATTCATCTTTGTACTACGGGCCAAAGATATTCATTAACAGTTCATCTTTGCACTACAGGCCAAAGATATTCAACAACAGTTCATCTTTGCATTACAGGCCAAAGATATTCAACAACATGTCATCTTTGCACTACGGGCCAAAGATATTCATCAATAATTCATCTTTGCACTACAGGTCAAAGATATTAATATTTCTAAGAAATATATAATCATTTCAGAAGTTATATAAACAATAATTATAACCATGTTGATCAATTCACCTTTGCACTTAAGCTAAAGATATTCAATTATAAATTTAATGGTCATGATCACACTAGTCAACAATTCATCTTTGCACTACTGACCAAAGAGAACTCTAGTCACGATCATACCAATAATCTACCCATCTTTATACTCAAGTCAAAAAGAAATATCATCTTTAGGGTTATAACAATGTTATATATGATAATAAAAACAATATAATTAACATATAGATTTAATCTCAAGAGTAAGGTTCATAAATCAATAATTTCATAACACCTTAATCCAAATATTATAAATCACTTAATAATCTAATAATCTAATATTATTAATACTACCACAATATTTTAATCATTTCTTAAATTTATAAACAATTTATTTTAATTGTTTACACTTTACTAATTAATGCATTTAATCATTCTAAAATGCTAAACTCATAAAATTTCATCACCAATAACCAAAACCCTCATCAAAAATCTGCATATACCTTATATAGGATTCCCAAGCCATAAAATCCTATTTTTCAATTTTGTTACTTGACATAACATATTTAATTCATTTACTCATAACTAGTCCATTTTCATGAAAAATACCAAATCAGTACAAACAAATTTTCTTTTCTGGGATTTAGCAGAATATAGTCCCATATTGAACATATATTTTTTTCGGAATTTTTAAAATTCATTTACTATTTTTCATATGGTCAAAATTGCCGAATATTTAAAAATTTATCATAAATTGTATTTTTTTCCAAAAATTCCGAAATTTATATAGTATACTTCTGTTATATATATGTACTCCCAATAAAAATTTCACTAATTTTGGAGTTAACCACAAGGAGTTATAAGAGTTTACTTTTAAAATAGTCTTTTCTCATAAAATTCATAACTCTTAATCTATACATCCAAAAATTACCATTTTTGGACACAATCAAGAAAACTCATCAAATTATCATTTCCAATTTTTCCAGAATTTTTGAGGGTTCGAAAAAATTACGAAACTGAAAAACATAATAACCCTTAAAATCCCTTACCTCGAAAGAGCAGTACTTCTGACTGGAATATCGGATGCAAAGCCGAAGGAAACTTCCACTAAATAGCAACTCTCAAAGTATCTAAATACTCACAAAAATACGCTCAAGAATATAGAGAGAGAAAACTTCAGTTTCTGGTGTGATTTTCAATTCTAACCTAAGCGCCTATTTATAGGAAAATGCTAGAACGCCATAGGAGACTAAATAATAAAATAATATTATTATTATTCAAATTCCTATGCAAGCCACCTTTGAAAAAATAAACTCCAGCCACCACAGTGGGGCCCACCCCAAATTCAGCACATGTATTCAACACCAACAAAAAGTGGGTCCCACCCAATTTTAATAAAAATCATTTTATTTTTTGAAACTTCAATAATTCATAGAAAATAGCCCGTTTATCAGAAAAATATGAATTTTATATCCATTCCACATGAAATCGAATTCTCTACAACTTTGTAGCTTTGAGTTTTTCTAAATTCCAAACAGAAAATATCCGAAATCCATAAACGGACGATTTTCAACACCGTTTCAACGCCTTTTAAAATTCAAAATAAATCATGCGTTAATTTTTAACGGTTCAAAATTTGTGGACATATACTCAACTCATATATGTATAACATATCCAAAAATCACAACGATCCAACGGTCGGATTAAAATTACAACTCACACAATAAAGCTTTAAGAACACCGATTTGAGTTTTTAATACTTCAAATCCGACAAAATACTGATAAAACACCTCAACATTAATTTCTTCATTTATAACCACATAAATAAATCCATCATTTATATCCACATCAAATAAATATTTTCTTATCATATAAATTAATAATTAATTATTCACAAATAATATTACAGAATCACAATTATGACAACTAGGCAGTTCCTAGGAAAGAGGGGGCTTTCCAATAAGGATTTCTCCTTACTGGCGTGCAATTAGGTGACCAAACCTCTCCTTAGACAGAACTTTCTAGACATTGCCAATAATGTTATCTAATAATATTATTCAAATAATATGAATTATTGATCTGATAATGAGAAATACTGTGCAATGACAATTATTGCAACAACAATAATATAAACTATCAACGCAGAAATTATTGAATCAATAAAATAAAATATTGAACAGTAACTACTGTAACAATTATTTAGTAGTGTCTTTTTAAGTAAGAATCAATAATTCAAAAATACTGTGCAATACCGTGTTCTACTGTGCAACCATACGTATTATTGTATTTTAACCACCAGGTATTCCAACGGTGTTAACGGTAACTACTACGCCGTTATTTATAAAAACTCAAACTTGTCATTTTCTTCATCCGACAGTTATTCTGTTATGGGGCCCACAAATGGCTGCGCCGTCGTACGAATATTCCCGACAAAAAAAATATTCCACGACCAAACGAATATTCCCCGACAACAATGAGTATTTTCTAACCACTTGCGTATTTTGTAAACTTTACATATAACACCCTTAACTTTACTTTTTTATCAATTTAACCATTTACTGAATAGTAATTATAAGAAAAATTGAATACTTTTATTTCATAAAATCTGGGGTCTTACAACTTTTCTCTTATGCTACGTTTGGATTGAAGGAATGGAATGGAGAGTGGAATGATTCACTCCATTATAGTTTGAATGAGTTATTCCATACTCTCTATTCCCAAGGAAAACACATTTTTTTCATTCTATGGAAATGAGTCATTCCATTCCCACCTTCAATACTCCAATCCAAACGTAACATTAGTTATTAACAACCACTAAGAATAAGGCATGCCATCATTGGCATATGATGTATGTATATGTGTAATAAATGTAATTACCAACTACCTCTCTTGTCAAATTGTTAATGTCTAATATAAATGATCTTCCGAAAACTTGCTAGTCCTGATAATTTCCTTCTTTTGGAAACATAAATATCTAAAAAAATAGTTCATGACTTGCATTAGATATATAATCATTCGCTATTCCTGAGGACCCCAGGGTAGCATATTCTCTATGCATTGAGAAAACAGAGTCACTACAAAAGCGTTATAGTTCAAGAAACTTAATGATTGGAAAATAATTCCACAATTATGTCTCAACAATTAACAAAAAATAAATCTAAAAGTGAAATAAATTATTTAAAACTTTCATGCCAGATGAATAAGCAGAATGGAAACAGCACAATTATGCAATTGAACCAATAACAACGTTAATCATCTTCAACAATCAAAATCAAAAACTCCAAACTAAATAACACATCCTTCTCCCTCAAACCCAAGCAAGGACTGAAAGTTAAATCAACAAACAGTACATCAAAATCAAAGTTCCCAGTGAAATTACTTATTTAACAGACAACAATAGACCATTAAATTATAAAAAATAACACAAAATATAGAGAGAAAATTAAATTAATATACCTCGTGAACGAAGGTCTCCAATTCAAGTTTAGAGATGTTGGAATGATACCAAACTTGGTAACCTACAATTAATAAATAAATATCATGCTTTCGGAGACATAAATATCTAACAAAAATAGTTCATAAAGTGGCTTGCATTATATATATAATAATTGGGAAATTTTAAAACCCAAGCTATTAAAGAGGACCCCTGGGTAGCATATTCTCTATGCACTAAGAAAACAGAGTCACTACAAAGCATTATTGTAAGACCCCAACTTATTATAAATAAAATTGAATTTCTTCTATTTATTATTTTGAAATAGTAAGGGTTGATTTGATTAAATGTGGTTAATTATGGGTAAAATGCGCAAATATCTTAAATAAGCAAGTGGTTATAAAATATTCATTGTTGTCAGGGAATATTCGTTTGGTCGGAGAATATTCTTACTGTCAGGGAATATTTGTACGACAGCGCAGCCTTGTGTGGGCCCCATAACGGAAAGTGATTGGATGAAAAAAATAACAAGTATAAGTTTTTATAAATAACAGCGTAGTTGTTATCGTTAACACTATTGGAATACCGGGTGGTTAAAACACAGTATTACGCTGTATTGCACCAATTATTGATTCTTACGTAAGAAGGCACTACTCAATAATTGTTACAGTAATTACTTTTCAATATTTTTTTTATTGATTCAATAATTGCTACGTTGATATTTTATATTATTGTTGTTTCAATAATTGTCACTACAAAGTATTTTCCATTATTAGATCAAGAATTCATATTATTTGAATAATATTATTAGATAACATTATTGGCAATATCTAGAAAGTTCTGTGTAAGGAGAGGTTTGGTCACCTAATTGCGCGCCAGTAAGGAGAAATCCTTATTGGAAAGCCCCATCTTTTCTGGGAACGACCTAGTTGTCAGTATTGTGATTCTGTAATATTATTTGTGAATAATTAATTATTGATTTATATGATAAGAAAAATATTTATTTTATGTTGATATAGATGGAGAAAATTTTTAATGTGACAATTGTTGAAAATTGATATTTTATCTTTTCTGATAAAATAATTTATTTAAATATATTATTATATTATAATAATATAATAATGGTGATATTTTACAATGAATGTGTGATATATGAATAAATGAAGAAGAGGAGTATTTTTGTTATAATAAATATTAAATCATGTTAAACATGTTGGTGGGCCCCATTTCTTGACTAAAATTTGATTATAGCCTGCAAAATCGTCCGTATGTGGATTTCTGTCAATTTCTACTTAGAATTTGGAAAAACTTGAACTTACAAAGTTGTAGAGAATTAAATTTCCTATAGAATGGACATAAGATTCAAATTTTTCTGATAAAAGGGCTATTTATTATGAATTATTGAAGTTCCGGAATAATTGATTTTTTGGAGTTTTAAATGATTTATTTGAGAATTTTTTTTGTGGTTTTTGCTGAGGTGTGGCTAATGTTTGGACTAAATTGGTGTGCGTAGGAAGTTTAAGAAAAATATATTATTATTTTATTAAATTTTCTACATTGGTGTTCTAAGCATTTTCCTATAAATAGGGTGCTTAGGTTAGAATTGAAAATCACACCAGAAACTAAAGTTTTCTCTCTCTATATTATCGAGAGTAATCTTGTGAGTATTTTGATACTTTGAGTGTTGCTATCTGATTGCAAGTTCCTTCAAAGACTATATCCGAGATTCCAACCGTAATCTATTATTCTTTCGAGGTAAGGGATGTTATTTTTTTTATAAATGATATTATTTTTTTGAATATCATTATGCTGAAATATTGATATAAATTTTATTGTGGAATTTCTACCTTTTTGTGTCGGGGTTACTATTCACGTATACGGCACTATTCACGAATACGACACTATTCACCGAAAAATAAAATTTTTTCTTCATTGTCCCAAATGTCTATTTTTGTTACTAGCTTTGATTGTATCCATGTTTTGATCATTATTCTTGAATTTTACTCCCCTAAAGTATATTATGGGGTGTTTTTAAACATGGATAAATCGAAGTACGAATCCATAATATTTGTTCTTTTGTCTCATTGGATTCGTTTTCTTTAAAATATTTTTCATCATCCTCAGTCCTAAATGATGATATAACTGAATATCTTTGGCATGTAGTGCAAAGATAAATGATTTTCTGATGAATATCTTTGGCCCGTAGTGCAAAGATGAACAGGTGTTGAGATGAACATGACCAACTGATGAATATCTTTGGCCTGTAGTGCAAAGATGAATATTTGATTCAAGATGTATATTGATTGATGTTACATGGATAAAATATTGATGATGGACTTTTAAATTCATAGATGATAATAGATTTCATTCTCTAATTAATTCTTCTAATGAATTGTTATTTTCGCTGCGAATATTGATCTGAAACCTGTTGTCTATTATATATTCTATTAGATTTTTTCCCGTTGAGGACTAACGATAATTTGTTCTATATTATCTTAGTCATAATGTTCTTTACTGGGCTAGTTGAGCTCACCATTTTCCTTTTTATTCAATTTGTCTTCTTAGGAAGCGAGAATATAGCGGGGAGTAGTCGGGGTGTGGAGTGATGTTCCAAGGCAGTTGTTATAGTAGTCCTCATTATTTTGTAAAATAGTGTATCAATAATTATAATGATGACTTATTTGAGTGTGGATATTGTCTAGAAGACAATCACTACTAGAAAATCAACCTATAGCGACGGTCGACGACCGTCGCTATAGGACAAAAGACCGTCGCCATAGGCCAAAAGACCGTCGCCATAGGCCAAAAGACCGTCGCCATAGAACCCGTCAGTAAAGCCTATAGCGACGGTCTTTTTGCCTATAACGACGGTCACCGACCCTAGCTATAGGTCATGGAAAAATAGTGTATTTGCTCTTTACCAACGGTCGCTGAGAGTTATTGCTACGGTCATGACCGTAGCTATAGATGTCTATAGCGACGCTCAGTGACCATCGCTATAGGCATGTGTTTTATAAAACACTATAGCTACGGTCGATGACTGTAAAACCCTAACTTATTATAAATAAAATTAAATTTTCCTTTATTCATTATTCTAAATTAATAAGGGTTAATTTGATATAATGTTTTGGTTATGGGTGAAATGTGCAAATTTTGTAAAATAAGCAAGTTGTTATAAAATATTCATTTCTGTCGAGGAATATTCGTTTGGTCGTGGAATATTCTTTTTTTTTTTGGAATATCCGTACGACGACGCAGTCAATTGTGGGCCCCATAACAGAATAACTGACGGATGAAAAAAATGACAAAGTATGAGTTTTTATGAATAACGACGTAATTGTTACCGTTAACACTGTTGGGTTACCTGGTGGTTAAAATACAGTAATACGCATGGTTGCACAGTATTGTTGAATTATTGATTCGTACGTAAGAAGGCACTACTCAATAATTGTTACGATGAGTTATTCGATATATTTTATTTTATTGATTCAATAATTGTTGCGTTGATAGTTTATATTATTGTTGTTTTAATAATTGTCACTACACAGTATTTCCCATTATCATATCAATAATTCATATTATTTGAATAATATTATTAGATAGCATTATTGGCAATGTCTAGAAAGTTCTGTTTAAGGAGAGGTTTAGTCACCTAATTGCGCGCCAGTAAGGAGAAATCCTTATTGGAAAGCCTCCTCTTTCCTAGGAACTTCCTGGTTGTCATAAGTGTGATTCTGTAATATTATTTGTGAATAATTAATTATTGATTTATATGATAAGAAAATATTTATTTGATGTGGATATAAATGATAGATTTATTTATTTTATGTGGTTATAAATGAAGGAATTAATGCTGAGGTGTTTTATCAATATTTTGTCGGAAGGAAAGTATTAAAAATCACCCGTTTGTGAATTTCGGATATTTTTTGTTTGGAATTTGGAAAAACTCAAAGCTACAAAGTTGTAGAGAATTCGATTTCAGGCAGAATAGACATAAAATTCGTATTTTTTTGATAAACGGGCTATTTTCTATGAATTATTGAAGTTACAGAAAATAAAATGATTTTTATTAAATTTATGGGTGGGACCCACTTTTTGGTTGGTGTTGAATACACATAGCTATTTTTTCCATGATGGCTGGCATGCTTTGAATCAATTGAGATGTGCATAGAATTTTGGTTTAAAATAATAATATTTTATTATTTTAGTCTCCTATGGCGTTCTAGCATTTTTCTATAAATAGACGCTTAGGTTAGAATTGAAAATCACACCAGAAACAAGTTTTCTTTCTCTCTAGATTCTCGAGCATATTTTTGTAAGTATTTTGATACTTTGAGAGTTGTTGTTTGGTACAAGTTTCCTTCGACTTTCTATCCGATATTCCGATCAGAAGTACCGTTATTTTGAGGTAAGGGATGTTATTTTCTTCTTAAATGATATTATTTTCTTCAATATCATTATGCCGAGATATTGGTGAACTTTTTTAATCAAATTTGAAACTTTTTGTCTCAGAGTTACTATTCACGTATACGACACTATTCACGAATACTGCACTATTCACCGAAAAATAAAATTTTCTTCTTTTTGTCCAAGATGTCTATTATGGTTACTATATTTGATTGTATCCATGTTTTGATCTTTATTTTGAATTATGTTTCACAATTGGTTATTATGAAGTATTATTGATCTTGAATAAACTGCTATTATCTAATCCCTAATATTTGTTCTTCCGTCTCCTTTGGATTCGTTTTCTTTAAAATATTTTTCATCATCCTCGACCCTAAATGATGATATTACTGAATATCTTTGGCTTGTAGTGCAAAGATGAATGATTAAATGATGAATATCTTTGGCCCGTAGTGCAAAGATGAGCAGTGTAGAGATGAACATGACCAACTGGTGGTGAAATAAATGAATATCTTTGGCACCGTAGTGCAAAGATGAATATTTGATTAAAAGATGTATATTGATTGATGTTACAGGATAAAATATTGATGATGGACTCTTAAATCTTAGAAGATAGTAGAATTCATTCTCTACGTGACTCTTCTAATGGATTGTTGTTTCATTGTGTTTGTTGATCTAAAACTTGTTGTCTATTATATTCTATCAGATTTTTCCCTGTTGAAGACTAATGATAATTTGTTGTATATTATCTTAGTCATAATATTCTTTCTTGGGCTAGTTGAGCTCACCCTTTTCCTTTTTGTTCCATTTTTCTTCTCGGGAGGTGAGAACATAGCGAGGATCGAAGTCGGGTATGGAGTGATGGTTCTAGAAAGATGTTTTAGTTGTCCTCACTATTTACGAAAAAATAGTATATGAATAATTGTAATGAGGACTTATTTGGGTGTGGATATTGTCTAGAAGACAATATTTGTATTTAAACTCACAGTATGTGTTGTCGTATTTTGCACGACAATTGTATAATTGAAGTTGTAGTTTACTTTTTATACCATGTATTTGGCGACTCAGAATGGGTGTTGTATACCTATTTTGGGGGCGTCACAATCACCGTCGCTATAGCCTTTTTATATTTTAAAAAAAAATTAATTAATAATGCATATTTATTCAACAAACACAAATACAATATAAAATAAAATTAAAAAAATATTATATACATCATTTAAAATCATTCACATTACAACATTACAATATAAGAAGAGATATTTTACAACATTACAATCATTCACAATACAATCATTCACAATACAATCATTACAACATTACAATCATTACAATACAATATTTTAGTTACATATTCTTGGAGCAGCCTCAATAGTCCATATTCTTGGAGAAGCTTATAGATGGAGCCACCAGAAACATATTCCAAATATATATAAAGTTTATCATCCACCTGTTCAAAAATCACAAGTTTGGAGTAAGACTATAAAATTGTAGTGTCAAACAAAAATAATACTATTAGATGTGCACATTACTGCTTAACCATTACAATAATACAATAAACCATACAAAAATTTACTGTTATTGTGAGTGCATTAGACATACTAATAAGTTTGTTCAAATTTATCAAATAAACATAGAAATCTCAAGTCTCTTAATTATTACATTTTTGAATAATAATTAATAAGAGAGTAGAATCTAGACATTTATAAATGATTTAGAAGTTTGAAAAATGCATTTGGCAAGTAGTAGAATAATGAACCCTTGGTGTACACTGCCTCAAACTCAAGTACCCCAAAAGTACATCTAATTAACCTACACATATGTAATTAATACTTACCCTGCCTTAATAAATAAATCACCAATATTTTCTTCAATTCCATCCATATTAATTTGTACCAATATTACTTCCTCGTCTCCATTTTCCTTTCCCCCTCCTCTCTTCTCTCCTCTCCTCTCTAGATCTGTCCAAAACATTAAATTTCAAAGACTCCTTAGTCTCGGTTTCATCACCACCTGAATTAACCCGTTGTACAACAATAATAACACAGTGTGTGCAAGGTGTTGAAAAAATGGAAAGGTACTGATCTTTTTATAGGATGGATAGATGGATGGAGAATATAATATGGTTGCGTCAACCAACCATTTTGAGAAAAAGGCAAGGCAATCCATACGATTAATACAAAGGTAGTTAGCAGAGACAGAGACAAAGAATTCAAAGATTGCGTCAAATGATTATACCACAAAAGAATTCCTATTTGTGCAGAGACAGAGAGATTGATCGCAGTGGGAAGCAATACAAGTTATCATACACTATATGAAAACCTTAGATATATGGATCTTACCGCTTCATACGTCAATGTGCCAGATCGTGAAACAATTCTTATCCTCCCTAGTTTGTGAATGTAACCAGGCATAATTCCAATTTTGCATTCTCCAGGCTTGATGATACCAGGCGATTCGGACCAATCAACCGGGTTTTTGATTTCTTCGAAAAAGAGCGACCTTCACTCGAACTTGCAGGATGGAATTATATTATCTCGATAAAAGTGACCAAAGATCCATATACAAGTTAATAAGATGACAATCAATTCAATTGGCTCTGTAAGTAGTTCTTTAAGCTATCAAGTAAAACATGTTTAAATTGGTTGAAGAAGGCATTACACATTAATTAGAGTTTAAACCTTAAGAAACTTCCTTATACATATTCTCTTTATGCAACATACTATCACAAAGGCACCCATTTGGAGTTTCTTTCTTTGTTGATCAAATGAGGTGGCCAATTTAATCATGGGTATTCAACGGTGCACCCACAAACGCGCTTTAACTCGGTAAAATATAAAGAGAGTGAGAAAACATGTATATGCATTCATGTGTGTATGCACTTATGGTACCTCTTGAATCGCATAATGGATCGTGACCCTCAAAGAGAATCTAGTGGAAGAATGTTATAGGAGCATAAATTTCCTTCTTTGCTTAGACATCTTTTTCTTGCAATAATCTGCTTATCAAGTTATATATTGCTTAACTCCCAAAAACAACTAACTGTCTGTTATAGATTCTTGATATACATAAATATACACCATTTAGAAAATTGCATACAATGATAAATATAAATAGAGTTTTCCATTATCTGTTTATAGCTTGTTTCCCTCACATTGAGTAATTTACCTCTCAACGGAAAAATACCATAATAATTTCAACCAACAACAGAAAGTCCAACCATCTGTATATAAACTCAATGAGACCTACATGAGACCTACATGAACACACAAAAATGAAATTAAAGTTTGCTTATCCTTCTTATTAGGTAAAATGAGCTAATTATAAGGGAGATGGCTGACTAATATATCTTGGAGCTGATATCCTGACTAAATGTTTAAATTATTTAACAAGCTTTGCAATTCATTAAGCCACCAGTACCATTAAAAACTCTGCTATCTAGTGACCAATTTCTCTCTAATTGTACAATTAAATTTTACCTGAGTAACAACAGAAAGAACATCCCAATGCGAACACTTGCAAAACCATATAGACAGGTAGACCACATTACACACCAAAAATAAAGGGAGAAAAATGACCATGAAAATTATTATATATATTATGATGACAAAACAACAACAATTATAGTAAAGGCATGTCACATAAGGCTAAAGAATTCAAAATGATTTACTAAAAAGAACCAAGATTTGCATTGCTTATATGATGATGAAATTTTATGTCATGTAGGCATAAAATTGTGAAATTAACTGCAAAAAAAAAAAAGCAGACTTACATTATAGTCGCCCAAATAGTCTTGTGACGCCCCCAAAATAGGTATACGCCAAGCCAGAACTATGCTCCGCCCTAGGAATGCTACTTCCTCAAGCCAGAACTTGCATTTCTTCAACTTGGCATACAACTTGTTTTCACGAAGCCTTTGGAGTACCAGCTTCAAATGGTGCTCATGATCTTCACGACTTTTGGAATATATGAGGATGTCATCAATAAAGACAACAACGAACTGATCCAAATATTCCTTGAATACTCGGTTCATCATATCCATGAAAGTCGTAGGAGCATTAGTCAATCCGAATGACATGACTAAGAATTCATAATGCCCATACCGAGTTCTAAAGGCAGTCTTTGGAATATCCTCAGTTCTAATCTTCAGCTGATAATATCCAGAACGAAGATCAATTTTTGAAAAGAATTGTGCTCCTTGCAACTGGTCAAACAGGTCATCAATACGAGGTAGAGGATACCTATTCTTGATGGTGACATGGTTCAATTCCTGGTAGTCAATACAAAGTCGCATACTCCCGTCTTTCTTCTTTACAAATAAAATAGGAGCACCCCAAGGAGATGTACTAGGACGAATGAAACCGATGTCCAACAATTCCTGTAGTTGGACCTTTAACTCCTGAAGTTCAATAGGAGCCATTCGATATGGGGTTTTAGAAATGGGCTTTGTACTAGGTTCAAGATCAATAAAGAATTCAACTTCACGTTCTGGGGGTAGATCGGGAAGTTCTTCAGGAAACACGTCAGGAAATTTACTAACAACAGGAATATTATTCAAATCTGACGTGTCTTTATTCAAATCCATAACATGGGCTAAGAAAGCTTGACATCCGTTTTTCAATAAACGAATAGCTTTATGACTAGATATGACAGTGATTGATTTTAATGGTTTAGTTACTTGAATTCGTAAAATAGGTTGGTTAGGAATATGAAAACTAACAACCTTACGAAAATAATCAATTTTGGCATGATGAGTAGTTAACCAATCAATCCCTAAAATCACATCAAAAGCAAGTATCTTTAAAGAGATAAGGTCAACAGGTAATGTGATGGTGCCAACTTGGATCAAACAAGATTTATAAACAGTGGATGTGATGAAAGTTTCTCCTAACGGAGTCTCCACAGATAAATCAAAGTCTAATTTCTCCGGAGTTAAGTTTAAACGTTGAGCACAAGCAGGCGAGATAAATGAATGGGTAGCATCGGTATCAAGTAAGGTATAAACTTCGCAAGAATTAATGATTAGCTTACCCATGATCACCTCGTTTGGGTTCCTTGCATTTTGACCAGTCACAACAAACGCTCTTCAAGGAATCGTTGACTTTGACTTTTCTGGTATAGCCTTTTGAGTCACCATCCCCGCTGGACTTGGTTTTGCTACCGTACAATCTCGAGCGATATGTCCTTCCTTTCCATAATTATAACATACCTTAAACTGTTGTGGGCAGTTTGGGCTGATATGTCCCTCTTTTCCACATTTATAGCATACGACCGGTGGTCGTTCTCCTCCCTTATAACCAGTTGCTGCTGGTGTTGAAGTCTTCACATAGTCATTATTGAATCTCCTCTTTTTAAAATCTCATCCCGACTCGCTTATTCTATTCTCATGGCCATGACTACCACCAGAGTGGTTACCATTTTTGTCCGTCTTTTTCTTTCTCCGCTGGTTATCGTTATTCTGTTGACTGCTATCTCCGGTATGATCTTGGTTGTGGTCCCTCGGTTGAACGTACTCGTTATCTCGCTCTAATAATTGAGCCCTGTTGACAACATCTGAATAGAGAGAAAATTTATGAGAAATGAGATATTGACGTATGTCGGGTTTCAAACCTCTCAGGAACATCCGCGTCATACGTTCCTCATTCTCCACCAAATGAGGTGCAAACCTGGATAACTCTGCAAACTTCGCCTCATATTGGGACACCGTCATATATTTTGTTCTAGTCTAATAAACTCCACTTCCTTCATATGACGAATACTTTCAGGAAAATAATTGTCATTGAACAGTTTCTGAAACGTCTCCCAAGACATGCTGAGCGCAGATGGATGGGTACACTTCACAGACTCCCACCAGTAATCTGCCTCATTACGGAACATAAAGGTGGCGAATGGAACCTTCTGTTCCTCCGTGTATCCCAAGACATCAAATATCTTGGAAATTTGTTTGACCCACGTTTACGCCTTTAATCGGATCCGCTTTCCCTGCACTCGTGGTGGTCCCAACTCTTTAAACTGCTTGGCCGTGACAAACTGTGCGTTGTTATCATTTCCACCGGTATTTTGTACACGAGTCTCCCTCGTCTGATTTTGCATAAACTGCAAAAAAGCTTCTAAACATCCCGTCGTTCATCATCTGCTCAGTTGTGTTGTTCACAGGAGGAACATTGCCAGCCTGTTGCACGTTCTCCTCATTGGTGAGTAAAGGTGTCTCCACGGTCTCATTTACTCCACTGTTAACATTCTCAGTCGACATTCTCAAATACTGCCATAAAACAAGGGTTAATTAAGAAAATCAACATATCACATAATATCCCTATATACTGACCAACTAACAAATAAGCTTAGGTATGACACACTAGCGAAGGATTTACTTGTCTCTCCCCTCCTAGTTCTATTCCCCGATCTCCGCCAGAGATCATATCTCTAAGCTCTGATACCAACTGTGACGCCCCAAAAATAGGTATACATCATCCATTTTGAGTCGTCAATAACATGGTACAGAAACAACTACAACTTTATTAATACAACATAAAAACTGTGAATTTAAACACAAATATTGTCATCTAGACAATATTCACACCCAAATAAGTCCTCATTACAGTTATTGGTACATTATTTTACAAAAATGGTGAGGACTACTAAAACCACTTTCTAGAACCTTCATTCCATACCCCGACTAGTACTCGCTACATTCTCGCCTCTTGAGAAGAAAAATGGAACAAAAAGGAAAAAGGGTGAGCTCAACTAGCCCAGTAAAGAATATTATGACTAAGATAATATAGAACAAATTATCTTTAGTCTTCAACAGGAAAAAATCTGATAAAATACAATAGACAACAAGTTTCAGATCAATATTCGCAGCGGAAATAATAATTCATAGAAGAGTTACGTAGAGAATGAAATCTACTATAATCTATGAATTTAAAAGTCCATCATCAATATTTTATCCCTGTAACATCAGTTAATATTCATCTTGAATCAAATATTCATCTTTGCTTCATGGGCCAAAGATATTCATCATTGGTCATGTTCATCTCAACTTTCAGACATCTTTGCACCACGTACAAAGATATTCATAAGAAAATCAATCATCTTTGCACTACAAAGCCAAAGATATTCAAAGTAATATCATCATTTAGGACTGAGGATGATGAAAAATATTTTAAAGAAAATGAATCCAGTGAAACAAAAGAACAAATATTAAGGATTCGTACTTTAAACAATCCGAGTTCAAAAATACTTCATAAATAATCATAGTCAAGTAAAATTCAAGAATGATCAAAACATGGATATAATCAAAGCTAGTATCCATAATCGATATTTTAGAAGAAAAAAAAACAAAATTTAATTTTTCTGTGAATAGTGCCGTATACGTGAATAGTAACCCCGACACTAAAAGACAAGAAATTCACAAGAAAAATCTTACCAATAATTCGGCATAATGATATTAGAAGAAATAATATCATTTTTTTAAAAAATAACATCCATTACCTCAAAAAGATAAGACTTCGATTTGGAATATCGGATATAGTCTTTCAAGGAACTTGCAGACCGTATAACAACACTCAAAGTATCAAAATACTCACAAGAATACGCTCGATAATATAGAGAGAGAAAGAGAGAGAAAACTTCAGTTTCTGGTGTGATTTTCAATTCTAACCTAAGCATCCTATGTATAGGAAAATGCTTAGAACACCAAAGCAGAAAATTTAATAAAATAATATTATTTTTTTTTAAATTTCTTACGCCCACTTTTGAGGATCTGAATTCAGCATGTTTAACAACAAGTGGGGCCCACCAACCTTAACAAAAATGTTTTTCTTTAAAAAAAATAATTAAAACTTCAAAAATCAATTATTCTGGAACTTCGGAACTTCAATAATTCATAATAAATAGCCCTTTTTATCAGAAAAATTCAAACCTCATGTCTTTTCCATAGGAAATTCCATTCTCTACAACTTTACAGAAGAAAGTTTTTACAAATTTCAAACAAAAATTGACCGAAATTCATAAACGGGCGATTTTACAAGCTATAATCAAATTTCAGTCAAGAAATGGAGTCCACAAACATGAAAAACATGTTTTAAATATTTATTGCAACAAAAATACTCTTCCTCCTCATTTATTCATATATCCCACATTCATTGTAAAAATATCACCATTATTATATTATTAAAATATAATAATATATTTAAATTAATTATTTATCAGAAAAGATAAAATATTAATTTTTCAACAATTATCACTTTAAAATTTTCTCCATCTATATCCACATAAAATGAATATTTTCCTTATCATATAAATCAATAATTAATTATTCACAAATAATATTACAGAATCACAATACTGGCAACCAGGCTGTTTCCAGGAAAAAGGGGGCTTTCCAATAAGGATTTCTCTTTATTGGCGCGCAATTAGGTGACCAAACCTCTCTTTAGACAGAACTTTCTAGATATTGCCAATAATGCTATCTAATAATATTATTCAAATAATATGAATTATTGATTCGATAAAGGAAAATACTGTGTAATGACAATTATTGAAATAACAATAATATAAAATATCAATATAGCAATTATTGAATCAATAAAATAAAATATTGAACAATAATTACTGTAATAATTATTGAGTAGTACCTTCTTACGTAAGAATCAATAATTGGTGCAATACCGTGTGCTACTGTGTTTTAACCACCGAGTATTTCAATAGTATTAACGGTAACAACTACGCCGTTATTTATAAACAACTTATACTTGTCGTTTTCTTCATCCAATCGCTTTCCGTTATGGGGCCCATTAAATTCGCTACTGTCAGTAAATCATTTAATATTCTTGACGAAAGAAGAATATTCCACGACCAAACAAGTATTCCCCGACAACAATGAATATTTTATAACCACTTGCTTATTTGAAATATTATCGCATTTTACCCATAACTAACCATATTAATCAAATCAACCCTTACTATTTCAAAATAATAAATAGAGTAAATTCAATTTCATTAATAATAAGTTGGGGTCTTACAAGTCTTGTATATTGCCATCCTTTACTTCTAATACTCTGTTAACTATTTGCTTTATGAAGTACAGGTCATGAGAAACAGTAATGACAGTGCCTTTATACTCAGATATTGCCTCCTAATATAATAGAAAAGTGACAAAATCAGGAAGGGCTAACAAATTATTATTATGCTATATTTGATATAGCAGAATATATCGCACAAAAGCAAAGGGCACAAAATAAAACAGTAAGATTTAACAGGATGACACATTTAAAAACAGTAAGATTTAACAATATTTTGAAAATATTAAACCCAAATTATAAATAAAGTGGAAGAATCAACGACACAAAATTTTCTTTGAAATTCAAAGATCTAAAAATTAATGTCAATCTATCAAATGTCTGCTATCTATCCCAAGGAAAGTGAATAGAACGAAGGGTAAGATGAATGCAAAAGCAACGAATTGTTTCATTCGTGAGTTCCATGTTTTGTTCAGGTAAATGGAACATAAGGATTTCATCCATGAATAAATGAGCTAAAGTTTTGATAATGCTCTAGAGCAGATCAAATCAGGATTTTGATGTAGAGACCATTCATAATTAATTGAATCTAGAAACAAATAAATGTAGCAACTATTTACTGCTTGAGGCCTACTACAACAATAATTTTTTGAACGATAATATTTTTGCAAAGATTTGCCCAGGCCCCCGCTACCTAGCTACATTCATTCTTGAGAATCCTTTGTTTGTTTCTCATCATGTAAATAAACTTGGAGGAGATATGTGTAAGACCCCAACTTTTATGAATAAAGAATAATTTTCTCGAATTATATTTTTTGAATATTATGGTGTGGATTTGATATAATGTTATAGTTGTGGGTAATATTTAAAAATTTTGCAAAGTAAGCAAGTGGTTATATAATATTCGATTGGTCGGGGAATATTCATTTTAACAGGGAATATTAAATGCGACAAAGACAATCATTAGTGGACCCCCCCAATGAAGTATTATCATAGTTAGAAAATTACATAATTACTTTTTTATAAAAATAACGGCGAAAGTGTTACCATTAAAACTGTTGAACTACCCGGTAGTAAAGAAATGCGATGTCTGGCGTGGTTACATAGTAAGACTGCGGTATTGGTTATTGATGCTTACGTGAGAAGTCACTCAGTTATACTCAATTATTGCTACAATAATTGTTGCATCATATCTCTCATATTATTGATTCAATTATTGTCACAGTATCATCTGCATAATATGTTATATTATTAAATCAATAATTGAGACGATAAAGTTATTTATATTATTAAATTGCAATATTTACAATGTCTAGAAGTTCTGTCAAAGAGAGGTTTGGTCATCTAATTGCGCGCCAATAAGGAGAAATCTTTATCGAAAAGCCCCTCTTCACAGGAGCGACACGGTTGTTAAATATTGTGAGTTATAATATTAATGATGAATAAGTTCGTGTTGATTAAAGATAAAATTGATAGTTCCATTGTGTTGGAATTATTAGTGTTAGTGGAAATTGACATTTATTCCGATATTAATTGGTGTATGGAAATTTTACTGACTAGTTGGGTAATTAATCGGATAAATGAGCAATTAATTGTTATTAATTCACATGATTATAACTATTTGTTCATATATGTGTACTATTGATTCATATTCTTGTACTATTAGGGGAGTTGGTACAAGATTGATAATACTTGCATGACTAAGTTAAAACTGGAGGTATAGATGGAGGTACTATACTGTAATTTGTATTTTCACATGATTATAACTATTGATTCACATGATTGAACTATTGATTCACATTATTTACTATTAGGGGAGGTGATGCAAGTTTGATAATACTTGCAGGACTAAATTAAAAATGAAGAAAAAGAGGAAGGTATTATACTGTAATATTTTGAGCCCCAAAACGTGCAATTATCGAAACTATATTTTTCTATAAATAGAAGCTCATTCTTCCTTCATTTCTCACGAATTCACTAAAGCTTTAGAGCAATTATTATAGAGAGAAAGAAGAAGAGAAGTATGCTACCTCACTATTCCAATATCTAGTTTCTTCTAAGGTAAGGGGTATTATTCTTTCATATTCATGAAGAGAGTTATTTTCCTTCAATACTCGTAAGAGTTGTTATTCCATTCTTTATTATTATGTTGGAATAACCTGTCTATGCAAAGTACCGCATACATGGTAAAATTCTTACATTATTCCATTCTTTATTATTACATTGGAATAACACATGCATCTTGATCTATCGCATTACAGTGAAATTCTGTTGTTATTTTATTCTTTATTATTACATTTGCAACATCGTATGCATGCGGATTACACATGACCTAGTTCCATTCTTTATTATTACATTTGGAATATCCGTCATGCGTGCGGATTACGATGACTGATTCGGTTCCATTCTTTATTATTCTGTTGGTGTAAGACCCCAACTTTTATGAATAAAGAATAATTTTCTTGAAATATATTTTTGAATATTATGGTGTGGATTTGATATGATGTTATAGTTGTGGGTAATATTTACAAATTTTACAAAGTAAGCAAGTGGTTATATAATATTCGATTGGTCGGGGAATATTCGTTTTAACAGAAAATATTTGTACGACGACACAATCATTGGTGGACCCCACAACGGAAGTATTGTCGTAATTAAAAAATGACATAATTATCTATTTATAAAAATAACGGCGGAAGTTTTATCGTTAAACTGTTGAACTACCCAGTAGTAAAAGTACAGTAATACGCGTGGTTGCATAGTAGCACACAGTATTGATTATTGATGCTTACATGTGAAGTCACTCAGTTATACTCAATTATTGCTACAGTAATTGTTGTATCATATCTCTCATATTATTGATTCGATTCTTATCACAATATCATCTACATTATATGATATATTATTAAATCAATAATTGAGACGACAAAGTTATTCATATTATTAAATTGTAATATTTATAATATCTAGAAGTTCTATCAAGGAGAGATTTAGTCATCTAATTGCGCGCCAATAAGGAAAAATCCTTATCAGAAAGCCCCATCTTTCCTGGGAACGACCTGGTTGTTAAATATTGTGAGTTATAATATTAATGATGAATAAGTTCGTGTTGATTAAAGATTAATTTGATAGTTCCATTGTGTTGGGATTATTAGTGTTAGTGGAAATCGACATCTATTCCGATAATAATTGATGTCTGGAGTTTATATTGACCAATCGAGTAATTAATCGGATATATGAACAATTAATAATTATTAATTCACATGCTTATAACTATGTATTCACATGTGTGTACTATTGATTCACATGATTTACTATTAGGGGAGTTGGTGCAAGATTGATAATACTTGCATGACTAAGTTAAAAATGGAGGTATAGATGGAGGTACTATACTGTAATTCATATTTTCACATGATTATAACTATTGATTCACATGATTGAACTATTGATTCACATTATTTACTATTAGGGGAGGTGGTGCAAGTTTGATAATACTTGCAGGACTAAATTAAAAATAAAAAAAAAAGTTGGAGGTATTGTACTGTAATATTTCGAGCCCCAAAACGTACAATTATCAAAACTATATTTTCCTATAAATAGAATCTCATTCTTCCTTCATTTCTCACCAATTCACTAAAGCTATAGAGCAATTATTATAGAGAGAAATTATAGAGAGAAAGAAGAAGAGAAGTCTGCTACCTCTCTACTCTAGTATCCAGTTTTTTTCTAAGGTAAGGGGTATTATTTCTTTTGTATTCATGAAGAGAGCTTCTGTTATTCCATTCTTTATTATTATGTTGGAATAACCTATCTATGCTAATCTGCATACATGGTGAAATTCTTACATTATTCCATTCTTTATTATTACATGTTGGAATATCACATGCATGCGGATTACGCTAGACACAGTTCTATTTTTTATTATTCTATTGGAATAACACATGCATGCGATATATTGCATGCATAGTGAATTCTTTGTTATTCCATTCTTTATTATTTTGTTGGAATATCACATGCATGCGAATTACGCTTAGACACGGTTTCTATTCTTTATTATTACATTGGAATAACACATGCATGCAATGGTCTATTGCATGCATAGTGAATTCTTACATTATTCCATTCTTTATTATTACATTGGAATATCCTATACGTGCGGATTACGCATGACACAGTTCCATTATTTATTATTACATTGGAATAACACATACATATGGATTATCACATGCATGGTGAATGATCCTTCGTATTCATTCCTTATTAAATTGTGGAAATGATGCATCTGACGTGGATTACCGCATGGCGGGTGAAAATCCATTTGCAGTTTCATATATTCTATGATACTCATTTGGTTAAAGTTTTGGCTTCTATACTCCATGAAATTACTAGAATATCCTGGATATTTACGCTTCATGCGGTATCTTTTCATGGAAATATTTTCTGAGCATTCTTGAATTTTACTCCATAAAGCAGTATCATGTTGACAATTTGGACGTAATTGATTTCAAGATAAATTAACTTATAAATCTTTAAAATTTATTCTTGAACTTGTTTTATTGAATTATTATGTCATTGTCATCATCCTCATGCTTATATTGTGATGAAAGTCATCTTTAGCTTACGTGCATAGATGGACTTGGTATGATTATGACCAGGGATTATTCGGTATAATCATGACCTGTAATGTTATAAATGATGTGGTAAAAGTCCTCAGTAGCCTGTAGTGCATTGATGGATAGTTTTTGGTATGATTATGACCAGGGATTATTTGATATAGTCATGACCATTGATGATTTAATGAATATCCTTGGCCCATAGTGCAGAGATGACTCGATGATGTGGTTTATTTATTAAGCTAAGTCTCAGCAATAAAATTGATGAAAACCCTTTTTAAATCATAAAAGATAGTAGATTTTATTCTCTACTTGACTCTTTTAATGGATTGTTTGTCCATTGCATGATTAAACTTGATGTCTATTGTATTTTATCGGTTTAACATTTTGAAGACTAATGATAATTTATTACGCATTATCTTAGTCATAATATTTCTTATTGGGCTAGTTGAGCTCACCCTTTCTTTCTTTGTTCTCTTTAGGAAATGAGAGCGTGGCGGGACTAGTCGAAGAATGGAGTAGCGGTCAGGATGATAGCATTAGTAGTCCTCACTATTACATTAAATAGTGTGACAATAAATGTAATGAGGACTCCATTGAGTGTGGATATTGTCTAGATGACAATATTCTTATTAAAACTCTTAGATTATGTTTTGTCGTATTTTACATGATTGTTGTATAATTAAGTTGTATTTGAATTTTGTACCATGTATTTGGCGACTCAAGATGGGTGATGTATACCTATTTTGGGGGCGTCATAGTTGGAATATCCTGTCTGTGCGGTCTATCGCATGCCTGGTGAATTCTTCTGTTATTCCATTCTTTATTATTCTGTTGGAATAACCTGTCTATTTAGATTACCGCGTGCATGGTGAATGATGTGGAAATGATCTGTCTACGTGGATAACCGCATGGCGGGCGAAAATCCATTTGCAGTTTCATATATTCTATTATACTCAGTAGGTTAAAGTTTTGGCTTCTATACTCCATGAAATTAGTAGAATATCCTGGATATTTGTGCTTCATCTAGTATCTTTTCATGGAATATTCTTACGAGCATTCTTGAATTTTACTCCTCAAAAAAAGTATCATGTTGACAATTTGGGCGTTATTGATTTACGGATAAACTAAAATTTTAAATCTTTAAAATTTATCCTTGAACTTGTTTTATTGAATTATTATATCATTGTGATCATCCTCGTGCTTATATTGTGATGAAAGTCATCTTTGGCTTACGTGCATAGATGGACTTGGTATGATTATGACCAGGGATTATTCGGTATAGTCATGACCATTGATGATTTAATGAATATCCTTGGCCCGTAGTCTTGAGGATGACTCGATGATGTGGTTTATTTATTGTGTTGAGTCTCGTGATAAAAATTGATGAAAACATTTTAAATCATAGAAAATAGTAAATATCATGCTCTACTTGACTCTTCTAATGGATTGCTTATTAATTTGAGTTAAACTTGATGTCTATTGTATTTTATCGGTTTAACATTGTTGAAGACTAATGATAATTTATTACGCATTATCTTAGTCATAATATTTCTTCTTGGGCTAGTTGAGCTCACCTTTTTCTTTCATTGTTCTCTTGAGGAAATAAGAAGCGTGGCGGGACTAGTCGGGGAGCGGAGTGATGGTAGAGATGGTGTATTAGTAGTCCTCACTATTACGTAAAATAGTGTGATAATAAATGTAATGAGGACTCTATTTGAGAGTGGATATTGTCTAGAAGGCAACATTCCTGTTTAAACTCTCAGTTATGTTTTGTCGTATATTACACGACGGTTGTATAATTAAGTTTGTATTTGTATTCTGTACCATGTATTTGGCGACTCAAGATGGGTGATGTATACCTATTTTGGGGGCGTCACAATATGAACACTAAACACAAAGCATGACGAGTATGATGATTGATAAATTAGCACAAGTTTTAGCTGAGATCAACATCAACTTGTTGGGGATTCGCCCTCTCGGTTTGTTTAACAACAAGTTCAACGCCTTGGTGCCTTTATCACCAAAGCACCAAATGCAAATAGCTTACAGATTCGGTTAGAGAAAAAGTATGGGCATTCCAATTATATAGAATTGGTGAGGCTAAATCATACAATCTTCTCATTCACTAGCCTAAGTGATGTTACTATTTTGGGCTCAAAGACATTTGTATGCATATTTTCTGTGAAATAGCACAACCAAAAACACATCAATTATCTAATAGATTTGACGAGTGTACAAAAGAATTATATATGTTGCCATCCACCGTAAATGACAACATAATCACATCAAGATACCAAGGCTTAACAACATAGAGTGGCTTATAGGCCATAAGCGAAAACCTTATTTCAAAGATCTTATATTAAAGCCAATCAATCCGTTTTGGTGATCAAGAAATTTAAAGTAAATTCTTACAATATGAAATGAGAGATCCCCATCGACTAATTCCGCCTCACATCGGATGCAGATCTAAACCATCCGTCATCAAAATTAAGGCTTGACTCTGTATGAGAGATTTAGGTTGATTAAAGCTCCTAAAATCCTCACCATGGTGATTTCGTGATCCGTCTCACATCGATGCGGTTCTATAATGCGATTAGGGCTTGACTTCGGTATGAGAGATTTAGGCTCTTGTATAACATATTAAGGGTGGATATGAGCTATTTAGGGAGTTAGATATGGTGGTAGGTGCGAGATTTACGAGTAGGTGGGAGAGTTTTTGGAGTGTGATAATAATGGAGGAAGATTTTGGCAGATAATTTCATTTAGGAGGGAGAAGTTCATTACTCAACGCCGAAAGGGCTCGGTATAGTCTATTTTTTCCTCTATTACTTGTAGGTAAAGGAGGTATTTGTTGGAATAGAGACATTTTCTCTCTCTATATCGACGGCCATCTCATGAGCGTCGGTATATTATCCTATAGCTACGGTTCTGCCCCGACCGTCGCTATAGGTCAATTTTCTAATAGTGAATATTTGTATTTAAACTCACAGTTTATGTGTTGTCGTATTTTGCATGACAATTGCATTAATAAAGTTGTAGTTGTTTCTGTACCATGTGTTTGGCGACTCAGAATGGGTGATGTATACCTATTTTGGGGGCGTCACAGTTGGTATCAGAGCTTAGAAATATGGTCTCTGGCGGAGATCGGGGAATAGAACTAGGTGGGGAGAGACGAGTAAATCCTTCGCTAGTATGTCCTACCTAAGCTTATTTGTTGGTTGGTTAGAGTATAGGGTTATTATGTTGCATATCAATTTCTTTAATTAACCCTTGTTTTATGGCAGTATTTGAGAATGGCAACTAAGAATGTTAACAGTGGAGTAAATGAGATAGTGGAGACACCTTTACTCACTAATCAGGAGAACGTGCAACAGGACGACAACGTTCCTCCTGTAAACAACACCACTGATCAGAAGATGAACGACGGGGATGTTTAGAAGCTTTTTACAGTTCATGTAAAATTAGACGAGGGAGACTCGTGTACAAAATACAGGTGGAAATAATAGCAATGCACGGTTTGTCACAGCCAAGCAGTTCAAAGAGTTGGGACCACCAGAATTCTGGAGAAAGTCGGACCCGATTAAGGCAGAAACATGGGTCAAGCAAATTACCAAGATATTCGATGTCTTGGGATGCACAGAGGAACATAAGGTTCCATTCGCCACCTTTATGTTAAAGTAATGAAAGGCGAGTCTTGGTGAGAATCTGTGAAGCGTACCCATCCAGCCGCACTCAGCATGTCTTGGGAGACATTTCAGAAACTGTTCAATGACAAGTACTTTCCTAAAAGTATTCGTCATATAAAGGAGGTAGAATTTATTAGACTAGAGCATAACAACATGACGGTGTCCCAGTACGAGGCATGTCCAGGTTTGCACCTCATTTGGTGGAGAATGAGGAACGTATGACGCGTATGTTTCAGAGATGTTTGAAACCCGACATACGTCAATATCATATTTCTCATAAATTTTCTCTATATTCAGATGTTGTCAACATGGCTCAATTATTAGAGCGAGATAACGAGTACATTCAACCGAGGGACCACAACCAGGCTCATACCGGTGGCAATGATCATGAGACAATGATAACCGGTGGGGAAAGAAAAAAATCTGAACAAAAGCGGTAACCACTCTGCTGGGTAATCGTGGCCGTGATAATAAAAAAGAAGCGAGTCGGGGAGATTTTAAAAAGAAGGTACAACAATGACAATATGAAGACATCGGCACCAAAGATCAACTATTTCTAAGGGAGGAGAAGCGACCACCCGGTCATATGTTATAAATGCGTGAAAGAGGGACATATCAGCCCAAACTGCCCACAACAGTTCAAGGTATGTTATAATTGTGGAAAGAAAGGACATATCGCTAGAGATTGTACTGTAGAGAAACCAAGTCCAGCGGGGATGGTGACTCAAAAGGCTGTCCCAGAAAAGTCAAAGTCAACGGTTCCTGGAAGAGCGTTTGTCATGACTGGTCAAAATGCGAAGAACCCAAACGAGGTGATCACGGGTAAGCTAATCATAAATTCTTGCAAAGTTTATACCTTACTAGATACCGGTTCTACCCATTCAGTTATCTCTCCTGTTTGTGCTCAACGTTTAAACTTGACTCCAGAGAAATTGGACTTTGACTTATCTGTGGAGACTCCGTTAGGAGAAACTTTCATTATATCCACTGTTTATAAATCTTGTTTGATCCAAGTTGGCACTATCACATTACCTATTGACCTTATCTCTTTAAAGATACTTGCATTTGACGTAATTTTAGGGTTTGATTGGTTAACTACTCATCATGTCAAAATTGATTTTTTTTCGTAAGGTTGTTAGTTTTCATATTCCTAACCAACCTGTTATTCGAATTCAAGCAACTAAACCACTAAAATCAATCACAGTCATATCAAGCCATAAAGCTATTCGTTTATTAAAAAACGGATGTCAAGC
Source organism: Panax ginseng (assembly GCA_020205605.1). Classification (NCBI taxonomy): domain Eukaryota; kingdom Viridiplantae; phylum Streptophyta; class Magnoliopsida; order Apiales; family Araliaceae; genus Panax; species Panax ginseng. The sequence goes on from CM035144.1 coordinate 15,361,730, forward strand.
TTTCTTAGCCCATGTTATGGATTTGAATAAAGACACGTCAGATTTGAATAATATTCTTGTTGTTAGTAAATTTCCTGACTTCAAATGGAGTTGGGATAAGTATTTACCATTGGTGGAATTCTCTTACAACAACAGTTATCAGGCAAGTATAGGTGTGGCTCCATTCGAAGCATTATATGGACGAAAGTGTCGCTCTCCAGTATGTTGGGATGAGGTGGGTGAAGCACCATTTTTGGGACCAGAGTTGGTACGTATTACTACAGAAAAGATATAAATGATTCGACAATGTATACAAACGGCAAAAGATCGACAAAAGAGTTATGCGGATCTTCATCGAAAGGACGTGGAATTTAGTATTGGGGATCATGTATTGTTGCATGTTGCTCCATGGAAGGGAGTTACAAGATTTGGAAAAAGAGGAAAGCTCAATCCACGATTTATTGTTCCATTTCAGATTCTTGATCGAGTAGGAAATGTGGCCTATAGACTCGCGTTACCTCCAAGTATGTCTCGTGTTCATAATGGTTTTCACATATATGTGCTTCGTAAATATGTGACAGTCACGAACCAAGTTATTAAGTTAGAACCAGAAGAAATAGCCGAAGATTTAACGTATGAGGAGGTACCTGTCAAGATCTTGGATAGGAAGGAGCATGTTCTACGCACAAAGGTCATACCACAAGTCAAAGTTTTGTGGAGGAACCGTGTTATTAAGGAAATGACCTGGGAGTTAGAAATGGAAATAAAACCAAGGTATCCTCACCTTTTCGAAACACCAGGTACGTGCGTCAATTTCAAGGACGAAATTTCATAAGGAGGGGAGGTTGTAAGACCCCAACTTATTATAAATAAAATTGAATTTCCTCTATTTATTATTTTGAAATAGTAAGGGTTGATTTGATTAAATGTGGTTAGTTATGGGTAAAATGCGCAAATATCTTAAATAAGCAAGTGGTTATAAAATATTCATTGTTGTCGGGGAATATTCGTTTGGTGGGGAATATTCTTCCGTCGGGGAATATTAAATGCTGACGGTAGCGACCTTGTATGGGCCCCATAACGAAAGCGATTGGATGAAGAAAGCAGCAAGTATAAGTTTTATAAATAAGCTGCGTAGTTATTACAGATTAACCTTTGTTGGAATACCGTGTGGTTAAAACACGATTATTACAGCGGTATTGCACCAATTATTGATTCTTACGTGAAGGCACTACTCGATAATTGTTACGGTAATTCTTATTCAATATTTTATTTTATTGATTCAATAATTGCTACGTTTATATTTTATATTATTATTGTTTCAATAATTGTCACTACTGCGATATTTTCCATTATCGGATCAATAATTCATATTATTTGAATAATATTATTAGATAGCATTATTGGCAATGTCTAGAAAGTTACATCTAAGGAGAGGTTTAGTCACCTAATTACTTGGCCAAGTAAGGAGAAATCCTTATTGGAAAGCCCCTCTTTCACAGGAAGCGGCACGGTTGTCGATGATTGTGATTCTATAATATTATTTATGAATAATTAATTATATTTATATGATAAGGAAAATATTTATTTTATGTGGATATAGATGGAGAAAATTTTTAATGTGACAATTGTTGAAAATTGATATTTTATCTTTTCTGATAAAATAATTTATTTAAATATATTATTATATTATTATAATATAATAATGGTGATATTTTACAATGAATGCTGATATATGAATAAATGAAGAAGAAGAGTATTTTTGTTATAATAAATATTAAAAACATGTTAAACATGTTGGTGGGCCCCATTTCTTGACTAAAATTTGATTATAGCCTGCAAAATCGTCCGTATGTGGATTTGGTCAATTTCTGCTTGGAATCTGGAAAAACTTAAACTTACAAAGTTGTAGAGAATTAAATTTCCTATAAATTGGACATAAGATTTGAATTTTTCTGATAAAAGGGCTATTTATTATGAATTATTGAAGTTCTAAAATAATTAATTTTTTGAAGTTTTAAATGATTTATTTGAGAAAAACGTTTTTGTGGTTTTTGTTGAGGTGTGGCTGATGTTTGGACTAAATTGGTGTGCGTAGGAAGTTTAAGAAAAATATATTATTATTTTATTAAATTCTCTACTTTGATGTTCTAAGCATTTTTCTATAAATAGGGGGCTTAAGTTAGAATTGAAAATCACACCAGAAACTAAAGTTTTCTCTCTCTATATTATCGAGCGTATTCTTGTGAGTATTTTGATACCTTGAGTGTTGCTATACGGTGCAAGTTCCTTCAGTACTATATCCAGTATTCCAGCCAGAAGTACTATTCTTTCGAGGTAAGGAATGTTATTTTTTTTATAAATGATATTATTTTTTTTCTAATATCATTATGCTGAAATATTGATATAAATTTTATTGTGAAATTTCTACCTTTTTGTGTCGGGGTTACTATTCACGTATACGACACTATTCACATATACGGCACTATTCACGAATATGGCACTATTCACCGAAAAATGAATTTTTTTCTTCATTGTCCTAGATGTCTATTTTTGTTACTAGTTTTGATTGTATCCATGTTTTGATCATTATTCTTGAATTTTACTCCACTATGGTATATTATGGGGTGTTTTTAAACATGGATAAACTGAAGTACGAATCTTTAATATTTGTTCTTTTGTCTCACTAGATTTGTGACGCTCCCAAAATAGGTATACAACACCCATTCTGAGTCGCCAAATACATGGTACAGAAAGCAAACTACAACTTCAATAATACAATTGTCGTGCAAAATACGACAACACATCTTTGTGAGTTTAAATACAAATATTGTCTTACAGACAATATCCACACCCAAATAAGTCCTCATTACAATTATTCATACACTATTTTTTTGAGAAATAGTGAGGGACAAATAAAACATCTTTCTAGAACCATCACTCCATACCCCGAGGCTCGATCCTGCTATGTTCTCACCTCACGAGAAGAAAAATGGAAAAAAAAGGAAAAGGGTGAGCTCAACTAGCCCGATAAAGAATATTATGACTAAGATAATATACAACAAATTATCATTAGTCTTGACGAGAAAAAATCGATAGAATAGAATAAACAACAAGTTTTAGATCAACAAATACAGCGGAAATAGCAATCCATTAGAAGAGTCACGTAGAGAATGAATTCTACTATCTTCTAAGATTTAAGAGACCATCATCAATACTTTATCCCTATAACATCAATCAATATACATCTTTTAATCAAATATTCATCTTTGCACTACAGACCAAAGATATTCATTTATTTCACCAGTTGGTCATGTTTATCTCAACACCTGTTCATCTTTGCACTACGGGCCAAAGATATTCATCATTTAATCATTCATCTTTGCACTACAGGCCAAAGATATTCAGTAATATCATCATTTAGGACTGAGGATGATGAAAAATATTTTAAAGAAAGCGAATCGGTGAGACAAAAAGAACAAATATTAGGGATTAAGTATAGCAGTTTATCAAGATCAATAATACTTCATAATAACCAATTGTGAAACAGAATTCAAAATAAAGATCAAAACATGGATACAATCAAAGATAGTAACCATAATAGACAACTTGGACAAAAAGAAGAAAATTTTATTTTTTGGTGAATAGTGTCGTATTCGTGAATAGTATCGTATACGTGAATAGTAACTCTAACACAAAAAGTTCCAAATTTGATTAAAACCGTTCACCAATATTTCGGCATAATGATATTGAAGAAAATAATATCATTTAAGAAGAAAATAACATCCCTTACCTCAAAAAACGTACTTACGATGGAATATCGGATAGAAAGCCGAAGGAAACTTGTACCGAACAACTCTCAAAGTATCAAAATACTCACAAAAATACACTCGAGAATCTAGAGAGAAAGAAAACTTGTTTCTGGTATGATTTTCAATTCTAACCTAAGCATCTATTTATAGGAAAATGCTAGAACGCCATAGGAGACTAAAATAATAAAATATTATTATTTTAAACCAAAATTCTACGTACACCTCAATTGATTCAAAGCATGCCAAACCATCATGGAAAAAAATAGCGACCCATGTGTATTCAACACCAACCAAAAGTGGGTCCCACCCATAAATTTAATAAAATTATTTTATTTCCAAAATTTTAATAATTCATAGAAAATAGCCCATTTATCAGAAAAATACGAATTTTATGTCCATTCTGCCTGAAATTGAATTCTCTACAACTTTGTAGCTTTGAGTTTTTCCAAATTCCAAACAAAAAATATCCAAAATCCACAAACGGGTGATTTTTAATACTTCCTTCCAGACAAAATCTTGATAAAACACCAAACATTAATTCCTTCATTTATAACCACATAAAATAAATAAATCCATCATTTATATCCACATCAAATAAATATTTCCTTATCATATAAATCAATAATTAATTATTCACAAATAATATTCGAGAATCACAATTATGACATGACCAGGCGGTTCCCGTGAAAGGAAGGGGCTTTCAATAAAGGTTTCTCCTTACTGGCGCGCAATTAGGTGACCAAACCTCTCCTTAGACAAAACTTTCTAGACATTGCCAATAATGCTATTTAATAATATTATTCAAATAATATGAATTATTGATATGATAATGAGAAATACTGTGCAGTGATAATTATTAAAACAACAATAATATAAACTATCAACGCAGCAATTATTGAATCAATAAAATAAAATATTGAGCGAATAACTCTTTGTATCAATTATTGAGTAGTGCCTTCTTACGTGCGAATCAATAATTCAACAATAATGTGCAACAACTGCAGTATTCTTTTGTGACCACGCGTACTTGTGAGGTAACCACGGTATTAGCGGTAACTTGGTAAATTACGTTGTTATTTATAAAAACTCATACTTTGTCGTTTTTTTCATCCAAGCGGTTATTAGTTATGGGGCCCATAATTGGCTGCTTGTCGTAAAAATGCGGATATTCCCGAAAAAAAGAATATTTCACGACCGAAACGAATATTCCTCGCGAAATGAATATTTTATAACCACTTGCTTATTTTGCAAAATTTGCATATTTCACCCATAACCAAAGCATTATATCAAATTAACCCTTATTAATTTAGAATAATGAATAGAGGAAAATTCAATTTTATTTATAATAAGTTGGGGTCTTACAACCTCCCCTCCTTATAAAATTTCGTCCTCGAAATTGGCGTACGTACTGGTGTTTGAACGGTGAGGTACCTCGCTTTCATTTCGATTCAACTCCCAGGTCATTTCTTCAATAGCATGGTTCCTCCACAAAACCTTAACTTGTGGTATAACCTTTGGTGCGTAGGATATGCTCTTTCCTATCCAAGATCTTAACAGGTACCTCCTCATACGTTAAATTTTGGCTATCTAAATCAGTTCTAACTTCGATAATGTGGTTTGGGTCTTTCACATATTTCTGAAGCATAGATATATGAATAACATTATGAACACGAGACATGCGAGTCTATAGGCCACATTTCCTATTCGGTCAAGAATCTCAAATGGACCAACAAATCTTGGATTGAGCTTTCCTCTCTTTCCAAATCTTGTAACTCCCTTCCATGGAGCAATACGTAACAGTACATGATCTCCAATATTAAATTCCACGTCCTTTCGATGAAGATCAGCATAATTCTTTTGTCGATCTTGTGATGTTTGAATACGTTGTCGAATCATTTGGATCTTTTCTGTAGTCATGCGTACTAATTCTGGTCCTAACAACGTTGCTTCTCCCACCTCGTCCCAGCATACTGGAGAATGACACTTTCATCCATACAACGCCTTAAATGGAGCCATGCCTATACTTGCTTAATAACTGTTGTTGTAGGAGAATTCCACCAGTGGCAAGTACTTATCCCAACTTCCTTTGAAATCTAGAACACAGAGTCTTAATAGATCTTCAAGGGTTTGAATAGTCCTCTCGATTGTCCGTCCGTTTGAGGATGATATCTTTGAAGCCGAATCGTAAATCGTGCCCATAGCTTTTTATGCAAACTAACCCAAAATCTTGAAGTGAATCTTGGGTCACGATCCAAAACTATGGATCTTGGCATGCCATGCAATCTCACAATCTCATTCACGTACATACATCTGAGCAAGGCGTTCGAGGAATAAGTTTCTCGTATCGGTAAGAAATGAAGCGAGACTTGGTTAATCTATCAATAATAACCCAAATCGCATCTATGCCTTGAGAAACTTTGGGAAGACTATAACTTGAAATCCATGGTAATGTGTTCCCACTTCCATTCGGAATCTCAAGTGGTTCTGATGGACCTTTTGGCACTTGATGCTCGCCTTTTTACCGTTGACAAGTTAAACACCTCAAGATAAACTCCGCGATCTCTCTCTTCATATTGTTCCACAAAAATGTATGTCGAATATCATGATACATTTTGGTACTCCCAGGATGGATTGCAAATGGGGTGTTGTGTGCCTCCCTCATGATTCTATGCTTCAAGTCAGAATCGTTAGGAACGCAAAGTCTAGAGTTGACTCAAAGTATTCCTTCTTCATCGATTCTTGCTTCTGGAATAGCTCCTTCTTGCACTTTCTTCTTCATAAGCATCAGCCCCGGGTCCGTAGCTTGAGCAGCTTTAACTTTATCGATTAAAGTTAGTTCTACTCGTATATTCTCCATCATCACGTGGGTCCCTGGAGTCTTTAACTCTATCTCCATCCTTTGCAAGTCATACAAAATGGGCCTTTGCGTTGACAATATCGCTTTTCGTGCTTGCATATGATCTTCTACTCAATGCGTCAGCTACTACGTTCGCTTTTCCAAGATGATATTGAATAGTGTGATCGTAATCTTTCAACAGTTCAAGCCAACATCGTTGCCGCATGTTGAGTTCTTTTTGGGTGAAGAAATATTTGAGGCTTTTATGGTCCGTATAAATCTCCACTTTCTCCCCATACAAGTAGGATAATTCCTCTCATATTCTTTGAGTTGTCGCGAGGCATAGGCTATGACTTTCCCATGTTGCATGAGAACACATCCTAACCCTTTGCCTAAAGTATCACTATAGATAACAAATCCATCCGAACAAGATGGTATTGCCAGAACAGGTGCCGAAATGAGTCTCTTTTTGAGCTCTTGGAAACCCTTCTCGCATTCCTCGCTCCATACAAATTTTGTATCCTTTCGAGTCAACTGAGTTAACGGAGTAGTGATTCGAGAAAATCCTTCCACGAATCTCCGATAATAACCAGCTAAGCCCAGAAAGCTACGTACTTGATCCGCCGACCGGTTGCTCCCAACTTTGTATTGCTTCAATCTTCTCAAGGTCAGCAGGATACTCCATGTTTTGACACCACGTGCCCAAGGAATGCTACTTCCTCGAGCGAACTCGCATTTCTTGACTTGGCATATAAGCTTATTTTCACGAAGCCTTTCAAGTATTAGCTTCAAATGGTGCTCATGATCTTCACGACTTTTGGAATAGATGAGGATGTCATCAATAAAGACAACAACGAATGATCAAATATTCCTTGAATATACGGTTCATCATATCCATGAAAGCGGCGGGAGCATTAGTCAATCAAAAGACATAACTAAAATTCATAATGCCCGTCTCAGAGGTTAAAGGCGGTCTTTGGAATATCCTCGGTTTTAATCTTCATTTGATGATATCGAGCGAAGATCGATCTTTGAAAAGAATTGTGCTCCTTTAATTGGTGAACGAGGTCATCAATGCGAGGTAGGGGATACCTATTCTTGATGGTGACATGGTTCAATTCTTGGTAGTCAATACAAAGTCGCATACTCCGTCTTTTTCTTCTGAATAAAACAGGAGCACCCCAAGGAGATGTACTAGGACGAATGAAACTGATGTCTAATAACTCCTGCAGTTGGACTTTTAACTCCTAAAGTTCAATAAGAGCCATTCGATATGAGGTTTTAGAAATGGGTTTTGTACCCGGTTCAAGATCAATAAAGAATTTAACATCACGTTCTGGGGGTAGACCGGGAAGTTCTTCAGGAAATACATCAGGAAATTCTCTAACAACAGAAATATTATCCAAATCTGACTTGTCTTTATTCAAATCCATAACATGGGCTAAGAAAGCTTGGCATCCGTTTTTCAATAAACGAATAACTTTGTGGCTTGATATGACAGTGACTGATTTTAGTGGTTTAGTTATTTGAATTCATATGACAGGTTGGTTAGGAATATGAAAACTAACAACCTTACGAAAACAATCAATTTTGGCATGATGAGTGGTTAACCAATCAATTCCTAAAATCACATCAAAAACAAGTATCTTTAAAGAGATAAGATCAACAGGTAATGTGATAGTGCCACCTTGGATCAAACAAGATTTATAAAGCTGTAGATGTGTGAAGGTTTCACCCAGCGGAGTTTCAATAGATAAGTTAAAGTCCAATTTCTCCGAGTCAAGTTTAAGCGTTGAGCACAAGCGGGAGAGATAAAAGAATGGGTAGAGGCAAATTATCTAGTAAGGTATAAACTTCACAAGAATTCAAGATTAGCTTACCCATGATCACCTCATTCGGGTTCCTCACGTTTTTGGCGATTCGACAAACGCTCTTCGAGGAACCATTGATTTTGACTTATCCGGGACAGCCATTGGAGTCACCATCCCTGCTGAACTTGGTTTTGCTATAGTACAATCTCGAGCGATATGTCCTTTCTTTCTATAATTATAGCATACCTTGGATTATTGTGGACAGTTTGGGCTGATATGTCCCTCTTTCCCGTATTTGTAACATCTAACTGGCGGTCGATCTCCTCCCCTAAAATTTGTTGTTGGTCTTTGGTCTTCTTCTTTGATGTCTTCCGTCATTGTTGAATCTCCTCTTTTGAAATTTCCACTTGACTCACCTCTCCTATTATCATGGCCACGATTACCACCCGAGTGGTTACCATCTTTGTCCGTATTTTTCCCTCAACGTTGGTTATCATCACTCTGATGACTGTTGTCATTGGTATAACCCTAGTTGTGGTCCCTCGGTTGAGTATACTCACCATCTCGCTCTAATAATTGAGCCATGTTGAAAACATCTGAATACAGAGAACAATTTATGAGAGATAAGGTATTGACGAATCTCGGGTTTTAGACCTCTCAGAAACATCCGCGTCATACATTCCTCATTTTCTACCAAATGAGGTGCAAACACAGATAACTCCATAAACTTCGCCTCATCTTTGAGACACCAATCATGTTGTTACATTCGATCTAATAAACTCTACCTCCTTCATATAGCGAATACTTTCAGGAAAGTACTTGTCATTGAACAGTTTCTGAAATCTTTCCCAAGACATGTTGAGTGCGGTTGGCTGGGTACGCTTCACAGATTCTCACCAGTAATTTGCCTCTCCACGGAACATAAAGGTGGCGAATAGAACCTTCTGTTCCTCCGTGCATCCCAAGACATCGAATATCTTGGTAATTTGCTTGACCCATGTTTTCGCCTTAATCGGATCGGGCTTTCCCCAGAAATATGGTGGCCCTGACTCCTTGAAGCTTGCTTGGGTATGACGAATGGCGTGTTGCCATCATTTCCACCGTATTTTGTGTACGAGTCTCCTCGTCTAATTTTGCATGAGCTGCAAAAAGCTCTAAACATTCCATCATTGATCGTTTGCTCGGTGAGTGTTGTTTACGGGAGGAATATTGTCTTCTTGTTGCACGTTTCTCTGGTTTGTGACTAAAGGTTGTTCCACGATCTCATACACACTCCATTGATAACGTTCTCGGTGACCATTCTTAAATCTTCGCCATAAAACAAGGATTAATTAAACAAATTAACATATCACATAATATCCCTATATTATAATGAGACCCAACAAATAAGCTTAGATAGGGACACTTGAAGGATTTTACTCATCTCCCTCCTAGTTCTATTCCCGATCTCGCGGAGACCATATACCTAAGCTTTGATACCAATTGTGACACCCCAAAATAGGTATACAACACCCATTACGAGTCGCCAAATACATGGTACGAGAAAGCAAACTATAACTTCAAAAATACAATTGTCGTGCAAAATACGACAACACATCTTTGTGAGTTTAAATACAAATATTGTCTTCTAGATAATATCCACACCCAAATAAGTCCTCATTACAATTATTCATACACTATTTTTCGAGAAATAGTGAGGACAACTAAAACATCTTTCTAGAACCATCACTCCATACCCAGGCTCGATCCTGCTATGTGTTCACCTCACGAGAAGAAAAATGGAACAAAAAGGAAAAGGGTGAGCTCAACTAGCCCGATAAAGAATATTATGACTAAGATAATATACAACAAATTATCATTAGTCTTCAACGAGGAAAAATCGATAGAATATAATAGACAACAAGTTTTAGATCAACAAATACATGTGAAGCAACAATCCATTAGAAGAGTCACGTAGAGAATGAATTCTACTATCTTCTAAGATTTAAAGTACATCATCAATCAATATACATCTTTTAATCAAATATTCATCTTTCCACTACTGGGCCAAAGATATTCATTTATTTCACCGGTTGGTCAGTGTTCATCTCAACACATGTTCATCTTTACTCTGGGCCAAAGATATTCATCATTTAATCATTCATCTTTTTGCACTACTGGGCCAAAGATATTGATAATATCATCATTTTAGGGTGAGGATGATGAAAATATTTTAAAGAAAAGCGAATCGAGTGAGACGGAAGAACAAATATTAGGGATTAGTATAGCAGTTTATCAAGATCAATAATACTTCATAATAACCAATTGTGAAGCGAATTCAAAATAAAGATCAAAACATGGATACTGATCAAAGATAATAACCATAATAGACATCTTGGACAAAAAGAAGAAAATTTTATTTTTTGGTGAATAGTCTTTAGTATTACGTGAATAGTGCAAGTATCGTGAATAATAGTATCGTATAAGTGAATAGTAACTCCGACACAAAAAGTTCCAAATTTGATTAAAAAAGTTCACCAATATTTTGGCATAATGATATTGAAGAAAATAATATCATTTAAGAAGAAAATAACATCCCTTACCTCAAAATAACGGTACTTCTCATCGGAATATCAGATGGAAAGCCGAAGGAAACTTGTACCGAACAGCAACTCTCAAAGTATCAAAATACTCAAAAAAATACACTCGAGAATCTAGAGAGAAAGAAAACTTATTTCTGGTGTGATTTTCAATTCTAACCTAAGCGTCTATTTATAGGAAAATCCTAGAACGCCATAGGAGACTAAAATAATAAAATATTATTATTTTAAACCAAAATTCTACGTACACCTCAATTGATTCAAGGCATGCCAGCCATCATGGAAAAAATAGCAGCCCATGTGTATTCAACACCAACCAAAAAGTGGGTCCCACCCATAAATTTAATAAAAATTATTTTATTTCCAAAATTTTAATAATTCATAGAAAATAGCCAATTTATCAGAAAAATACGAATTTTATGTCCATTCTGCCTGAAATTGAATTCTCTACAACTTTGTAGCTTTGAGTTTTTCCAAATTCCAAACAAAAAATATCCAAAATCCACAAACGGATGATTTTTAATACTTCCCTTCCGACAAAATACTGATAAAACACCTCAGCATTAATTCCTTCATTTATAACCACATAAAATAAATAAATCCATCATTTATATCCACATCAAATAAATATTTCCTTATCATATAAATCAATAATTAATTATTCACAAATAATATTACAGAATCACACTTATGACAACCAAGCAGCTCCCAGGAAAGAGGGGGCTTTCCAATAAGGGTTTCTCCTTACTGGCGCGCAATTAGGTGACCAAACCTCTCCTTAGACAAAACTTTCTAGACATTGCCAATAATGCTATTTAATAATATTATTCAAATAATATGAATTATTGATATGATAATGAGAAATCTTTATGCGTTGATAATTATTAAAACAACAATAATATAAACTATCAACGCAGCAATTATTGAATCAATAAAATAAAATATTGAACAGTAACTACTGTATCAATTATTGAGTAGTGCCTTCTTACGTATGAATCAATAATTCAACAATACTGTGCAACCACGCGTATTACTGTATTTTAACCACCAGGTAACCCACAGTGTTAACGGTAACAATTACGTTATTATTCATAAAAACTCATACTTTGTCATTTTTTTCATCCGACAGTTATTCCGTTATGGGGCCCATAATTGACTGCGTCGTCGTACGGATATTCCCGACAAAAAGAATATTTCACGACCAAACGAATATTCCTCGACAGAAATGAATATTTTATAACCACTTGCTTATTTTGCAAAATTTGCATATTTCACCCATAATCAAAGCATTATATCAAATTAACCCTTATTAATTTAGAATAATGAATAGAGGAAAATTCAATTTTATTTATAATAAGTTGGGGTCTTACAACCTCCCCTCCTTATAAAATTTCGTCCTCAAAATTGACGTACGTACCTGGTGTTTCGAACAGGTGAGGGTACCTCGCTTTCATTTCCGATTCCAACTCCCAAGTCATTTCTTCAATAGCATGGTTCCTCCACAAAACCTTAACTTTCTCAATAGCATGGTTCCCTTCATCATTCTCAGTCCTAAATGATGATATAACTGAATATCTTTGGCCTGTAGTGTAAAGATAAATGATTTTTTGATGAATATCTTTGGCCCGTAGTGCAAAGATGAACAGGTGTTGAGATGAACATGACCAACTGATAAATATCTTTGGCATGTAGTGCAAAGATGAATATTTGATTCAAGATGTATATTGATTGATGTTACAGGGATAAAATATTGATGACGGACTTTTAAATTCATAGATGATAGTAGATTTCATTCTCTACTTAATTCTTCTAATGAATTATTATTTTCGCTGCGAATATTGATTTGAAACCTGTTGTCTATTATATTCTATCAGATTTTTTCTTGTTGAGGACTAACGATAATTTGTTCTATATTATCTTAGTCATAATATTCTTTATTGGGCTAGTTGAGCTCACCCTTTTCCTTTTTGTTCCATTTTTCTTCTCAAGAAGCGAGAATATAGCGGGGAGTAGTCGGGGTGTGGAGTGATGTTCCAAGGCAGTTGTTATAGTAGTCCTCAATATTTTGTAAAATAGTATATCAATAATTGTAATGAGGACTTATTTGAGTGTGAATATTGTCTAGAAAATAATATTTGTATTTAAACTCACAGTTTATGTGTTGTCGTATTTTGCACGACAATTGCATTAATAAAGTTGTAGTTGTTTCTGTACCATGTGTTTGGCGACTCAGAATGGGTGAGGTATACCTATTTTGGGGGCGTCACAGTTATAATTCAAACAACTTAATTAATGGAAAATAATTCTAAAATTACGCCTCAACAACTAACGAAAAATTAAATCTAAAGCTGAAATAAATTATTCAAGACTTTCACGCCAAAAAATGTTTGAGTCCATCCTTGTCCTGTATTGAAATTAATATTTTAGGTCTTTCAAATTTAGTCTTTGACGGAGGCTCTGCAACACTATCTGAACAGGATTGCAGTGAAGTGCCAAGATCTCTTTTGGCGGACTAAATCAACACTTGCAAATATATCTTTTGGGCACATAAAAACTCCTGCTTATTCAACCTATCAACATTAACACACTTTGAAGAGAAAATCTGGCAAAGTAAATTATGTGTAATATCTTCCAGACTGAAATTGAAGTAAAACATAATGAAAAACAAATAGTTATTATATGAAAGGTTACCAAAGTATGGAAGTAAGAAAAGTATAGTAGTTTTCCTCAATATGCTGTTTGAATCTTCAAGACCACCATTTTCTACTTGAATTTTCCAGTGAACTGAGTTACTGAAATGGGCTGAACAACCTCTGCAACAACTTTAGGAGCTGCAATAGCAGACACATCGGATGTAGAAGTGGCAACTGAATAAGAATGTTTTTTCTGCTCATCCTCAACTTCAATCACTTTCACCTTTGTTGTTGGAGAAAGAGGATGGGGTATGCTGACAGTTTCTAAAGTTGTAGATTCAGGATTTAGAGAATTTTCCCTCCCAACCCATTTTTTCTTTGATTTATTTGCTTTCTGAAATTGTAATTAGAAAATTTGAAAATAAATTTAAACTCAAAATAACAACAGTAACAAAAAAAATAAAGATGGAATCTTTAGAAACCTGGTTTTTCAATTTCCTTGGACTCTGGATTTAAAGCTTTCTTTAATGAAGAAAACCAATTCCCTTTCTTCCCCATTGTTGTGAAATTCCTCAATTTGTCCTAATAGAAACACGATAAAAAACATGAACAACAAAAGAATAATCTTCCTCTTCCTTGTCTTCACCACAATCAACAATTTGTATGACTTCCCCGTTCGTTGGTCCCTTTTCATCCTAATTAACATAACTAAACAACTACACGCCATTTATAGAAAGAAACTGCAGTATAATAATAAAAGCAACCCAAATCATATACCCAATTTATTTTTGAATAAATCCATAAAGAAAAAACTCAAATCATATACCCAATTTTCAAGAAGAAAAAACTCAAATCACATGCCTAATTCATATTTGTACAAATTCATAATGAAATCACACGCAACAACAATAATAATTGCAGAGACAATGTTTATGAAAGAGAAGTGATTCTCTTTTACACTAAACCCTAGATATGACTGAAGCTGCTAACGGGCTTAGTTTTGGGGTGTATTTGATGGAAGGAAAGAGGGAAGCAAAGTGAGAATATAATTGATGACAGAGAAACTTGAAGCGGAAGAGGAAGAGGACGGAAGTGTAAGAGGAACTTAATAACGAGAAAGTCACCTGAGGAAAAACTGAATAGTTGGAAAAAGAAGTTGAACGTTGAAGAATACGTTGGGAAAGGAATTGAATCGTGAGATGGGAGAAATTAATCGATTTAACTCTTAATTAATTAAGAATTAATTCAGTGATTTTTTCAATTGTACGTATTGTTGGTTGTCCCTTTATATATAAGGATTGATTAATATTACATAAATCAATGTGAGAATAGAATATTAATTTTTATAAAATAAAAAATATGTGTTTTTACCATCTCAAGGAGGAGCCGACATATATCATCTTTATTGGATTGACTTTGTAGTACAATTTTATCGGATTAGGATCTACTCAATTACACATATTTTTTTAATTTTTATTATATTTAACAATATTTTTAACAATATAATTATTTATGATAATTTTTATTTATTGTTAATTATTTGCGACAAATTTTATTTTATCACTAAATATAATATTTATATTACTAAATAAATATTGAAAAATTAAAAAAATAAGTGTAATAGAGGAGATCGTAATTCAATTTATCTTATCAGATCATGTAGGAAATTAAATCATCTTAATGTTACTCCTTCGGTTCCATATTAAGTGTCGTTGGAGGCCAAATTCCACATTTTAAGAAAAATAATTATCCTCCATTGTAAAGTGTAAAATTAAAATCAAATTACTAAATTACCTTCTTTTTTTTTTTTTTATAGGAGTAATCACTAAGAATTCATTTGTCATTAACTCCACCATGCAACCTTTGCTCTTTCTCCATGAGAAAAAAAAATTTACATCAAAAAATTTTGAACATAAAAAGTAAAAGTTAATCAAACTTTGGTAGAAAAATTCTTAGCATTTCAAAAATAGTCTGTTGCAGCTTTTCTTCCATGGAAATCTCTCCTTCAGCATTCGAAACCGTGTTCAAATCAATTCCAGTATCCACCGACAAATTTAAATTAAAATCTTGTATAACCTTTTCAAAGTCATTGTTTGATTCCTCATTTAGATCAAAAGAAAATTTATTTTTCTCACTGTCATGGAATTGTTCTTTATTTGCCATGGAGTTTTTGTAGAAAACATAGATGAAGAGAGATGATTTAAAGAACCCATCAGAACTTTAGAATTTTGAGCGACTTTTAAAATTTTGAGAAAAAAGAAAAAATTGAGAAGGTAAGTATGAGAAAATTGGGAACGTAATTGGGAAAAAATTGAAAAAGAAAAAATTAAAATTAAATAGGAGTGTTGCACTTGAAAAGAGAGATATTTAGAAGTAAATCAGGAAAATATGAGAAAATTTCTCCTAATTTGCACACTTAATCATCAATCATTTGTAGTTAAAAATTTCTGGCCCGAATCCCCATATGAATTGTGTGTATTACTAGTCATCAATCATTTGTTTCCTAGAGAGATTGTCAGTCCATAACTTTGACCATTACAGCTTACAAGAAATGTATTATTTTTGATATTTTTATATAATTTTTTTATATTAAAATAAAATTTATTGTATGTTCATTAAAAAAAAATATTAAAATATTAAAAATATATGTAAAAATTTCAATTCTCAAATAAAAAAGGCCAATAGAAAAGCTTCATTTCATTTATGCACTCAACGTGCCCAAAACTCTTTCACAATTGTAGTTGCATTTATAGTTTTAAGTAAGAAAATTGTTACTTTTCACTTTTTTTGTTGTTGATAATTTTACATAACTTTATTTATATAAATAATGTTTTTATTTATTATTTATACGATGGAAGTCTCGTAAATTATCCATCAATAGTAAATAATTATTAAGATGTTAAAACTAATATAGTAGCTTTATACCACTCAATTTATTTTTTTTGGTAATTGCACATGGCCATCATTAGATGATTCAGTTAGTCAGAATATTTCAGTCAGGAGACTTGGAACATTTTCTTTGAAGATGTTTGGAAATTGATGCTAAATGGAGCCCACAAATGACAAGGCAAGCCTCTCAAATATTTAATAATAAAGATAAAATTATTAAAAACTCATTCGCTGTAGTAGAAGTGTTAGGTAACATTTCCACATTTATCAACCAAAAAACTGAGACCATCCCACAATACACAATACTCCAATCATAATATCAACACTTCAACGATAATATTTACAATTCATTATATAAACACCACTTCATACTTCTTTAAATCATAACCTTTCGTACATTATTTTCTTTTCATCTTATATTTTTAATAATTTAATGGTTTCGTCATCTTGATTTATTTCTATGAACGAGTCTAGTTCTTCTGCACCATCAAACTCTCTAAGCAATGAGAGCTCATCCGATGAGGAGCACAAGACGATTTCCCACCGTTATAATAAACGAGTGCAAATGATGATGAATTTGTTGTCGGTGGCGCAAATGCTAGCAGTACACTCACAATCGAATATGAGACGATATATTCATCGTAACCGAGAAGGAAGCCATCAATAAATATGAAAAGACTACTTCGATGAAAATTCTATTTATCCAGCTAATTACTTTCACCGTCGATACCGGATGCGACGAGAGTTATTTCTTCGTATTTTAAAAGACGTTGAAACATAAGAAGAGTACTTCGTCCAAAAGAAGGATTCTTGTGATCGTTTAGGGTGCTCTTCTATTCAAAAGATGACAACTGCAATACGAATACTCGCCTATGGATTTGCAGCAGATCATTGTGATTAATACTTGAAGATTGGCGAGAGCACTGTAATCAAGAGCTTAATGCTCTTTCGCAATACTTTCGTTTCATTGTACGAGGAACAATACATGCGCTCGCTAAACGAAGAAGACATCGCGCGTTTGCTTCAAGAAGGCGATGAGAGTGGATTCCCGGGTATGCTTGGCTCTTTAGACTGTATGCATTGGAAATAGAAAAATTGCCTTACTATATGGCATAGAACGCATATGGGCCACCACCATAAGCCTACCCTCATATTGAAGGCAGTTGCATCGAAAGATTTATGGATTTGACATGCTTTCTTTAGTATGAAAGGTACACATAATGACTTTGTTAGGAATATGCATAAGAATGATTATTCCTTTATTCATATAATTTGATGATGAAGATGATGAAGTTAATGAATGAATATGCAAATATATCTACATTGATAAAAGCTGTAAAGTCCTTAATAGATGATAGACAATATGGACAAGGACTTAGACTGAAGTGATCAAATATGTTAGGTTGATCCAATATGAATGAATAGTTTTGTAAAAGTCCTTCAAAAGATCATGATGTACAAGGACTATGAATAGAAAGATCAAACTTGTTATATTAATCTATTTTGAAGTGTAATAGATAGGCCTCAACAGAATCGTAGTCTGCCAAGACAGCCAAGAGATTGCAGAAGCCAAGGCAAAATCATGTCGAGAAAGTTGCTTTAGAATCAAAGTCTGTCTTGGAAGCCACACTCAGAATCGTAGAGATGGTCCGAGCGCCTGCCGAGCCAAGTCAAGAATCACAATCAGCTCTCAGAATCGTGGAGTCTGTAAAACAAACGAGTAAAGATCGTAGTCTATCAGAGCCTAAGAGAAATCGTAGTGTTCTCTTTGATAAAGGCTTAATCAAGCATGAACAAGTCAAGACACAACGATCATGGTGTCTCTCCAGTCTGCATCACAAGCACCGAGCCTCGTCCATTTGCTGAAGGATGGAGTATATCAAATGAAGAATCGCTTATAGACATTGACATTTTAGGAATCCCAATGATCCAACACTCATTCTTAGTATGTATCGAAGAAGCGTATAGAAGAAGCTAAAGAAAGGACTGCATGCCTACTAAAAACACCTTTTCGGATGTTAGGTGAGATAGTAGTCTGATGTGTCAGTGGGCCAGACGACAGAACAACAGATTTTTGGAAAGTCAACATCAGTGCTTAGAAATGTCTGAAGCATTAAATGCTACAACGGATGCCTTTAACGGAAGCATTTCAAAAGCTCTTTCATATGAAAATCAGACAGAGATTCAAAGAAAAAGCTTAAGAACACTCAACGTCCAAACTCTACGATCGAGAAAGAAAAACTTGCGCAGTTACTCAGTTCTTTCGAACGTATGCTTAACTGCAACTGAGTAGCACAACCCAAGAACTCAACTCTCATCAGAAGATAATGATCGCAGGGCAGGCTACAACAATCATAGAGTCTGCAAATTAGCAACAGAGTCTAATGAAGCACCTACAGGAGACAGACAAAGATGATGTCAATACTCTGCCTCACCATTAAGTATGATCAAGAGATCACAAGGCTGAAAGTCAAGGAAGCTGAGCTTGACTAATCAAGGGGATATGCAAACCAAAGTGTCAAAGCAGTCAATCAACTTACTAGTTCCTGGAGCAAGACAAACCAAGCATGATCGTAGAGCAAACTGCAAGAGCTAAGTAAAAGATGGTACAACATTAAACACTCTCGAAGTTATAAGAGATGTTAAGATCAAATCACCCTACGATTTCTACAGACAAGCTACGACCAAGTAATCATAGAGCTCATAAAGGTCAACATCAAAATCGTAGAGGGCATTTGTCTTATGAGTGAGAATATCTAAACAAAGAAGACTGACATTCAAATGTTGTGAATTGAGGATCCCGATATAATCCCCAATCATCCTTGATGTAAATAGAGGAAACAAAAGAAAAAGGTGACTACCTACTAGTCTGCTGAGAGTGACGTTTTAGAAGTGTTAGGTGATAATGCAGATTGATGTGTCAAGTTAGTAAAAAACGAGTTGTCACATCAACTCAGTATGTCTACATCACATATTTTAGAATATCTAAAGCATTAAACGCTCCAAAGATAGTTCTTCAACAAAAGACTCCCAACAGCTATGTTCTAATGAGAAGATGATAGATGATTCTATAAAGAGCCGAAACTTCAAAGAAGAAGGTGTTGTTGACTTGAGGAGATGCAAGTCATATAGAGCATAAGAGAGAAAAGGTCTCCATGAGAGTGAGACCACCACAGAAGAGTGAAGCACAACTAATGTGAGTTCTACAATGATAAAGCTTCACTCTATAAAAAGGAGTATGACAACAAAGTGATATCTGTACTGAGAGTCGGAAGGCCAAAGAGACAACAACTTGTGTGGCTGATCAGAAAGCAGAATACTTGAGCCACTCTACGTCTCACCATGAACACACTCAGCTAAAGAGAAGCAGATACAGAATCGAATCTGTTGTGACGCCCACAAAATAGGTATACATCACCCATTCTGAGTCGCCAAATACATGGTATAGAAATCAAATACAACTTATGTGACGCCCCCAAAATAGGTATACATCACCCATCTTGAGTCGCCAAATACATGGTACATAAATCAAATACAACATAATTATACAACTATCGTGTAAAATACGACAAAACATAAACTGAGAGTTTAAACAAGAATATTGCCTTCTAGACAATATCCACTCTCAATGGAGTCCTCATAGACAGTATACAAACTCAAATTCAGTCCTCATTACATTTATTGTCACACTATTTAACAGAATAGTGAGGACTACTAGCTAATACTATCATCCAGGACCATCACTCTGGTTTCCCAGGCTCGTCCCGACTACGTTCTCATTTCACGAAGAGAACGGTGAAAGAAAAAGGCGAGCTCAACTAGCCCAAAGAAGAAATATTATGACTAAGATAATGCGAATAAATTATCATTAGTCTCCAACAATGTTAAAGCGATAAAATACAATAGACATCAAGTTTAAGCTGAGGCGGACAAACAATCCATTAAAAGAGTTGAGTAGAGAATAAAATCTACTATCTTTTATGATTTAAAAAGATTTTCATCACTTTTATCGCTAAGACTCGACAATAAATAATCCACATCATCGAATCACCCCACTGACTACTGACGAGGATATTCTTTAGTATCACGACCATAAATTATCCATGCACTACGGGCCAAGGATATTCGTGTATTCATCAATGGTCATGATCATTCCAACAACTGTCCATCAAAGCACTACGGGTCAATGAGGACTTTTACCACATCATTTGTAACATTACGGTCATGATTACCTTTGAATAATCCATGGTCATAATCATACCAAGTCCATCTATGCACTACGAGCCACGAGATGACTTTCAACATAATATAAACATGAGGATGATGACAATGATATAAGAATTCAATAAAACAAGTTCACGAATTAATTTGTCCAGGAACCAATAACGTCCAAATTATCAACATGATACTTCTTTGTAGAGAAAAATTCAAGAATGCTCAGAAGAATATTTCCATGAAAAGATATTGGATGAAGTGCAAATATCAAGGATATTCCACTAATTTCATGGAGTATAGAAGTCAAAACTTTAACCAACTGAGTATAATAAAGAATGGAATAACAAAAGAAATCACCATGCATGCGGTACTTAGCAGATGCGGAGTTATTCAACAGAATAATAATAACGGAACCAGGTCAGGCGAAATTCACACCGACAGGATGTTCAATAAAATAATAAAGACGGAACCAGGTCTGGTGTAAAACACACAGACAGGATATTCCAACAGAATAATAAAGATGGAACCAGGTCCGGTGTAAAACACACAAACATGATATTCCAACAGAATAATAAAGACGGAACCAGGTCCGGTGTAAAACACTCAGACAGGATATTCCAACGGAATAATAAAGACAGAATAATAGAATAATGTCACCAAGTATAGGGTAGCCCGCGTATACAGGTTATTCCAACAGAATAATAAGGAATGGAATAACAGAAGTTCTCTTCATGAATACAAAAGAATAATATCTCTTACCGTAAAAGAAACTTGATATCGGAGTAGTGAAGTAGCAGAATACTTTTCTTCTTTTTCTCTATAGTTTCTCTCTCTAGAGTTTTAGTGAATTCGTAAGAAATAATGAAGGAATGAGCTTCTATTTATAGGAGAATTGAAGGGGTACTATTTGAAAAATAATTCACGGACGCTATAGAAACCATTCACAGATGCCTTCAGCTAAATTCAATTATCAAACAAAACAAAAAAATATATAATATGTATATATATATATATTAAACACATGCCTTATATGGCATTTTTCCACCAAAACCAATATCCATCAACATCCACCCAAGACTTTGTGACATTTGATCATTATACTCCCTCCACTAACTTATCTTTCCTCCCGTGAATCCAAATATTACTTCCCCCATTAGTCAATCTCCACATGCAATATCTATTATATATATATATATAATACTACAATATCAACACTACACCATCCAATTTCCTTCCTTACAAGACATCTTTCCCCACCCCCCCCTTTTTCTCCCCCCCACACATTATTCCTCCCACAACCCCACATATCAAATTCCTTTTATTTTTCTAAATTTCACACACTCATCATATATAATATATATACATATATTACCCACACCACATATAATATATATATAATACACTCCACCTTTTCCACCATCCTCCACTAATATTACAAACACACACCTTACACCTATGACTTTCATATTATCACTTTTCCACGACTTTCCTTCACATTATATATATATATATATATATATATATATATATATATATATATATATATATATATATATATATACACACAGCACACACACACATCACATACCTATATATATAATTTCCCTTTCCTTTACGTTTTATCCAACCCCCACTTCCCAAATTTAGATTTTCAACATATATATGGGCCCCACATGTGGGCCCCACATATGGGCCCCACCATTATTATATTAAATAATTTTTCTAGATTATTTTAAAAAATGGGCAAAATGGGGTCCATAAAATAAGCAAAACTCCATAAAATCACCTTAATAATTTTAACAACATTTATCACCTTTATAATAATTCACAATATTAATCCGACAGTGTCGTTTCCCAGAAAAGAGGGCTTTCAATAAGGATTTCTCCTATTGGGCGCTTGATTAGGTGACCAAACCTCTCTTGGCGAACTTCAGGCATCGTTAATATTGCAATTTATAATATTAATAACTCTGTCATTTCAATTATTAATTTAATAATATATAAAATATCGACAATAATTGAATCAAATAACGTGAGATCTTGTCACGGCAATTATTGTAGCAATAATTGAACAAAACTGAGTGACTTCTCACGTAAACATCAATAATCAATACCGTGTGCTACTATGCAACCACGCGTATTATTGTACTTTTACTACCGAGTAGTTCAACAATTTTAACTGTAAAACTTCCGCCGTTATTTTTAATAGAATACTTTTGTCGTTTTCTCAATCCGACAATAATTCTGTTGTGGGGTCCACCAATGATTGTGCCGTCGTACGAATATTCCCTGTTAAAACGAATATTCCCCGATCAATCGAATATTATATAACAACTTACGTACTTTTCAAAATTTATGAATATTACCCACAACTATAACATTATATCAAATTCATTCCATAATTTTGAAAAAAATATTTCGAGAAAATTAAATCTTTATTCATAAAATCTGGGGTCTCACAACTTAATTTTACAACTGTCGTGTAAAGTACGACAAAATATAAGCTGGGAGTTTCAACACGAATATTGTCTTCTAGACAATATCCAAGCTCAAATTCAATATTATTACAATTATTATATCACTATCTCACAAAATAGTGAGGACTACTAATGCACCATCTCGGACCATCACTCCGTTCTCCGACTAGTTCCAGCTATGTTCTCATTTCCTGAAGAGAACAATGAAAGCAAAGGGTGAGCTCAACTAGCCAGTAAGAAATATTATGACTAAGATAATGCAGAATAAATTATTATTAGCCTTCAACAGTGTTAAACTGATAAAATACAATAGACATCAAGTTTAACTGCAGCGGAACAAGCAATCCATTAGAAGAGTCAAGTAGAGCATGATATCTATTATCTTCTATGATTTAAAAAGTTTATCATCAATTTTATCGCTGAGACTCAGCTTAATAAATAATCCACATCATCGAATCATCCCTGCACTACGGCCAAATATATTCATTAGTATCACGACCATGAATTATCTATGCACTACGAGCCAAGGATATTCGTGTTTTCATCAATGGTCATGATCATGCCAACAACTTTCCATCAATGCACTACGGGCCAATGAGGACTTTTACCATATTATTTGTAAAATTACGATCAAGATTATCTTAGAATAATTCTGGTCATAATCATATCAAGTCCATTTATGCACTTCTACGGGCCAAAGATGATTTCCATAACAATATAAGTTTGAGGATAATGACAATGATATAAGAATTCAATTAAAAAGAAAGCAAAGGATAATTTTTAAAGATTTATAATTTAATTTATTAGAATTCAATAATGTCCAAATTGTCAACATGGTACTGCTTTGTGAAGTAAAATTTAAGAATAATATTGTATCAAAAATGATTTGAACCGAAAAGAAATTAATTTTTGTCATGGATAGTACCCCAGGTGAATAATAAGTGAGTAAATAGTACCCCGTGAATATAGAGATAATATGTGATGCCCCCAAAATAGGTATACATCACCTATTCTGAGTTGCCAAATACATGATACAGAATACAAATATAACCTTAAATATACAACATGAGCTGTGAGTTTTAATACAAATATTGTCTTCTAGAAAGTATTCAAACTCAAAATAAGTCCTCAATACATTTATTATCACACTATTTCATAGAATATTGAGGACTACTAATGATATCATCTGGACCGTCACTCCGTTGCCCGACTAGTCCCTACTACGTTCTCATTTCCTAAAGAGAACAATGAAAGCAAAAGGGTGAGCTCAACTAGTCTTCAACAGTGTTAAACTGATAAAATATAACAAACATCAAGTTTAACTGCAGCGAAACAACCAATCCATTAGAAGAGTCAAGTAGAGAATAAAATCTACTATCTTTTATGATTTAAGCATCCTATTTATAGGAGAATGGAAAGGATACTATGCAATAAAATATAATTAATTTGTCCAGGAACCAATAACGTCCAAATTATCAACATGATACTTCTTTGTAGAGAAAAATTCAAGAATGCTCAGAAGAATATTTCCATGAAAAGATATTGGATGAAGTGCAAATATCAAGGATATTCCACTAATTTCATGGAGTATAGAAGTCAAAACTTTAACCAACTGAGTATAATAAAGAATGGAATAACAAAAGAAATCACCATGCATGCGGTACTTCGCATAGACAGGTTATTCCAACAGAATAATAATAACGGAACCGGTCAAAGCGAAATTCACAAGCAGGATGTTCCAATAAAATAATAAAGAGCGGAACCAGTGCGGTGTAAAAACATGATGCATGATATTCCAATGAGAATAATAAAGATGGAACCGGAAATTGTAAAACACACAAACATGATATTCCAACGAGAATAATAAAGAGCGGAACCAGTCGGTGTAAAACACTCGCATGAGGATATTCCAGCGGAATAATAAAAATGAGAATAATAGAATAATGTCACCAAGTATATAGGGTAGCTCAGCGTATCTGAGTTATTCAACGAGAATAATAAGGAATGGAATAATGAAGTTCTCTTCATGAATACAAAAGAATAATATCTCTTCTTAGTAAAAGAAACTTGATATCTAGAGTAGTGAAGTAGCGAATACTTTTCTTCTTTTTTCTCTATAGTTTCTCTCTCAGAGTTTTAGTGAATTCGTAAGAAATAATGAAGGAATGAGCTTATTTATAGGAGAATTGAAGGGGTACTATTTGAAAAATAATTCACGGACGCTATAGAAACCATTCACAGATGCCTTCAGCTAAATTCAATTATCAAACAAAACAAAAAAATATATAATATGTATATATATATATATTAAACACATGCCTTATATGGCATTTTTCCACCAAAACCAATATCCATCAACATCCACCCAAGACTTTGTGACATTTGATCATTATACTCCCTCCACTAACTTATCTTTCCTCCCGTGAATCCAAATATTACTTCCCCCATTAGTCAATCTCCACATGCAATATCTATTATATATATATATATAATACTACAATATCAACACTACACCATCCAATTTCCTTCCTTACAAGACATCTTTCCCCCACCCCCCCCCCTTTTTCTCCCACCCCACACATTATTCCTCCCACAACCCCACATGTCAAATTCCTTTTATTTTTCTAAATTTCACACACTCATCATATATAATATATATACATATATTACCCACACCACATATAATATATATATAATACACTCCACCTTTTCCACCATCCTCCACTAATATTACAAACACACACCTTACACCTATGACTTTCATATTATCACTTTTCCACGACTTTCCACTCACATTATATTATATATATATATATATATATATATATATATATATATATATATATATATATATATATATATATACACACATGCATACACACACATCACATACCTATATATATAATTTCCCTTTCCTTTACGTTTTATCCAACCCCCCACTTCCCAAATTTAGATTTTCAACATATATGGGCCCCACATGTGGCCCCCACATGTGGGCCCCACCATTATTATATTAAATAATTTTCTACCGATTATTTTAAAAAAATGGGCAAAATGGGGGTCCATAAAATAAGCAAAACTCCATAAAAATCACCTTAATAATTTTAACAACATTTATCACCTTTATAATAATTCACAATATTAATCGACCAGGTCGTTCCCGGGAAGAGGGGCTTTCAATAAGGATTTCTCCCTATTGGCGCATGATTAGGTGACCAAACCTCTCTTGGCGAACTTCAGGCATCGTTAATATTGCAATTTATAATATTAATAACTCTGTCATTTCAATTATTAATTTAATAATATATAAAATATCGACAATAATTGAATCAAATAACGTGAGATACTATGCAGCAATTACTGTAGCAATAATTGAACAAAAGCGGGTGACTTCTCACGTAAACATCAATAATCAATATCTGAGTGCTACTTATGCAACCACAGCGTATTATTGTACTTTACTACTAGAAAGTAGTTCAACAATTTTAATCGTAAAACTTCCGCCGTTATTTTTAATAGAATACTTTTGTCGTTTTCTCAATCAGAAATGATAATTACATTTGTGGGGTCCACCAATGATTGTGCCGTCGTACGAATATTCCCTGTTAAAACGAATATTCCCCGATCAATCGAATATTATATAACAACTTACGTACTTTTCAAAATTTATGAATATTACCCACAACTATAACATTATATCAAATTCATTCCATAATTTTGAAAAAAATATTTCGAGAAAATTAAATCTTTATTCATAAAATCTGGGGTCTCACAACTTAATTTTACAACTGTCGTGTAAAGTACGACAAAATATAAGCTGGGAGTTTCAACACGAATATTGTCTTCTAGACAATATCCAAGCTCAAATTCAATATTATTACAATTATTATATCACTATCTCACAAAATAGTGAGGACTACTAATGCACCATCTCGGACCATCACTCCGTTCTCCGACTAGTTCCAGCTATGTTCTCATTTCCTGAAGAGAACAATGAAAGCAAAAGGTGAGCTCAACTAGCCAAGAAGAAATATTATGACTAAGATAATGCGAGAATAAATTATTATTTCAACAACGATTGTTAAAGCGATAAAATACAATAGACATCAAGTTTAAGCTGCGGTGGAACAAGCAATCCATTAGAAGAGTCGAGTAGAGCATGATATCTATTATCTTCTATGATTTAAAAAGTTTATCATCAATTTTATCATTTGAGACTAAAACAATAAATAATCCACATCATCGAATCATCCTGCACTCACTGACCAAATATATTCATTAGTATCACGACCATGAATTATCTATGCACTACGAGCCAAGGATATTCGTGTTTTCATCAATGGTCATGATCATGCCAACAACTTTCCATCAATGCACTACGGGCCAATGAGGACTTTTACCATATTATTTGTAAAATTACGATCAAGATTATACCGAATAATTCCTGGTCATAATCATATCAAGTCCATTTATGCACTACGGGCCAAAGATGATTTCCATAACAATATAAGTTTGAGGATAATGACAATGATATAAGAATTCAATTAAAAGAAAGCAAAGGATAATTTTTTAAAGATTTATAATTTAATTTATTCAGAATTCAATAATGTCCAAATTGTCAACATGGTACTGCTTTGTGAAGTAAAATTTAAGAATAATATTGTATCAAAAATGATTTGAACCGAAAAGAAATTAATTTTTGTCATGGATAGTACCCCAGGTGAATAATAAGTGAGTAAATAGTACCCCGTGAATATAGAGATAATATGTGATGCCCCCAAAATAGGTATACATCACCTATTCTGAGTTGCCAAATACATGATACAGAATACAAATATAACCTTAAATATACAACATGAGCTGTGAGTTTTAATACAAATATTGTCTTCTAGAAAGTATTCAAACTCAAAATAAGTCCTCAATACATTTATTATCACACTATTTCATAGAATATTGAGGACTACTAATGATATCATCTCGGATAATCACTCAGATTTGCTTTGACTAGTCCCTACTACGTTCTCATTTCCTAAAGAGAACAATGAAAGCAAAAGGGTGAGCTCAACTAGTCTTCAACAGTGTTAAACTGATAAAATATAACAAACATCAAGTTTAACTGCAGCGAAACAACCAATCCATTAGAAGAGTCAAGTAGAGAATAAAATCTACTATCTTTTATGATTTAAGCATCCTATTTATAGGAGAATGGAAAGGATACTATGCAATAAAATATAATATATTCTATTTAAAAATATATATATATATATATATATATTATTTAAAATCTAATAAAACAAATAACTTTATAAAAAATTATTTTTTTATATAAAAAGATTTTACTATGCAAACACTATATCATGCTTTATACAAAACACTACGCATAATAAAATATAATATATTCTATTTATAATCAAATAAAACAAAACTTTTAAAAAAGTATTACATTTTTTATATAAAATGATTTTACTATCAAATACTATGCGAGCCTTATGCAAATACTATGCATAATAAAATATAATATATTATATTTATAATCAAATAAAACAAAACTTTATAAAAGTATTACATTTTATATAAAATTTTTCTGCTTTATTACATTTATAATAATAATAAAACAAAATTATATATATATATATATAAACTTAGTGACTTCCCGATTCCCCTTCCCCATTTTTTTCTTTCGTGGGCCCTACATGTGGGCCCCACCTTTAAGAAATTTCTGGAGATTATTTTGAAAAATGGATAAATGGGGGTCCATAAAATAAGCAAAATTTTATAAAAATCACCTTAATAATTTTAACAACATTTATCACCTTTATTATAATTCACAATATTAATCGATCAGGTCGTTCCCAGGAAAGAGGGCTTTCCAATAAGGATTTCTCCATATTGGCGCGCAATTAGGTGACCAAAACTCTCCTTGACTGAACTTCTAGACATCGTTAATATTGCAAATAATAATATTAATAACTTTGTCGTCCCAATTATTGATTTAATAATATATAAAATATTGACAATAATTGAATCAAATAATGTAAAGATCTTATCGTGATTCTTGTAGCAATAATTGAACAAAACTGAGTGACTTCTCACTTAAGCATCAATAATCAATACCGTGTGTTACTATGTAATCACACGTATTACTGTACTTTTAACACCGGGTGTTTCAACAATTAACGGTAAAACTTGGTATTTTTTTTTCA
Source organism: Panax ginseng (assembly GCA_020205605.1). Lineage (NCBI taxonomy): Eukaryota > Viridiplantae > Streptophyta > Magnoliopsida > Apiales > Araliaceae > Panax > Panax ginseng. The sequence continues at coordinate 15,391,164 of CM035144.1, forward strand.
CTTTGAAATATAAGGTGTCAATACAAAATTTGGTAGTCTAGCACATTCTTTTAGTGTAATATGAGAAATTTGTAGTACTGGCTTCCATAGTAAACAACTGGAGCTTCTTTATGTTTTTGAGCTGCTTTTATTTTAAAGACATGCATGTTGGTTTCTAAATTACATCCATAGTCCTTAATGGTGTTGTGTTATTAGTTAGAAATTAATGTGGTTCTCAACAGTCAATGCATTCTTTTTATTGAATATTGAGAGTGTTTAACAGTTGTTGATGTTTTGATTGGTTCCATTTTGAATTTTTGATGAGATTTTTACATCAGAATATATGTTCAAATACCATTATTAAAATTTTTGTATTTTAGACCTTGGTTTGGTATATATGTTTGACAACGTTATATAACTTAGTTGATTGCCGGCATCAGTTTACTGCAACAACTAAAAGCAAAGAAAAGGGAAATGAAGAGGCAGAGGAAAGAAAAGAAGGCCAAATTGAAAGCTGTGAGGATAAGCTTGAATGTAAAGGAAATTCAAGCTCTTCTTCAGAATCAAGTAACAGTGAATGTCATCCTCACAAGCTTGAATGTAAAGGAATTTCAAGCTCTTCTTTAGAATCAAGTGACAGTGAATGTGGTGAAGTTCATTGCTTATATATATTGAACTGGTCAATATATTTTTGAATAAGAGCATCACTGACCCTGCAATTTAAAATTTGAACTAATTTATAATGGGGAAGTCCAAGGGCAGTAGCCGCGATATATCTGGTACTTGTATTTGAGGTGACAAATAAGGGCATTTATTCCAATTGATTAAATATAAGGGGTAGTTTTGTTTGAATTGAGCTCCACTTTTTTTGGTCATCTGGATACTCATTTCAGGTTGGCAGTATGTGCAATACAACCAAGAATTCAAACATGATTCCTATAATTGACTTATTCCAAACACTCCCTTAAATATTAAATAGTGCCTAAAAAGTAGACATTCAACAATCCAATTTTATAGCAAACATTCCATTACAAGTATGTCAGAAGTCTCCGAATTGGTCTTTTGTATTGAACTCTTCCATATCTTCTTTGTTGGTTAAGAATGAATCCTCAAAAGAAGTGTGTGAGACCCCGAATTTTATGAAATAAAAATATTCAATTTTTTTATTTTGGTGAATAGTTAAATTGATAAAAGTTTAAAGTTAAGGGTGACATTTGAAAAATTTTCAAAGTAAGTGATGATGAAGTTTTGTTTTATTAGTATTATTAATGTAATAAAACAGAAATGCTTTTTATATAAAACAGAATACTTTTATAAAGTTATTCGTTTTATTAGGCTAATAGTAAAATCTTTTTATATAAAACAGAATACTTTTATAAATTTATCTATTTTATTAGACAATAATTAGAATATATTATATTTTATTATGCATAGTATTTGCATAGTGCATGCATAGTGTTTGCATAGTAAATTTTTTTTATATAAAACAGAATAACTTTTATAAAGTTATTCGTTTTATTAGATTATAAATAGAATATATTATATTTTATTGTAAATCAATCTGGACCGTTCATAGATTGGTTACTATTCAGTCCATTCTCCTATAAATAGAAGCTCATTCCTTCATTATTTCTTACGAATTCACTAAAACTCTAGAGAGAAACTGTAGAGAGAATTCTTCTTCTATAATCTTGAGCATCTTTCTTTAGCGTTTAAGAAAGTTTTGAAGCGTAGTCTGTAAGTTTCTTCAATATATATCTCAGCCTACAGTAGTAGTACTCTTCTTTATAAGGTAAGGGATATTATTTGTTGTCTTGTAAGAGGTATTATTTCTTTTCGTATTCATGAAGAGAACTTACATTATTCCATTCCTTATTATTACATTGGAATAATCATATCTGTGAGGACTCTAGTATATACATGGTGAAATTCTTCGTTATTCCATTCTTTATTATTATGTTAGAATAAGCTGTCTATCTGAAATCTGCATGATACGTGGTGAAATTCTTCTATTATTCCATTCTTTATTATTACGCATCGGAATATCACATGCATGCGTTACGCATGACACAGTTCCATTATTTATTATTACATTAGAATAACTTGCATCGCGCTTCTATCGCATGCATGGTGAATTCATTGTTATTCTATTATTTATTATTACATTGGAATATCACATCGGTGTAATTACTTTGACATTGGTTCCGATTCTTTATTATTACATTGAGAATAACTTTTATGCATGCGGTTTATCGCATGCGTGGTGAATTCTTACATTATTCCATTCTTTATTATTCATTGGAATAACTTTTGTATATGTGGATTACCACATGCATGGTGAATGATCCTTTATATTCAATTCTTATTAAATTGTGGAAATGATCTGTTTACGTGGATTATGATGAAAGTCATAATATTTGCATTGGACTGTTGATTATGATGAAAGTCATAATAAAAACATTAGACTGATAAAAATCATGGGTATATGTAGTATTAGTAAATGTTATGATAAATTATGTTGGTTATTATGTGAAAACATGAAAGTTTCTTAGAAATCACAAAGGGTTGAAAATCAGATTTTGGTGAAAATGGAATATGAAATTCAATTGACCATATCTCCTATTATATTTCAAATTTTTGAGTGTGGTCAAGTTCTAGAGTTAGATTTATGAGTTTTCTAACTTATCCAAGTGGAATCTTTGAAAAAGGTGTTGTAGAATTTTCAGTGTGGGTGATTTTAGTAAAGGAGTCAAAAGCTGCAAATTATGAAAAACTCTTTAAAAAATTTAAAAGGGCATTTTCAGCCACTTAATTTGTGATAAAAATTCTGGCCTTTTTGGACATGAAAATATATGGTATGAAGTACCTTCTGTCCAAAAATGAGCTCATTCCGACTTAAAATGAGCAAGTTATCACCATTTCAATATTTAGGTTTTTTAAATGAAAAACGCTATAATAGGAGTTCTCAGTAACTCAGATGACCATGAAATTTAAAGCTGGAAGATCACATTAACATGTGTAAGATCACTGCCAAGATTTGAGAATTTACGGAGTTAAACTTGAGGTAGCTAATTTTTTAAGGAATTAATTAGAAATTGATTTTTGAAAAATAGTAAATAAATTTTAAAAATTTCGAGAAAAATATATGTTCATTATGGGACTATATTCTGCTAAATCTCAGAAAAGAAATATTTTTGGGACTGATTTGGTATTTTTTCATGAAAATACACTAGTTATGAGTATATGAGTTAAATATGTTACGTGAAGTTGAAAATTTATAAATAGGATTTTATGGTTTGGGAATCCTATATAGGGTATATGCAGATTTTTGATAAGAGATTTGATCATTGGTGATGAAATCTTATGAGTATGGCATTTTGAATGATTAAATGCATTATTTGGTAAAGTGTAAACAATTAAAATAAATTGTTTATAAGTTTATGAAATAATTAAAATATTATTATAATATTAATGATATTAGATTATGAGATTATTAAGTGATTGATAACATTGGGATATTCTTGAACCTGGATAATTTATATTATAAATGTTTAATATTTATCCTTTATCTCATTTGATTGATTCTTTATATCGTTGTCATGATCCTCATCGTATATATATTTTGTTGAAAGTCGTTTTGTATTTTGTAGTGCGTAGATGGACTTGGTATGATTGTGACCGAGGATTATTCGGTATAATCATGGTAGTAATGTTACAAATGATGTGGAAAAAGTCCTCATTAGTAGTAGTGCATTGATGGATAATTTTTTGTATGATTATGGCTATGGATTCTCTTGCCCGAAAGGTGCAAAGATGAATTGTTTTATGGCATGATCGGGACCAGTTGATGAAAACACGATTATATCTTTGGCGTAGTGCATGGATAATTCGTGGTTGTGATATCAACGAATATCCTTATAGAAGTAGTCTTGAGGGGGTGATTCGATGATGTGGATTATTTATTAAGTCGAGTCTCGTTGATAAAATATTGATAATAAACTTTTAAATTCGTAGAAAATAGTAGATATCATGCTCTACTTGACTCTTCTAAAATACAATTGTATGCCTTTGGCCTGTAGTGCAAAGATGAATTTATTAGTATGATTATGAGCAGTGATTATGATTTGGTATAACCATGATTTTTGATGTTTCAGGTGAAGATAGGTGATGAAAATTATCTTCGTCCTGGGTGCGAAAAGGAATTCAGAATCACAATTATGATTATGAGTTATTCATATGATTGTGGGCAGGAATTGTTGATTGATGTTACAGGGATAAAACATTATTGGTGGACTTTTAACATGGAGAAGATAATAGACCTGATGGTCTATTTGACTCTTTTAATGGATTGCTCGTTCTGCAACTATGGTTGAAAAGTTTTATCATCTACAATATGTTCTAAATCTCTAATTTATTATTGACAAAAGATATTGATAATTTAATTATCTTGAGTTATGATATTCTTTACTGGGCTAGTTGAGCTCACCCTTTTACTTCACAATTCCTTTCAGGTAATAAGAGTGTAGCTGGATCGAGCGGGGATAACAGGGGAATAGAACGGTGGTCTATAGCTGTTGAGGTTCTCCCTAAATAGTATGAAAATAATTTTATTGAGAACTTTAGATAAGTGTATCGTATTGTATACGTCATTTGATATTTAATTTTGGTGAACCGAATAGGGTGAGGCGAACCCAACTTTGAAAGGGTGTTTTGTCACTATCATTCAAGATGTCTAATGACATACAACCTCGTGTTATCATAAGACAGAGTTGTGCACATCTACTTGCTGAGTATATCTACGAGCACTACCTATATGATCTTGGAGTTTATTTGAAATATAATTTTCACTTGGAGACAGTGGGGATAGTTATATGTCAAGAGAAGACTCACCATTGGAAGGAACATGATAGTAATCTTCTCATTTTTCTTTGGGGTCTATTGGGTCAACCAAGGATAATTCTCTGGACATATGATATCTATTATAACTTAGATTCATGGCCTCCTATGTACGAAGGTTTCCTTGAGCACTTTCTAAAGATTTTTTTTTCTAAAATAGTTTTTGACTGTACCTTTATATAAGGTGCAATTGTGACATGAGTCAGAGTTGGTATATGTATTTATATTTAAACTCACAGTATACATGTCATCGTATTTTGCACGACAGTTGTATAAATGAAGTTGTAAATAATTTTTTATAGTGTATTTTCTGGCGACTCAAGATGGGTGATGTATACTTGTTTTGGGGGCGTCACAAAGTGGATCGAGATGCATGTTGCACCAATCTCTCCATGGCTTAATATACACAAGTAACAAACTGCTTGTTGGGCCATGATATTTTATACATATTGGGACAAGTCGGTTGGGTTATTTATGTTATATCCTGAAATTGTTGGGCCGGATCATTGGGTCTGACCATTACGAATGTAATGGTTTACATTGAGCTTTGACCGGTGATGATTATAAAGATAACTGTTGATCGATATCCTACATTGCATTAATGAGGATTAGACAGATTCAGCCGACGGTGGCAAAGGTGATGAGATCAACTGGTAGGCCACCAGTCTGAGGGATGGTGTCAGGCAAGTCGGTTGCACGCAAAACCGGAGTTGGAGTATATGAAGACCGGATACAACACAATTAGAGGTAATTGGTATTTTTATATATCAAAACACTAGAATTCTTATCCTCTGTGATAAACTTTGTATCTGTTTGTACTAACTCTCACGCCGGAGTTATCTCCCGACGGTCCAAACCGTCAAGTTTTTAGTATTGACCTGTTGAATTGTGCAGAATTAGACGCGCTCTTATGTAATTGAGGCGTGTGAAAAGATTTTGACATTAACATTGCTATTAAGCAAAATTCAAATCCCCTAAACTTCTTCTGTGGTTGTTGGGTTTCTCATCTTTAAAAGATACAACTAAGCGGAGTTAAAAGGCAGGGTGAGAGACTATATCTCCCAATTAACTTGTGACTCGTTTTCTTTGACAAATTTATCTATCTACAAATTGTTTGAATCTCTTCTTCATATAAAATTAATTAAGGCAACTACCAAGCTCCATTATTATAGATTGTTAATAAGTTATTCAAGTACAGTGACATATAACTTTTTGATCCCATCAGTAGAGACCCAATTATAAGTGGCACACTCAAACCTTAGAACTAAAAAGCATAAACTGATATTTAGACAAAAGCAGCAGGGGAAGCAATATAAGGCAAAGGAGAATCATCAAAATTGAAGAAAATACGGAAGAGTGAGAAATTGATTATGCTTACGCGCATCAATCACATAAGTCAGCGTATCCGCCGGTACGGCTGCGACAGCCTCTCCTCGATCGCTCCAACACCTCTTTGCAGTTGGAATTGAAGCAAAGCTTGGGCGAAAATGAATAAATTGAAGCAACTGCTCTGTAAATTTTTCCTAATTGAAGCAGCTGCTCTTATTCGGGATTGAAAATGATCGAAAATGAAAGGACGTAAACCCTATGTGAGAGAGAATCGGAGAGAATGGAGAAAATAAGCCATTTTCATTGAAAACAATTTTATAAGAAAAGATTTTTCAGAAAATCATTTTTCAACAAAAGTTTTCCGTAAAACAATGGAAGCCTTAATATGCCGCTGGGGACTGGGTTCATAAAAGATGGACATGACCGCTCTTCAGTTAGGCCTGATTTGATCGAGTTATGCCCAGCTTAAAGTCTGGTGAAATTAGGTCGAACTTGGCTGATTTTTGTATTAGAAATTAGGTCTAACTCGCGGGATGCAGGCTTTTTTAGGCCTTTTTTCCATTTCTTCTTTTTCCCTTTTTAATAAATTTATACTCTTGTTTGACTATAAATAAATTTTAAAGGTAAAGTCTAAATAAATTAACTTTTAATTATTTTAAAATATATATTACACAGATTAATAAAACTAAAAATAAATGTGTAACACAAAATATAAATACAAATGAATATAATTTTTGAAAAATAGAAAACCAAAATACACTCAAACTTGGCCTTTATTTAGCTATGGAAGGGTAAAATAGATAATAAAAAAAATACAAAATACCTAGAAAAAGCATGATTTTTCAGACTAAGTTTCAGGCTTTAATCTAGGCTTGGCATCAAAAAAACACATCTATACTATCAATACTTCAATCCTTCAATACTTATATATAAATACACATAAATGATGGCATCATCAAATCAAATCAAATTAATTGAAAATTTTATATAGGATGACATCATCAAATCAAATCAAATCAATTGAACAGTGAGTTAACTCTTGATTAATTAAGAGTTAACTCGGTCAATATAAATACACATAATCAAATCAATTGCAAAAATCAAACAATAATGAAAAATCAAACAATAAGAACGAAAAAAGTCTTAACAATAAAAAAAAAAAAAAAAATAAAGGAGAAAAATGGTCCTGCAATAAAATGAAATACAAATTCACTATTTAGAATAAACAATTAAAAATGGAATACAAACTCAACTGGTTAGTGGTCTAATTAAATTAATTTAACATATTTTACCTACTTATTAACTTTATTGAAAAACTATTAATTTACCTGCTAGATCAAGGGTCAGGATTAAAAGTCTGGAAACCACACTAAAATATGCAACAACATAACACCACATATATAAGGAAAAATGACATATATTAGACTTTTATGTATTAATTATCTTGTTATCAGTTATGTAAATATATATGATAGATAATTCTTTTAAAGAAAGATGTATTAATTATCAAGAACCAGGCCTAATACTCTAATTTGATTTTATGTATTGAAATATATTTCACAATTGTCATTCGTTAAAATACTATTGCAATACCCAATTCAAAATTTTACTCTCGTCTATTATACATTTTTTCCAATTTCATTCAATACACCAATTATTTAATTTCGATAATTTTGTTAGTAATGATAAAATTATGTTAATAGAAAATTAGAATCATAAAAAATATTTTCACAATTAAAAGTTTAAAATAATTTTAATCCATTAAAATTTTAATAAAAAAATTATATGTTGATCAAATGGTAAAAAAGTGTCGATTATTTTTATTTTTAAAATAATTATATTATTTAATATAATAAATTAGTGACCAATTTTGATTTCAATTATACGATTTATAATTATAAAAATATGATGTATTAATGAGATGCAATCTATTATTTAAACTAACACATGTATTACACGGGCTATCAACTAGTATATAATTAGGACAACGACGAAAAAAAAATTGGCCGAGTTTTTTTTAGTTGGTCATGAGTTTGAGTTGACTCATGAAATGGATATTTTTTTTTGAATTATTTATCAAAATAAACCCTAAAAACTTTATCATAGTTATCGTATCAAAAACTCATATTATCTTCTTCAACAAGATATTTTTTTCGTGTAGATTTATATATTGTAATGTCATATCAATTTGAAATTTCTTCAATTAATTTTAAAAAATAATAATACTCTTATATTTTGAAAAAGAGAGTATTATATACGATATTGATAGATGTTTGTGACAAAGATATATGTGTGATATATATATATATATATATATATATATATATATATATATATATATATATATTAATTTTCAAAAATTTAAAATGCATAATGATATAATATCTTGTTATTGTAAATTGTTAGTTAATTTTACATATTATATATGATAATTTTTTATTGAAATAAATAATAAAATAAGGAAAAAATTTGGCATGCATACTAGTCCAAAATAAAAGAAAGACTTTGGGTTGAACAAAAGAAATTGAAAACCAAAGTAAAATTTTGTGCATTACCTTGAACAAACTTCCACGCACAATGCATTTTCTGTTGAAGTTAAACACATCCCTTAAATGAATTTCAACCATTAAAACTTGAATGGTTGAAGTACTCAACTGAAACCTTACAAAATTAGCGATTAATGCAGTAGTTTTTGATTTAAGCTCATTAGTTTGTCTGAACGTATACTAGTGTAGGCGCCTACCAACTCCATCTTCAACTTTCTACCCCATGCATGTCCATACTCAAGACCGCAGCTACAATCTTGAAACCCAATAACGAACAGATTGACTACGATCAATCCTGATACACATCTATGATTTGATTTCCATAGCTTGTGGACTTCAATTTTGAATCTCCCATGGTGGCGGTCATCTCACAAAAATATCTACAAATTAACTCATTCCACTCTACATTCTATCTTCTTCTTATTCAATGCAAACTTAGCATTAACATTAATCTTAGTATGTTAGCTAGGTTTTGTAGCTGAAAGTACTTGCCTATCAAACTTTCTCCTTTTAAGATAACCTAATGTGGATTCAATTTAGTTACAATATTAAGCAATTTCTTTCACAAGAAGTAGGAGTTACAATATTTAGTTTGTTTATCGTATAATTAGAGATATATTTTTAAAACAACAATATATATAGAATATAAGTAATATCATGCGGGTATTGCACAAATTAAGATCAATCCTGAGCGATTTTCTGGATAGACATGGTTTGACTAGGCCAGACCCAATTCTAAAGCCTACTCAAAATAGGCCAGTCTAGGCTGGCCTTTATGATTAAAATGATGGACTGTTTTGGGCATGCAGGCTAAGCCTGCGGTTTGCCTAAATTTGATACGAGCAAATACGCAAGTATACAAATATACGCAGTCCACAAGTAATATAATAATGAGTAGAGTAACGTTCTCAAGGAAAAAAAATTTGTAATTTATACTAACAAGTACTAATTTTATTTTAACTCGATTTTATTAAACCAATGATTAAGTTGTGAATTTCTGACAATTATCAACTAACTAAACTAAAGCTAAATAACACAAGGTCAAAAATAAATATTAAGAGACTTAAGATTACAATTTCACTTATTGCTTCATTTATGTCAATACACTTCGTGTCAAATTACATTAACTATTCCAAATTGTTAATCAAGAATTTATCAGTATTTATGACCATCTCTCAATGCGCACCATAAACATATCAACTTAAATCCACATATGATAGAATTAAGACGAACACCCTAGTTAACTAATTAACTACATCTCTTTGTGAATTATAATTAAAAAGGATTTGAAAAACAGATTTTCTATCAATTTAAATGCAGTACTATGTAGGTATATATATCTCTATCCTAAATACAAATCATGAATTTCATCGCCATGCAGAAAATACAATCATGTGTTATTATGGTCAGATCTAAACCTATAATCCATCTCTCGAATTCATATAGATTATCACAGTAATTATTGATCAGACAATTAAATAATTAAAAACAAACCATAATAGACATGCAATCCCATAATAATTAATTATAATTAACAAGGAATTGTATATATCTAAACTACGCAATAAGGTACATTATAATCTTAAGATAAAATTTAGTTACTCATGACAAAAGTGAAAATCTGTAAAAGAATTAAACATCTAAAAACACAAGAAAAGAAAAGAAAGAATAAACTCTGCAATAAATCATTCACACGAGCTTCGCATGATCCTCTTTCTAGGTTCTTCAGAATCTCCTTGTATAATGTTTCAATCTGTGTATCCCTTGTGTGTTGAGTATTGTTGTATCCCCTCTCTGCCTCTCCAATTGTTATTTTCATGCTCTTTGAATTCCTTCCCAAATCAGCCACCAGAATCCTTGTCAAAATCAACTTCTCAAAACAAGTCAACTGCATTTTCCCGACTGAATCCGCCCCGTCGGATTCAATGCCTAGAAGAGCTCGCCCCAACGCATTCAATATGTCAATTCACCCCGGCCGGTTCATTTACACTAGGGAAGTTCGTCCTAGCGTATTCATCAAACCACAAATTACAAAAATGTCATTATGTCCCAATTTTCTTGTTTTAACCATCTAAAGCCATGCATGTCCTACAAAAGAAACACGAAAATAAGTAAAATGATACTAAAAATACTTGAAGTTAACAAAGAATTAAGCTTAAACGGTATCCGATTCATAGGCATAAAATTCACTCATCAGTTTCATGGGGGTTCGGGCTTTTTCAGGCCTCCCATTTATGTGTTTTTTTTATACTTTTCAATGCTTTTAATAATTTTAGAGTTCTTTTATATATTGCGACCGAATTACATAAGATTGGTAGAAATTATAGGAGAGTCCCACTTATTACACATTTTTCCAAAATATATTACCACTAATACTTATCCACACAATCAAAACTGGATGTAAAACATTCGCAATATACATCATTATGATATATTTATACTCTTATTTTACTTCAAAAAATATATAAGTGGCATGCAGTAAAGCCTAGATAAGTTAACTCTTAATTATTTAGAGTTTTAAAATACAAATAACATCAACTGACAGAATTAAAAAATAAATTTGTAATACATGGAACTGTAATATATAAAAAAAACAATGCAAATATACATTCAAATGAATATAGTTTTTTTAATTTGATGAACGAAAATACCCTCAAACATGGGCTTAATATAGCTGAGAGGTGTAAAATTAAGATAAAAGATAAAAAAAAAAAAAATACAAAATGCATGAAAAGCCTGATAAATAATAAACTGACTCAACTCAGTCTTGTAGTCACTAGATCCAGCAAGTTTAAATCCGGCAACATTTGGTTGGCCAGGGGAAGAATTAACTAAAATCTGGGGGGTTCAATCCCTGCCGTCGTCCTTATCTAATCGATTCAGCAGGTGTTCTGGTTTGTCTAGCAGCATGAGTTATTGATTTTCTTGTTGTTTAGCAAAAAATAAAATAAATACTCATTCCGTACCATATTATTATTGACTTTTTTAAGTCAACTTACGAAAATTTTAAATTCAAAATTGACTTAATTTTTTTTTATTTTAATCAATACAATGATAAATATTATAAACTATCTAAAAAATATTATTCATTATAAGTTTTATTGTTTTTTAATGAGTCATCTCAATTTTAAATTTAAAAATATCTAAAATTAATTTTTAAAAGTCAATAATGATCATATAATTTGGAACAGAATACATAAATAAAATTATATTAGTATTTACCATAGTTTGTGTAAATCAAGTTTATTTTTTATTTTTCTTATTTAAATGCCTTTTAATTAGAAAACCTTTTTGTTCGATGAGTATAACTCTTGAATGATAAATATGAATTTCAAATGACTAATATAATTGCCGAAAAAGTGATTGATTTTACAACAAAGAAATATAAAGAAAAAATAGGTCAAGTGGAGGTTGATATAAAGACAAATTTCTCAAACAACAATCTTGCCGCCTTGATTCGGTTGGATTTTGAATTCGGTCGTAAATTCGAAAATCTTGAGTTCGACTTAAACTCTAACAGAATAAAGGTCACGAAATACAAACATAAATCTACTTCGGAAGTTTTATTTAGCCGGAAATTTTATTTTATTTTTTTGTTTTTGATTATCAAATAATTAATATAATTTATTGGAACTGAAATTTTTATAAAATATAGTGACTTATGTGTCATTTAGATACATGTAAAAAATAGAGTTGCACAGACCGTACAACTCTATTTTTTATATGTATCCAAATAACACTTAAATCACTGTGTTTTATAAAAATTTCAGTTCCAACAAATCAAATTAATTATTTGGTAGTCAAAAGTAAAAAAAAATAATAATAAAATCCGGTCGGTCATTACCCCGGTCTAAGGGTGTAAACGAACCGGGTCAATCCGAGTATTGAGTTGCTCAGATTTGGTTCACATAATTTATCGAGTATAAAATAAAATTTGATTGAGACTCATTTAGTTACCGAGTCGAACACGATTCTGAATTGAGCCTGAATAGTTTGGATTTTTTTAATGAATATGACTCGAATATTAATAGAAAATTATAATTTGAGGAGATTCGAGTAATTTATCAAATTTTAAAATGTACTTATATTTGATTTATTTATATTTCGAGTCGAGCTCGAATCGAATTTTTAGTCGAACGAGTAAGAATCGAATCTAAATTATTTATTCATTTTATAACCTTATTCCGATCGAAACCCGCGGGTCCACCTAGACTTATAGGAGTAGATAACTGTGTACAAACTAACTAACGAATAGACTTGTGCCAAACTCCGATTTGACAATGAAGGTTAGTACGATTATGAGTTCGAAGTTCTTGATCCCTGTCATTTGGATGGTAGTGACAACGTCCATTTGAACTTGTTCTATATTACTCCTACATTTGTTTTTTTGTGTCTTTTCATATAGAAAATTTTGTTTCTATATTTATATGCGGTTTGAATTTTGAGAAAAAATAGTTATTTAATTTTTCATATTATACCTAAACATTAAGCACAAATCAAGTTTATCTCTAATCTATTCAACAAATTTACTTCAATGATATGACATTTCTTCTTTTCTCTCAAATCTTTCTAATAAATTTAGAAGGGTATAATAAATCTAGTTCTACATTTTTCTTATTAAATTATTTTTCTTAATTAAATTAAAATTCATTAACACTAAAAAATTTTCTTAATTAAATTATGAGCGGATGGTTCCAAAATTGTTTTTGGCTATATCTGTAGAACAACAAAAGAAGCCGGCAATTAAGAAAGATTAGTGATAGCCGAAAGATGAGAATATTTACATCATATAAAAATTGTCTCTATAAATGTATAACTGCGATAAAAATCGTCGCTATATAATTTATAACGATAATTTTTACGTAAAAAAATCAAAAAAATCATATAAAAATATCAACTTCTATTATATACTTCCTACCAATATAATAGTGGATAATAATGACAAAGAAACCCCTTCAAACACACACTCATTTTGAAAATAATAATAATAATAATAATAATAATAATAATAATAATAATAATAATAATAGTAATAATAGTAATAAAATTATTAAATATTAAGCATAGTAATAATAAAATTATAATAAAATTGTAAAGATAAATTTATTATAATACTTTTCTCTTTCTATTAACATGAAAAAAAATTGGCAAATAAATTTTTATTGTCACACAAGGGGAGTTGATAAATAAAAAACTAACAAATTACATTAGTTTAGAAAGAAAAAAATAATACCAAACATCAAATTATTTATTTAGTTTAGACATGTTTAACAAATTTTGCTTAATTTTCATTTTATGATGGGGGTAGTAACTGTGTTAAAATTTTAAATCGAATATAGCAAAAAAATAAAATAAAAAAAATAGTTGGAGTATTTTCCTTTAGAATTTAATTAACAAAAGAATCAGCAAGAAATCTTTTAACTACTACAACCAATAAAATCATAAAAAGAAATTAAAGAAAAACAAAACTATAGACTTATTCAATGTAATTGCTTTCAATCAACATTATACCATAATAATGCCATCACAAACTAACAAACTATCCCGCCAAATGGAGCTAGGTCAGTGCATGCATGCATGTATACTCCCCAAATCAATTCAAATTCAAGTTACCATATATTCTTCTCCTAGCTACTAGTCATACAAAGTATACTGCCAAAAAATCTATCCCGGCCCTCTGATTAACCGTCCGATATGTCCACCACCACTCCTGCCATTCTCCGGCAAAACCTTCTTCTCTCTCTGTCTCTCCTCTGCCTCCTCTCCGTCGCAAAATCCGACGAGCTCCAACTACTTCTTGACATCAAAACTGCGCTCCAAAACTCCAACACCAACGTATTTGCTTCTTGGGAACCGAACAATTCCATATGTAGCTTCGACGGAATTAAGTGCACTGAGGTTGGTTCGGTCAAAGAAATCGAGCTCTCGCATCAACATTTAACGGGCACAGTTCCTTTTAACTCGATATGCAAGCTCAAATCATTGGAAAAGCTCTCCCTTGGGGCCAACTCATTGTATGGCCCCATTACTGAGGACCTAAATAACTGTACTCACTTGCAGTATTTAGATCTCGGTAATAATTTTTTCTCTGAATCTGTACCAGACATATCTTCACTTAACAGGCTAACGGTTCTGCATATGAATAGTAGTGGATTCTCGGGAATTTTTCCTTGGAATTCACTTGAAAATATGACGAGCCTAGTTGTGTTAAGCCTGGGAGATAATCCGTTTGACCGGACTTTATTTCCGAACGAGGTGTTAGAGCTTAAGAATTTAACTTGGTTGTACTTATCAAATTGCAGTATCGAAGGAAAAATTCCACCTGAAATTGGAAATCTCATACAACTGGAAAATTTAGAGCTAGCAGATAATTACATCTCAGGGGAGATTCCATCGGAGATTTCGAAGCTACGGAATTTATGGCAGCTTGAGCTGTACAATAACGAATTGAATGGAACATTTCCTCCTGGATTCGGAAACCTGACAAAATTACGAAATTTTGATGCCAAGAGGAATTTTCTAGAAGGTGACCTTTCTGAACTCAGTTTTCTGAACCAACTTGTGAGTTTACAACTCCACACAAATCAGTTTTCCGGTGAAATTCCGGCGGAATTTGGAGAATTCAAGCGCCTTGTGAACTTTTCACTTTTCACTAATAAGCTCACCGGCTCGCTTCCACAAAAGCTCGGCTCGTGGTCGGATTTCGACTTCATCGACGTATCGGAGAATTTTCTGACCGGTCCAATTCCTGCAGATATGTGCAAAAGTGGTAAAATGTCCGAGCTCTTGATTCTACAGAATAATTTCACCGGAGAAATTCCAGAAACTTACGGGAATTGTGAATCTTTAACTCGATTTCGAGTAAGTAATAACTCCCTTTCGGGTAGAGTTCCAAGTGGGATTTGGGGATTGCCTAATGTTAATATTATTGATGTTGCAATGAATAATTTGGAAGGTCCAATTAGTCCCCACATTGGAAATGCAAAGTCTTTAGCTGAACTATACGTTGCTAATAATCGATTTTCGGGTGAATTGCCTACAGAATTAACCAAATCTTCCTCATTAGTTTTAATTGATTTGAGCAACAATCAGTTTTCTGGCAAAATTCCGGGAAATATTGGTGAACTAAACCAATTAAGTAGCCTTCATTTAGAAGTGAACAATTTTTTGGGCACGATACCGGATTCAATAAAATCCTGTGATTTTCTCAGTGACCTGAACATGGCTCACAATTCGTTTTCCGGTAAAATTCCGACCTCTTTAGGGTCTTTACGGACTCTAAATTCGTTAAATTTGTCCAATAACCAAATATCTGGTAAAATTCCGGAGAGTTTGTCATCATTAAGGCTTAGCCTTCTTGATTTATCGCACAACAGATTGACAGGTCGTATACCGGAATCTCTTTCTATTGAGGCCTATAACGGTAGTTTTGCCGGAAATGATGGCCTTTGCAGCCAGAATATCGAGTTTTTCCGGAAATGTTCATCCGGTGAATCTAGAGAGACCCGGACTCTTGTTGCTTGCCTTACAGTTGGTTCGATTGCCCTGTTTTCTTTACTAGCATGGTTCTTTTACTTGAAAAAGAGTGGTGATCAAAATCAAAAGGATGGTAACCGTTCATTGAAGGAAGATTCTTGGGATGTGAAATCATTTCATGTTTTGAGCTTTACGGAAGATGAGATTGTTGATTCAGTTAGAAAAGAGAATCTAATTGGAAAGGGCGGATCTGGAAATGTTTACAGAGCTGTGCTACCAAATGGGGTACAATTGGCGGTCAAACATATTTGGAATTCGGATTCCGATGGCCGGAAAAAGATCCGGAGTACCTCCCCTATTCTGTCCAAGAGCAGCCGGAGGACCTCACCGGAATTTGAGGCCGAGGTTCAAACATTGAGCGCCATACGGCACGTTAATGTGGTGAAACTGTATTGCAGCATTACGAACGAGGATTCGAGCTTGTTGGTGTACGAGTACATGCCTAATGGGAGTTTGTGGGATCAATTGCATACTGACTTTGGGAAAAGGGCACTTGATTGGGGACAAAGGTATAAAATAGCGGTTGGTGCCGCAAAAGGATTGGCTTATCTCCATCATGGCTGCGAAAGGCCGGTGATTCATCGTGATGTCAAGTCTAGTAACATTTTGTTGGACGAGTTTTTGAAGCCTCGGATTGCAGATTTTGGGCTCGCCAAAATTGTGCACTCTAATTCAAGTTTTTCGACTGGTGTAATAGCAGGAACATACGGATACATTGCTCCTGGTAAGTACATTACATTCCCCATTATATTATTCCTAGATACTACACCAATTTGTTACATGTATAACTACTGTTTGTTGTATTTTACAGAATATGGGTATACATATAAAGTGAACGAGAAGAGTGATGTGTATAGCTTTGGAGTGGTTTTAATGGAGCTTGTGACGGGGAAAAGCCCAATTGAGCCAGATTTTGGAGAAAACAAGGACATAGTGAGTTGGGTATGTAGCAAGTTGAGGGGCAAAGATAGCATTTTAAGCGTAATCGACTCCAATATCATCCAAAGTTACAAGGAAGAGGCTATTAAAGTTTTGAAGATAGCTATTCTCTGCACATCAAGACTGCCTGCGTTACGACCAACAATGAAAAGCGTTGTTCAAATGCTAGAGGAAGCGGAGCCTTGTCAATTAATTGGCGTCCTTGAAATTACAATTGGTGGTAGTAAGAAAGAGGAATTGCAAGAGCAATGATAAACTTTAAGCCATGTCCCCTTTAAAATGGTCATTTTTAGGTGTCTAGGAAGGCAAACTTGGTTCATAGATTTGCTTTGAATTGTCATTTTTAGGTGTCCCCTTTCATATAATGAAGTCGTAAATTTTCTAGTTTTTATATTGAGCAAAGTCGATATGAGCAAATTAAACTTGCCATATTAATCTAATATGTCACGAAAAAACCCAAAATGTAGCACAATGTTTTTGTTTTCAAGTTGATACAAAATGTATGAATAAGGAGTGAAGATAATTAGTTTTTTTTTGCCCACTTTATTTCACTTTCATATTGTCATTGTATGTGGAATGCTGTCCATGAGCTACTGGCGGGGAGTGAATTAGCACAATCAGTCAATACCTTACAATGGAATAAAGCCGCCCGCGCGCTATGACTTGGTAACAGGCTGTAGATATACTGTTAACGTCTGATTTTGTACGTTTGACAAAATTATTAAAACAACATGTCAAAATAAGAGGTGATAGAGTAGTTGATTGTATTGTTGTGAAATCAACACACGAAATACACACACATAAACATACACATCATTGCAAGAGATAAAATATGAACACAAGAAATTACGTGAAAACCCAATTGAAAAAAATTACGGAGAGAGAAGAAATTCACTATAATAATATGAAGAGTATAAATTGTTTATTTGTGTCATATGCTATTGTGTCCTTCTAACCCTTGCTTGTTGTTATATTTATAGAAGCCATGTCCACCTGAATCCAATTATGAGTATAAGTCTTTTTCAGAATCACCTATAACTGTAATTAATGACTGATCGCTTCCTTCCCAAGTTAGATCTTCTTATCCCACAAGAAAACACAATATTACTTTAATAAGGACTCTCCCACTATTTGAGCAAACTGTCCAAATAAATGTATATGGGTCAACACCAAATCCGGTCCATTAAATAAGTTGGGCTACACCTTGGCTAGACCCAAATAATTACATCTCAACATTGCCCCTCAGTCTTTTATTTATAAGAAACTTAAAATAAGAGAGTATAAATTTATACCAACAAAAGATTCGTATCTGCCGAAGACGAAATATCACACCCAAACAACCAAAGATAGATAAATAATCAACCTTATCACAACCGAAGATAGATAGATAACCAACCTTATCACAACCGAAGGTAGATAACCAACCTTATCACGATCGAACCAACCTTATTACAACCGAAGATAACCAACCGTACCACAACCGAAGATAACTGACCTTATTACAACCTAAGACAACCAACCTTATCACAACCGAAGATAACCAACCCTACCACAACCGAAGATAACCAACTTTATTACAACCGAAGATAACCAACCCTACCACAACTGAAGATAACCAACCTTATCATAACCGAAGGTAGATAACCAACCTTATCACAACCAAAGATAGAATAATAATAATCATTATCACAACCGAAGATAGACAAATAACCAACCTTAGCACAACCGAATATAACCAACCTTATTACAACCGACGATAACCAACTTTATCACAATCGAAGATAACCAAACCTACTAGAACCGAAGATAACTGGCCTTATTACAACCGAAGATAACCAATCTTATCATAACCAAAGATAACCAATCCTACCACAAACGAAGATATAGATAATGAAAATACTCGTTCCGAAGAACTGAATGAAAATTAATGAAGATATTCGTCCCCATGAATCGAATATACCATCGATCACACAAAATATTTGTTCCCAGAAACTGAACACACCACCGAACTCCAAAAAATAATATTCGCTCCCAGGAGCTGAACAGATCACCGATCACCAAAATATTGTTCACTCCCAAAAGTCAAATGCATTCTCCGAACACTAAAATAATGTTCACTCCGTGAGTGAACAAATTCTCTAGAACACTAAAATATACCGTGTCCCCCTAAGAAATCGTAAGCAGTTACACCGAATGCCAAAAAACATTGTTATCCCCAAGAGCTGAACAGGTTCCTCCGAACGCCAAAAAACATTATTCGCCCTAAGGGCTGAACATGTTCCACTGAACGCTAAAAACACTGTTCGTCCCAAGAAATTTGTAATGGGTTCCACCGAATGCCAAAATATTATTTATTCCAAGGAAATTTGAACATACCACCAAACTCCATAAAAATAAATGTTCACCCCAAGTGCTAAACATACCACCGAACTCCATAAACACAAATGTTCGCTCCAAGGGCTGAACATACTACCGAACTTTATAAAATAAATGTTCGCCCAAGGGGCTGAACATACCACTGAACCTCCTTTTACACCATGTTCATTCCCACGAACTGAATAACAGTCGTTCGTTCACTTAATTGAACAACCCCACCTTATAACACCATTCATCCGTATAACTACCGAATGTAGATGGCCGAAGATAGAATGAAGCCAGCGTGATGTAACCCGAAGTGTGCGGCTATCATCCGAAACGTCATAGACGAACATCTCAAATTGTTGAAGTTTATACCAGGCTTGTGTATCCTCCCCCCAGTCACCTTAGCTCGAACATAAGAGGAAATTTGAATCTAATATGTATAGCGCCAAACAGATACTAACCTTATACTTTGCCCATATAATGAGAAGAAAAAACATAAAATCTCATAATTAAGTCATCCCAACAATCCTCCCACATTGCCAAACAGTACATCCATATCCGAAATACTCTCCCACCAGTAGCTTCCCACCAGTATCTGAAGTACTCTCCCACCAATAGCCTCTATATCCAAAGTACTCTCCCGCCAGTAGCCTCTATATCCGAAGTACTCTCCCACCAGTAGCCTCTTTATCCGAAGTGCTCTTCCACTAGTAGCCTCCATATCTGAAGTGCTCTCCCACCAATAGCCTTCATATCCGAAGTATCCTCCCACCAGAACCCTCCATAGTCGAAGTACTCTCCCACCAGTAGCCTCCATATCTGAAGTACTCTCCCACCAGTAGCCTCCATATCCGAAATACTCTCCCACCAGAAGCCTCTATATCCGAAGTACTCTCCTACCAGTTGCTTCCATATCTGAAGTACTCTCTTACTAGTAGCCTCCATATTCAAAGTTTGCTCCCACCAGTAGCTTTAACAAATATATTAAGACGCACCTCCTCCACCGTTATCTCTCCTCGGCCAGAGTTGCAATTTAAAAAAAGTGAACCACTTATCTTTTATGCATAGGATCTGCCCCCTTATCATAGCAAGCCGGTAGATTAATTGTGTCGATGATTTTTTGAACAAAATTTTACTTTCCCACAGGCGGCGCCAATGTTAACGCCTTATTTTGTACGCCTGATGAAATCACCAAAATAGTAGGCCAAATTAAATAGCGCTAACAGTTGATGGAGTAGTTGATTGTATTGTTGTGAAATCAAGCTCACGAAATCCACACAGATAAACATACACACATCATTGTAAGAGATAAAATATGAACACAAGAAATTACGTTGAAACCCAATTGGGAAAAAAATCACGGAGAGAGAAGAAATCTGTAAGACCCCAACTTCTATGAATAAAGAATAATTTTTCTCGAAATATATTTTTGAATATTATGGTGCGGCTATGATATAATGTTATAGTTGTGGGTAATATTTATAAATTTTGCAAAGTAAGCAAGTTGTTATAAAATATTCGATTGGTCGGGGAATATTCGTTTTAACAAGGAATATTCGTACGACGACACAATCATTGGTGGACCCCACAACGGAAGTATTGTCATAGTTAGAAAATAACAGAATTATCTTTTTTATAAAAATAGCGACGAAAGTTTTTAAACTGTTGAACTACCCGATGGTAAAAGTGCAGTAATACGCGTGGTTGCATAGTAGCACACAGTATTGATTATTGATGCTTATGTGAGAAGTCACTCAGTTATACTCAATTATTGCTACAGTAATTATTGCATAATATCTCTCATATTATTGATTCAATTATTATCACAGTATCAATATTTTATATTATTAAATCAATAATTAAGACGACAAAGGTATTCATATTATTATTTGCAATATTGATGTGTATCAGAAAGTTACATCGAGGAGAGGTTTGGTCACCTAATTACGCGCCAATAGAGAGAAATCCTTATCGGAAAGCCCCCTCTTTCCTGGGAATGATCTGGTTGTTAAATATTGTGAGTTATAATATTAATAATGAATAAATGTTAATAGATTAAAAATGTGTTTATTAAAGATAAATAATTTGTGGTAAATATTTATTCAATTTTGGATATAAATATAGGGATTGTTATGAGGCGTTTGTTGTAAGTTTGAATTAGTATTCCATGGGAAGATTTATTAATTTTATGGACCATCAATGGTGGTTTTAAAAGATAACCAATCTGGACCATTGATGGTGGTTTTAATAGTAAATCAATCTGGACCATTGATGGTGGTTTTAATAGTAAATCAATCTGGACCGTCGTTGATAGTTTTCATAGTAAATCAATTTGGACCGTCGGTGGTGGTTTTAAAAGTAAATCAATCTGAACCGTCGGTTGTAGTTTTAATAGTAATCAATATGAACCGTCCGTTCTAATAGTAAATCAATCTGGACAGTTAATGAATCAATTACTATTTAGTCCATTCTCCTATAAATAGAAGCTTAATTCTTCTTTCATTCTCACCAATTCACTGAGATTCATAAGACACACTATAGAGAGAGAAACTATAGAGAGCAAGAAGAAGAGTATTCTGCTACTTCACTATTGCAGTATCTAGTCTTCTACTAAGATAAGTGGTTTAATTTCTTTCATATTCATAAGGAATACTATTTTTTGTATTCATCCTTTAATATGCCGGAATAACCTGTCTATGCGGATTACGTACCGTATGATAGGTGAAAATCCATTTACAATTTTGTATGTTATTTCTTTTCATATTCTTAAATCTAAACTTACTATGGTAAGTATTGCTTCTATAATCCTTGAAATTAGTGGAATATTCTTGAGTTTTACGCTTCATCCAGTATCGTTTTATTGGAATATTGATCTGAACTTTCTTATTAAATATCAATATTTTCACCCGGAGTACTATTCACGGGTTACTATTCACCTAGTTACTATTCACTAGAATATTATTCACTCGGGTATTCGGGGAACTTTTTATGTCGGGGTACTATTCACGAGTTACTATTCACGGGTTATTATTCACTCAAATATTGTTCACTCAGATATTCGGGGCACTTTTCATGTCGGGGTACTATTCACGGGGTACTATTTATCGAAAAATATATTTCTTTTCTGTCTAAATTATTTTTGATACATGGATATTATTCCTGAATTATACTCCACAAAGCAATATCATGTTGATAATTTGGATATTATTAAATTCTGGATAAATTAAATTATAAATCTTTAAAAATTTATCCTTTACTTTCTTTTAATTGAATTCTTATATTATTGTCATCATCCTCATGCTTATATTGTGATGAAAGTCATCTTTGGCTTACGTGCATAGATGGACTGTTGATTGGTATGATTATGACCAGGGATAATTCGATATGATCATGACCATTGCCCGTAGTGCAAGAATAATTTGTGGACGTGATACTAATGAATATCCTTGGCCCGTAGTGCAGGGATGATTCGATGATGTGATTTATTTATTAAGCTGAGTCCCGTTGATAAAGTTAATGATAAACTTTTTAAATCATAGAAGATAGTAGATATCATGCTCTACTTGACTCTTCTAATGAATTACTTGTTCCGCTGCAGTTAAACTTGTTGTCTATTATATTCTATCAGTTTAACATTGTTGAAGGCTAATGATAACTTATTCTGCATTATCTTAGTCATAATATTTCTTACTGGGCTAGTTGAGCTCACCCTTTTACTTCCATTGTTCTCTTCAGGAAATGATAACGTAGCCAGAACTAGTCGGGGAACGGAGTGATGGTCCGAGATGGTGTTATAGTAGTCCTCACTATTCTATAAAATAGTGTGACAATAAATGTAATGAGGACTCCATTTGAGTTTGGATATTGTCCAAGATGGGTGATGTATACCTATTTTGGGGGCGTCACAGTTGGTATCAAAGCTTAGAGATATGATCCCTAGCTGAGATGTGAGACAAGATCTAGGAGGGGAGAGACGGGGAATTCCTTCGCTAATATGACCTACCTAAGTTTATTTGGTATTTAATTGGTCGGTCAGAGTATAGGGATAATATGTGGCATGTCAATTAACCCTTGTTTTGTGGCAGTGTTTGAAAATGACATCTGAAAATGTCGAGATAAGCAATGAAGCACATGTTTGAAAATGGCATCTGAAAATGTCGATATAAGCAATGAAGCACATGAGATCGTTGAGTCACCAACGATCAATACCCAGGATAATGTGCAACAGGAAGACAATAATCCTCAAATAAACAACAACAACACCAATTAAATGATGAACGATGGGATGTTCAGAGGCTTCATGCAGTTCATGCAATATCAGGCGAGAGCGGCTCCTGTTCAAAATGCAGGTGGAAACACAGACAACTCTCGGATGGTCACTGCTAAGTAGTTCAAGGAGCTGGGACCACCAGAGTTTTTGGGAGAGCCAAAACCACTTAAGGCGGAGACATGGATAAAGCAGATCACCAAGATATTTGATATCTTGGGATGCTCCGAGGAACAAAAGGTTTCCTTTGCCATCTTCATGTTAAGAGGAGAGGCAGATTACTGGTGGGAATCAGTAAAACGTACTCAGCCTGCCGCACTCAAAATGTCTTGAGAAAAGTTTCAAGAATTGTTCAACGACAAGTACTTTTTCGAAAGTATTCGCCACATGAAGGAGGTGGAGTTTATTAAGTTGGACCAAAACAATATAACCGTGTTGTAGTACGAGGCTAAGATTGCCGAGTTGTCCCTGTTCGCATCCCATTTAGTTGATAATGAGGAGAGAATGAAGCGAATGTTTCTACGAGGTTTGAGACCCGAAATACGTCAATACCTCATTTCTCACAAACTGTGTTTGTATTCAGACGTTGTAAATAGGGCTCAGTTATTGGAGCGCGATAATGAGTCAACCCAATAAAGAGAAGCGGTAAGACAAGTCGATAATACCAGTGGTAGCAGTCATCAAAGCGGTGACAACAAACATGGAGGAATCAACATGCGAAATGGTAACCACTTGATTGGTAATCATGGCCAAGATAATAGAAGTGGAAATTTCAAGAAGAGGAGATTCAATAATGATGGAAAAGCGTCAACACCAAAGACTTTTATTAAGGAAGGAGAATCCATCACGGTCATATATTACAAATGTGGAGGGGAGGACATATCACCAAAGCGTATGCTGCTTGACGATTCAAAGCATGTTACAATTATGGAAGAGAAGGTCACCTAGCCCAATTTTTTTGTGCACCAAAGTTAAGTCCAGCTGGGATGGAGGCATCAAAGGCCATCCCAGACAAGATAAAACTGATAGTTTAAAGGAGAGCATTTGTCGTAACCTCCCAAAAAGTGAGGAATCCGAACGAGGTGATCACGGGTAAGCTAATCATAAACTCTAACGAAGTCTATACCTTATTTGATACTGGTTCTACCCATTCTTTTATTTTTTCTACTTGCGCTCAACGTTTAAATTTAACTCCAGAGAAATTAGACTTTGATTTATCTGTTGAAACTCCATCGGGAGAAACCATTATTACATCCACTGTTTATAAGTCTTGTTTGATTCAAATCGGTAACAACACGTTACCTGTCGATCTTATCTTTGAAAATACTTGCATTTGATGTTATTTTAGGGATTGATTGGTTAACTACTCATCATGCTAAAATCGATTGTTTTCGTAAAGTTGTTAGCTTTCATATTCCTAACCAACCTATTATGTGAATTCAAGCAACCAAACCACTAAAGTCATTCATTGTCATCTCAAGCCATAAGGCTATTCGTTTATTGAAAAACGGATGTTAAGCTTTCTTAGCCCATGTCACGGATTTTAATAAAAATACGTCAGATTTGAATGATATTTCTATTGTTAATAAATTTCCTGACGTATTCCCTGAAGAACTTCTTGGCCTAC
Source organism: Panax ginseng (assembly GCA_020205605.1). Classification (NCBI taxonomy): domain Eukaryota; kingdom Viridiplantae; phylum Streptophyta; class Magnoliopsida; order Apiales; family Araliaceae; genus Panax; species Panax ginseng. The sequence goes on from CM035144.1 coordinate 15,416,644, forward strand.
CCCTAGAGCATGAAATTGAATTTTGTATCAACCTTGAATCCGGTTCAAAACCCATTTCTAAAGCCCCATATCGAATGACTCCTATTGAACTTCAGGAGTTAAAAACCCAACTACAGGAATTGTTAGACATCGGTTTCATTCGTCCTAGTACGTCTCCTTGGGGTGCTCCTGTTCTATTCGTGAAGAAGAAGGATGGAAGTATGCGACTTTGTATTGATTATCGGGAGTTGAATCATGTCACCATCAAAAATAGGTACCCGTTACCTCGTATTGATGACCTTTTTGACCAGTTGCAAGGCGCCAAATTCTTTTCAAAGATTGATCTTCGTTCTGAATATCATCAGTTAAAGATTAAAACCGATGACATCCCAAAGACTTCTTTTAGAACTCGGTACGGGCATTATGAATTCCTAGTCATGGCTTTTGGATTGACTAATGCTCCTGCTGCCTTCATGGATATGATGAACCGAGTATTCAAGGAATATTTGGATCATTTTGTGGTCGTCTTTATTAATGACATCCTTATTTACTCCAAAAGCCGTGAAGATCATGAGCAACACTTGAGACTGATACTTCAAAAGCTTCGTGGAAACTTGCTGTATAACAAGTTGAAGAAATGCGAGTTCTGGCTTGAGGAAGTAGCATTCCTTGGGCACGTGATATCAAATCAAGGAATATCTTTTGACCCGGAAAAGATTGAAGCAATTCAAAGCTGGGAGCAACCTAAGTCAGTGACCGAAGTACGTAGTTTTCTCGACTTAGCTGGTTATTATCGGAGATTCGTAGAAGGGTTTTCTCGAATCGCTATTCCATTAACTCAGCTGACTCGGAAAGATATAAAATTTGGTTGGAGCGAGGAATGTGAGAAGAGTTTTCAAGAACTCAAGAGGAGACTCATTTCAGCACCTGTTCTGATAATACCATCTGGTTCGGAGGGATTTGTCATCTACAGTGATGCTTCAGGTAAAGGTTTAGGATGTGTTTTCATGCAACATGGGAAAGTCATAGCCTATGCCTCACAATAACTCAAAGAATATGAGAGGAATTATCCTACTCATGATCTAAAGTTGGCAGCTATCGTTTTTGCGCTTAAGATTTGGAGGCATTACCTGTATGGAGAGAAGGTGGAGATCTATACGGATCATAAAAGCCGCAAATATTTCTTCACTCAAAAGGAACTCAACATGCGGCAACAACGATGGCTTGAGCTGTTGAAAAATTACGATCATACCATTCAATACCATCCTAGAAAAGCGAACGTAGTAGCTAACACATTGAGTAGAAGATCATATACGGGTACGAGTGCGATATTGTCAACGCATAGGCCTATTTTGTATAACTTACAAAGGATGGAGATAGAGTTAAAAACTCCAGGGACCCATGTGATGATGGCGAATATACGAGTAGAACTGACTTTAATCGATAAAGTAAAAGTTGCTCAAGCTACAGACCTGGAGCTAATACGTATGAAGAGGTACCTGTTAAAATCTTGGATAAGAAGGATCATAATTCTACGCTCTAAGGTTATACCTCAAGTCAAAGTTTTGTGGAGAAACCACGATGTGGAGGAAATGACCTGGGAGTTAGAATCTGAAATAAAATCAAGGTATCCTCACCTATTCGACATATCAGGTACGTACCCTAATTTCGAGGACGAAATTTCATAAGAAGGGGAGGTTGTAAGACCCCAACTTTTATGAATAAAGAATAATTTTTCTCGAAATATATTTTTGAATATTATGGTGTGGATATATATAATGTTATAGTTGTGGGTAATATTTATAAAATTTTCAAAGTAAGCAATTTGTTATAAAATATTCGATTGGTCGGGAAATATTCGTTTTAACAGGGAATATTCGTACGATGACACAATCATTGGTGGACCCCACAATGAAAGTATTGTCGTAGTTAGAAAACGACAGAATTATCTTTTTATAAAAATAACGGCGAAAGTTTTACCGTTAAACTACCCCGGTGGTAAAAGTACGAATAATACACGTGGTTGCGTAGTAGTACACTGCGGTATTGATTATTGATGCTTATGTGAGAAGTCACTCGAGTTATACTCAATTATTGCTACGATAATTCTTTGCATAATATCTCTCATATTATTGATTCAATTATTGTCACAGTATCAATATTTTATATTATTAAATCAATAATTGAGACGACAAATTTATTCATATTATTATTTGCAATATTGACGATTTCTAGAAAGTTACGTCGAGGAGAGGTTTGGTCACCTAATTGCGGCGCCTGATAGGAAAAATCCTTATCGGAAAAGCCCCTCTTTCTTGGGAATGATCTGGTTGTTAAATATTGTGAGTTATAATATTAATGATGAATAATTGTTAATAGATTAAAAATGTGTTTATTAAAGATAAATAATTTTTGGTAAATATTTATTCAATTTTTGATATAAATATAGGGATTGTTATGAGGCGTTTGTTGTAAGTTTAACTTAGTATTCCATGAGAAGATTTACTAATTTTATGGACCGTCGATGGTGGTTTTAATAGATAACCAATCTGGACCATTGATGGTGGTTATAATAGTAAATCAATCTAGACCATTGATGGTGATTTTAATAGTAAATTAATCTGGACTGTCGGTGGTGGTTTTAAAAGTAAATCAATCTGGACCGTCGGTGGTGGTTTTAAAAGTAAATCAATCAATCGAGATAGTCGGTTGTGGTTTTAATAGTAATCAATATGAGGCTATCTAGTTTCTAATAGTAAATCAATCTAGACCGTTCATGACTAAGTTACTATTTAATCCATTCTCCTATAAATAGAAGCTTAATTCTTCTTTCATTCTCACCAATTCACTAAGATTCATAAGAGACACTATAGAGAGAGAAATTATAGAGAGCAAGAAGAAGAGTATTCTGCTACTTCACTATTGCAGTATCCAGTCTTCTACTAAGGTAAGGGGTATTATTTATTTTGTATTCATAAGGAATACTATTTTTCGTATTCATCATTTAATATGTCAAAATAACCTATCTACGCGGATTATGTACCGTATGACAGGGGAAAATCCATTTGCAGTTTTGTATGTTATTTCTTTTTATATTCTTAAATCTAAACTTACTATGGTAAGTATTGCTTCTATAATCCTTGAATTTAGTGGAATATTCTTAAGTTTTGCGCTTCATCCAATATCTTTTCATTGGAATATTGATCTAAACTTTCTTATTAAACATCAATATTTTCACTCGAGGTACTATTCATAGGTTACTATTCATCCGATTACTATTCACTAGAATATTATTCACTCGGGTATTCGGGGCACTTTTTATGCCGGGGTACTATTCACGAGTTATTATTCACGGGTTACTATTCACTCAAATATTGTTCACTCGGATATTTGGGACACTTTTCATGTCGGGGTACTATTCACGGGGTACTATTCTCGAAGTACTATTCATAAAAAAATTTATTTCTTTTATGTCCAAATTATTTTTGATACATGGATATTATTCTTGAATTTTACTCCACAAAGCAGTATCATGTTGACAATTTGGACATTATTGGATTCTTGATAAATTAAATTATAAATCTTTAAAAATTTATCCTTTGCTTTCTTTTAATTGAATTCTTATATCATTGTTATTATCCTCATGCTTATATTGTGATGAAAGTCATCTTTGGCTTACGTGCATAGATGGACTGTTGATTGGTATGATTATGACCAGAGATAATTCAGTATGATCATGACCAATGATGATTACACGAATATTCTTGGCCCGTAGTGCAAGAATAATTTGTGGACGTGATAATAATGAATATCCTTGGCCCGTAGTGCAGGGATGATTCGATGATGTGATTTATTTATTAAAAAGTGAGTCCAATGATAAAGTTAATGATAAACTTTTTAAATCATAGAAGATAGTAGATATCATGCTCTACTTGACTCTTCAAATGGATTGCTTGTTCCGCTGCAGTTAAACTTGTTGTCTATTATATTCTATTAGTTTAACATTGTTGAAGGCTAATGATAATTTATTCTGCATTATCTTAGTCGTAATATTTCTTACTGGGCTAGTTGAGCTCACCCTTTTACTTCCATTGTTCTCTTCAGGAAATGAGAACGTAGCCGAAACTAGTCAGGGAACGGAGTGATGGTTCGAGATGGTGTTATAGTAGTCCTCACTATTCTATAAAATAGTTTGACAATAAATGTAATGAGGACTGCATTTGAGTTTGGATATTGTCTAGAAGACAATATTCATGTAAAAACTCTCAGCTCATGTTGTATAATTAAGTTTGTATTTGTATTCAGTACCATGTATTTGGCGACCTAAGATGGGTGATGTATACCTATTTTGGGGGCGTCACAAAATCCATTATAATAATATGAATAGTACAAATTATTTATTTGTGTCATATGTTATTGTTTCCTTCTAACCCTTGCTTGTTGCTGTATTTATAGAAGCCATGTCCACCTGAATCCAATTAAGAGTAGAAGTCCTTTTCAGAATCATCTTATAACTACAATTAATGACTGAACGCTTGCTTCCCAAGTTAGATCTCCTTATCCCACCAAATAAGGAAACACAATCTTACTTTAATAAGGACTTTTCCACTATTTAAGCAAGCTATCCAAATAAACGTATATAGGGTAAGTCCATTAAATAAGTTGGGCTACACCTTGGCTAGACCCAAATAATTACATCCCAGCCTATACATTTTCACACGTAAATTCTATTATACATTTTCGAACCTAAATTTAACTAAAAGTGTTTTTACGACAAATTTATATTTATATTAAATATTGATGTGTGTAGATACGCAAGATAGGATATAAGAGATTAAAAAGAAATTCACAATTCATCGTCATAAGATATGTGTGTAGATACGCAGGAAAAGATATTGATGTGTTTACTTTTATGCCAGCTCCTCTCCCGAGAATGACTTCGGCGCCTGTTCCTTTTCTGTCGAGAACCGTCCAAAAGATGTGTCTTGGATCATATCCCTGGCGATGTTTCTCGACAACGATTATGGGTAGAAGAAACCTCCTCCCTATTTTGCAATGCCAAATGTGCATCGAACTCCTTTCATTGAAGACGAAGGGCTTTGGAAGCATCTTGATTCTCCTGCATTTTCTTAGCTAGGATCAACTGCCTGGTTTCCTGACTATCTCTCCTGGAGTCCCGATCATCCTGGGTAAGTATTCAAGATGGTATATTGATGAGTGGTTTCTATACCTATAAATTAAGTACTTTTGACTTGCTAATTTGTGAGTTTTTGAGTATTTTCTATTCCTTTTTATGTGTTTTTAAGTAGAATGTAATAACCCGATATTTTCTATATAATTAAATAAGAAATTTTGCGTATAATTTTTTTTTAAAAATAAATGTGGAAAGATGTGCAAGGTAATGTGTATATATATATGTGTGTGATAAATAAAATTTATTTATTACATGAATATTACAAATAATTTTTTTAAAAAAGGAATTATATATTGATCATTATAAATTATATTCTTATAATAAATTAGTTTTGTAGTAAAAATATTTTTATTAATTATTTTCGATGAAAATATAATTATATATTATTTCAATAATATATGAATGATTATTAGAATTATTATAATAACTATTTTATTATATGAATTTATTTCGGATTAATTAAGTTAATTATTTTAACTTAATAATGCTATATATGCAAGGTAAATCATATATGGAATCCAAACCCTAATTTTAGATTTTGACTAAGGAATGAGAATAATAATATAATATTATTTTTGTTTCTATGTATAGACTGTTAATGGTTGGTCAATTATGTTGCATCATGACCAAACACTAGCATTAATTTGTTTAACCCTATTTTGAAACTCAAATGGGAGATTCAAGACTGTGTAGTGATTGTGTTATGTGGTATATGATATGTATTATAGATTTTAACGCTAATTATGGAAAACCCTAATTAGTAATTAAAACCCTATTTGTTATTTAGGAACCCTAATTATCAAATTGGAGCCCTAATTGCTAAATTAGTAATCTTAATTATAATTAGTGAATACCTAAACCTAATTTTCAAGTCTATGTAATTAGGAAACCTAAACTAATTTAGTAATCCTAATTTGTAATTTTTAGAAATTAAAATTCCAATTTTTGGCCTAATTAGAAATCCTAGAAAAATAATCAAAATTGGTGGAACCTTAGGGTTAAACCCTAAGGGTTTGCCAAGATTACCAAAATGCCTTGCTAAGATTACCAAAATGCCATTAAATTTACAACATAAATGACCCATTTAACCTTGTTGCATTATTTGGACATAACTTGCAAATCTTGCCATGATCTTGAGTTGGTGACCAACTCTATCTACCCCATGTGACTAAAAATCACAGCAATCGGTTATATATCATCAGCCTTGTCCATTGTATAACATTTATATAAGATTTAAGAGAGAGAAAAGCCACATTCTTGCTCATTTATGTCCAAACACTCAACCAACTTTCTCTCTCTCCAACCCTACGAAATACACTCATAGATCAGTCCCAAATCAAGTTTATATCATCATCACAACAAATCAGTAGCCTAGAATCAAGGATTTGTTCAAGAAAGGTATAACCCTAAACCTAAAATCTGACCTTTGATGTTGTGTTAAATGTTATGATTTTGTGTTGAAACATGTTGTTTATAGTCTCTATAGATGATCTGAGTTGCTAGATGTTAGATCCATAACATCTAGAGGCTCGGATTTAAAGTTTTTCAAAATCTAGGATATTTTTAAAATGAGTCTGACAACCGAATGTCAGACCCTGTAAATATTTGTCTGTTTATGATTTTGAGTGTTTTAAGTTTTAGACTTGTAATTTGTCATAAGGACTTTGATCTGAACTTGAAATCATGCTTAGATCAGATCCAGATTACAAGATAATAGTGGTCAAACTTGGTTGACCGAGCATGACCAAGAGTTTCTGGGCAACCCAGAATGTGACGCCCCCAAAATAGGTATACATCACCTATTCTGAGTCGCCAAATACATGGTACAGAAAATAAATACAATCTTAAATATACAACATGAGCTGTGAGTTTTAATAGAAATATTATCTTCTAAACAGTATTCAAACTCAAAATAAGTCCTCAATACATTTATTATCATACTATTTCATAGAATATTGAGGACTACTAATGCTATCATCGGACCAGTCACACCTCGTTCCCGACTAGTCCTCGCTACGTTCTCATTTCTCAAGAGAACAATGAAAGCAAAAGGGTGAGCTCAACTAGTCCAAAGAAGAAATATTATGACTAAGATAATGCGTAATAATTTATCATTAGTCTTCAATAAATTGATGTTAAACTGATAAAATATAACAAACATCAAGTTTAACTGCAACGGAACAAGCAATCCATTAGAAGAGTCAAGTAGAGAATAAAATCTACTATATTCTATGATTTAAAAAAGTTTTTCATCACTTTTATCGCTGAGACTCAGCTTAATAAATAATCCACATCATTCCTGCACCACGACCACAATTTATCCATGCACTACGGGCCAAGGATATTCGTGTTTTCATCAATGGTCATGATCATGCCATAAAATAATTTGTGAGACCCCAAATTTTATGAATAAAGATTTAAATTTCTCGAAATATTTTTTTTTGAATATTATGGTGTGGATTTGATATAATGTTATAGTTGTGGGTAATATTTATAAATTTTACAAAGTATGCAAGTTGTTTTATTATATTCGATTGGTCGGGGAATTTTATTTTTGTTTGGGAATATTCGTACGACGGCACAATCATTGGTGGACCCCATAATGAAATTATTGTCGGAATGAGAAAACGACAGAAATATTTTTATGAAAATAACGGCGAAAGTTTTACCTGTTATTATCTTGTTGAACTACGGTAGTAAAAATGCGATGTCTGGCGTCGTTGCATAGTAGCACACGGTATTGATTATTGATGCTTACGTGAGAAGTCACTCGGTTTTGTTCAATTATTACTACTGATGAATTGTTGCATAGTATCTCACGTTATTTGATTCAATTATTGTCGATATTTTATATATTATTAAATCAATAATTGAGATGAAAAATTTATTAAAATTATTATTTACAATATTAACGATGTCTAGAAGTTCATCGAGGAGAGGTTTGGTCACCTAATTTGCGTAATAGGAGAAATCCTTATTGAAAGCCCCTCTTTCCAGGAATGACACAGTCGATTAATATTTTGAATTATAATAATGATGATAAATATTGTTAAAAATATTGAGAGGATCTTTATGAAGTAGTTGTTGTAAATTTGCTTATTATTTGGATCCCTACTTACCCATTTTTCAAAATAATCGGTAGAAAGTTATTCAGTATATTAAAGGTGGGGCCCACATGTAGGGCCCACATGTGGGAAGAAAATTGAAGGTGGGAGAAAGGTGTTATACGGTGGGATGAAAATAAATGAAGAAAAGGGGGTGGGGAATAGATGACTTGTAAGGAAGGGAATTTATATATATGTGATGTGTGTGTATATATAATATAATGTGTGTGAGTGGAAAGTGGTGGGTGAAAGTGATGGGTGTAGAGTGAAAGTGATGTATGTGTGTATGATGAAAATGGGGTGGGGGATGAAGACGTATTAAGGAGGAAATATATATAATATGTGTGTGTGTGTGTGTGTGTGTGTGAATTAGAAAAGGGGGAGGGGTTGGATGCCTTGGGAGAAATGGTGTATATATTTATATAATATATATATAACATGTGTATGTTGGATGTATATATATATAATATTGAGTGAGTGGAATAATATGGAGATATTTGTATGATGATAGTAATGTGTGAGTGTATGAAAGTGATGGGTATGAGTGGGTTGCATTGAAAAATCAGTCCGTGTTTCTTTTTAATACATCCGTGAATCCCAACTTAATTAGCCCGTGAAAACTAATTGTTGCGTCTGTGATTTTTCTTAACAGTTCCCCTTCCATTCTCCTATAAATAGGATGCTAAGTTAGAATTGAAAATCACACCAGAAGTTCAAAGAATTCTCTTCTATAATCTTGAGCGTATTTCTTTAGAGTTTTAAGAAGCTTTAAGCGTAGTGCAAATTTTCTTCAAGAATATCCTCGCCCTACCAGTTGGAATACTCTTCTTTTACGGTAAGGGATATTATTTGTTGTACTTGTAAGGGGTATTATTTTTTTCATATTCATGAAGAGAACTTTTGTTATTCCATTCTTTATTATTCTGTTGGAATAACCTGTATACGCGATCTACCCTATACTTGGTAAAATTCTTCTGTTATTCCATTATTTATTATTCTGCTGGAATAACCTGTCTATGCAAAGTACCGCATACATGGTGAAATTTTGTTGTTATTCCATTCTTTATTATTACATTTGGAATATCCATGCGTGTGTTTTACACAGGACCTTGTTAAAATCTTTATTATTACATTAGAATATATATCATGCATGCGTTTTACTTGGGACACGAATTAAAATCTTTATTATTACATTCGTTGGAATATCACATGCGTGAGTTTATGTAGGACCGGTTACATTATTTAGTATTTCGTTAGAACAACCCATCATCGCAAGTACCGCATACATGGTGATTTGTTGTTATATCTTTATTATTCATTTGGAATATCCGCTTGTCGTATTATACACCTAATTTGGTTCCGCTTTTTATTATTTCATTGGAATAACTTCGTACATCTGCAAGTACCACATGCATGGTGATTTTTTTGTTATTCCATTCTTTATTATACTCGGTTTGTTAAAGTTTTGACTTCTTATACTCCATGAAATTAGTGGAATATCTTTGATATTTGCGCTTCATCGAGATCTTTTCATGGAAATATTCTTACGAGCATTCTTAAATTTTACTCTACAAAGAAGTATCATGTTGACAATTTGGACGTTATTAGTTCCTGAATAAATTAATTCTTGAACTTATTTTATTGAATTCTTATATCATTGTCATCATTTTCATGTTTATATTTTTTTGAAAGTCATCTGTGGCCTGTAGTGCATAGATGGACTTGGTATGATTATAACCAGGGATTATTCGGTGTAATCATGACCGTAATGTTACAAATGATGTGATAAAAGTCCTCATTGGCCCATAGTGCATTGATGGACAGTTGTTGGCATGATCATGACCATTGATGAATACACGAATATCCTTGGCCCGTAATGCATGGACAGTTTGTAGTTGTGATACTAATGAATATCCTTGGCCGTAGTGCAGGAATGATATGGATTATTTATTAAGCTGAGTCTCAGCGATAAAAATGATGAAAACCTTTTTTAAATCATAAAATATAGTAGATTTTATTCTCTACTTGACTCTTTTAATGGATTACTTATTTCGCTTTAGTTAAACTTGATGTTTGTTATATTGTATCAGTTTAACACTGTTGAAGGCTAACGATAATTTTTCTGCATTATCTTAGTTATAATATTTTTTACTGGGCTAGTTGAGCTCACCCTTTTGCTTTCATTGTTCTCTTCAGGAAATGAGAACATAGCAGGGACTAGTCGAGGAACGGAGTGACGGTCCAGATGATAGCATTAGTAGTCCTCACTATTCTATGAAATAGTGTGATAATAATTGTAATGAGGACTTATTCTGAGAGTGGATATTGTCTAGAAGATAATATTTGTTTTAAAACTCACAGCTCCTGTTTAAACTCTCAGCTATGTTTTGTCGTATATTACACGACGTTTGTATAATTAAGTTTGTATTTGTATTCTGTACCATGTATTTGGCGACTCAGAATATGTGATGTATACCTATTTTGGGGGCGTCACACAATTCATCTTTGCACCCTTGGCCGAAGAGAATCCATAGCCATAATCATACCAAAAACTGTCCATCAATGCACTACGGGCCAATGAGGACTTTTTCCACATCATTTATAACATTACGGTCATGATTTTACCGAATAATCCCTGGTCATAATCATACCAAGTCCATCTATACACTACATGCCAGAAATGACTTTCAACATAATATAAGCATGAGGATGATGACAATTCAATAAAACAAGTTCAAGAATAAATTTTCTAGATTTATAAGTTAATTTATCCTGAACTCAATAACATCCAAATTGTCAACATGATACTGCTTTGCGGAGTAAAATTCAAGAATGCTCAGAAGAATATTTTCATGAAAAGATACTAGATGAAGCGCAAATATCCAGGATATTCTACTAATTTCATGGAGTATAGAAGCCAAAACTTTAACCGAATGAGTATAATAGAATATATGAAACTGCCAATGGATTTTCGCCCGCCATGCGGTAATCCACGTAGACAGATCATTTCCACAATTTAATAAGGAATGAATACAAAGGATCATTCACCATGCATGCGGTAATCCACATAGGTAAGGTTATTCCAGCGAGAATAATAAAGAATGAAACAAAGGTCATGCGTATCCGCACTTGCATGGGATATTCCAACAGAATAATAAAGAATGGAACCGGGACATGCGTAAGACATGATATTCCAATGAGAATAATAAAGAATGGAACCGGTCATGCGTAATCCGCATGCACACGAGGATGTTCCAATGAATAATAAAGAATGGAATAACAACGAATTCACGGGCATGCGATAGACCACTACAGAACGAGTTATTCCAACAAAATAATAAAGAATGGAATAACAAAAGAATTTCACCATGTATATGGTACTTGGCATAAATAAAAGTTATTCAACATAATAATAAAGAATGGAATAAATGACTCTTTACGAGTATTTGAAAGAAAATAATTCTCTTCATGAATACTGAAAGAAATAATACCCCTTACCTTAGAAAGAAGAATATTCCGACTGGTAGAGCGAGGATATTCTTGAAGAAAACTTATATTGTTTTCTACGCTCAAAGCTTCTTAAAACTCTAAAGAAATACACTCAAGATTATAGAAGAAGAATTCTTTGAATTTCTGGTGTGTTTTAATTCTAACTAAGCATCCTATTTATAGGAGAATGGAAAGGATACTATGCAATAAAATATAATATATTCTATTTATAATATATATATATATATATATATATTTTATTTAAAATCTAATAAAACAAATAACTTTATAAAAGTATTCTGTTTTATATAAAAAGATTTTACTATGCAGGCACTATGCAGGCACTATGCAAACACTATGCATAATAAAATATATTATATTCTATTCTATTTATAATCAAATAAAACAAAACTTTATAAAAAGTATTCTGTTTTATATAAAAAGTTTTCTATTTTATTACATTTATAATAATAATAAAACAAAATTCATCATCATTATTATAATTCACACTATTAATCGAAAAGTGTCGTTCCCGGGAAAGAGGGGTTTTCAATAAGGATTTCTCCTATTATCGCCTATGAATTAGGTGACCAAACCTCTCCTTGATGAACTTCTGAACATCGTTAATATTTCAAATAATAATATTAATAACTTTGTTATCTCAATTATTGATTTAATAATATATAAAATATAAACAATAATTGAATCAAATAACGTGAGATCTTACGCGAAGCAATTATTGTAGCAATAATTGAACAAAAGCTGAGTGACTTATCACGTAAGCATCAATAATCAATCTGGTGTGCTCTTATGCAACCACGGCAGATTATTCTTTGTACTTTTACTACCGAGTAGTTCAATAGTTTTAACGGTAAAACTTCCGTAGTTATTTTCATAAAAATATTTTTGTAGTTTTCGATCAATCCGACAATAATTACATTGTGGGGTCCACCAATGATTATGAAGTCGCATCACGAATATCTCTGTTAAAGCGAATATTCCCTGACCAATCGAATATAATACAATAACTTGCATACTTTGCAAAATTTATAAATACTACCCACAACTATAACATTATCTCAAATCCACACCATAATATTCAAAAAAATATTTCGAGAAAATTAAATCTTTATTTGTAAAATTTGGGATTTTACAATCTCCCTTCCTTATGAAATTTCGCCCTCGAAATTTACGTACGTACCTGGTATGCCGAAGAGGTGAGGAAACCTCGACTTCATTTCAAATTCTAACTCTTGAGGTATAACCTTTGAGTGTCGAATATATTCCAAGATTTTAACAGATACATCTTCATACGTTACATTATCCGCTATCTTGTCCGGTTCTAAATCAATAATGTGGTTCGGGTCGTCCACATATTTACGTAACTTCGATACGTAAAAAAATGTTATGAACACGCGACATACTTGGTGGTAAAACGAGTCTATAGGTCACAGTTCCTACTCAATCGAGGATTTCAAATGGACCAATAAAATCAAGGGTTGAGATTTCCTCTCTTCATTGAGTCTTGCTTCTATAATAACACCCTCTTGAACCTTCTTCTTCACATTCATCAGCTCCGGGTGTGTTGTTTGAGCGGCTTTAACTTTATCGATTAAAGTCGATTCTAATCGTATATTCATTATCTTCACGTGGGTCCCTAAAGTCTTTAACTCTATCTTCATCATTTGTAAGTTATACGAAATGGGTTTTTGTGTTAACAACATCGCACTCGTAAACGCATACGATCTTCTGCTCAACGCGTCAGCTACCACGTTCGCTCTTCCATGATGATATTGAATGGTATAATTGTAATCTTCAACAGCTCGAGCCAACATCGTTGGCGCATAATACGTTCGTTCTAGGTGAAGAAATATTTAAGGGTTTTAGAAATGGGTTTTGTACTGGGGTCAATACAAAATTTGATTTCACGCTCTGAGTAGGCCAAGAAGTCTTCAAAAATACATCAAGAAATTTATTAACGATAGAAATATCATTCAAAACTGTGACTCTCATCCATGACTTGGATAGCACGTCACATTGATACCTATCAACTTGCCACCGTTATTCACGATGTCGCCTATAGAAAGTCTGGCTTTGGTGCATTCCACACAAGAAAGTCAACAACGAAAGGATCGGGGCTCTTTACTTATAGCTTGATATGACAATGATTTACTTTAGTGGTTTGGTTGCTTGAATTCGCATAAGAGGTTGGTTAGCAATATGAAAGCTAACAACCTAACGAAAAGCATGATGAGTAGTTAACCAATCGATTCCTAAAATCACATCAAAGGCAAGTATTTTCAAAGAGATAAGATCGACAGGTAACGTGAGGGTATCGATATGAATCAAACAAGATTTATAAACAGTGGAGGTAACGAAGGTTTCTCCTAACGAAGTTTCAATAGATAAGTCAAAGTTTAATTTCTCAGGAGTCAAATTTAAATGTTAAGCAAGAGAGATAAAAGAATAGGTAGAACCGGTATCGAATAAGGTATAGACTTCGTAAGCGTTTATGATTAACTTACCCATGATAACTTCGTTCGGGTTCCTCGACAAACGCTCTCACTTAAACTACCGGCTTTGACTTGTCTGAGACATCCTTTGGCATCATTATCCCAGCTGGACTTGACTTCACTACATAACAAAATCGAGCTAGGTGACCTTCTCTTCCGCAATTGAAACACGCTTTGGATTGCTGCGTACAGTTTAGACTGATGTGTCCCTCCTATCCGCATTTGAAACATATGACCGGTGGTCGTTCTCCTTCCTTAACAACAGGTGCTTGTGCTAACGTCTTTCCATCATCGTTAAATCTTCTCTTCTTGAAATTTCCACTCCTATTATCTTGGCCATGATTACCACCGAAGTGGTTACCATTCTTGGTATGATAATTTCCCCCACGATGGTTATCATTGTTCCGATGGCCGTTGCCACCGGTACGATTATTATCGTGTTATTGGTCGTTTCCTTTTGGTTGTGCTGACTCATTATCGTGCTCCAATAACTAAGCCCTATTCACAACATTTGAATATAAACAAAGTTTGTGAGAAATGAGGTATTGACGTATTTCAGGTTTCAAACCTCGCAGAAACATTCGCGTCATTCTCTCCTCATTATCTACCAAATGGGATGCAAACCGGGATAACTCCGCAAACTTAGCCTCGTACTGCGACACGGTCATATTGTTTTGCTCCAACTTGATGAATTCCACCTCCTTCATGTGACGAATACTTTCAGAAAAGTACTTGTTGTTGAATAATTCTTGAAACTTCTCCCAAGTCATCTTGAGTGTGTCAGGCTGGGTACATTTTACACCCACCAATGATCTGCTTCTTCACGCAACATAAAGGTGGCGAATGGAACCTTTTGCTCCTCTGAGCATTCCAAGACATCAAATATCTTGGTGATCTCGCTTTATCCACGTCTCTCGCCTTAAGTGGTTCGGCTTTCCAAAAACTCTCGGTGGTCCCTCCTTGAATCGCTAATGCGGTGACCGTAGTGGGTTGCCATTATTTCCACCTATATTTTGAACAGGAGTCTCTCTTACCTGATGTTGCATGAATTGCATAAAGCCTCTGAACATTCCATCGTTCATCATTTGGTCAGTGTTGTTATTTGCATGAGGATTGTCGTCTTCCTGATGCACATTATCCTGATTATTGATCTGTGGAGACTCAACGGTCTCCTGTGCTCCATTGCTATTCTCAACATTCTCGGATGTTATTTTCAAATACTGCCACAAAATAAGGGTTAATTAACATATCACATATTATCCTTATACTCTGACCGACCAATTAAATACCAAATAAACTTAGGTAGGTCATATTAGCGAAGGAATTCCCCGTCTCTCCCCTCCTAGTTCTTGTCTCACATCTCAGCCAGGGATCATATTCCTAAGCTTTGATACCAACTGTGATGCCCCCAAAATAGGTATACATCATCTATTCTGAGTCGCCAAATACATGGTACAGAAGTTTAACAGTGTTAAACTGATAAAATATAACAAACATCAAGTTTAACTGCAGAAGAACAAGCAATCCATTAGAAGAGTCAAGTAGAGAATAAAATCTACTATCTTCTATTATTTAAAAAGGTTTTTCATCACTTTTATCGCCGAGACTCAGTTTAATAAATAATCCACATCATCCCTGCACCACGGCCAAGGATATTCATTAGTATCACGACCATAATTTATCCATGCACTACGGGCCAAGGATATTCGTGTTTTCATCAATGGTCATGATCATGCCATAAAACAATTCATCTTTGCACCCTTGGTCGAAGAGAATCCATAATATAATCATACCAAAAGCATCCATCAATGCACTACGGGCCAATGAGGACTTTTTCCACATCATTTATAACATTACGGTCATGATTTTACCGAAAAATCCCTGGTCATAATCATACCAAGTCCATCTATACACTACAGGCCAGAAATGACTTTCAACATAATATAAGCATGAGGATGATGACAATTCAATAAAACAAGTTCAAGAATAAATTTTCTAGATTTATAAGTTAATTTATCCTGAACTCAATAACATCCAAATTGTCAACATGATCTTCGCTGCATGAGTAAAATTCAAGAATGCTCAGAAGAATATTTTCATGAAAAGATACTAGATGAAGCGCAAATATCCAGGATATTCTACTAATTTCATGGAGTATAGAAGCCAAAACTTTAACCGAATGAGTATAATAGAATATATGAAACTGCCAATGGATTTTCGCCCGCCATGCGGTAATCCACGTAGACAGATCATTTCCATAATTTAATAAGGAATGAATACAAAGGATCATTCACCATGCATGCGGTAATCCACATAGACAGGTTATTCCAACAGAATAATAAAGAATGAAACCAGGTCATGCGTAATCCGCACAGACAGGATATTCCAACAGAATAATAAAGAATGGAACCAGGACATGCGTAAGACATGATATTCCAACAGAATAATAAAGAATGGAACCAGGTCATGCGTAATCCGCACAGACAGGATGTTCCAACAGAATTCATCAGGCATGCGATAGACCGCACAGACAGGTTATTCCAACAAAATAATAAAGAATGGAATACGAGAAGAATTTCACCATGTATGCGGTGCTTGCGCATGTAGACAAAGTTATTCAAACATAATAATAAAGAATGGAATAACAGCTCTTATGAGTATTTGAAAGAAAATAATTCTCTTCATGAATCTGAAAGAAATAATACCCTTACCTTAGAAAGAAGAGTATTAAATTTGGTAGGCGAGGATATTCTTGAAGAAAACTTATCTTTGTTTTCTACGCTCAAAGCTTTTAAAACTCTAAAAATACGCTTCGAGATTATAGAAGAAGAATTCTCCAATTTACGGTGTGTTTTCAATTCTAACTAAGCATCCTATTTATAGGAGAATGAAAATGATACTATGCAATAAAATATAATATATTCTATTTATAATATATATATATATATATATATATATATTTATATATTTTATTTAAAATATAATAAAACAAATAACTTTATAAAAGGATTCTATTTTATATAAAAAGATTTTACTATACAAACACTACACAGCACTATGCAAATCATCGTGCATAATAAAATATAATATATTCTATTTATAATCTAATAAAACAAATAACTTTATAAAAGTATTCTATTTTATATAAAAAAAAAATTTACTATGCAAACACTATGCAGGCACTATGCAAACACTATGCATAATAAAATATATTATATTCTATTTATAATCAAGTAAAACAAAACTTTATAAAAAGTATTACATTTTATATAAAAGTTTTCTATTTTATTACATTTATAATAATAATAAAACAAAATTCATCATCATTATTATAATTCACTAATTATTAGCGACCGAATGTCGTTCACAAGAAAGAGGGTCTTTCCAATAAGGATTTCTCTCTATTGGTAGCACAATTAGTTTTGAACTTCTAGACATCATTAATATTGTAAATAATAATTTTAATAACTTTATTATCTCAATTATTAATTTAATAATATATAAAATATCAACAATAATTGAATCAAATAACATTGAGATATCTTGCAAAGAATTATGTAGCAATAATTGAACAAAAGCGAGTGACTTATCACGTAAGCATCAATAATCAATCTGGTACTACGCAATCACGCCAGACATCGTATTTTTACTTTTACTATGAAAGTAGTTCAAAAGTTTTAACGGTAAAACTTCCGTCGTTATTTTCATAAAAATATTTTTGTCGTTTTCTCAATCCAAACAATAATTCCGTTATGGGGTCCACTAATGATTGTGTGCCGTAAATACGAATATTCCCGATTAAAGCGAATATTTCCGACCAATCGAATATAATACAACAACTTGCATACTTTGCAAAATTTATAAATACTACCCACAACTATAATATTATCTTAAATCTACACCATAATATTCAAAAAAATATTTTGAGAAAATTAAATCTTTATTCATAAAATTTGGGGTTTTACACAGAAACTCAATCTTAGTGTCTGACAAGATATTGCAAGACTTAAATCTGTTAGAAGTTAAGTATTTTGATGTGGTTGTTGTAACCTGTTTGTAGCCTGTGATATAGACTCTAGAATCATGCCTTTTTAGTCCCTAAACAACAAATACAGTGGATGTAGTGAGTGGTCAAACAAGACCATTCGGTCACAAAGTTGAGTTTCTGGAATTTCCAGAAACCGGATGAACATCCTTTCTAACATAGTTTGACCAGATGCTATTTTATGATTCTGAAGTAGTTTAACTGATTTGATGAATGTTATATGTACTCTATCATGTAGACTATAAGGTTTAATCATAATAACAACTTGTTAATGACCAGAGCTAAAGCAAATTTAGCCTCAAATTGGACCCTCGAACTGCCTGGGTTTCTGGGTTACCCAGAAAACCCAGGAACCGTCTGACAACGAGTTTGAAGCTCTGGATCTTGCATCTGAGTTGTTTTTTTGACTAAGGTGATGGTTATATTTTGTAGTGTTACAACAATACTACAATATCAGAGTCTTAGATTTCCAGAACCGGATTGAACAGAGAATAAGAGGTGGTCAAACAAGACACCTTGAACACTGTCTGTCAGTGTTCTTAAGCCTCAAGAACACCAACCGCGACAGAAACCGTCGCTAAAGCCTTTAGCGATGGATTTAATTATTTTAGTTTTCTAATTTCCGGAAAATGATTAAAAATAGAAATAAATTCTAAAAATCATTTAAAAATGATAAATAAATTAGAAAATTACAAAAAATAATTTGAAAAATTATTTTAAGTTATAAAAATTAACTTTTAATAATTTGGCATATTTTTTATAAATATTAGTATTTATTTGATTATTATTGATATTTAATTATTTAATATATGCATTAAATAAATTAATTAAAAATGATTTTATTATATTAAATATAAATTTAAATGATAATAAGGTATTTAATAATATTTTAAGTTATAAAACATAACTTTTAATATTTTAAGATAAATTTCATTAATTATTTAATGTTAATGATATTGTATTTATTTAATAATTATATTAAATAAATAGTTTAAAAATGATTTTATTGATTTAAAAATCATTTAAAAAGATATAAATGGTTTAAAAATATTTTAAGTAATAATAAATGACTTTTAATATTTTGATAAATAGTATATTAATATTTAAATATTAATGATAATTATTTAAAATGCTTTTAAACATTTTAAAAATCATTTAAGGGTAATAAAATGTTTTAAAAATATTTTGAGTTATTATAAATAACTTTAATATTTTGGCAATGGTTTCATTAATAATTTAATATTAATTAAATATTAATGATAATAGAATTATTTAATATTTAAATTATTTAATAATGATTCCAGTGTTTGAAAATTCATGATTAATTATAATAATTATTTAAAATTATTATAAGGCTATGAAAAAAATAATATGATTGATATTTAAAATATCTAAACGAATATTGAATTACAGAATAGAGTTTTAGACTCAATAATTACCCGATAAAGCCATCGATACACCAAATTGACTTCGAAACTGATCCAGACCTAGATAGTTTGACTTGATAAGTGTTTGTTTATGATCCAATTACTAATATAACTATGTGACAATGTGATTAGGCTATGTGCTAACTACAAATATCAGTACTATGTGTTATGATATGTATTTCTAATCGATAGAATGATCTTATTAATGATAGGTCTCAGCATAAAAGATAAAACTAAGTTGCGTAATTGTAAGCAGCAGACCAAGCAAGTATCTAACCTTTGAATTTACTTTATGCAATGGACATGTGTAAGCCAGTTTTAGAACTCTATTGTTATTGTTATTGTTCATGTATCTATACTCTTGTAATCATGCCAATTTTTGGATTCCATTCAATCATTGTTTGTTAATACAGTATTACCATATGTTCAAGATTTATATATTCTGTTCGTTAATTTCTAAGCATGGTTATACAAGTGTCCTCACTTGGATAATTTATTGTATTTAATCACATGTTGATACATACTTTTGGTTTTCAGTATGTATACATTGACTTAAAAGCCGTCTAAGCTATTTGACTCGGCTAAACATAGATTTAAAGATAACATTGAGATATGTCTTAGCTAATTATTTTGGCTAGACAAACATTTGATTAGAACTTGATAGGTTCGATAATAGAACCCAATTATTATTGACAGATCGATGCCAATTGTTTCGGCTAGATCGAAAAAGCGATTAGATTTTGAAATCATAGTATTTGTTGTTATAATTCAAATTTTTGTTATAAGACTGAGAAGAACAACCTTTTAATATAAAAGGGGAGATTTTTGGTCGTATCTTCGGCCATTACGCTCGTTTTAAGTATTATGCATAATATAGGGTATAATTAAGCTGATCACTTATTATACTTGCAGAGGGGTATGACTTAATCTTTATGGTTATCTGATACACCTGGGTATATCAAAGTAAATCTTTGATAGTTACTCGAGAAGAGAAGTTCAAGATCCTTAGGGATCACTCAGCATAAACTCTGGAAAATACCCCACTTTGTTATTGCGTATAATTAATTCTTGTTATTCAATTGAATATCGAAAATAAAGTTTGTAGTCTATCGACTGCACACCAATTATAGTCAGTACGTAGTTTCAAAATTTGAAATGAAATTGATATGTTGATTAGAATTGTTTCAGTTTACTTCACAACTGTTGATTCGTTGTAGAAGTGCCTTTCAAAGAAAATATTTACTTCTTTCAGCTAACGTTTATTATCTACTATTACTTGTTGGGCACCCAAATGCTCATTCTTGCTTTAAATGTAAATGTTTTCAGCTAAGCGTGATCAACCTAAAGGTTCAGACAAGGAAGGACAAAGGAAAGAGAAAGCTAGAAAAATAAGCTTTGTGGTATCTTATGTATTAAGATGATAATATTTATTATCTATCATGTAATGTAATGTAGTAAAGGTTGAGAAACTGGGGATTAGATAACTTTGATATATGTAAATTAAGTTTGATAGTTATATTATTGTTATTATTATTAGTATTATTCCACTCATAGAAATGGTATCATAAAGCACCGAGTTCGGGTTTCAAGTACCTGAATTTGGGGGCGTTACATCATGGTATCAGAGCTTTAGGGTTAGAAACCTTAGGTGGGATAGACCTTCGGCTATAACCTTAGAACAGAGGGAAACGTTAAAAATACAAATAACTCATATCGAGTTTAAAAGGAGATGAATTGAATAAATTCATCGTCAAACAAAAATAAAAGATAACTTAAATAAAACTATTATTTGCTGTGTGTATATATTATTTGCTAAACAAGATAACTTATGTGTAAATGTGACGCCCCCAAAATAGGTATACATCACCCATCTTGAGTCGCCAAATACATGATACAAAATTCAAATACAACTTAATTATACAACAGTCGTGTGAAATACGACAAAACATAATCTAAGAGTTTTAATAAGAATATTGTAATCTAGACAATATCCACACTCAATGGAGTCCTCATTATAATTATTGTCACACTATTTAATAGAATAGTAAGGACTACTAATACTATCATCTGGATCGTTACTCTGTTCCCCGACTAGTTTCAGCTACGTTCTCATTTCCTGAAGAGAACAGTGAAAGAAAGGGAGAGCTCAACTAGCCTAGTAAGAAATATTATGACTAAGATAATGCGGAATAAATTATCATTAGTCTTCAATAATGTTAAATTGATAAAATACAATTGACATCAAGTTTAACTGCAGCGGAATAAGCAATCCATTAGAAGAGTCAAGTAGAGCATGATATCTACTATCTTATATGATTTAAAATATTTTCATCAATTTTTATCGATGAGACTCAGCTTAATAAATAAATCACATCATCGAGTCATCCCTGCACTACGGGCCAAGGATATTCATTAAATCATCAATGGTCATGACTATACCGAATAATCCTCGGTCATAATCATACCAAAATTGTCCATCAATGCACTACAAATTCTCTTGAGGAATTTTACCACATCATTTATAACATTACTGTTCATGATTATTTAAGAATAATCCACGGTCATAATCATACCCAAGTCCATTTATGCACGTAAGCCAAAGATGACTTTCATCACAATATAAGCATGAGGATGATGACAATGACATAATAATTCAATAAAACAAGTTCAAGAATAAATTTTAAAGATTTATAAGTTAATTTATCTTGAAATCAATTACGTCCAATTATCGTCAACATGATCTTGCTTTGTGGAGTAAAATTCAAGAATGCTCGGAAGAATATTTCCATGAAAAGATACTGGGATGAAGCGCAAATATCTAGGATATTCTACTAATTTCATGGAGTATAGAAGCCAAAACTTTAACCAAATGAGTATCATAGAATATATGAAAGCGCAAATGGATTTTCACCGCCATGCAGTAATCCACGCAGACAGATCATTTCCACAATTTAATAAGGAATGAATACGAAGGATCATTCACCATGCATATGATAATAACATAGGATAAAGTTATTCCAATGAGAATAATAAAGAATGGAACCAGTCACGCGTAATCACTTGCATGACGGGATATTCCAGCGAGAATAATAAAGAATGGAATAATGAAGAATTCACCATGCATGCGATAGATCGCATGCAGAAAAGTTATTCCAGCGAGAATAATAAAGAATGTTACTGTGTCTAGCGTAATCCGCTTATGATAGGATATTCCAACAGAATAATAAAGAATGGAATAACAAAGAATTCACCATGCATAGGCCATGCATGCATAAAAGTTATTCCAGCGAGTAATAATAAAGAATGAAACCCAAGTCTAGCATAATCCGCTTATGGATAGGATATTCAAATGAATAATAAAGAATGGAATAACATAAGAATTTCACCATGTATGCGGTATTCAGATAGACAAAGTTATTCAATATAATAATAAAGAATGGAATAACAGAAGCTCTCTTTATGAATACGAAAGAAATAATACCCCTTACCTTAGAAAGAAACTGGATAATGGAATAGTGAGGTAGCAGACTTCTCTTCTTCTTTCTCTCTATAATTTCTCTCTATAATAATTGCTTTATAGCTTTAGTGAATTAGTGAGAAATGAAGGAAGAATGAGCTTCTATTTATAGGAAAATATAGTTTCGATAATTGCACGTTTTGGGGCTCAAAATATTACAGTACAATACCTTCAACTTTTCTTTTATTTTTAATTTAGTCCTACAAGTATTATCAAACTTGCACCACCTCCCCTAATAGTAAATAATGTGAATCAATAGTTATAATCATGTGAAAATATGAATTACAGTATAGTACCTCCATTTATACCTCCATTTTTAACTTAGTCATGCAAATATTATCAATCTTGCACCAACTCCCCTAATAGTACAAGAATGTGAATCAATAGTACACACATGTGAACAAATAGTTATAATCATGTGAATTAATAGCAATTAATTGCTCATTTATCCAGTTAATTACGGTCGTCGGTATAACTTCGAGACATCAATTAATATCAAAATAAATGTCAATTTCCACTAACACTAATAATTCCAACACAATGGAACTATCAATTTCATCTTTAATCAACACGAACTTATTCATCATTAATATTATAACTCACAATATTTAACAATCGAGTCGTTCCGAGGAAAGAGGGGCTTTCAGATAAGGATTTCTCCTTATTAGTAGCATGATTAGATGACCAAACCTCTCCTCGACAAAACTTCTAGACATTGTAAATATTGCAATTTAATAATATGAATAACTTTGTCGTCTCAATTATTGATTTAATAATATAACATATTATCACGGATGATCTTTGTGACAATAAGCGAATCAATAATATGAGAGATATGATCGTGAATTATTGTAGCAATAATTGAGTATAAGCGGTGACTTCTCACGTAAAGCATCAATAATCAATACAGTAGTGTATTTACTATGCAACCATGCCAGATCTTGTACTTTACTAGGGTAGTTCAACGGTTTAACAATAAAACTTCCGTAGTTATTTTTATAAAAGATAATTACGTAGTTTTCTAACTACGACAATACTTCCGTTGTGGGGTCCACCAATGATTGTGCCTTCGTACGAATATTCCCTGTTAAAACGAATATTCCCCGACCAATCGAATATTATATAACCACTTGCTTACTTTGCAAAATTTGTAAATATTACCCACAACTATAATATTATATCAAATCCACACCATAATATTCAAAAATATATTTCGAGAAAATTATTCTTTATTCATAAAAGTTGGGCTCTTTCAACCTCCCCTTCTTATGAAATTTCATTCGCGAAATTAGGGTACGTACCTGGTATGTCGAAGAGGTGAGGATACCTTGATTTCATCTCAGATTCTAACTCCCAGTTCATTTCCTCCATATCATGGTTTCTCCACAAAACTTTGACTTGAGGTATAACTTTAGAGCGTAGAATATGATCCTTCTTATCCAAGATTTTAACAGGTAACTCTTCATATGTTAAATCTTCTCCTATCTCGTCTGGTTCTAATTCAATAATATGGTTTGGGTGTTTCACATATTTACGTAACATAGATATGTGAAAAACGTTATGTACACGAGACATACTTGGCGGTAAAGCGAGTCTATAGGCCACAGTTCCTACTCAATCGAGGATTAAAAATGGGTCAATAAATCGAGGATTAAGCTTTCCTCTCTTTCCAAATCTTGTAACTCCTTTCCATAGAGCAAAACGTAACAACACATGATCTCCAATATTGAATTCCATGTCTTTTCGATGAAGATCAGCATAACTCTTTTATCGATCTTGTGAAGTTTTTATACGTTGTCGGATCGTTTAAATCTTTTCCATAGTCATACGTACCAAATCCGGTCCCAACAACTTTGCTTCACCCACCTCATCCCAAAGATATCTTTGGAAGCGACACTTTCTTCCATACAACGCCTCAAATGGAGCCATGCCAATACTTGCTTGATAACTAGTGTTGTAAGAAAACTCCACCAATGGTAAGAACTTGTCCCAACTTCCCTTGAAATCAAGGACACAGAGTCTTAATAAATCTTCAAGAGTTTGAATAGTCCTTTCTGACTGCCCATCCATTTGAGGATGATATGCCAAACTAAATCGTAAATCTGTGCCCATAGCTATTTGCAAACTAACCCAAACTCTTGAAGTGAATCTTGGGTCTCGATCAGAAACTATGGATACTGGCATACCATGCAATCTTACGATCTCGTTTATATACATACTAGCAAGACGTTCAAGTGTAAAAGTTTCTTGTATCGGTAAGAAATGAGCAGACTTGGTCAATCTATCAACAATGACCCAAATCGCATCTATGCCTTGAGAAACCTTAGGAATACCAATAACGAAATCCATGGTAATGTGCTCCCACTTCCATTCTGGAATTTCAAGTGGTTGCAATGGACCTTTTGGTACTTGATGCTCCGCCTTGACTCGTTGACAAGTTAGACACCTTGAGTAAACCCGTTATCTCTCTCTTCATATTGCTCCACCAAAATGTATGGTCGAAGATCACGATACATTTTGGTACTCCCAGGATGGATTGCAAATGGTGTGTTGTGCGCCTCCATCATGATTTTATACTTTAAGTCAGAATCGTTAGTAACACAAAGTATGGAGTTGACTCGATGTATTCCTTCTTCATCGATTCTTGCTTCCGGAATAGCACCTTCTTGCACTTTCTTTTTCATACACATCAGCTATAGGTCTATAGTTTGAGCAGCTTTAACTTTATCGATTAAAGTCAGTTCCACTCGTATATTCGCCATCATCACATGGGTCCTTGGAGTCTTTAACTCTATTTCCATCCTTTTCAAGTCATACAAAATGGGTCTTTGCGTTGACAATATTGCACTCGTACCCGCATATGATCTTCAACTCAATGCGTCAGCTACTACGTTCGCTTTTCTAGGATGGTATTGGATGGTATGATCATAATCTTTCAACAACTCAAGCCATCGTCGTTGCCGCATGTTGAGTTCCTTTTGAGTGAGAAATATTTGAGGCTTTTTATGATCTGTATAGATTTCCACCTTCTCTCCATACAGGTAATGCCTCCAAATCTTAAGCGCAAAAATGACTGCTGTCAACTCTATATCATGAGTAGGATAATTCCTCTCATATTCTTTGAATTGTCAAGAGGCATAGACTATGACTTTCCCATGCTGCATGAGAACACATCCTAACCCTTTGCCTGAAGCATCACTGTAGATGACAAATCCCTTCGAGCCGAATGGTATTGCCAGAACAGGTGATAAAATGAGTCTCCTCTTGAGTTCTTGAAAACTCTTTTCACATTCCTCGCTCCAACCGAATTTTGTATCTTTTCGAGTCAGCTGAGTTAATGGAGTAGCAATTCGAGAAAACCCTTCTACTGAATCTCGATAATAACCAACTAAGTAGAAAGCTACATCTTTTCGATCATCGACTTTAGGTTGCTCCACTTTGAATTGCTTCAATCTTTGTCGGGTCAAAAGATATTCCTTGATTTGATATCACGTGCCCAAGGAAGCTTTTGGAGTATCAGCCTCAAGTGTTTCTCATAGTCTTCGCGGGTTTTGGAGTATATGAAGATGTCATCAATAAAGACGACCACAAAGTGATCCAAATATTCCTTGAATACTCGGTTCATCATATCCATGAAGGCAGCAGGAGCATTAGTCAATCCAAAAGACATGACTAGGAATTCATAATGCACGTACCGAGTCCTGAAAGTAGTCTTTGGAATGTCATCAGTTTTAATCTTCAACTGATGATATCCGGAACGAAGATTAATCTTAGCTCCTTTTAACTGATCAAATAGGTCATCAATGCGAGGTAACGGGTACCTATTTTTGATGGTGACATGATTCAACTCCTGATAATCAATACAAAGTCACATACTTCCATCTTTCTTCTTTACGAATAGAACACGAGCACCCCAAGGAGACGTACTAGCACAATGAAATCGATGTCTAACAATTCTTGTAGTTGGGTTTTTAACTCCTAAAGTTTAATAGGAGCCATTCGATATGGGGCTTTGGAAATGGGTTTGGTACCGGATTCAAGGTCGATACAAAATTCAATTTCACGCTCTGGGGGTAGGCCAGGAAGTTCTTCAGGGAATATGTCAGGAAATTTATTAACAATAAAAATATCATTCAAATCTGACGTATCTTTATTTAAAGCCGTGACATGGGCTAAGAAAGCTTGACATCTGTTTTTCAATAAACGAATAGCTTTATGACTTGATATGACAGTGATTGATTTTAGTGGTTTGGTTGCTTGAATTCGCATAATAGGTTGGTTAGGAATATGAAAGGTAACAACCTTACGAAAATAATCGATTTTAGCATGTTAACCAATCAACCCCTAAAATCACATCAAATGCAAGTATTTTCAAAGAAATAAGATTGACAGGTAACGTACGATTATCGATTTGAATCAAAGAAGACTTATAAACCATGGATGTAATAAAGGTTTCTCTAACCGGAGTTTCAACAGATAAGTCAAAGTCTAATTTCTCTGGAGTCAAATTTAAACGTTGAGCGCAAGTAGGAGAAATAAAGGAATGGGTAGAACCGGTATCAAATAAAGTATAAACTTCGCTAGAGTTTATGATTAGCTTACCCGTGATCACCTCGTTCGGATTTCTCGCTTTTTAGGAGGTTACGACAAACGCTCTCCCTTGAACTATCGGTTTTTTCTTGTCTGGGACACCCTTTGATGCCTCCATCCCAACTGGACTTGACTTTGGTGCATGACAAAATCGGGCTAGGTGACCTTCTTTTCCATAATTATAACACGCTTTGGACTGCATCGTGTAGTTTGGACTTATGTGTCCTTCCCCTCCACATTTGTAACATACGACCAGTGGTCGTTCTCCTTCCTTAACAACAGGTGTTGGTGCTGACGTCTTTTCATCCTTGTTTAATCTCCTCTTCTTGAAATGTCCACTCTTATTGTCATGGCCATGATTACCACTGAAGTGATTATCATTTCTGGCATGTTGATTCCCTCCATGTTTGTTATCACTGCTTCGATGACTGCTACCATTGGTATTATCGACTTGTCAGTTGCTCTCTCTTGGTTGGGTTGACTCATTATCGCGCTCCAATAACTGAGCCCTATTCACAACATCTGAATACAAACACAGTTTGTGAGAAATTAGGTATTGATGTATCTTGGGTTTCAAACCTCTTAGAAACATCCGCGTCATTCTCTCCTCATTATCAACCAAGTGGGACACAAACCGAAACAACTCGGCAAACTTAGCTTCGTACTGCGCCATGGTCATATTATTTTGCTCAAGCTTGATGAACTCTACCTCTTTCATGTGACGAATACTTTCAAGAAAGTACTTGTCATTGAACAGCTCTTGGAACTTCTCCCAAGACATTTTGAGTGCGCGGAGTTGACTACACTTCTGATTCCAACCAAGAATCGCCCGCTCATGAATATGAAGGTGGCAAAGGGAACCTTTTGCTCCTCGGAGCATCCCAGGACATGATGCATGAATTGCATAAAGCCTCTAAACATCCCATCGTTCACCATTTCATCGGTGTTATTGTTTACATGAGGATTATCAACTTATCAAGTAAACAATTTTAGCTTAGGTAAGTCACACACTAGCGAAGTATATAACTCGTCTCTCCCCTTCTAGTTCTAGACTTTTATCTCCGCCAGCGACCATATCCCTAAGCTCTGATACCATTTGTCATGCCCCCAAAATAGATCCTGTAACGCCCGAGAAAATTGGATTTTTATGACAATTAAATTTTTATTTGATTATGTGAATTAAATGAATTTAATTGATTATTATGTGAGTAAGCTATGTGAAGGTCATTCTATGACCTAGAATGTGCTAACGTGGTTAGTATTCTGGCTTCATTCTAAAATTATTTGTTTTTAATTTCCAAGATGAAAATAATTATTTTCCGAGAAATTTCCGTAAAAACACTATTCATTCATTTCTGTTCGGGGAATTATTTTGAAATTCCGAGAAACGTGTGATGATAGAATATGGAGATTAGATGGAATATCTATTAATATTTCATTTATGGCAAACGCAGTTTTCGCCTGCGGACTTAAAACCTAAGGGTTGAGTATATTGATTTCTGAGAAGGAAATAATATGCGTAGAAGGAAT
Source organism: Panax ginseng (assembly GCA_020205605.1). Lineage (NCBI taxonomy): Eukaryota > Viridiplantae > Streptophyta > Magnoliopsida > Apiales > Araliaceae > Panax > Panax ginseng. The sequence continues at coordinate 15,446,032 of CM035144.1, forward strand.
GACGTTAGGGTTAATGCGAGTGTTATACATTTATGATACTATTTAGTATCTATGTATAATACGTTGAGTAAATACGAAGTACAATAAGATTATTGTATGAGTAGTATACGGAGAGAATACGTGAATTGTACGTATGGGATACGATTCGTATTATAGAATTAAGTTAAGACTTAATGTTAATTCATTTGGGTTGGATTATATTTAGTCCAATCAATTGAATGAGCAGGCCCAAGGGATTAGTTGGTTAAGCCCAATTCAAGGCCCAATATTAGATTGGTTAAGCCCAATGTATGAAAACCGAACCGTGGATCAAACCGGTGAGTCACCGAATGGGTAAAACCCATGGAGATGACCCATGGGGTGGTGGGCCAGCCACTTGGTGTGAAAGTCAAGCAAATCACTTGGTCACCAAGTATTTTACTTGGTGACAAAGTGTTGAATAGTAAGGAGGTGATGGTAGTTGTCCAAATTACCCTCCATTCTATTTTTCCTATAAATAAGAAGCTAGGTTGGGCCATTTGTGAGTTTTTCAATTGCCAAATTAGATTATTTGAGAGAGAAAGAAAGCTAGAATACACAAATCATGTATTTTGGAAGCTTTGACTTATAGTTTTCAAGAGAGTTCATAAGAAGTTCTTGAGGTAATAATCCTTATCTTTCATTTCCATCTCTTTTGATTTTTTTTTACTTTGGAGAATCATAAAATGGGTGGTATATGTCTTGTATAGTGGATTAAAGATGACTTACCATAGATTCAATCTCTATAAGTCATGAGATCGTAGGAATCATAAGGTTCGATATAGTTTCAAACCATGAAAATGTTGTTTGTTGAGACAGATTGTTTTAAACGATTGAACTCCATCAATACGTTATATATGCATCTTGCTTGGTTAGGATGTAGATATGAAATCCATAGAGTATTCCATGAGATTTGGCTAAGAGAACGTTAGTAACGAAGTTACGGCAAATTTTGCGTAAATAGACGTTAAACGTTGAAAACGTTGAAATTCCGGATTGGAGGTCAAAAGTTGATGTGAGACTTGAAAATGTTATTTTTCAATGTCAACACGTGAGATAGGGTAATTAAGAGTTATGGGTTCAAGAATCGTCAAATTCTGACTTAAAACGAAGAAATCGAGCATTGAACGCTCATTAACGTTTACAAACGTCTAAAAATGAAACTCCATAGTGAATTTTGAGTTATTGGATTCAAAAGTGTCAAATTCTTATATGAACGCATAGACTATGTCATTTATGATGTGTAGGATTTTGAACGGACCAAATCGGGCTTATAACAAAGAAGTTACGGCCCCGGGAATTTCACAAAATTTTTCAAAATTGTTGAGGTTTAGATGTGAGGTGCCAAATGCATGGCTGAGACATAAGAAGTTAAATGTCGCACCAGAAGCGCCCGACACGATAAAAAGTTGGTACTTGCTAAATGGTGCCGAAAGCGCCACCTTGGTAGTACTTAAGTCTCGCTACCATGATCTTAGACCAGGATGTTAAGATCAAGAATAGCTGGCCATGGCCATGCCATGATCTAATCGGTACGTATAAGCTAGCCAAGTAGCCTTGAAAGTACAAGGTTCTTGATAGTGACTTAGGCTTTGAACTTCATTTGTTCAGGGACTTAAAGGAGTAATGTTTGTACACTTCATAAGTGTATTAAAACTATTCCTATACTACCTATACTAAGGTATATGGTATGAAAACTTAGGAATTCCATGCATGTTAACAAGTTAAGAACGATGAACAAAGTTGGTACTTTATCAACGATGTTCGAGTTCAGTTAATAACGTCGATTGATTAATGAGTCGGGACGAAGGGTAATGAGTCGAGTTGACTTTATTATTAATATGAAGTTAACTAAGACATAGAAGAGAAAGAAGTTGGTAAAATAATGTGAACATATATTTGTTAGCTAATTACAGTGTGCTATGTGAATATATCATGTAGATTCTGTAAAGGCTGTGGTAAGTCGATTAAGTTATTTGAAGACGCTGAAAGGCAAGTTTTCTTAACGCTTGTCTAACTTCCAAGTTAGCCAAGTTTTATGTGATTCGTTGAACTGAATTACAAGACTTGTTTTAAAGAAAGGGTTGATGCTAGATTTTAACTCAGCTAGACTATTCGTAATTATTTATATCATTCTATATAGAAATATTAACGCTATCCTATGCCAAGTAATTGATACGGACGTGAAGGTAAGGTTTGTCTATGAACAAACAAAAGTATTTTTCATCAATATTTCGATGGGCACGCGAGTTTGCCAAAAATATTAAACGTAAATACGTTTAATGAATGAGTGTTAATCAACATAGAGTACTATAGGCTGATAACCTAGAAGTGCTCGTAAGTTATGCGGATAAACGACCTTAGTGCTGTGGACTCCTTTTCAAGTATGAAAATTAAAAGTTACTATTCATGGTCTATCGACCGGTTCAGAATTCCTAATCTATTCTATACTTTGGGAATTGATGTTATGAACTGTTAAAAGTATTATTGTTTTATAATACTTCATAACTATTGTTCAGTTATGTCGGAATTGTTATATAATTCACGAATATGGTATTACTGTTATTCTTTATTAAACTTCACGAAATATATGCTCACTTCTGCGTGAATTATATAAGCGCAGTTAAAGATGAGCGTCTTGTGAATTCCAAGAGAGATAAGGCAAAGCTAAGATGGATGCTTAGGCATTGTGTAATAGTTTAGTAAGTTTGTATGTATTATACATTATGAAAAATGAATGATGTAACCGGTTTATGAACCTGGGAAAGATTATACTTTAATTGTAATAAGAAGATAGTAATTACATTCATTTTGTTGTATTTCAATGGAATGATTGTATGGATGTTAGTACAGTGGAGCACCATATGTCGGGTTGGAAGATACCCAAATTTGGGGGCGTCACAGGTTGGTATCAGAGCCTTAGGTTATAAAACTTAAGGGGGGAAAACCTTAGGCTAATAACCTCGTAAGGAAGGTAAAGTTCGAAGAATGAAATTCAAGTCCATTGAATTAATAAGGTATTGAGATAACTCAGTATCGAAAGGATTAAAAGATGGAAATTAATCTTAAAGATATTAAATGTGATTTGTGCTTATACTATTGTGTATTATGAACTAATCAATGTGTTATATGTTTGTAAATGTCAACCGATAGCTTGATGTTTAGAAACGTGGATATGATAAGTGAGGACTCAGTTAACCAAGTTGAAATAGTACCAATGCCAGTGTGGAGGTACCGATAGTTGTACTAGATGACTCAGACATTGAGGAGTACATCTCTGAGGAGGAATACTCTGAGGAGACCATGGGGTTAGCATCATACCTTAACGAGATGCTAGACATAGAGGAGGAGATGGAGGCGACATCGGTTAATACGGTGGTGCCTACTCAGGAGCCGACACCTCCAGATGCAATGAGAGCATTGTATCTAGCCGTGTTGGATAGGAATGTGCAACTGCGCACAGTAGTAGAGACACAGAATGAGGAGATAACTGCCTTATATGAGGCGAAAGAATCTGCAGAGGTAGACTTTGAGTCAGAGCACGACGAGAAAGTGCTTATAACTGATAAGGCTCGTGACTATAAGGATGAGGTCCTTGAGCTACAAAAGAAACTGGTTGAGAAAGGCCAGAAGATAGCTAGGATGTCATACATCCACGAATGCGCTCATGAGCATTTCAAGCTGAAAATTGCTTGTTATTCTATTGAGTCAAGACAGACTCGGCATACCATAAGTCGAGATATAGTGTCGATTCTGGCAAATCAGAAATATGAGAATGTTGTTTGACAGTGTTAATAGATCATTAGATCTTTTTGTATGTAGTAATGACATAAAAAAACCCTCTTTTGTATAATTTAAGGGTAGTCTTTATGTAAATCCCAATTTTTGTAGAAGGCAATCGCGGGATAGTATGTAATAGCTTTTGACTAAGGGAACATGATGCAAATAGTTTTGACTATGAAAGCATATTTATATAATGAAGTTTTTATTAAATGTGATTGTTGTGGTATGAATGGTTGTTGTTGATTGAGAATGATAACCGAGTAGTTAAATAGATAATAACGAAGTTTTATTTATTTAATCAGAATTATGCCACCGAGAAGGAGACAACGTAACCAAGAGGCCGAGTCTCATAATGAGAATCAGGGGGTCCTAATAACCCTATGCAAGAGTTCGTTAATTTATTAATGGCTACATTTAACCAAGTGGGGGGTGGGATTCCTGTAGCTCCTGGGGTAGCAAGAACAACTACCTTTAAGGACTTTAAAAGTGTGGGTCCTCCCGAGTGGGTTAGAGAGATTGAAAAGGCGTTTGTGATAACAAAAGTAGGTGAGGCGCAAAAGACTTCTTTTGCGACTTACATGATGAAGGGGGAAGCCAACTACTAGTGGGAGGCTCACTGAGGGGTGGGGCTAGGACAAGAGGTCACATTGCGTGGGAATGGTTTAAAAAGGTTTTCTTCGAGAACTATTTCCCTACTAGCATGCAGGGTAGGATGGAAATTAAGTTCCTAGAACTTAAGAAGGGGGATATGACAGTTCCCAAGATATGCCAAGTTTAACGAATTGGTAGATTTGCTCCACTGTGTGGATACACGGAGAGAAAGGCTTGAGTTTGAAAGAGGCTTAAAACCCTGGCTCTATAGTAGGATATCGATTTTTCAGAGTGCTTCATACGAGACCATTTTGGAGAAGGCGATAATAGCTGAAGGTGGTGGTGAGGCATTATCTCAGTACCACAAAGAGCGAAAGATTAAGAGCAAGTTAGAGGGAGGTAGTAAGGCTGAAGTTGACAGCGGAAGAGGTAACTTGCCAAAGAGAAAGAGTTTTAACCCTGGGAATACCGGGGTAAAGCAGGGAGATCCTAAACAGAGGACGAAAGCATGTAAGACATGCGGAAAGCCTCACATGGGAGTCTGTTTAAAGGGGAAAGTAGTATGCTACAAATTGTAAGGCGGGAGGGCATTTGTCACCCAACTTTCCTAACCCTAAGAAGAACCGAGGATGTTTTTATGCGTGGCTCGATGGACCACATGGCAAGAAATTGCCCAAGAAGGGTTTAGAGGGGAATAAGAGTTCGGTAGTGGTAAATTAGCCATTCTTGGACCAATGAAGATCGGTGGGTAGACCCTCACTCGACGTTTAATACGATCCAAGATGCGGTTGCATCAACAGATGTGGTAGCAGGTATCATTCCGATCAATAAGATAAATGTTTATGTGCTATTTGACTCGGGTGCTACTTGTTCTTTTATAGCATGTGAATTTGCTAAGCGATTAGGTTTAATCCCTGAGAAGTTACCTATACCTTTAGACGTTAAGGTAGAAAACGAAGAGATAATCCCCATTGAACATATTCATAAGGATTGTTACATAGAAATTAGAGGGAATAAGTTATGGGTAGATTTGGTACCGATAAGGTTAAAAGAATTCGATGTAATTCTTGGTATGGATTGGTTGGTTAACCATAAGGCGATTATAGATTGCCATAGAAAAGTGTAAACCTTGGCTTTCAAGAAAACCAAGGTAGTGTTGTTGATCAAGTAAATCACCGAGACGCTCTTGTTGTGCATACATGACACAAGCTAGGAAGATGTTGAGAAAAGGGTGTGTAGGTTATCGTGCCATGTTGTGGATACCTAAAGAGTGGGAACATCCTTGGATCGAGATACCTATATAGTGCGGGGAGTTCGCGGATGTATTTACGGAGGAGCAAGGGTATTCCCTTTGGATAAGGAAGTCGAGTTTGTAATTGATCCACATTCGGAAAGCGGCACCAGATTTCAAGGGCACCATATCGGATGGCGCCAGTTGAGATGAAGGAGTTAATGGTTCAGTTACAAGAACTATTAGATAGAAAGTACATTCAACCGAGTGTGTCTCCTTGGGGAGCACCAGTGTTGTTTGTCAAGAAGAAGGATGGGTCGTTAAGACTTTGTATTGACTATCGAGAGTTGAACAAGTTGACGATTAAGAATAAATACCCGTTGCCCAGGATCGATGATCTATTTGATCAGTTGAAAGGGGAAAAGTATTTTTCTAAGATAGATTTGTGCACGGAGTATCATCAGTTAAAGGTGAGGAAGGAGGGTGTACCTAAGACGGCGTTCAGAACTCATTATGGTCATTACGAGTTTTTGGTAATGTCGTTTGGGTTTACTAATGCGCCAGCCGCATTTATGGATATGATGAATAGGGTGTTCAAATAATATTTGGACAAGTTTGTCGTAGTGTTCATTGATGATATTCTAGTCTATTTAAAGACGCCAGAAGATCATGCAGAACATTTAAGAATGGTGTTGGAAACACTAAGGAAGGAGAAGTTGTATGCAAAATTCACGAAGTGTGAATTTTGGCTTGAGCGAGTGCAATTTCAAGGGCATGTTATCAATAAGGATGGAATTTCCGTAGATCCGGCAAAAGTGGAAGCAGTTAATGAATGGGAGCAACCAAAACGCCTAACCGAGGTTCGGAGTTTTACGGGGTTAGCGGGATACTATAGAAGGTTCATTAGGACTTTTCTAAAATAGCTACTCTCATTGACAAACCGACAAGAAAGTCGGTGAAGTATGTGTGGACTAAAAATGTGAAAAGCAGTTTTGTGAATTGAAAAAAGAGGTTAAGTGAGGCACCTGTATTGTCCTTACCCGACGATACAGGGAATTTTGTAGTGTATAGCGATGCTTCGCATAAAGGACTGGGTTGCGTGCTCATGCAGTATGGCAAAGTCATTGCATATGCATCACGTCAATTAAAGGATTATGAAAAGGTCTATCCTACTCATGATTTGGAATTGGCAGCTGTAGTTTTTGCCTTAAAGATATGGAATGCAAGCTGATGAAGAAGAAGGTAGAAGATGATGAAAAGACTAAGTATAACCTCGATAAGGATGGATTACTTCATTTTGAAGGAAGAATTTGGGTTCCGAATGATCCCGAATTAAAGGAGGAAATAATGATGGAGGCTCATAGTTCGAGGTACTCGATACATCCCGGTAGTACAAAGATGTATCAAGACCTTCGTCATAACTTTTGGTGGCCGAATATGAAGAGGGAGATAGCAGAATACATTAGTAGGTGCTTAACTTGTCAAAAAGTTAAGGCTGAACACCAACGACCTAGCGGGTTGTTGCAACCGTTAGAAATTCCAGAGTGGAGTGGGAGCACATCACAATGGACTTTGTGGTGGGACTTCCGACAACCAGAAAAGGATACGATGCTATTTGGGTGATAGTAGATCGATTGACAAAATCACTCATTTTCACCAATAGAGTCAAGTATAACTTGGATCGAGTTAGCTAAAGTCGTATGTCAAGGAAATTATTTCCGGACATGGAGTAATTTTGATCGTGTCAGATCGTGATTCACGATTCACATCGAACTTTGGAGGAGTTTACAAGAGCAAATGGGAACGCGATTCTACGATTGAGTACTGGCGTATCATCCTCGAGACGGATGGTCGAGTGAGAGGACAATTCAAACGCTAGAAGATATGTTAAGATCTTGCGTTATGGATTTCAAAGGAGTTGGGATGAATATCTATCGTTGGTGGAATTTTCGTACAACAATAGTTTTCACGCTAGTATAGGCATGCCGCCTTACGAAGCATTGTGTGGAAGGAAATGCCGAACTCCATTGTGTTGGGATGAGGTGGGTGAACGTCGGATGTTGGGACCTGAGTTGGTACAGCAGACGGCGGACATGGTGAAGTTAATACGTACTCGATTAGTTCTTTGCTCAAGATAAGAAGAAGAAGTATGCGAGATCCTCATGAGAGAAAAGAGAATTCGATGTAGGATCCTTTGTTTTTCTAAAAGTATCGCCTTGGAAGGGGAAGATACGTTTTGGATAGAAAGGGAAGTTAAGTCCAAGGTTTGTAGGACCTTTTGAGAATTTGAGAAGGGTAGGAGAGGTAGCTTATGAAGTAGCCTTACCTCCAGAAATGAAACGCATTCATAATGTGTTTCATGTGTAGTTCGATGTTAACGTCCTTATAAACCGGACTATAAACACGTAATAGAGTATGAATCTATCCAAATAGAGAAAGACTTGTCTCTACGAGGAACTTCCAGTTCAAATTATTGATAGGAAGGAACAAGTTTTAAGAAATAAGGTAATACCTTGAAGGTGTTATGGAGAAACCACAATCTTTGAAGAAGCAGCGTGGGAGCTCGAGAGTAAAATGAAGGAAGATTTTCCTCATTTGTTTATATAATTATAAGCTAAGATTCTGGGGACAGAATCCTTATAAGGGGGAGAGAATGTAATGCCCGAGAAAATCGGATTTTTATGACAATTAAATTTTTATTTAATTATGTGAATTAAATGAATTTAATTGATTATTATGTGAGTAAGCAATGTGAAGGTCGTTACATAACCTAGAATGTGCTAGCGTGGTTAGTATTCTAACCGTGCTTTAGAATTATTTGTTTGGAATTTCCAAGACAAAAATAATTATTTTCCGAGAAATTTCCGTAAAAACACTATTCATACGTTTCTGTTTGGGGAATTATTTTGACATTCTGAGAAACGTGTGATGATAGAATATGGAGATTAGATGGAATATCTGTTAATATTTCATTTATGGCAAATGCAGTTTTTGCCTGCGGACTTAAAACCTAAGGGTTGAGTATATTGATTTTCGAGAAGGAATTAATATGCGTAGAAGGAATGGCGTTAGGGTTAATGCGAGTATTATACATTTATCATACTATTTAGTATCTATGTAATCGTTGAGTAAATCTAATACAATACGATTATTGTACCAAAGTAGTATACTGGAGAGAATACGTGAATTGTACGTATGGGATACGATTCGTATTATAGAATTAAGTTAAGACTTAATGTTAATTCATTTGGGTTGGATTATATTTAGTCCAATCAATTGAATGAGCAGGCCCAAGGGATTAGTTGGTTAAGCCCAATTCAAGGCCCAATATTAGATTGGTTAAGCCCAATGTATGAAAACCGAACCGTGGATCGAACCAGTGGGTCACCGAATGGGTAAAACCCATGGGGATGACCCATGGGGATGACCCATGGGGTGGTGGGCCGGCCACTTGGTGTGCAAGTCAAGCAAATCACTTGGTCACCAAGTATTTTACTTGGTGACAAAGTGTTGAATAGTAAGGAGGTGATGGTAGTTGTCCAAATTACCCTCCATTCTATTTTCCCTATAAATAAGAAGCTAGGTTGGGCCATTTGTGAGTTTTTCAATTGCCAACTTAGATTATTTGAGAGAGAAAGTGTAGCGTCCCCGAATCCGGGCCCCGAATCGCCGCGGATCCGGTTTGCTAATTTCTACAACTTTTTACTTTAGATATAAACATAAATTGTTTATACATTAAACTTTACACACTATTCCCAAAATCGAGTAACCTTAACGTATACACAATCATGACTGTCTAACACATGACAATACTATTCTTCAACATACTTTACAACTTAACTTCACATTCTATCCCAAGCTGAACTTGGCATTATCCCTTTTCCTGTATCTGGCCGTATTCGCCTTATCTGCAATGTTTTATCATGATATAGCAAGGGTGAGCATGAAAGTTGCCCAGCAAGTTTAAAAAACAAGGTAAAGATATATCATGATTGAAAGAGTTTGAATAATAAGCTGGCTATCCTTCACAATGTAGTTGTGAATTAGCATGAACAAAATTTCAAAGCTGAATGAACATTGAAAATGAACATAACAATTATATCTAAACTGACTGGTAATGAAGGTGATCAGCCTTTCATACCTGACTTATACATGCAAGATGTACAGAGTACAATTCATAAGCATATCTGTCTGAAACCACTCTTAAAAGAGTTTAAGTAAAAGAACTTGAAAAACTTGCTGCGAAATGATTGATTACCGTAGAACGCAATATAATACGCTTCTCCCGAAGACCTAATATTAATAATATAGATCTCAATATTAGAATAATATCATCATTGTTATAAAATAACTTAAACATATTTCCACATACTCCTATCAGTCTATATAGCATATAAAACCTATAATAGATCTTTCGGTTAGTCATAACATATAGTTAAGTATTAGACATTAGTTTTAAGTCTTAATATTATTATTATACTTTGATATTCTTTTAATCACATCATAACTTATACTTATAAGTTATTCATTTTTATATGTTATCCTAGTAAATTAGATAACATCTTAGTAAACCGAAATACCATTTCAGTAAGACGGATTTTATTTCAGTATCCCGAAATCACTATTCTTTTTCACGAAAAAAATACCAAATCAACTTATTATTTTTTTTATCCTTTGGTCAAACATATATACATGTATTTCATACATAAAAAATATTTTTCCGTAATTTTTCAATTTCTTTTACTATTTTTCAAAAATCATAAATAGTGCGTGACTTAAGAAAATTAGCTACCTCGTGCTTAACTCCAGAGATGCCCATCTTTTGACATAACCTTATATATGTTAACGTGATGCTCCATTTTAAATTTCGTGGCAATCGGAGTTGTAGAACTCCGGTTATAGCGATTTCCGTCGGAAAATCATAAAAATTGAAATGGTCATAACTTGGTCGTTTTAAGCCGGAATTAGCTCATTTTTGGACACGAGCTACATATTACCATATATTTTCATTTCTCAAAAGCCTGTAATTTTTCTCATTAACTAAATGTCCAAAACAGCCCTCGGAAAAGTTTGGCCAGAAACTTTTTGCACTTTGGCAGTTTTAGAGTCCTTCACCAAAACTTAAATAAAACGAAATCTGTAACTCCGATTAATGATCCGTCAATTTTGTTGGATTCGTATCTTTCTAAAATACAGTTTTCATATATCACAATCCATATTTGGATATGTTTAGCTCCCGGAATTTAGCCCGGAAGTGACTGTTCCAAAATTGTCCTTTTCACAGTTTTCTTAACTTTGTGTAGTTTGGGAGAAATCCCATAACTCCCTCCTCCGATGTCGGATTTAGTCCGTTTCAGAGTCTATGGAAAGCTTATTGAGTGTAATATAACATATCACAAGTCCAGAATTTTTAGAGCACTCTAACAAATCCGAAATTTTCTGTTTTAGGGCAGAAGTCCACTAACTCATTTAAAAAAAACTGTTTTGGTTATTCTTCTTTGTTCAAGCTTATCAACCCTAAAAATGGCAAGATCTAACCATAAAATATCATATATCATGTAGATCTTCCTTCATATGGTTCAAAATCATAAGTTCAACACTTGATCTAAAACACCATATCAAAACACTTTTTAAAAGTTTAACTTTTCCCGGGAAAATTCTATTTTTCTATTCCTTTGATTCCAACCAAAATCAACACCCAATATTGTTAGATCTAAACATGATACACTCATATATACATGTATATACATGGTTTTGAGTTTAGAAATATAGATTCAAGGTTTGATTTACAATAATCAAAAATTACATAACAAAATGTATATACCTTTGATTTTCATGCTCTCCTTCTTTTTCTTCTTCCATGGATGAACCTTCACCCTCCTCTTCTCTCTCTCTAGTTGGTTCTTATGTTAGCTAATTGGAAGGGATGAAAGAGAAAGAAACAAGATAACTTGTTATTAGATATAGATATATAATTAATATCCTCAATCATGCTCCTTTTCTCTTCCACAAATAAAACCACCTATGTGGCTTCTTATTTCTCCTCAAAAATCATCCGGCCTTGTGGCCTTGCTCCCACTCATTCTCTCTCTTTCTTATTTGCCAAGAGTTTGCTTTGCAAAGACATCATAGGATTCTCTAGCAATAATTCACCAAAATGGGACAAAAGGGTAAAATGGACATTTCCATATCAATAATTGATTCCTCTCTTTTTTTTTTTCTTATTTAGCATACCAAATGTCCAATATGTCCCTCCTTAATTGGGCTTAAATTTGGGCCACCATTTCTATCTTTTGGGCTATCAATAAATAATATATTGGACTTTAAAATTTAATTCTTTGGGTATGTAAATTAACATAGTCCAACACTCTTAATTCTTATCCAACCCAAATCATTTAATTAGGGTTTTCATTTTCCTCAATTATAACTTAAATCCTTACTCATGCACATTTATTTCCTTAACCCAATTAGACTTGCTAAAATTAGGTTATAAAATTAATTAACTGAGATGTATAAAATAAATCTCTCATAATTGGTATATATTCTAAATACCATAATTTTCTCATCTCATAACCCTTAAGTTATTAAATCCTTCATTCCTAATATATAATTAGGTTTACACGAATTTCTTTTGTTTGTTTATATAATAAATAAATATAAACCATCACATAATGTTCATATTCCATACACACAACTTTTTAACCCTTAGGGTTTATAACCCACTAACTAGGGTTTCTAATAGAAAATAAATTTTCTAATTTAGGAATTAAATCTCGTAATTAGATTAAGGTTTTCTAATTACTTAACTTGAAATTAGAATTAATATATCCTAATTAACATTAAAATATTAAATTAACACTTTTCGCTTTTCCTAATTAGAAATTAGGGTTTTCAAATCCGTCATCGGGGTTCTGACGGAAAAGTTTAAGTTCGATAATTTGAAATTAGGGTTTTGATTCCGATATTAAAATTAGGGTTTCGTAACCGATTTCTAGTGGTTTCTTGTCAAACGTAATAATTTTATAAATGAACGCATTCTAATAATATTAGGGTTTGACACATATATAATTTATCCGTCAACACTTGACCCTTAACCACATTCCGTATACATGATACCGTAATCCTGAACATATACTCATATACCTTTAATCCTTAATAATTCACTAAAAGAAATTTTAAATCCTCAAAATTCCTTTCTGAAAACATCAAACACATACACTTATTCTCTGTCTAGGTCTATTATTTGACCTTAAACCAATCATTTAAGATTTTAATAATTTTCTAATTTCTCGGGTTGTCACAGAAAGAAAGCTAGAATACACAAATCATATATTTTGGAAGCTTTGACTTAGAGTTTTCAAGAGAGTTCATAAGAAGTTCTTGAGGTAATAATCTTTATCTTTCATTTCCATCTCTTTTGATTTTTTTTTACTTTGGAGAATCATAAAATGGGTGGTATATGTCTTGTATAGTGGATTAAAGATGACTTACCATAGATTCAATCTCTATAAGTCATGAGATCGTGGGAATCATAAGGTTCGATATAGTTTCAAACCATGAAAATGTTGTTTGTTGAGATCGATTGTTTTAAACGATTGAACTCCATCAATACGTTATATATCCATCTTATTTGGTTAGGATGTAGATATGAAATCCATGGAGTATTCCATGAGATTTGGCTTAGAAAACGTTAGTAACGAAGTTATGGCGAATTTTGCGTAAATAGACGTTAAACGTTAAAAACGTTGAAATTCCGGATTGGAGGTCGAAAGTTGACGTGAGAATTGAAAATGTTGTTTTTCAATGTCAACACGTGAGATAGGGTAATTAAGAGTTATGGGTTCGAGAATTGTCAGATTCCGACTTAAAACGAAGAAATCGAGCATTGAACGCTCATTAACGTTTACAAACGTCTAAAAATGGAACTCAATAGTGAATTTTGAGTTATTGGATTCGAAAGTGTCGAATTCTTATATGAACGCGTAGAGTATGTCATTTATGATGTGTAGGCTTTTGAACAGACCAAATCGGGCTTATAACGAAGAAGTTACGGCCCCAGGAATTTCACAAAATTTTTCAAAATTGTTGAGGTCGATGTATCGAGGTTCAGCCCGTATTACGCTATATATAGGTGAAATGCCACACAGCGTGGCAAACACGAAAGAAAGTTGGGTACTACTAAATGGTGCCACACAATAACACTTAGTAGTACTAAGTCTCATGACGCAGTCACGAGACCAAGAATGTTAGCCATCGCTAGCGGCGGCGAAAATATAATCTAATCTAAGATCAATGATGGGTCAGCTGCAATCAGTAAGTACAAGGTTCTTGATAGTGACTTAGGCTTTGAACTTCATTTGTTCAGGGACTTAAAGGAGTAATGTTTGTACACTTCATAAGTGTATTAAAGCTATTCCTATACTACCTATACTAAGGTATATGGTATGAAAACTTAGGAATTGCATGCATGTTAACAAGTTAAGAACGATGAACAAAGTTGGTACTTTATCAACGATGTTCGAGTTCGGTTAATAACGTCGATTGATTAATGAGCCGGGACGAAGGGTAATGAGTCGAGTTGACTTTATTATTAATATGAAGTTAACTAAGACATAGAAGAGAAAGAAGTTGGTAAAATAATGTGAACATCTGTTTGTTAGCTAATTACAGTGTGCTATGTGAATATATCATGTAGATTCTGTAAAGGCTGTGGTAAGTCGATTAAGTTATTTGAAGACGCTGAAAGGAAAGTTTTCTTAACGCTTGTCTAACTTCCAAGTTAGCCAAGTTTTATGTGATTCGTTGAACTGAATTGCAAGACTTGTTTTAAAGAAAGGGTCGATGCCAGATTTTAACTCGGCTAGACTATTCGTAATATATAGATTGATTATTATTCATATCATTCTATATAGAAATGTTAATGCTATCCTATGCCAAGTAATTGGTACGGACGTGAAGGTAAGGTTTGTCTATGAACAAACAAAAGTATTTTTCATCAATATTTCGATGGGCAAACGAGTTTGCCAAAAATATTAAACGTAAATACGTTTAATGAATAAGTGTTGATCAACATAGAGTACTATAGGCTGATCACCTAGAAGTGATCGTAAGTTATGCGGATGAACGGCCTTAGTGCTGTGGACTCCTTTTCAAGTATGAAAACTGAAAGTTACTTTTTATGGTCTATCGACCGGTTCAGAATTCCTAATCTATTCTATATTTTGGGAATTGATGTTATGAACTGTTAAAGTATTATTGTTTCATAATACTTCATAACTATTGTTCAGTTATGTCGGAATTGTTATATAATTCACGAATGTGGTATTATCTTGTTATTCTTGATTAAACTTCCCGAAGTTTATCATGCTCACTTCTTGCGTGAATTATATAATCGCAGATTAAAGATGAACGATTGTGAATGCCAAGAGAGACAAGGGCAAAGCTAAGATGGATGCTTAGGCATTGTGTAATAGTTTAGTAAGTTTGTATGTATTATACATTATGAACAATGAATGATGTAACCGGTTTATAAACCTAGGAAGGATTATACTTTGATTGTAATAAGAAGATAGTAATTACATTCATTTTGTTGTATTTCAATGGAATGATTGTATGGATGTTAGTACAGTGGAGCACCATATGTCGGGTTGGAAGATACCCGAATTTGGGGGCGTCACAGATCCACACGACCCATTCTGAGTCGCCAGATATCATACTATAAAAATTAAATACAAACTTCATTTATACAACTGTTGAACTGTCGTGCAGAATACGACCACAGTTAAACCGTGAGTTTTAATATAAATGTATGTAACTCTCATGGTACCTTGACCACAACCTTACAATGGTACCTTATATAAAAATACAGTCAATAACTGTTTTAGAAATTAAAATCTTTGGGAAGTGCTCAAGGAAACTTTCGTACATGGGAGGCCATGCGTCTAGGTTATGAAAGATATCATATGTCCACAGAATTATCCTTGGTTGACCCAATAGTCCCCAAAATAAAACAAGAAGATTGATATCATCTTCTTTCCAATGGTGAGTCTTCTCTTGACATATAATTATCTCTGTTATCTCCAAGTGAGAATTATATTTCAAATAAACTCCAAGATTATATAGGTAGTGCTCGTAGATATACTCAGCAAGTGGATGTGCAACACCCTGTCTTATGATAACACGAGGTTGTATGTCGTTAGACATCTTGTATGATAGTGGCAAAACACCCTTCCAAAGTTGGGTTCACCTCACCCTATTCGGTTCACCAGAATTAAATATCAAATGACGTATACAATACGATACACTTATCTAAAGTTCTCAATAAAATTATTTCCATACTATTTAGGAGAAACTCCAACGACTATAGACCACCGCTCTATTCTCTTGTTGTTACCTCGCTTCAACCCAACTACATACTCTTATTACCTGAAAAGAATTGTGAAGCAAAAAGGGTGAGCACAACTAGCCCAGTAAAGAATATCATGACTAAAGATAATTTACATCATCAATAGCCTTCATCAATAATAAATCAGAGATTTAGAACATATGGTAGATGATAAAACTTTTCAACCATAGTCGGTAAATGAACGAGCAATCCATTAGAAGAGTCAAATAGACCATCAGGTCTATTATCTTATCCATGTTAAAACTCCACCAATAATGTTTTATCCCTGTAACATCAATCAACAATTCATGTCCACAATCATATGAATAACTCATAATCATAATTGTGATTCTAAATTCCTCTTCGCACCCAGGACGAAGATAATTTTCATCACCTATCTTCACCTGAAACATCAAAAATCATGGTTATACCAAATCGCAATTCGTGCTCATAATCATACTAATAAATTCATCTTTGCACTACGGCAAAATATATTCATTAGCAATTTATCTTTGCACCACAGGCTAAAGATATACAACTGTTTTTTTAGAAGAGTCAAGTAGAGCATGATATCTACTATCTTTTACGAATTAAAAGTGTATAATCAATATTTTATCGCTGAGACTCAACTTAATAAATAATCCACATCATCGAATCATCTTTGCACTACGACCAAGGATATTCATGTAATCATCAATGGTCATGATTATACCGAATAATCCCTTGTTATAATCATACTAATAACTGTTCATCAATGCACTACGGACCAATGAGGACTTTTACCACATCATCTATAACATTACGGGTCATGATTATACCGAATGATCCCTGGTCATAATCATACCAAAAAACAGTTCATCTATGCACATAAGCCAAAGATACTCATCAATCATTAGTTCATTTGCACGTAAGGCAAAAAGATATATAAATCGTAAAACTAATAATCAACGTACCCATCTTTGTACGTAAGCCAAAGATATACAATCAGAAAACTAATAATCAACAAATCCATCTTTGCACGTAAGCAAAGATGACTTTCATCATAATATAAGCATGAGGATGATGACAATGATATAAGCATTAATCAACGTAAATCAAGGATAAATATTAAAGACTTTAAATTTATCCAAATATTATCAATCACTTAATAAACTCATAATCTAATATTATAACAATATTTTAATCACTTTCTTAAACTTATAAACAATTTATTTCAATTGTTTACACTTTACCAAATAATGCATTTAATCATTCAAAATGTCATACTCATAAGATTTCATCACCAATAATTAAATCCTCATCAAAATTTGCATATACCCTATATAGGATTCTCAAGCCATAAAATCCTATTTTCCAATTTTGTTACTTCACATAACATATTTAATTCATTTACTCATAACTAGTTCATTTTCATAAAAATACCAAATCATCCCAAAAATATTTCTTTTTCCGAATTTAGCGTAATATAGTCCCATATTGAACATATATTTTTCTCGAATTTTTAAAATTCATTTACTATTTTCATATGGCCAAAACTGCCGAATATTTAGATATTTATCATAAATTGTACTTTTGTCCAAAAATTCAGAAATTTACAGAGTATACTCTTGTTATATACATGTACTCCCAATAAAAATTTCATCAATTTTGGAGTTAACACTACTACAAAACAGTAAATAGATAACGCGAAAAAAAACGTTGTGGTTTCAATCAGAAAAACGTCGTGGTTAAGAGTGTCATCTATTTGACACCCTTACACAACGTTTTTAAAACGTTATAGTTAGACACATTATACAACGTTTTTTTAAGAAAAAATCGTTATAAATTTATTTTTCATAAATTAGTAGATGCTTGAAAACGTTGTAGAAGGTATAATTTCACAACGTTTTTTGGCTAAAAATGTTATAATTTAATATATCAGACAATGTTTAGGCACATTTACACAATGTTTTTAAAATGTTGTAGATTAAAAAAAAAGAAAAAAAATTGTGATTCACCTACATTACCAATCCACCTGCAATATGTTAATGCCATGATATATAGTTAAAATGTCTAAATTCTCATTTAAATTTAAAGCCAAAATATATCAACTATTCAAAATACATCCCAATAATACCATTCGTTTACAGTTTCAAATTACTACAACCACAAAATATATACCAAACTATCCATATATACATCTCAAATTCACTTTTCAATCCACCAAATAAACCACAAAATAAACAGTTACTACACAAAAATCTCCACCTTAATCTCAATAACACACTGAAATCGCTGAACGTTCAAGTTTGCCATAGAAATTATGAGGTTTGCCATGACAGAATCCAAGTCTTCCTCTGTTTCCATTGATTTTAATTTTGATCTTCTTTGATCTTGAATAACAGAAAATTCATTTGTTAAAGAAACACAAAGCTCCAATAAAAGGGTTTCAATACAACCTGACCATGTAAAAACTAACCAATCAGGCATCTATAAGATACTTACTGACACGATTGTCAAGCTCGCGATGTTTCTTTTTCTCATGTTGTGCAATGTTAAGAATATCCTCCTACAAAGCATGATTAGAAAACTTGTGATGTTAGAAAGATAGATATACATTCACAATAAGGGATATCTTTGCTCAACAACTAAAATAAAAGGTATTTTCAGTCAGTTGGCTTTACACGTTGTCTATGAAGTTGAGCTGCTTCATCCTCAAAGTGTCTTTGCTCGCTCTGAAGCAATTTCAAACTACTATCTAAAACAGAAATTTCTTCTTCCAGCTTGTTTTTCTTAGATCTCAGATTCTCAAGCTCTCCAACATCCACATCTATAGAAAAGCAATAGTAGACAAAAAGACTTATAAGATAATGAACTTTTTAGCAAAGATTTATAGGTACAAACTGCATAAAAGAAGACGCGAGTGATTCCCTGATGTCTTAACAGATGGAACAAAGTATTCTTTTTCTTTAACATTTGATAATAAAGAAAGTAGAACTCAGATCTTCAAGTGCAGGATCCCAAGTACTTGGAGAAATTCAAAATTTCCAATGCATTCAAATAAGGTAACGCTAAGCTCGACTTAGAGCAAGAGGTTTAAACTAACTGCCCAAACAGGCCAAACCAGATAAGTCACAAACTGGTAAAAGATTGCCTATGAACAAATCAAAATACAAAATTTGCAACAAATGCAGTCAAGGCCCTAGCTTCCCAGAAGAAGCAACTGGCAAAGCAAAGCTTATAATAAACCATACACAAGCAAGAGGATAAAAAAAATTCCAATTACCGTGTAAGTCATAAGTTGGAATGAACAACACTAATAACAATTGGGAAACTTAGTAGTAGACATTCTTACTCAGCAGAAAAGAGGATCAGTTTTGTAAAGAACTGTTTCAAGTCATCCACTGAATCAGGGACAGCTTCACCGGAGATCTTTGCTATAGCATGACATATCTGACACACAGTAACATAAGGTCATGTTGCCATTATTTGATCACGTGAATCATTACAAGTTACAGAAGTTATACATTAACGAGTCTTGATAATACTATATATACTCAATACACATTCATCAAGGAAAGCAAAGATAATAATGACACTTCACAAGCCTCACAAAGGGCATATGTATCGTCCAAAATACCTGGCATTGCGAATCAATATGAAGTAAAGAAAAACATCCCATAAAAATAAGATGTAGCTAGGTGGTAATTGTTGTAGTAGTGAAAACATCATTTTGCAAAGATAATGGCTTCTGATCAGGATTCAAAAAACACTGAAGTATTCACTAATTTTACCATCTAGTGTGATTGATGGTAGCCAAACATCAAGGAACTGCGCTATTAATGACTTATGCCGCTTAGCAACACTGCAACTATTTTGCCTACCAAGTTCCCTCACAGAATTTGGGGTTCTCTCTCTCCCATCACATATGTTTCGACACATGAATTGCATAAGCATGTTAAATTCTAGGAATACCATATCTTCTACCAAATTCAGGGTATTCAAACAAATCCAATGTCGTATTCAGTATGTGAATTTGAGACGAATTCGCTCTCAAAGCGCGAATTTCTGCTCAGAGCAACACAGTGAGGCCCAATTTAGGCGAATTGTGACCTAGCTAATGACACATCGTACGCCCAAATTTGGTAGGAAAACAGGCCCTTCATTACTCTTAATATATATTCCCAGCAGACTATTGTTCATATGACAAAATTTACACAGAATTACATTTTTCCCAAAGGTTAACCCATGGGATCCTTTTTTTTACACCAAAACAAAAAAAACAAAAGTATGTAAATTTGGTATACTGGAGCTAATCCAACATTCTATGAATGTAAATGAAACTTTAGTAAAGAACTCTGCTTCCAGGAGAACGAAAACACACAACAGCTAGCAACACAAAAAGAATAGATCATTAACTACTGAAAGATAAATTGATGCTCACATTTTTATCAAGTTTATTCTTTCTCTCTGCAATCTTCTTTTCACAGTGTGCAATTTCTTTCAAATATTTGGCCTGTTCTTTCTTCTTTTAAAAGATCCAGTAAAAGATTGATTGGTTGTGGATGGCCATGGAGAATAAAGATCCGGTGAAGCCATCAACTACAATGTATATGATCAACAATAAAGTTCGTGGGATACCCTGCAAAAACAGTAGAATAAGATCATAAATAAGATACAGAAAATTAAACACCCACTAGAATAATGCAAACATGAATATTGAGCCATATCTATGACGTGGTTCAACGTCAGTTAATAAAATATACATTACCTTGTTTTGTTTATTTAAAGGGAAAGTTCACTCTTGACTAATCAGGCCACTAACCAAATTCTATTTCTAAAAGATAAAATGGTGACAGATACTAAGATCTAAAAAATAGGTGAATATTATATATAACAGGGGAGGAAAACATACCAACAAGGAGTTTCATCAAAAATATTTCTCGAGTGTTGCCTATCCCCACTATCAAACATGCATGCAGAAATCCTGCATTGTCAGCCAACTTAGTGGCACCATTAGAATCGGTCAAAATGTTCCCCATCTTCAAAGATTGTAACATTAATGGCAGAAAGAAACTAAAAATAACAGCAAGTAAAGCATCTAATGTGAAGTGTGACAGAAATTGCAAATTCCAAATGGGTGTTTATCATGGAATTGTCGGCATGTCATGTCGGCACTTCAGGTCTAACAACATAAGATCTTTTAGGCACAGGAAATAATATTACATATAAATGAACAATTTTCCAACACACAAGTTTTTATTTTAGAAAGCCGATCAGTAAGGCTGTAACATATAATTCAAGATGTATAGTGGCCATTTTTTCATGACGATCTAAAGTGAAAGTGTTAGTCTGGTGACGGACCAAACCACCCTTTCTTTCACCAAAGATGTTCTCTAAGTTCACTTTTTTCAGGAAAGCTTGTATTAGTGTTATCATTATTCATGTAAAAGAACCAAGTGCAGAAGATATTACCTTCACATCTCTATGGGCATGAAGATACACAACAGCTTCAAGAGGTTTAAATAGCATAATAACCCTCAACAAAAAAAAAGAAACTACCTGATTATTAGCCCTAAATAATATCCCTGATTACTATCTCCTAATCATAGGATGATAATCAAGAATAAAGGTAAACAAATAAAATCTACTTTGCAAAATACGTCAGAAGGCATATTGAGCTGCTTAAAATTAGTTCAAAATTATCTTTAAAAACATACAATAAGCAATATTAACAAACACTAAAGTTTAAATCCACAAATAACTTTCATAGTTTTATAACCAACCAATCATTTTGTCGTAAACTATAAACATTCAAAAGCTATTAAAGTGTATCATAGTCATATCATTCGGTCTAATGATAGCCTGTTGAAAACAACTCAAAACAAGAAATTGAAAACTATGGAGACAATAGAAATAACCAAAAAAAAACTCAAAATACTATGGGCAATCATAACTGCATTCAAGAAAGAGCTTACCTCGAATATTAGACTCAAATCCACAACTAGTCAAATGTTTTGCGAGTTCAACTCCTAAATTTTTTTGCCAGTTTGATACAACTTTAGCCTCAGATACAGGCCATACCACTGCTGTCTCAGTTGTAAGATCGACATTGGCAGATGAAATACTCATTTGACATTTCAATTTTCAAATTACAGAACTTTCCTGCTATTCTGTCAAATTTTTGTCTCAGGAAACAAATGGAGAATAATAAATATGCAATGTCATATGTAAAATACTCACTTGACTTTCTAAAATTCTCTTCACACTCGCTACACATCCCCCACATGACATCCCCTGAAAGGCAGAGATCAGAAATTGTTAGAGAAAGGCCATACTAATAAATTAAATTAAACACCAAATTTGATACATATACATATCATATATGGAGAGATTAAACACCATATCATATTAAAGTTAACAATCCGGCTAATAATAAAACAGAGATGCATGGACACAAATTTGAATTGATAGTATAAGTGATTTTCAGAATGACCTGTGAATTGAGATTACGCAACTGCCGAACAGCTTGAGGAGATCCATCCAAGAAAACCAACGGACCAGATAGCCCTACTCTAATATCCACCCGGTTAAGTTCGATTTCAGTCAAATTTAATACCTGAAATCTGATGGTCAGCAACTGGAATCTTTACAAAAAAATATACAAAAGATTAGCAATTAATTTAAAATTCCCTTACAAAAGATCTTAAGCAGCGGTATAAGGTTTGCTGCAAAATCAAAGAGTAACCGATGAAGAAGAAGAAGAGAGAAAGGACAAGAGAGAAAACAATGGGCAAAACGCATTTTGTGACAGTCGGTCGGTGGAGCGCACATTAATCAGATCTGAAGCAAAACCAGCTTCCAAAGACCAGATTTCAACTGTCAAAACCCCTAAAGCCAGTAGAATCATCAAGATCCGAGACCTCCAAATCCGAAGCCCCAAGGATTTCAACTGTTAAAACCCATAAAATCAGCAGAATGAGGAGCCTCTCTCTCTAACTTTCGCTACTTGGAACCCTCGAGGATGCACTCCCAGTCATCGAGTCACGTTTTTTTTAATTTTAAGTTTTAGCTTGAGCGCGTTTTTTGCTCCGTGTTTTTTAACTAGATAACATTTTTTTTAAAAGTTATCTAGTTAAAATCAAAAAAATATCCTTTTAAATAGATAACGTTTTTTTATATATATTTATAATATTTTATTAAAAATTGTTGTGAAAAAAAATACCACAACATTTTTTATAAAAACGTTGTGGTTTAAGTGTTGTCTATTTATTACTTTGTAGTAGTGTAACCACAAGGAGTTATAAGAATTTACTTTAAAATAGTATTTTCCTATAAAATTCATAACTCCTAATTTATACATTCAAAAATCGCCATTTTTGGACACAATCTAGAAAACTCAACAAACTATCATTTCAAATTTTTCTAGAATTTTTGAAGGTCAGAAAAATTAAGAAACTGCAAATGAATTTTCACCCACATTGCAGAATCCACGTAGATGCATCATTTCTACAATTTAATAAGGAATGAATACAAAGGATCATTCACCATGCATGCAGTAATCCACATAGGACAAAAGTTATTCCAATGAATAATAAAGAATGGACTAATGAAGAATTCACCATGCATGCGATAGGTAATCGCACAAACAAAAGTTATTCCAAATGTAATAATAAAGAATGGAGCCAGTCATGCGTAATCATATGCATGTGATATTCCAATAGAATAATAAAAAAATGGAATAACAATAGAATTCATCAAGCATGCGATAAACCGCATGCATGAAACGAGTTATTCCAATGTAATAATAAAGAATGGAACTAGGTCACGCAGAATCCGCATGCAGCAGGATATTCCAACAGAATAATAAAGAAGCGGAACCAGTCATGCGTAATTCGCATGCAGATGGGATATTCCAAATGAATAATAAAGAATGGAATAATAGAAGAATTTTACCATGTATGCAAAGATTACATGTATAAAGTTATTCCAACATAATAATAAGGAATGGAATAACAATAGCTCTCTTCATGAATACGAAAGAAATAATACATGTGACGCCCCCAAAATAGGTATACATCACCCATTCTGAGTTGTCAATACATGGTACAGAAATAACTACAACTTTATTATTACAACAGTAAAACTGTGAGTTTGAATACAAATATTATCTTCTAGACAATATCTATACTCAAATAAATCATCATCACATTTATTGATACATTATTTTACAAAAATGGTGAGAACTACTAAACAACTCTCTCTAGAACCTTCATTCCATACCCCGACTCGTACTCGCTATATTCTCGCCTCCTGAGAAGAAAAATAGAACAAAAAGGAAAAGAGTAAGCTCAACTAGCCCAGTAAAGAATATTATGACTAAGATAATATACAACAAATTATCATTAGTCTTCAACAGGGAAAAAAATCTAATAGAATACAATAGACAACAAGTTTTAAATCAATATTCGCAATGAAATAATAATTCATTAGAAAGTAAGTAGAGAATGCAAACTACTATCTTCTATGTATGAATTTAAAAGTTCATCATCATCTTTTATCCCGTAACATCAATCAATATATATCTGAATCAAATATTCATCTTTGCACTACACAGCCAAAGATATTCATCGATTAATTGGTCATGTTCATCTAAACACTTGTTCATCTTTGCACTACACGGCCAAAGATATTCATCGAAATCATTCATCTTTTGCACTACACAGCCAAAGATATTCAATAATATCATCATTTAAGACCGAGGATGATGAAAAATATTTTTAAAGAAACGAATCCAATTGAAACAAAATGACAAGGATTAAGGATTAAAGATTCAGTACTTTGTTTTATCCATGTCCAAAAATACCTCAAAAATAATTATAGTGGTGTAAAATTTAAGAATGATCAAAACATGGATACAATCAAAGCTAGTATCCGAATAGATATTTTGGACTGAAAAGGAAAATTTTCATTTTTCGATGAATAGTGTATTCGTGAATAGACCAGATATCGTAAATAAGGTTTGTACACGTGAATAAGAACCCCGATACACTAAAAGTTCCAAATTTGATTAAAAGTTCAGATCAATACTTGAGATAATGATATTAGAATAAATAATATCATTAAAAAAATAATATCCCTTACCTCGAAGATCAAGACTTTTAAGTTGAAACAACAGGATATAAAGTATGACTTGAACTTACACCGATATAGCAATACTCAAAATATACTCAAAATACTCACAAGAATACGCTCGATAATATATAGAGAGAAAACTTCAGCTTTTTGGTGTAATTTTCAATTCTAACCTAAGCACCTATTTATAGAAAAATGTTTAGAACACCAAAAGCGTAAAATTTAATATAATATTAATATATAAATTAAATTTTCCTACGCTAACCTTCCAAGAACTGAATTCACTCATTCAACACACATGTAATGTATAATGAAAAAAACGTTTTGTTATTTAAAATATTTTAAACTTCCAAAATCAATTATTTGAACTTGAACTTCAATAATTCACAATAAATAGCCTTTTTTATCGTAAAATTGAAACTCGCGTATTTTTATAGGAAATTCAATTCTCTACAACTTTACGTAAGAAAGTTTATCAAAATTCCAAAATGTAAATTGACCAAATCCACAAGCAGACGATTTTATGTGCTATAATCAAATTTCAATCAAGAAATGGGGTCCACCAAACACATAAAACATGCTTTAAAATATTTTTGGTAACAAAAATACTCCTCCTCCACATATACTCATATATTCCACATTCATCGTAAAAATATCATCATTATTATATTATTAAAATATAATAATATATTTAAATGAATTATTTTATCAGAAAAAGATAAAATTTCAATTTTCAACAATTGTCACATTAAAAATTTCTCCATCTATATCCACATAAAATCAATATTTTCCTCATCATATGAATCAATAATTAATTATTCACAAATAATATTACGAATCACAATATTGTGACAAAGTGTTCCCAGGAAAGAGGGGGCTTTCCAATAAGAATTTCTCCTTACTGGCGCGCAATTAGGTGACCAGATCTCTCCTTAGACAGAACTTTCTAGACATTGCCAACAATGTTATCTAATAATATTATTCAGATAATATGAATTATTGCTTCGATAATGAAAAATACTATGTAATGACAATTATTGAAACAACAAAGAATATAAAATATCAACGCAAGCAATTATTAAATCAATAAAATATCGAGCAAGAATTCATCGTAACCATTATTGAGTAGTGTCTTCTTACGTAAGAATCAATAATTGGTGCAATACCGTGTCTGCTATCGTGTTTTTAACCAACGAGTATTTTAACAAGATTATTACTTGTAATAACCACGCCAAGTTATTTTTAAACAACTTATATTTGTCGTTTTCTTCATCCAATCGCTTTCAGTTATGGGGTCCACACATGGTCGCTAGCTTGGTCGCATTTAATATTCCCCACAAATAAAGAATATTCCACGACCAAACGAATATTCCCCAACAACAATGAATATTTTATAACCACTTGCTTATTTTGAAATATTTGCGATTTTACCCATAACTATCCACATTAATCAAATCAACCCTTACTATTTCAAAATAATAAATAGAAAATTAAATGTCATTAATAATAAGTTGGGGTCTTACAACCTCCCTCCTTATGAAATTTCGTCCTCGAAATTGATTGACGCACTACTGGTGTTTCAAAAGGGTGGATACCTCGCTTTCATTTCCGCTTCCAATTCCCGTGTCATCTCCTCTATAGCATGATTCTTCCACAAAACTTTAACTTGTGGTATGACCTTTGTGCGTAGGGATATGCTCCTTCCTATCCAAGATCTTGACAGTACCTCTTCAGACGTTAAGTCTTGGCTATCTCGTCCGGTTTTAACTCTATAACGTGGTTCGGTCTTTCACATATTTACGAAATACATGGATATGTGAAACACATTATGAACACGAGACATACTCGAGAGGTAATGCGAGTCTATAAGCTACATTTCCTACTCTGGTCAAGAATTTGAAATGGACCAATAAATCGTGGATTGAGCTTTCCTCTCTTCCCAAATCTTGTAACTCCTTCCATGGAGCAACTCGCAACAATACATGATCCCCTATACTAAATTCCACGTCCTTTCGATGAAGATCCGTGATAACTCTTTTGTCGATCTTGTGCCATTTGTATACGTTGTCGAATCATTTGGATCTTTTCGGTAGTCATACGACTAACTCGGGTCCCAACAATGTTGCTTTCACCCACCTCATCCCAACATATTGGAGAGCGACACTTTCGCCCATATAATGCTTCAAATGGAGCCACACCTATACTTGCTCGATAATCTGTTGTTGTAGGAGAATTCCACCAATGGTAAATACTTATCCTAACCGCGCTTGAAGTCTAGGGACACAGAGTCTTAATAGATCTTCAAGAGTTTGAATAGTCCTCTCGATTGTCCGTCTGGTTTGAGGATGGTATGCCGAATCAATCGTAAATCCGCGTACCATAGCTTTTTGCAAGCTAACCTAAAATCTTGAAGTGAATCTTGGGTCACGATCCGAAACTATGGATACTGGCATGCCATGCAACCTCACAATCTCATTTACATATATACTAGCAAGACGTTCAAGGGAATAAGTCTCCCGTATAGGCAAGAAATGAGCAGACTTGGTTAATCTATCAACAATAACCCAAATAGCATTGATGCCTTGAGAAACCGTAGGAAGACCCGTAACAAAATCCATGGTAATGTGTTCCCACTTCCATTTAAGAATCTCAAGTGGTTGCAACGGACCCTTAGGTACTAGATGCTCCGCCTTTACACGTTGACAAGTTAAACACATCGAGATAAACTTTGCAATCTCTCTCTTCATATTGTTCCACCAAAATGTATGTCGAAGATCACGATACATTTTAGTACTTCCAGGATGGATTGCAAATGGTGTATTGTGTGCCTCCATCATAATCTTGTACTTCAAATCAGAGTTGTTAGGAACACAAAGTCTGGAGTGGACTCGAAGTATTCCTTCTTCATCAATTCTCGCTTCTGGAATAGCACCTTCTTGTACTTTCTTCTTCATACGCATCAGCTCCGGGTCGGTGGCTTGAGCAACCATAACTTTTTCTATTAAAGTTGGCTTGACATCATCGCACTCATTCCTGCATATGATTTTCTACTCAACACATCAGCTACTACGTTCGCTTTTTCAGGATGGTATTGAATAGTGTGGTCGTAATCTTTCAACAACTCAAGCCAACGTCGTTGTCGCATGTTGAGTTCCTTTTGCGTGAAGAAATATTTGAGGCTTTTATGGTCTGAATATATCTCCACTTTCTCCCCATATAGATAGTGCCTCCGGATCTTTAAGCTGAACGATCGGCCGCTAACTCTAGATCATGAGTAGGATAAATCCTCTCATATTCTTTAAGTTGTCGAGGCATAGGCTATGACTTTCCCACGTTGCATGAGAACACATCCTAACCCTTTGTCCAGGAAGCATCATCAGAGATAACAAATCCATCCGAACCGGATGGTATTGTTAGAACAGTGCCGAAATGAGTCTCTCTCGAGCTCTTGGAAACTCTTCTTGCATTCCTCGTTCCATATTTAATTTTATATCTTCCAAAGTCATTTGAGTTAATGGAGTAGCGATTCGAGAAAATCCTTCCACGAATCTCCGATAATAACCAGCTAAGCCCAGAAATCTACGTACTTCGGTCACCGACTTCGGTTGCTCCCAACTTTGTATTGCTTCAATCTTCGCCGGGTCCACGGATACTCCATGTTTTGACACCACGTGCCCAAGAAATGCTACTTTCTCAAGCCAGAACTCGTATTTCTTTAATTTGGCATATAGTTTGTTTTCACGAAGCCTTTGGAGTACCAGCTTCAAATGGTGCTCATGATCTTCACGACTTTTGAAATATATGAGGATGTCATCAATAAAGACAACAACGAACCGATCCAAATATTCCTTGAATACCGGTTCATCATATCCATGAAAGTCATAGGAGCATTAGTCATCCGAAAGACATGACTAAGAATTCATAATGCCCGCATCGAGTTTCAAGGCGTCTTTGGAATATCCTCGATTCTAATCTTCAATGATGATATCCGTAAGCTAAGATCGATTTTTGAAAAGAATTGTGCTCCTCATGAATCGGGTCAAACACGTCATCAATACGAGGTAAAGGATACCTATTCTAGATGGTGACATGGTTCAATTCCGATAATCAATACAAAGTCGCATACTCCCCGCTCTTTCTTCTTTACTGAATAAAATAGGAGCACCCCAAGGAGATGTAGTAGATCTAATGAAACCGATGTCCAACAACTCCACGTAGTTGGACCTTTAACTCCTCAAGTTCAATAGAGCCATTCGATATGGGGTTTTAGAAATGGGCTTTGTACGTGTTCAAGATCAATAAAGAATTCAACTTCACGTTCGGGGTAGACCAAGGGAGGTTGTAAGACCCCAAATTATTAATAAATAAAATTTATTTTCTCTATTTATTATTTTGAAATAGTAAGGGTTGATTTGATTAATGTGGATAGTTATGGGTAAAATACGCAAATATTTTGAATAAGCAAGTGGTTATAAAATATTCATTATTGTTTGGGGAATATTCGTTTGGTCGTGGAATATTCAGATCTTTTGGGAATATTAAATACGACGGCCTTGATCTTTTGTGGGCCCCATAACGGAAAAGCGATTGGATGAAGAAAACGACAAATATAAGTTGTTTAAAAATAATTCTACAGTAGTTGTTACTGTTAATATCGTTAAAATACTTCGGTGGTTAACACACAAGAAGACACTGCAGATTGCACCAATTATTGATTCTTACGTGAAGAAGGCACTACTCAATAATTGTTATGATAATTAATCGCTCAAAGATTTTATTTTATTGATTCAATAATTGATGCATTGATATTTTATATTATCGTTGTTTCAATAAATTGTCATTACACAATATTTTCCATTATCGAAGCAATAATTCATATTATCTCGAATAATATTATTAGAAAACATTATTGGCAATGTCTAGAAAGTTACGCCTAAGGAGAGGTTTGGTCACCTAATTGCGCTGCCAAGAAGAGAAATCTTTATTGAAAGCCCTCTTTCCCGGAACTACCGTCACAAAGATCTTGTGATTCGTAATATTATTTGTGAATAATTAATTATTGATTTATATGATGAGGAAAATATTAATTTTATGTGGATATAGATGGAGAAAATTTTTAATGTGACAATTGTTAAAATTAATATTTTATCTTTTCTCGATAAAATAATTCATTTAAATATATTATTTTAATAATATATTAACGCAAGTGATATTTTTATAATGAATGTGGAATATATGAGTATATGAGGAGGAAGAGTATTTCTGTGGCATTAAATGTTTAACACATATTTTGTGTGTTGGTGGACACAATTATTGACCGAAATTTGATTATAGCCTGTAAAATCGTCCGTTTGTGGATTTCGATCAATTTCTGTTTGGAATTTGGAAAAACTTCCTTCTGCAAAGTTGTAGAGAATTGAATTTTCTATAGAAGTCGCGAGATTAGAATTTTCTGATAAAAGGGCTATTTATTATGAATTATTGAAGTTCCGAAGTTCCGAAATAATTGATTTTTGGAAGTTTAAAATATTTTTAATTACAAAAACGTTTTTTTTCATTTTTGAAACTCATTTAACATGTGATTAGGAGGCTGAATTCAGATTGTTAGTGTGCGTATGAAGTTGTGGAAAAACTATAATATTAATTTATTAAATTTTCTACTTTGGTGTTCTAAGCATTTTCCTATAAATAGGGTGCTTAGGTTAGAATTGAAATCACACCAGAAACTGAAGTTTTCTCTCTCTATATTATCGAGCGTATTCTTGTGAGTATTTTGAGTATACTTTGAGTATTGCTATACGGTGCAAGTTCAAGTCATAGCCTATATCCGATGTTTCAGCTAGAAGTACTGATCTTTCGAGGTAAGGGATGTTATTTTATTCGAAAATGATATTATTTCTTCAATATCATTATGCCGAAATATTGGTTGGAAATTTTTATCAAATTTGGAACTTTTTCATGTCGGGGTTACTATTCATGAGTTACTATTCACGAGTTACTATTCATGAGTTACTTATTCATGAGTACTATTCACGTAAGCGTGAAGATGTTTTTTTGTAAAATTTCTATCTTTTGGTGTCTGAGTTACTATTCACGATATCACGGACTATTCACGATACTAAGACTATTCATTTACGAATCGATAATTATTCATAGAAAAATGAAATTTTTCTTTTTGTCCAAAATATCTACTATGGATACTAGCTTTGATTGTATCCATGTTTTGATCATTCTTGAATTTTACTCCACTCGATTACTTATGAAGTATTTTTGAACTTGGATTGTTTAAAATACTTAATCCTTAATATTTGTTCTTTTGTTTCATTGGATTCATTTCCTTTAAAATATTTTTCATCATCCTCGGTCCTAAATGATGATATTTTGAATATCTTTGGCCTGTAGTGCAAAGATGAATGATTTTCGACGAATATCTTTGGTCCAGTAGCAAAAGATGAAAAAGTGTTGAGATGAACATAACCAAATCGATTAATATATTTGGCCTGTAAAAAAAGATGAATATTTGATTCCGATATATATTGATTGATGTTACAGGATAAAATATCGACGATGAACTTTTAAATTCATATATGAAGATAGTAGTTTGCATTCTCTACTTAACTCTTCTAATGAATTGTTGTTTTCACCGCGATTGTTGATTTAAAACCTGTTGTCTATTGTATTCTATTAGATTTTTCCCTGTTAAAGACTAACGATAATTTGTTGTATATTATCTTAGTCATAATATTCTTTACTAGGCTAGTTAAGCTCACCCTTTTCCTTTTTGTTCCATTTTTCTTCTCAGGAGGCGAGAATGTAGCGAGTACTAGTCGGGGTATGGAATGGAGGTTCTAGAGAGAGTTGTTTAGTAGTCCTCACCATTTTTATAAAATAATGTATAAATAATTGTGATGAGGATTTATTTGGGTATGTATATTGTCTAGAAGACAATAATTGTATTTAAACTCACAGTATATATGTTGTCGTATTTTGCACGCGACAAATGTATTAATAAAGTTGTAGTTATTTTACATACCATGTATTTGGTGACTCGAATGGGTTGGATGGAATGGACCTATTTTGGGGGCGCCACAGTTGGTATCGAGCTTGAGGATATGATCTCGGCATGAGATCGGGGAATAGAACTAGAGGGAGAGACGAGTAAATCCTTCGCTAGGTGTCCTACCTAAGCTTATTTGTTAGTTGGTTAGTATATAGGGATATTATGTGATATATTGATTTCCTTAATTAACCCTTGTTTTATGACAAGATTTGAGAATGTCGATCGAGAATATTAATGAAGGAGTAAATGAGACCGTGGAGATGCTCAGATTTACCAACGAGGAGAACGCAACAAAGTCGACAATGTACCTCCGTGAACAACACCACCGAAAGATGATGAACGAGGGGATGTTTAGAAGCTTTTTGCAGTTCATGCAAAATCGAGATGAGGAGACTCGTGTTCAAAAATACAGGAGAAATGATAGAATTCACGTGTGGTCACATCCAAGCAGCTCAAAGAGTTGGGACCACGAGTGCACTGGGAAAGCCGGATCCGATTAAAGCGAGACGTGGGTCAAACAAATTACCAAGATATTCGATGTCTTGGGATGCACGGAGGAACAAAAGTTCCATTCGCTACTTTTATGTTCCGTAACGAGGCAAATTACTGGTGGGAATCTGTGAAGCGTACCCATCCAGCTGCACTCAGCATGTCATAGGAGACATTTCAGAAACAGTTCAATGACAAGTACTTCCCGAAAGTATTCGCTATATGAAGGAAGTGGAGTTTATTAGATCGAGCGAGTAATAACATGGACGGTGTCCCAAAGACGAGGCGAAGTTCGCGGAGTTATCCAGTTTGCACCTCATTTGGTGGCGAATGAGGAACGATGACGCGGATGTTTCGAGAGGTTTGAAACCCTAAGATACGCCCTCGTATCTCATTTCTCATAAATTTTCTCTCTATTCAGATGTTGTCACATGAGGCTCGGTTGTTAGAAGCGAGATAACGAGTACGTTCAACCAAGGGACCATAACCGAGGATCATACCAAGATAGCGAAATATAAGAATAACGATAACCGGCGGAGAAAGAAGAATATGGACAAAGCAGAACCGCCTGGTGGTAATCGTGGCCATGAAAATAGAAGAAGCGAGTCGGGAGGATATTTTAAAAGAGGAGATTCAACAACGACCATGTGAAGACGTCGGTACTTGAGAAGAACTGGTTCCAAGGAGGAGAAAGACCACCCGGTCGTATGTTACAAATACGGAAATAGGGACATATCACCAAAGCGCCCACAACAACAGTTTAAGGTATGCTATAATTGTGGAAAAGAAGGAGATATCGCTCGAGATTGTACGATATCGAAACCCAGTCCAGCGGGAATAGTGACTCAAAAGGATGTCCCATAAAAGTCAAAGTCAACGGTTCCTAGAAGAGCGTTTGTCGTGACCGGTCAAAATGCGAGGAACCCGAACGAGTTTAGCACGGGTTAGTTAATTATAATTCTTGCGAAGTTTATACCTTACTAGATACCGGTTCTACCCATTCTTTTATCTCTTGCTTCCGCCAACGTTTGAACTTGACTACGGAGAAATTAGACTTTGACCTATTTATGGAGACTCGTTAGAGAAACTTTCATTACATCCGTTGTTTAGAAATCTTGCTTGATTCAGTTGGGCACTATCACATTACCTGTTAACCTTATTTCTATAGAGATATTTGCTTTTGATGTGATTTTAAGGTTAACTACTCATCATGCCGAAATTGATTACTTTCGTAAGGTTGTTAGTTTTCATATTCCTAAGCAATCTGTTATTCGAATTCAAGCAATCAAACCATTGTAGTCAAACATTTTCATATCAAGCCATGAAGTCATTCGTTTATTACGGATGTCAAGTTTTCTTAGTCCATGTTATGGATTTGAATAAAGACACGCCGATTTGAATAATATTCTGTTGTTATTGATTTTTCCCGACGTATTTCTGAAGAATTTCTTGGCTTACTCCCAAAGCTTCGATATTAAATTTTGTATCGACTTTGAACCCCAGACAAAACTCATTTCTAAAATCTCATATCGAATGGCTTCTATTGAACTTCAGGAGTTAAAAATTCAACTATAGAATTTGGTACCTGAGCCTTTATCTGGTGACTTCATTTGTGGAATTCACCGAAGCTAGACTCTCTGTAGGGGACACCATATTCGTGCGATAGTAAACTGATAGGTGTCATTGTAATGTGCTATCCAAGGTATCCATGAGTCACAGTTGAGAACAACCTAAGTCGGTAATCAAAATACGTAGCTTTCTAGGCTTAGTTGGTTATTATCGGAGATTCGTTGACGGATATTCTCGAATCGCTATTCCATTAACATAATCGACTCGTAGTAGAGATACAAAATTCGAATGGAGCAAGGAATGTGGGAAGAGCTTCAAGAACTCAAGAGGAGACTCATTTCAAACACATGTTCGACAATGCCATCCCGGAAAAGCTTAACGTGGTAGGCGACGTGTTGAGTAGAAGATCGTATAAATCTGAAACGATATTGTCTAAGACTCATTTCATTATAATTTACAAATAATAGAGATGGAGATGAAAACTCTAGGTACCCACGTGATGATATACGAGTATAATCGACTTTAATCGATAAAGTTAAAGTTGTTCAAGCTACACATCGGAGCTGATGAATTTGAAGAAGGAGGTGTAAGAAGTTGTTATTTCAAAAGCGAGAATCGGTGAGGTGAGGAGGTGTAATTAAGGATTCGTACTTTGTTTTATCCATGTCCAAAAATACCTCAAAAATAATTATAGTGGTGTAAAATTCAAGAATGATCAAAACATGGATACAATCAAAGCTAGTATCCAGAATAGATATTTTGGACGAAAAGGAAAATTTTCATTTTTCGATGAATAGGCCAGTATTCGTGAATAAGATCAGTATATACGTGAATAGTGCAGATACACGTGAATAAGTAAACCAAACACTAAAAGTTCCAAATTTGATTAAAAGTTCGAGATCAATATTTTGGCATAATGATATTAGAATAAATAATATCATTAAAAAAATATCCCTTACCTCGAAAGATCAAGTACTTTTAGCTAAAACAGGATATAAAGGCTATGACTTGAACTTTACAAACCGTATAGCAATACTCAAAATATACTCAAAATACTCACAAGAATACGCTCGATAATATAGAGAGAGAAAACTTCAGTTTCTGGTGTAATTTTCAATTCTAACCTAAGCACTCTATTTATAGGAAAATGCTTAGAACACCAAAGCAAAAAATTTAATATAATATTAATATATAAATTAAATTTTCCTACGCCAACCTTCCAAGAACTGAATTCAGCTCATTCAACACACATGTGTAACACACCATAATGAAAAAAAACGTTTTTGTTATTTAAAATATTTTAAACTTCCAAAAATCAATTATTTTGAACTTGAACTTTAATAATTCACAATAAATAGCCCTTTTGTCGGAAAATTGAAACTCATGAATTTTTTTATAGGAAAGTCAATTCTACAAACTACGTAAGAAAGTTTTTTCAAATTCCAAACAAAAAATTGAAAGAAATCCACAAACCAAGGCGATTTACAAAAGCTATAATCAAATTTCGATCAAGAAATGGGGTCCACCGACACATAAAACATGCTTTAAATATTTTGGTAACAAAATACTCCTCCTCCACATATACTCATATATCCCACATTCATCGTAAAAATATCATCATTATTATATTATTAAAATATAATAATATATTTAAATGAATTATTTTATCGAAAAAGATAAAATTTCAATTTTCAACAATTGTCACATTAAAAATTTTCTCCATCTATATCGACATAAAATCAATATTTTCCTTATCATATGAATTAATAATTAATTATTCACAAATAATATTACTGTAATCACAATATCGACAACTGTGAAATTCTCAGGAAAGAGGGCTTTCAATAAGAATTTCTCTCACTTCTTGGCGGCAATTAGGTGAGCAAACCTCTCCTTGAGCAGTAACTTTCTAGACATTGCCAATAATGTTATCTAATAATATTATTCAGATAATATGAATTATTACTCGATAATGAAAAATATTGTGTAATGACAATTATTGAAACAACAAAGAATATAAAATATCAACGTAGCAATTTTAAATCAATAAAATATTGAGCAGTAATTTATCGTAACCATTATTGAGTAAAGTGCCTTTCACGTAAGAATCAATAATTGGTGCAATACCGTAATCTTTCGTGTTTTAACCACCGAGTATTTTAACAAAGATAATTCTGTGAATAACTACGCCCATTATTTTTAAACAACTTATATTTGTCGTTTTCTTCATCCAATCGCTTTCCGTTATAGGGCCCACACATGGCTGCGCCGTCGTACGAATATTCCCCGACAGCAAGAATATTCCACGACCAAACGAATATTCCCCGACAACAATGAATATTTTATAACCACTTGCTTATTTTGAAATATTTGCGTATTTTAGCCATAACTATCCACATTAATCAAATCAACCCTTACTATTTCAAAATAATAAATAGAGAAAATTAAATTTTATTAATAATAAGTTGGGGTCTTACAATACACATTACCTTAGAAGAAAATTGGATACTGGAATAGTAAGCTAGCAGACTTCTCTTCTTCTTTCTCTCTATAATTTTTCTCTATAATAATTGCTCTATAGCTTTAGTGAATCGGTGAAAAATGAAGGAAGAATGAGCTTCTATTTATAGGAAAATATAGTTTCGATAATTGCACATTTTGGGGCTCAAAATATTACAGTACAATACCTTCAACTTTTCTTTCATTTTTAATTTAGTCCTGCAAGTATTATCAAACTTGCACCACCTCCCCTAATAGTAAATAATGTGAATCAATAGTTATAATCATGTGAAAATACGAATTACAGTATAGTACCTCTATCTATATCTCCATTTTTAACTTAGTCATGCAAGTATTATCAATTTTGCACCACCTCCCCTAATAGTACATGAATGTGAATCAATAGTACATACATGTGAACAAATAGTTATAATCATGTAAATTAATAGCAATTAATTGCTCATTTATCCGGTTAATTACCCGACTGGTCAGTATAACTTCCAGACATCAATTAATATCGAAATAATTATTGATTTCCACTAACACTAATAATTCCAACACAATAGAACTATCAATTTTATCTTTAATCAACACGAACTTATTCATCATTAATATTATAACTCACAATATTTAACAACCAGGTCGTTCCCAGGAAAGAGGGGGCTTTCAGATAAGGATTTCTCCTTATTGGCGGCCGCAATTAGATGACCAAACCTCTCCTCGATTGAACTTCAGACATTGTAAATATTGCAATTTAATAATATGAATAACTTTGTCGTCTCAATTATTGATTTAATAATATAACATATTATGCAGATGATCTTTGTGACAATAATTGAATCAATAATACGAGAGATATGATCAAAGAATTATTGTAGCAATAATTGAGTATAACTGAGTGACTTCTCACGTAAGCATCAATAATCAATCTTGTGTGCTACTATGCAACTACGCCAGACATCGCATTATTACTACTACCGGGTAGTTCAACGGTTTAACGGTAAAACTTTAAATCGTTATTTTTATAAAAAGATAATTACATCATTTTCTAACTACGATAATACTTCCGTTGTGGGGTCCACCAATGATTGTGCCGCATACGAATATTCTCGTTAAAACGAATATTCCACGACCAATCGAATATTATATAACCACTTGCTTACTTTGCAAAATTTGTAAATATTACCCACAACTATAACATTAATTCAAATCCACACCATAATATTCAAAAATATATTTCGAGAAAATTATTCTTCATAAAAGTTGGGGTCTTATAGTAAATGTCAGGTGGAAAAGAATTAGAATACTCTCAGATCGTAAAGAAGGAGTCAACCTCCATGACCGAGCCAATATCAAAGCCAATAGCTGAAATAGAGGCTCACTTTGATAGCAACCCTGAGGTGGTTAATGTGGAAAATGTAGTACCAGATCTTGAAACGATAGTATAATTGATAAGTAGAGTGTAGTTAGAGAATATAAGGTCAAGCTCGAGTTCTTAAACTCATATGATTGTGGTAAGTTCCTGAACTCATAATGTGTGGCAAGTTTGACGAACTTGGTATTGTTATGTGTGAATGAATTATGGAGGGTAATAGGAATATATAGAACACTAAGCAATTGATCCTTAGTGAAGGCGTAGAAAATAAGTAGTATTAGTATTACTTGAATATGTATTTTCTATGAGGTATATATGATAAGTATGTCTGTATAATGTAATATTCTCAACTTTTGTATAAGTTATGGCAGTGATTCCTGACTGTTATGTCACAATGGGATAACGGATGTTTAAAGCAGTATGTGTTATGCTATATGGTGTAAAATACTATAAATTAGTTGGTTGAATTTAATAAGATAATGCCGTCAAGATGAAAATGAAACCAAAGGGCAGAAGAATCTGTCAACAATGTTGGAGGACAACCAGACCCAATACAGAGTATTGCGAATATGGTCGCTCAAGATATGCAGAATTAATGGAATACCAGCCCTGGGAAATCAGCTAGATAATCGATTCATAAACTTCAGAGACTTCAAGGCAGTCGGACCGCTAGAATTTAGAGGGACAACTGACCCTATAGAAGCGTTTGTGATAGCTAGGTTAACAGAGGGGCAAAAGACCGTTTTTGCCACCTATACGATAAAAGGGGAGGCGAATTTCTGGTGGGAGGCAAATCAAGCTTGAGCCGGAGAAGGGAGTAGTGGTGGTAGGACTGGAAAAAGGAAATAAGGTAATTTCTGGAATACCGAAAATAGGCCAAGAGGTGGAAAGAAACGGGTTGCGCAATGTGGGAACTGCGGGAAGAATCACTCAGGTGAATGTTTGAAGGGAAAGTTTGTGTGTTATAAGTGTGGGCAGGAGGGACATATCTCTCCTAACTACCCCAATTCAAGAATGTATAGTGGGTGTTTTATTTGTAGATCAATGGAGCATAAGGTGAAAGACTGTCCGAAAAGAAGAATGGTGGCAGGAAGCGCGAATACGGAGAAAAGCAGTGGGACATTGGCGATAACAGGACCAACTTCAACAAGTAAACCAACAAAATCAACCGCCGGAGTCTTCAAAAAGATAATGCAGGATATGGAAGCAGCCGGTGATGGAATACCAGGTATTATTCAAATAAATTTTATTTTCTTATATATGATTTTCATATATATATAGTAAATTATTTTATAAAGAAATTTTGAAGGAAGAATTTGAGTTCTAGTAGAAATTAAACTTCTGTAAAATCAGATAGACAAGCTTTATGCTGAATAGTTAAAGATCAGTTCGATCAAATTTGATCGGGATCTACTTGTAATGACTGTGTATGCTATGTACCCTAGTATGTATAGGTTTTGAAACGGTGATTCCGGGAACGGAATCCTTATAAGGGATGGTGAATGTAATAACCCGATATTTTTTATATAATTAAATAAAAAAAATTTTTGCGTATAATTTGTTTTTAAAATAAATGTGGGAAGATGTGCAAGGTAATGTGTATATATAAATATATGTGTGATAAATAAAATTTATTTATTACATGAATATTTACAAATAATTTTTAAAAGGAATTATATATTGATCATTATAAATTATATTCTTATAATAAATTAGTTTT
Source organism: Panax ginseng (assembly GCA_020205605.1). Lineage (NCBI taxonomy): Eukaryota > Viridiplantae > Streptophyta > Magnoliopsida > Apiales > Araliaceae > Panax > Panax ginseng. The sequence continues at coordinate 15,485,865 of CM035144.1, forward strand.
GTAGTAAAAATATTTTTATTAATTATTTTCCATGAAAATATGATTATATATTATTTCAATAATATATGAATGATTATTAGAATTATTATAATAACTATTTTATTATATGAATTTATTTTAGATTAATTAAGTTAATTATTTTAACTTAATAATGTTATATATGCAAGGTAAATCAGATATAAAATTCAAATCCTAATTTTAGATTTTGACTAAGGAATGAGAATAATAATATAATATTATTTTTATTTCAGTGCTATAAATATGTACTGTATGTATAGACTGTTAATGGTTGGTCAATTATGTTGCATCATGACCAAACACTAGCATTAATTTGTTTAACCCTATTTTGAAACTCAAATGGGAGATTCAATACTGTGTAGTGATTGTGTTATGTGGTATATGATATGTATGGTTGATTTTAACGCTAATTATGGAAAACCCTAATTAGTAATTAAAACCCTATTTATTATTTAGGAACCCTAATTATCAAATTAGAGCCCTAATTGCTAAATTAGCAATCTTAATTATAATTAGTGAATACCTAAACCTAATTTTCAAGTCTATGTAATTAGAAAACCTAAACTAATTTAGTAATCCTAATTTGTAATTTTTAGAAACTAAAATTCTAATTTTTGGCCTAATTAGAAATCCTAGAAAAATAATCAAAATTGGTGGAACCTTAGGGTTAAACCCTAAGGGTTTGCCAAGATTACCAAAATGCCATTAAATTTATAACACAAATGACCCATTTACCATTGTTGCATTATTTGGACATAACTTGCAAATCTTGTCATGATCTTGAGTTGGTGACCAACTCTATCTACCCAATGTGACTAAAAATCACAACAATCAATTATATATCATCAGCCTTGTTCATTGCACAACATTTATATAAGATTTAAGAGAGAGAAAAGTTACATTGTGAGACCCCAAATTTTATGAATAAAGATTTAAATTTCTCAAAATATTTTTTTGAATATTATGGTGTGGATTTGATATAATGCTATAGTTGTGGGTAATATTTATAAATTTTTCAAAGTATGCAAGTTGTTATATAATATTCGATTGGTCGGATAATATTCTTTTTATCGGGGAATATTCGTACGACGGCACAATCATTGGTGGACCCCACAACGGAATTATTGTCGGATCGAGAAAGCGACAAAAATATTTTTATGAAAATAACGACGGAAGTTTTACCGTTAAGCTGTTGAAAGCAAAGTAGGTGTTAAAAAAATCTGATGAATCTGGCGTGGTTGCATAGTAGTATTACGGTATTGATTATTGATGTTTACGTGAGAAGTCACTCAGTTTTGTTCAATTATTACTACAGTAATTGTTGCATAGTATCTCACGTTATTTGATTCAATTAATGTCAATATTTTATATATTATTAAATCAATAATTGAGACGACGAAGTTATTCATATTATTATTTGTAATATTGACGATGTCTAGAAGTTCTGCCAATGAGAGGTTTGGTCACCTAATTGCGCGCCAATAGGAAGAAATCCTTATTGGAAAGCCCCCTCTTTCTTGGGAACGACCAGGTCGATTAATAGTGTGAATTATAATAATGATGATGAATTTTGTTTTATTATTATTATAAATGTAATAAAACAAAAAACTTTTTATATAAAACATAATACTTTTATAAATTTATTTATTTTATTAGATTATAAATAGAATATATTATATTTTATTATGCATAGTGTTTGCATAGTGCCTGCATAGTATTTGCATAGTAAATCTTTTTATATAAAACAAAATACTTTTATAAAGTTATTTGTGTTATTAGATTTTAGATAATATATATATATATATATAAATAGAATATATTATATTTTATTGCATAATATCATTTCCATTCTCCTATAAATAGGATGCTTAGTTAGAATTGAAATCACACCAGAAATTTAGAGAATTCTTCTTCTATAATTTTGAGCGTATTTCTTTAGAGTTTTAAGAAGCTTTGAGCGTAGAAAACAGTATAAATTTTCTTCAAGAATATCATCGCCCTACCAGTCGGAATACTCTTCTTTCTAAGGTAAGGGGTATTATTTCTTTCGTATTCATGAAGAGAGCTTCTGTTATTCCATTCTTTATTATTATATTGGAAAAACCTGTCTATGCGAAGTACTGCATACATGGTGAAATTCTTCTATTATTCCATTGTTTATTATTCCGTTGGAATATCCTATCTGTCATGTATTACGCATTTGATTCGGTTCTATTCTTTATTATTACATTGGAATAACTTTGTTTGTGCGGTTTATCGCATGCCAGTGAATTTCGTTGTTATTCCATTCTTTATTATTCTGTTTGAATATCCTGTCTGTGCGGATTACGCATGACCTGGTTCCATTATTTATTATTCTGTTGAAATAACCTGTTTATGCGAAGTACCACATACATGGTGAATTCTGTTGTTATTCCATTCTTTATGTCTGTGCGGATTACACATGACCTGGTTTCATTCTTTATTATTCATTGGGAATAACTCATGCATGCGACCTATCGCTCTTTTCGGTGAATTCTTCATTATTCCATTCTTTATTATTCTGTTGGAATAACCTATCTATGTGGATTACCGCATGCATGGTGAATGATCCTTCGTATTCATTCCTTATTAAATTGTGGAAATGATCTATTTACGTGGATTACCGCATAGCGGGCGAAAATCCATTTGCAATTTCATATATTCTATTATACTCAGTGGGTTAAAGTTTTGGCTTCTATACTCCATGAAATTAGTAGAATATCCTGGATATTTGCGCTTCATCTAGTATCTTTTCATAGAAATATTCTTCTGAGCATACTTGAATTTTACTCCACAAAGCAGTATCATGTTGACAATTTGGACGTAATTGATTTCAGGAAAAATTAACTTATAAATCTTTAAAATTTATTCTTGAACTTGTTTTATTGAATTATTATGTCATTGTCATCATCCCCATGCTTATATTGTGATGAAAGTCATCTTTGGCATATGTGCATAGATGGACTTGGTATGATTATGTCCAGAGATCATTTGGTATAATCATGACCTGTAATGTTATAAATGATGTGGTAAAAGTCCTCAGTGGCCTGTAGTGCATTGATGGACAGTTTTTGGTATGATTATGACCAGGGATTATTCGGTATAGTCATGACCATTGATGATTTAATGAATATCTTTGGCCCGTAGTGCAGGGATGACTCGATGATGTGGTTTATTTATTAAGTTGAGTCTCAGCGATAAAAATTGATGAAAACATTTTAAATCATAGAAGATAGTAGATATTATGCTCTACTTGACTCTTCTAATGGATTTCTTTTTCCACTGCTGTTAAACTTAATGTCTATTGTATTTTATCAGTTTAACATTATTGAAGGCTAATGATAATTTATCCTACATTATCTTAGTCATAATATTTCTTACTGGGCTAGTTGAGCTCACCCTTTTGCTTTCATTGTTCTCTTTGGGAAATGAGAACGTAGCCGGGACTAGTCGGGGAATGGAGTGATGGTCCGAGATGGTGTATTAGTAGTCCTCACTATTCTATAAAATAGTGTGACAATAAATGTAATGAGGACTCTATTTGAGAGTGGATATTGTCTAGAAGGCAACATTCCTGTTTAAACTCTCAGATATGTTTTGTCGTATATTAAACGACGGTTGTATAATTAAGTTTGTATTTGTATTCTGTACCATGTATTTGGCGACTCAAGATGGGTGATGTATACCTATTTTGGGGGCGTCACAGTTGGTATCAAAGCTTAGGGCTATGATCCCTGGCTGAGATGTGAGACAAGAACTAGAAGGGGAGAGACGGCGAATTCCTTCGCTAGTATGACCTACCTAAGTTTATTTGGTATTTAATTGGTCTGTCAGAGTATAGGGATAATATGTGATATGTTAATTAACCCTTGTTTTGTGGCAGTGTTTGAAAATGGCAGCTGAAAATGTTAACAATTGAGTGAATGAGACCGTTGAGACACCTTTAATCACTAACCAGGTTAATGTGATGTCACACAAAGAAGAAATTAGAGATATCTACGTGGTGAGTGAAGAACTAATAGTTGCACCCGAGCTACTTACAGAGGTAGCAGCTGAGAGTGAGGAAGAAGAGGAACTTGAGGAGAATTTATTAGAAGAATTTTATGATCAAAATTTAGAATTACAAAATCATATTCATGAGTTAGAAGAAGCGAGTTGAAGAAGCAGAAAGGATCGTGGAGCAAAGAGATGTAACAATTCAAAATTGTGTTACCCGATGTGCGATGCTTGAACAGAAGCACTCTTTGGCAGAGTATAAGATATTAGAGCTGAAATCTGAGAATGCTATGATCAAAGTTCTGATGAAAGAAGAAACAACTGAACGAAGGAGAATTGATGATGCATGGGTAAAAGCCGCACGACGCATAGATATTGTAAAAAAGACGTCCGATCTAATAAGGCCAAAATAGATGAAATAGATTTTTTTTTTTTTGGACAACAATTGGGAGAATCCAACATCAAATTCGTAATAACCCTGTGCAGAGCGGTCAACCCCAATTCGATATGGATCGGAGAGTAATGATTCAAATTATGGATCAGGAATGTGACGAAGCAATTAAGATTGGAATGTACTCTATAGCAAGTCAAAATTGATAGTTTAAAAGAGAGAGTTTTTTTCGTGACGAGGAACCTGAACAAAGTTATCAAAAGTAAGTTAATCATAAACTCTTACGAAGTCTATACCTTATTCGATATCGGTTTCTACCCACTCTTTTATTTCTCTTAGTTGTGTTCAACGTTTGAACTTGGCTCTTGAGAAATTAGACTTTGACTTATCTGTTAAAACTCTGTTAGGAGAAACCTTCATTACATCCACTGTTTATAAATCTTGTTTAATTCAAATCGACACTTTCACGTTACCTATCAATCTTATCTCTTTGAAAATACTTGTCTTTGATGTAATTTTTAGAAATCGATTAGTTAACTACTCATCATGCTTTTCGTAAGGTTGTTAACTTTCATATTCCTAACCAACCTATTATGCGAATTCAAGCAACCAAACCACTAAAGTTAATCACTGTTATATCAAGCCATAAGTAAAGAGCCCCGATCCTTTCGTTGTTAACTTCCTTGTGTGGAATGCACCGAAGCCAGACTTTCCGTAGGGGACGTCGTGAATAACGGTGGCAAGTTGATAGGTATCAATATGACGTGCTATCCAAGTCTTGGATGAGGGTCACAGTTTTGAATGATATTTCTATCGTTAATAAATTTCCTGACGTATTCTTGAAGACTTCTTAGCCTACCCCTAGAGCGTGAAATTGAATTTTTTATTGACCCCAGTACAAAACCCATTTCTAAAACCCTCAAATATTTCTTCAACTAAAATGAACGTAATATGCGCCAAAGACGTTGGCTCGAGCTGGTGAAGATTACGACTATACCATTCAATATCATTATAGAAGAGCGAACGTGGTAGCTGACGCGTTGAGTAGAAGATCGTATGCGTTAACGAGTGCGATGTTGTTAACACAAAAACCCATTTCGTATAACTTACAAATGATGAAGATAGAGTTAAAGACTCTAGGGACCCACGTGAAGATAACGAATATACGATTAGAATCGACTTTAATCGATAAAGTTAAAGTCGCTCAAGCTACATACTCAGAGCTGATGAATGTGAAGAAGAAGGTTCAAGAGAGAGTTATTCTAGAAGCAAGAATCGATGAAGAGAGGAAATCTCAACCCTTGATTTTATTGGTCTATTTGAAATCCTCGATCGAGTAGGAACTGTGGCTTATAGACAAGTTTTACCGCCAAGTATATCGCGTGTTCATAACATTTTGCACGTATCGATGTTACGTAATTATGTGGACAACCCGAACCACATTATTGAATTAGAACTAGACGAGATAGCAGAAGATTTAACGTATGAGAAGATACATGTTAAAATCTTGGATAAGAAGGATCCTATTCAACACTCAAAGGTTATACCTCAAGAGTTAGAATTTGAAATGAAGTCAAGGTATCCTCACCTCTTCTAAGATACTGTGTAGTGCGTACTTAAATTTCGAGGGTTGAAATTTCATAAGGAGGGAGATTGTGACCCCAAATTTTATGAATAAAGATTTAAATTTCTCGAAATATTTTTTGAATATTATGGTGTGGATTTGATATAATATTATAGTTGTGGGTAATATTTATAAATTTTGCAAAGTATGCAAGTTGTTATATAATATTCGATTAATTCTGGGAATATTCTTTTTGTCGGGAAATATTAAATTTACGGAACAATTATAGTGGACCCATAATAGAATTATTATCGGATCGGAGAAAGCGACAAAAATATTTTTATGAAAATAACGGCGGAAGTTTTACCGTTATTAACACTGCGGTGTTAAAAGTCTGATGTCTGGCGTGGTTGCATAGTAGCACACGATATTGATTATTTACGCTTACGTGAGAAGTCACTCTGTTTTGTTCAATTATTGCTACAGTAATTGTTGCATAGTGTCTCACGTTATTTGATACAATTATTGTCAATATTTTATATATTATTAAATCAATAATTGAGACGATGAAGTTATTCATATTATTATTTGCAATATTGACGATGTCTAGAAGTTTTGCCAAGGAGAGGTTTGGTCACCTAATTGCGCGCCAATAGGGAGAAATCCTTATTGGAAAGCTCCCTCTTTCCTGGGAACGACCTGGTCGATTAATAGTGTGAATTATAATAATGATGATGAATTTTGTTTTATTATTATTATAAATATAATAAAACAGAAAACTTTTTATATAAAATTGAATTCTTTTATAAAATTATTTATTTTATTAAATTATAAATATAATATATTATATTTTATTATGCATAATGTTTGCATAATGCCTGCATAGTATTTGTGTAAGACCCCAACTTTTATGAATAAAGATGAATTTTCTATAATTATCCTTTTTTGAATATTATGGAATGAATTTCATATAATGTTATAGTTGTGGGTAAAAGTTATAAATTTTGCAAAGTACGCAAGTTGTTATATAATATTCAATTGGTCGGAGAATATTCGTTTTAACAGGGAATATTCGTACGATGACACAATCATTGGTGGACCCCACAACAGAATTATTGTCGGATTGAGAAAATGACAAAAATATTTTATGAAAATAACGGCAGAAGTTTTATCGTTAACTGTTGAAACACCCGATGTTAAAAGTACAGGAATACGCGTGGTTGCATAGTAGCACACGGTATTGATTATTAATGCTTACATGAGAAGTCACTCAGTTTTGTTCAATTATTGCTTCAGTAATTGTTGCATAGTATCTCACGTTAATTGATTCAATTATTGTCGATATTTTATATATTATTAAATCAATAATTGAGACAACGAAGTTATTAATATTATTATTTGCAATATTAACGATGTCTAGAAGTTCTGCCAAGGAGAGGTTTGATCACCTAATTGCGCGCCAATAGGGAAAAATCCTTATTGGAAAGCCCCCTCTTTCCTGGAAACGACCTGGTCGATTAATAGTGTGAATTATAATAATGATGATGAAGTTTTGTTTTATTAGTATTATTAATGTAATAAAACAGAAATGTTTTTTATATAAAACAGAATACTTTTATAAAGTTATTCATTTCATTAGACTATAAATAGAATATATTATATTCTATTATGCATAGTGATTTTCATAGTAAATTTTTTTTATATAAAACAGAATACTTTTATAAAGTTATTCGTTTTATTAGACTATAAATAGAATATATTATATTTTATTATGCATAGTGTTTGTATAGTGCATGCATTGTAAAATCTTTTTATATAAAATAGAATACTTTTATAAAGTTATTCGTTTTATTAGATTATAAATATAATATATTATATTTTATTTAAAAAATTTTGTTTTATTAGAATATTTTATAGTAAACCAATCTGGACCATCCGTTTAAAAGTAAATCAATCTTGACCGTTCAGGAATTAGTTACTATTCAGTCCATTCTCCTATAAATAGAAGCTCATTCCTTCATTATTTCTTACAAATTCATTGAAACTCTAGAGAGAGAAAGAAGAAAAGTATTTCTTGCATAGTGTCTGCATAGTATTTTGCATAGTAAAATCTTTTTATATAAAACAGAATACTTTTATAAAGTTATTCGTTTTATTAGATTATAAATAGAATATATTATATTTTATTTAAAAGATTTGTTTTATTAGAATATTTTATAGTAAACCAAACGGACCATCCGTTTAAAAGTAAATCAATACGGGACCGATTCAGAATTAGTTATTATTAGGTCCATTCTCCTATAAATAGAAGTTCATTCCTTCATTATTTCTTACTTAATTCACTGAAACTCTAGAGAGAGAAACTATAGAGAGAAAGAAGAAAAGTATTCTACTACTTCACTACTCCTATATCCCGTTTGTTCTATGGTAAGGGGTATTATTTCTTTCATATTCATGAAGAGAAATTCTGTTATTCCATTCTTTATTATTACATTGGAATAACTCAGATACGCATGATCTACCCTATACTTGGTGAAATTCTTCTGTTATTCTATTTTTTATTATTATGTTGGAATAACCTGTCTATGCGAAGTACCACATACATGGTGAAATTCTTCTGTTATTTCATTCTTTATTATTCTGTTGGAACATCATGTCTCTGCGTTTACGCATGACCTGGTTCTGTTATTTATTATTATGTTGGAACATCCTGTCGGTACGAATTTTGCCTGACCTCGTTCCGTTATTTATTATTCTGTTGGAATATCACGCTCGTGCGTTACGCATGACTGGTTCCGTTATTTATTATTCTCGTTGAAATAACACATGCATGCGATTCTATCGCGATGCCTCGGTGATTTCTTTTGTTATTCCATTCTTTATTATACTCGGTTGGTTAAAGTTTTGACTTCTATACTCCATTAAATTAGTGGAATATCCTTGATATTTGCGCTTCATCCAAAGATCTTTTCATGGAAATATTCTTACGAGCATTCTTAAATTTTACTCTACAAAAAGAAGTATCATGTTGACAATTTGGACGTTATTAGTTTTCGGATAAATTAATTCTTGAACTTGTTTTATTGAATTCTTATATCATTGTCATCATCCTCATGTTTATATTATGTTGAAAGTCATCTATGGGCAGTAGTGCATAGATGGACTTGGTATGATTATGACCGAGGATTAATCGGTATAATCATGGTAGTAATGTTACAAATGATGTGGTAAAAGTCCTCATTGGCCCGTAGTGCATTGATGGACAGTTGTTGGCATTATCATGACCATTGATGAATACACGAATATCCTTGGCCCGTAGTGCATGGATAATTTGTGGTTGTGATACTAATGAATATCCTTGGCCGTAATGCAGGGATGATGTGGATTATTTATTAAGCTGAGTCCCAGCGATAAAAGTTATGAAAAACCTTTTAAATCATAAAAGATAGTAGATTTTATTCTCTACTTGACTCTTTTAATGGATTGCTTATTCCGCTGCAGTTAAACTTGATGTTTGTTATATTGTATCAGTTTAACATTGTTGAAGGCTAACGATAATTTATTTTGTATTATCTTAGTCATAATATTTCTTACTGGGCTAGTTGAGCTCACCCTTTTACTTTCATTGTTCTCTTTAGGAAATGAGAACATAGCAGGGACTAGTCGGGGAACGGAGTGACAGCCCAGATAATAGCATTAGTAGTCCTCACTATTCTATTAAAGAGTGTGATAATAAATATAATGAGGACTCAATTGAGTGTGGATATTGTCTAGATGATAATATTTGTATTAAAACTCACAGAATATGTTTTGTCGTATTTTACATGACTGTTGTATAATTAAGTTGTATTTGAATTTTGTACATGTATTTGGCGACTCAAGATGGGTGATGTATACCTATTTTGGGGGCGTTACAGTTGGTATCAAAGATTAGGGATATGATCCCTGGCTAAGATGTGAGACAAGAACTAGGAGGGGAAAGAGGGGGAATTCCTTCACTAGTATGACCTACCTAAGTTTATTTGGTATTTAATTGGTCGGTCAGAGTATAGGGATAATATGTGATATGTTAATTAACCCTTATTTTGTGGCAGTATTTGAAAATGACATCCGAGAATGTTGAGAACATCAATGGAGCACAGGAGACCGTTGAGTCTCCACAGATCAATAATCAAGATAATGTGCATCAAGAAGGCGACAATCCTCAGGCAAACAACAACACTGACCAGATGATGAACGATGGAATGTTCAGAGGCTTTATGCAATTCATGCAATATCAGGCAAGAGCGGCTCCTGTACAAAATGCAGGTGGAAACACTGGCAACTCTTGGACGGTCACCGCTAAGCAGTTCAAGGAACTGGGACCACCAGAGTTTTTTGGAGAGCCAAAACCACTTAAGGCGGAGATGTGGATAAAGTAGATCTGCAAGATATTTGATGTCCTGGGATACTCCGAGGAGCAAAAGGTTCCCTTTGCCACCTTCATGTTGCTTGCAGAGGCAGATTACTGGTGGGAATCTGTAAAACGTACTCAACCTGTCGCACTAAAGATGACTTGGGAGAAGTTCCAAGAATTGTTCAACGATAAGTACTTTCCCGAAAGTATTCGTCACATAAAAGAGGTAGAGTTCATCAAGATGGAGCAAAACAACATGACCGTGTCGCAGTACGAAGTCAAGTTTCCCGAGTTGTCCCGGTTTGCTTCCCATTTGGTTGATAATGAGGAGAGAATGACGCAAATATTTCTAAGAGGTTTGAAACCCGAGATACGTCAATATCTTCTCTCTCATAAACTGTGTTTGTATTCAGATGTTAATAGGGCTCAGTTATTGGAGCACGATAATGAGTCAACCCAACCAAAAAGAGAGCAAACCCAAGCAAAATGATAATACCGGTGATAACTTGATCATGAAGCGGTGACAATAAGCGTGGAGGAATCAACATGCGAGAAATGGTAACCACCGGTGGTAATCATGGCCAAAATAATAAGAATGGACATTTCAAGAAGAGGAGATTCAACAATGATGGAAAGGCGTCGACATCAAGACCGTTGTTAAGGAAGGAAAGCGACCACCTATTACATGCTTCAAATGCGGAGGGAGGGACACATCGGTCAAGCGCGCGATGCCGTCCAAAGCATGTTATAATTGTGGAAGAGAAGGTCACCTAGCCCAATTTTATCGTTCACCAGAAGACAAGTTCAACTAGGATGGAGGCACCAAAGGGCGCCCCGGAAAAAGTCAAAAGCCCGAGTGCAAAGGAGAAGCGTTTGTCATGACCTCCCAGAAAGAAAGGAACCCGAATGAGGTCATCACGTGTAAGCTTATCATAAACTCTAGCGAAGTATATACCTTATTTGATACCGGTTCTACTCATTCTTTTATTTCTCTTATTTGCGCTCAACGTTTAAATTTGACTCCGGAGAAATTGGACTTTGACTTATCTGTTGAAACTCCGTTGGGAGAAACCTTTATTACATCCACTGTTTATAAGTCTTGTTTGGTTCAAATTGGTACCCTCACATTACCTGTCGATCTTATTTCATTGAAAATACTTGCATTTGACGTAATTATAGGGATTGATTGGTTAACTACTCATCATGCAAAAATTGATTATTTTCGTAAGGTTGTTAGCTTTTATATTCCTAACCAACCTATTATGTGAATTCAAGCAACCAAACCATTAAAATCAATCAACTTTGTCATCTTAAGCCATAAAGCTATTCGTTTATTAAAAATGGATGTCAAGCTTTCTTAGCTCATATCACGGATCTAAACAAAAATAAATCGATTTTGAATGATATTTATATTGTTAATGAATTTCGACGTATTCACGAAGAACTTTCCGCCTACCCCAGGCGTGAAATTGAATTTTGTATCGACCTTGAACCCGGTACAAAACCTATTTCCAAATCCCCATATGGAATGGCTCTATTTAACTTCGTGGAGTTAAAGACCCAACTACGTGAATTGTTAGACATCGGTTTCATTCGTCTAAAGACGTCTCCTTGGGGTGCTCTCTGTTCTATTCGTGAAAAGAAAGAAGCGGGAGTATGCGATTTTGTATTGATTATCGGGAGTTGAATCATGTCACCATCAAAAAATAGGTACCCATTGCCACGTATTGATGACTGTCGACCCGGTTGCAAGGAGCCAAATTCTTTTCAAAGATTGATCTTCGTTTGGATATCACCAATTGAAGATTAGAACCGATGACATTCCAAGGACGGCTTTTCGTAACCCAGATGGGTATTATGAATTCCTAGTCATGTCTTTTGGATTGACTAATGCTCCTGTTGCCTTCATGGATATGATGAACTGAGTATTCAAGGAATATTTGGATCACTTTGTGGTCGTCTTTATTGATGACATCCTTATTTATTCCAAAAGTCGTGAAGATCATGAGCAATACTTGAGGCTGATACTTCAAAAGCTTCGTGAATATAAGCTTTATGCCAAGTTGAAGAAATGTGAGTTCTGGCTTGAAGAAGTAGCATTCCTTGGGCATGTAGTATCAAGTCATGGAATATCTGTTGACCTAGCAAAGATTGAAGCTATTCAAAGCTGGGAGCAACCTAAATCAGTGACCAAAGTACGTAGCTTTCTCGGCTTAGCTGGTTATTATCGGAGATTCGTAGAAGGGTTTTCTCGAATCGCTACTCCCTTAACTCAGCTGACTCGGAAAGATACAAAATTTGGTTGGAATGAGGAATGTGAGAAGAGTTTTCAAGAACTCAAGAGGAGACTCATTTTAGTACCTGTTCTGATAATACCATCTGGCTTGGAGGGATTTGTCATCTACAATGATGCTTCAGGCAAAGGGTTAGGATGTGTTCTCATGCAACATGGGAAAGTCATAGCCTATGCCTCTCGACAACTCAAAGAATATGAGAGGAATTATCCTACTCATGATCTAGAGTTGACAGCTATTGTCTTCGCACTTAAAATTTGGAGGCATTACTTGTATGGGGAGAAAGTGGAGATCTTTACGGATCATAAAAGCCTAAAATATTTCTTCACTCAAAAGGAACTCAACATGCGACAGCGACGTTGGCTTGAACTGTTGAAAGATTATGATCATACCATCCAATACCATCCTGGAAAGAAAATGTGGTAGCTGACGCATTGAGTAGACGATCATATGCGCGTACGAGTGCGATATTGTCAACGCAGAGGCTCATTTTGTATGACTTGCAAAGGATGGAGATAGAGATAAAGACTCTAGGGACCCACGTGATGATGACGAATATACGAGTAGAACTAACTTTAATCGATAAAGTTAAAGCTGCTCAAGCTACAGACCTAGAGCTGATACATATGAGGAAGAAAGTACAAGAAGGTGCTATGCCGGAAGCAAGAATCGATGAAGAAGGAATACTTTGAGTCAACTCCAGACTTTGTGTTCCTAACGATCCTGAGTTAAAGTATAAAATCATGATGGAGGCGCACAACACACCATTTGCAATCCATCCTGGGAGTACCAAAATGTATCATGATCTTCGACATACATTTTGGTGGGGCAATATGAAGAGAGAGATAGCACTTTTTATCTCAAGGTGTTTAACTTGTCAACGAGTCAAGGTAAAGCATCAAGTACCAAAAGGTCCATTGCAACCACTTGAAATTCTAGAATGGAAGTGGGAGCACATTACCATAGATTTTGTTACTGGTCTTCCCAAGGTTTCTCAAGGCATAGATGCAATTTGGGTCATTGTTGATAGATTGACCAAGTCTGCTAATTTCTTACCAATACAAGAAACTTATACACTTGAACGTCTTTCTCGTATATACATAAACAAGATTGTAAGACTGCATGGTATGCCAGTATCCATAGTTTCTGATCGAGACCCAAGATTCACTTCACGATTTTGGGTTAGTTTGCAAAAAGCTATGGGCACGGACTTACGATTTAGTTCGGCATATCATCCTCGCAGACCAGACGAAGACAATCGAGAGAGGACTATTCAAACTTTTGAAGATTTATTAAGACTCTGTGTCCTTGACTTCAAGGGAAGTTGGGACAAGTTCTTACCGTTGGTGGAGTTTTCATACAACAACAGTTATTAAGCAAGTATTGGCATGGCTCCATTCGAAGCATTGTATGGAAGAAAGTGTCTTTCTCCAGTATGCTGGGATGAGGTGGGTGAAGCAACGTTGTTGGGACCGGAGTTGGTACGTATGACTACGAAAAAGATTCAAACGATCCGGCAATGTATAAAAACCTCACAAGATCGATAAAAGAGTTATGCTGATCTTCATCGAAAGGACGTGGAATTCGATTTTGGAGATCATGTGTTGTTACGTGTTGCTCCATGGAAAGGAGTTACGAGATTTGGAAAGAGAGGAAAGATCAATCCTTGATTCATCGGCCAATTTTTAATCCTCGATCGAGTAGGGACTGTAGCCTATAGACTCGCTTTACCGCCAAGTATGTCTCGTGTTCATAATGTTTTTCATATATCCATGTTACGTAAATATGTGAAAGACCCGAACTACATTATTGAGTTAGAACCGGACGAAATAGCAGAAGATTTAATGTATGAAGAGGTTCCTGTTCAAATCTTGGATAAGAAAGAACATATTCTACGCTCCAAGGTTATACCTCAAGTCATAGTTTTATGGAGGAACCACGATGTTGAGGAAATGACCTGGGAGTTAGAATCTGAAATGAAATCAATGTATCCAAACCTCTTCGACATACCAGGTACGTACCCTAATTTTGAGGGCGAAATTTCATAAGAAGAGGAGATTGTAAGACCCCAACTTTTATGAATAAAGATGAATTTTCTATAATTATCATTTTTTGAATATTATGGAATGAATTTGATATATTGTTATAGTTGTGGGTAATAGTTATAAATTTTGCAAAGTACGCAAGTTGTTATATAATATTCAATTGGTGGGAAATATTCATTTTAACGGGGAATATTAAATGACAAGACACAATCATTAAGTGGACCCTACAACGGAATTATTATCGGATTGAGAAAGCGAAAAAAATATTTTATGAAAATAACGGCGGAAGTTTTATCGTTAAGCTGTTCAAACACCGGTGTTAAAAGTGCGAGAATACGTGTGGTTGCATAGTAGCACTTACGGTATTGATTCTTGATGCTTACGTGAGAAGTCACTCAGTTTTGTTCAATTATTGCTTCAGTAATTGTTGCATAGTATCTCACGTTAATTGATTCAATTATTGTCGATATTTTATATAATATTAAATCAATAATTGAGACGACGAAGTTATTAATATTATTATTTGCAATATTAACGATGTCTAGAAGTTCTGCTAAGGAGAAGTTTGGTCACCTAATTGCGCGTCAATAGAGAGAAATCCTTATTGGAAAGCCCCCTCTTTCTTGGGAATGACCTGGTCGATTAATAGTGTGAATTATAATAATGGTGATGAAGTTTTGTTTTATTAGTATTATTAATGTAATAAAACAAAAAAGCTTTTTATATAAAATAGAATACTTTTATAAAGTTATTCGTTTTATTAGACTATAAATAGAATATATTATATTCTATTATGTATAGTGTTTTGCATAGTAAAATCTTTTTATATAAAAGCAGAATACTTTTATAAAGTTATTCGTTATATTAGACTATAAATAGAATATATTATATTTTATTATGCATAGTGTTTGCATAGTGCTGCATAGTATTTTGCATAGTAAAATCTTTTTATATAAAATAGAATACTTTTATAAAGTTATTCATTTTATTAGATTATAAATAGAATGTATTAAATTTTATTTAAAAGATTTTGTTTTATTAGAATATTTTATAGTAAACCAATATGGACCGTCAGTTTAAAAGTAAATCAATACGGACCGATTTAGAATTAGTTACTATTCAGGTCCATTCTCCTATAAATAGAAGCTCATTCCTTCATTGTTTCTTACAAAAATTCTTTGAAACTAGAGAGAGAAACTAAATAGAGAAAGAAGAAAAGTATTTTGCTACTTCACTTTACTCCTATATCCGATTTGTTCTAAGATAAAGGGTATTATTTCTTTCATATTCATGAAGAGAACTTACATTATTCCATTCTTTATTATTCATTGGAATAACTCGATACGCTGTGATCTACCCTATACTTGGTGAAATTCTTACGTTATTCCATTTTTTATTATTATGTTGGAATAACTTTACATACTACATCTGATCGCCGCATACATGGTGAAATTCTTCTATTATTCCATTCTTTATATCTTTGTTAGAACATCACATGCATGCGTTACGCGTGACATGGTTCCGATTATTTATTATTACATTAGAACATCACTTGCGATGTAATTTACTTTGACTGGTTCGAATTATTTATTATTACATTGGAATATCACATGCGTGCGTTTACGCATGACTGAATTCCGATTATTTATTATTCTATTGGAATAAACCATGCATGCTGCTATCTATCGCATGTCGTGATTTCGTTTGTTATTCCATTCTTTATTATACTCGGTTGGTTAAAGTTTTGACTTTATACTCCATTAAATTAGTGGAATATCCTCGATATTTGCGCTTCATCCAAAGATCTTTTCATGGAAATATTCTTACGAGCATTCTTGAATTTTACTCTACAAAGAAGTATCATGTTGGACGTTATTAGTTCCTGGATAAATTAATTCTTGAACTTATTTTATTGAATTCTTATATCATTGTCATCATCCTCGTGTTTATATTATGTTGAAAGTCATCTGTGGCTTCGTGTAGTGCATAGATGGATTTGGTATGATTATGACCGAGGATTAATCGGTATAATCATAATAGTAATGTTACAAATGATGTGGTAAAGTCCTCATTAGCCCGTAGTGCATTGATGGACAGTTGTTGGCATGATCATGACCATTGATGAATACACGAATATCCTTGGCCCGTAGTGCATGGATAATTTGTGGTTGTGATACTAATGAATATCCTTGGCCGTGATGCAGGGATGATGTGGATTATTTATTAAGCTGAGTCTCAGCGATAAAAGTGATGAAAAACCTTTTAAATCATAAAAGATAGTAGATTTTATTCTCTACTTGACTCTTTTAATGGAT
The DNA here is from genome assembly GCA_020205605.1 of Panax ginseng. Classification (NCBI taxonomy): domain Eukaryota; kingdom Viridiplantae; phylum Streptophyta; class Magnoliopsida; order Apiales; family Araliaceae; genus Panax; species Panax ginseng. The sequence goes on from CM035144.1 coordinate 15,502,905, forward strand.
TGCTTATTCTGCTATAGTTAAACTTGATGATTGTTATATTGTATCAGTTTAACACTATTGAAGGCTAACAATAATTTATTCTGTATTATCTTAGTCATAATATTTCTTACTGGGCTAGTTGAGCTCACCCTTTTACTTTCATTGTTCTCTTCAGGAAATTAGAACGTAGCAGGGACTAGTCGGGGAGCGGAGTGCCGGTCCGAGATAATAGCATTAGTAGTCCTCATTATTACATTAAATAGTGTGATAATAAATATAATGAGGACTCAATTGAGTGTGGATATTGTCTAGATGACAATATTTGTATTAAAACTCACATCATATGTTTTGTCGTATTTTACACGACTGTTGTATAATTAAGTTATATTTTAATTTTGTATCATGTATTTGGCTACTCAAGATGTATGATGTATACCTATTTTGGGGGCGTCACAATTTGCATAGTAAAATCTTTTTATATAAAACAGAATACTTTTATAAAGTTATTCGTTTTATTAGATTTTAAATAAAATATAAATATATATATATATATATTTATAAATAGAATATATTATATTTTATTGCATAGTATCCTTTCCATTCTCCTATAAATAGGATGCTTAGTTAGAATTGAAATCACACCAGAAATTCAGAGAATTCTTCTTCTATAATCTTGGCGTATTTCTTTAGAGTTTTAAGAAGCTTTGAGCGTAAAAAGCGATTATAAGTTTTCTTCAAGAATATCATCGCCCTACCAAATGAGAATACTCTTCTTTTCTAAGGTAAGGGGTATTATTTCTTTCGTATTCATGAAGAGAGCTTCATTGTTCCATTTTTATTATTATGTTGGAATAACACATACATGCTGAAGTACCGCATACATGGTGAAATTCTTATGTTATTCCATTCTTTATTATTATGTTGGAATAACTTTCATCACAACCGCATACATGGTGAAATTCTTACGTTATTCCATTGTTTATTATTACATTGGAATATTACACTTTGTGCGTATTACGCATTTTGACACAGTTCCATTATTTATTATTACATTGGAATAACTCGCATACGTGAAGTAATCCGCATACATGGTGAATTCTCGTTGTTATTCCATTCTTTATTATTACTGTTGGAATATCACATGCATGCGGATTACGCATGACACGGTTCCATTATTTATTATTACATTGGAATAACACATACATGCACAAGCACCGCATACATGGTGAATTCTGTTGTTATTCCATTCTTTATTATTCTATTGGAATATTATGTCTGTGCGGTTACACATGACCTGGTTCTATTCTTTATTATTCTGTTGGGAATAACCTATCTGTGCGGTCTATCACATGCCTGGTGAATTCTTATGTTATTCCATTCTTTATTATTACATTAGAATAACACATCTATGTGGATTCTCAGTATGCAAGGTGAATGATCCTTCGTATTCATTCCTTATTAAATTGTGGAAATAATGCATTTACATGGATTCCGCACGTGGCGAAAATCCATTTGCATTTCATATATTCTATTATACTCGATTGGGTTAAAGTTTTGGCTTCTATACTCCATGAAATTAGTAGAATATCCGGATATTTTGCGCTTCATCCAAAGTATCTTTTCATGGAAATATTCTTACGAGCATTCTTGAATTTTACTCCACTAAAATAAAGATATCATGTTGACAATTTGGACATAATTGATTTGGGATAAATTAACTTATAAATCTTTAAAATTTATTCTTGAACTTTTTTTATTGAATTATTATGTCATTGTCATCATTCTCATGCTTATATTGTGATGAAAGTCATCTTTGGCTTATGTGCATAGATGGACTTGGTATGATTATGTCCAGGGATCATTCGGTATAATCATGACCTGTAATGTTATAAATGATGTGGTAAAAGTCCTCAGTGGCCTATAGTGCATTGATGGACAATTTTGGTATGATTATGACCAGGGATTATTCGGTATAGTCATGACCATTGATGATTTAATGAATATCATTGGCCTGTAGTGCAGGGATGACTCGATGATGTGGTTTATTTATTAAGTTGAGTCTCAGCGATAAAAATTGATGAAAATATTTTAAATCATAGAAGATAGTAGATATTATGCTCTACTTGACTCTTCTAATGGATTGCTTTTTCCGCTGCTGTTAAACTTAATGTCTATTATATTTTATCAGTTTAACATTATTGAAGGCTAATGATAATTTATCCTGCATTATCTTAGTCATAATATTTCTTACTGGGCTAGTTGAGCTCACCCTTTTGCTTTCATTGTTCTCTTCGGGAAATGAGAATGTAGCCGGGACTAGTCGGGGAATGGAGTGATGGTCCGAGATGGTGTATTAGTAGTCCTCACTATTCTATAAAATAGTGTGACAATAAATGTAATGAGGACTTTATTTGAGAGTTGATATTGTCTAGAAGGCAACATTCCTGTTTAAACTCTCAGCTATGTTTTGTCGTATATTAAACGACGGTTGTATAATTAAGTTTGTATTTGTATTCTGTACCATGTATTTGGCGACTCAAGATGGGTGATGTATACCTATTTTGGGGGTGTCACACACATTCTTGCTCATTTATGTCCAAACACTCAACTAACTTTCTCTCTCTCCAACCCTACGAAATACACTCATAGATCAGTCCCAAATCAAGTTTATATCATCATCACAACAAATCAGTAGCCTAGAATCAAGGATTTGTTCAAGAAAGGTATAACCCTAAACCTAAAATCTGACCTTTGATGTTGTGTTAAATGTTATGATTTTGTGTTTAAACATGTTGTTTATAGTCTCTATAGATGATCTGGGTTGCTAGATGTTAGATCCATAACATCTAGAGGCTCGAATTTGATGTTTTTCAAAATCTGGGAAATTTTTAAAATGAGTCTGCCAACCGAATGTCAGACCCTGTAAATATTTGTCTGTTTATGATTTTGAGTGTTTTATGTTTTAGACTTGTAGTTTGCCATAAGGACTTTGACCTGGACTAGAAATCATGCTTAGATCAGATCCAGATTACAAGATATTCGTGGTCAAACTCGGTTGACTGAGCATGACCAAGAGTTTCTGGGCAACCAAAAACTCAATCTTAGTGTCTGACAAGATATTGCAAGGCTTAAATCTGTCAAATGTTAAGTATTTTGATGTGGTTGTTATAACCTGTTTGTAGCCTGTGATATAGACTCTAGAATCATGCCTTTTTATTCCCTAAACAACAGATACAGTGGATGTGGTGAGTGGTCAAACAAGACCATATATTCTTCCAGCTGATTTTTGTTCTTTAAGTAACTTATTTAGCAACTTGGATTTGTGTAGCCGCTCAGCCCCAGTAATGCCTCCCTGAGAATTCAAGATCAACCAACTATTAGAGACAAGTTAGTACCAAAAACTTCAGCTCACAGTATATAAAATCTGAAATTAAACATTCAGGGACCAGAAACCAAGATACTGAAGTGACAGATATGCAAGAAAAGAAAAGGATAAGAAAACGTAAAACTCGACTCGCAGCATCACAGCTGCAAAATAATAATTATGCACAAACCATGACAAAGGATCCAAGTGGCAAAAATATGGGATACAATGATAATAGTAGTGGCGTTGCTCCATTTACAAAAGAGTACAACATCGCACATTACTGCAAAGCTGCTGCTAAACTGGCAACACTAACTATCTCATAATCGTTAACACTCTTGAGCTTCCATTGTTTATGTCAAGCTATCCAAAATTTGGTTCCCAGTTGACAAACTCCAAAATATTTGTTGCAATGATTTCTGATCATAACAATAATAATTATATAATGAATCTAACAAACTTCTTTAACTGTTAGATATTGTTATTGCCTCATCGGTAAGATAATTAAATCATATATTGACTCAGTAGCATCATTAATTAACTTTTCTGAAATAATCTTTGTTCCTTGGGATGCCAAAATCTGCAGAGATTTCTCAACTGAAGAAACCATAACATCCACATTTGCACGTCGTAGAATATCTACAATTGTTACCACTTCGATCTCTTGCGAACCATTTGCAACAGGAATGAGAACCTGTAAATTTAGAACAGAAGAAAATACTGTTTAAGCAATTCACTTTCTTTGTACCAGGATTGCAGGAAAACAAGGATCTAAAAAATGTCAAGGAATTCTCATTATATAAAAGTAAATCTAAGTAATAAGTTAATAACTAAATCTATTTCTAGTTAGTAGAAAAAGCTAAGCTTTACAAACACATGGGAAAATTAATATGGAGCACAATCATAGTTGCTGATGAAGAAAAGAAATAAGGAAAATCTTCAAAAAGGCTCCCACACGAATTTGACGCTGTTGCTTCAAATTTTTAGAAATGGTGGACAAGCAAGTGCATTTAGAGTATGAATCATCGAAAAATCATATTTTACATTAAACGAAAAAATGAAAATTAAATTGGCTGCAAAAGAACTTAAATAGCAGGTGGAAGGTGCACATGGGATACAAAATCAGTAATAGAAGTCAAAATAGATCCAAGATACACATGTATATTACTGCATTTCATTAAACAGAAAAGAGAACAACATACCCGGGGGATATGATCAACAGACCAGTTAACTTCATTGAATTCTTGCTTTCTAGTATTATTATCAGCAGTCTTCATTAGCTAATAGGGGAGAAATGACTGTCAGCTCACAGTGATTACCAATGCAAAGAAAAAAGGACATGCTAGATGAAATGGAGTAGAATTAACAAGAAACAGGAATTATGTGTTTGGTCTATCTGTTTGAAGATATAAAAATTCTCTAATATGCATTCCAGAACCAATTATCCAAATTAAGGGGTTTGGGAAAACTCAACTCAACTTCATTCTAGGTCAGTTATGAAACTTGGAGAAATAGAATGCATTGTGATTCTTGTGAATGTCAGATGACAAAGAGCCTAAATGAGGACCCATCGTATGGATACAAATAGATGCACTTGGTATGGAACTCCAAGACATACATTTGAACTTCCATAGGCTGTAAAAGTGAGAAAAGACATGTAGTGCACCAAATTTTAGAGGAAAAGTTGCGAATTGTGATTGTACACTGCTCGTAATGAAAGTTGGTGTTACTTTTCTGATGAGGAAACTGACTCATGATAGCTTCAGAACGAAATGACTAAAGTAGGTACCAGAAAATTTGTAAAAGACTTTGTATCCATTATAAGATAAACAAGCTAATACATGGAATAAATGAATAATTGGAAAAAGCTATACATGCTTTCTTACCAATAATTCTCTAATCTCCTTGGCAACAGACTCCCCATATAGCTGTTCGAGCAGTGCAATAGAAAACTCAAAAGAAGTTCCAGGGCCACGGCTGGTTGTCAACTCTTTTGACACTTGAATATTTGTCTTAACAGACCAGAAAGTTGGAAGCTTATCCATAAACGCAGGGTGACAAGTTGACTTGCAAGACAAACTACACTCCAATCAGATAACGAACATGGATGTAGACTATGTAATTTGTAATAAGAAATTCCAAACAATACAAGGTACCTGTTTCTTCCTGAGAAGACCCCATGGCAAAAGTGTTACTGAGAAGACCCTATGGCAAGCTACTGGGTTTTTGATTGGGACTCGACCGATCATCGAATGATTCAGCAGCAACTTAATCGAATGGGGGCGACGCCATTTCCTACCTCGATCGGGTTGCAGAGGCAGTCCAGTGGGACTAGTTTTGGCGAGAGTAAAATTTTCACTAAACCCTAACTATTGCACGTTTATGCATAGCGAGAGAGAAAGAGAGAAGAGATCTTGAAATGATTTGGGGAAAGTGGGAGTGTTTAATCTAAAAAAACTCTATACTCTGAAAGCGGTTCGTTCCGTCGGCCGTCGCTATAGACACCCTATAGCAACGGTTCCGTACCGACCGTCGCTATAGCTCGTCGCTATATGTCGAATTTCTAGTAGTGAATCTTGGATAAGAAGGAACATATTCTACGCTCCAAGGTTATACAATAACCTCAAGTCAAAGTTTTATGGAGGAACCACGATGTTGAGGAAATGACCTAGGAGTTAGAATCTGAAATGAAATCAAGGTATCCTTACCTCTTAGACATACCAGGTACGTACCCTAATTTCGAGGGTGAAATTTCATAAGAAGGGGAGATTGTAAGACCCCAACTTTTATGAATAAAGATGAATTTTCTATAATTATCATTTTTGAATATTATGGAATGAATTTGATATAATGTTATAGTTGTGGGTAATAGTTATAAATTTTGTAAAGTATGCAAGTTGTTATATAATATTCGATTGGTCGGGGAATATTTGTTTTAACAGGGAATATTTGTACGACGGCACAATCATTGGTGGACCCCACAACGGAATTATTGTCGGATTGAGAAAATGACAAAAATATTTTTTGAAAATAACAGCGGAAGTTTTATCGTTAAGCTGTTGAAACACCGGTGTTAAAAGTACGAGAATCTGGCTGATGTTCGTAGTAGTAGTACGGTATTGACATTGATGCTTACGTGAGAAGTCACTCAGTTTTGTTCAATTATTGCTTTAGTAATTGATGCATAGTATCTCATGTTAATTGATTCAATTATTGTCGATATTTTATATATTATTAAATCAATAATTGAGACGACGAAGTTATTAATATTATTATTTGCAATATTAACGATGTCTAGAAGTTCTGCTAAGGAGAGGTTTGGTCACCTAATTGCGCGTCAATAGGGAGAAATCCTTATTGGAAAGCCCCCTCTTTCCTGGGAATGACCTGGTCGATTAATAGTGTGAATTATAATAATGATGATGAAGTTTTGTTTTATTAGTATTATTAATGTAATAAAAGCAGGAAAAGCTTTTTATATAAAAGCATGAATACTTTTATAAAGTTATTCGTTTTATTAGACTATAAATATAATATATTATATTCTATTATGCATAGTGTTTTGCATAGTAAAATCTTTTATATAAAAGAATACTTTTATAAAGTTATTCGTTTTATTAGACTATAAATAGAATATATTATATTTTATTATGCATAGTGTTTGCATAGTGCATGCATTGTAAAATCTTTTTATATAAAATAGAATACTTTTATAAAGTTATTCGTTTTATTAGATTATAAATATAATATATTATATTTTATTTAAAAGATTTTGTTTTATTAGAATATTTTATAATAAACCAATCCGGACCATCCGTTTAAAAGTAAATCAATCTTGGACAGATTCAGAATTAGTTCTTATTAGGTCCATTCTCCTATAAATGAAGCTCATTCCTTCATTATTTCTTACAAATTCTTTGAAACTCTAGAGAGAAAGAAGAAAAGTATTCTACTACTTCACTACTCCTATATCCAGTTTTTTCTAAGGTAAGGGGTATTATTTCTTTCATATTCATGAAGAGAACTTACATTATTCTATATTTTTATTTTGTTGGAATAACTTTTGTATCATGATCTACCCTATACTTGGTGAAATTCTTACATTATTCCATTCTTTAACATTATGTTGGAATAACTCTGCATCATGTCAAATACTGCATACATGGTGAAATTCTTACATTATTCCATTCTTTATTATTACATTAGAACATCTTATGCAATGCGTTTACGCATGATGACTGGTTCCGTTATTTATTATTACATTTGGAACATCCTCATCGGTCTTAATTTTGCTTGGGACTGGTTCCGTTATTTATTATTTTGTTAGAATATCACATGCGTGCATTTACTCATGACTGGTTTCATTATTTATTATTCTGTTGGAATAACTCATCTATGCGGTCTATCGCGTATCCGGTGATTTCTTTTGTTATTCCATTCTTTATTATACTCAGTTGGTTAAAGTTTTGACTTCTATACTCCATGAAATTAGTGGAATATCCTTGATATTTGCGCTTCATCCAGTATCTTTTCATGGAAATATTCTTCTGAGCATTCTTGAATTTTACTCTACAAAGAAGTATCATGTTGACAATTTGGACGTTATTAGTTCTTGGATAAATTAATTCTTGAACTTATTTTATTGAATTCTTATATCATTGTCATCATACTCATATTTATATTATGTTGAAAGTCATATGTAGCCTGTAGTGCATAGATGGACTTGATATGATTATGACCAGGGATTAATCAGTATAATCATGACCGTAATGTTACAAATGATGTGGTAAAAGTCATCATTGGCCCGTAGTGCATTGATGGACAGTTGTTGGCATAATTATGACCATTGATGAATACACGAATATCCTTGGCCCGTAGTGCATGGATAATTTGTGGTTGTGATACTAATGAATATCCTTGGCAGTAGTGCATGGATGATGTGGATTATTTATTGTTTGAGTCAAGTGATAAAAGTGATGAAAAACCTTTTAAATCATAAAAGATAGTAGATTTTATTCTCTACTTGACTATTTTAATGGATTGCTTGTTCCGCTGTAATTAAACTTGATGTTTGTTATATTGTATCAGTTTAACACTATTGAAGGCTAACAATAATTTATTCTGTATTATCTTAGTCATAATATTTCTTACTGGGCTAGTTGAGCTCACCCTTTTACTTTCATTGTTCTCTTCAGAAAATGAGAACGTAGCAGGGACTAGTCGGGGAACGGAGTGACGGTCCAGATAATAGCATTAGTAGTCCTCACTATTCTGTAAAATAGTGTGATAATAAATATAATGAGGACTCAATTAAGTGTGGATATTGTCTAGATGACAATATTTGTATTAAAACTCACAGCATATGTTTTGTCGTATTTTACACTGTTGTATAATTAAGTTGTACTTGAATTTTGTACCATGTATGGCGACTCAAGATAGGTGATGTATACATATTTTGGGAGCGTCACACACGTTCTCCTGGTTTATGAGTAAAGGTGTTTCCACGGTCTCATTCACTCCATCATTAATATTTTCAGCTGTCATTCTTAAATACTGCCACAAAACAAGGGTTAATTAAAGAAATTGACATGCAATATAATAACCCTATACTCTGACCAACCAACAAATAAGCTTAGGTAGGACATACTAGCGAAGGATTTACTCGTCTCTCCCCTCCTAGTTCTATTCCTCGATCGCACTGGAGACCATATCCCTAAACTACGATACCAACCGTGGCGCCCCCCAAAATAGGTATACATCACTCATTCTGAGTCGCCAAATACATAGTACAGAAACAACTACAACTTTATTAATACAATTATCGTGCAAAATATGACAACACATAAACTGTGAGTTTAAATACAAATATTGTCTTCTAGACAATATCCACACTCAAATAAGTCCTCATTAAAAATTATTGATACACTATTTTACAAAAATAGCGAGGACCACTAAAAACAACTTTCTAGAACCATCATTCCATACCCCGACTAGTACTCGCTACATTCTCGCCTCCTGAGAAGAAAAATAGAGTAAAAAGGAAAAGGGTGAGCTCAACTAGCCCAGTAAAAAAAATTATAACTAAGATAATATAGAAAAAATTATCGTTAGTCCTCAACAAGGAAAAATCTGATAGAATATAATAGACAACAAGTTTCAGATCAATATTCGTAGCGGAAATAACAATTCATTAGAAGAGTTAAGTAGAGAATAAAATCTACTAACATCTATGAATTTAAAAGTCCATCATCAATATTTTATCCATGTAACATAAATCAATATTCATCAAATATTCATCTTTGCACTACAGGCCAAAGATATTCATCAGAAAATTATTCATCTTTGCACTACAGGCCAAAGATATTCAGTTATATCATCATTTAGGACTGAGGATGATGAAAAATATTTTAAAGAAAATGAATCCAATGAGATAATAGAACAAATATTAATGATTCGTACTTCGATTTATCCATGTTCAAAAACACCCCATAATATACTATGGTGGAGTAAAATTCAAGAATAATGATCAAAACATGGATACAATCAAAGATAGTAACAAAAATAGACATCTGGGATAAAGAACGAAAATTTAATTTTTACGTGAATAGTCTAAAGTATTCGTGAAGTGTCGTATACGTAAATAGTGTCGTATACGTGAATAGTAACCCCGACACAAAAAGACTAGAATTTTACAAGAATAATCTTACCAATATTCCGGCATAATGATATTGAAAGAAATAATATCATTTTTAAAAAAAATAACATCCCTTACCTCAAAAAGACAATACTTCTGACTGGAATACTGGATATAGTGCTGAAGGAACTTACACCATATAGCAACACTCAAAGTATCAAAATACTCACAAGAATACGCTCTATAATGTAGAGAGAGAAAACTTCAGTTTCTAGTGTGATTTTCAATTCTAACCTAAGCACCCTATTTATAGGAAAATGCTTAGAACACCAAAGCAGAAAATTAAATAAAATATTATTATTATTTTTAAAATTCCTACGCCCACTTTGAAATTATGAATTCACCATGCTTAACAACAAGTGGGGCCCACCAATCATAACAAAAACATTTTTCATAAAAAAATAATTAAAACTTCAAAAATCAATTATTCCGAAACTTCAATAATTCATAATAAATAGCCCTTTTATCAGAAAAATTCGAATCTTATATCCATTCCATAAGAAATTCAATTCTCTACAACTTTGTAAGTTTAAGTTTTTTCAAATTCAAAGAAATTGGACCAAATCCACATACATCAGACGATTTTCTGGTATAATCAAATTTCAGTCAAAAAATGGGGCCCACTAACGTGTTTAACATGTTTTTAGCATTTTTTTGTAACAAAATACTCTTCCTCCTCATTTATTCATATATCACACATTCATTATAAAAATATCACCATTATTATATTATTATTATATAATAATATATTTAAATGAATTATTCTATCAGAAAAGATAAAATATCAATTTTCAACAATTGTCACTTTTCTAAAAATTCCTCCATTTATATCAACATAAATAAATATTTTTCTTATCATATAAATCAATAATTAATTATTCACAAATAATATTACAGAATCACAATAATGACAAGCATATCGTTCCCAGGAAAGAGGGGGCTTTCCAATAAGGATTTCTCCTTACTAGCGCGCAATTTGGTGACCAAACCTCTCCTTAGACAGAACTTCCTTAAACATTGTCAATAATGCTATCTAATAATATTATTCAAATAATATGAATTATTGATCTGATAATGGGAAATACTGTGCAGTGACAATTATTGAAACAACAATAATATAAAATATCAACGTAGAAATTATTGAATGAATAAAATATTGAACAGTAATTACTATAACAATTATTGAGTAGTGCCTTCTTACGTAAGAATTAATAATTGGTGCAATACAGGTATCTTCTTGTGTAACATGCGTATTCATTGTGTTTTTAACCACGGGTATTCAAGCGATGTGTTACAGAGTAACAACTTCTGTTATTATTTATAAAAAACTTATACTTGTCGTTTTCTTCATCCAATCGTTTTCCATTATGGGGCCCACACAAGGTTGTGCCGTCGTACGAATATTCCCCGACAGTAAGAATATTCCACGACCAAACGAATATTTTATAACCACTTGCTTATTTAAGATATTTGCGCATTTTTACCCATAACTAATCACATTAATCAAATCAACCCTTACTATTTCAAAATAATAAATAAAGGAAATTCAATTTCATTTATAATAAGTTGGGGTCTTACATCTACAGAGTGACCGGGACTAACCAAACGTAGTAAAACATCTAGATCTACCATAGATCTAAGCCAATCTAGCATATAGGTTAGCAGAGCCGGTCCTGTTTTCTAAGGCTCGGGGCAAATTTTCTCAAGTGTGCCCCTTTTTACAAATTAAATAAATAAATAAATTATCAACTAATTAATTTTATTAAAATTTATAAGAATTTATAAAAAATAAGGAAGAACACTTTTGGGCCTTATTAAAACCTTGTTTGGGGAAAATCCAATGGGACAAAACCCCAAACGAAGGAAAAAGAGTACCCTGGATTGTAAACATTGCATTAAAAAATATTTATTCAAAGATCCTCTTAAACTCTGAGCAATTTCTTCTTCTTTTTTCTTTCTTTGTCTCTTGAGATTTCCGAAAAGTTGTTTTTTAGGAAACATTTTTTAATTTTTATAATAAACACAACACAATAAAAAATAATAAAACTAATTAACAAAGAACAATAAAACCTGGATTTTGAGCATATTTTCTTCCACTTAAAACTTTCAATTATAAAGAACAAGAATCACTACCAAGTTTTCTGTTGAATCAAAAAATAAATAAGAAAAAGTTAACAAAGATATGTATTACAATTTATACATCTAGATTCTATATGTATCCTTAAAAAAATTACCTTCAAAGAAAGACACTAGTCTAGCTGGTGGATGATTTATTTTCCAACTCTGTTGGAGAAGAGGAGAATCACCAAAAAAAAAATTGCTTGCATTGCATTACGAACTGAGAGGGTTGAAGGGTTTTTCCTTCTTTTTGTGGCTAAGAGTCTGTTTTGATTCCCCATATTTATTTATTTATTTTATATTATATTTTATAATTAATATGGGACTTCCTTACTCAATACATTTCTTCTTGAGATTGAGTATATAAAGATTGATTGACTTCCCTTTTCATTAACAGGTACAGGCGACAACTTCTTTTGTTTTATTTTTTATTTTTTTTATACACATATATACATAATCTTATAAAACATTTTGGGGCCCCATTTGTATACAGTTGCTTCAAAGCTCAAAAGGCACTCTGTAAGTTAGAGCATCATGCTTCATAACCGTTCAAAGTGCTAGATCTAGGTAGATCTAGTCAAATAACTTGATTTACAATTAGATATGCACAAAATAACCGGTAGAACTCAATATCTACCAACTACTATGCAATATATATATATATATATATATATATAACAATAATTTTAACCAGTAGAAATTGTTATAACTACATAGATATAGTATTTATAACAACATTTAAAAATAAAGTGACCAAAATGAGTGTTTTTCACTTTGGGGGACGTGTGAACAAGCTTCTTTTTACTAGGGATCAACTTATATCACTCTTAACACTCAATATGTATGATATAGAAGATCAAACAATGAAAATATGATGAAAACGGGCAAGACCAGAGCTCTCTCTCTCTAGCTTCTCTCTCTAGTTTTTCTTTCTTGGGTATCTTGAAATAATGAATTACTGATGTTGAGTACTTAAGGTATCCGAGCCAGCCGTAGGTGTACCTGTGGCTAGAGCAGGTGCACCTGAGGCTGGGCCACATGGGTCCCGATGTCTTGAAATTCGTGCCTTCGATCTTGGTCCGATAAAAGTTGAGCTCCGTACCCAAAAATCTCAAAAAGTCTTTATGGAAGGCTGCGAATTAAGGTCGAGTTTGGCTGACTCGGAGTTCGGGGAGATGGTGCAATTAGATAAAAGGAATCTTTCGGCTCCCGAGGGTCGTCAATCGGCTCGTCATTGATAGCTTGCAGTTCATTGGTTGCTGCAGTGGCATCTTATGGTCACATCCTCAGCTTTGTGATCCTCATCTGGTTTGCGTCGTGTCTGGGCATCGTTGCACATTGATCTCTCCTCGGGGTTATTACCGGGGTGAAATGATGCTTTGGCCCTACCTCGGGGTTGTCTCCGAAGTGAGATAACGCTTTTACCCTCCTAAAAGGTTAGTTCAAGGAAATTAGCAAAATTTCGAGTGTCTACAATCTTGATGATGTTATTAATTATCTTACAATTTTTCCTTGCTACGCTATGAACTAATTTGTTAATTAAGATTATAATGGAACCCAGTGTTTAGTTTAAATTAGTTTATTCACGTTGATTATGTTTGAATCGTTTATCATGTTTTGTGCTCACGAATGATTGTCTAGCTGGCAATTATTGTGATAACTTATATGAAATTGGACGATGAATTATAAGTTTAGATCTGAATATGATAACTTGTGATTAGTAATTCTTCCTCGCAATGAATGTTAATTTGTAGACGGGATAAGAATATATATGTAGACCGCAAGAAATGTGTAGAAGATGATACTTAATGAATTTATTATTATTATTATTTCTCATAGGAATATAGTGAAATTAATAATGATTTATATGCTATATAATTATTTCAAAAATGATAATATAAACTATTAGTGATTTTCTGTTGGTAATTCTAAATAATCAATTTAATAATATTTAGACGAGACACTGGAGAAATTGTAATCTTAACTTTTAAATCTGAATTTTAATTCTTGTTAGTAATTTAATTTTAATAATTAGTTTTATAATCTTTAATCAATTGTTTAAATAAGACTGAATTGATACAAAGTTAGTACTTGGATTAATATTATTAGCATATTCCTCGTGGGATCGACATTCTACTTGTCACTTTATTACTTGTTCACCACGTATACTTGCGTGTAAATTGTCTATACTAATTTCGGACAATATATATCATCAACACGAGCGTTGGGACCCGTTTCTTTCCTTGTTGTTGAGAACAATTGACGTCTGACATGGTCTGTTTGAGTATTCTTCGGACCCCCCCCCCAAAAAAAGACTGTTGTCCTCTATACAACCGGTCGGCCCCAAATGATCTTTAGTCGAACCACTGGGTTGTGCAGATAGGTTGACAGTTGACCTTCCACGTCTGGATACCGTCTTACTCATTCCCATTATTAATGATCAGACTCTAAGTGAATGAAAAACTTCTAGCACTAAATTATCCTCCTTCTAGCGCTAATGTTAACGCCAAGATTCGTCCATGCGACTCAACCACCAAAAGTGTGTCCAATCCTACACAGAAATAAAATCACACGAAGAAGCTTAACGGCCTGGGCAGCCGGGGGATAGATCCGGTGTGAGAATAAGTACAGACTAAACAAGGTTAACAATAGATGTATTTTAGTGTTGGAAAATAATAAGATATTGTGTGTACTTGAGAACCAAGGTATAACTTTGTATTTATAGTGATCACACATCCTCTACATGTCTTTCCCAATATGGAAATATAATTCCTTATTAGATCATATTTTTTAATGGGATTGAATTGAATCTCCTTAAAGAAAGAAAATCGGATTCTATCTTGACACTTTACTTAGGAGTTAGAAATAAAATATAATTAAGAATCTTAGATTCCTTAAACTTCTCCACCTATCTAAACAGATTCCTACATGGGGAGACTTCCTTCACGTGTACTATGGCCCACCGAATCTACTTGATCTAATCTTCTACGTGGGGAGTATTCCTCCACGTAGACTATGGTCCAAATAATCATGCCCCAACACCAAGGTTATCGCTTTAATATAAGAGAAAGGTCAAGGTGTTATTGATGTTCCACCCATAATTATTAATAGAACAATTTAAATAATGTGAAGTCTATGTGGATGCAGGAGCGGATCTAGCCACAAAGTTCAGTGGGGTCAAATTAGAAAAAAAAATGTTAAAAATAAAAATTATAACTATATATACATACTTTTCTAAATCCAATATAATTTCTCAACATTTAAATCGTCAAATTTAATATATATATATATATATATATATATATATATATATAGTCATAATTTTCTTATAAGGAAAATACTAGAATGCTTTTTTTATCAACAAATTTTTTTTATTAAAAACTCAATGTAGTACAAATGTGATAAATCTTAAAGATTTGGATAAAGATTTGGATAAGAAAAAACTAAGTAAATAGGTGTCATGGAGTTTTAACACATTGTCTTTGAGTTTTAATTTGGAGATAAAAGAAAAGAAAGCTAAGGAAAACAAAAGGAGATAATGTTTTTGAGTTTGTAATAAAAGAGAATTTTTTTAAAGAAAAATGGTGTCTTTGAGTTTTAGTTAGAAAAGAAAAAAAAATAAAGAAAATGAGTGTATTTCGAGTCAAAAAATTTCTTCTTATTTTTTTTCTACAATTAAAAAACTTTACAGGATGTTGGTTAAAAAAAAAAAAAGTAAGAGAGAATACTTAATTTTTGAACCAAATATTTTACATGGTATTGATTAAAATTAAAAAGAAAACCAAAATGGTGGTGGGAGTGAGTACTTTGAACGAGGGGGCAGGTGCCTGATCTCCCAGGTGTAGATCCGCCCATGTGTGGATGGAGCCCATCCTCAAAGAAAGCCGTGAAAGAGCATCGAACAGTACTGGGGATAGCCATGTTTGATTTATTTGTTGAATAAATTAGGCCCCATAATGATCATGCATGGTCAGTTGGCCACTACAATTAATTTATAGTGAAATAAGTTTGAATTCTACATCCAATTATTCTTAGTGGTGAAGCTTTTGTTTGTAAGTGACGCGTGAAAAGGTTGTAAATTGGATTTTTCTTAGTGGGTAAGGATGAACTGAGTATCTTAGTTTCTGAGAAGCATGGCAGTTTGGAGACCAGATCCTCTGTTCTCAATTTTTGTCTCTTTTGTGTTTCTCTATTTATATTTTGACACATGTTTTTTTATTTAATTTTAAAATTAATTAATATTAAATAAGAGGTTAGGTGTTAAAATATAATTAGGGGGACACAAAGGAACAGAAGAATTGGGGACAGAAAATCTGTTATAGGCAGTTTGAGTCGCTAATTAAGATTTGAAAAAGGACATCAGTTTGAGCAAGTATACGCTCTCTTGAGATAAATATTTATTTGGGATTAAATTAATAATTTCAAATATTTTATTTAATTTTAAATTTAAACTTCAAATTATTAATTTAGAAATTATAAAATTATTATTTAATATTGAAGATTATTTAATATACTATGTTCAATCAGATATTATAATTTTGAGATTATAATCGTTGATGACATTCTAGAAAGTACTTTTTATTAGGCGTTGTTAATAAAGGAAACAAAGCAATTGGGGCAATCTAGAATCTCAAAATCATTACAGAATAAGCCCAGAGGTTAGGCAATATTCAATCCAACTTGAGAAGCCCAACTAGGTAAGTCCATACAATTCTCGAATTCCATAAATCAATTTGATTACTAATATAAGAATTGGAAAAACTGTTGTTTCAAATCGTATTTTCCGAAAAAATACTCCCTCTTTTCTTTTCATTATATATGACGTTTTAAAAGTATTTTTTAATATAAAATATTTTACATATATTTAGGAGAAAAGAATCTAATCCTTCATTAATATAGTTTTTCTCCGCTTAGTTTGACTTTTTCAGTTAAATTAATTTTTTTTTTTTTTATATATGACGTCTCCTTTCTGTAATTGATTATTTTTATAGGATATGACATCTCCTTTCTGTTATTGACTATTTTTATATATAACATCTCTTTTCATTGTATACATGATTGTCGCTCATGCGATCTTTTTTTTCAGGAGTCTATGAGGATTATTAAGTGAAATACACTCCATGGCTTATCAACATGAGACATTTCTTGGAGTTTGTCATGCTAAATGACTTTAGCATCAAATCAATATACGTTCTTTGGGTTAAGTCGAGCATCCTCTTGAATCTATCTATATAGATTTGTATCCCCAATTAAGATACTCTTCCCAAATCATTCATAGAGGAATGTTTAAACAACTTTATCTTTACTGATTGTAGCATTAGTATGTCATTCTTTATCCATAGTATATCAATATATAATATTAGGAATGTCACGACGCTCCAACTGACCCTTTTGTACACACTAGGTTCATTCTTATTTGTGATAAAATCAAACGCTTTTGATTTGTTTCATCAAAACGAATGTTCCATTTTTGAGAAGCTTGCTTCAATCCATTTCTCTGAGTGTCTACAACTCTTAACTTATCGTATGTAACTGGATCATCATCTTCTATGATGTGTACCTCATCATCATCATCATCATCTATGATGAATTCATACCTCCTAGGTATCTTCGGTACTATTCCAGATTTACGATTCGGTTGTGGTACAATAGGTCCATCTACAGGTTCCTCTTATTTGACTTATAGTGTTTTGTGGTTCTTGAATTCTTCAAGATCTATTATCCTCCCACTAGCCCCTTCAATGATAAATATCTTTATCTTAGAAGGCAGCGTGTTTCGAAACAATCATCTTTTATAATTGACTATTTTTATAGGATATTTTTATTTCTATAATATACTGTTCTCCCTTCTTTCTTTCCATTATATATGGCGTCTTAAAAAGTTTTTTTTTCATAATATAAAATATTTTACATATATTTAGGAGGAAAAAAAATGTAATCCTTCTATAATATAGTTTTTTTCCGCTTAGTTTGACTTTTTCAATCAAATTGACTATTTTTATAATCAAAATTTATATTTGTTTTTTTTTTATAAATATAAGTGGAGAAATTATAACCATAAAATAACTATGTCAAATTTACTATCACCTCCAATTTTTATAGGTTTGAAAATATAAATAAATATGCTTAATTCTTAATTTTAAAAATTAGTCAATTTTAGCACCAAAAAAAAACAAACTAAGCCGGTTTTCGAGTGACAGATGGAGTAAGTTCCCAAAATGATGAGCAAACTATAATTTACACATATATTAAAAAAAATAAAATTAGAGAAAAGAGAGTAAAAATATTTAAAATCTATCCTTATTGATCTCACAAGATTATATAAATTAATAATTATTTTTATTTTTTTATACTAAAAAACTTACGATATATTTACTCATCATTTTATATATTTTATTTAAATTTTTTAAAATTTAAAAAATAATAATTTAAATCATCTTTTTGAGAATGAAGGGCTGTTTCCTCAATCATCCATTGTTATTGCATCATTGCATGTCTATTAAATTAAACTTTTGAGATATAAAGTGAATCCAGGTGTAACCTAACCCAATAATCTCTATTGGGTAATGCTTCTAATAAGTTAGTATATCCTTTCCTTTCTATAGTAATCTCTCTTTCCCTTGGGATATCAAATAATTGTGAAAGGTACATTTGCTTATTTTATTTTATTTTTTCTGTTTAATATGCCTACGTTTACCATTTTCACTTACTATAATTATATAAATCCCTAATAAAATTATACCGATTTCTTTTTCATTTCTTTTCTTTCCTTTTGCACTTTCGTAGTTCAGAACATATCCTAATATTATAATTTAAGAGACTATAATTAACTTCTTGAAAATAATGTTTGTAGACATATATAAACATAAAGTAATAATAATAATAATAATAATAATAATAATAATTATTATTATTATTATAATATCAGGACCACTCTATTTTAATATTTTTGTATTTTAAAAAATCTTCAAAATAAAATAATTTTAATAAAGAAATGTTATTTAAGAGAGAGTGTTATTTAAGAAAAGTGGTTTAGATATCCCGTTCCGTATATTTTTAGGGACTATATGGTTCTTAATATCAACTGTATTTTTAATTAAAAAGTTATTAAAACTTGTTTATATAATATTAGTATCTTGGACACATACTTACGTGTGCTAATTATTTTAAATATTAATTATTAATTAAAGTTAATAAGAGAAACTTAAAATAATGAAGAGATAGAAAGATAATAAAGAGAAATAAGCGGGCGAATGAGAATAGATTGTAGAAATAATGTATTAAAAAAATATATAAATAGATTAATTTAATTTTTTTTACTATATGATTTATCATAAACTTTTAAAAAATTACATTAAAATAACTATCAACTCGTTTCTCCCATTTTATAATATAGGCAAGGATTGGCGGGGGCGGATCCACCTTAGGTAGAGTGCTCAATGGACCCCACTAAATTTTGAGGGGGTTAATTTTATAATTTTTCAAAATTAGGCTATCGTGATATTTTTGCAATAACGTCGACCCATAAAAAAAAAATTTATAGATGAATGAATGAATAATGATTTAATAACTTATATTATTGAACATGATATTTTTATAGTTATTGAAAATAAGACTATTGTGCAATAATTTTAAGTTATGGAGTCTCGAAAAATATTATTTTAAATAATATATGAACATTATTTAATTTTGTAATTTATTATATTATATTTTTAATTTTTATTAATAATTGTTCTTCAAATTTGATGTCACTGAAGTAGTTGATGGATGAAGATTGGAAAGCTAATAATTACACGCAAGACTACAAATATATGTCGGCAAAATATATATTTTTTGAAAAAGAAAGAATAGCTGGTGCCTTGGTTGGGGAATCTTAGAGCTTCATCCGTTGCGAATTCTCTCAAATTAAGTTTAAATCCATAAACAAAATTATCTATATTATAAAATAGGACCCAATTCAAATTTTATCATTTGACAAACCATAACAACAACTAAGATTTGATCTAACTTGATCTAATAGCTCATGTTCTATCTTACACTAAAAAAAACCCGCCCAAATTTTCTCCTCTTTTTCTTTCTCTCTCCTCTTCTCCTTCTCTCTCATATGCTCCTTCCCCCTTTCTCTCTCCTCTCTCCCCCGCCTTCTCTCTTTCTCTCTCCTCCTATTCCTCTCCTCCCTTTCTTTCTTTCTCTCTCCTCTCTCATCTTTCTCTCTCTCCTCTACTAATATAATAATCATAATAATTACTACTACTATAATAATAATAATTATTACTACTATAATAATAATAATGATGATAATAATAATAATAATTACTACTACTACTATAATAATAATAATAATAATAATAATTACTACTATAATAATAATAATAATGATAATAATAATTATAATTACTACTATAATAATAATAATAATAATTACTACTACTACTACTATAATAATAATAATAATAATAATTATTATTATTATTATTACTATTATTATTATTATTATTTTTATTTTATTATAGTACTATTATAATAATAATTATTATAATAGTACTAATAATAATAATAACAATAATTATAATTATTAGTACTATTATTATTTTATAATTATTATTACTATTATTATAATAATTATAATTATTAGTATTATAATTATTATTACTTTTACTATTATTATTACTATTATTGTTATTATTACTATTATCATAATTATTATTAATAATTATTGTTATTAATAATAATAATAATTATGATAATAGTAACAATAATAATAATAACAACAATAATAATAACAATGATTAGTATAACTTTATAAGTTTTGTTGATAGGTTTAAATTTTTACGGATATCTATTTTAAAGAAAAATTAATTATTGTGTGATGTGGAGAATTTTGATTATTGTTATTTGTGATTGTAAATTATTTTAGGTTGCAAAAAGCATTTAGGTAATGTAGTATTTTTTAAATTTTAATCTAATTTTTTGTTACGTCGTGCCTTCAGTCACGAGCAATTACTAGTATACTTAAATAGAAGAAAAGCGTGCTAAGTTGTGAGTGGGAAATAAATAAAAACATAGGAAAAGATAAAAGTAATAATGTGGAGAACAGATTCTTTGTTCCTATTTTTTCTATTTTTTTGTGTTCCTCTATCTAAATTTTGACATCTAATATTTTGTTTAATTTTAAAATTAATTGGTTGTAAATAAAAAGTTAAGTGTCAAAATTTAAATAGAAGGATATTAGAAAGATAAGAAAAATAAGGATACTAAAAAATTTTATGCCCCGAAAGTCTGCCTAATTGGACCCACTTTGACTCTATCCCAAGTGGGTACAATTTGAGTCGGATATCTCATTTTCGTAACCCCTCACCCCCACTCCCCACTCCACCCCCCTTCCCTCTCCCCTCACCCCCTCTCCTCTCCCTGCCCCTGCCCCCTGCCCCTCCCCTCCCCTGCCCCTCCCCCTCCCCCTACCCCTACCCCCATACCATGTTTTGTGTTTTCATTCACAATAATAATACAACTCATTCATTATATGATTAGTACAACATTAAATATAACATCGTACTACAATGATTCAGTAGTGAGCAGTCATTGAATGACCAGCAAAATAATCCATGGGCTTGGGCAGTTAATGTTCTCTTGAAACTTTTGGAACAAAGGAAAGAGCGTGAGAAATTATATATTTTCCTGGTAATTATATAGACTATGCTTTTTGTCAACAAGTAAATTTGATATTTCAATAAAATATTTTTTCATATGAGGTGAACCCTATTTATTATTTATGTAAGTAGAAATTTGTAACATTATCAAATTTATTTATAAAAATGTCAATTCTCTGTCTATTCTTGAAAACTTTTTACACAACACAACACTTACCGAGTGCACGAGTTAAATTGTACGATTTATCCCATATTAACTTATCAACAATTCATTAAACCAACAAGTATGTTGGATCACATAATTACCTAAAAAGTTAACCTATTATGTTAAGGGGGTGTTTGTTTAGAGCTGAATCTAAATGGTTGAATCGGTCAGTGCGTTTTGTTTTTTGGTCAAAATAATTCAAATCGGTAAGATGAACGAAATTTGAATGGCTAAGTCGATTTTTTTTAATTTGAATAAGCAAATTTGAATGAAGTAAAAAAAATTTTAAAAAAATATTAACTATTATATTAAGTAATATTAAATAAATTTATAACAATTTTAAATTTTTTCAGAGAGGTAAAATAATAAAGTTTTGTCATTCAGATGTTTCAGACATGTCAATTATCAAATAGCTTTTTTCATTCAGATTTAGATTCAACTCATTCAGATTCAGATTCAGCTCATTCAGATTCATATTCAGATTCATTCAGTTTTTATCAAACACCCCCTAAAACTCCACCATACTTATTAATCCAACTAAACTCTTGAATTTATCCGATGCGAGAATTCATGTGAAATATCTCAACAATTTTCACATTTCACTTGAATACCCATCATACAAGAAATTATACTAGAGTAGTCAACCATTGAGCACACATTATTTGAGTACTTGAAAAGTCATGCTCGACTCTACTAAACTTCTTATAGTCATTCTGAGTTCGCTCTATTCGACTCAAATCATACTTCACCGCGTAAGCGTGAATGATCCTCTTATACTCCACTCGACTCAACTTTATATGTTCCACCGTGCAAAAAGAGTAACACGCGACCTGCGAATGCTCCACCATGGAGTACTAACCTTACATTTTGGGTGACACCACCCAAATGCGAACATATACAACCCAATTTGAGTTGCTAAAATACAAAACAACATACATAAATTTTTCTAATTATAATTATTACAATATCGGGTATAGTACAGAGCACATACACTTAAGTCCTCACTATAAGACCTCGACTTTTAATAAATAGAAGGCCTAAATATGGATTAATACCCTAAACTTTTAATATTTTTCACTTTGGAGATTGTCTTCTCTACTTTTTCAATTAGGAGATTAAACTCTCTTTTTTTTTCACTCTGAAGATTGTCTTCTCAATTTTTTCAATTAGAGGATTAAAATTTTAATTTTTTTCTATTACGTATAATTGATAGTATCACGTGAGAAATTGATAACATGACAGCGACATATGACTAAAAATACTTATATGTAATATTAAATCTAATTTTAACATTTATTTCATTAATTTTTAATACCAAAAATGATAAATATAAGACCATTATTAATTTTTAAATAAGTTTAATACATTACAAATTCAAATTTTAAAAATTATTAATAATCAATATAATGATAAATAATATTTTAAAATGTATAAATGCACTAATTATAATCTTGTTATTTCAAAATCATCAATAGTCAACATAATAACAATTTTACCCTTTTGGTATAAAAAATTAAGGCCTAAATATAGATTATTTCATACCCTAAACTTTAAGTTTATTTCATAATCATCAATAATCACTATAATTAATTTTTTATATCAAAAGGGTAAAATTATCATTAAATTTATTTTAAAAATTAATAATAGTCTTATATTTACCCTTTTGGTATAAAAAATTACTTGAATAAATATTAAAATGAGACTCAATATTATATATAAGTATTTTTTAGTCAAATGTTGATGTCATGTCAATAATTTTCTGACATAAAACTATCAATTAGACGTAATCAGAAAAAATTAAATGTTTAACCCCTAATTGAAAAAAAATTAAAAAGACGATCCCCAAAGTAGAAAAAAAAATTAAAAGTTCAAGGTATTAATTCATATTTAGGCCTAAATAGAATTTAATTTTTCTTGAAAGTATTATTCTAAATAGTAAAGTGTTAAAATTGATAAAACGATAAAGTTAAGGGTGATATGTGCAAATTAAAAGATAAAAAGTATGTCGGGGAATATTCATTCGATCGGTAAATATTAAGAAAAGTACAACAGCGCCGAAACAACCAATCATTGCTGGGCCTCACAACGACATAATTGTAGAATACTAAAAATGATAGAAATAACTTTTTTTTAATAAAAATTGTCAACGGTATTAACACTTTTAACTGTTGAAATACTCGGTAATAAAAGAATGGTACACGTACTATTCTACAGTAGCACGCAGTACTCTACAGTAGCACACGATATTCTAAAGTAACGCATGGTATTACACACTATTTTATATTATTGATTCAATAATTGTTACCGTAGCAACCACAAAATATTTTATATTTTTGACCCACTAATTACATAGTAGCAACTACATATTATTTCATATTATTGACTTAATAATTGAAATAATATATTTAGACCAGTTAACATTACTTACAATTTCTAGAAGTTCTATCAAGAAAATGATTTATTTAATTGCGTGCCGTTTATACAAAAAATCCCCTCTTTTCTGGGAATGATCTGGTTGTGAGTATTGTGAGTCTATATTAATAATTGGTGAATAATTGTGAATAGATTAAAAAATTGTAAATAATGGATGAATTACAGGTGTTGATTAAAGATAAGTACCATAATCGACTTATATCGTTGAATTTTAATGGCTATTTTTGTAGTTATATGGTGAAACAGATTCAATTTGTGTTCAGGTGTAGAGCCTATAAAGCACCATGTGCTTCTGAGAAGAGGACATAACTGATATTAAAACCCTTTTCTAGAGTAGCCTCTTACAGTATAAGGATACAAACATGGGGGAGTTTATGGTGTTAAATTATCCCTTGTGTTTTTATTACTTTTCTCCCACTTTCATTTTTATTAGTGTGATCCACAACTTTATTTAGCTTCTTCCATGGGACTCATAACTTTATTTAATTTCTTCCGCGGGACCTATAACTATATTTAATTTCTTCCGTGGGACTCACAACCTGACAAAATTTTCACCCAGGTGTGTTGAGCCTGCAAGTTTGTCAAACTTTGTGTGTTCTCATTCTCTTATAAATAGGATGCTCAGTTGAGCAATGAAGGAAACACAAAAATTACAGTAAGAGAAGTAGAGAGGAAAAAAAAGCAAGTTTGAGCATTTAAACATAAGAGTGCAAAAATTATTAAGGTTAATCAACTACGTAGAAAGCAGTATCTCGTACTAAAGTAAGGGATATCATTTTCTTTTATACTCCTAAATTTATAGTAAGAAATTATTATTCGTTTATATATCCTTGTCATTAAATGGTGAAAATTCCTAAAATGGTTAGAATATCATTAATAGTTTGTGATTCATCTAATATCTTTTACCTGAATCTGCCTATTAAATTTTAATTGTTATATTTAAACCGTGAAACTTATATTTTCTTGAACTTTATATTTTATCAAGAACTCTAATCGATTTTCTGGATATCGTGTTGACAATTTGGATTCTAAATAAATTAAATTGAAAATCACTAATGTTTATTCTATATTTTTTTATTTTGATTATTTATGTACATTCATCATATCATTGTTATTTGTACTAATTATTAAAACTAAATTGTTGTATATGTCTTTGGTCTGGGTGCAAAGAGTAATTGTTGATTGACATGATTATGACGAGGAACTGTGGATTGACATAATCATGACCTTTGGTGTTACAGGAAAAGACACGTGGTGAAAGTTCTATTTTGCCTTGATGCAAAGAGAAACTGTTGATTGGCATGATTATGACTGAAAATTGTGGATTGGCAGAATCATGACCTTTAGTGTTACATGTAATGTCCCCAAAATAAATATACATCACCCATTCTGAGTCGCCAAATACATGGTACAGAAACAACTACAACTTTATTAATACAATTGTCGTGCAAAATACGATAACACATAAACTGTGAGTTTAAATACAAATATTATCTTCTAGACAATATCCACATTCAAATAAGTCCTCATTACAATTATTGATACACTATTTTACAAAATAGTGAGGACTACTATAACAACTGTCTTGGAACATTACTCCACACCCTGACTACTTCCCGCTATATTCTCGCTTCCTGAGAAGAAAAATAGAACAAAAAGGAAAATGGTGAGCTAAACTAGCACAGTAAAGAATATTATGATGAAGATAATGTAGAACAAATTATCGTTTGCCTTTAATAAATCAGATAAAATATAATGGACAGTCAGTTTTAGATCAATATTCGCAGCGAAAATAATAATTCATTAGAAGAGTTAAGTAGAGAATGAAATCTACTATCATTTATGAATTTAAAAGTCCATCATCAACATTTTATCCCTGTAACATTAATCAATATACATGTTGAATCAAATATTCATCTTTACACTACGGGCCAAAGATATTCATCTGTATCACCAGTTGGTCATGTTCATCTCAACACCTGTTCATCTTTGCACTACGGGCCAAAGATATTCATCAGGTAATCATTTATCTTTGCACTACAGGCCAAAGATATTCAGTTATATCATCATTTAGGACTGAGGATGATGAAAAATATTTTTAAAAAACGAATCCAATGAGACAAAAGAACAAAGATTAGGTATTCGTTTTTCGGTTTATCCAAGTTCAAAAACACTCCATAATAAATCATAGTGGAGTAAAATTCAAGAATGAAGATCAAAACATGGATACAATCAAAGATAGTAACCATAATAACCATCTTGGACAAAGAAGAGAAAATTTTATTTTTTGATGAATAATGTCGTATTTATGAATAGTGTCGTATACATGAATAGTGCTGTATACGTGAATAGTAACCCCAACACGAAAAGGTAAAAATTCCACAAGAAAAATCATACTTCATGAATAGTACTCGTGAATATTACCGTATACGTGAATAATGTCGTATACGTGAATAGTAACCTCGACATGAAAAGGTAAAAATTTCATAATAAAATTCATACCAATATTTCGGTATAATGATATTGAAAGAATAACATCATTTACGAAGAAAATAACATCCCTTACCTTAAAAGAATAATACTTCTAACTGAAATATCGGATATGATGCTGAATGAAACTTGCACTGAATAGCAACTCTCAAAGTATCTAAATACTCACAAAAATACGCTCGATAATATAGAGAGATAAAACTTATGATTCTGGTGTGATTTTCAATTCTAACTAAGCACCCTATTTATAGGAAAATGCTAAAATGTAAAAGTAAACTAAATTTAATAAAATAATAATTTCAAAATTTTCTATGTACACCTTCTTGACCAAATTATCAGCCACCATAAGTGGGGCCCACCAAAATTAATATTTTCTACAACAACCAAAAGTGGGGCCCACCATATTTTTAATAAAAATATTTATTTCAGAAACTTCAATAATTCATAATAAATAGCTCTTTTATCAGAAAAATTCAAATCTCATATCTATTCCATAGGAAATTTATTTCTCTACAACTTTGTAGAAGAAAGTTTTTCCAAATTCTAAACAGAAAATGCCCGAAATTCACATACAGACGATTTTTAATACCTCTATTCTGACAAAATACTGATAAAACACCTCAGCATTAATTCCTTCATTTATATCCATATAAAAATAAATATTTTCTTATCATATAAATCAATAATTAATTATTCACAAATAATATTACAGAATCACAATACTGTCGACCAGGTCGTTCCCAAGAAAGAGAGGGCTTTTCGATAAGGATTTCTCCTAACTGACGCGCAATTAGATGACCAAACCCTTTTTCTTAGACATAACTTCCTTAAACATTGACAATAATGCTATCTAACAATATTATTCAAATAATACGAATTATTAATCTAATAATGGGAAATACTCTGCAGCGACAATTATTGAACCAACAATAATATAAAATATCAACGCAGCAATTATTGAATCAATAAAATAAAATATTAAATAGTAATTACTGTAATAATTATTGAGTAGTGCCTTCTTACATAAGAATTAATAATCCAAAAATACTGTGCAATACTGTGTGCTACTGTGCAACCACACGTATTACTATATTTTAATCACCAGGTATTCCAACAGTGTTAACGGTAATAATTACGTCGTTATTTATAAAAATTCAAACTTGTCATTTTCTTTATCCGACCGTTTTCCTTTATGGGGCCGACAAATGGCTGCGCCGTCGTACGAATATTCCCCGACAACAAGAATATTCCACGACCAAACGAATATTCCTCGACAACAATGAATATTTTATAACCATTTGCTTATTTTGTAATATTTGCACATTTCACCCATAACCAAAGTATTATATCAAATTAACACCTTATTATTCAAAATAATAATTAGAGGAAATTTAATTTTATTTATAAAAAGTTGGGGTCTTACATTGCAGATACAAACACGTGATGAAAGTTCTCTTTGGCCTGGTGCAAAGAGGAACCGTTGATTGACATAATTAATGATCAGGAACGGTTGATTGTTATAATAATGACCATTGGTATTACAATTGATGAAATCTTGATGTTGAATTTTTTCAATTGGAGAAGATAGTAGACATTAAGATCTATTTGAATCTTCTAAATGTATTGCTCATTTCGCTGTAATTATTTGTGAAAACTTATATCATCTATCATATGTTCGAAATATCTAATTTATCACTATTAAAGGCTAATGATAACTTATTTATCTTAGTCGTGATATTTTTTACTGGGCTATTTGTGTACACCCCCAAAATAGGTCCAATCCATTCAACCTATTTTGAGTCGCCAAATACATGGTACAGAAAACAACTACAACTTTATTATTACAATTGTCGTACAAAATATGACAACACATATACTGTGAGTTTAAATACCAACTATGACTTTGGACAACAACTTGTGTCAGTACCTCACATTGATACATTACATAAAGGTACAATCAATAACTGTTTTAGAAATTAAAATATTTGGAAAATGCTCAAGGAAACCTTCGTACATAGGAGGCAATGCATCTAAGTTATAATAAATATCATATGACTCGAGAATTATTCTTGGTTGACCCAATAGACCCCAAAGAAAAATGAGAAGATTGCTATCATGTTCTTTCCAATGGTGAGTCTTATCTTGACATATAATTATCTCCATTGTCTCTAATTGAAAATTATATTTCAACCAAACTCCAAGATTATATAGGTAGTGCTCGTAAATATAATCGGCAAGTGGATGTGCACAACCCTGTCTTATGATAACACGAAGTCGTAGGTCATTAGACATCTTGTATGATAGTGGCAAAACACCCTTCCAAAGTTGGGTTCACCTCACCCTATTGTTGTTCACCAAAATTAATTATTAAGTGACGTATAATATACGACACATACATCTTAGGTCCTCAATACAATTATATATTGTATGTCATGCCGTTTTATAATGTGTTGAGAAACTTTGACAGTCTCGGACCATCAAACTATTCCCCTGTTATCCCCGCTCGACCCAGCTACACTCTTATTACCTGAAAGGAATTGTGAAGCAAAAGGGTGAGCACAAATAACCTAGTAAAGAATATCATAACTAAAGATAATTAAATTATCAATAGCCTTCGTCAGTAATAAATCAGAGATTTAGAACATATAGTAGATGATAAAACTTTTCAACCATAGTTGCAGCGGAACGAGCAATCCATTAGAAGAGTCAAATAGACCATAAAGTCTATTATCTTCTCCATGTTAAAAGTCCACCAACAATGCTTTATCCCTGTAACATCAATCAACAGTTCCTGTCCACAATCATGTGAATAACTCATAATCATATTTGTGGTTCTAAATTCCTCTTCTCATCCAGGACGAAGATAATTTTCATCACATGTCTTTACCTGAAACATCAAAGATCATGGTTATACCAAATCACAGTTCCTGTTCATAATCATACTAATAAGTTCATCTTTGCACTACGGGCCAAAGATATTCATTAATAGTTCATCTTTGCACTACAGACCAAAGATATTCAACAACAGGTCATCTTTGCACTACGGGCCAAAGATATTCAACAACAAGTCATCTTTGCACTACGGGCCAAAGATATTCAACAACAGGTCATCTTTGCACTCTGTGCCAAAGATATCAATCAACGATTCTTCTTTGCACTACAGTCCAAAGGCATACAACTGTAAAACTAATAAACAACAGTCCATCTATGCACTATGGGCCAAAGATGACTTTCATCATAATATAAGCATGAGGATCATGACAAGGATATAAAGAATCAATCACATGAGATAAAGGACAAATTTTTAGAGACTTTAACAATTTAATTTATCCAAAATTCAATAATATCCAAATTGTCAACATGATACTGCTTTGTGGAGTAAAATTCAAGAATAATATTATATCAAAAATGATTTGAACAGAAAATAATATTTCAACGAATATTTAACGAAGATAATAACATTATTCATTATATTATAAACTCCATTTAATATTATTCATTATATAATAACATTAAATTCATTTACTAATATTATTAATCATTAAATAATATTTTAAATCAATGATTTCATAACACCTTAATCCAAATGTTATAAATAACTTAATAATCTCATAATCTAATATTATTAATATTACCATAATATTTTAATCATTTCTTAAACTTATAAATAATTTATTTTAATTGTTTACACTTTATTAATTAATGCATTTAATCATTTTAAAATGCCAAACTCATAAGATTTCATCACCAATAACCAAAACTCTCATCAAAAATCTGCATATACCTTATATAGTATTCTCAAGGCATAAAATCCTATTTTCCAATTTTCTTACTTCATATAACATATTTAATTCATTTACTCATAACTAGTCTATTTTCATGAAAAATACCAAATCAGTCCCAAAAAATTTTCTTTTCTGGAATTTAGCAGAATATAGTCCCATATTGAACATATATTTTTCTCAGAATTTTTAAAATTTATTTACTATTTTTCATATGACCAAAACTGCCGAATATTTAGACATTTATCATAAACTGTATTTTTATCCAAAAATTCCAAAATTTACAAAGTATACTTCTGTTATATACATGTACTCCCAATAAAAATTTCACTAATTTTGGAGTTAACCACAAAGAGTTATAAGTGTTTACTTTTAAAATAGTCTTTTCCCATAAAATTCATAATTCCTAATCTATACATCCAAAAATCTCTATTTTTGGACACAATCTAGAAAACTCATCAAATTATCATTTCAAAATTTTCCAAAATTTTAGAGGGTCGGAAAAATTACGAAACTGAAAAACATAATAACCCTTACAATCCCTTACCTCAAAAGAGCAGTATTTCTGCCTGAAATATCGGATGTAAAGTCGAAGGAAACTTGCACTGAATAGTAATTCTCAAAGTATCTAAATACTCACAAAAATACGCTCGACAATATAGAGAGAGAAAACTTATATTTTTGGTGTGATTTTCAATTCTAACTTAAGCGCCTATTTATAGGAAAATGCTAGAACGCTATAGGAGACTAAATTAATAAAATATTAATTTATTTTTTTTTCTCTCTTCCACGCCACCTCTTTTGAACAAACTAAGCAGCCTTCTTTGAACCAAAATCTCAGCACATGTTTTCAAAAATAAAAGTTGGTCCCACCCACAATTTTAATAAAAATATTTAATTTTTGAAACTTCAACAATTCATAATAAATAGTCCTTTTATCAAAAAAATACGAATTTTATGTCCATTCCATACGAAATCAAATTCTCTACAACTTGGTAGCTTTAAGTTTTTCCAAATTTCAAATAGAAAATATCCGAAATCCACAAACGGACGATTTTCAATACCTCATAAAATTCATAACAAATCATACATTAATTTTTAACGGTTTAAAATTTGTGGACATATACTCGACTTATATATGTATAACATATCCAAAAATCACAATGATCCAACGGTTAGATTAAAATTATAACTCATGCAATAAAGCTTTAAGAACACTGATTTGATTTTTAATACCTCCATTCTGACAAAAAATACTGATAAAACACCTCAGCTTTAATTCCTTCATTTATAACCACATAAAATAAATATATCCATCAATTATATCCACATAAAATAAATATTTCCTTATCATATAAATCAATAATTAATTATTCATAAATAATATTACAGAATCACAATAATGACAACAGTGTCGTTTCTACAGGAAAGAGGAGCTTTTCGATAAGGATTTCTCTAACTGGCGAGCAATTAGGTGACCAAACCTCTCGATGTGAACTTTCTAGACATTGCCAATAATGCTATCTAATAATATTATTCAATTAATATGAATTATTGATCTGATAATGGGAAATCTTGACTGATGACAATTATTGAAACAACAATAATATAAAATATCAACACATCAATTATTGAATCAATAAAATAAAATATTAAATAGTAATTCTTGTAATAATTATTGAGTAGTATCTTCTTCACGTAAGAATCAATAATCAAAAAAATCTTGTGTAATATCTGGTGTCATCTTTGCAACCACGCCAGACATCGTATTTTAACCACAAGGGTATTCAAAGATTGTTAATTGGTAATAACTACGCCGTTATTTATAAAAACTCAAACTTGTCATTTTTTTCATCAAGACGATTATTACATTATGGGGCCCTGAATGGGCTTGCGTGCATTTAATAATATTCTCCACAAATGAAGAATATTCCACGACCAAAAGAATATTTTCCGACAACAATGAGTATTTTATAACCACTTGCTTATTTTAAAAAAATTTATATATATCACCCTTAACTTTAAACTTTTATCAATTTAACCATTTACTGAATAAGAATTATAAAAAAAATTGAATATTTTTATTTCATAAAATTCGGGGTCTTACAATTTGTGCTCACCCTTTTGTTTCATAATTCTTTTCAGCAAATAAGAGTGTAGCTGGGTCTAGTGATGAGTGGGTTTTATACCTACGAATCGGGTTCCTATTTGGACTTAAACAGTGTTTAATCTGTCCGTTTTAGTATAGTTTTATATGTTCGTGCTTGTTTTGTTTGCATGTTTCAGTAAGTGTTAGCTAAGGTATGATGGTGGCGATGTGGTGGGAATTGGCATGAAAAGCAAAGAAAATTGTAAGACCCCGACTTTTATGAAATAAAAGTCTAATTTAATTTATGATTATTATTCTAAAACTGCAAAATGTTAAATTGATAAATGGTCAAATGAACAATTAATCGGATAAATGAGCAAATAAAGAAGAAAAGAAATAATTTTTAGCCATGTGGGCGGCTAATATGGGAAAGAAATGGGGGGAATATGTGGGGATGAAAGGAAGAAAAGGAGAAAGAAAATAAAGGAAGAAAAAAAAGGAGGAAGAGGGAGTAAGAAAGAAAGAAGGGAAAGAAGAAAAAAGAGAAGAGAGGGGGAAAAGAGATATAATTAGAATACTCGCACCTCCATTATTCTCCTACGCCAACTTTAGAAAAAGGAAAAGAGAGAAAAGAGAGAAGAGAGAAAGAAAGAAAGAAAGAAAGAAAGAAGAAGAGAATAAGGAGAAGAAAGAAGAAATGAAGAAGAAATTAAAAAAAAAGGTATTTTAAAAATATTTGATTTATTCTTAGATTTAAGTTTTTATAAATTATATGTAAAGAGTACATACTTATGTATGTATTGGATGATTTAAACTTGCATAAGCATGAATCAAATGAGAAAAATCTAGAAATCAAAAGAAGAATGAAAAATCTAAATTTTTAGAAAAATTAGTTTACTACTTGATTTTGTAAAATCCATAACTCTTTGTGTATAATGAGTTAGGAGATGAGACATATATTAAAAGAAAGGCCTAGAAGTAAGCTAAACGCAGAAATTAGAATCACCCAAAAATTCTTTGTGAATTTTTCGTGGTGACTATTTGAGTGAAACTGGTCCGAAGGACTCCTAGTCCAAAAAATCAGTGTTCTTAAGCTCTATTGCGTGAGTTATTATTTTTAATCCGATCGTTGAATCGTTGTAATTTTTGGATATGTTATACATTTATAAGTTGAGTATATGTCCACAAATGTTGAACCGTTAAAGATTAACTTATGAATTTTTATGAATTTTAAGAGGTGACTGATTCAGAATTTGTGTAGCTGAATTTTTGGTAAGCCCGTCTCTCTATGTTAGAGGCAAAATTTGAAAAACCTTTCTTCTACAAAGTTGTAGAGAATTAAATTTTACATGGTAAGAACATAAGATCTGTATTTTTTTTCTTATAAAAGGGCTAATTATTATGAATTTTTGAAGTTTTTGAGTATTGGAAATTATAATTAAATTATCAGAAAAAGTATTTGGGATGAAATATTTTTACAGAAATCTTATACTAACAATTTAGAATTTTTTGTAAATTTTTGATGAATTATTGAAAAGCAGAAGTAATTATTGTATTTTTAAACTATTTATAGTTAGTTTGAAAATAGAAGAAATTTATTGAAAATTCTATGAATGATGAAAAATTATGAAACTTGGTGAAAATTCTTATAATATTATTTTATAATTATTGGACAGTTTTGAAAAATTATCGAATGACAGAAATATTTATTGTATTTTTAAGCTAATTATGGTTAGTTTAAAAATAAAGAAAATTCATAGAAAATTCTATCACTGGTGGAAAATTATGAAATTTACTGAAAAATATTATAATAATATAAGACTAATATTGATGATGTTTTTAAGATATAAAAGTATGTGGGGTTAATATTTCTATTTTGAATCTATTAATTGATAGTTTTTATAAATAGAAATAATTATAGAAAATTATTGTATAATCTGAAAAATGTAAAAAATATATGAAGTAAGCAATTTGTCATAAAATTTTCGTTTGGTCGGGGAATATTCTTTTAGTCGGGGAATGGAGTGGCGGTCCGAGATGGTGACTGTAGTAGTCCTCACTATTTTATAAAATAGTGTGATAATAATTGTAATGAGGACTCCATTTGAGTTTGGATATTGTCTACAAGATAATATTTGTGTTAAAACTCTCAGCTTATATTTTGTTGTATTTTACACGACAGTTGTATAATGAAGTTTGTATTTGAATTCTGTACCATGTATTTGGCGACTCAGAATGGGTTGTGTATACCTATTTTGGGGGCGTCACAAAAACAATAAGCTGTAGCTTAGTATCCTGCCGGGGCGGGCATTTAACATAGGATATACCGCCTAAGCTGGGAAATATTAAGGCAAAATACCCCACCGAGGAGGGGGTGCGCGGATCAGAAGGAGAGTTTCGATGTAATTCTAATACTGCTATGGCGTCGATTGAACGACTTTGGCTTCGATTGGGATTGGATGGTGGACGTTTTTATCAGCTATTACAGTGACTTAAGCAATTCAATTCAGAAATTCATATTATACAATCATCAATTTCAACTTGGAAGCCTTAATTTTAGAGAAGATCGTGGATGAGCAGAGTGAAGAAGCAATGATCATGAAGATTTCAAAATTGAGTGCAAAGAAGGGTGGTTTTATACTATTCTTAATCTTTTATTTCAGTTTCTGTAATTGGGATGATGTATTCTTTAATCTACTTAGTGTTTAATTCATTCGTTATGAATTAATTATTTTATTAAGCTTGCAATGGATCTTTAAGTGGAACGATGATTATCATACTTTGATTTCAGTTCAATAAAGCTATCTTTTTAGTTCATCTATTGTGATTTGTACATAACTTATGAATTGCTTGATCACCAATTTTATGTGTATTTGTATGGATTCGAGAGATGAGATATAAATCTAGACTTAGTCATAATAGCATGTGTTTATGATTTTTGCGTTTTGATGGAATTCATGATGTATGTTTAGGACATAGATATACCTAACATCGCATATAATTGTGTAAGAACTTGAGATTTAAACATTTTTAAGTGTAATTCACATAGAGATATAGTAAATTAGTTAATTAGGGTGTTTGGCTTAATTCTATCAATTGTGTATTTAAGTTAATATGATGTTAGTTCATTGAGAGATGGCTAATTCTACTTTTGTGTTCTTGATTAATGAAATAAAATAGTTAATTGGATTAAAAAGAAGTGTGATAATCTGAGTGAAGCTTAAAGTGAAGTTATAGGCTTAATTCTCCATTATCTGATTAAAATTTGCGGTAAATAGTTGAGTTGATTTGTTTTGATTTTTATTTATTAGTTTTTCATTATTTTCAATCAATAATTCGATTAGTTTAATAAAATTGAAATAATACAAAGTTGGTAATTATTTGATTAAAATTAATACTTGTCTCTGTGGGAACGATACTTGACTTATCATTATATTACTTGTTGATCACGTATACTTGCGTGCTGTGCATAATTAGATTACACCCAACAAGTTTTTGGCGCCGTTACGTTGTCGGGGACTAGTTATTGATTTTATTACTTTCAATATCAGTTTAATTATTTCAGTTTTAGTTAAACAATTTTCTTTTATTTTTGTTATTTCTTATTTCAGGTTCTCTTACTTGGTGCATGCAAACTCGGTTAAAGAAACCAGATATGCTTCCTTACGAGGATGACATTGAACAAAGGTTTTAGAGGCTTAGTAAGTGAATTAAAGAGACTAGAGAGAATTTTGATAAGCAAGAAAGTATGGCTATAGAGGATCAGAAAACACTGAGGAACTATGCTACTCCCAGGGTTACTGAAATTCAGTCAAGCATTACCAGGCCTGCAATAGCTGCTAATCATTTTGAGATAAAGCCTGGGATAATTCAGATGATACAGAATTCAATACAGTTTGGGAGCTTGGTTAATGATGATCCGAATGAGCACATGGTTAACTTTCTAGAGATTTATGATACCTTCAAATATAATGGGGTATTTGATGATGCAGTTAGGCTTCGTTTATTTCCGTTCACACTGTGGGACAAGGCAAAGAGCTGGTTACATTCACTACTGCCAGGGTAAATCACTACTTGGGATGACCTAGCTCAGAAATTTTTAGCTAAATTTTTCCCACCGGCGAAGACTGGTAAGATGAGGAATGAAATTATGACATTTGAATAGCAGCATGGGGAGTCTCTGTATGAAGCTTGGGAAAGGTACAAGGAATTGCTAAGGAAGTGTCCACATCACGGGTTACCCAAGTGGCTGCAGATGAATACCTTCTACAATAGGCCGAATGGTAATCTCCGTACTAGTATTGATGCAGCGTCTGGGGGAACTTTTATGGCTAAAAGATTCGAGGAAGCGTATGATCTAAGTGAGATAATGGTGGTTAACAACTACCAGTGGCCCACAACAAGAATGGCACAACCGAAGGCAGCTGGGTGTTAGAGGTAGATGGAGAAACAACTTTAGCGGCTTAAATTTCAGCATTGTCAAAGAAGATGGATGCCCTCACGGGTGCACATGTTCAACAGGTGGCGTATGTTTTTGAATTGTTTCCAGGAGAACATCCGACAGAGCAGTGTGCCATTAATCCAGCTGCAGTTCAGTTTGTAGGTAGTTATAACATAATACCCAGAATCCGTATCAAAATACCTATAACCCGGGGGCAAGAAACCATTCGAACTTTTCGTGGAGTAGCAACCAAAATCAGCAAGCTCCACGATAATCTTATCCCCCTGGTCTCCAAAATCAGCATCAACAGTAAGCTCCGCAGCATGAGAAAAAGTCAGATTTGGAAGAGTTGTTGTTGAAATATGTAAGACCCTAACTTTTATGAATAAAGATGAATTTTTCTCTAAATATCTTTTTGAATATTAAGGTGTGAATTTGTTATAATGTTATAGTTGTGGGTAATATTTACAAATTTTGCAAAGTAATCAAGTTATTATAAAATATTCGTTGGTCGGGGAATATTCATTTTATCAGGAAATATTCGTACGACATCACAATCATTGGTGGACTCCACAACGAAATTATTGTCGGAGTTAGAAAATGACAGAAATAACTTTTTATAAAAATAACGGCGAAAGTTTTACCGTTAACTGTTGAAATACCCGGTGATAAAATTACAATAATACGCGTGGTTGCACAGTAGCACACGGTATTGTACATTATCTTTGATTATTGATGCTTACGTGAGAAGTCACTCAGTTTTGTTCAAATATTGCCACAGTAATTGCTGCATAGTATCTCACGTTATTGGTTCAATTTTTGTCACAATATTTTATATTATTAAATCAATAATTGAGACGACAAAGTTATTCATATTATTATTTGTATTATTGATGATGTCTAGAAAGTTCTGTCAAGGAAAGGGGTTTGGTCACCTAATTGTGCGCCAATAAGGAGAAATTCTTATCGAAAAGCCCCCTCTTTCTTGGGAATGATCTGGTTGTTAATATTGTGAGTTATAATATTATTGATGAATGTTATTAAAAATATGTTTTGAGAAGCCAAATGAAATGAGATAAATAGAGGGGATTTTTATGAAGTATTTGTTGTAAATTTAGCTTATTATATGGAACCTCACTTATTTATTTTTTCAAAATCATTAGTAGAAAGTATATATATATGTCAGTATATATATACGTATTATATATATATATATTATATATATTTTATTTAAAGTTTTTGTTTAATTAGAATATTTTATTGCATAGTGCTGCATAGTAAATTAATTTTTTTTCAAAAATTCGGCCGAAGGATTTGGTGCCTGTGAATGTACTGTGCAGTCCGTGATTATTTTTCTTAAATAGTATCCTACCATTCTCCTATAAATAGGATGCTTAGATTAGAATTAAAAATCACACCAGAATCAAAGAATTCTTCTTCTATAATATTGAGCGTATTTCTTTAGAGTTTAAGGAAGCTTTGAGCGTAGAAAATAGTATAAGTTTTCTTCAAGAATATCCCTACCCTACCAGTCAGAAGTACTCTCCTTTTAAGGTAGGGGTATTATTTATTTCATATTCGCTTACGATATTATTTTTCGTAATCATAAGGAATATTATTTTCGTTCAATATTCATAAGGAATATTATCTTCGTTTAATATTCGTAAGGAATATTATTTTCATTTAATAATTATAAGGGATATTATTTTTGTTCAATATTCGTAAGAAATAATATTTTCTTCCATACTCTGTAGTATGTAAGTAATATTATTTTGTTTTAGATTCTGAATTTTACACTCATTTTGTTAAAGTATTGCTTCTATACTTCGTGAAATTAGTAGAATATCCTTGAAATTTGGGCTTCATCTAGTATCTTTTCATGAAAATATTATTCTGAACATTCCTGATAATTTTTAATCTTTTAATGTTGGGGTACTATTCACGGGGTACTATTCACAAAGTACTATTCACTCGGGTACTATTCACCTGGGTACTATTCATGATAAAAATCAATTCCTTTTCTATCCAAATTATTTTTGATACGATATTATTCTTGAATTTTACTCCACAAAGCAATATCATGTTGACAATTTGGACATTATTGAATTCTGGATAAATTGAATTATAAATCTTTAAAATTTATCCTTGCTTTCATTTAATTGAATTCTTATATCATTGTCATCATCCTCATGCTTATATTGTGATGAAAGTCATATTTGGCCCGTAGTGCATAGATGGACTGTTGATTGGTATGATTATGACCAGGGATTATTCGGTATAATCATGACCTGTAATGTTGCAAATGATGTGGTAAAAGTCCTCATTGGCCCGTAGTGCATGGATAATTCGTGGATGTGATACTAATGAATATCCTTGGTCCGTAGTGCATGGATAATTCAGTGAAGTGGATTATTTATTGAGCTGAGTCTCAGCGATAAAATTGATGATAAACTTTTTAAATCATAGAAGATAGTAGATATCATGCTTTACTTGACTCTTCTAATGGATTACTTATTTCGCTGCAGTTAAACTTGTTGTTTATTGTATTCTATTAGTTTAACACTGTTAAAGGCTTGCAATAATTTATTCTGCATTATCTTAGTCATAATATTTCTTATTGGGCTAGTTGAGCTCACCCTTTTGTTTTCATTGTTCTCTTCAGGAAATGAGAATGTAGCCAGGACTAGTCGGGGAATAGAGTGACGGTCCGAGATGGTGGCTGTAGTAGTCCTCATTATTTTATAAAATAGTGTGATAATAATTGTAATGAGGACTCCATTTGAGTTTGGATATTGTCTAGAAGACAATATTCGTGTTAAAACTCTCAGCTTATGTTACAGGACAGTTGTATAATTAAGTTTGTATTTGTATTTTGTACCATGTATTTGGCGACTCAGAATGGGTTATGTATACCTATTTTGGGGGCGTCACAAAATACATATCCGGTAATGAGGCAACTATGAAAACACAAGTAGTGGCGATTAAGAACTTGGAAAATCAGATGGGACAACTTGCATTAACATTGAATAACAGGCCTCAAGGGACTTTACCAAGTGACACAGAGAAGAATCTGAGGGGAAATCATAAATAGTGTTAAGCAATCACGTTAATAAGTGGAAAATAACTTGAGGGGCAAAGTGCAGAAAATTTGACAAAGAAAGATGTAAAAGAAATTTGGTTGAAGAGAAATAGGGTGAAGACATGCAAGTGGACAAGAATCAGGCAGATGTCGAGCCAGTTGTCTATCCTCCATCACCGTTTCAGCATAGAGCGCAAAAGCAAAAATTAAACAAACAGTTCTCAAAGTTTTTGGAAATCTTCAAGAAATTACAGATTAATATTCCATTCGCGGAAGTCCTAGAACAGATGCCGAGCTATGCAAAGTTTATGAAGGGTATACTATCGAGGAAGAAGAAGTTAGAAGATTATGAGACTCTTGCCTTGACGGAGGAATGTAGTGCGGTATCGCAGAGAAAATTGCCTCTGAAGTTGAAGGATCTGAGGAGTTTCACCATTCCTTGCACAATTGGGAATATGGCCTTCAACAAATGTTTGTGTGATTTGGGTGCGAGTGTGAACCTCATGCCATTATCTTTGTATACTCAGTTGGGTTTGCCGACATCGAAACCTACAAACATCTCACTACAGTTGGCGGATAGATCGGTGACTTATCCGATAGGGATTGTTGAAGATATTCTAGTAAAGGTGGATAATTTCATATTTCCAGCAGATTTCATTATTTTGGATTATGAAGAAGACAAGAACATCCCAATTATCTTAGGGAGACCATTCTTCGCTACTAGGACTCTCATTGATGTTCAAAAAGGGGAGTTAACGATGAGAGTACAAGACCAAGAGGTGAAGTTTAATGTGTTTAAAGCCATTAGATTCCCTACAAATGAGGAAGAGTGTTTTAGAATGGATGTGATCGAAAAGATTGTTAATGAAGACTTGATAAAAGGTTTGGACAGGGATCCGTTGGAAAGCACTTTGATGGGGGATGCTGACTTGGATAATCCATAATTTATGGACTATATGCATATGTTGGATGCATTGCCTAGAGTGAGTAGATTCATGGTGCCATTAGAGTCACTATATATGGAAGAGAAAGCATCAGCACGAATGAAACCTTCACTTGAGGAACCACCCACTCTTGAGCTAAAACCTCTTTCTAAACACCTTAGGTATTCATTTTTGGGAAATTCTGATACTTTACCTGTTATTATTGCATCTGCGCTTAACAAATTGCATGAAAGTAAGTTGCTGAGGGTACTTTGAGAGTACAAGTCTGCAATAGGAAGGAAAATTGCTGACATCAAGGGTATAAGCCATTCATTCTGTATGCACAAGATACTCTTGGAAGAGGATGCAAAGCTGATAGTGGAACAATAATGAAGGCTCAATCCAATCATTAAAGAAGTGGTGAAGAAAGAGATTCTAAAATGGTTGGATGCTGGGATAATCTACCCTATTTCAGACAGTTCATGGGTAAGCTCAGTACAATGTGTCCCGAAGAAAGGTGGAATGACGGTTGTAACTAACGATGACAATGAATTGATACCGACGAGGACAGTGATCGACTGGAGGGTATGCATGGATTATAGGAAGCTTAACAAGGCAACCCAGAAGAACCACTTTCCTCTACCTTTTATCGATCAGATGTTGGACCATTTGGCCGGACATGAGTATTATTGCCTATTGGACGGATATTCAGGGTATAATCAGATCGTCATTTCTCTAGAGGATCAAGAGAAGACTACATTCACGTTCCCATATGGCACTTTTGCTTTCAGGAGGATGTCATTCGGATTGTGTAATGCACCGGCGACCTTTCAGAGATGTATGATGGCTATATTTTCAGACATGGTGGAGCGCAATGTTGAAGTTTTCATGGACAACTTTTCAGTTTATGGGAATACTTTTTATAGTTATCTTGAGAATCTGGTTATGGTATTGAAACGCTGCTTGGAAACCAATCTTGTGATGAATTGGGAAAAGTGCCATTTTATGGTCGAAGAGGAAATTATTCTTGGGCATAAGGTCTCTGCGAAAGGGTTGGAAGTTGACCGAATAAAGTTGGAAACTATTGAGAATCTTCCACCTCCGACCTCAAGTAAAGGAATTCACAATTTTCTTAGGCATGTTGGATTCTATCGCAAGTTTATCAAGGATTTCTCAAAGATTACAAAACCATTATGCAGTCTATTAGAGAAAGATGTAATTTTCAGATTTAATGAAGAGTGTCTAATAGTTTTTGAACAGTTGAAGAAGAAATTAACAACAGCTCCCGTGATCGTAGCACCGAATTGGACAATGCCGTTTGAGTTGATGTGTGATGCTAGCGATTATGCGGTAGGGGCTATTTTGGGACAATGCCGAGATAAGATCTTTCATGCCATATATTATGCAAGTAAAATCCTCATGGATGCTTAATTGAACTATACAACTACTGAGAAGGAGTTACTTACGGTTGTGAACGCCTTTGATAAATTTCAAGCATATTTGATAGGAACAAAGGTTGTAGTATAAATGGACCACTAGATAATACGATATCTTATTTCCAAGAAAGATGTTAAGCTTAGGCTTATTTGATGGATTCTACTCCTTCAAGAGTTTGATTTGGAAATCAAGGATATGAAGGGGACAGAAAATCAAGTAGCTGATGATCTTTCGAGATTAGAAAATTCGGACAAGGACAAAGCAAATAAATGTTTAATTAATGAGTCGTTTCTAGATGAACATTTATTTGTAGTAAATTCTGAATTTCCATGGTATGCGGATTTTGCTAATTACTTGGTGAGCAAGATCCTTCCCCCTAATTTGACACGTCAACAGAAAAAGAAGTTCCTACATGATGTTAAGTGGTACATTAGGGATGAGCCTTATCTCTTCAGACAATGTGCGGATAAGATGATTCGACAATGAGTGCCCTACAGTGAAGTGAACAACA
Organism: Panax ginseng; assembly: GCA_020205605.1. Lineage (NCBI taxonomy): Eukaryota > Viridiplantae > Streptophyta > Magnoliopsida > Apiales > Araliaceae > Panax > Panax ginseng. The sequence goes on from CM035144.1 coordinate 15,546,100, forward strand.
TCTTGCACGCATGCCACACATCTTCATATGGGGGACACTATGGAAGTGAGCAAACAGCGGCAAAGGTGCTTCAGACAGGATTTTACTGGCCAAATATATTCGAGGATGCCCACCAATTTGTAAAAAGCTGTGATAGATGTCAAAGGGTGGATAATACTTCAAAAAGGAATGAGATGCCGCTCAACAGAATCTTGGAAGTTAAAATTTTTGATGTATGGGGGATCGACTTTTTGGGACCTTTTCCACCTTCATACAATAATTTATATATCCTGTTAGCTGTAGAATATCAAAATGGGTTGAAGTCGCAGTACTCCCTACGAATTATGCCAAAGTGGTTTTGAAGTTCCTAACAAAAAATATCTTCACAAGATTTGGCATGCCGAGAGCAATTATAAGTGACGAGGGAAGTCACTTCTATAATAGGTTCTTTGCAGCTCTCTTGGCAATGTATGGAGTTAATCACAGGGTTGCAACGACTTCTCATCCCCAAACGAGTGGCCAAGCTGAGGTTTCGAATAGAGAGGTGAAATGAATTTTAGAGAAAGTGGTGAATCCGAACAGAAAAGACTGGTCTCTGAAGTTAGACGACGCTTTATGGACTTATTGAACAACATACAAGACCCCAATTGGGATGTCGTCGAATCAACTTGTTTATAGGAAAACGTGTCATCTCCTAGTGGAACTTCAACACAAAGCATACTAGGCCATTCAAAAGCTGAATTTTGATCAAATAGCTGCAGGAGAGAAAAGACTGTTACAACTTAATGAGCTGGATGAGTTTCGACTGCAAGCGTACGAAAACTCTAAGCTGTATAAGGAAAAGGTCAAGAAGTGGCACGATTAGAAGATTTTGTAGAGGAAGTTTGAACTGGGCCAAGCTATCTTATTATACAACTCTCGACTGAGGTTATTTCCCAGGAAACTCAAATCACGATGGCCGGGGCCATTTACCATCAAGATAGTCTACCCACATGGCACTGCTGAACTTTATAGCAGGAATCCACTTAAAACATTCAAAGTTAAAGGGTAACGTCTAAAGCACTATTGGGGTGGTGACATCGACAATCAAGCCACTTCGATCACACTTGCCGATGCGCCATGACACAAGGAGTAGTCAGGCTGAAAGACTCAAAAACAAGCGCTCATTGGGAGGCAACCTAATTTTCTTGTCATTTACAATATTTTAGATTTATATTGCATAATTCGTAGTATAGTTAAGAATTTTAGTAGTTTGTAGTTGAATTATATGCAATTCTTAGGTAATTAGTTAGTCAGTATAGTAATTTATAGTGTTCTTGCTCAAACTCCATGTACTTGACTTAAAATTTTGGTTTTTAATGGTTTTCAGGTACTGATGATGAATTGTTACACGTTTACGGGTCATAACACCTAAAAAAATGAAGTTCTAAAGCAATCACATGCCCACCCCGGTGGGCCTATTTACCGCCTAACGTGCCCGCCCCGTCTAGGGGGGTCTCTGTATTTATCTTCCCCTGCGGGCCTCTTAAAACAAATAACCTCCGCACCAGCGGGGGTACGGAAAGTCAGTTTTTAAAAACTCTGCAGAATCGTGGCTACTCCACTTTTATTGCTAAAAAAAACTGAACCCCAGCCATCTCTCTACCCACGAACTACTTCTCTAAGCCACAATATTCATTAAATCCTTACACTACTCTAACCTTTTATAAATTAAACCCCAAATTCATCAATTCCACACCACATAACCATCACTTTCTCAGAATTTCATCCACCAAAACCTAGGGTTCTACACTTTTCGGTTTTGCAAGCATGGAAGGAGGGAAAATTTTGCAATTAATTACTCAACTACTGCAATATTATCATCAAGTGAGGAAAATCAGTGTGGGTAAGCAACTTTCACCAGTTTTTCATCATAGTTTGGATTTTAATATTCAATTTGGGGCAGTATGAGTTGTGACAATGCACACCAAGTGTTTGTAAAATTTCCTAAGTGCAAGTTTGGGGGATTTGATAATTGAATTAGTGTGGAATAACACCAAAAATGCCGAGAAATGCCAACGGGGTGAAGGGTCATCACCACCGACCTGTAGCTTCGATAAACACAAATTTGTCAGTGCCTAAGCGACTGACAAATACGATTATTTCATACCAAAGACATTTACACCAGAATGAGGCTTGAGTCCAGATTTATTTGATGGACACATGCAGTGATATATCAATGAACATGGCTGGGACACATTCACTGATCAGCCAGACCCTGCAATTGTAACGGTGGTGAAGGAATTTTATGCCAACACCGAGGATAAAACACCGTTTGTGGCATTTGTGCGGGGCAAACAAGTTCCATTTAGTCTAGAGGCAATCTATGAGTTTTACAACTTGCGAGCCCCAACAGTCTGTCAGTATGTCCAACTTCGAGACAGTAACCAAACTACGATCAGATTCTTACAAAAATATCAAAACCTGGCACTATATGGGCAAAAGGGAAGAAAGGTGGAACCTTGTTTATGAGCAAGGATTTGAGTTTGTATGGCAAGATCTGGTATGAGTTCCTATGCGTGAAGCTATTTTTGTCAACATATACCAGTGAAGTAACTATAGAAATGGTTCTGCTCTTATATGCCATTGTGAAGGATTTTAACATTGATATTGGGGCCATCATCAACTTTTCAATCAGGCGCTGCTTATATAGGCCATTCTCTAGAGGACTGCCACACCCATCACTTATCTGTGGATTGTGTAGACAGTTCGGGGTTAGAAGGTCGTCAGATGAGGCCATGCAGAAGCCACTCTAGCTACTTGACTAGCGCATGATTGCTAGATATTCAGTATGGGCTGGAGGGGAGTCGCATCCTAGAGGATTAGGATTTGTATTTCCTGATGCCCCTGAGGAGGAGGAGGCAGATGATACCTCTGAGGATGACAAATTCAAGGCTGAAGAGATATCTGGGGAGGAGGAGGCTGCGAGGGGTAGTAGGTCTACCAAGTATATGTTTAATACCCAATTCCGCAGCTTACAGAGACACATTGATGATAGAGACCAACAAGAGGATAGAAAGCTGAAGAGGATTGCAGCGAGACAAGATCATATGTTTACCACAATGAAAAATTTCCATGCTTCCTTGGCTGAGGCATTTCAAAGAATGAATCTAGCCACTGCAGATCAGTACCAATCTCTGACTCCACAACCACTTCCTGGATATCCACCATTTGATTCTGACGTCGAGGAAATGCCACCACCTGCTTAAAATGCCACAGGGAAGTCCTCTTACGCTTTCATGGTTTATTTTTCCAATGAGGACATTGTGTTTATTAAGTTTGGGGGAGTAGTATTGTAGTTTAGTAGTTTTGTCTAGTTTTTATGTTTCTGTTGAGTATGTTAGTTTGATTGTGTTAATTGTATTTAGTTAGTTCATGTCAGTTTATGTTTGCATTCATGTAGTTGCATTAGTAGTATAATATTGTTCTGTTTGCATAGTTAGTAGTTTTGGGTTTTAAATAGTTTTATGTTTATGTTTTTGATGGGTTATCTATAAAAAAACCAAAAAATTGAAAATCTCAAAAATATTAGTTAGTTTATTGTTTTTATATTTCATTTAGTTCATATCTGCATGATTCCAACTATTAGATGATTAAAGTTTGTTTGGGCCAATGATGAGATTGGAATTACTTAGACAAGCATAATATTGGTTGTTAAGGCTTTGAGGTGATTTTTTATCATGAATTAGATCTTTGTCTATTTGAAACTGGTATAATCAGGATAACACATTAAGAAACGAGTATGTTAACTGACTGGGTTTAAATTGACACATAGTTGAACTCTTAAGGATAATTCTAGTTTGAATGAAAGGAAGTCATGAATATGTATTGATGGCTAAGATTTGACAGAAGCCTAAGTTTGGGGGAAGATTTGGGATATAGGCTATAAAAACAAAGAAAGGAAAAAAAATATGAATAAACACCGTGGCTAGTCTAGTTCTATGGGCTTTGTTAGTTGAGTAAGTACGCCTGAGGGGATGTCTCTACACCTAGCACCTTAAATCTTTATGGTTTGAGAGTCGTTGGTTAAAAGCTCACTAAGGGGTAGCACTGAAAAGCCTAAGAGGACTAGACATTTCACAGTCATGAGTAAAATAAGAAGTGAAAAACGGGAAAAAGAGCGAAAAGCCCCTGTATGTGAATAATAAAGCAAAATTATCCCATTTTGACTTCTAGATTTGGTAACTATGTGGTTTTAGTTGAATCTTGCTTGTGTTTGGATTTCTTGACTTTCAGCTGTATGATTCCTTTAAAAAGGCATATTATGTGTTTTATTTAACTTATATCAGTTAGCATGGTTGTTGAGCACACACGCACTATATCAGTTATAACAAGGAAAGATTTGGCTATTGATATGGAGTTAGTGACTTATCTTGGTATGATGTACAGTCATGTCTATTGTGTTTTCTCTGAGGCCATGTGAATAGACTTTGTTCTGTCTAATAGCTGGATTCGTAGACATATAGTTAGTTGCATTGCATTGAATATTGTTGTGCTCGAGGACTAGCGCGATTTAAGTTTGGGGGAGTTTGATGAGTGGGTTTTATACCTACGAATCGGGCTCCAATTTGGACTTAAATTTGCACTTAAATTTGGACTTAAATTTGTAGGTTTCAGTAAGTGTTAGCTAAGGTATGATGGTGGCGATGTGGTGGGAATTAGCATGAAAAGCAAGGAAAATAGTTAACTCTGACTTAGTACCCACCAGGCGGGCATTTATTAAAGGAAATACCCTCTCGGGGTGGGGATCCTGAGCAAAATACCCCACCGAGGCGGGGGTGCGCGGATCAGAAGGAGAGTTTTGATGCAATTCTAATACTGCTGCGGCGTGGACTGAATGACTTTGTCTTGGATTGGGATTGGATGGTGGACGTTTTTATCAGCTATTACATTGACTTAAGTAATTTAATTCAGAAATTCATTATACAATCATCATTTTCAACTTGGAAGCCCTAATTTTGGAGAAGATTGTGAAGGAGCAGAGTGAAGAAGCAAGGATCACGAAGATTTCAGAATTGAGTGCATAGAAGGGTGGTTTTATACTATTCTTAATCTTTTATTTCAGTTTCTGTAATTGGGATGATGTATTCTTTAATCTACTTAGTGTTTAATTTATTCGTTATGAACTAATTATCTTATTAAGCTTGCAATGGATCTTTAAGTGGAACGATGATTATCATACTTTGATTTCAATTCAATAAAGCTATCTTTTCAGTCCATCTATTATGATTTGTGCATAACTTATTAATTGCTTGATCACCAATTTTATGTGGATTTGTATGAATTCGAGAGATGAGATATAAATCTAGACTTAGTCATAATAGCATGTGTTTATGATTTATGCGTTTGGATGGAATTCATGATGTATGTTTAGTATAGAGATATACCTAACATCGCATGTAATCGTGTAAGAACTTGAGATTTAAACCTTCTTTAATTGTAATTCACATAGATATATAGTAAATTAGTTAATTAGGGTGTTTGACTTAATTCTATCAATTGTGGATTTAAGTTAATATGGTGTTAGTGCATTGAGAGATGACTAATTCTAATTTGGTGTTCTTGATTAATGAACTGGAATAGTTAATTAGATTGAAAAGAAGTGTGATAATCTGAGTAAAGCTTAAAGTGATGTTGTAGGCTTAATTCTCCATTATCTGATTAAAATTTGCGGTAAATAGTTAAGTTGATTTGTTTTAATTTTTATTTATTAGTTTTTCATTATTTTCAATCATTAATTCGATTAGTTTAATAAAATTGAAATAATACAAAGCTGGTAATTGTTTGATTAAAATTAATACTTGTCTCTGTGGGAACGATACTTGACTTATCATTATACTACTTGTTGATCACGTATACTTTCGTGCTGTAGATAATTAGATTACACCCAACATCTAGCGGTGAGAGCATTTGAATGAAGTGATGGTCTGAGTTAGTAGTCGCTATAGTTCTCAAAACAATGTAAAATAGTGTGACAATAATTGTACTGAGAACTTAAAGTATGTGTGTTGTTGTATGCTCATGGCATTGTAATAATTGGTTTTGGCGACTTAAATTGGGTTGTATAGACTTGAATTAGGGGGGTGATGCCTTCAAATTTAGACACTTATATCTCGAATTCGGTGCTTCACGATCTATCTCTAATAACAGCTAAAATCTCACATAATGGAATAATAGAATAATTTACATTGACATAATATAATTATTTTCATCCCATGGTCTCGCAACCGTTACTGACATAAAACATATCTTAAAGCACCACAAACTTAATACATAATACTAAACAAGTTTTCGGTACATTTACAAAGCTAGACTTAATACATCATAAGGGAATATTGTGACGTCCCCAAAATAGGTCCACACAACCCATTCTGAATCGCCAAATACATACCACAGAATCCATATACAAACTTCCTATCTACAACAATTAAACTATTGTGCAAAAATACGACAACATATAAGCTGTGAGTTTCAATACAAATAACTGTACTCACACTCCAAACCAATGATACTTTACATAAAGGTACAATCGATAATTGTTTTAGGAATTAAAATTTTTGGAAAATGCTCAAGGAAGCCTTCATACATGGTAGGCCATGCATCTAAGTTATAATAGCTATCATAGGACTTGAGAATTAACCTTGGTTGACCCAATAGACCCTAAAGAAGAACGAGACGATTAATATCATGTTCATTCCAATGGTGTGTATCTTCTTGCCATATAATTATATCAATTGTCTCAAACTAAGGATTATATTCCAACCATACTCCAAGATTATATAGGTAGTGCTCATAGATATAATTAGTAAATGGATGTGCACAACCATATCTTATGATAACACGAATTTGTATGTGGTTAGACATCGTGTATAATAGTGGCAACCCACCCTTTAAGCTCTTAGTACAATTTTGTCCTCCTCTATGACCCAAAATAGGTATACACTACCCATTCTGAATTGCCAAATACATGGTACATAATTTAAATACAAACTTAATTATACAACTGTCGTGTAAAATACGACAAAATATAAGCTGAGAGTTTAAACACGAATATTATCTCGTAGACAATATCCAAACTCAAATGGAGTCCTCATTACAATTATTATCACACTTTTTTATAAAATAGTGAGGACTACTACAGCCACCATCTCGGACCATCACTCCATTCCCCGACTAGTCCCAACTATGTTCTCATTTCCTGAAGAGAACAATGAAAGCAAAGGGTGAGCTCAACTATCCCAGTAAAGAATATTATGACTAAGATATTGCAAAATAAATTATCGTTAGCCTTCAAAAGTGTTAAGCTGATAGAATACAATAGACAACAAGTTTAATTACAGCGGAACAACCAATCTATTAGAAGAGTCAAGTAGAACATGATATCTACTATCTTCTATGATTTAAAAGTTCGCCATCAATATTTTATCTCTGCAACACAATTCAATAAATAATCCACATCACCGAATTATCCATGCACTACGGGCCAATGATATTCGTTAGTATCACATCCATGAATTATCCATGCACTACGGGCCAAAGATATTCATTATTATCACATCCACGAATTATCCATGCACTACAGGCCAAGGATATTTATTATTATCACCAATGTTCATGATCATGCCAAATAATAATTCATCTTTTCATCCTTGGCCGAAGAGAACCCATGGTTATGATCATACCAACAACTGTCCATCAATGCACTACGGGCCAATGAGGACTTTTACCACATCATTTGTAACATTACAGTTCATGATTATACTAATACATAATTTCTGGTCATAATCATACCAATCAACATTTTAAGTTATTTATTTGGATATTATTGGTATTTAATTTATTTAATAAATGCACTAAATAAATTAATTAAAAATGATTTTATTATATTAAAAATCATTTTAAATGATAATAAGGTATTTAATAATATTTTAAGTTATAAAGCATAACTTTTAATATTTTAAGATAAGTTTCATTAATTATTTAATATTAATGATATTAGAATTATTTAATAATTATATTATATAAGTAATTTAAAAATGATTTTAATATTAGAAAAATCATTTTAAATGAAAATAAAGTGTTTAATTGTATTTTAAGTTATAAAATATAAATTTTAATATTTAAAGGATAATTTTATTAATAATTTAATATTAATGATATTAAATTTATTTAATAGTTATATTAAATAAATAGTTTTAAAAATGGTTTATTACTTTAAAAATCATTTAAAAAGGATATAAATGAATTAAAATATTTGTAAGTTATAATTAATGACTTTTAATATTTTGATAAATGGTACATTAATATTTAAATATTAATGATAATTATTTAAAATAATTTTTAATGTTTTAAAAATTATTTAAGGGTAATATTAATACTTTAAAAATATTTTGAGTTATTATAAATAACCTTAATATTTTGGCAATGGTTTTATTAATAGTTTAATATTTATTAATTGTTAATGATAGTATAATTGTTTAATATTTAAATCATTTAATTATGATTCCGGTGTTTAAAAATTTATGATAGATTGTAATAAGTGTTTAAAAAATTATTTAAAAATAATATAACTGACAGAGAGTTGTTATGTTATTATTATTGGTTCAGATTACTTCACAATTATTGACTTGTTGTAGAAGGGTAGTACAAAGAAAGTATTTAACCCTTTCAGCTAATATTTATAATTGTTATTACTTGCTGGGCACTCAAATGCTCACTCTTGATTAAATTAAATACTTTCAGTTAAGTATTATCAACCCGAAGGCTCAGGCAAGAACAAGGGGAAAGGAAAGCTGTTCGAATGAGATTTATAATATTTTGTGTAATAGTTAGACAGTATTAAGACAATGATATTTATTATCTATGATGTAATTTATTGTAGTAAAGGTTGTGTACTTGGGATTAGACTCTGATGTATGTAAATTAAGTTTGATATTTATATTATTGTTATTATTATTAGTATTAATTCTGCTCATAGAAATGGTATCGTGAAGCACCGAGTTCGGGTTTCAAGTACCCGTATTTGGGGGCTTTACAGTCCTTGGAGTAGAGAACCCATGTGATGACATCAGCAGTCAACAACTCCAACTACAACTGAGAGTGGGTAAACCCCTCTGCTACGGGAACCTCAGTCAGAGTGGAATAATACCAGCGTCGTCCTCACGGATAGGTCTTCAGGCCTAAACTAGTAGCTGAGCGTAGGCAAGGGAGTCTCTCATTTGCCCAAAACTGTAAATGTAAATATCAAATATCCTCAGTGATAAAGATTGGCAACCTGAGTGAGGGAAATTAAAAAATAAAGAGAAACTACTCACCAACAAAAATGGGTAAAAGCCTAGCCAAGCCTCTGTCATGCCCTCTGAACGTAGGTGCATCCCTTGAAGGAAATAGGCAAAGGTGAATGAGCCTCAATCAAAATCTTTGATGCCGTCCACATCATGAGTGGCACTAACTAAAGCAAAAGAGACCGTCGAGGAGTTGTCCGCTAGGAAACAACCCTTGATGATGATTAAAAATAGTTACCGAAGGATGAGATCTCTCTCCCTCTGATCAGTAGGCAGAGGCTAGGACAAAGCACCACTTACAACATCAATGCTCAAAGGACCAGAAAGGATATCCTGACCCTTGAGGGCCAAAGATGGAACTCCCAAAAGAGATCGAACTGCAGTTGGTAAAATGCCAGCCACCAAAGGTACCGGAGCCCCTGTAAACTCCAACCCAGTGATGAACCGCCAGTCCACCGGTGTCATCATCACCTCGTAATCCAGCAAATAGAGAGACTGAGTCTGGTGGAACTAGCGCTTAGACAAAGCCCTTAGATAACCCTAGGGGTAGCGATAGGGAGTAATAAAAAAGAAAGCATGAAAGCCCCATGAATGGATGATCTCCTGGTACTCTAGATGGAGGGTTTGGTACAAGGAGTGAATGTTAAACCAGTTCCCCCTGGGCTGAGTAATGCCAGGAACCTACATCAAATTATAAATTAAGATCAAAACCCTTGCCCCAAAAGTGGGAAAAGAAGAAAGGTAAGGATGGAAACGGTTATTACCTCGTTCACATGAAGGTAGATTGAGGGATGACGACTCAAATTATCCAAAAGATCTAGAATCATCACATTAATAGCTGAAAGCTCCCGGTGGGGAATGTAAGTAGAAGGAGCAGGATCCGTAATAGGAACATCCTCTTCCTCGTCCACGACATCCGACCTACTAACTCGGATAGGGCAAATCACTGACTCAGTCTACTGGCGAGATTACTGGGTTCGATGGGGCTGGGGAACATCAAAAGCTCTCCTACTGATAGCTGCGGAGGCCCTACGAGAGATACTCGGCTGCTTTGGATCCATAATCTGAACAAAGTCTCCAAATCACCTCAGAAAGAGTGAGGTAAGTTTCAAACTTAAAGCTTAGTGAAGTTAAATCATTGTTTCCTATCTGGTTTAAAACTAAAGCATGCATTGTGTTAACATACATCCACATTAGAGTTAAAATTGCATGTTCATTAAAATCTTAGGCCCATGAAACGTTTTTTCCAAAGTCTCGTTTGTAAAATGGACTATCCACTTGCACATATGCATGAATAGGTGGTCATTCAGTAGTACACCAACCCAAAATCATGAACATCTCATATGCATGAAAAATATCAAAATTAAACCCACCATGGCAGCCAAATTACCATGTGTGCTTTATTTGAAAACTCGTACTCATTTGTCCTTAAATAAGGAATAAACTAGCAAAAAGGGGTGCCAAATGACTGTCTCAGAAATTAGTTTTTTTCACATCAGTATGTTCAACATGGTAAGATATGAACATTTACTGAGCATACATATTCACTATATTGTGTTTAGAAATATTCTATATGAAATCTAACATTCTAACAGTCAAAACTTGAAAAGAAAGGATGTATACGTCACCAGGGTTATGCAGAACGATTATACGGTGACGGATTTTGCAAAAAGCATCCCGGACTCAGTTGATCTAAAGAAGAATTTTGGATTTTTCAGTAGAATTCAACTTGAAAATGACTTGTGAAAGGAACGAGGGGAGTAAATATACCCACTGGGAGCCGCAAGTCAACCCATGGCAGCCGCGGGTCTACCTAAAGTCACCCAGGGTGGGTCCCCCCCCTCTGACTCGATTAAATTTGAGTTACAATGGAGTTCCCAGAAGCAAAAAAGTTAACTAAGGAAAAAGGGTTCTACGCGATTGAACAGAAAAGGCCTGAAACCCTAATTTCAGATATCAAACTTTTGATCTACATATAAGTCATTGGTATTAATCTGGATGTAGGGTTCAAAAAGCCGATGATAGAGATTATTGAAAATATCCCTTGTCAAAACATCGAGAAGGTCCGGTGTTATAAACCTTTGGTCTTAAATGCATCAAAACGTCCAAATTTGTTCCAGGATATAACTTGTCAAAAATATGTCCCCAACAGAGATATAAAACATGTCTGATAGTGTAAAACATTGGTGATAACTCCAGTATAGCATCGAGAATGGTACGGTGATGTAAGCCGTTGAAAACTACTTCAACGAAGGTCAGAATGATTGACAGTGTAAGCCATTGGCGACAACTTCAGCGTAGCATCGGGAACGATTCGGTGACGTAAGTTGTTGAAAATTAGTTCAACACGATATTGCATGTAAGACCCCGAATTTTTTTTAAATAAAAAGGAATTTCCTTTATTTATTATTTTGAAATAGTAAGGGTGGATTTGATTAATGTGATTAGTTATGGGTAAAATGCTAAATATTTTAAATAAGCAAGTGGTGATAAAATATTTCATTGTTGTCGGAGAATATTTCGTTTGGTCATGGAATATTAAATCGCTTTGAGAATATTCGCATTTGACGGCACAAGTGACCTTGTGTGGGCCCCCATAAGCGGAAAGCGATTGGATGAAGAAAACGCAAAGAATAAGTTGGTTATAAATAACTTGGCGTAGTTATTACAAGTAATATTGTTGGAATACCCGGTGGTTAAAAAATAAGATATTACCGATATTACACCAATTATTAATTTACGTAAGAAAGGCACTACTCAATAATTGTTACAAATAATTATTGTTCAAGATTTTATTTTATTGATTTAATAATTATTGTGTTGATATTTTATATTATCGTTGTTTTAATAATTGTCAACGCATACGTATTTTCTATTATCTGACAATAATTCATATTATCCGAATAATATTATTAGATAACATTATTGGCAATGTCTAGAAAGTTCATCTAAGGAGAGGTTTGGTCATCTAATTAATTGCGGCGCCAATAAGAGAGATCCTTATTGGAAAGCCCCTATTTTCTAAGAATGCTGGTTATCGATGATTGTGATTACGTAATATTATTTATGAATAATTAATTATTGATTTATATGATGAGGAAAATATTAATTTTATGTGGATATAGATGGAGAAAATTTTTAATGGGACAATTGTTGAAAATTAATATTTTATCTTTTTCTGATAAAATAATTCATTTAAATATATTATATTAATGGTGATATTTTTACAATGAATGTGGGATATATCAGTATATGAGGAGGAAGAGTATTTTTGTGGCATTAAATGATTAACACATATTTTGTGTGTCGGTGGACCCCAATTATTGACCGAAATTTGATTATAGCCTGTAAAATCGCCCGTTTGTGGATTTCGGTCAATTTATGTTTGGAATTTGGAAAAACTTTCTTCTTCAAAGTTGTAGAGAATTGAATTTTCTATAAAAAGTCGCGAGATTCGAATTTTCTGACAAAAGGGCTATTTATTGTGAATTATTGAAGTTTTGAAGTTCCGAAATAATTGATTTTTGGAAGTTTTATTTATTTTTATCAAGGAAAACGTTTTTTTCCAATTGAGTGGCACATGAGAATGGTTGAATCAGCTGGTGTGGTGTGCTAAGGAAAATAAGAAAATTATATTATTATTTAATTTAATTTTCTGCTTTGGTGTTCTAAGCATTTTCCTATAAATAGGGTGCTTAGGTTAGAATTGAAAATCACACCAGAAACTGAAGTTTTCTCTCTATTTCTCTCTCGATATATTGAGCGTATTCTTGTGAGTATTTTGATACTTTGAGTGTTGTTATACGGTGCAAGTTTCCTTCAGCACTATACCCAGTATTCTAGCTAGAAGTATTATTCTTTCGAGGTAAGGGATGTTATTTTTTTTTATTCTTTCAATATCATTATGCTGAAATATTGATCTGAAGTTTTTATCAAATTTGGAACTTTTGGTGTCGGGGTTACTATTCACGTATACGACACTATTCACCGAAAGATGAAAATTTTCCTTTTTGTCCAAAATATCTATTATGGATACTAGCTTTGATTGTATCCATGTTTTGATCATTCTTGAATTTTACTCCACTATGATTGTTGTTGAGGTATTTTTGGACAAGGATAAACTGAATTACGAATCCTTAATCCTTAATCCTTGTCATTTGTTTCACTGGATTCGTTTCTTAAAAAAATATTTTTCATCATCCTCAGTCCTAAATGATGATGTTACTGAATATCTTTGACATGTAGTGCAAAGATGGTTGATTTTCTTATGAATATATTTGGCATGTAGTGCAAAGATGGTTGATTTTCTTATGAATATCTTTGGCCCGTAGTGCAAAGATAAACAGGTGTTGAGATGAACATGACCAATTGATGAATATCTTTGGCCCGTAGTGCAAAGATGAATAGGTGTTGAGATGAACATGAACGACTGATGAATATCTTTAGCCTGTAGTGCAAAGATGAATATTTGATTTGAGATACATATTGATTGATGTTACAGGGATAAAATATTGATGATGGACTTTTAAATTCATAGATGTTAGTAGATTTCATTATCTACTTAACTCCTCTAATGAATTATTGTTTCCACTGCAGTTGTTGATCTAAAACTTGTTGTCTATTGTATTCTATCAGATTTTTCCCTGTTGAAGACTAAGGATAATTTGTTGTACATTATTTTAGTCATAATATTCTTTACTGGGCTATTTGAGCTCACCCTTTCCTTTTGTTCCATTTTTCTTCTCAGGAAGCGAGATTATAGCAGGAACTAGTTGGGGTGTGGAGTGATGGTTCAAGATAGCTGTCTTAGTAGTCCTCACCATTTTTATATAATAAAGTTTCAATAATTGTAATGAGGACTTATTTGGTTGTGGATATTGTCTAGAAGACAATATTTGTAATTCAACTCACAGTTTAAGTGTTGTCGTATTTTGCACGACAATTGTTGTAAAAAGTTGTAGTTGTTTTCTGTACCATGTATTTGGCGACTCAGAATAGGTTGGATGGAATGGAACTATTTTGTGGGCGTCACATTGCAAACATTTGGCAATAACTCTGGCGTAGCATCAGGAAACGATTTGGTGATGTAAGCCATTGAAAACTGCTTCAACGAAGATCAGAGTGTCTAATATTGTAAGCCATTGACGACAACTCCAACATAGCATCGGGGAGGACCGATGATAGAATCTATTATATTAATCCCCAGTTGAGGCATCGAGAAGGATCCGATGATGTAAATCGGCATAAACTATTATCAGTATAGGCATCGAAAATCCCTAATGAGTCACTAGTCAGTAGAGAAACATCTTCGGCAGAAGTAAAGTCAGAAAGCACATCTATAGATAAAGAACGTTGGTGACAACCTCAACGTCAAAATCCAATGGTCTTAGCCATAAGAAAACCTCCACAGCAAGGATCTTGAAAATATATCTACAACATGACGTCAAATCAGCCTCAATGGTACTGACGGACATTTCAAACCATTAGCTACAACACTAGCGTAGCATCGGGAAAGATCCGGTGATGAAATATTTGCAAACTACCAATCGGGCAGACATCGAGAAAGTTCAGTGATGAAAGTTTGTGTAAACTACCGTTTGAGTAGACATCCAGACAATTCAGGGAAGACTATTGTTGACAATTCTATCCCCAACAGAAATGGTGGGAGCAGTCAGTGATAGAATACCGTTGGAAATAACTCCAACTAAAAATATTCAGCATCCATATCATCATATCATGTTGTATTGCATGGCATCATTTAGCCTTGTCATATTTCAAGTGTCTAGTAATCTTTATCATGTTCATTCCATTACATTGCATAAACATGATAAAGAGTGGCATCTGTAAACACTCGAAATTTTGCATTTATGTTACTAACCATACAGGAGGACAGAATCATCTTTTATCTTCCAGAGATAACTCTGGTAGTTAAAATCATAAACTCAAACCCCGGAGACAACCCCAGGAGATTAAGTCAAACTCCGGAGATAACCCGGGAGATCAAATCAAACCCTAAAGATAACCCTAGGAGATCAATTCAAACCACAGAGACAACCCCGGGATATCAAGTTAAACCCTGGAAATAACCCCGGGAGACCAAATCAAGCCCCGGTGACAACCCTGGGAGATAAACTTAAACCTCGGAGACAACCCCGGGAGATTAAGTTAAACTCTGGAGATAACCCCGGGAGATCAAATCCAACCCCGTTGATAACCCCAGGAAATCAAATGAACTTCAGAAATAACCCTGAAGACAATCATCAGGCTAACCTCGGAGATAACCCCGAGGAAGATAGATGTCGCGACGTCAAGCCCTGAACTGACCCGAGAGGGCAAAATAGTAATTTTTATAACTCAACGTTAATTCAGCCCAAATCACTACAAAAGAGGTCATGTAGAACCATAACATCAATCCTGAGTGAAAATAACACAAGGTAGCTCAGTGGATGGACTGCTAGGACTCGAAGATCTAGTTATGAACCCATCTTCCCGGATTCAGAAAAGGTCAAATCCCATGTCATTGTGTTGCTCTCGAAAAGGGATTTCTAGAAAGGTATAGCACGCCTCCATCGAACTCCCGGATTGAAAATTATGAAGGTTCGAGCAGACTGCGCGTTGGCCGAAGTGCACGTATTTTGAGACGATGGGACTAGCGGGGCCTGGGCTCACCTGGACAGCTGCAGGTAGACCCGCAACTACTTTGGTTTATAAATAGACCCCCATCAGCCAAA
Organism: Panax ginseng; assembly: GCA_020205605.1. Lineage (NCBI taxonomy): Eukaryota > Viridiplantae > Streptophyta > Magnoliopsida > Apiales > Araliaceae > Panax > Panax ginseng. The sequence continues at coordinate 15,562,133 of CM035144.1, forward strand.
ATAAAAAAAAGAAGAAGAAAACAAAGGGAACTCCATCCATTTCATCTCTTAACCCCTCTTATAGTGTTCTAAAATTTGATATTCTTCTTTTTAAACACTTATATATATATACGGTCCGGATCTTAAGCTCACCCCTTATCTAGCTCACCTCACTCACCCCTATTTAGCGACGGACCGGGCGAAGATTCGGTCCGTTGCTATATATAGAACCATCGTTTTAACTTTTTCGTCGCTATATGTTGTCCGTCACTAAAAGCTAAGACGATGGTTCTATATATAGCGACAGAACAAATTGTCACCCGGTCCATCGCTAAATGGGGGTGAGCAAGGTGAGCTAGATAAGGGGTGAGCTTAAAATTCGGACCGTATATATATATATATATATATAAACTTAAACATATCAAATTTTAATAGGTGGAAACGAAGTTTTCAAGCTTCAAAAGCGGTTTAAAGCTCTCTTCGCTACACATTGTAAGATTCTTTCAGATATGAAACTTCTACTCGCTTATATATATATATATATATTGTAAGATCTCGAATTTTATGAAATAAAAGTATTCAATTTTTCTTATAAATATTATTCTAAATATTAAGGTTATAATTTAATAAATGTTATAGTTATGGGTGATATGTGCAAATTTTACAAAGTAAGCAAGTTGTCATAAAAAATTCGTTTGGTCGGGGAATATTCTCTTTGTCGGGAAATATTCGTACGACGGCGCAATCATTAGTTGACCCAACAACAAAATAATTATCGGATATAGAAAGCGAAAAAATAACCTTTTCATAAAATAACGGTAAGACTTTTACCGTTAAACTATTGAAATACCTGGTGATAAAAGTACAATAATATACATTGTTCCACAGTGGTACGCGATATTGCACAGTAGCACATGGTATTGCACAGTATCTCTAATTATTGATGCATACGTAAGAAGTCACTTAGTTTCATTCAATAATTGTCACAGTAGTTATTGCATATTATCTCATATTATTGATTCAATTATTGTCACAATATCATCTGCATAATATTTTATATTATTAAATTAATAATTGAGACAACATAGTTATTCATATTATTAATTGCATTATTGACAATGTCTAGAAAGTTCTATCGAGGAAAAGGGTTAGGTTATTTAATTGTACGCTAATAAGGAGAAATCCTTATCGAAAAATCATCTCTTTCCTGGGAATGATCTGGTTGTCAATATTGTGAGTTATAATATTAATGATGAATAATTTTTGAAAGATTAAAAATGTGTTGATTGAAGATAAATGATTTATGGTAGATATTTATTCAATTTTTGATATAAATAGAGGGGTTTGTCATGAAACATTTGTTGTAAGTTTGGCTTATTACATGGACCCTCACTTACTCATTTTTCAAAACCTTCGGTAGAAATTTGTCTTAGTTTTGTTTTATTATTATTATAATAGTAATAAAACAGAAAAAAATTTATATAAAACAGAAACTTTTTATATTATATAAAAAGTTATTTGTTTTATTAGAATATAATAATAATATATTATATTATATATAAAGTTTTTGTTTTATTAGAATATTTTATTGCACAGTGATGACTAGTAAAAATTAGAAAAATTAGACAAATCTGTGAATCAGTTACTGTTCGTCTGTGAAATTTTCTTAAATAGTGCCCTGTCATTCTCTTATAAATTGGATGCTTAGTTAAGAAACGAAAATCACACCAGAATCAGAGAATTCTTCTTCTATAATATTTTGCATATTTCTTTCTTGTATAAGGGTACTTTGAGTGTAACTAATAGTGCAAGATTTCCTCAAAAATATCTCTGTTATACCAGTCATATTTAGTCTCCTACTAAGATAAAGGATGTTATTTTTTTCATACTAATTAAGAGTTGTCATTTTGTTCCTTATTAATCCGTGGGAATAACCTGTCTACGTGGACTACCGCATGTCTGGTGAATAACCCTTTGTATTCATTCTTTATTAAATTATGGAAATGATTTGTCTACGCGGATTACCGCATGACGGGTGAAAATTCATTTACAATTTTGTATATTCTTTTATACTCGTATGAGATATCATTTCTTTTGTACCCTTCAAGAGATATCGTTTTCTTTCATATTTTTCTCCATTTATGGTACAAAATTATTGTTTGTTTCCATAACCTTATTATTAAATGGTGAAAATCCCTAAAATTAGTAGAATATCCTTGAGTTTTGTGCTTCATCTAGTATCGTTTCACTAAAATATTTGTCTGAACTTATTAAATTTTAATATTTTCATTCGGGGTACTATTCACGACAAAATTGGTTTCTTTTTTGTCTAAATTATTTTTGATACATGAATATCATTCTTGAATTTTATTCCACAACTAGTTATCATGTTGACAATTTGGACATTCTTGAACTCTGAATGAATTGAATTATAAATCTTTAATATTTATCCTTGATCTCACTTTATTCATTCTTTATATCATTGTTATAATCCTTAGACTTAAATTTGTGTTGGAAAGTTATCTTTGGCTCGTAATGCAAAGATGAACTGTTGATTGGTATGATTATAACCAGGAATTGTGTATTGGTATAATCCTGACCATTGGTGTTTCAATTGTATGTCTTTGGCCCGTAGTGCAAAGATGGTGTGTTGATTATTGGTTTTACAGTTGTATGTCTTTGGCCCGTAGTACAAAGATGGACGGTTAATTATTGATTTTATAGTTGTATGTCTTTGGCCGATAGTGCAAAGATGGACTGTTGATTATTAGTTTTACAATTGAACATCTTTGGCCCATAGTATAAAGATAGACAATTGATTAGTATGATCATGACCATTGATATTACAGTTGAATATTTTTGGCCCGTAGTGCAAAGATAGACAATTGATTGGTATGATTATGACCATTGTTGTTACATTTGAATGTCTTTGGTGTAGGGTGTAAAGACGATATGATCATTAAGTGTCTTTAGCTTTTGTGGCGAGGACATTGAGTGAAAGATCTATTAAGCCTTTGTGGCAAGGAGAAACTGCTGATTTACATTATTATAAACATGAATTATGAATTTAATTATAATCTTTGGTGGTTCAGGTAAAAACAAGTGATGAAAGTTCTCTCTGTCTTAGGTACAACAAAGAATTGTTGATGGGTATTACATGAATGAAATATTAGTGATGGAATTTTAATTTGGAGGAGATAGTAGACATTATGTTGTACTTGACTCTTCTAATGGATTGTTGATTTCGCTGTAACTATGGTTGAAAACTTTTATCATCTACTATATGTTCTAAATATCTGATTTATTACTGATGAAGACTATTGATAATTTAATTATCTTTAGTCATAATATTCTTTATTGGGCTATTTGTGCTGACCCTTTTGATTCACAATTCCTTTCAGGTAATAAAACTGTAGATGGGTCGAGCGGGGATAACAAGGGAATAGAGTGATGGTCTGTGACTATTGAAGTTTCTCAATACATTATAAAAAAGCATGACAATATATGATTGTATTGAGGACTTAAAATGTGTGTGTCGTATTTTATATGTCATTTAATAGTTAATCTTGGTGAACAACAATAGGGTGCTGAGAACCCGACTTTGGAAGCTTCAAAAATGCACCCCATTAGAATGAGGAGGATAGAATTGTACAGAGAGCTAAAAGGGTGCATTGCCACTATCATACATGATGTCTAACCACATACAAATTCGTGTTATCATAAGATATGGTTTTGCGCATCCACTTGTTGACTATATCTATGAGCATTATCTATATAATCTTGGAGTATGGTTGGAGTATAATCCTCAATTTGAGACAATGGAGATAATTATATGGTAAGAAGATACACACCATTGGAATGAATAGGATATTAATCTTCTCGTTCTTCTTTGTCTATTGGGTCAACCAAGGTTAATTCTCAAGTTCTATGATATCTATTATAACTTAGATGCATGGCCTCCCATGTATGAAGCTTCCTTGAGCATTTTCCAAATATTTTAATTCCTAAAATAATTATCGATTGTACCTTTATGTAAAGTATCATTGGTTTGGAGTGTGAGTACTGTTAATTGTATTAAAAGTCACATCTTATGTGTTATCGTATTTTGCACGACAGTTTAATAGTTGTAAATTAAAAGATTTGGATTTAGTAGTGTGTATTTGGATCTATTTTGGGAGCGTCACACACACACACACACACACACACACATATATATATATATATATATAAAGTTATATATATGTTGATAGCTGACCATGATTAAAATATCCGCTTTAGTTGTTTATTCAATGTAAAGTTGTGATATTAATGTTTGTGGACTAGATTTATCTGAATCTAGCCATATCTAACTTTTAACCAGTTCAAAGGTTGTAAAACTGGAACCATTAAGCTAGAATGGCTAAGAATTATTTAAATCTAGTTTTCTTTTTAGTTTTTTTATAAATATTAAGCAACCACGTGTCCCTAGATCGGTATCTAGAGGAAACAGGAAGCTTGGCTACGCGCATGCAAGGATTTAACTAATGACTCCTGTGTTTTGCGACATTTAGATTAAGTATCTGTTTTATTATATTTGCTATGCAGGTTATCCACGTGACATTATGTGAGCCTAGGAGCTAAGATTTAGCTGACGGATCTAAATCTATTTCCCATGATGGACCCTTTTTCATTTGTACAGTTAGCTTGTAAATTATTTTGTAGTTCTCGGGTCACTTTGATGGCTTTCATGCCCATAAGGAGTTCGACACTTGTATGTATATTATTTTATCAAAGATGCTTCGCATATCGAAAATAAAATCAAAACAAGCCGAATACAGAATAAAATGAAAGTATCAAAGGCCTCAATTACTATGTGAGCATAAGGGTTTGAAAACCTGTTTTCAAAATATCATTTTACATACCTTATATTAAAATTGAACTTTTATACAAGTCAAACCCTTTGTATATAGGTGCAAACGAGGCATAGAAATGCTTCCAAATAATGCACTTAGGCCCAATTAACTGCACACACTTCAAATAATTAGGGAATTAAAAATATGCGATAACCGTGTTTTCACGGAAGTCGGAGGGTGCCTAACATCTTCCCCCCGCTTAATCAATCCCTCGAACTATATGAATCTCGGTTTCTAAGACCTGTTAAACAGAGTCCAATAATTAGGCCTTTTTATAAATCTTTTCAAAACTCGGTTGAGTTGGTACAATCATTTCACTACTACCAACTGACGACTCTGAATTTTCAAATCGTCGAAATTTTGTATAGGACCCTTTTGTCAAAACTCACCCTTTAAAACAAAATTCAAGACACGTATAAAGAACATAAAGTGTTAGAAAGACTAAATAAGGAATTAAAAAAAAACCCAACATCGACAGGATAATCGTAGTAATACGTTAAGTATATTTAATTTATCCTATGGTGATAGAATAAATTAAATAGCTTAATATTTATTATTTAATATTTTAGTAATATTAAATATAAATTAATAAGATGAGCATTATTAATATTATTACTATTATTATTATTTAATTTCTAAATGATTTAGGAATTAATTAATAAAATAACTCTTATAAGTTCCTAATTGGATTAGGAATTTAATTAATTAAAAGTGTTTAATTAAATAAAACCTTATTTCTAAATAGTTTTGGAGGGTTGCCTATATCTATAAATAAGAGAAGTCTTATTATGGGTTAGGGCGCCACAGTTACACACTTTCACTATTTGGGAGAGTACCTGCAATTTCTTTAGAGATATAAACTAGGGTTTTTCAATACCCAACTTCTTGAATACGTATTATTCCTTGGTGGATCGCCTTTAGAGGCCAAACAGTTGGGTGGCTAACGTTCATCAAAGGAAGGAATCTAACCGGTGAATTCAAGGATAATGCAAAGGATTTGAAGTTGAACTTGTACCTGAGGAAACTTTGATCTACGAGGGTATGATTCTGATTCTCTATCTCTTTCATTTAATTGATAATTGAGCACAAAGATGATCACGGTGATGGTTTGTAAGAAAAATTTTAAAAATATGATTTTATTACACTTCCGCTCTATGTATGAAATTTGATTGTTTGGTCACGCTATATACAAACCTAACACCATCTTCACATTACGAACTAGCAGAGTAACTTTACGAACATTGAAATCCTATTAGCTATTCATCATATCAGTTTTAACAAGATCAACCTAACATTATTTGATCTTTCTAATCTAAGTCCTTGTACATTGAATCAAATTGTTAAAAAGGACTTTACAAATCATACTAGTACAAATATACATTAAGCACATTCATCATCAAATTTAAATATGCAAAGTCTAAGAAATTTGTTCATTAATATTCAAATTGTCAACACGATGTCCAAATATCAAAAGAAGTTCAGGTCCAAGGATATTGTCCAAGATTCATAGAAACGAAGTTAAACGGTAGGTTTAGGTCAAAAGATATTAGATGAAGCGCAAACTATTAAAAAAAAAAAAATTAACGAATTGTTATTTCAGAAAGTTTCACTTTTTAATGTTAAGGACTGTAGAAATAAATAATAATTTATTACCATAGTAATTTTAAATTTAGGAGTATGAAAGAAAATGATATCCCTTAACTTAGCACATGACTATATTTTCCTTCCTATTTAAGGAGATCAACCTAAATGTATATTTATGATTTAATTAGTAATTACCTTATATAAGTTCTATGGTGTACATTAACTCGTATCTTGTAAAATTTCCAAAAATATATTGATAGTATTTGTAAAAATAAAATTTGTGTAGTGTACAAAATAGAATAGAATAAACTTTCAAAATAATTTTTGAATAAATAAAATAACATTTTGAAAACAATCTTCCATATGAAACTTTTCAAAATAAATCTTTTAAAGCAAGAATATTCTAAAAGAAGAGTTGTAAATATTGTCTAATGTGTGTGAGTGTTTGTGTAATTATTCTTTAGAGAAAAATCTAACTTGAGCAATCCTTACACTCTTACTGATATTACTAACACTCAAGTATTCTTAGCACACTCAAAGAATGACTCACACTAAGAAATATTTAGAAGATGGGGGAAAAAAAGAAGTAACAAAATTATGCCAACTCCTTATACCAACCCCTCCCCCCTTTTATAGTCAAAGCTTAACCAACATATACCACAGAACAACTTTAGCACACTTTTCACATTTCAAAATAATCTTTAATCTACCACATTATTTTACCATAATTTTCACATTTTAAGATTACTTTTAATCTACCATACATAAATTTTGGCACAATTTTCATATTTCAAGATTATCTTTAATCTACCATATATAATTTTAGCACAATTTTCACATTTCAAGATTACCTTTTCTTTACTATTCATAATTATTATTATATTTATCCATCTTATACATTATTTACATTAATGTATTAATATCACAGATATTTATGTATACAGTGTTATTTACATAACATATTAATGAATCTGTTTAACTTTTCAGTACATGCGACTTTTAAATACATAACTTTTTATTATTACTGTTGCTACTGTGATAATTATTGGCTCAATATTGTGGAATATGGTAATGACACTGTGCGTTATTGTTCCTTTATTACCAGGTATTTTAACAGTTAAATGTAATAATTTCGTCAATAACTTTTATTAACGTTTATTTTGTCCTTTTTTGTCTCTGACAATTATTCTATTGTGAGATCTACCAATGATTGGTTTTTACGGCATCATCGTACGTTACCAAATATGTTTTGGCATTTTCGTCGACATTCTTATAGTTTCTTATAATTTGCACATATCATCCTTAATTTTAATTTTTTATCAATTACTTTACTATTTCAGAAACACATAAAGAAAAATTAAGTTTTATTAATTAAAAGTCAGGTCTTACACTTGGGCCCATCGAACTCTAGGCTTTGATACCACTTTTATAGAAATTATACGATCCATCCCACATCAATTTATTGCCAATTTAGTGCACACTTATTTAAATTGAGTCAACAAGCATGTTGGATCACTTTCTTACCTAAAAAGTTAACCTATTAAATTTAATTTCTACCATATTTATTAACCAATCTAAACTATTGAATTTATCTAATGTGAGATTCTTGTGAAGTATCCCAACAGAAAACACATAATTTTTTCTTAAAATAGTAAAGATGTGCTTGCATTGCGCTTGCATACACGTTTTGCAATATTAGCTCATTCTTGTTTTGAGATGTCATAAATAGCATAATTTTTTTTTTAAAAGTAAAAGGTTTTTAGTATTGACATTAGGTAATATATTTAAAGTTATTGCAAATATAAAAAGAGTTTAATATTTCCTTAACAATTCAATTGTACAAACGTAAATAGTATTGTAAGGTTTTAGTCTAATGATTATTGTAAGACCCCGAATTTTATGAAATAAAAGTATTTAATTTTCTTATAATTATTGTTCTACTCAGTAAATGGTTAAATTGATAAAATATTAAAGTTAAGGGTAATATGTACAAATTTTACAAAGTAAGCAAATTGATATAAAATATTCGTTGTGTCGGGGAATATTCGTTTGGTCGAGAAATATTCTTTTTGTAGGGAAATATTCGTACGATGGCACAATCATTTGCGAACCCCATAATGGAATAACTGTCGGATATAGAAAGTGACAGAAATAACCTTTTTTATAAAAATAACGGTAAAACTTTTACCGCTAAACTATTGAAATACCCGGTGATAAAAGTACAATAATACGCGTTATTCTACGGTAGTGCAGCGGTATTGTGCAATAATAGTACAATCAGAAAAGTGCAAGATATCTACGATTATTGATGCTTACGTAAGAAGTCACTCAGTGTTTGACTCAATAATTGTTAAAGTAAAAATTGCACAGTCTTTCATATTATTGATGCAATAATTGCTACAGTGATAATTGAATACTATTTTATATTATTGACTCAATAATTGTCACAGTAACAACTGAATAGTATTTCTCATTATTAAATAAATAATTGTCACCCATATTATTGAAATGATATTGTTAGATAGCTTTATTGAAAAGGTCTAGAAAGTTCTGTCGAGGAAAGGGGTTAGGTTATTTAATTGCGCGCCAATAAGGAGAAGTCCTTATCGAAATGCCCCCTCTTTCCTGACAATGATCTAGTTGTCAGTATTGTGAATTTATAATATTAATTAGTAATAATTATTAAAGGATTGAAGAGTTTTAAATAATTGATGAATAAAAATTATGGATAAATATGACAAAAAAATATTTGTTCAATTTTAATATAAATGGAGGAATTTTAGCATGAGAAATTTGTTAAAAGTTTGGCATATTTTTCTATTGAACCATAATTATCTTCTCTGATAAAATATTAATTAAGATATATTATTATAATATATTATAATAGTATAATTTTATAAATTATAATTGTTTAAATAGTAAAACATGTGAAGAAATGGTGGAAGTGAGAAGCTTTGTCTAGTACTCCTTTGGTTTTCAAAATTCGTATGTTGCAGATTCTTTTCTTTCAATAAGTAGTCCCTCATTGCCAAACTTTCCAAGTGTGTGCATTATTTCTTTTAAAAACTTTGGCATATTATGACTCTTTGTACAATGAGTGGCATTTGTCAAATTTGTATACTGAAAGTTTGGATCTCATGACCTCCCAACCTTGCCTATAAAAGGAAGGTTCTTTCAGAAGATGAGGTACACCATCACCATATCAGAAATTATTCCTCCATAATATTGTGAGTATTTCTTTTGAGTATAAGGATACTTTGAGTGTAATTTATAGTGCACGATTTTCTTAGGATAATACCCGTTATACCAGTCAGATCTAGTTTACTACCAAGGTAAAAGGATATTATTTTTCTCGTAAAGTATGTTATTTTCTTTCAACATTCGTAGATGATATTATTTTTCTCGTAAAGGATGTTATTTTCTTTCAATACTCGTAAGGGGTATCATTTTCTTTCATACTCCATATTATGTATGTGATATTATTTTATTTCATATTACTATTCATACGGTGCTATTCATGGGTACTATTCATATGGTACTATACATACAATACTATTCATGAGTACTATTCATAACAGAATTAAATTTCCTTCTCTTTGTCCAAGTTATCTTTTATGAATCTTATTCTTGAAATTGAATCCATGTTATGATATTTATGTTGACAATTTGGACATTCTTGAACTCTGGATAAATTGAATTAGAAATATCTAATATTTATCTTTGATCTTACTTGATTTATTCTTTATGTCATTGTCATAATTCTCAGACTTAAATTTGTGTTGGAAAGTTATCTTTGGCTCGTAGTGCAAAGATGAACTATTGATTAGTATGATTATGACCAAGAATTGTGTATTAGTATAATCATGTCCGGAATTGTGTATTGGTATAATCATGACTATTGATTTTATAGTTATATATCTTTGGCCCGTAGTGCAAAGATGGACTGTTAATTATTGGTTTTACAGTTGTATATCTTTGGCTCGTAGTGCAAAGATGGACTGTTGATTATTGGTTTTACAGTTGTATGTCTTTGGCCCGTAGTGCAAAGATGAATTGCTGATTAATGGTTTTATAGTTGTATGTCTTTAGCTGTAGTGTAAAGATGGACTGTTAATTGGCATAACTATTGGTGTTACAATTGAATATCTTTATCCTGGAGTGCAAAGATGAATTTAATGGCATAATTATAAACATGAACTGTGAATTGGTATAACCATGATCTTTGGTGTTTCAGGTAAAGACAGGTTGTGAAAGTTCTCTTTGTCTTGGGTAAAATGATGAACTATTGATTGGTGTTACAGGAATAAAATATTGATGATAGACTTTTAATTTGGAGAAGATAGTAGACATTATGTTTTACTTGACTCTTCTAATGGATTATTGATTCCGCTGCAATTATGGTTGAAAACTTTTATCATCTACTATATGGTCTAAATATCTGATTTATTACTGATGAAGGTTATTGATAATTTAATTATCTTTAGTCATAATATTCTTTACTGGGCTATTTGTGCTCACCATTTTACTTCACAATTCCTTTCAGGTAATAAGAGTGTAGTTGAGTCGAGCGGGAATAACAGGGGAGCAGAGTGATGGTCTGTGACTGTTGAAATTTCTCAATACATTATAAAATAGCATGATAATATATAATTGTATTGAGGACTTAAAATGTGTGTGTCATATTTTATACGTCATTTAATAATTAATTTTGGTGAACAACAATAGAGGGATGAGAACCTGACTTTGAAAGCGTAAAAAATGCACTGTAACATCCCCAGATTCGGGTCCCAAATCACCACGAATTCGGTGTACTATTTCTATAACTATTGCGGAAGATATAAACATAAATTGTTTATACATTAAACATTACACACTATCCCCAAGGTCGAGAACCTTCACATAATACCTAAATCAATATCCTATCAGACATACAAAGCTATTATCATACATTATCGTTATAACTTTAGTTTATTATATAATCCAAAGTCGACTTATCTTGGACTTTTCTTCAGAAATAGATGTATTCATCATAATCGCAATGTTTATCATGATATATAAAGCAAAGGTGAGCAACAATTTTACCCAGCAAGTATAAGTTCAATTAAGGATATATCATGATCGAAAGAATTGAACAATAAGTTGGCTAACTTTCTACAATATATACATTGCAAAAGAGCATGAATAAATTTTTATAGTTGAACGAATAATGAACATGAATAAATCAACTGGACCAAATGGTAATAACCTTTTCATACCTGATGAATACATGAAATGTGCACAGAGTGAGAATCAATAATTCATAGACATGGTATAATCAGTAATGATTAACCCCAAGCATATTTCAAAAATATCAATTCGAGATCGAGTTAGAGAACTTGCCTGTACCATTGATTACCGTTACGCAACCTATATCGCTTTTTCTGAAGACCTAATATAGATAATACCGATCTCCAAATATTAGAATATCATCACAGTATAGTACTGTTAAATACATTTATAATATAACCTAACAAATTACCACATAATCCTATCAGTCTATAAAATACCTAAAATTCAGTATCAAGTCAAACTATTTCAGTCTGAGTTGAATTAGGTATAATTTTTAACATCCCAAAAAGTCTAGTCAGATAATTCATGAGTCTAATTTCCATAAGACTTTGCCTAAATGCTTTACATTTACCTTAGATAATTTCATTTTCAGTCAAAATATTTTTCAATGACTTATAATAATTTTCAGATAATTATTATCATTTATCATGATTTTTCAATCATTAATATCATATTAATATGAATTAAATACTACTTAATTCCATTATCATTAATATTAATTTATTAATGAAATTCATTACAAAATATTAAAAGTCATAAAAAATAACTTAAAATATTTTCTTACAATTTAATATAATTTCAAATGATTTTTAAAGTATTAAAATCATTTTTATGTAATTTATTTAATATAATAATTAAATAAATTAACTATCATTAATATTTAAAAATATTAAAATATCAGTGAAATATATTCCAAATTATTAAAAACCCATTTTTAGGCTTTAAAATAATTTTTACAAATTTATTATGAATTTCTAATATTTATTTTCTATTTATTCTATAATTTTCGTTTAAAGTTGGGGTCCTCCACAGAAACACTTGTAGACGGTGATCTACAAGTCCGATTTGGGCCCACTTAGTATTGTTAGAACCGTGACTTCCCAAGCTACGTTTTAGGCTCAAGAAACAGTCCATTTGGCATAGTATGGCACCCTGAAAACAGGCCACTACCGACTGACCATTACATGCCTTGTAAACATTTTCAGTTTTGGAGTCTTTTACAGAAACGCTTGTATTACGAGATCCACAACTCCGATTGAGGCCCAATCAAACTCATTGGATCCGTATCTTTTTGAACTACAGTTTTCAGTTATTAAATACCAAATTCCAATCTGTCTAGGTCCCTGAAATCAGGCCCAAAGTGACTGGTCCGCAAGGTTTTCTTCAACAATTGGTTCATTTTCCAGATTTGGGGTCCTTAACGGAAACGCTTATAAAACGAAATCTACAAATCGGATTTAGGTCCAATAGGTATCGTTGGATTCGTAATTTCCCGAACTACAGTTTCCATGTATCAAACATCTATTTTGGTTCTGTTTTGGTCCCGGAAAAATGGACAGAAGTGACTGATCAGTAGCTTCTGTTCAACAGTTAAGGTAGTTTGGGATTTAATTCATAACTTGCTCATTTCTTAACATATTTGAGTGATTCCAAAGGAGTTTTACCCTTAACTCATGTATCTAGCATGCTAACATGTTTTAAACCATTAATCACATGAACCCAAAGAATCTAACATAAAAAAATATATATAGCATACAAAGGAAAGCTTTTTCTTAAACCTTTTGGTACAAAACTTGATTTCCTCACTTTGGATCTAACTTTTGATTTCAAAAATACTTTGATACACATATAAAATACCAATACTCATGTAAATCATCAGTTTTTAATGATCCAAAATAAAAGTTGCTTGGTTCATAAAGATCTAACAAAAAGAGCACAAAAAGTGAAAACTTTCATTTTCTTACCTTTTTCTTCTTGCAAGCCTTCTTGATCCTTCAAAGTAGCTTATGATTTTAAGTTGTATGAAGATCCAAGACCCCTCCTAGACTCCCTATAACTACCTAGAAATATCGACCTCCTTTTCTCTCTATTATTCTTAGTTTAGACTTAGGTTTAAAAATTAGCATAACTTAGTGTATATACAATATACATATAACACATATAATTATAGAATATGTAACTTCCAATATAATTACATATACTTATTATCAATTTAATATATAGGTTACAAAAATTAGAATTTTTAATGCCCTAAGGCTTGTTTGGCAAAACCATATTAAAATAATGACTTAATCATTCCTTAAGCCTTTTTGGCAAAACAAGATTAAAATAAGAATTTCAAAAGCTCTAAGGTTTTGTTTGGTAAAATCAAATTAAAACTCTTTTAATAAATATAGTTTATTGTCCCACATTGTTTACTTGGATTTTTATATCCAATCTTAATTAAATAAACTAATTACCACATACTAAATAAATTTCCCACTTAACCAAATATCACAAAATTATAATCTCATTATAATTTTATTTAACAATTAATATATCACTTTAATTATTAAATTACGACATCAATATAGCAATTCATGTAATCTTTAACAACTCTCTAACTGTTAAATTAAATTAGAGTATTATTTAATTCACAAATATATACTAACAACAATCACAGAAATAAAATATTTATTTAATTTAATAAATATTTTAAATTACAAATAAAATTTTGGATTGTTACATGCACCCCATTAGAATGAGAAGGACATAATTGTACTAAGAGCTTAAAGGGTGTGTTTCCACTATCATATACGATGTCTAACCACATACAAATTCATGTTATCATAAGATATAATTGTGCACATCCATTTGCTGACTATATATATGAGCATTATTTATATAATATTGGAGTATGGTTGAAATATAATCATCAGTTTGAGACAATGGAGATAATTATATTACAAGAAGATACACACCATTGGAATGAACAGGATAGTAATCTTCTTATTATTTTTTGGGGTCTATTGGGTCAACCAAGGTTAATTCTCAAGTCCTATGACATCTATTATAAATTAGATGCATAGCCTCCCATGTATAAAGGCTTCCTTGAGTATTTTTCAAATATTTTAATTCCTAAAATAATTGTTGATTGTACCTTTATGTAAAGTATCATTGGTTTGGAGTGTGAGTATTGTTATTTGTATTGAAACTCACAGCTTATGTGTTGTCGTATTTTGCACGACAATTTAATTGTTGTAAATGGGAGGTTTGTATTTGGATTATGTGGTGTGTATTTTGGCGACTCAAAATGGGTTTGTGTGGACCTATTTTGGGGGCGTCACAATTATGATTGAGGTGATTTGACCTTTAGGTCATAGGTTCATTTCTCACTTTGAATTTATTTCTTGTGTGTTTCCTCAATTAAGTGAGGATGCTTATTTCTTCTTGATGTGATGTATTTGATTATGAATTATATTGTACTCCCCAAAAAATGCGGCTTCAAAAAAAATGTAAAGAGCACTAATATATATATATATATATATATATATATATATATATATATATATATAAAGACAAAAATGGAGGTAAAGGATACTGCATATAATTTGATGAGCTATTGCACAAAAGTGAATTCATTGTGTAATTGAATATATAAAAAATACATTCCTTCCTAATGTAATAAAATTATGTACTGCAAGTGTTCAACGTCTATTGTTGATTTGACAAGTGCATGTCTAACCACATAGACTAGATGAATTCTCTAATATATTCTTAATTAATATTTCATACAAATTAGAAATAAATATAGTGGAGATGATTAACTAACTAAATAATGCAAACTAAAAAAATTAATGATGAAAACTAGTAATGAGAAAAGCTACCTAGGAATCTGAATCCACTAAATACTAACATAAGAAACCTTCTTATTTTTCAAATTAATTCCAAAATTATTTTTCCTTCCATTTAAAACTAATGATTCATATAATTAATATGGGTAAACATAAGTTATGAAAAATTTACAGATTAATAATAACTTATCAATACATCGCAATCAATATAAGAATCATATGCAATTTGTTTGAAGGCAAATATGAAGGCAAAAATAATTAGGCACTAATTCTGGAACGGAAAGAAAATATTATTATGAAATACCTAGTTTCATCTTCACGTAGTAGAAATTTAGTGAACCATGCAATTTAAAATAAAAACAAAACTTAAATTAAAATTAATACTAATGGTAGGGGTGAGCATAGTGACGTTTGAATCCCAAATCACACCCAAAACCGCTTAGGTGCGGTTTGATAAATCCAAAACCGCACATGAAATCGCTTGTGATTGGTGCAGTGTGGTTTTAAACTGTGCGGTGCGGTTTCATTTAGTGTGGTTTCGGTTCCAAAAGTAATTGAAACAACAAAATTTTATGCAATTTAGCATCACTACTTTAATTTTGTGACCATATTTGAAAATATCTATCTTTTGAGGTGATTATTTCTTTGGTGCGGACATCTAGTGCTAATACATACACACATATGAACCAAAATAATTTTCCAATACAAGCATCAACTACAATTTTACAGTTATTAATGGAAAAATACTAGTGAAACAGTAACTCATCTTTCTGCCTTGGTCTCGGCATCACAACAAATAATAATAACCAAACAGAAACAGCTGAAACACATACAAAAAAGCTATCACGTGACATTAGCATTATAAACAAAGGTAGTAAGCACAAGGACTAACAAAATTTCTTTATGAGGTAAAGATAAGTGCTTTCAAAAAACAACCTCATTTAAGGTTATACCTCTTTAGCTGAAACTATTGGACATAGATCATTAAACTTGTCAAATTTGTTTGAATATTTAGTATCAAAATAGTGATATATTGCATTTTTCAGTATACCGAGGGGATGCTGACCCCTTCTATGAAGTTGCATTCCATGTTTTGAAAATATCAAATCCAAAATATTATTTGTTGGGTCATCCCTCACCACATCTACAAACCCAAACCAAAATTAATCAAACCACAAGACAAATGGTTAAATGTATTATATGCACCCCCAATAAAGGGCACAAACGTTCATTCCCTATAAGATGGAATAAGAAAAATATACCAAACAAAATGCTAATATTCATACACCCCAAATGTTAAAAATAAAAAATATTGCACAAAACTATTAAATATCATTAAATTTCAGTATCATATCATACTTCAATAGTACACCACATGCCCATAACATATATACACACATAGTGCGGTTTCGATTTTATGTGTGCAGTTTTGGCTAGTAACCAAACTGAAATCGTAAATTTAATTTTTCAACCCATCTAAAACCGCCACATACGCCGGAACCGTTGGTCCGATTTTAGTTAGTGCAGTTTATGTAGTTTTTGGTGCGGTTTCGGTTCAATTTGGTTCTTTACTCAGCCCTAACTAATGACATGTAATTAAATAACAGTAACTAAAATAAATTAAGCAACTTAAACCTAACTAATTTGAAATAAAATCTAACAATAGCACAAAAAAACATAGAAGTAAAAGAAAGAGAATTATAATATAACTTGGACAATAGATGAACAAAACGAAAGAAAACAAAACAAAACAATTATGGGTTCCTTTAACCTCGGGTCTGGTGCATCACGGTACAACATTCACCTCAATATTTTCAACATTTATTGTCAGACCCCGAATTTTATGAAATGAAAGTATTCAATTTTCTTCTAATTATTCTATTTAGTAAATGGTTAAATTGATAAAAGGTTAAAGTTAAGGGTGATATATGAAAATTTTGCAAAGTAAGCAAGTTGCTATAAAATAATCGGTGGTAAAATACGCGTGGTTGCATAGTAGCACACGGTATTGATTATTGATGCTTATGTGAGAAGTCACTCAATTATACTCAATTATTGCTACAGTAATTGCTGCATCATATCTATCATATTATTGATTCGATTATTGTCACAGTATCATCTGCATAATATGATATATTATTAAATCAATAATTGAAACGACAAAGTTATTCATATTATTAAACTACAATATTTACAATGTCTAGAAGTTCTGTCAAGGAGAGGTTTGGTCACCTAATTGCGCACTAATAAGGATAAATCCTTATCGGAAAGCCCCCTCTTTCCTGGAAACGACCTGGTTGTTAAATATTGTGAATTATAATATTAATGATGAATAAGTTCGTGTTGATTAAAGATGAAATTGATAGTTCCATTGTGTGGGAATTATTAGTGTTAGTAGAAATCGATATTTATTTCGATAATAATTGATGTCTGGAGGTTATATTGTTCAATCGGGTATTCGGGGCACTTTTCGTGTTGGAATACTATTCACAGGTTACTATTCACCCGATTACTATTCACTCTAGCATTATTCACTCGGGTATTTGGGACACTTTTTGTGTCGGAGCACTATTCATGGGTTACTATTCATCCGATTATTATTCACTCTAGCATTGTTCACTCGGGTATTTGGGACCCTTTTCGTGTTGGAGTACTATTTACGGGGTACTATTCCCGAAGTACTATTCACGAGGTATTATTCACCCAAAAAAATATATTTCTTTTCGGTCCAAATCATTTTTGGGTATAATATTATTCCATGAGGAGATGTTCTAATTTTTCAGACCGTTAGTTGAAATTATAATAGTAAATCAATATGGATCGTTGGTTTAAAGTTTTAATAGTAAATCAATATGGATCGCTGGTTTAAAGTTTTAATAGTAAATCAATATGGATCGTTGCTTTAAGTTTTAATAGTAAATCAATTGGATCGTCCGTTTAAAAGTAATCAATTTGGACCGTTCATGAATTAGTTACTATTTAGTCCATTCTCTCCTATAAATAGAAGTTCATTCCATCATTATTTCTTACGAATTCACTGAAACTCTAGAGAGAGAAATTATAGAGAGAAAGAAGAAGAGAAGTCTGCTACCTCACTTTTCCAATATCTAGTTCTTCTAAGGTAAGGGATATTATTTGTTGTACTCGTAAGGGATATTATTTGTTGTACTCGCAAGGGGTATTATTTCTTTTGTATTCATGAAGAGAACTTCTGTTATTCCATTTTTTATTATTCTATTGGAATAACCTGTATATGCGGACTACCCTATACTTGGTGAAATTCTTCTGTTATTCCATTTTGTATTATTATGTTGGAATAACCTGTTTATGCGAAGTACCACATACATGGTAAAATTCTTCTGTTATTCCATTCTTTATTATTACATCGTAGAATATCACATCGCATGCGTTACGCATGACCCGTTTCATTCTTTATTATTATGTAGGAATATCTCGCTCTCTGCGTTTACGCATGACACAGTTCCATTCTTTATTGTTACATTGGAATAACACATGCATGCGGCCTATCGCATTTATGGTGAATTCTGTTGTTATTACATTATTTATTATTCTGTTGGAATATCCTGTCAGTGTGGATTACGTCTGACCTAGTTCTATTCTTTATTATTCTATTGGAATAACCTGTCTGTGCGATCTATCACATGCATTGTGAATTCTGTTGTTATTCCATTATTTATTATTCTGTTGGAATATCCTGTCGGTGTGGATTACGCCTGACCTGGTTCCATTCTTTATTATTCTGTTGAGAATAACCTGTCTGTGCGGTCTATCGCATGCATGGTGAATTCTTCTGTTATTTCATTCTTTAGTATTCTGTTGGAATAACCTGTATATGTGGATTATCGCATGCATGGTGAATGATCCTTTGTATTCATTCCTTATTAAATTGTGGAAATGATTTGTTTACATGGATTATGATGAAAGTCATAATAAACGCATTGGAGTGATGAAAATCATGGGTATATGTAGTATTAGTAAGTGTTGTGATAAGTTATGTTGGTTATTATGTGAAAACATGAAACTTTCTTAGAAATCACAAAGGGTTGAAAATCAGATTTTGGTGAAAATGGGATATTAAATTCAATTGACCATATCTCCTATTATATTTTTCATTTTTGAGTGTGGTCAAGTTCTAGAGTTAAATCTATGAATTTTCTAACTTATCCAGGTGGAATCACTAGTAAAGGTGTTGTAGATTTTCGTGTAGACTGATTTTAGCAAAGGAGTCAAAAACTACAAAGTACCAAAAAACTACTGCCCAGAAATTTAAAAGGGAATTTTCAGCCACTTAAATTGTGAGAAAAATTCTGGCCTTTTGGGACATGGAAATATATGGTATAAAGTACCTCCTGTCCAAAAATGAGCTCATTCCGACTTAAAATGAGCAAGTTATGACTGTTTCAATATTTAGGTTTTTCTGATGAAAAAAGCTATAACCGGAGTTCTATAACTCCGATGACCATGAAATTTAAACTGGAAGCTCACGTTAACATTTGTAAGATCCTGCCAAGATTTGAGAATTTCTGGAGTTAAACTTAAGGTAGCTAATTTCTAAAGGAATTAGTTAGAAATTGATTTTTGAAAAATACTTAAGGGAGTTGAAGAATTATAAAAAATACTTGTTGTGTATGAAATATATGTATATATGTTTGGACAAAGGATAGAAAAATAATAAGTTGATTTGGTAATTTTTCATGAAAATGGTTTAGTTACGAACATATGAGTTAAATATGTTATGTGAAGTTGAAAAATTGGTTTTACAGTTGTATATCTTTGGCTTACGTGCATAGATGGACTGTTGATTATTGGTTTTACAGTTGTATATCTTTGGCTTACGTGCAAAATGAACTGTTGAGTATTGGTTTTACAGTTGTATATCTTTGGCTTACGTGCAAGATGTACTGTTGATTATTGGTTTTACAGTTGTATATCTTTGGCTTACTTGCAAGATAAATTGTTTAATGGTATGATTATAACCAGGGATCATTCGGTATAATCATGACCCGTAATATTATATATGACGGGATAAAAGTCCTCAGTGGCCTGTAATGCATTGATGGACAATTTTTGGTATGATTATGACCAGGGATTATTCGGTATAGTCATGACCATTGATGATTTAATGAATATCCTTGGCCCGTGGTACATGGATGATTCGATGATGTGGATTAATTATTAAGTTGAGTCTCAACGATAACATATTGATAATATACTTTTAATTCGTATAAGATAGTAGATATCATGCCCTACTTGACTCTTCTATATACAGTTGTATGTCTTTGGGTTGTAGAACAAAGATGAATTGTTGATGAATATCTTTGGCCCGTAGTGCAAAGATAAATTTATTAGTATGACTATGAACAAGAATTGTGATTTGGTATAACCATGATTTTTGATGTTTCAGGTGAAGATAGGCGATAAAAATTATCTTTGTCCTGGGTGCGAAGAGGAATTTACAATCACAATTATGATTATGAGTTATTCATATGATTGTGGACAGGAATTGTTGATTGATGTTATAGGGATAAAACATTATTGATGAACTTTTAACTTGGAGAAGATAATAGACCTGATGGTCTATTTGACTCTTTTAATGGATTGCTCGTTCCGCTGCAACTATGGTTGAAAAGTTTTATCATCTATCATATGTTCTAAATCTCTAATTTATTACTGATGAAGGCTATTGATAATTTAATTATCTTTAGTCATGATATTCTTTACTGGGCTAGTTGTGCTCACCCTTTTTACTTCACAATTCCTTTCAGGTAATAAAAGTGTAGCTGGGTCGAGCGGGAGTAACAGGAGAATAGAACGGTGGTCTATAGCTGTTGAGGTTCTCCCTAAATAGTATGGAAATAATTTTATTGAGAACTTTAGATAAGTGTGTCGTATTGTATACGCCATTTGATATTTAATTTTGGTGAACCGAATAGGGTGAGGTGAACCCAACTTTGGAAGGGTGTTCTGCCACTATCGTACAAGATGTCTAATGACATACAACCTCATGTTGCATAAGACAGGGTTATGCACATCCACTTGCTGAGTATATCTACGAGCACTACCTATATGATCTTGGAGTATATTTGAAATATAATTCTCACTTGGAGACAACGGAGATAGTTATATGTCAAGAAAAGACTCACCATTGGAAAGAAGATGACAACAATCTTCTTGTTTTTCTTTGGGGTATATTGGGTCAACCAGGGATAATTCTATGGGCATATGATATCTATCATAACCTAGACGCATATCCTCCCATGTACGAAGGTTTCCTTGAGCATTTCCCAAAGATTTTAATTTCTAAAACAGTTATTGACTGTACTTTTATGTAAAGTACCTTTGTAAGGTGTTTTGGTCGAAGCACCATGAGAGTTTCATAGATTTTGTATTGAAACTCACAGCTTATCTGTTGTCGTACTCTACACGACAGTTTAACAGTTGTATAAATGAAGTTCGTATTTGATTTTTATGGAGTGATATCTCATGACTCGAGAATGGGTTAAATGCGGACCTATTTTGGGGTGTCACAAATGGTATCGAGCTTAGGGATATGGTCATTGGCGGAGATAAGAGTTTAGAACTAGGAAGGAGAGACGAAGTTATATACTTCATTTAGTGTGTGACTTACCTAAATTTGAAATTGTTTACTTGATAAGTTGACAAATTGTGATATGTCAATTAACCTTTGTTTTGAAGATATATTCTAGAATGATATCCGAAATACGAGGAGATGAACAATGGAAATATCATGATACTGAGATGATATAACCGGAAGGTACAATCAAGAAAGGAAAGCAAGGTATTCTCATCTCTTGAACTACATTGTGTACGTAAATTTCGAGGCGAAATTTTATAAGGAGGGAGATTGTGAGACCCCAAATTTTATGAAATGAAAGTACTCAATTTTATTATAATTATTCTATTTAGTAAATGGTTAAATTGATAAAAGGTTAAAGTTAAGGGTGATATGTGAAAATTTTGCAAAGTAAGCAAGTTGCTATAAAATAATCGGTGGTAAAATATGCGTGGTTGTATAGTAGCACACGGTATGGATTATTGATGCTTATGTGAGAAGTCACTCAGTTATACTCAATTATTGCTACAGTAATTGTTGCATCATATCTCTCATATTATTGATTCGATTATTGTCATAATATCATCTGCATAATATGATATATTATTAAATCAATAATTGAGACGACAAAGTTATTCATATTATTAAATTACAATATTTACAATGTCTAGAAGTTCTGTCAATGAGAGATTTGGTCACCTAATTGCGCGCCAATAAGGAGAAATCCTTATCGAAAACTCCCTCTTTCCTGGGAACGACCTGGTTGTAAAATATTGTGAATTATAATATTAATGATGAATAATTTTGTGTTGATTAAAGATGAAATTGATAGTTCCATTGTGTGGGAATTATTAATGTTAGTAAAAATTGATATTTATTTCGATAATAATTGATGTCTGGAGGTTATATTGTTTAATCGGGTATTCGGGGCACTTTTCGTGTCGAAATACTATTCATGAGTTACTATTCACCTGATTACTATTCACTCTAGCATTATTCACTCGGGTATTTGGGACACTTTTTGTGTCTGAGTACTATTCACGAGTTACTATTCACGGGTTACCATTCACCCGATTACTATTCACTCTAGCATTGTTCACTCGGGTATTTGGGACACTTTTCGTGTCGGGGTAATATTCACGGGGTACTATTCCCGAAGTACTATTCACGGGGTACTATTCACCCAAAAAATATTTTTTTTTTGTCCAAATCATTTTTGGGTACAATATTATTCCATGAGGAGATGTACTAATTTTTCAGACCGTTGGTTGAAATTATAATAGTAAATCAATATAGATCGTTGGTTTAAAGTTTTAATAGTAAATTAATATGGATCGCTGGTTTAAAGTTTTAATGGTAAATCAATATGGATCGCTGGTTTAAAGTTTTAATAGTGAATCAGTATGGACCGTTTGCTTTAAGTTTTAATAGTAAATCAATATGGACCGTCTGTTTAAAAGTAAATCAATCTGGACCAGTTAATGAATTAGTTATTATTGATCCATTCTCCTATAAATAAGTTGATTCTTCGTTATTTCTTTTTAATTCTTTGAAACTCTTGAGAGAGAAATTATAGAGAGAAAGAAGAAGAGAAGTCTGCTACCTCACTTTTCCAATATCCAGTTCTTCTAAGGTAAGGGATATTATTTGTTGTACTCGTAAGGGATATTATTTGTTGTACTCGTAAGGGGTATTATTTCTTTTGTATTCATGAAGAGAACTTCTGTTATTCCATTCTTTATTATTTTGTTGGAATAACCTGTATACGTGGACTACCCTATACTTGGTGAAATTCTTTTGTTATTCCATTTTTTTATTATTATGTTGGAATAACCTGTCTATGCGAAGTACCGCATACATGGTGAAATTCTTCTATTATTCCATTCTTTATTATTTTGTCGAATATCACATGCGTGCGTTTCGTTTATGACCTAGTTCCATTCTATATTATTCTATCTAATATATCACATGCATGCGTTTACGCGTGACTGGTTTCATTCTTTATTATTCTATTGGAATAACTTTCATGCATGCGGTTTATCCCATACGTATTGTGAATTTCGTTGTTATTCCATTATTTATTATTCGTTCGAATATCGTATGCAATGCGGATTACGCTGACTGGTTCCATTATTTATTATTCTATTGGAATAACTTTTATCGGTCGGTCTATCGCATGCATGATGAATTCGTTGTTATTCCATTATTTATTATTCATTGGAATATCACCGTCGGTCTTGATTACGCTCGACCGGGTTCCATTCTTTATTATTCGTTGAGAATAAACTCGTCTGTCTTGATCTATCGCATGCATGGTGAATTCTTCTGTTATTTCATTCTTTAGTATTCTGTTGGAAT
The DNA here is from genome assembly GCA_020205605.1 of Panax ginseng. Lineage (NCBI taxonomy): Eukaryota > Viridiplantae > Streptophyta > Magnoliopsida > Apiales > Araliaceae > Panax > Panax ginseng. Next base: position 15,586,483 of record CM035144.1, read on the forward strand.
AACCTGTATATGTGGATTACCGTATGCATGGTGAATGATCCTTTGTATTCATTCCTTATTAAATTATGGAAATGATCTGTTTACGTGGATTATGATGAAAGTCATAATAAAAACATTGGATTGATGAAAATCATGGGTATATGTAGTATTAGTAAGTGTTGTGATAAGTTATGTTAGTTATTATGTGAAAACATGAAAGTTTCTTAGAAATTACAAAGGGTTGAAAATCAGATTTTGGTGAAAATGGGACATGAAATTTAATTGACCATATCTCTTATTATATTTTGAATTTTTTAGTGTGGTCAAGTTCTAGAGTTAGATCTATGAGTTTTTTAACTTATCCAGGTGGAATCACTGGAAAAGGTGTTGTAGATTTTCGTGTAGACTGATTTTAGCGGGTTAAATGCTTTCTAGGTCACTCTACTATAGGTCGACTTTCAAATGGGTCACTGAACTTTTTTTTTCTTACAGTCAACTCACTGAACTTTAGTTTACTAACACGCCATTACAAAAACCGTTAAGTCAAGGTTGACTTAACGAAAATGATGACATGGCAGCTGACTTGTCTAAAAAAAGCCTATGTGGCAGTTAGGATGCGACGTGGCAGTGAAGATGTGGATTTGGAGGAAATTTTTAATGAAAAAATAGAAAAAAATATTTTAAAGTATAATATAAATTATAAAATTATCAAAAAAACAAGAAACTAAATAAATAAATAAAAATAATTGTTTTTAATAAAAATTAAAAAGCGCATTTTTAAAAATTTTATAAATCAATTGCATTTTTAAAATTTTATAAAAAAGCGCATTTTAAAAAAAAATTTATATATGCAAATAATTTTAAAAAAGCGCATTTTGAAAACTTTTATAAAAAAGCGCATTTTTAAAATTTTATAAAAACGCATTTTTTAAAATTTTATAAAAAATAGTATTTTTTAAAGAGTGCATTTTAAAAAAAATTATATATGTAAATAATTTTAAAAAGCGCATTTTTAAAAATTTTATAAAAAACTACATTTTAAAAAAACTTCATTTTTAAAAATTGAATTTTTAAAAAACATAATTTTTTAAAATTTTATAAAAAAGCGCATTTTTAAAAATCTTATATATGCAAATAATTTTAAAAAATTGCATTTTTAAAAATTTATAAAAGCTGCATTTTTTAAAAAATTTATAAAAAAACTGCATTTTTTAAAAAATCCGCATTTTAAAAAAAGTGCATGTTTAAAAAAAATTTATATATGCAAATAATTTAAAAAAAACTGCATTCTTTTAAAATTTTATAAAAAAACTGCTTTTTTTTAAAAACAGCATTTTAAAAAACTACATTTTTTTAAAATTTTATAAAAAAACTGCATTTTATAAAAAAAGTAATAAAAAAAATTCTTTTATTGAAAAAGCGGTGTTTTTAAAAAAGCGCTTTTATTATTAAAACAACTTGATTTTTTTTATTTTTATTAAAAAATGTAGTTTTAATTTTTTTTAATAAAAATAAACAAAATCAATTATTTTTATTAAAATAATAATTTTATTTATTTATTTATTTTCTTGTTTTTTTGGCTAATTTTTATAATTTATATTATACTTTAAAATATTTTTTTCCATTTTTTCATAAAAATTTCCTTCCAAATCCACATCTTCACTGCCATGTCGCATCCTAACTGCCACATAGACTTTTTTTTAGACAAGTCACCAACTACGTTATCATCATTTCTCAGTTAAGTCAACCTTGACTTAACGGTTTTTATAATCTGGCGTGTTAGTAAACTAAAAGTTGATGAGTTCATCAGAAGAAAAAAAAGTTCGATGACCCATTTATAAGTCGAATTCCATATAGTAGAGTGACCTGTAAAAGCATTTAACCTCCGATTTTAGCAAAGGAGTCAAAAGCGCAGAAAACAAAAAAGCTACTGCCCAAAAATTTAAAAGGGTATTTTTTACCACTTAAATTGTGAGTAAAATTCCGACCTTTTGGGACATGGAAATATATGGTATAAAGTACCTCCTGTCCAAAAATGAGCTCATTCAGACTTAAAAGGAGCAAGTTATGACTGTTTCAATATTTAGGTTTTTTCAATGAAAAACGCTATAACCAGAGTTCTATAACTCCGATGACCATGAAATTTAAACTGGAAGCTCAAGTCAACATGTGTAAGATCCTGCCAAGATTTGAAAATTTCTGGAGTTAAACTTGAGGTAGATAATTTCTTAAGGAATTAGTTAGAAATTGATTTTTGAAAAATACTTAAGGGAGTTGAAAAATTATAAAAAAATACTTGTTGTGTATGAAATATATGTATATATGTTTGGACAAAGAATAGAAAAATAATAAGTTGATTTGGTAATTTTTCATGAAAATGGTTTAGTTACGAACATATGAGTTAAATAGGTTATGTGAAGTTGAAAAATTGGTTAATCATTGTCATATCAAGCAATGATTAAGCCAAAAGTTATGTGAAGTTGAAAAAAGCTTTCATATTCCTAACTAACCTGTTATGCGAATTCAAGCAACCAAACCACTAAAGTTAATCATTGTCATATCAAGCCAAAAAGTAAAGAGCCTCGAGCCTTTCGCTGGTGACTTCCTTGTGTGGAATGAACCGAAGCCAGACTTTTTATAGGGGAAGTCGTGAATAACGGTGGCAAGTTGATAGGTATCAATGTGACGTACTATCCAAGTCTTGGATGAGAGTCACAGTTTTGAATGATATTTCTATTGTTAATAAATTTCCTGACGTATTCTTGAAGACTTCTTAGCCTACCCCTACAGCGTGAAATCGAATTTTGTATTGACCCCAGTTAGAATCTAACAAGGTATCCTCATCTGTTCAGCATACCAGGTACGTACGTAAATTTCGAGGGCAAAATTTTATAAGGAGGGTGTGACGCCCCCAAAATAGGCATACATCACCTATTCTGAGTCGCCAAATACATGGTACAGAATACAAATACAATCTTTAATATACAACAAGAGAGCTATGAGTTTTAATACAAATATTGTCTTCTAGACAATATCCACTCTCAGACTAAGTCCTCATTACATTTATTATCACAATATTTAACAGAATAGTTAGGACTACTAATCTTATCATCTCGGACGAGTCACTCAGTTCCCAGAGCTTCGTCCCATTTATATTCTCATTTCACAGAAGAAACGGTGAAAGGAAGGGTGAGCTCAACTAGCCCGAGAAGAAATATTATGACTAAGATAATGAAGAATAAATTATTGTTAGCCTTCAACAGTGTTAAACTGATACAATATAACAAACATGAAGTTTAACTGCAGCGGAATAAGCAATCCATTAAAAGAGTAAAATAGAAAATAAAATCTACTATCTTTTATGATTTAAAAGGTTTTCATCACTTTTATCATTTGGGACTCGACAATAAATAATCCACATCATCCCCGCACTTCTACCGAGGATATTCATTAGTATCACAACCACAAATTATCTATGCACTACGGGCCAAGGATATTCGTGTATTCATCAATGGTTATGATCATGCCAACAACTATCCATCAATGCACTACGGGCCAATGATGACTTTTACCACATCATTTGTAACATTACGGTCATGATTATACCGAATGATCCCTGGTCATAATCATACCAAGTCCATCTATGCACTACAGGCCACAAATGACTTTCAATAAAATATAAACATGAGGATGATGACAATGATACAAGAATTCAATAAAACAATTTCAAGAATTAATTTATCCAGGAACTAATAACGTCCAAATTGTCAACAATATACTTCTTTGTAGAGTAAAATACAAGAATGCTCAGAAGAATATTTCCATGAAAAGCTATTGGATGAAGCTTGAAATATCAAGGATATTCCACTAATTTCATGGAGTATAGAAGTCAAAACTTTAACTTGTTGAGTATAATAAAGAATGGAATAACAAAAGAAATCACCATGTATGCGGTACTTGCCGCATAGACGGAGTTATTCAATAGAATAATAAATAACGGAACTAGGTCGAGGCAAAATTACATGCCGATAGGATGTTCTAATAGAATAATAAAAAGGCGGAACCGGTCCACAAAAAACGCATATGAACATGATGTTCCAACAGAATAATAAATAATGGAATAACAAAAGAATTTCACCATGTATCCGGTACTTTGCATAGACAGGTTATTCCAACATAATAATAAAGAATGGAATAACAGAAGTTCTCTTCATGAAGACGAAAGAAAGAAATAATACCCCTTAACTTAGAAAGAAGAGTACTGGATATAGGAGTAGTGAAGTAGCAAAACACTTTTCTTCTTTCTCTCTATAGTTTCTCTCTCTAGAGTTTCAGTGAATTCGTAAGAAATAATGAAGGAATGAACTTCTATTTATAGAAGAATAGAAAGGATACTATGCAATAAAATATTCTAATAAATAAAAACTTTCAATAAAAATATATATATATATATATATATATATATATATATATATATATATATATATATATTAGCTTGTAATTTCAGCTACCGTGATTTGATAGAAGGCTCGTGATTTACATATATATATATATATATAATATAACAAAAGTAAGTCACGGGGGATGAAAACCCGTGACATATATCCACCATTTCAAATATATATATATATATTCATCCCCGTGACTTACTTTTGTTATATATTTTATATATATATATATATATATATATATATATATATAATGGATAATTTTTTACCGGTTATTTTGAAAAATTGGTAAATGGGGGGTCCAAATAATACGCATAATATTTACAACAAATATTTCATAAAAATATCCTCAATATTTTTAAAAACATTTATCATCATTATTATATTTCACAATATTAATCGATCAGGTCGTTCCCAGGAAAGAGGGGGCTTTCCAATAAGGATTTCTCCCTATTGGCACACAATTAGGTGACTAAACCTCTCCTTAGCAGAACTTCTAGACATCGTTAATATTGCAAATAATAATATTAATAACTCTGTCATCTCAATTACTGATTTAATAATATATAAAATATCGACAATAATTGAATCAAACTGAGTGACTTCTCACGTAAGCATTAATAATCAATACCGTGTGCTACTATGCAACCACGCGTATTACTATACTTTTAACACCGGGTGTTTCAACAGTTAACGGTAAAACTTCCGCCGTTATTTTCATAAAAATATTTTGTCGTTTTTCTCAATCAGACAATAATTTCACGTTATGGGTCCACTAATGATTGTGTCGTAAATCGAATATTCCCCTGTTAAAACAAATATTCCCCGACCAATTGAATATTATATAACAACTTGCGTGATTTTTTTGCAAAATTTATAAATATTACCCACAACTATAACATTATATCAAATTCATTCCATAATATTCAAAATGATAATTATAGAAAATTCATCTTTATTCATAAAAGTTGGGGTCTTACAATCTCCCCTTCTTATGAAATTTTTCCCTCGAAATTAGGGTACGTACCTAGTATGTTGAAGAGGTAAGGATACCTTAATTTTATTTCTGATTCTAACTCCCAGGTCATTTCCTCAACATCGTGGTTTCTCCACAAAACTTTGACTTGAGGTATAACCTTGAAGCGTAGAATATGTTCCTTCTTATCCAAGATTTGAGCAGGGAACCTCTTCATACGTTAAATCTTCCGCTTATTTAAATGGGTTCTAACTCAATAATGTGGTTCGGGTCTTTCACATATTTATGGAACATAGATATATGAAAAATGTTATGAACACGAGACATACTTGGCGGTAAAGCAAGTCTATAGGCTACGATCCCTACTCGATCTAGGATTAAAATGGGCCAATGAATCGAGGGTTGAGCTTTTCTCTCTTTCCAAATCTCGTAACTCCTTTCCATGGAGCAACACGTAACAACACATGATCTCCAATATCGAATTCCACGCCCTTTCGATGAAGATCAAGATAACTCTTTTGTCGGTCTTGTGAGGTTTTTATCGTTGCGGATCGTTTGTATTTTTCCTTAGTCATGCGTATTAACTCCGGTCCCAACAACGTTGCTTCACCCACCTCATCCCAAAGATCTTTGGAGAATGACACTTTCTTCCATACAACGCTTGAATGGAGCCATGCCAATACTTGCTTGATAATTGTTGTTGTAGGAAAACTCCACCAATCTGCATTTAACTTGTTCCAACTTCCTTGAAGTCAAGGACACAGAGTCTTAATAAATCTTCAAGAGTTTGAATAGTCCTCTCGATTTTCCGTCCGTCCGTCGAGGATGATATGCCGAACTAAATCGTAAATCATGCAAGATAGCTTTTGTAAACTAACCCAAAATCGTGAAGTGAATCTTAGGTCTTGATCAGAAACTATGGATACTGGCATACCATGCAATCTTATAACTTCATTTATGTACATACGAGCAAGACGTTCAAGTGTATAAGTTTCTCGTATTGGTAAGAAATGAGCAGACTTGGTCAATCTATCAACAATGACCCAAATTGCATCTATGCCTTGAGAAACCTTGAGAAGACCAGTAACGAAATCCATGGTAATGTGCTCCCACTTCCATTGTGGAATTTCAAGTGGTTGCAATGGACCTTTTGGTACTATCTCCCTCTTCATATTGCCCCACCAAAATGTATGTCGAAGATCATTATACATTTTGGTACTCCCAGGATGGATTGCAAACGGTGTGTTGTGCACCTCCATCATTATCTTATAATTTAACTCAGGGTCGTTAGGAACACAAAGTCTGGAGTTGAATCGAAGTATTCCTTCGTCATCGATTCTTTCTTCCGGCATAGCACCTTCTTGTACTTTCTTCCTCATATGCATCAGCTCCAGGTCTTTAGCTTGAGCAACTTTAACTTTATTGATTAAAGTCGGTTCTACTCGGATCATATCCCTAAGCTTTGATACCAACTATGACGCCCCCAAAATAGGTATACATCACCTATTCTGAGTCGCCAAATACATGGTACAGAATACAAATACAATCTTTAATATACAACAAAAGAGCTATGAGTTTTAATACAAATATTGTCTTCTAGACAATATCCACTCTCAGACTTAGTCCTCATTACATTTATTATCACACTATTTAACAAAATAGTGAGGACTACTAATGCTATCATCTGGACCGTCACTCCGTTCCCCGACTCGTCCCAACTATATTCTCATTTCCTGAAGAGAACAGTGAAAGGAAGGGTGAGCTCAACTAGCCCAGTAAGAAATATTATGACTAAGATAATGCAGAATAAATTATCGTTAGCCTTCAACAATGTTAAACTGATACAATATAACAAACATGAAGTTTAACTCCAGCGGAATAAGCAATCCATTAAAAGAGTCAAATAGAAAATAAAATCTACTATCTTTTATGATTTAAAAGGTTTTTCATCATTTTTATCGTTGGGACTCAGCTTAATAAATAATCCACATCATCCCTGGACTACGGCCAAGGATATTCATTAGTATCACAACCATAAATTATCCATGCATTACGAGCCAAGGATATTCGTGTATTCATCAATGGTCATGATCATGCCAACAACTGTCCATTAATGCACTACGGGCCAATGAGGACTTTTACCACATCATTTGTAACATTACGGTCATGATTATACCGAATGATCCCTGGTCATAATCATACCAAGTCCATCTATGCACTACAGGCCACAAATGACTTTCAATAAAATATAAACATGAGGATGATGGCAATGATACAAGAATTCAATAAAAACAGGTTCAAGAATTAATTTATCCAGGAACTAATAACGTCCAAATTGTCAACAAGATACTTCTTTATAGAGTAAAATTCAAGAATGCTCAGAAGAATATTTTCATGAAAAGATCTTTGGATGAAGCGCAAATATCAAGGATATTCCACTAATTTCATGGAGTATAGAAGTCAAAACTTTAACCAACCGAGTATAATAAAGAATGGAATAACAAAAGAAATCACCATGCATGCGATGCTTGATGAGGCGGAGTTATTCAATGAGAATAATAAATAACGGAACCGGGTTAAGCGAAATTGCGCACAAGCGGGATGTTCCAATGAGAATAATAAAGGCGGAACCGAGGTCCGGAAAAAGCGAGCATGCAGGATATTCTAACAAAATAATAAAAAGCGAATCCGAGTCCAACAGTAAAAGCATTGCGACACAATCATTTACAAATACGCCAATATTTATAGTTGTGGGTAATATTTATAAATTTTGCAAAGTATGCAAGTTGTTGTATTATATTCGATTGGTCGGGGAATATACTTTTTAACAGGGAATATTCGTACGACGGCACAATTATTGGTGGACCCCCTAGCGGAATTATTGCCGGATTGAGAAAGCGACAAAAATATTTTTTATGAAAATAACGGCGGAAGTTTTACAGTTAATTGTTGAAACACCGGTGTTTAAAGAAATACGAGAATCTGGCGTGGTTGCATAGTAGCAATACGATATTGATTATTAATGCTTACGTGAGAAGTCACTCAATTATACTCAATTATTATTCTGATAATTGTTGCATCATATCACTCATATTATTGATTCAATTATTGTCACAGTATCATCTGCATAATATGATATATTATTAAATCAATAATTGAGATGATAAAGTTATTCATATTATTAAATTACAATATTTACAATGTCTAGAAGTTACATCGAGGAGAGGTTTGGTCATCTAATTGGCTGATAGGAGAAATCCTTATTGGAAAGCCCCCTCTTTCCTGAGAACGACCTGGTTGTTAAATATTGTGAATTACAATATTAATGATGAATAAGTTCGTGTTGATTAAAGATAAAATTAATTGTTCCATTGTGTGGGAATTATTAGTGTTAGTGGAAATCGACATTTATATCAATGATAATTGATGTCTGGAGGTTATATTGACCAATCGGGTAATTAACCGGATAAGTGAGCAATTAATTGCTATTAATTTACATGCTTATAACTATGTGTTCACATGTGTGTACTATTGATTCACATGATTTACTATTAGGGGAGTTGGTGCAAGATTTATAATACTTGCATGACTAAGTTAAAAATAGAGGAATAGATGGAGGTACTATACTGTAATTCGTATATTCTATTATACTCGTATGAGACATCATTTCTTTTGTACTCGTCATGGAATATCATTTTCTTTGGTATTTTTCTTTTACGAGTTACTATTCATGGGTTACTATTCACCCAGTTACTATTCACTCTAGTATTATTCACTTGGGTATTTGGGGCACTTTTCGTGTCAGAGTATTATTCACGGGTTACTATTCACCCAGTTATCATTCACTCTAATATTGTTCACTCAGGTATTTGGGACACTTTTCGTGTTGGGGTACTATTCATGGGGTACTATTCCCGAAGTACTATTCACGGGGTACTATTCACCCGAAAAATATATTTCTTTTCGGTCCAAATCATTTTTGAGTACAATATTATTCCATGAGAAGATGTGATAATTTTTCAGACAGTTGGTTGGAATTATAATAGTAAATCAATATGGATCGTTGGTTTAAAGTTTTAATAGTAACTTGTCCTTTCGATTTTCTAAGAGTTACTTATCCTTTTGGTTTTCCAAGAGTTACTTGTCCCTTCGGTTTTCCAAGAGTTACTTGTCCCTTCGGTTTTCCAAGAGTTACTTGTCTCTTGATTGTTCCAAGAGTTAATTGCCCTTCCATGAAAATAGTAGTTGTCTCTTCAATATTATCAAGAGTCATTTTGACCCTTCGTTAAGACCAAGAGCTACTTTCAATTCTTCTATAAATAGAAGCTTATTCCTTCATTATTTCTTACGAATTCACTGAAACTCTAGAGAGAGAAACTATAGAGAGAAAGAAAAAAAGTATACTGCTACTTCACTACTCCAGTATTCAGTTTTTTTAAGTTAAGGGGTATTATTCTTTCGTATTCATGAAGAAAGTTATTTTCTTTCAATACTCATAAGGGGTATTATTTCTTTCGTATTCATGAAGAGAACTTACATTATTCCATTCTTTATTATTACATTGGAATAACTTTGTATCTGTGGACTACCCTATACTTGGTAAAATTCTTACATTATTCCATTCTTTATTATTATGTTGGAATAATATATCATCTCAAATCCGCATACATGGTGAAATTCTTACATTATTCCATTCTTTATTATTACATTGGAACATCACACATGCGTGTGTTTACGCATGACCCGGTTCCGATTATTTATTATTACATTAGATTATCTTATGCGTGTGTTTACGCATGACCGGTTCGATTATTTATTATTACGTGAGAATATCTTATGCATGCGTTTACTGCATGACTGGTTAGATTATTTATTATTACATTAGAATATCACATGCATGCGTTTTCGCATGATCCGGTTCCGTTATTTATTATTACATTGGAATAACACATGCATTTGGTCTATCGCATGCCTGGTGATTTCTTTTGTTATTCCATTCTTTATTATACTCGGTTGGTTAAAGTTTTGGCTTTTATACTCCATGAAATTAGTGGAATATCCTTGATATTTTGCGCTTCATCCGATATCTTTTCATGGAAATATTCTTACGAGCATTCTTGAGTTTTACCCACAAAGCGATATCATGTTGACAATTTGGACGTTATTGATTCTGGATAAATTAATTCTTGAACTTATTTTATTGAATTCTTATATCATTGTCATCATCCTCATATTTATATTATGTTGAAAGTCATATGTGGCACAGAAAGTGCATAGATGGACTTGGTATGATTATGATCGAGGATTATTCGGTATAATCATGGTAGTAATATTACAAATGATGTGGCAAAAGTCCTCATTGGCCTGTAGTGCATTGATGGACAATTGTTGGCATGATCATGACCATTGATGAATACACGAATATCCTTGGCCCGTAGTGCATGGATAATTTGTGGTTGTGATATTAATAAATATCCTTGGCCGTAGTGCAGGGATGATGTGGTTTATTTATTAAGCTGAGTCTCAACAATAAAAGTGATGAAAAACCTTTTAAATCATAGAAGATAGTAGATTTTATTCTCTATTTGACTCTTTTAATGGATTACTTATTCCACTGCAGTTAAACTTGATGTTTGTTATATTGTATCAATTTAACACTGTTGAAGGCTAACGATAATTTATTCTGCATTATTTTAGTCATAATATTTCTTACTGGGCTAGTTAAGCTCACCCTTTTACTTTCATTGTTCTCTTCAGGAAATGAGAACGTAGCAGGGACTAGTCGGGGAACGGAGTGACGGTCCAGATGATAGCATTAGTAGTCTTCACTATTCTACGAAATAGTGTGTTAATAAATGTATTGAGAACTTATTTTGAGTTTGAATCACATAGAAGACAATATTTGTATTAAAACTCACATTTTCATGTTGTATATTTAAGATTGTATTTGTATTACATACCATGTATTTGGCGACTCGAGAATAGGTGATGTATACCTACCTTTTGGGGCGTTACTGTTACTACACGATTTGGTGATATGTCCTCCCTCTGCATTTGATGCATATGACAGGTGGTCGTTCTCCTTCCTTAATAATGGGTGTTGATGCTGCTATCTTTCCATCATTATTGAACCTTCTCTTTTTGAAATTTCCACTTCTATTATCTTGGCCATGATTACCACCGAAGTGGTTACTATTCTTGGCATGATAATTTCCCCACGATGGTTATCATTGTTAGATGGCCGTTGCCACTTGCCAATGCGATTATTATCATGTTGTTGGTCGTTGCCTTTTGGTTGTGCTGACTCATTATCGCGCTCCAATAACTGAGCTCTATTCACAACATCTGAATATAAACAAAGTTTGTGAGAAATGAGTTATTGACGTATTATCGAGTTTTAAACCTCATAGAAACATTCGTGTCATTCGTTCCTCATTATCGACCAAATGGGATGCAAACCGAGATAACTCCGTAAATTTAGCCTCGTATTGTGACATGGTCATATTGTTTTGTTCCAACTTGATAAACTCCACCTCCTTCATGTGACGAATACTTTCGAGAAAGTACTTGTCGTTGAACAGCTCTTGGAACTTCTCCCAAGACATCTTGAGTGCGTCAGGCTGGGTATGTTTTATAGATTCCCACCAGTAATTTGCCTCTTCACGCAACATAAAGGTGGCAAAGGGAACCTTTTTCTCCTCGGAGTATCCCAAGACATCAAATATCTTGGTGATCTGCTTTAACCACGTCTCCGCCTTAAGTGGTTCTGGCTTTCCCTATAACTCCGATGGTCCCAGCTCCTTGAACTGCTTAGCGGTGACCGACCATGGGTTGCCATTATTTCCACCTATATTTTGAACAGGAGTCTCTCTTACCTAATGTTGCATGAATTGCATAAAGCCTTTGAATATTCCATCTTTCATCATTTGGTCAGTGTTGTTGTTTGCATAAGGATTGTCGCCTTCCTGATGCACATTATCCTGATTATTGATATGTGGAGACTCAACGGTCTCCTGTGCTCCATTGTTATTCTCAACATTCTCGGATGTCATTTTCAAATACTGCCACAAAACAAGGGTTAATTAACATATCACATATTATCCCTATACTCTGACCAACCAATTAAATACCAAATAAACTTAGGTAGGACATACTAGCGAATGAATTCCCCGTATCTCCCCTCCTAGTTCTTGTCTCAAATCTCAACCAGGGATCATATCCCAAGGCTTTGATACCAACTGTGACGCCCCCAAAATAGGTATACATCACATATTCTGAGTCACCAAATACATGGTACAGAATACAAATACAAACTTAATTATACAAACGTCGTGTAATATACGACAAAACATAGCTGAGAGTTTAAACAGGAATATTGCCTTCTAGACAATATCCACTCTCAAATAGAGTCTTCATTACATTTATTGTCACACTATTTTATAGAATAGTGAGCACTACTAATATAGCATCTTGGACCATCTCTCCGTTCCCCGACTAGTCCCGGCTACGTTTTCATTTCCTGAAGAGAACAATGAAAGCAAAAGGGTGAGCTCAACTAGCCCAGTGAGAAATATTATGACTAAGATAATGCAGAATAAATTATCATTAGTCTTCAACAATGTTAAACTGATAAAATACAATAGACATCAAGTTTAAGCTGCGGTGAATAAGCAATCCATTAGAAGAGTCAAGTAGAGCATGATATCTACTATATTCTATGATTTAAAATGTTTTCATCAATTTTTATCGCTGAGACTCAGCTTAATAAATAAACCACATCATCGAGTCATCCCTACACTTCGGGCCAAGGATATTCATTAAATCATCAATGGTCATGACTATACCGAATAATCCTTGGTCATAATCATACCAAAAAGCGTCCATCAATGAACTATAGGCCCCGAGGACTTTTACCACATCATTTATAACATTACAAGTGTCATGATTATAAAGAATAATCCATGGTCATAATCATACCAAGTCCATCTATGAACGTAAGCCAAAGATGACTTTCATCACAATATAAGCATGAGGATGATGACAATGACATAATAATTCAATAAAACAAGTTCAAGGATAAATTTTAAAGATTTAAAATTTTAGTTTATCCAAAAATCAATAACGTCCAAATTGTCAACATAATACTTCTTTGTGGAGTAAAATTAAAGAATGCTCAGAAGAATATTTCCATGAAAAGATACTGGATGAAGCACAAATATCCAGGATATTCTACGAACTTCATGGAGTATAGAAGCCAAAACTTTAACCAACTAAGTATATTAGAATATATGAAACTGCAAATGGATTTTCGCCTGCCATGCGGTAATCCACGTAGACAGATCATTTCCACAATTTAATAAGGAATGAATACGAAGGATCATTTACCATGCATGCCATAATCCACATTGACAGGTTATTCCAACAGAATAATAAAGAATGGAATAACAGAAGAATTCACCAGGCGTGTGTAATCCGCACAGACAGGTTATTCCAACAGAATAATAAATAATGGAACCAGGTCATGCGTAAACCGCACAGACAGGATATTCCAACAGAATAATAAAGAATGGAACCAGGTCATGCGTAATCCGCACAGATAGGATATTCTAACAGAATAATAAAGAATGGAACTAGGTCATGCGTAATCTGCACAGATAGGATATTCCAACAGAATAATAAAGAATGGAATAACAGAATTCACCTGGCATGCGATAGACCGCACAGACAGGTTATTCCAACAAAATAATAAAGAATGAAACCAGATCATGCGTAATCCACACAGAAAGGATGTTCCAACAGAATAATAAAGAATGGAATAACAACAGAATTCACCAGGAATGCGATAGATCGCACAGACGGGTTATTCCAACTGAATAATAAAGAATGGAATAACAGAAGAATTTCACCATGTATAAGCGACTTGCCAGCGTGAAAAGTTATTCAACATAATAATAAAGAATGGAATAACAATAACTCTCTTCATGAATACGAAAGAAATAATACCCCTTACCTTAAAAAGAAGAGTATTCCGACTGGTAGGGTGAGGATATTCTTGAAGAAAACTTATATTGTTTTCTACGCTCAAAGCTTTCTTAAGCTCTAAAGAAATACGCACAAGATTATAGAAGAAGAATTCTCTGAATTTCTGGTGTGATTTTTAATTCTAACTAAGCATCATATTTATAGGAGAATGGAAAGGATACTATGCAATAAAATATAATATATTCTATTTATAAATATATATATATATATATATATAAAATACTATGCATAATAAAATATAATATATTCTATTTATAATCTAATAAAACAAATAACTTTATAAAAGTATTCTATTTTATATAAAAAGATTTTACTATGCAAACCTTATACGAGCACTTATACAAATACTATGCATAATAAAATATATTATATTCTATTTATAATCAAATAAAACAAAACTTTATAAAAGTATTACATTTTATATAAAAAGTTTTCTATTTTATTACATTTATAATAATAATAATAAAACAAAATTCATCATCATTATTATAATTCACACTATTAATCGACCATGTCGTTCCCAGGAAAGAGGGGGCTTTCCAATAAGGATTTCTCCCTATTGGCGCGCAATTAGGTGACCAAACCTCTCCTTGACAGAACTTCTAGACATCTTTAATATTGTAAATAATAATATTAATAACTTTGTTATCTCAATTATTGATTTAATAATATATAAAATATCGACAATAATTGAATCAAATAACGTGAGATACTATGTAACAATTACTGTAGCAATAATTGAACAAAATTGAGTGACTTCTCACGTAAGCATCAATAATCAATATCGTGTGCTACTATGCAACCACGCATATTACTGTAACTTTTAACACCAGGTGTTTCAACAGTTAACGGTAAAACTTCCGCCATTATTTTCATAAAATATTTTTGTCATTTTCTCAATCCGATAATAATTCCGTTGTGGGGTCCATCAATGATTGTGTCGTCGTACGAATATTCCCTATTAAAACGAATATTCCCCGACCAATCGAATATTATATAACAACTTGCGTACTTTGCAAAATTTATAAATATTACCCACAACTATAACATTATATCAAATCCACACCATAATATTCAAAAAAAAAATATTTCGAGAAATTTAAATCTTTATTCATAAATTTGGGTTCTCACATAAAAATCATACATATAATCCACCATAGCCTCCTTTATATTATAAGATCCACCATGATCCACCATACAAACAATCTCCCATAACCAATCATGCAAAAACATAAAGTAAGGTAAGAAAAATTACAAAGTTAGAGTGTAGTGTTTATAACCTTTTGCTAGAGATTGAGGGATGATGAATATTCTTTATTGGATGAGCTAACTTGATAGCCCTCTTCTCCTTAATCTGTGAGCCTCCTCTCTTTCTCTCATTCCCTCTCAAACTTTCTAACTTTCACAAACTCTCTCTCTCTAAGTGTAAATGTTGAAAATTTTGACAAAGGCTAAGCCTTTCTACACTTCCTCTATTTATAGGCTCCAAGTAATCTTACGTAGCCCTTCACTAATCAACCAACAGATTAATTAAGCAAGCTTAGAGGCTTAACATGGATTATTATGTGATGTCCCCAAAATAGGTATACATCACCCATCTTGAGTTGCCAAATACATGGTACAAAATTCAAATACAAACTTAATTATACAATACGAACAAAAGCGTAGCTGAGAGTTTTTACACGAATATTGTCTTCTAGACAATATCCAAACTCAAATTCAATCCTCATTACATTTATTATTACACTAAATAGTGAGGACTACTAAACAATCATCTCGGACCATCAATCCGTTCCCCGACTAGTCCCGACTACGTTCTCATTTCCTAAAGAGAACCATGAAAGCAAAAGGGTGAGCTCAACTAGCCCAGTAAAAAATATTATGACTAAGATAATGCAGAATAAATTATCGTTAGCCTTTAACAGTGTTAAACTGATAAAATATAATAAACATCAAGTTTAACTATAGCGGAACAAGCAATCCATTAGAAGAGTCAAGTAGAGCATGATATCTACTATCTTCTATGATTTAAAAAGTTTATCATCAATTTTATCGCTGACACTCAGCTTAACAAATAATCAACATCATCGAATCACCCCTGCACTACGACCAAGGATATTCATTAGTATCACGGCCACAAATTATCCATGCACTACGGGCCAAGGATATTCGTGTTTTCATCAATGGTCATGATCATGCCAACAACTGTCCATCAATGTACTACGGGCCAATGAGAACTTTTACCACTTTATTTGTAATATTACGGTCATGATTATACCGAATAATCCCTGGTCATAATTATACCAAGTCCATCTATGCACTACGACCACAGATGACTTTCATCATAATATAAGCATGAGGATGATGACACTGATATAAAAATTCAATTAAAAGAAAGCAAAGGATAAATTTTTAAAGATTTATAATTTAATTTATCCAGAATTCAATAATGTCCAAATTGTCAACATGATACTACCTTGTGAAGTAAAATTTAAGAATAATATTGTATCAAAAATGATTTGGATCGAAAAGAAATTAATTTTTGTAATAAATAGTACCCCAGGTGAATAGTACCCGAGTGAATAATACCCCGTAAATAGTACTTTGGGAATAGTAATCCCGTGAATAGTACTCCGGCATGAAAAAGTTAAAACTTATCAAGAATGCTCAGAATAATATTTTCATGAAAAGATACTGGATGAAGCGCAAATATTAAGGATATTCTACTAATTTCATGGAGTATAGAAGCCAAAACTTTAACAAAACGAGTGTAGAATTCGAAATCTGAAACCAAATAATATTACTTACATACTATAGAGTATGGAAGAAAATATTATTTCATACGAATATTGAAAAAAAATAATATCCCTTACCTTAAAAAGATGAGTATTCTGAGTGGTAGGGCAGAGATATTCTTGAAGAAAACTTATATTGTTTTCTACGCTCAAAGCTTTATAAAACTCGAAAGAGAAACGCTCAATATTATAGAAAATGAATTCTCTGATTCTGGTGTGATTTTTAATTCTAACTAAGCATCCTATTTATAGGAGAATGGAAGGGGTACTGTTTAAGAAACTTCACGGACCAACAGTTGAAATAAAATCACGGGCCAATTCTACAATTCATACGCCCAACTTTCAAACTAAAATCAATATATATACACACACATCACTATCACTTTTACTTTCCCACCACCACACACACACACACACATCACTTTCTCTCTTTTTTTTCTTTCGATCACTTTCAAAACTATCAATTTTCCACCACTCCATTATTGTACCATTCCATCATTTTATCATTACCATTCCACCCGTGACTGTGACGCCCCCAAAATAAGTATACATCACCCATCTTGAGTCGCCAAATACATGGTACATAAATCAAATACAAACTTAATTATACAACTGTCGGGTAATATACGACAAAACATAGCTGAGAGTTTAAACAAGAATATTGCCTTTTAGACAATATCCACTCTCAATGGAGTCCTAATTACAATTATTATCACACTATTTCACAGAATTGTGAGGACTACTAAAATAACCATTTGGAATGGTCGATACTTTCCCGACCAGTCGGCTATATTCTCATTTTACAAGAGAAAACGGTGAAAGAAAAGGGTGAGCTCAACTAGCCCAGTAAAAAATATTATGACTAAGATAATGCAAAATAAATTATCTTTAGCCTTCAATAGTATAACATCTGATAGAATACAATAGACAACAAGTTTTAGATCAAAAACTGCAGCGGAATAAGCAATCCATTAGAAGAGTCAAGTAGAGCATGATATCTACTATCTTCTATAATTTAAAAAGTTTTTCATCAACTTTATATTTGAGAGACTCGACAATAAATAAACCACATCATCGAATCATCCCCGCACTACGAGCCGAGGATATTCATGTAATCATCAATGCTTATGATTATCTTAGAATAATCTGGTCATAATCATACCAACAACAATCCATCGATGCACTACGGCCGATGAGGACTTTTACGATATCATTTATAATATTACGGGTCATGATTATACCGAATGATCCATGGTCATAATCATACCAATCAACAGTCCATCTATGCACGTAGGCCAAAGATGACTTTCATCATAATATATGCACGAGGATGATGACAATGATATAAGCATTAATCAAATGAAATCAAGAATAAATATTAAAGACTTTAAATTTATCTAGAGTTTAAAATATCCAAATTGTCAACATGATACTGCTTTGTGGAGTAAAATTCAAGAATAATATTCATGTATCAAAAATAATTTGGACAGAAAAGAAATATATTTTTTTGGGTGAATAATACCCCATGAATAGTACATCGGCATAAAAAGTGCCCCAGTGAATAGTACCTTGTGAATAGTGAATGAATAGTACTGGGTGAATAGTACTAAATGTGAATAGTACTATGAAAAGTGCCATGAAAAATACCCGAGTGAATAATATTTGAGTGAATAGTAACTGGGTGAATAGTAACCCGTAAATAGTAACTCATGAATAGTATTCTAGCATGAAAGGATCAATAATTATCAAGAAAGCTCAGAATAATATTTCCATGAAAAGATATTGGATGAAGCGCAAATATCAAAGATATTCTACTAATTTCACGGAGTATAGAAGCAATACTTTAACAGAATGAGGGTATAATCAGGAATATGAGACGAAATAATATTACTCACATGCTACAGAGTATAGAAGAAAATATTATTCCTTATGAATACTGAATAAAAATAATATCCCTTACGAATACGAAAGAAATAATACCCCTTACAACTGTTGAACAAAAATAATATTCCTACGAATATTGAACGAAGATGATATTCCTTACGAATATTGAACGAAAATAATATTCATACGAATACGAAAAAATAATATCTCTTCATAATATGAAATAAATAATATCACTTACCTCAGAAAAAGACTGTATACTGGAAAAGTGAAGTAGCGGACTACTCTTCTTCTTTCTCTCTATAGCTTCTCTCTCTATAATTGCTCTTGTGAGTCTTAGTGAATTAGTGAGAATGAAGAAAGAATGAGCTTCTATTTATAGGATAATATAGTTTCGATAATTGCACATTTTGGGGCTCAAAATATTACAGTATAATACCTTCATCTTTTCCTTTATTTTTAATTTAGTCTTGCAAGTATTATCAAATTTGCACCACCTCCCCTAATAGTACATCATGTGAATCATTAGTACAATCATGTGACTCAATAGTTCTATACATGTGAAAAAAATAATTACAATATAGTACCTTCATCTATACCTCCATTTTTAATTTAGTCATGCAAGTATTATCAATCTTGCACCACCTCCCCTAATAGTACATTCATGTGAATCAATAGTACACACATATGAATAAATAGTTATAAGCATGTGAATTAATAATAATTAATTGCTCATTTATCCGATTAATTACTCGATTGGTCAATATAACCTCCAGACATCAATTATTATCGGAATAGATGTCGATTTCCACTAACACTAATAATCCCAACTGATGGAAATATCAATTTCATCTTTAATCAACACGAACTTATTCATCATTAATATTATAACTCACAATATTTAACAACGGATCATTCTCGAGGAAAGAGGGGGCTTTCAGATAAAGATTTCTCCCTATTGGCGCCATGATTAGGTGACCAAACCTCTCTTGTGAGAACTTTCTAGACATCGTCGATATTGCAAAATAATAATAATATGAATAATTTTTTGTCGTCTCAATTATTGATTTAATAATAATAAATATTATGCGAGATGATATTGTGACAATAATTGAATCAATAATATGAGAGATATTATGCAACAATTCTTGTAGCAATAATTGAGTATAAGCTGAGTGACTTCTCACGTAAGCATCAATAATCAATATCATGTGCTCTACTATGCAACCACGCGTATTCTTTGTACTTTTACTCTAAGGGTAGTTCAACGGTTTAACGATAAAACTTTCATAGTTATTTTTATAAAAGATATTTTGTCATTTTCTAACTACTGACAATACTTTCGTTGTAGGGTCACCAATGATTATGCCGTTATCTGAATATTCCCTGTTAAAGCGAATATTCCACGACCAATCGAATATTCCCCGACACAACGAATATTTTATATCAACTTGCTGACTTTGAAAAATTTTTAAATGTCACCCTTAACTTTAACCTTTATCAATTTAACAATTTACTAAATAAAATAATAATTATTAGAAAATTGAATATTTTCATTTTATAAAATTCGGGGTCTTACAATCTCCCCTCCTTATGAAATTTCGCCCTCGAAATTTATGTACGTTCCTGGTATGTCGAAGAGATGATGATACCTTGTCAGATTCAACTCTTGAGGTATAACCTTTGAGCATAGAATATATTTATTCTTATCCAACATTTTAACAAGTACCTCTTTGTACGTTAAATCTTCCGCTATCTCGTTCGGTTCTAATTCAATAATGTGGTTCGGGTCATCCACATATTTACGTAACATCGATACGTGAAAATGTTATGAACACGCGACATACTTGGTAGTAAAGCGAGTCTATAGGCCACAATTCCTACTCGATCGAGGATTTTGAATGGCCCAATTAAATCGAGGGTTGAGATTTACTCTCTTCGTCGATTTTTACTTCTAGAATAACGCCCTCTTGAACCTTCTTCTTCACATTCATCAGCTTCAGGTGTGTAGCTTGAGCGGTTTTAACTTTATCGATTAACATCGATTCTACTCGTATTATTTGACATCATCACGTGGGTCTTTAGAGTCTTTAACTCTATCTTTATCATTTGCAAGTCATATGAAATGGGTCTTTGTGTTAACAACGTTACAATCGTAAACGCATGCGATCTTCTACTCAATGCATCAGCTACCACGTTCGCTTTTTCCATGATAATATTGAATGGTATGGTCGTAATCTTCAACAGCTCGAGCCAACGTCTTTGGCGCATGATACGTTCATTTTGGGTGAAGAAATATTTAAGAGTTTTAGAAATGGGTTTTGTCTTTGGGGTCGATACAAAATTTGATTTTTCACGCTCTGGGGTAGGCGGAAGTTCTTGAGAATCGTCGGAAATTTATTAACGATAGAAATATCATTTAAAAGCTGTGACTCTCATCAAGACTTGGATAGCACATGTAATGAAGGTTTCTCTAACGGAGTTTCAGCGAGATAAGTCAAAGTCTAATTTCTCTTGGAGTTAAATTTAAGCGTTGAGTGCAAGTAGGAGAAATAAAAGAATGGGTAGAGGCGGTATCTAACAAGGTATAGACTTATGAGAGTTTATGATTAACTAACCGTGATAACCGTTCGGGTTACTACGCTTTTGAGAAGTCACGAAAAAAACGCTCTTCTGAAACCCATGACTTTGTTTTGTCCGTATCCGCCTTTGGTGCCATAGTCCCAATTTGGATTTGATTTATTTCTGAGGACAAAATTGAGCTATGTGACCATCTTTTCCACAACTAAAACATACCTTGGAAGGCTGTGAACAGTTTGGACTTATGTGTCCCTCCTCTCCGCATCTGTAGCATCTAACTGGCGGTCGTTCTCCTCCCCTAGAATTTGTTCTTTGGTGTTGGTGTTCTTCTTGATGGCGTCTTCCATCATCGTTAAATCTTCTCTTCTTGAATTTTCCACTTGAATCATTTCTTCTATTATCTTGGCCATGATTACCATGAAGTGGTTACCATTTCTTGCATGATAATTTCCTTCACGATGGTTATCGTTGTTAGATGGTCGTTGCTTTGAATACGATTATTATCGTGTTGTTGGTCATTATCTTTTGGTTGGGGTGGCTCATTATCGCGCTCTCAATAAGCGAGCCCTATTCACAACATCTGAATATAAATAAAGTTTGTGAGAAATGAGGTATTGGCGTATCTCGGGTTTCAAACCTCTTAGAAACATCCGCGTCATTCTCTCTCATTATCAACCAAGTGGGATCAAAACCGGGACAACTCGGCAAACTTAGCCCGTCTTTGCGACACGGTCATATTGTTTTGCTCGACTTGATGAACTCCACCTCCTTTCATGTAGCGAATACTTTTGGGAAAGTACTTGTCGTTGAGCAGTTCTTGGAACTTCTCCCAAGACATTTGAGTATGGCGGTGAGTACGTTTCTTGATTCCCACCGATGTCGCCTCTCCTACCATAACATGAAGGTGGCAAAGGAACCTTTTGCTCCTCGGAGCATCCCAAAACATCAAATATCTTGGTGATTTGCTTTATCCACGTCTCCGCCTTTAGTGGTTTTGGCTCTCCCAAAAACTCCGGTGGTCCCAGCTCCTTGAACTGCTTAGCGGTGACCATCCGAGAGTTGCCGGTGTTTCCACTGCATTTTGAGCAGAGTCTCTCTCTTTGATGTTGCATGAATTTCATAAAGCCTCTAAACATCCCATCGTTCATCATCTAATCGGTGTTGTTGTTTTACACGAGGATTATTGTCTTCTGATGCACATTATCACAGGTATTGATCGTTGGTGACTCAGCGGTCTCATGTGCTTCATTGCTTATCTCGACATTTTTAGGATGCCATTTTCAAACACTTTGCCACAAAACAAGGGTTAATTGACATATCACATATTATCCCTATACTAAATTGACCAATTAAATACCAAATAAATTTAGGTAGGTCATACTAGCGAAAAGAATTCCCGTCTCTCCCCTCCTAGTTCTTGTCTCACATCTCGGCCGGGGATCATATCCCTAAGCTTTGATACCAAGCTGTGCCCCCCAAAATAGGTATACATCACCCATCTTGAGTGCAAATACATGGTACATAAAACAAATACAAACTTAATTTATACAAGTATAATATAATACAAAACATAGTTGAGAGTTTAAACAAGAATATTGCCTTTTAGACAATATCGCAAACTCAATGGAGTCCTCATTACAATTATTATCACACTATTTCATAGAATAGTGAGGACTACTAAAACAACCATCTGGACCATCAATCCGTTTCCCAGAGCCGGTCCCAACTATATTCTCATTTCACGAAGAGAACAATGAAAGAAAGGGTGAGCTCAACTAGCCCGATAAGAAATATTATGACTAAGATAATGCGAGAATAAATTATCATTAGCCTTGATAGTATAACAAGCGATAGAATACAATAGACAACAAGTTTTAGATCAACAAGCTATGGTGGAATAAGCAATCCATTAGAAGAGTCAAGTAGAGCATGATATCTACTATCTTCTATGATTTAAAAAGTTTTTCATCAACTTTATCATTTGAGACTCGACTTAATAAATAAACCACATCATCGAATCATCCACGCACTACGGGCCGAGGATATTCATGTAATCATCGATGGTCATGATTATCCAGAATAATCCTTGGTCATAATCATACCAACAAGCATCCATCAATGCACTACGGGCCGATGAGGACTTTACCACATCATTTATAACATTACGGGTCATGATTATCTTAGAATGATCCTGGTAATAATCATACCAATCAACGATCCATCTATGCACGTAAGCGAAGATGACTTTCATCACAATATAAGCATGAGGATGATGACAATGATATAAGCATTAATCAAGCGAAATCAAGGATAAATATTAAAGACTTTAAATTTATCCGAGTTTAAAAATATTCAAATTGTCAACATGATCTTTGCTTTGTGGAGTAAAATTCAAGAATGATATTCATGTATCAAAAATAATTTGGATGAGAAAAGAAATATATTTTTGAATTGAATAGTACCCATGAATTGTCTTTGTAATTGTGGTTATGTGAATTTATGAAATGATTAAAAGGAGTCACTAATAGTTTATTTAAATTAGTGGACTAACCTAAGAGTTTTATATCAAAGAATTGATAGGATTATTAATAATTAAATATTAAATTTATTTGAATATGGTGGCAAGAGTTGAACATATTGACTAATTGCAATTATGAGTAATTAATTGATAATGTGTTAATTAATAATTATTATGAATAAATAATAATTAATGAGTAAGAGATTAATAAATATAATGTGATTATATATTTTCTTGATTAATTTGTGCAAACATGCAATATATTAAACCTTGTTATATGGTAGTTAATTATATATTTTATATTGTACAAGGTGACACATTAATATGTCTATATACTATAAATATAGACTATATAGTAAGAATTAATTCATTCATGTGAGTACATAAATAATCCCCAACTTTCCTTTGTGTAGGAGCATTAACACATTAATATTACATTATGGGAATTATACTATCCAAACCAAGCCTAAATAACTTGTTGCTGAGCTTGTCCCAAATTAAGAGTCACATTAGTATATGAACAGTAACATGAGCTAGTTTACGTAACTTTCAATGGCTAGTAATTTCTAGGCCATTAGCTATGGAGGTGGGCAGTTGGCCAACCTTGTATTGTCCAATGTTTTCTTGATGTTTCCTTTGATTCAAACCTTAGTGTAAATTGAGTGCCCAGTTCAAGCTCCTTCTATAAATGGCAGCTCCATTTTCAGTTTTTACGTTGTTTGCAATTGTCTGTTGAAACACTGAGAAATTAAATTTGAGTGTGTTTTGTCCATTAAAGAGGCTAGCAAGCTCAGAAGAAAGAAATTAAGTCATTTAGCTCCAAGAGGTATAAAATCTTTACTATGTTCTTGAGTTGGGTTTTGGGCAAATTCTTGTAATTCTAATGAACTCCTTGTAATGTGGTATGAATTGGCTAAAGAGTGTGTTGTTTAAGTAAGTATGCATGCTTAGAAGTATTAGAAATAGTTGAGTTGCAGCAAATAGATGTTTGGCAATGTTGGAGATGAGCCTCTGCAGAAGCAGAGGCCATATTTTTTCTTTCTGGTCGAAGTGGCGCTTGATGCGCCACTTCCCTGATCTTTCCTTGCAGCGGCCTTGCGGTAGTATGAGATCCATGATTGCTCATGTTAGCTCCTTAAGATATTCTGAGCATGTTACTTTGAAATGAATATGCATACAAATGACCTGAACATGTGAACTGAGATTGTTATGTATAATAAGCCATATTAGTTGATTGTAATTTGATTATTCAAATAGAACTTAAAGAGTTGGAAAAATAGTTTTGATAAACCTTTTTGCAAAACCAGTTCTAACCTTGGATGCAAGTGTATTACGTTCTGATATGTCTTGACATGTGTCAATATTTTTGGTAATATAAGATATTCAAGCATGAAAAAGAGGAATTTTAAGAAAAAGGACTATATTGGTTATGTATAAATGAACTATGTATACACTAAGTTTTGAACTTAAAGATCTGCTCATGTGATCTACTATGTGATTATAAAAGCATGATTTAGACTATGCAAACTCATCTTGCATGCTTGAATGAATTTTACTAATGGAGACTTATAGTTTTAAAAATGAACTTTATAAATTATAAGTTGAGAACTTGTAAGTATGCTTCTGATATATAACATATGAATGTGTCATTGAGGCCAAAGGACCATATAGCATATGTATAATGACTAGACATGATCGACCTTGTTAGCTTAACATGTGAAGTCTTGAGTAAATGAAAACGAATAATAACGTATGATATGTTTGATGAAGGGTTAAAATTTAGATAGTCACATAATAACATGTGTGTTGTGCATGATTATTAGTATATATGCAAGACGTGAGTTCACTGACTTTCTGCAGAGCAGTCATGTCTTGGTTTGCACCAGGAGCGGCCGCGCCACTCCTTAGTACAAACCAAGCGCAGCCTTGCGATCTGCGATGAGGATCGAGTTACATTAATAATTTGAAAGTTGATGCATACCTATATGGTTACTCTTGTGACGCCCCCAAAACAGGTATACATCACCCATCTTGAGTCGATAAATACATGGTACAAAATTCAAATACAACTTAATTATACAACAGTCGTGTAAAATACGACAAAACATAATCTAAGAGTTTAAACAAGAATATTGCCTTCTAGACAATATCCACTCTCAATGGAGTCCTCATTATAATTATTATCACACAATTTCACAGAATAGTGAGGACTACTAAAACAACCATCTGGACCGTCAATCCGTTCCCCGAGCTCATCCCAATATTCTCATTTCACGAAGAGAGGTGGTGAAAAGGTGAGCTCAACTAGCCCAAAGAAGAAATATTATGACTAAGATAATGCGGAATAAATTAACCTTAGCCTTCAACGGTATAACAACCGATAGAATACAATAGACAACAAGTTTTAGATCAACAAGCTGCGGTGAATAAGCAATCCATTAGAAGAGCCAAGTAGAGCATAAAATCTACTATCTTATAATTTAAAAGTTTTTCATCAACTTTATCATTTGAGACTCGACTTAATAAATAAAATTGAATCATCAACGCATCACGACCGAGGATATTCATGTAATCATCAATGGTCATGATTATCTTAGAATAATCCTAGTCATAATCATACCAACAGCGTCCATCAATGAACTACAGGCCAATGACGACTTTTACCACATCATTCATCACATTACGGTCATGATTATACCGAATAATCCCTGGTCATAATCATACCAAGTCCATCTATGCACGTAAGCCAAATATGACTTTAATCACAATATAAACCTAAGGATGATGACAACGACATAATAATTCAATACAACAAGTTCAAGGATAAATTTTAAAGATTTATAATTTAATTTATCCAGAACTCAATAACGTCCAAATTGTCAACATGATACTTCTTTGTGAAGTAAAATTCAAGAATAATATTCATGTACAAAAAATAATTTGGACAGAAAAGAAATATATTTTTGGGTGAATAGTACTTCGGGAATAGTACCCCGTGAATAGTACCCCAACACGAAAAGTGTCCCGAATACCCGAGTGAATGTTACTAGAGTGAATAGTAATCGGGTGAATAGTAACTCGTGAATAGTACTCCGGCACGAAAAGTGCCCCGAATACCTGAGTGAATAATACTAGAGTGAATAGTAATCGGGTGAATAGTAACTCGTAATAGAAAAATACCAAAAAAAATGATATTTTATGACGAGTACAAAAGAAATGATATCCCAGATGAGTATAATAGAATATACGAAACTACAAATGGATTTTCACCCGCCATGCGGTAAAACCACGTAGACGAGATCATTTCCACAATTTAATAAAAAATGAATCGAAGGATCATTCACCAAGCATCGCAGTAATCCACATAGGCAGTTATTCCAATGATAATAATAAAGAAGCGGAACCGGTCATGCGTAATCCATGCGGATATAATATTCCAACGAGAATAATAAAGAAGCGAAACCGAGGTTATCGTAGTCCATCGCATGAGGATATTCCAACGAGAATAATAAAGAATGGAATAATGAAGAATTCACGGGCATGCGATAGGCCTTGCAGACGAGGTTATTCCAATGCGAATAATAAAGAATGGAATAATGACTCTTACAGTATTGAAAGAAAATAATTCTCTTCACGAATCTGAAAGAAATAATACCCCTTACCTCAAAAGAAATTTGGATCTTTGGAATAGTGAGGTAGTGGACTTCTCTTCTTCTTTCTCTCTATAATTTCTCTCTATAATAATTGCTCTATAGATTTAGTGAATTGGTGAGAAATGAAGGAAGAATGAGCTTTTATTTATAGGAAAATATAGTTTCGATAATTGCACATTTTGGGGCTCGAAATATTACAGAATAATACTTTCCTCTTTTCCTTTATTTTTAATTTAGTCCTGCAAGTATTATCAAACTTGCACCACCTCCCCTAATAGTAAATCATGTGAATCAATAGTTCTAGACATGTGAAAATATGAATTACAGTATATTACCTCCATCTATACCTCCATTTTTAACTTAGTCATGCAAGTATTATCAATCTTGCACCACCTCCCCTAATAGTACAAGAATGTGAATTAATAGTACACACATGTGAACAAATAGTTATAATCATGTGAATTAATAACAATTAATTCCTCATTTATCCGATTAATTACCCGATTGGTCAATACAACCTCCAGACATCAATTATTATCGAAATAAATGTCGATTTTCACTAACACTAATAATTTCAACACAATGGAACAATCAATTTCATCCTTAATCAATATGAACTTATTCATCATTAATATTATAATTCACAATATTTAACAACCAGGTCGTTCCCAGGAAAGAAAGGGCTTTCCGATAAGGATTTCTCCTTATTTGGCGCTTGATTAGGTGATCAAACCTCTCCTCGATGAGAACTTCTAGACATTGTCGATATTGCAAATAATAATATGAATAAATTTTTTCGTCTCAATTATTGATTTAATAATTCAACATATTATCTGAGATGATATTGTGACAATAATTAAATCAATAATATGAGAGATATGATGCGCAATTCTTTGTAGTAATAATTGAGTATAAGCGAGTGACTTCTTACATAAGCATCAATAATCAATACAGGTGTGATACTTATGCAACCACGCGTATTCATTGTATTTTTTACTAGGGTAGTTCAACAGTTTAACTTGGTAACACTTTTCGTAGTTATTTTTATAAAAGATAATTATGTCATTTTCTAACTACGACAATACTTCCGTTGTGTGGGGTCCATCAATGATTGTGTCATCGTACGAATATTCCTTGTTAAAATGAATATTCTCCGACCGATCGAATATTATATAACAACTTGCTTACTTTGCAAAATTTATAAATATTACCCACAACTATAACATTATATCAAATCCACACCATAATATTCAAAAAAATATTTCGAGAAATTTAAATCTTTATTCATAAAATTTGGGGTCTCACAATCTCCTCTCCTTATGAAATTTCGCCCTCGAAATTTACGTACGTACCTGGTATGATGAGGATACCTTGACTTTATTTCAGATTCTAATTCTTGAGGTATAACCTTTGAGTGTTGAATAAGATCCTTCTTATCCAAGATTTTAACACGTATCTCCTCATACGTTAAATCTTCTGCTATCTCGTCTCGTTCTAATTCAATAATGTGGTTCAGGTCGTCGTAACATCGATACGAAAAAAAAATGTTATGAACACGCGACATACTTGGCAGTAAAATGAGTCTATAGGCCACAGTTCCTACTCCATCGAGGATTTCAAATGGGCTAATTAAATTGAGGGTTGAGATTTCCTCTCTTCGTTGATTCTTGCTTCAGAATAGCGCCTCTTGAACCTTCTTCTTCACATTCATCAACTCGAGTATGTAGCTTGAAAGCGACTTTAACTTTATCGATTAAAGTCGATTCTAATCTTATATTTGTTATCTTG
The DNA here is from genome assembly GCA_020205605.1 of Panax ginseng. Classification (NCBI taxonomy): domain Eukaryota; kingdom Viridiplantae; phylum Streptophyta; class Magnoliopsida; order Apiales; family Araliaceae; genus Panax; species Panax ginseng. The sequence continues at coordinate 15,616,146 of CM035144.1, forward strand.
GCGTGGGTCCTAGAGTCTTTAACTCTATCTTCATCATTTGTAAGTTATACAAAATGGGTTTTGTGTTAACAACATCGCTTTTCGTAAACGCATCGATCTACACTACTCAACGCGTCAGCTACCACGTTCTCTCTTCCACAATGATATTGAATGGTATGATTGTAATCTTCAACAGCTCGAGAAAACGTCTTGGGCTCATGTTACGTTCATTTTAGTTGAAGAAATATTTGAGGGTTTTAGAAATGGGTTTTGTACTGGGGTCAATACAAAATTCGATTTCACGCTCTAGGGTTAGGCTAAGAAGTCTTCAAGAATACGTCAGGTAACAATAGAAATATCATTTAAAACGGTGACTCTCATCCAAGACTTGGATAACACGTCATATTGATACATATCAACTTGCCATCGTCATTCACACCGTCGCCTATGGAAAGTCTGGCTTCGGTGTATCCCAAGACTTGGAAGTCACCAGCGAAAAGCTCAGGGCTCTTTACTTATGGCTTGATATGACAATGATTGACTTTAGTGGTTTGGTTGCTTGAATTTGCATAATAGGTTGGTTAGGAATATGAAAGTTAACAACCTTACAAAAAGCTTGATGAGTAGTTAACCAATCGATTCCTAAAATCACATCAAAGGCAAGTATTTTCAAAGAGATAAGATTAACAGGTAACGTGAAAGTGTCGATTTGAATCAAACAAGATTTATAAACAGTGGAGGTAACGAAGGTTTTTGCTAACAAAGTTTCAATCGATAAGTCAAAATCTAACTTCTCTAGAGTTAAATTTAAACATTGAGCGCAAGCAAGAGAGATAAAAGAATGGGTAGAACCGATATCTAATAAGGTATAGACTTTGCAAGAATTTATAATTAACTAACCCGTGCTAACTTCGTTCGGGTCACTCGCTTTTTGAGAAGTCACGAAAAACGCTCTTCCTGAAACCACCAACTTTGTTTTGTCCATATCCGCCTTTGGTGCCACCCGTCCCAGCTAGACTTGACTTTGGTGCACGACAAAATCGGGCTAGGTGACCTTCTTTTCCACAATTGTAACATGCTTTGGACTACATCGTGCAGCTTGGACTGATGTGTCCCTCCCCTCCACATTTGAAGCATACAATTGGTGGTCGTTCTCCTTCCTTGAAAACGAGTGTTGGTGCTGCAATCTTTCCATCGTTGTTGAACCTTCTCTTCTTGAAATTTCCACTCCTATTATCTTGGTCATGATTACCACCGAAGTGGTTACCATTCTTGGCATGATAATTTCCCCCACGATGGTTATCATTGTTTCGGGTTTCAAACCTCTTAGAAACATTCGCGTCATTCGCTCCTCATTATTGACCAAATGGGATGCAAACTGGGATAACTCCGCAAATTTAGCCTCGTATTGCGACACGGTCATATTGTTTTGCTTCAACTTGATGAATTCCACCTCCTTCATATGACGAATACTTTTGGGAAAGTACTTGTCATTGAAGCGACTCTTGGAACTTCTCCCAAGACATCTTGAGTCGTCAGTGGGTACATTTTACTGATTCCCACCCGAGAATCGCCTCTTCACATAACATAAAGGTGGAAAAGGAACCTTTGCTCCAACGAATAATAAAGAATGGAATAACATGACTCTTTACAGTATTGAAAGAAAATAATTCTCTTCACGAATCTGAAAGAAATAATACCCCTTACCTCGAAAAAGAAGATTTGGATCTTTGGAATAAAGTGAGGTAGCAGACCTCTCTTCTTCTTTCTCTCTATAATTTCTCTCTATAATAATTGCTCTATAGCTTTAGTGAATTGGTGAAAAATGAAGGAAGAATGAGCTTCTATTTATAGGAAAATATAGTTTCGATAATTGCACGTTTTGGGGCTCGAAATATTACAGAATAATACCTTCCTCTTTTCCTTTATTTTTAATTTAGTCCTGTAAGGATTATCAAACTTGCACCACCTCCCCTAATAGTAAATCATGTGAATCAATAGTTCTAGACATGTGAAAATACGAATTATAGTATAGTACCTCCATTTTTAACTTATTCATGCAAGTATTATCAGCCTTACACCACCTCAATAAATTATCCTTAGCCGTCAACAGTATAACAACTGATAGAATACAATAGAGAACAAGTTTTAGATCAACAACTACAGCGGAATAAGCAATCCATTAGAAGAGCCAAGTATAGCATAAAATCTACTATCTTCAATGATTTAAAAAGTTTTTCATCAACTTTATCATTTGAGACTCGACTTAATAAATAAAATCGAATCATCCTCGCATCACGCCAAGGATATTCATGTAATCATCAATGGTATTGATTATCTTAGAATAATCTCTGGTCATAATCATACCAACAACTGTCCATCAATGAACTACAGACCAATGAGGACTTTTACCACATCATTCGTCACATTACGGTCATGATTATACCGAATAATCCCTGGTCATAATCATACCAAGTCCATCTATGCACGTAAGCCAAAGATGACTTTAATCACAATATAAACCTGAGGATGATTATAATGACATAATAATTCAATAAAACAAGTTCAAGGATAAATTTTAAAGATTTATAATTTAATTTATCCAGAACTCAATAACGTCCAAATTGTCAACATGATACTGCTTTGTGGAGTAAAATTCAAGAATAATATTCATGTACCAAAAATAATTTGGACAAAAAAGAAATATATTTTTCGGATGAATAGTACCCTGTGAATAGTACTTCGAGAATAGTACCCCGTGCATAGTACCCCGACACAAAAAGTGTCTCGAATACCCCAGTGAATGATACTAGAGTGAATAGTAATCGGGTGAATAGTAACTCGTGAATAGTAACTTATGAATAGTACTCCAGCACGAAAAGTGCCCCGAATACCTGAGTGAATAATACTAGAGTGAATAGTAATCGGGTGAATAGTAACCCGTGAATAGTAACTCGTAACAGAAGAATACCAAAGAAAATGATATTTTATGATTTAGTACAAAAGAAATGATATCGAGATGAGTATAATAGAATATACAAAGCGCAGAATGGATTTTCACCGCCGTACGCAGTAATCCACGTAGACAGATCATTTCCATAATTTAATAAAAAATGAATACGAAGGATCATTCACCATGCATGCGGTAATCCACATAGATAGGTTATTCCAACAGAATAATAGAGAACGGAACCAGGTCATGCGTAATCCGTACAGACAGGATATTCCAACAGAATAATAAAGAATGGAAAAACAACAGAATTCACTGAGCATGCGATAGAGCGCCTGACAGATAAAGTTATTCCAATGAATAATAAAGAATGGAATAACGACTCTTACGAGTATTGAAAGAAAATAATTCTCTTCACGAATACAAAAGAAATAATACCCTTACCTCAAAAGAAGACCTGGATCTTTGGAATAGTGAGGTAGCGAGACTTCTCTTCTTCTTCTCTCTATAATTTCTCTCTATAATAATTGCTCTATAGCTTTAGTGAATTGGTGAGAAATAAAAAGAAGAACGAGCTTCTATTTATAGAAAATATAGTTTCAATAATGCACACGTTTTGGGGCTCGAAATATTCTGAGAATAATACCTTCTTCTTTTCCTTTATTTTTAATTTAGTCCTGCAAGTATTATCAAACTTGCACCACCTCCCCTAATAGTAAATCATGTGAATCAATAGTAAATCATGTGAATCAATAGTTCTAGACATGTGAAAATACGAATTACAGTATAGTACCTCCATCTATACCTCCATTTTTAACTTAGTCATGCAAGTATTATCAATTTTGCACCACCTCCCCTAATAGTACAAGAATGTGAATCAATAGTACACACATGTGAACAAATAGTTATAATCATGTGAATTAATAGCAATTAATTCCTCATTTATCCGATTAATTACCCGATTGGTCAATATAACCTCCAGACATCAATTATTATCGAAATAAATGTCAATTTTCACTAACACTAATAATTTCAACACAATGGAACTATCAATTTCATCCTTAATCAACACGAACTTATTCATCATTAATATTATAATTCACAATATTTAACAACCAGGTCGTTCCCAAGAAAGAGGGGGCTTTCCGATAAGGATTTCTCCTTATTGGCGCGCAATTAGGTGACCAAACCTCTCCTTGACAGAACTTCTAGACATTGTCAATATTACAAATAATAATATGAATAACTTTACCATCTCAATTATTGATTTAATAATAAAACATATTATATAGATGATACTGTGACAATAATTGAATCAATAATATCAGAGATATGATGCAACAATAACTGTAGCAATAATTGAGTATAACTGAGTGACTTCTTATGTAAGCATCAATAATCAATATCGCGTGCTGCTATGCAACCACGCGTATTGCTGTACATTTATTACCGGGTAGTTCAATAGTTTTAACGGTAAAACTTTCGCCGTTATTTTTATAAAAGATAATTCTGTCGTTTTCTAACTACGACAATACTTCCGTTGTGGGGTCCACCAATGATTGTGCCGTCGTACGAATATTCCCTGTTAAAACGAATATTCCCCGACCAATCGAATATTATATAACAAGTTGCTTACTTTGCAAAATTTATAAATATTACCCACAACTATAACATTATATCAAATCCACACCATAATATTCAAAAAAATATTTCGAGAAATTTAAATCTTTATTCATAAAATTTGGGGTCTCACAACTCTAATCTGTAATACTTGTCCAGTATAGTATGCATATTATAATAAGCATGTTATTGAAAGAATCCTATGATGAATTAGTGTTTACAACTTTAAAATCAATGGTGATTTTAACTATGACATAGTGTGTTAGAAACTAATCGTGTAATGTAATGATACATGTATATAAGCATTCTATGTGATGACTTGATTCTTTGAAGTGTAGACTCGTACTAGTTTATACATACTAATTGAAAAGATCGACTTGTTAACGTTAGGTCGTTTCAACGCAAGTAATTAAAGCTAGAATTAATTGTAGCTGAGCAAACAGGCAAGTTCCCTAACCTTACTCAAATATATATTGAGCAAGTCTCCGAACTTCACTTTTTAATTGTGCAAGTTCTCTAAATTACACAACTTTGAATATTGTGCAAGTTGCTAAACTTCACTTATTTTTGTGAAAGTTTCCTATCCTTCTCATATTGTATTGAGCAGGTTATTGTTGAATTGAAAGTTATTCATTTAAGCTTGATCCTTATTTCCAAGCATGCTATTAAGCGGTTTAATTACTTTACAATTATTCCACATCGATAATATTGATATTCGCACTTAGTGCACTTGAGTTCGTATAGTCTTGGACTTGTACATCATTTAAAGTTCTATAATTCTTGAACTGTGTCAAATAGAGTCTGAACCTTTGTTCGGTCAGACAAGTGTATGAAGTTTTATAAAAGCTATCCAAACCAATTGATGGTAAGGATTCTTAGACTAAAAGAACACCCCTTCTATGATAGGGGAGTACCCCACGTATCTAATATAAGATACAAAGAGCAAATTTAAATGTTATGCATATACATAGTGTACGTGAGGTTGATCCTCTTAAGTACTTATTCTGTAGCCAGTAACCAAATGTTCAATTAGCTATTGATTCCATTGGAGTGTTATAGTTCAAAGTCTACTTGACTAGCAGTTATTCTAAAAGCAATCATTAAATTTGCTTCTAATATTCATATTGTTGAATCCTTCAGATATTCATATTGTTGAATCCATTGCTAGATATTTTTCCATTCATCATGATATATCCTTATTGTTGTATTTAAACTTGTTGAGCAAACTTGTTGCTCATCCTTGCTATATCATGAATTATATTGCAGTTAAGCCCAAGACCTCAGGGAAGGACAAGGGTAAAGGAAAGATGTAGGATAGTGGCAAGGAGTAGACTTTACCTTATCCCTAGTTTAAATTACTATTATGTAATATGAACCCTAATGTTTATTTTAGAGTATGTTTGTCAGATGTTATTAAGGTTATCGTATCTTGGGACTAGTAATACCTTTTGAATGAACGACGTACGTTTATTATTTTTTGCATTTTAGTTCGTATGTTGTTTAGAGGTGGATGTTTGTATTTTATTGTGATGACCGAACCGGGGTCAGAGGACCCGGATTCGAGGGCATCACAAGTACCATGTGAATAATACTTCGGGAATAGTACCTCGTGAATAGTACCCTGGCATAAAAAGTACCCCAAATACCCGAGTGAATAATATTCGAGTGAATAGTAATTAGGTGAATAGTAACTCGTGAATAGTATTCTGGCATGAAAAGATCAATAATTATCAAGAAAGCTCAAAATAATATTTTCATGAAAAGATATTGGATGAAGAGCAAATATCAAAGATATTCTACTAATTTCACGGATTATAGAAGCAATACTTTAACAGAATGAGGGTATAATCAGGAATATGAGACGAAATAATATTACTCACATGCTACAGAGTATAGAAGAAAATATTATTCCTTATGAATACTGAATAAAAATAATATCCCTTACGAATACGAAAGAAATAATACCTCTTACAACTGTTGAACAAAAATAATATTCCTACGAATATTGAACAAAGATGATATTCCTTACAAATATTGAACGAAAATAATATTCATACGAATACGAAAAATAATATCTCTTCAGAATATGAAATAAATAATACCCCTTACCTCAGAAGAAGACTAGATACTAGAATAGTGAAGTAGAAGACTACTCTTCCTCTTTCTCTCTATAGCTTCTCTCTCTATAATTGCTCTTCTGAGTCTTAGTGAATTGGTGAGAATGAAGGAAGAATGAGCTTCTATTTATAGGAAAATATAGTTTCGATAATTGCACATTTTGGGGCTCGAAATATTACAGTATAATACCTTCATCTTTTCCTTCATTTTTAATTTAGTCATGCAAGTATTATCAAACTTTCACCACCTCCCCTAATAGTACATTCAGGTGAATCAATAGTACACACATGTGAACAAATAGTTATAAACATGTGAATTAATAGCAATTAATTGCTCATTTATCCGATTAATTACTCGATTGGTCAATATAACCTCCAGACTTCAATTATTATCGGAATAGATGTCGATTTCCACTAACACTAATAATCTCAACACAATAAAAATATCAATTTCATCTTTAATCAACACGAACTTATTCATCATTAATATTATAACTCATAATATTTAACAACCAGATTATTCCCAGAAAAGTGGGGGCTTTCCGATAAGGATTTCTCCCTATTAGCGCGCAATTAGGTGACCAAACCTCTCCTCGACATAACTTTCTAGACATCGTCAATATTACAAATAATAATATGAATAACTTTGTCGTCTCAATTATTGACTTAATAATAATAAATATTATGCAGATGATACTGTGACAATAATTGAATCAATAATATGAGAGATACTATGCAGAAATTACTGTAGCAATAATTGAGTATAACTGAGTGACTTCTCACGTAAGCATCAATAATCAATGTCGGTGCTACTACGCAACCACACACGTATTACTATACTTTTTACTACTAGGGTAGTTCAACGGTTTAACTAAGTAAAACTTTCGCCATTATTTTTATAAAAAGATATTTCTGTCATTTTCTAACTACGACAATACTTCCGTTGTGGGGTCCACCAATAATTATGCCATCGTATGAATATTCCCTGTTAAAACAAATATTCCCCGACCAATCGAATATTCCCCGACACAACGAATATTTTATATCAACTTGCTTACTTTGAAAAATTTTCAAATGTCACCCTTAACTTTAACCTTTATCAATTTAACCATTTAATAAATAAAATAATAATTATAAAAAAAATTGAATATTTTCATTTTATAAAATTTGAGTCTTACTGGTGACCCTCATTTTTTTCTCCTCCCCAAAACAACTAACATATATATATATATATATATATATATATATATATATATATATATATATATATATATATATACTCCTTCCCCACGTCTCTTATATATATATATAATATATAAAACCGAGATAACTTATTCCGACTATTTTAAAAAATGGGTAAGTGGGGGTCCATAAAATAAGCAAACTTTACATCAAATACTTCATAAAAATACTCTCAGTATTTTTAACAACATTTATTCATCATTATTATTATTCGCAATATTTAACAACCAGATCATTTCCCGGAAAGAGGGGGCTTTCCGATAAGGATTTTTCCCTATTGGCGCGCAATTAGGTGACCAAAACCTTTTCCTCGACAGAACTTTCTAGACATCGTCAATAATGCAAATAATAATATGAATAAATGTATCGTCTCAATTATTGATTTAATAATATATAAAATATTGACAATAATTGAATCAAATAACGTGAAATGCTATGCAGCAATTACTGTAGCAATAATTGAACAAAACTGAGTGACTTCTCACGTAAGCATCAATAATCAATACTGTGTGCTACTATGCAACCACGCGTATTACTGTACTTTTACCACCGAGTATTTCAATAGTTAAAGGTAAAACTTCCGTAGTTATTTTTATAAAAAGATATTTCTGTCATTTTCCCATTCCGACAATAATTTCGTTGTGGGGTCCACCAATGATTGTGTCGTCGTACGAATATTCTCTCATAAAACGAATATTCCTCGACCAATCAAATATTTATAACAACTTGCTTACTTTGCAAAATTTATAAATACTACCCACAACTATAATATTATATCAAATCCACATCATAATATTCAAAAATATATTTCGATAAAAATTAATCTTTATTCATAAAAGTTGGGGTCTTACATATTATGCTAATGACTTGACAACACGAATGATGACTCCTTTGGTGATGGAGTGAAGAAATATCTAAAGAAGTCTTGCAAGAAAACGTTGCCTTCATTTTTCTTCACAAGTGGGGCCCACCATTTGACCAACATCTCCACCCCATGTGGGGCCTAAAATTTGGACAAATTTTCCCTTCTTTATCCTTCTATGTTTTCTTTATTTTATCCTCCTTTTATTACATCATTGTCATTTTCAATCTTATGTCATCATATCCACATTTGGGCAACCCATTGGGCCATAACTTGGGCTTAGACTTTGGCTCCCTACAAGGTTTGTTAGGGATTAGAATGAGCTTAGGTTTGGGCCTTAATAATCCCTCTCTTGGGCTCTCTTATTTGGCCATACACTCGAGCTTGTAAACTAGGTTTAATTACTAACTTGTTTTGGCCTCGATTACTTCGAACATCGACTTTTTCATGATTACAGTTGAGTCTTACTAAAATCGACGTTCTCAACGTCATGGACATATCTATTTTTTAAAATTCATTTTTGAATTTTGAGTTTAACTTTTCTTCATAAACGTTAACCGTTGACTTTGACCAAAAAGTCAATCCCGATAAATTTTGTGTTTACAATCTTTTCTTAATAATTTTGACGTCCCGGACTCAACTGAGTAGTCTACATTTCAAAATTTTATTCCAAACTCATATTTGAGTTTTAACTTCTTTTTTTATTATTATCAATCATATAAGCTAATCCATTTATACTTATTCATCTTCTCATTTGTCATTCAAGGCTAACATTTAAGTTATGTTAATTCTTAACATTGTTTTATCTTGCTTCTCATAACTACATACTATGTTTCGATATTATCATCTTTATCATCGAATATTTTATACTCATATGTACACTTTATATTACTCTACTTGGCACCATTGACCTCATATCCTTTGACTTAATACTCTCATTTTATAAAAACGGTCTACACAACAACATATATACGAACAAATGTAGTACATCAAAACCTTATATTATTGCATTCTTTTTTCTAATTATAAAACTTCATCTATTGAAATATTTTTAAATCTTTATTTATTTCCTCATGTCTTACTCTTCAATATTTCTATCATTCACTTTTCATTTTCTTTATATTCTTTCAAATATTAAACCGTATATAGGTTCTTTCTAAAAATTCTAATCATTCTTTTACTCCCAATCTAGGTTTTAAATCTTAACCTTTATTTAGTTATTCAATATCTTATTTATAAGATTTATAGATATCCGGGATATCACAATTACTTCCAACTGGCATATATTCCAATTGTACTACATGAAGCAAAAAGAAAACCCCTTCCTTATTCCTGTCAGATGTACTGAAGGGATGAAAAAGAATAAAATGTGGCACCCCCTCTCTCTTAAAAAGAGACCTATTTATAGAGAAAATAAATTTGTGCCATAATTTAGATTCATTGAACTTTGTATTTTTTGTTCCCTTTTATCCTATTCTTTCCTTCTTGACTTTAATCTCTATATTATAACCTCCCAAGAGTCATTTTCTATCTTTAAAAATAGGAAAAATCATCTTTTACTTATTCACTAAGATAAATATGATAAATCCTACAAGATAAAATAAATTTTATATTTAAATAAAATAAACATATAAAATAATAAATATGAGAATATTAAAATGTATAATTAATGTGCATATCATTTCTCATATTATGGAATTCTTCTACAACAATAGTTATCAAACAAGTATAGGCATGGCTCCATTCGAGGGGTTGTATGGACGAAAGTGTCGTTCTCCAGTATGCTGGGACGAGGTGGGTGAAGCAACGTTGTTGGGACCAGAATTGGTACGTATGACTACGGAAAAGATTCAGATAATCCGAGAACGTATACAAACCTCACAAGATCGATAAAAGAGTTATGTTGATCTTCATCGAAGAGACATGGAATTCAATGTTGGAGATTATATATTATTATGTGTTGCTCAATGGAAAGGAGTTACGAGATTTGAAAAGAGAGGAAAGCTCAACCCTCGATTCATTGGACTATTTGAAATCCTCAACCGAGTAGGAACTGTGGCCTATAGACTCGCCTTACCGCCAAGTATGTCTCGTGTTCATAACTTTTTTCACATATCTATGTTACGTAAATATGTGGAAGACCCGAACCATATTATTAAATTAGAACCAGATGAGATAGCGAAAGATTTAACGTATGAAGAGATACTTGTTAAAATCTTAGATAAGAAGGAACATATGCTACGCTCAAAGGTTATACCTCAAGTTAAAGTTTTATGGAGAAACTATGATATTGAGGAAATGACCTGGGAGTTAGAATCTGAAATGAAAACAAGGTATCCTCACCCCTTCGACATACCAGGTATATACATCAATTTCGATGACAAAATTTCATAAGAAGGGGAGGTTGTAAGACCCCAACTTTTATGAATAAAGATTTAATTTTTTTCTAAATGTTATTTTGAATAATAAGGTGTGAATTTGATATAATGTTATAGTTGTGGGTAATATTTATAAATTTTTCAAAGTAAGCAAGTTGTCATAAAATATTCGTTTGGTCGGGGAATATTCGTTTTATTAGGGAATGTCCGTACGATGACACAATCATTGGTGGACCCCACAATGGAATAACTGTTAGATTTAGAAAGCGACAGAAATAATCTTTTTATAAAAATAACAGCAAAACTTTTACCTTTAACTATTGAAATACTCGGTGATAAAAGTACAGTAATACGTGTGGTTGCACAGTAGCACACTGTATTGTACAATATCTTTGATTAGTTATGCTTATGTGAGAAGTTACTCAGTTTTATTCAATTATTACAACAGTAGTTGATGCATAGTATCTCATATTATTGATTCAATTATTATCACAGTATCATCTGCACAATATTTTATATTATTAAATCAATAATTGAGACGACAAAGTTATTCATATTATTATTTGTATTATTGACAATGTCTAGAAAGTTCTGTCGAGGAAAGGGGTTAGGCCATCTAATTGTGCGTCAATAAGGAGAAGTCCTTATTGGAAAGCCCCCTCTTTCCTGGGAATGATCTGGTTGTTAATATTGTGAGTTATAATATTAATGATGAATAAATGTTGAAAGATTAAAAATGTGTTTAGTCAAGTGATTTGATATAAATAAAGGGGTTTGTCATGAAGTATTTATTGTAAATTTGGCTTATTACATGGACCCCCACTTACTCATTTTTTAAAATCGTCGGTAGAAAGTTATCTCAGCTTTTGTTTTATATTGCATAATATTGCATAGTGTTGCATAGTACTGCATAGCGCTGCATAGTACTGTATAGTGGTGCATAGTGCTGCATAGTGAAAATTAGAAAATTAGATTTTTTTTCTCGTGAACTTTGCCCGTGAATTCCTTTACTGTGCATCAGTGATTTTCTTAAATAGTGTCATGCCATTATCCTATAAATAGGATGTTTAGTTTAGAAATGAAAATCACACCAGAATCAAAGAATTCTTCTTCTATAATATTGAGTGTATTTCTTTTGAGTTTAAGAAAACTTTGAGTGTAGCAAATAGTGCAAGTTTTCTTCAAGAATATCCCCACTATACCAGTCAAAACTACTCTCCTTTTAAGGTAAGGGATATTATTTTCATTCAATATTCGTAAGAAATAATATTTTCTTCCATATTCTATAGTATATAAATAATATTATTTCATTTCATATTCCTAAATCTACACTTATTTTGATAAGTATTGCTTCTATACTCCTTCAAATTAGTAGAATATCCTTGAAATTTGCGCTTCATCTATTATCGTTTCACTGAAATATTTTTTTGAACGTTCTTGTTAAATTTTAATATTTTCATGTCGGGGTACTATTCACGGAGTACTATTCATACATACGGTATTATTCATACGGTACTATTCATAGAGTATTATTCACAAAGTACTATTTACATGGTACTATTCACTCGGGTACTATTCACCTGGGGTACTATTCACGACAAAAATTGATTTCTTTTCTGTCCAAATTATTTTTGATACATGAATATTATTCTTGAATTTTACTCCACAAAGTAGTTATCATGTTGACAATTTGGACATTCTTAAACTCTGGATAAATTGAATTATAAATCTTTAATATCTACCCTTAATCTCACTTGATTAATTTCTTATATCATTGTGATCATCATCATGCTTATATTGTGATGAAAGTCATCTTTGGCCCGTAGTATATAGATGGACTGTTGATTGGTATGATTATAACCAGGAATTATGTATCGGTATAATCATGACCTATAATGTTACAAATGATGTGGTAAAAGTCCTCATTGGCCCGTAGTGCATTAATGGACAGTTGTTTGGCTTGATCATGACCACTAGTGATAATAACGAATATCATTGGCATGTAGTGCATGGATAATTCATGGATGTGATACTAATGAATATCCTTGGCCCGTAGTGCATGGATAATTCAGTGATGTAGATTATTTATTGAGATGTGTTACAGAGATAAAATATTGATGATGAACTTTTAAATCATAGAAAATAGTAGACATCATACTCTACTTGACTCTTCTAATGGATTGTATGTTTCGCTGCAGTTAAACTTGTTGTCTATTGTATTATATCAGTTTTTACACTGTTGAAGGCTAAGGATAATTTATTCTACATTATCTTAGTCATAATTTTCTTTACTAAGCTAGTTGATGTAAGACCCCAACTTATTATAAATGAAATTAAATTTCCTCTATTTATTATTTTGAAATAGTAAGGGTTGATTTGATTAATGTGGTTAGCTATGGGTAAAATGCGCAAATATTTCAAATAAGCAAGTGGTTATAAAATAATCATTGTTGTCGGGGAATATTAGTTTGGTCGTGGAATATTCTTACTGTCAGGGAATATTCATACGACGGCGCAGCTTTGTGTGGGGCCCATAACGGAAGGTGATTGGATGAAAAAAATGACAAAAATAAGTTGTTTATAAATAACGGCGTAGTTGTTACCGTTAATACTATTGGAATACCTGGTGGTTAAAAAAACAAGATATTAGACAGTATTGCACCAATTATTGATTCTTACGTGAAAGGCTATTACTTACTCAATAATTGTTCTGGTGAGTTACTATTTAATATTTTATTTTATTGATTCAATAATTGCTACGTTGATATTTTATATTATTGTTGTTTCAATAATTGTCACTACAGAGTATTTTTATTATCAGATCAATAATTCATATTATTTGAATAATATTATTAGATAACATTATTGGCAATGTCTAGAAAGTTCTGTCTAAGGAGAGGTTTGGTCACCTAATTGCGCGCCAGTAAGGAGAAATCCTTATTAGAATGCCCCCTCTTTCCTGGGAACGGCCTGGTTGCCAATATTGTGATTCTGTAATATTATTTGTGAATAATTAATTATTGATTTATATGATAAGGAAAATATTCATTTTATGTGGATATAGACGGAGAAAATTTTAAAGTGACAATTGTTGAAAAATTGATATTTTATCTTTTCTGATAAATAATTCATTTAAATATATTATAATATTTTAATAATATAATAATGGTGATATTTTTACAATGAATGTGGGATATATGAGTATATGAGGAGGATGAGTATTTTTGTTACTAAAAATATTTAAAACATGTTAAACATGTTTGTGGACCCCATTTCTTGACTAAAATTTGATTATAGCCTGTAAAATCGTCTATTTGTGGATTTCGGTCAATTTTTGTTTGGAATTTGGAAAAACTTTCTTCTGTAAAGTTATAGATAATGGAATTTTCTATGGAAAAGACATAAGGTTTGAATTTTTCTGACAAAAGAGCTATTTATTATGAATTATTGAAGTTCCGAAGTTCCAAAATAATTGATTTTTGAAAGTTTTAATTATTTATTTTATGAAAAACGTTTTTCTTACTTTTTCTAGAAGGTGGGCATGTGGGAAATCTGATTTCAAAGGATGCGTATGAATTTTGTTATTAATAATAATATTTTATTAAATTTTCTACTTTAGTGTTCTAAGTATTTTCCTATAAATAGGATGCTTATGTTAGAATTGAAAATCACACCAGAAACCAAAATTTTCTCTCTCTATATTATCAAGCATATTCTTGTGAGTATTTTGAGACTTTGAGTGTTACTATACGATGCAAGTTCCTTCAAAGACTATATCCAGATTCCAATTGTAGAAATGCAGATCTTTTCAAGGTAAGTGGATATTATTTTTTTAAAATGATATTATTTCTTCTAATATCATTATGTCGGATTATTGGTAAGATTTTTCTTGTGAAATTCTTGTCTTTTAGTGTCGGGGTTATTTAGTCACGATACGACATTATTCACGATACTAGTATTATTCACGAATATTTAAGACTATTCACGTAAAAATTAAAATTTCCTTTTTGTCCAAAATATCTATTATGGATACTAGCTTTGATTGTATCCATGTTTTGATCATTCTTGAATTTTACTCCATTATGATTATTTATGAAGTATTTTTGAACTCGGATTATTTAAAGTATTTAATCCTTAATATTTGTTCTTTTGTTTCATCGGATTCGTTTTCTTTAAAATATTTGTCATCATCCTCGGTCCTAAATGATGATATTCTTGAATATGTTTGGCCCAGTAGTGCAAAGATTAATGATTTTTCGATGAATATCTTTGGCCCAGTAGTGCAAAGATGAGCAGTGTTGAGATGAACATGATTAATTGATGAATATCTTTGGCCTCAGAAAAGCAAAGATGAATATTGATTGATGTTACTGAGGATAAAATAATGACGATGGACTTTTAAATTTATAGATTATTGTAGATTTCATTCTCTACGTAACTCATCTATGAATTATTATTTTCATCGCGTAATATTGATCCGAAACTTGTTGTCTATTGTATTTTATCGATTTTTCCTGTTGAAGACTAACGATAATTTGTTCTATATTATCTTAGTCATAATATTCTTCTTGGGCTAGTTGAGCTCACCCTTTTCCTTTTTGTTCCATTTTTTTCTTCTCGTGGAGGCGAGAATGTATGAGTACTAGTCGGGTATGAAATGAAGGTTCTAGAAAGTTGTTTTAGTAGTCCTCACCATTTTTGTAAAATAATATACCAATAATTATAATGAGGACTTATTTGGGTGTGAATATTGTCTAGATGACAATATTTGTATTTAAACTCACAGTTTATATGTTGTATTAATAAAGTTGTAGTTGTTTCTGTACCATGTTATTGACGACTCAAAATGGGTGATGTATACCTATTTTGGGGGCGCCATGATTAATATCGAGCTTAGGGATATGATCTCCGCAAAGATCGGGGAATAGAACTAGGAGGGAGAGAGAGAGTAAATCCTTTGCTACTAGTGTGTCCTACCTAAGCTTATTTGTTGGTTGGTCGGTATAGAGGATATTATGTGATATGTTGATTTCTTTAATTAACCCTTGTTTTATGGGCGAAGATTTGAGAATGGCGATTGAAAATGTTAATGATGGAGTAAGCGAGAACATGGAGACACCTTTACCCACCAACGAGGAGAACGGCAACAGTGGCAATGTTCCTCCTTTGAACAACACCACCGACGAAATGATGAGCAACGGGATGTTTAGAAGCTTTTGCGATTCATGTAAAATCAAACGAGGGAGACTCGTGCACAAAATACAGGTGGAAATGATAATAACGCATGGTTTATCACAACTAAGCAGTTCAAAGAGTTGGGACCACCAAAATTCTGGGGAAAGCCGGATCCGATTAAGGCGAAAACGTGGGTCGAGTAAATTACCAAGATATTCGATGTCTTGAGATGCACGGAGGAACAGAAGGTTCCATTCGCCACCTTTATGTTCCGTAATGAAAGATTCATTGGTGGGAATCGAAGAAGCGTACCCATCCGGTACTTTTCGGTATGTCTTGGGAGACGTTTCAGAAACTGTTCAATGACAAGTACTTTCGTGAAAGTATTCGTCATATGAAGGAAGTGGAGTTTATTAGACTAGAACAAAATAACATGACGGTGTCCCAGTACGAGGCAAAGTTTGCAGAGTTATCCTGGTTTGCACCTCATTTTGTGGAGAATGAGGAACGTATGACACGGATGTTTCTGAGAGGTTTGAAACCCTAAGATACGTCAATATCTCATTTCTCATAAATTTTCTCTATTCGGATGTTGTCACATGTGGCTCAATTATTAGAGCGAGATAACGAAAGTATGCGTTCAACCGAGGGACCACAACCAGGATCATCATCTGGTGGCCATCGTGAACAACGATAACTAACGGAGAAAAAAAATACGGACAAAAGCGGCAACCACTTTGGTGGTAATCATGGTCATGAGAATAAAAGAAGCGAGTCAGGAGGAGATTTTAAAAACAGGAGATTCAACAACGACCATGTGAAGACGTCGCCGCCAAAGAAAGAATCGGTTCTAGAGAGGAGAACGACCACCGGTCGTATGCTATAAATGCGGGAAAGAGGGACATATCAGCCCAAACTACCCACAACAGTTCAAGGTATGCTATAATTGTGGAAAGGAAAGACATATCGCTCGAGATTGTACAGTAGCGAAACCAAGTCCAGCGGGGATGGTGACTCAAAAGGTCATCCCGAAAAAGTTAAAGTCAAGCGGTTCTCGGAAGAGAGTTTTTGTGACCGGTCAAAAATGCGAGGAACCCAAACGAGGTGATCACGGGTAAGCTAATCATAAATTCTTGCGAAGTTTATACCTTACTTGATAATCTGGGTGCTACCCATTCATTTATCTCTCTCCGCTTGTGCTCAACGTTTAAACTTAACTACGGAGAAATTAGACTTTGATTTATCGTGGAGACTCAGATTAGGAGAAACTTTCATCACATCCACTATTTATAAATCTTGTTTGATCCAAGTTGGCACCATCACATTACCGTTGACCTTATCTCTTTAAAGATACTTGCTTTTGATGTGATTTTAGGATTGATTAGTTAACTACTCATCATGCCAAAATTGATTATTTTCGTAAGGTTGTTAGTTTTCATATTTCTAACCAACTGTTGTATGTAATTCAAGCAACTAAACCACTAAAATCAATCATCGTCATATCTAGTCATAAAGCTATTCGTTTATGAAAAACGGATGTCAAGCTTTCTTAGCCCATGTTATGGATTTGAATAAAGACACATTAATTTGAATAATATTCGTTGTTAGTAAATTTCCGACGTATTTTCGAAGAACTTCGCTTACCCCCGTAACGTGAAGTTGAATTCTTTATTGATCTTGAACCTGCATACAAAGCCCATTTCTAAAACCCCATATCGAATGGCTCCTATTGAACTTCAGGAGTTAAAAGTCCAACCACTGAGGAATTGTTGAAGCAATGGTTTCATCTGGCCCCAAGTACATCTCCTTGGGGTGCTCTCTGTTTTTATTTGTAAAGAAGAAAGACGGGAGTATGCGACTTTTTGTATTGACTAACTTGAAATTGAATCATGTCACCATCAAGAATAGGTATCCGCTACCTCGCATTGATGACTGTTTGACCGTAAATCAAATTTTCTCTCTATATTATCGAGTTTATTCTTGTGAGTATTTTGAGACTTTGAGTGTTACTTATCTGGTAAGTTCCCTCAAAGACTATATCCGAAGATTCCAAATTAGAAGTACGGTCTTTTCAAGGTAAGGGATATTATTTTTTTAAAATGATATTATTTCTTCTAATATCATTATGGGATTATTGGTAAGATTTTCTTGTGAAATTCTTTTCTTTTAGTGTCAGAGTTCTTATTCACGATATCTGAGACTATTCACGATATCTGATTATTCGCATGAATCGACACTATTCACAGAAAATTAAAATTTCCTTTTTGTCCAAAATATCTATTATGGATACTAGCTTTGATTGTATCCATGTTTTGATCATTCTTGAATTTTACTCCATTATGATTATTTATGAAGTATTTTTGAACTCGGATTATTTAAAGTACGAATCCTTAATATTTGTTCTTTTGTTTCATTTGGATTCGATTTTCTTTAAAATATTTGTCATCATCCTCAAGTCCTAAATGATGATATTCTTTGAATATGTTTGGCCTGTAGTCACAAAGATTAATGATTTTCGATGAATATCTTTGGCCCGTAGTCTGCAAAGATGAGCAGTGTTGAGATGAACATGACCGGTGATGAATATCTTTGGCCTGTAGTGCAAAGATGAATATTGATTGATGTTACAGGGATAAAATAATGACGATGGACTTTTAAATTTATAGATTATTGTAGATTTCATTCTCTACGTAACTCATCTATGAATTATTATTTTCGCTGCGAATATTGATCTGAAACTTGTTGTCTATTGTATTTTATCGATTTTTCCTCGTTGAAGACTAACAATAATTTGTTCTATATTATCTTAGTCATAATATTCTTTACTGGGCTAGTTGAGCTCACCCTTTTCCTTTTTGTTCCATTTTTCTTCTCAGGAGGCGAGAATGTAGCGAGTACTAGTCGGGGTATGAAATGAAGGTTCTAGAAAGTTGTTTTAGTAGTCCTCACCATTTTTGTAAAATAATATACCAATAATTATAATGAGGACTTATTTGGGTGTGAATATTGTCTAGATGATAATATTTGTATTTAAACTCACGATTTATATGTTGTATTAATAAAGTTGTAGTTGTTTCTGTACCATGTTATTGACGACTCAAAATGGGTGATGTATACCTATTTTGGGGGCGTCACAGTTGGTATCAGAGCTTAGGGATATGATCTCTGGCAAAGATTGGGGAATAGAACTAGGAGGGGAGAGACGAGTAAATCCTTTGCTAGTGTGTCCTACCTAAGCTTATTTGTTGGTTGGTCAGTATAGAGGGATATTATGTGATATGTTGATTTCTTTAATTAACCCTTGTTTTATGGCAGTATTTGAGAATGGCGACTGAAAATGTTAACAGTGGAGTAAACGAGAACGTGGAGACACCTTTACCCACCAACGAGGAGAACGTGCAACAGGCTGGCAATGTTCCTCCTTTGAACAACACCACTGAGCAGATGATGAACGACGGGATGTTTAGAAGCTTTTTGCAGTTCATGTAAAATCAAACGAGGGAGACTCGTGCACAAAATACAGGTGGAAATGATAATAACGCATGGTTTATCACAACTAAGCAGTTCAAAGAGTTGGGACCACCAAAATTCGGGGGAAAGCGGATCCGATTAAAAGCGTAAAACGTGGGTCGAGTAAATTACCAAGATATTCGATGTCTTGAGATGCACGGAGGAATGAAGGTTCCATTCGCCACCTTTATGTTCAGTAATGAGGTGAGACATGGTGGGAATCGTGAAGCGTACTCCATCCGGTACTTTCGGTATGTCTTGGGAGACGTTTCAGAAACTGTTCAATGACAAGTACTTTCGTGAAAGTATTCGTCATATGAAGGAAGTGGAGTTTATTAGACTAGAACAAAATAACATGACGGTGTCCCAGTACGAGGCAAAGTTTGCAGAGTTATCCTGGTTTGCACCTCATTTTGTGGAGAATGAGGAACGTATGACACGGATGTTTCTGAGAGGTTTGAAACCCGGCATACGTCAATATCTCATTTCTCATAAATTTTCTCTCTATTCAGATGTTGTCAACAGGGCTCAATTATTAGAGCGAGATAACGAGTACGTTCAACCGAGGGACCACAACCAGGATCATACCGGTGACAGCAGTCATCAGAACAACGATAACTAACGGAGAAAAAAAATACGGACAAAAGCGGCAACCACTTTGGTGGTAATCATGGTCATGAGAATAAAAGAAGCGAGTCAGGAGGAGATTTTAAAAACAGGAGATTCAACAACGACCATGTGAAGACGTCAGCGCCAGCAGCAACTGGTTCTAAGAGAGGAGAACGACCACCGGTCGTATGCTATAAATGCGGGAAAGAGGGACATATCAGCCCAAACTACCCACAACAGTTCAAGGTATGCTATAATTGTGGAAAGGAAAGACATATCGCTCGAGATTGTACAGTAGCGAAACCAAGTCCAGCGGGGATGGTGACTCAAAAGGCTGTCCCAGAAAAGTTAAAGTCAACGGTTCCTGGAAGAGAGTTTTTTGTGACTGGTCAAAATGCGAGGAACCCAAACGAGGTGATCACGGGTAAGCTAATCATAAATTCTTGCGAAGTTTATACCTTACTTGATACCGGTGCTACCCATTCATTTATCTCTCCTGCTTGTGCTCAACGTTTAAACTTAACTACGGAGAAATTAGACTTTGATTTATCTGTGGAGACTCCGTTAGGAGAAACTTTCATCACATCCACTATTTATAAATCTTGTTTGATCCAAGTTGGCACCATCACATTACCTGTTGACCTTATCTCTTTAAAGATACTTTCTTTTGATGTGATTTTAGGGATTGATTAGTTAACTACTCATCATGCCAAAATTGATTATTTTCGTAAGGTTGTTAGTTTTCATATTTCTAACCAACTTTGTTATATTTAATTCAAGCAACTAAACCACTAAAATCAATCACTGTCATATCTAGTCATAAAGCTATTCGTTTATTGAAAAACGGATGTCAAGCTTTCTTAGCCCATGTTATGGATTTGAATAAAGACACGTCGAATTTGAATAATATTCTGTTGTTAGTAAATTTCCGACGTATTTTTCAAGAACTTCCGGCCTACCCCCAGAACGTGAAGTTGAATTCTTTATTGATCTTGTACCTGGTACAAAGCCCATTTCTAAAACCCCATATCGAATGGCTCCTATTGAACTTCAGGAGTTAAAAGTCCAACTACGAGGAATTGTTGAGCAATGGTTTCATCCGAGTCTAGTACATCTCCTTGGGGTGCTCTGTTTTATTTGTAAAGAAGAAAGCGGGAGTATGCGATTTTGTATTGACTCACCGGAAATTGAATCATGTCACCATCAAGAATAGGTATCCGCTACCTCGCATTGATGACTGTTTGACCGAAGCGAAATTTTTCTCTCTATATTATCGGCGTATTCTTGTGAGTATTTTGAGACTTTGAGTGTTACTTATCTGATTGCAAGTTCCTTCAAAGACTATATCCCAGTATTCCAAATAGAAGTATCAGTCTTTTCAAGGTAAGGGATATTATTTTTTAAAATGATATTATTTCTTCTAATATCATTATGCTTGGGATTATTGGTAAGATTTTTCTTGTGAAATTCTTTTCTTTTTAGTGTGGGGAGTTACTATTCACGATACCTCTGACTATTCACGATATCTGATACTATTCGCGAATACGACACTATTCACAGAAAAATTAAAATTTCCTTTTTGTCCAAAATATCTATTATGGATACTAGCTTTGATTGTATCCATGTTTTGATCATTCTTGAATTTTACTCCATTATGATTATTTATGAAGTATTTTTGAACTCGGATTGTTTAAAGTACGAATCCTTAATATTTGTTCTTTTGTTTCACTGGATTCGTTTTCTTTAAAATATTTTTCATCATCCTCAGTCCTAAATGATGATATTACTGAATATCTTTGGCCTGTAGTGCAAAGATTAATGATTTTCTGATGAATATCTTTGGCCCGTAGTGCAAAAGATGAGCAGTGTTGAGATGAACATGACCCGGTGATGAATATCTTTGAATTGTGAGTGTAAAGATGAATATTTGATTCAAGATGAATATTGATTGATGTTACAGGGATAAAATAATGACGATGGACTTTTAAATTCATAGATTATTGTAGTTCTTTACGTAACTCATCTATGAATTATTATTTCCGCTGCGAATATTGATCTGAAACTTGTTGTCTATTGTATTTTATCAGATTTTTCCCTGTTGAAGACTAACAATAATTTGTTCTATATTATCTTAGTCATAATATTCTTTACTGGGCTAGTTGAGCTCACCCTTTTCCTTTTTGTTCTATTTTTCTTCTTAGGAGGCGAGAATGTAGCGAGTACTAGTCGGGGTATGGAATGAAGGTTCTAGAAAGTTGTTTTAGTAGTCGTCACCATTTTTATAAAATAATGTACCAATAATTGTAATGAGGACTTATTTGGGTGTGAATATTGTCTAGATGACAATATTTGTATTTAAACTCACAGTTTATATGTTGTATTAATAAAGTTGTAGTTGTTTATGTACCATGTTATTGACGACTCAAAATGGGTGATGTATACCTATTTTGGGGGCGTCACAGTTGAGTTCACCCTTTTCTTTCATTATTCTCTTCAAGAAATGAGAATATAGTTGGGGCTAGTCAGGGAATGGAGTGATGGTCCAAGATGGTGGCTATATTAGTCCTCACTATTTTATAAAATAGTGTGATAATAATTATAATGAGGACTCCATTTGAGTTTGGATATTATCTACGAGACAATATTCGTGTTAAAACTCTCAGCTTACGTTTTGTCTTATTTTACACGACAGTTGATAATTGTATAAATTCTGTTTGTATTTGCATTATGTACCATGTATTTGGCGACTCAGAATGAGTTGTGTATACCTATTTTGGGGGCGTCACAGTTATAATTATGTTGATTAATTCATATTTGCACTTAGGCTAAAGAGAATTTTCATCATCAGTCTTTACCTGTAATACCAAAGATTATGGTTATATCAATTCACAGTACATGTTCATAATCATTCCAATCAATAACTTTTGGTCATAATTATGTTGATCAATTCATCTTTACATTGAAGGCCAAATATATTTAATTGTAATATAAATGGTCATAATCATACCAATCTACAGCTTTTGGTCATAATCATGATGATCAATTCATCTTTTCACTACAAGCCAAAGATATTCAATAATAACACCAACGATCACGATCATACCAATCTACAACTTTTGGTCATAATCATGCCAGTCAACAGTTCTTCTTTGCACTCAAACCCAAGAGAAATTTCATAACAATGTTTATGATAACGATATAATAGATGAATAGAGATAATAAGAACAATAAGACCAAGAATAAATATTAGAGATTTGCAATTTAACTTTTATTAGAGTCTAATAATGTCTAAATTGTCAACATGATGACCAAATTATGGAGTCAAATTCAAGAATGATATTTAAGATTCGTATTTCAAAGATAATGATTAAAATTTAAAAAGAAAAGATTTAAGTAAATAAAAATTCAAGTGAAATGGTATTAGATAAAACACAAATCTCAAAGGAATTTCTAATCATTTCAGGAATTATAGAAGCAATGCTTATAACCATGTTTATGGCGCCCCCAAAATAGGTATACAACACCCATTCTGAGTCCCCAAATACATGGTACAGAAAAACAACTACAACTTTATTATTACAATTGTCATGCAAAATACAACAACACATACTGTGAGTTTAAATACAAATATTGTCTTCTAGACAATATCCACACCCAAATAAAGTCCTCATTATAATTATTGACACACAATTTTACAAAATAGTGAGGACTGCTAAACAACTATCTAGAACCATCATTCCACACCCCGACTACTTCCCGCTATGTTCTTGCTTCCTGAGAAGAAAAATGGAACAAAAAAGAAAATGGTGAGCTCAACTAGCCCAGTAAAGAATATTATGACTAAGATAATATACAAAAAATTATCCTTGGTCTTCAACAGGGAAAAATCTGATAGAATACAATAGATAACAAGTTTTAGATCAACAACTGCAGCAGAAACAACAATTCATTGGAAGAGTTAAGTAGAGAATGCAATCTATTGTCATCTATGAATTTAAAAGTCCATCATCAATATTTTATCCCTGTAACATCAATCAATATACATCTTGCATCAAATATTCATCTTTGCACCACGGCCAAAGATATTCATTTGTATCACCGGTTAAGTCATGTTCATCTCAACACTGTTCATCTTTGCACTACGGGCCAAAGATATTCATCAGGTAATCGTACATCTTTGCACTACAGGCCAAAGATATTCATTAAGTATCACCATTAAGGACTGAGGATGATGAAAAACATTTTAGAAAACGAATCCAGTAAAACAGAAGGGCAATTATTAGGAATTCGTATTTCGGTTTATCCAAATTCAATAATACTCCATAATAACCAAGTGTGAAGTAGAATAAAGATCAAAACATGGATACAATCAAAAATAGTAACCATAAAAGACATCTGGAACGAAAAAGAGAAAATATCATTTTTTGGTGAATAGTCTTTGTTTTGAAATAGTGTCGATATCGTGAATAGTAACCCCGACACAAAAAGGTAGAAATTCCACAATAAAATTCATAACAATATCTTAGCATAATGATATTGAAGAAAATAATATCATTTAAGAAAAAAATAACATCCTTACCTCAAAGAATTAGTACTTCGGAAGGAAAGGTCGAAAGTGATGCTGAATGAAACTTGTACTAAACAGCAACTCTCAAAGTATCTAAATACTCACAAAATACGCTTGATAATATAGAGAGAGAAAGAGAGAAAGCTTATGTTTCTGGTATGATTTTCAATTCTAAATTAGCCCTCTATTTATAGGAAAATGTTAGCCCGCCGAAGCAGACTTGACCTGCTACCTGATGACTTTACCTGCTACTATTGCCACCCACCACATTTGAAATAAAATTCAGCACATTTTTTTACCAACCACAAGTAGGGGGCCCACTCAATTCTAGAATTTTTCACCAAAATCAATTATAACCATAATTTCTGAATCAGACACCTCTTAAAATTCATAACAAATCATTCGTTCATTTTTAACGGTTCAAAATTTGTGGACATATACTCAACTTATATATGTATAACATATCCAAAAATCACAACGATCCAACGGTCAGATTAAAAATTATAACTCACGCAATATATCTCAAGAACAGTGATTTAATTTTTAATACCTCCATTCCGACAAAAATACCTCAACATTAATTCCTTCAATTATAACCGCATAAAATAAATATAACCATCAATTATAAAATAAATATTTCCTTATCATATAAATCAATAATTAATTATTCACAAATAATATTACAGAATCACAATTATGACAATCAGGCCGTTCCCAGGAAAGAGGGGGCTTTCCGATAAGGATTTCTCCTTACTAGCGCGCAATTAGGTGACCAAACCTCTCCTTAGACAGAACTTTCTAGACATTGCCAATAATATTATCTAATAATATTATTCAAATAATATGAATTATTGATCTGATAATGGAAAATACTGTGCAGTGACAATTATTGAAACAACAATAATATAAAATATCAACGCAGCAATTATTGAATCAATAAAATAAAATATTAAAAATAATTACTGTAACAATTATTGAGTAGTGCCTTTGAACGTAAGAATCAATAATTCAAAAAATCGCATGCAATCTGTGGTGTGATCTTTGCATAACCACGCCAGACATCGTATTTTAACCATCGATTATTCAAAGAAGTGTTAATTGTGAATAACTACGTCGTTATTTATAAAAACTCAAACTTATCGTTTTCTTCATCCGATAGTTATTCTGTTATGAGGCCCACGAATGGCTGCGCCGTCGTACGAATATTCCCCGACCACAAGAATATTCCACGACCAAACGAATATTCCCCGACAAAAATGAATATTTTATAACCACTTGCTTATTTTGTAAAATTTGCACATTTCACTCATAACCAAAGTATTATATCAAATTAACTCCTAATTATTTCAAAATAATAAATAGAGAAAATTTAATTTTATTCATAATAAGTTGGGGTCTTACAATGTTGATCAATTCATCTTTGCACTTAAGTAAAAAATATTCAATTGTAAAACCTATGATCATGATTATACCAATCAACAATTCATCTTTGCAGCCCTAACCGAAGAGAACCCATGGTTATGATTATACCAATAATCTTCCCATCTTTGCACTCAAGTCAAAGAAAACTTTCATCACCATGATTATAAAAATGTTATATATGATGAATAGAAATAATAAGAACAATATGATCAAGGATAAGTATTAAAGATTTGTAATTTAATTTATTCGAATCAAAACTGTTAACATGATATCCAGAAAATCGATTAGAGTTCTTGATAAAATATAAAGTTCAAGAAATGTACGCTTCTCAGTTCAAATATAACGATAAAAAATTTAAGTAGAAGATTCAGGTCAAAGATATTAAATGAAGCACAAACTATTAAGGATGTTCTAATCATTATAGGAATTTTCACATTTAATTATAAAGCTGTAAAATGAATAATACTTTCTTATCATAATATGGACTATGAAAGAAAATGATCTCCTTTACGAGTACTAAAGAAATGATATTCCTTTACGAATATGAAAAAAATGATATAATTTATGTGTACGAAGGAAAATGATATCCATTTACGACTATGAGAAAAATGATACCCCTTACCTCAATATTGTGAAACACAAAATTAATAACCGAACAAATCCTTCCATGTTTGTCTTTGTAGCAGTAAAGAATTTGACTTTCGGGTCTTCTAGGGTTTTCAAAATCTCTTTATTTTTACACAAAAATGTAGCTCTCAAAAAGATATACGAAATAGACTCAAGAATCACTTCATTTGGAGTTAATATGACTGAGTTATGAACTTTCTAAATTTGGGCCGAAACTAGTGACGAAAATTAGGACATATTACGATTTTCAGCATTTTAAGATATAAAGATGATATCAGATGACTTTGATTCCTTCTTCAAAGTTGTAGAGGACGAAAATCTAATAAAAACAGGCTTTGGAATCACTCAATTCTGATAAATGATGAATTTACTATGATTTTTCTAAGGAACTGTTGTATATAAGAAAATTCCACTCAGAAATTCAAAGAAGAATGCAACAAGACTAGGTTTCGAATGACTTAGAATACAAATTTAGTATTCTAGTTGATATTTACTAATACTTGAGGTAGCTTAGCATACTTAGAGAAAAACTTACACTAAGAAGTTTTTAGAGAGAGGAAGGAAGTATAAGTAAGGAAGTTATGAATTTTCTTATGTTAAGCCTTACTAATTATAGCCAAAATATCCCATATTTTATAAATATATTATTCATCCATTATCATTATCTTTAAATATAATAATTACCCATTTTCATCCATTATCTTTATTTTAAACATAATAATTATCCATTTTATCCATTATCTTTACTTTATTCAAAAGAATAATCCATTATCAATATTTATTCAAAAAAAATACATTATCAATATTTATTCAAAAAGATAAATTCATTATCAAAAAGATTATTCCATCATCATTATTTAAAAAAGAATAATTCATTATTAATATTTATTCAAAAAGATAAATCCATTATCATTATTTTATCCATTTTCTACATTATTGACTTAATGTATTAATATCACATATATTAATGTTCTTCAAATAATGAGTATGTCTAACAGTTTAATACTCGTGACTTTCATTTATGCAACTTTCATTTACTACCCTTGCTATGATGAAAATTATTAGTTCAATAATATGAGATATTGTGACATCCCAAAATATATATATTTACTACAATGGACTGATGCTCACATTCAACACTAAGTATAAATATTATAGACTCACAATATTGACAAATAGATCGTTCCTAGGAAAGAGGGGGCCTCCGTATAAACGACGCGCAATTAAATAACCCCTTTTCTTGGTAGAACTTTCTAGACATTGTTAATAATTTTTACTAGCTTAATAATATTATATCAAATAATATGTGTTATTGTGGCGTGTCAATTATTGATATAATATATGAAATATTGTGCATTTGCTACTGTGACAATTATTAAGTTCAATAATATGAAATATTATGCAATTGTTAGTGTAACAATTATTGAATCAATAATATGAAGTATTGTGCAAAACCGTGTGATACTGTAGAATATCATGTGTCACTATAGAATACCGCGTGCTACTGTACTTTTATCACTTGATATTTAAATAGTTAAAAGTGATAGTAACATTGACTATTTTTTTTATTAAAAATGTTATTTATGTCATTTTTTGTATCCAAAAATATTTTATTGTGGGGCCCACCAATAATTGATTATTTCGACATTGTCGTAATTTACCGAATATTTTTCAACAGAAGGAATATTCTCCGAGAGAATGAATATTCCCGACATACTTCTTATAATTTCACATATCACCCTTAACTTATCATTTTATCAATTTAACATCTTACTGTTAAGAATAATAATTACAATAAAATTAAATTTTTTTTATTAAAAATTCAGGGTCTTACAATTATAATAAGTTAAAATAGTATAATTTTTACAATTCAAATTAGATTATTTTAAACTGTTATAATAATAGTACTTTACAACTTTAAATCAAATAAAAATTTATATATTTTTATATTGGGAAACACTATTTTCACATGATTTCTTCTCATATAAAGGTGAGACACATTGTATGATCATGTGAAAGAGAAAAATCATGTGAAAATATCAAAAATACACGTAAAAATATCAGTTCCCTTTTAAATTTTTACATGTACTTTACATTCTTGAGGTTAGATTACGAGGTGGAGCTCAAAGTTATTTTATATTTAAAATGACTTTAAATAATTTTCTAAAATCAATTTTAAAAATCTTTTGCTCATATTTTTAAAGTCATGATGAATTTATGAATATCATAATTGGGATGAATGAAATACACAACTGATAGTTTTAGTGCTTCTTATTATATACGAGATCATTGTCCAATTCGAAACACAAGTCTTATTGTAGATTTATGTATTATTAATATTTTTATTGAATATATGTTTTAGTAGATATAATAATTTTGAATTATATAAGAATATATGAGAGGTGAGAGACACGTCACGTAATTACGTGATATATTACTTATAATAATAATATTTTGAAAATAGACATTTCGTGCAAAAACGTTAAGGGACTTTTCTCTAGTTTACTTTTGATTCTAAGAAATTGCATTTGATTCTAATTTTTGTTAATTAGTGTTTGTTTACTTTTTCAATAATCTTAAAATTAGAGAGACATTTTTATTATAAAATGATATAATATTTTTAATTTATTAGTATTATTTTTAATATCAAACTATCATAACTAAAATTCTAACCAATATTAAAATTATATTTAAAAATATAAATTATTTTTAAAAATTATTATTTTATATATATATATATATATATATATATATATATATATATAGTTTTGGAATGAGGGTGTGTGTATTTTTTTGTTAAACAATAATTATAAGAAACTGAAAATTTCACATATTAAAATGATATTTTTATATGAATCTTTCTCACATAAAGATAAAACTCACTTATTAACATGAATATATAAAAATATAAATGAAAATATCAGTTCCTAATTAAATTTAGAGTAAAGTTCAGATAGCAACCTGGGGTTTGGGTGCTTTCCCACTTAACCACCTGTAGTCAGTAAAGCTACATTTAAACTCTCGACTTTTTGAGTTGAAGTGAAAAAGTCACCTTTTCCATCCAACTTAATTGTGCGTGTATGTTAGACGCCATAAGCGCGTGAGAAGAAGGGGATGTAACGGTCAAAAACAACTGATAAATGTCTAAAATATCCCTCCTTTTTTCTCTTGGCTTTTAAGAGCAGATCTGAATCATTTTGAGCTCCAAAAACCGTAGCACACAGTGAGAGAAGGAAAAGGAATCTGGCTGGTAAAGGAGAAAGAATTGAGCAACAACCATTTGCAATTTCTGAAGGTAAGTTTTCCAATCCCCTTCCATTCCTTTTTCATTCCATCCTTGTTAAGAAAATGACTTTCATGGCCGAATGGCTGGGCATGAACTTGAAGGACTGTTTGTCCTTTTAGTTGCTATGTTGCTGCATGTAGATTTAGTTCACTAGTATGCTACTGTTATGTATGAAAATTAGGCACAAGGAGATAGGTTGGGCTGTGGAGTAATAAGGATGTTGTTATGGGTTGTTATTGTAAATAATGGCTATGAAATTAGTAACCTAAAACTATGCCTATCAGCTGCTTAATAAAAGTTCTAAAAGAACTATTGTGACTGAAAATTATATATTAGACCAAAGTAAAGCTTGGGCTTGACTTGTTTATCATATGTGGTATTAATTAGAAATTTTGAAGGTATTAGATTAGAGAAAAAAACAAATTCAAACTAAAACTAATATATATACATTTATGGTCTACTCTTTAATATTATTCTTTATGTTGTTTATGTGAATCAGAAGTCATGTATTCGTCAAGCAATGATGTAGGAAGGATGAATGGTGACTTACGCTACATATCTAGGCGATGTAAATGTGGAAAAAAAGCAAGTGTGAGAATTATTGACTCGAATAAACCATCGAAGGGGAGGTTATATTTTGTATGCGATGAGTGTGAGTTTTGGGCATGGTGCTTGCCTTCTACAACAAACTCAAGTGGAATAGTCAGTGGCCCCAATGAAGACAATGACATAATGGGGACATTGGTGAGTGGAACAAAATGCAAGTGTTCGTGTGAGGTAAATAACATTCTAAGTAGGATGATAGTTGTTGAAAGTAATGTGAAGATGATAATTGTTGTTGGACTTGTGTTATATTTCATGTCAGTCATGGTGTATTTTATTAGTAACAAATGAATGTAGTTTAGGAGACCAATGGTAGCAAGCCTTTTTCTTCGTTAGACTTTATGTTATGGATCCATGGAATTAGTTCTTCATCTTTAAATTATTGGATTGCAAATTTTGTTTTATATATGCTCTTTGGACATAACTTGTTGGATTTATGTTAATAGTAGCTTATTTTGCTGTATGGATTTCACTCAACATTAAATGCAATTCACATAAAAAAGAGAGGTAATGTTTAATGTGAAGATGGTAAGTAGAAATTTTATGGATGATAGTTGTTGAAAGTAATGTGAAGATGGTAATGTTTAATGTTAAATGGTAATGTTTCATGGAATGTATAAACTGTCAAAACAAGGTGTGAAATATTCTAAGCTGATTAAATAAGGTGCAATAAAGCAATATTACAAAAATAATTCCAAAATGGACAATCAACATTGTACATGCCCTGCCCATTGATGCCAACTAGTAAACAAAGTATATGACGATACCTACTATTAATTCTACCAACTATAAAGCATTGTCCAAAAATTACCCATTGATGCCAACTATATTAGACAAAGTATACACAATCAACATTGTCAAAAATAGTTACAAGACAAAAATGCTCCAAAAACTACCCATTGAAACATTAAAGCCTTAATCCCCCCCAGTCCTCCCTTTTTTGCTGATCTACCTATCTTGCTCTTTATGGCTCCCTTCTTTATGTTCTTCCTCGTAGGCTATGAGCTTGAAGTAGGCTGACTACTCCACATAGTAGACAAAGTTGGTGTGGGATTAGATTGAGAGCTTGATTTGGGTTGATTAGGTATTTCTGAAGTTGTTGTAGCAGTAGCAGTCCCTTGACTTGACTGTCCTCTAGTCTGCAGCTTTTGTGGCCTGGGATTTGGCTGAAAAGTAATGCATAAGCATGTTTGTTATACGAAATAAAGGTTTCAAACAAAGGTAATGCACAAGCAACAAGTCATCAATCTATCAGTCGAACACATAGTCATTCAAATAAAATAGCAACATGTCATCAATCTATTAGTCCAATACAAATAAGTTAACCTTCAAAATGTCAAAAACAATTTATAGTTTTCAGTTTTCACACACAAACAGATCATCTTATATCAACTATAGAACAATGAACACAACAATTCCAGTTAATGAACACCAACTGACCTAAGCAGATGAATAGTTATCCAATAATAAAATAAGGGAGATGTAAAATGCATTCCAATAAAACCCAGTAATCTATTAAAATGTACCTTAACAAGAATCTGTTGCACATTAGTTGCAGTCCCTTCAGTGGACTAATGTGGTCTGGTAAGAATGTCTAACTGTGTTGACTGTGCAGTTGACTGATGTTATTTGTTATTTGTCTAAAAATCAAAACATGTTAAACTGTTATAAATAAGAGTTAAAAATACAATTGATAGTATGAAAAACATAAAGTATATACCTTGTTCATTCTTGATTTAGGATGAAAAGGCAATGTACATGCCCTATTTGTTATGCCCTAGTGTTAAACACCTTGCATACGTGTGATGATTGCCACCTTTTCTTGTTGCTTTATCTTGGTTTTTTGGTTCATCTATGAATTTTTCTTTACGAGTTTCCTTGAGTACATCGGTGGGCTTATGATAGAGTGGAGGCTGAATCTTAACAAATTTGGAATATTGAACCCATTCATGGTGACTTGGCATAGGCTTTATGATAAAGTTATATGTGTTCAAGTATACATCCTTGATATAGCATTGATGGCAATAAGCCTCTGGGTGCTCCCCTATTTGCCCATATTGCGGATACTGAGATGTCTGCAAAGGAATCTCACTAAGTCGCCACATTTTACAACCATAAGTCCAATCATTTAAATTCACAACCCATGTTCTGTCATCAACTTCTACTTCAAATTCTCCACACCCAGACTTCAAAGCAGTGCATCCCCTACAAGCTTTCTTAATCATCTCCAATTTTTTCTGAATTTTGGGCCCAAGTGGCCCTACATACTTGTCCATGCCTTCCCTTTTTACCTGAAACCTAACCATTAATTTCTTTGTTATCCACTCTAGCATGTTTATTATACCTTTATCCCTTGCCTCCAGGATGTAATTATTCCATGACTCATTCAAGTTGTTCACTACTACATCACACTTACGATTGGGGTGAAAAAATGAGACCGCCCAAAATTGGGCCCAACAAATGACTATTAACCACTTAGTCGCACTGCATCGACTTTGTGCACCTCACTCATGGCTGCTTCAAATGAGAACATGTCACCACAATTAGCTGCATTCCAGAACAAATCTCTAAGCAGCTTCCCCCTAAACTTAATTTTGAAGTTATTGTACAAATGCTTTAAACAAAATCTATGTTCATTGTTGGGTAACATTGTATTGAAGAACTCTACTAGCCCCTTCTGCCTATCAGAAATGAAAACATACCTTCTTGTTTCATTTTCACCTATGTCATCTAGAAGCTGAGTAAGAAACCACTGCCAACTATCTTTACATTCAATTTCAACAACAACAACTGCAATGGGAAATATGTTGTCATTAGCATCTCTTCCTATAGCACTCAGTAGCTGCCTTCCAAAAACCCTTTAAAAACACCCATCTAATCCTATAATAGGTCTACACCCAACTAGAAAACAATATTTGGAAGCAGCAAGCCTCATATAAAGCCTCTGAAAAACAGGTAGTGAACCAGGTCTTTCATCTGGACCCTCACTACAAAATTTGAAGACTGTTCCAGGGTTGAACTATTTGACTGTCTTCACATAATCCACCAGCCTGTTATACTACTCTCCTACATCACCTTGCATATGTTGTAAAGCCTTTCTTTTAGCTCTATATAGGGATGATTTACTTAGACTAGAGTTACATTCTTTTTGTGCCTTCTTCTTCCATGAATGAAAATCCCACTTAGGATTATCTCTCAAGTCATGCATATATTTTTTTGCCAAGTATCTACTGTCAACAAGATGATTCTTATCCTGTCGAGCACATGTATGGTCCCCCCCCCTAAAGATTTTATCTTAAAAGTTTGTTCACCCTGTTTGTGTAAGACCCCAGCTTTTTATAAATAAAATTGAATTTTCTCTATTCATTATCTTGAAATAATAAGGAGTTCATTTGATATAATGTTTTGGTTAAGGGTGAAATGTACAAATTTTACAAAATAAGCAAGTGGTTGTAAAATATTCTTTTTGTCGGGAATATCCATACGACGGCGCAGTCATTTGTGGGCCCCATAACGGAATACCTGTCGGATGAAGAAAATGACAAAGTATGAGTTTTTATAAATAATGGCGTAATTGTTACAAGTAATAATTGTTGGAATACGGTGGTTAAAAATACGAATACGTCGCATTGTGGTACAATGGCTTACGGTACGCACAGTATTGTTGAATTATTAATTCTTACGTAAGAAGACACTACTCAATAATTGTTACAGTAGTTACTGTTCAATATTTTATTTTATTTATTCAATAATTGCTGCGTTGATATTTTATATTATTGTTATTTCAATAATTGTCACTGCACAGTATTTCCCATTATCAGATCAATAATTCATATTATTTGAATAATATTATTAGATAACATTATTGGCAATGTCTAGAAAGTTCTGTCAAGGAGAGGTTTGGTCACCTAATTGCGCGCCAGTAAGGATAAATCCTTATCGAAAAGCCCCCTCTTTCCTGGGAACGGCCTGGTTGCCATTATTGTGATTCTGTAATATTATTTGTGAATAATTAATTATTGATTTATATGATAAAAAAATATTTATTTGATGCGGATATAAAAGATGGATTTATTTATGTGATTATAAATGAAGGAATTAATGTTGAGGTATTTTATCAGTATTTTGTCGGATTGGAGGTATTAAAAGATCAAATCGGTGTTCTTGAGATATATTGCGTGAGTTATAATTTTTAATCCGATTGTTGGATCGTTGTAATTTTTGGATATGTTATACATATATGAGTTGAGTATATGTCCACAAATTTTAAACCATTGAAAATTAACGCATGATTTGTTATGAATTTTAAAAGGTGTTGAAACGGTGTTAAAAATTGTCCATTTGTGGATTTCAAATATTTTTGGTTTGGAATTTGGAAAAACTCAAAGCTACAAAGTTGTAGAGAATTCAATTTCGTGTGGAATAGACATAAAATTCGTATTTTTCTGATAAACAGGCTATTTTCTATGAATTATTGAAGTTTCAGAAAATAAAATAATTTTTATTAATTTATGGGTGAGACCCACTTTTGGGTTGGTGTTGAATACACATGGGCTGCTATTTTTTTCTTCCAAGATGGCATGCTTGATTTTTCCAAAGGTGTGCGTAGAGAAAAAAGAAAGAAATAATAATATTTTATTATTTTAGTCTCCTTTGGCGTTCTAACATTTTCCTATAAATAGACGTTTATGTTAGAATTGAAAATCACACCAGAAACAAGTTTTCTTTCTCTCTAGATTATCGATCGTATTTTTGTGAGTATTTTGATACTTTGAGAGTTGCTGTTCGGTACAAGTTTCCTTTGGCTTTTTATTCGATATTCTGATCAGAAGTACCGTTATTTTGAAGTAAGGGATGCTATTTTCTTCTTAAATGATATTATTTTCTTCAATATCATTATGCCAAAATATTGGTGAATTTTTTAATCAATTGGAACTTTTTGTGTCGGGGTTACTATTCACCAAAAAATGAAAATTTTCCTTTTTGTCCAAGATGCCTATTTTGGCTACTATCTTTGATTGTTTCCACGTTTTGATCATTATTTTTAAATTCTGCTTCACACTTGATTATTATGAAGTATTATTGATCTTGGATAAACTGTTATATGAATCCCTAATATTTGTCGTTCTGTCTCACTGGATTCATTTTCTTTAAAGTATTTTTCATCATCCTCAGTCTTAAATGATGATATTGTTGAATATCTCATTTTGTAGTGTAAAAAGATGAATGATTAATCGATGAATATCTTTGGCCGTAGTGCAAAGATGAGCAGTGTTGAGATGAACATGACTAACCTGGTGATACAAATGAATATCTTTTCACTGTTGTGCAAAGATGAATATTTGATTAAAGATGTATATTGATTGTTATTCTGAGGATAAAATATTGATGATAAACTTTTAAATCTTAGAAGATAGTAAAATTCATTTTCTACGTGACTCTTCTAATGGATTGTTGTTTCCGCTGTAGAATATTGATCTAAAACTTGTTGTCAATTATATTCTATCAGATTTTTCCCTTTTGAAGACTAATAATAATTTGTTGTATATTATCTTAGTCATAATAATATTCTTTCTTTGGGCTAGTTGAGAGCTCACCATTTTCCTTTTTGTTCTATTTTTCTTCTCGGGAGGTGAGAACATAGCGAGGATCGAGTCTGGGGTATGGAGTGATGGTTCTAGAAAGATGTTTTAGCGATCCTCACTATTTCGTAAAATAGTGTATGAATAATTGTAATGAGGACTTATTTGAGTGTTGATATTATACAGAAGATAATATTTGTATTTAAACTCATAAATATGTGTTGTCGTATTTTGCACACGACAATTGTATTATTAAAGTTGTAGTTTGCTTTCTGTACCATGTATTTGGCGACTCAGAATGGGTGTTGTATACCTATTTTGGGGGCGTCACAGTTGGTAACAAATCTTAGGGATATGGTCTCTGGTGGAGATCGGGGAATAGAACTAGGAGGGGAGAAATGAGTAAATCCTTCGCTAGTGTATCCTATCTAAGCTTATTTTTTTGGTCGGTCATAATATAGGGATATTATGTGATATGTTAATTTGTTTAATTAACCCTTGTTTTATGGCAGTATTTAAGAATGGCTGCTGAGAACGTTAATAATGGAGTGTATGAGACTGTGGAACAACCTTTAGTCACAAGCCAGGAAAACGTGCAACACGAAAGCAATATTCCTCCTGTGAACAACACTACCGAGTAAACGATGAATGATGGAATGTTTAGGAGCTTTTTGCAGTTCATGAAAAATCAGACGAGGGAGACTCGTGTACAAAATACAGGTGGAAATGATGGCAACCTACGATGCATCGTGACCCAAGCGTTCAAGGAGTTGGGACCACAGATTGGGAAAGCCCGATCCGATTAAAGGCGGAAACATAGGTCAAGCAAATTACCAAGATATTCGATGTCTTGGGATGCACGGAGGAACAGAAGGTTCCATTCGCCACCTTTATGTTCCGTGGAGAGGCAGATTAATGGTGGGAATCCGTGAAGCGTACCCAGCCAGCAGCACTTAACATGTCTTAGGAAAGATTTCAGAAATTGTTCAATGACAAGTACTTTCCAGAAAGTATTCATCATATGAAGGAGGTAGAGTTTATTAGATTGGAGCAGAACAACATGACGGGTGTCTCGAAGACGAGGCGAAGTTCATGAGTTATCGAGTTTGCACCTCATTTGGTAGAGAATGAGGAATGTATGACGCGGATGTTTCGAGAGGTCTAAAACTCGAGATTCGTCAATACCTTATCTCTCATAAATTTTCTCCGTATTGGATGTTGTCAGCAGGGCTCAATTATTAGAGAGAGATAATGAGTATACTCAACCGAGGGACCACAACTGTGGTCATGGGGTGATGATGAGTCATCGGATCGATGATAACAAATGAGGAGGAAAAATTCGGACAAAAGCGGTAACCACTCGGGTGGTAATCGTGGCCATGATAATAGGAGAGGTGAGTCAAGTGGAAATTTCGTAGAAGAGGAGATTCAACAACGACGGAAGACATCAAAGAAGAAGACCAAAGACTAACAACAAATTCTAGGGGAGGAGAAACGACCGCCCAGTTAGATGTTACAAATGCGGGAAAGAGGGACATATCAGCCCAAACTGCCCACAACAATCCAAGGTATGATATAATTGTGGAAAGGAAGGACATATCGCTTTCGAGATTGTACTATAAGCGAAATCAAGTTCGTGGGGATGGTGACTCCAAGAAGTACGACTGGATAAGTCGAAATCATGAGTTCTGGAAGAGTTTGTCGTGGATCGGCCAAAATATGAGGAACCCGAACGAGGTGATCACGGGTAAGCTAATCTTGAACTCTTGCGAAGTTTATACCTTACTAGATACCGATTCTACCCATTCTTTTATCTCTCCTGCTTCTGCTCAACGTTTAAACTTGACTCCGGAGAAATTGGACTTTGACTTATCTGTTGAAACTCCGTTGAGTGAAACCTTCGTTACATCTACAGTTTATAAATCTTGCATGATCCAAGTTGGCACTATCACATTATCTGTTGATCTTATCTCTTTAAAGATACTTGCTTTTGATGTGATTTTAAGAATTAATTAGTTAACCACTCATCATGCCAAAATTGATTATTTTCGTAAGGTTGTTAGTTTTCATATTCCTAACCAACCTGTCATACGAATTCAAATAACTAAACCACTAAAATCAGTCACTGTCATATCAAGCCACAAAGCTATTCGTTTATTGAAAAACGGATGCCAAGCTTTCTTAACCCATGTTATGGATTTGAATAAAGACACGTCAGATTTGAATAAAATTTCTGTTGTTAGTGAATTTCCTGACGTATCTCCTGAAGAATTTCCTGGCCTACCCCCAGAGTGTGATATTGAATTTTGTATCAACCTTGAACCCGGTACAAAACCCATTTCTAAAATCTTTTATCAAATGGCTCCTATTGAACTTCAGGAGTTAAAAACCCAAGTACAAAGGTTGGTACCCGAGCCTCTATCTGGTGACTTCCTTTGTGGAATGCACCAAAGCCAGACTCTCCGTAGGGAACTCTATATTTGTGTGGTGGTAAAACGATATGTGCCATTATGACGTGCAATCCAAGATTGGGATATGAATCACATATGAGAGCAACTTAAGTCAGTAATCGAAATATTCTAGGCTTAATTGGTTACTATCAGAGATTCGTGGAAGGACTTTCTCGAATCGCTACTCCGTTAACTTAGCTGACTCAGAAAGATACAAAATTCGTATAGAGCAAGGAATGCGAGAAGATTTTCCAAGAGTTCAAGAGGTGACTCATTTCGGCACTTGTTTTGACCATACCATCCTGGAAAAGCTTAACGTGGTAAGCGATCGTTGAGTAGAAGATCGACGCTTAAATCTGAAAGCGATATTATTGAACACAAAGACCTATTTTGTATAATTTACAAACGATAGAGATAGAGTTAAAGACTCTAGGGTCCCACGTGATGATATACGAGTAGAATCGAATTTAATCGATAACGTTAAAGTCGCTCAAGCTATAGACCTGGAGCTGATGAATATAAAGAAGAAGGTGCAAGAAGGCTTTATTCTAGAAGTAAGAGTCGATGAAGAGAAGAAAGCTCAAATCTTCGATTTATTTGAAATCCTCGATCGAGTAGGAACTATGGCCTATAGACTCGCCTTAACGCTAAGTATGTCGCGTGTTCATAATGTTTTTCACGTATCGATGTTACGTAAATATGTGGACAACCCAAACCACATTATTGCGTTAGAACCAGATGAGATAGCCGAAGATTTAACGATCACGAGGAGGTACTGTCAAGATATTGGATAGGAAAGAAGCATGTCCCATTTAACAAAGGTTATACCACAAGTTAAGGTTTTGTGGAGGAACCATGCTATTGAAGAAATGACATGGGAGTTGGAATCGGAAATGAAAGCGAGGTACCTCACCGTTCAAAACACCAGTACGCACGTCAATTTCGAGGACGAAATTTTATAAGGAGGGAGGTTGTAAGACCCAAACTTTTTATAAATAAAATTGAATTTTCTATTCATTATCTTGAAATAATAAGGAGTTAATTTGATATAATGTTTTGGTTAAGGGTGAAATGTACAAATTTTACAAAATAAGCAAGTGGTTGTAAAATATTCTTTTTGTCGGGAATATCCATACGACTTGATCATTTGTGGGCCCATACTTGGAATAACATCGGATGAAGAAAATGACAAAGTATGAGTTTTTATAAATAACGGCGTAATTATTACCAATTAACATCGTTGGAATACACGGTGGTTAAAATACGATGAATACGCATTGTGGCACGAGAAGATACCAGATTACGATATTGTTGAATTATTAATTCTTACGTAAGAAGACAATACTCAATAATTGTTATGTGAATTCTTCGTTCAATATTTTATTTTATTGATTCAATAATTGATGCGTTGATATTTTATATTATTGTTGTTTCAATAATTGTCAATTGCACAAGATTTTCCATTATCGGATCAATAATTCATATTATTTGAATAATATTATTAGATAGCATTATTGGAAATGTCTAGAAAGTTCATCGAGAGAGATTTGGTCACCTAATGCGGCTTGCCAAGAAGGAGAAATCCTTATCGGAAAGCCCCTCTTTCACAGGAACTACTGGTTGCCATTATTGTGATTTCGTAATATTATTTGTGAATAATTAATTATTGATTTATATGATAAAAAAATATTTATTTGATGCAGATATAAATAATGGATTTATTTATGTGGTGGTTATAAATGAAGGAATTAATGTTGAAGTGTTTTATCAGTATTTTGTCGGATTGGAGGTATTAAAAGATCAAATTGGTGTTCTTGAGATATATTGCGTGAGTTATAATTTTTAATCCGACCGTTGGATCGTTATAATTTTTGGATATTTTATACATATATGAGTTGAGTATATGTCCACAAATTTTGAACCGTTGAAAATTAATGCATGATTTGTTATGAATTTTAAAAGGTGTTGAAACGGTGTTAAAAATTATCCGTTTGTGGATTTCGGATATTTTTGGTTGGGAATTTGGAAAAACTCAAAGCTACAAAGTTGTAGAGAACTCAATTTCGTGTGGAATGGACATAAAATTCGTATTTTTCTGATAAACGGGCTATTTTCTATGAATTATTGAAGTTTCGAAAAATAAAATAATTTTTATTAATTTATGGGTGGGACCCACTTTTGGGTTGGTGTTGAATACACATGGGCTGCTATTTTTTTCCAAGATGGCATGATTGATTTTTCCAAAGGTGTGCGTAGAGAAAAAAAGAAAGAAATAATAATATTTTATTATTTTAGTCTCCTTTGGCGTTCTAACATTTTCCTATAAATAGACGCTTAGGTTAGAATTGAAAATCACACCAGAAACAAGTTTTCTTTCTCTCTAGATTATCGAGCGTATTTTTGTGAGTATTTTGATACTTTAAGAGTTCTTTGTTCGTACAAGTTTTCTTGAACTTTCTATCCAGATATTACGATCAATCACCGTTATTTTGAGGTAAGGGATGTTATTTTCTTCTTAAATGATATTATTTTCTTCAATATCATTATGCCGAAATATTGGTAAACTTTTTAATCAAATTTGGAACTCTTTGTGTTGGGGAGTTCTTATTCACGATGTCTGTGACTTTATTCACGATATCTGACAATATTCACGAATACGGCACTATTCACTGTAAAATAAAAATTTTTCTTTTTGTCTAAGATGTCTATTTTGGCTACTATCTTTGATTGTATCCATGTTTTGATCGTTATTTTTAAATTCTGCTTCACACTTGATTATTATGAAGTATTATTGATCTTGGATAAACTGTTATACGAATCCCTAATATTTGTCCTTTTGTCTCACTGGATTCGTTTTCTTTAAAGTATTTTTCATCATCCTCAGTCTTAAATGATGATATTGCTAAATATCTTTGGCATGTAGTGTAAAGATGAATGATTAACTGATGAATATCTTTGGCCCGTAGTGCAAAGATGAACAAGTGTTGAGATGAACATGACCAACTGGTGATACAAATGAATATCTTTGACCTGTAGTACAAAGATGAATATTTGATTAAAGATGTATATTAATTGTTGTTCTGAGGATAAAATATTGATGATGAACTTTTAAATCTTAGAAGATAGTAGAATTCATTTCTACGTGACTCTTCTAATGGATTCTTTGTTTCACGTAATATTGATCTAAAACTTGTCATCTATTATATTATATCGATTTTTTCCCGTTGAAGACTAATGATAATTTGTTGTATATTATCTTAGTCATAATATTCTTTTCTTGGGCTAGTTGAGCTCACTTTTTTTTTTTTGTTCCATTTTTCTTCTCGAGGAGGTGAGAAGATAGTAGGATCGAGTCCTGGGTATGGAGTGATGGTTCTAGAAAGATGTTTTAGCAAATCCTCACTATTTCGTAAAATAGTGTATGAATAATTATAATGAGAACTTATTTGAGTGTTGATATTGTCTAGAAGACAATATTTGTATTTAAACTCACAAAGTATGTGTTGTCGATTTTGCATCCACTATTGTATTATTGAAGTTGTAGTTTGCTTTCTGTACCTTGTATTTGGTGACTCAGAATGAGTGTTGTATACCTATTTTGGGGGCGTCACAGTTTGACTGATGCATGAATCCTCCATTTACAGTTTTCACCTTTACACTTAGCAGTTATACTTTATCTGTCGTTTCTTTATGTCAAACCCCCCTTTAACAGAAAATTCAACCAATGCTTGTCTAAAAATTTCATGATTTAAAAATCCATTCCAATCTCAAATTCTATCTTACCCATATCAGTTGCCTCATTAAAATCCATACATCCATCCCCTTCTAAATTGTCCTCATCATCTGACAGAACAAACTTCCTCCTTAATGCATCTTTCTCTTCTCCATCATCACCATCAGTCCACCAATCCTCTACAAAGACATCATTCATGTTCACTTTTGGTTCATCTATTTTTTTTACCTTCTTCGAATATATCATCATCCCCAAGCCCCTCTAGATCCTCATCCATCCATGGTGGATGCTCTGCTTCTTCCCCAATATCATTATCAGTCTGTTTTTTAATTTTTTCCTTTGTATGTTTTGTTTGTTTTTTAGACTTTTCAGTTTGTTTCCCTGTTCCTTTGTCTGTTTCTTTCTGCTACCCTTTATCTGTTTTTTTGCTTCCCTTTATCAGTAGTACCACTTTGGTTAATATTATCAGTTGTTTCACTTTAAACACCAAAATCTTTTTCATTTTCACTTTGGTTCATGTTATCAGTTGTCAAACCTCAAATATACCTAACAGTTTAGTTAAAGTTATCATTTTCAATATCTTCTGGCCTAACAACTTGTATGGGACCCTTCATTTCTTGTCCATATATATGCATCTCCTCACTCTCTGCATTAACTAAGAAATCAATCATATCAATGACATCTTTGTCATTTTGCATCAATAATGCCCCACCCTCCCAAATTTCATATTCCGGTACAAGATAATAAATATTCACATTTGAAACTGGACATAAAGTAGAGTAGTATTCATGTATACTAAGCAAAGAAAGGTAATCCAACCCAACATTCTCTATTATTTGTTCACTACCCCCAACATATTTATGTACTGGATCTTGAACAAACTTCCCACCATAATGAAAAATAATTCTGACAGACATTCTGCATTAAACAAATGAAGGAGAAATGTTTGAATAATATACAAAATATTATAACAAGTATCACAAAAAGGGGACCAAATTCAGTGGCAGACACTAGAGGACAATAATAGTAATAAAGAAAGGGGGGACCATAGTATTAAGTATAATTTATCCAGGACCAAATATACTAACTAATTCCACAAAAAAACATGCATGCATATACAACAAACAACTCAAAAAGTGAATAAAGTACATATGATATCTATCAGACAAGGAGAAATTTACCTAAATCGGTACCAAATTAAGTATCACAGACCCCAAGCGAAGGTGGGAATCCAATAAATCACGAAGATCCCCCACGAACACACTAACCCACACCCTATTTCTCTCGCCTCTCTAGCCCTAAATATCATTAAATTTAAGGTGGTGGCTAGTGAAGTTGTTGGGAACATAGGCAGTTGTGCCTGAACAATCCATTCCGGGACAAAATAACCGACCGAACTATGCCCTTACACGTAACCATAATTTGCTTTTTTTTTTACTCGACTTCCCTAAATTCCCGCATTACCCTTCTCGTAATTTCATCCATTCCACCTTTCCCTTCTCTCTCCTCTCACAAAAATTCCATCAAAGTGATTATTTACTAGATAGAGAAAGTGTGTTTTTTTACTGTGTGAGAGATAAATAGTGCGTGTTTTCAGTGAGAGAGAGCAATGGCGGTTCCGGACGCCGGCGAACGGCACCGAGTCAGAGCCGGAGCCCCGGTTCGAACCCGAGTATCGCTCCGGCTACTGTTCCGAGTTGCTTCCGTAGCCTGCGGAATACAATTCGGGTGGGCTTTACAGCTATCTCTACTCACTCCATACGTTCAAGAGCTCGGAATCCCTCACGCTTGGGCCAGCATCATATGGCTCTGTGGCCCGCTCTCCGGCCTCTTCGTTCAGCCGCTAGCCGGACACATGAGCGATCGGTGCACCAGCAAGTTCGGCCGCCGGAGACCGTTCATCGTCGCCGGAGGATCTGCGATTGTTTTGTCTGTTGTAATTATTGCGCATTCGGCCGATATCGGATGGTTGCTCGGCGATAGAGGTGAGTCGAAGATTAGAGCGGTGGTTGCTTTTGTGATAGGATTTTGGCTTCTTGATGTGGCTAATAATATGACTCAGGGACCTTGCAGA
Source organism: Panax ginseng (assembly GCA_020205605.1). Classification (NCBI taxonomy): domain Eukaryota; kingdom Viridiplantae; phylum Streptophyta; class Magnoliopsida; order Apiales; family Araliaceae; genus Panax; species Panax ginseng. Next base: position 15,660,932 of record CM035144.1, read on the forward strand.
GCTCTACTCGCTGATCTCACCGGTAAACATGGAATAGTAATTAATTTTGCTTATTTTAATGTGCATGAATAAGTATATGATTAATTTGTTTATTATTATTATGGAATTTAAATTTATTAAGGTATAATTGAGTTGAGATGTGATACTGAAGATGACCCTAGCCAGCTACTGGTTTTCTTTTTCCAGCTTTAGCACCCAATTTCTTCTTTTTGATGGCCAAGAGGCCCAAAACAGAATCTTTCTTAGGAAGTGTATCGAGTTTTATTTGTAATTTTATTGGATGGTACTATTAATTTATCGGGGTCTAAATTTAGGAGTATTTTTTTAGCACTATTGGACCATTATGCATCTGCTCTGGTCTTTATATTCCTTGTCAAGAAATTATTAAATATTTATATTATAATAATAAATATAAATTTTGCAGTATATTAAAATATTGGCTTAAATAAGTTTCACTAACCTTAACTATCACTAGTATTCCGCTTTCATGATTCACCTTTTAATTTTTTTAATTAGATGATTGAACTATTGATTTTTTTTCAATTTGATCCAACTGCCACGTCAGAAATTGCTGACGTATATTAAACACAAAAAAAACTTACAAACAAAAAATTTATGTGGAAAATGAAGGGACATAAAAGTCTTTTAACATTTTTGCTCTCTTTCTTCCCCAAATTAGAAGCAGACTATATCGATTTGGGAGAACCAAATTTAACACACAAATTTAAATTATGGGCATGGATTATCCGAGTATTTTCGGTGGTTTATTTTGCAAGTGATGGAGCAAAACGAGAATTATTTTTGTTTAATAGGAAGATTAAATCAAACTATAGTAATATACAATGAAAATGACGATTAAAGCTTAAAATTTGTAAGTTAACAATTTAAACCCAGAGCTAACTTCAAACTTCAATTTTTTCTTCAATCCCCTTTCAAAAAAACCCTAATATTGCATCAAAGAAAACCTAAGGTTTACATTCTACATATATATATATATATATATATATATATATATATATATATATATACACGAGCAATGGAGCAATGGAGGGCTGCTATTGAGGGCAAATCCTTGTGGAGGGAGAGAGGCATGTCAACATATCGACTTATGGAGCCCTTTGAGCTGAAATCACGCGGAACTTTTTGCGGAGGCGATGGAGCTTCTCGGAGAGCTGGGATTTGGTGTAGGGCTGCGACATGGTGTTGGAAAATCAGTTGAAGACATTGAGATCTTTGGGGAAGGAAAGGAATTCTGAGGTGCAGTCGAGGAGGTCTTGGAGGAATCGGATCTCGTCGGGCTTGGTCCATATTCGGTGGAATTTGAAAGGCGGAGGACGACGGAGATCGTCATCGTCGCCGTGGTCGGTGGTGGTGGTGGAGGATTCGAGTTTTGGGGTTTGAATTTGGGGAGAATTATTAGGGCCACTGGTAGGAGGGAAGGAGGAGTCGGGGGCTTTGCGTTTGATCGGGAGCTTGCGAGAGTAGGATTTAATGGAGATGCAAGGGGGGTTGATGAGTAGAAGGGGTTGGGGTGGAGTCCATGGATAGCCATGAATATTGTTTCTGATTGAACATATAGATATAAACATAACATCTTGATTCTGATTGTTTTGAAGTTTTGATGTTTTTAATTAGTTTGAATGTATTAAAGAAAAGGGTTTGACCATTTTACCCTTTAATATATCAAAAATGTTTAATCTTAAAATAAAAAAATATGTTTTTTTGACACATCAGCTGCCTCAAGCCCCACCCAAATAGTCACGTCAGTAACTTCTGACGTGGCAGCCTCAATTGGATCAAATTGAAAAAAATAATAGTTCAATCATCTAATTGAAAAAATTAAAAGGTGGATCACGAAAGTGAAATATGTCAGATAGTTAAGGGTAGTGAAACGTTAATACCTGAAATAGTTTAGAATACACCTGCCCAAAGCTGTCCTGTTACACATTTTCTTCATTGTCATAATTTATGCTTTAGAATTGCTATTGGGTTATATCATACATATTTGAACAGAAAATATTGGGCACTCATTCATTGTACACCTTGAATTTCCTATAGTTTAATCCTTGATTTTCTATAGCAGTCATCTATTTTTGTTTTAATTTTTTTTAAAATTGTTTTAATAATTAATTTTAAGAAACACTATGTCAAAATAGAACAGTCATCAATATTTACTTCAATGCTTTGTTTGGTATTATGAAAGAGCATGGTAAAAGAAAGGAAAATGGTTTTAAATTTTTAGTTTTTATATTTTCAAGAGGAATCATCCAATACATTTCATTTTTGCTATCTATTTGATATAATAATCTTTTTATATATAAGAAAAATTAGATGTACTCCCTTCGTTCTTTTTTACTTTCGTTTTAGAGAGTGCAATTTGTTCCTTTTTAAAGCATTAATAACTGAATTTCTCATATTATCCCTATATTAAATACCAACTTGTTTCTCTTTCATCTTTTCCTATAAATTTTTGAATGGCAGTATTGAGATTTATAACTATTTTGGTCAGTCAAACAAAGCATTTATTGTATTTCTTAATTTTTGTGTTTTTTCTTTGTGTTTTTTCTAAAGCAACGGAACGGAGGGAGAACTCATTAACAGCGCTTTTCTTTCACCTTTCAATTTATTTTCCCTTGTCATTTCAAATTCAAAACATAAAGTAGGAATAATCAGCTTCCCAAGTGCATCCCCTAACTGGTAGTATAAAAAAGGTAGCATTACCATGTTTTTTTTCCATTGCAATTTCTACTTTTCTAGTATGCTCTAGCTCCACTGTCACATGGTGCAGTCTATAACATTCACTGTCACATGGTGTACACGTGTAGTCTATCTCAATGTTACATAAATCGTGGTTTGATACAATACATGAAATGAAAAACAGTCATTATTTCATGTTACTGATTACGTAATGAGTAAGTGTCTTCAAATTGCTTTGTTGGGACAAAATACGTTTATTTAGAACATAAGCGCGGTACGCTAAGAATAACCTTTTAGGAAGATATTGTTAAAACTAGTTGCTGGTTAAAATATAGTTAAAATTGGTTGAGTTATTTCTAAGTATAGTGTTTTCAACGAGGCTATGTCATGTCATCGCTTACTAGATAATACCAACTAGGCTGTCATTAGGCATACATTGCTTTTCTAGAATCTTATTTATATATTAGGTTTTCTTATAATGTTTTAGATTTAATAGTATTTTATACTTAATATATAACTAGATATTTTCGAGGATGATTCTAGATAGTCATAAATAGCCTTCCATTTGATCATACAAGTCAAGGACTATATAAGAGTATGCTCCCCATCTATAAACAATAATACAAAATTTTAGTCATGCTTGTGCAATAGAAGTTTAAGTGATATGGGAAAAGTTTTGGATCGTCATCTTTAGTGTTTCGAAACGGAAGTGTTCCATGTTTTGGAACGTTCGTACCAATACGCAATTCAGTACATGTTAGCGTGTTCCAATACTCTATATAAAAACTTTCTAACTTAATTATATAAAAAAGATTAGGATTTAAATATATTTGATAACCAATTGCCTCATTAAACTTGCGACAACTTGTGATCTTTATGTTTACAAAAAAACACAAATTGCTACTATTATCTTGATAATGATTTTTTTTGTGAAATAATGTTCCATGATAATTGTATTTCAAACAATTGAATTGTGAGATATAGGTGACCGACTAATGATGAAATAAGCAAATTTGTAACTTTTAGTGAGTTGCTGCCATTTTTAAGTCTCTTTTTAAATGCTTATCCAAAAGAAACATAGATTTAAATATTTATCAAAAAGGAAACAGAGTGGAAATAATGATAGATGACTAGTAATTGGTGGTATCAAACGGTTTTCACTCTTACATGCACTTGTTACCTTTTTGAAAACATTAATAGTCTTCAAAAATAACTTGGAACAAATTTATAATGATAAAATGCATTACTACCTATAAACATTTTGGCCATCTTTTAGTGAAAATTTGGATGTTAATACCTTTACAAAGTAATTTGGTTTTTAGTCCTTGTATACACAATAGATGTATATTCACATGTTATATGTAAAAAATAATGTGTTCATAAACTTTATCTTGAATTTTAAATTTTGGAGGAATATATTTACAAATGCCTATATAACTCGTCTTTTGTTCTTCAAATTCTTTTTGTTAGTTTATGACACAACAATAACTTGATTAGTTTAATGTACTAGCTCAAACGTGGGTATTAGATTACATTCTAATGCCGATGAAGAACTAAACCTTAATAATACCTTGAATTAACAAGGAATATAGAGAATTCTCCAAAAAAAACTATTAGTAACATTATTATGAATGGAATGACTAAGAAGTCTCAAGACATCCTATATTTTATAGGCCTTGGTACTTTCCAATATTTACTCTGAAAAAAATAATAAATAACTTTCCAACATCTGTTTTGAAGCGGATAATATAAACTACTAATTAGCTTTTCATATGACGGTTTGAAAAAGGAAAATAATTAAACCCTAAAACTTAGCCCAAAATAAGGAGGCAAAAATAAATTAAATTACTGGATTTTCTTAATTAATAAATAAATATATATCAAATAAACTAAAACTCCATAAATTATTAAATATATGAAAATCCTAATCTTCATTGTTATTTTTCAATGCATCATTATCCCCTTAGAAAAAATTCGTCCTCAAATTTTAAAGCAAACATGTATTAAGTACTAAGAAAGAATTTTCAATCTGTGCGGGATCAACACTATGTCTTTTTCTTCTCAAAGGATAATTATGAAAATAAGTGAGAAAAAATACCAATATCTTTCAATTTACCTGCATGACATTGAAATATTTAGGAATAACAAAATTAATAATTTCAATATTCTCGAGCACCGTAACAATCTTATGATCAATTTTGTTGTTGTAGTATCTCCATCCTTAGATTTTATGACATCTTTTATTCTTTCCTCAATTCTAGGTAACGTAGAGAGAACTTGGTTAGTTTAACGTAATAACATAAACATGGAGATTATATAACATTTTAATGTGACAAAATACTAAACCTTAATAAAATCTTGAATCAACAAGGAAAATAGAGATTTCTCCAAGAGAAAACTACTAGTAATAGTGTGTAATATTATTATGAATTGAATGAATATGAAGTCTGAATACAACCTATATTTATAGGGCTAGGTACTTTCCTACATCTTCTCTATCTGAAAAGGATAATAAATAACTTTCCTACATCTACTATGAAAAAGAAAATAAAAATTACTAATTAGCTTTCCTACTACGACTATTCGAAAAGGGAAAATAATTAAATCCTAAAACTAAGCCCAAAATACAAATGGGGCAAAAATAAATTAAATTATTGGATCTTCCTAAATAATAAAACAAAATACATTAAATAAACTAAAACTCCATAAATTATAAGATATATGAAAATTCTTATCATCATCGATATTTTCCAGTACATCAGTTTATAAGCTTAATTCACTACAAAGTACAACATATGATGCTATTGACACTCGATGCATAAAATACTTGCATTTAGCTTGAATCTCCAGCAAGCCAAGTTTCATTTCCTCTAAATGAGATACAACTCTACCGGGATCAACTTTCATAGTTATATTTATATAGTACCTACTCTGGATTCTGTTTGTGGTTTGAAAGTCCATGTTTCATGCTTTATGCTCAAACCTTCACTGCTTCACCAAGAAATTGTCCTTTCCCTTAACATTTTGGCATCATGGTGGATGAATGTACCGAGGACTTTTTGTTCTTTAACCCCTTCTAACAAGATTTTAAATTGCTACGAGTGTGTAGCTGGCCACAAGTTTCATGGAATTGTTTAATATATTTATCCATTTTCTTCTGAATCACGAAATGGAATTTTAATTGGTTAAGATCTGGCAAGGGTAGTCCTAAACTTGACTTCAACATACTCAATCACATGGCCAGTGTTGCTATATAATAGATTGTAGACCACTACACCAGCCATAATTAGGATGTTTGGCTCTTGCATCCCCATTTTGCAAAGGTAGGAATAATCAATCCAGGAAAGTTGGTCCCATCTGCCCCCCACCCTAAATGGCTAATTTTTTTTTCCTCTTAAATTAGTCAATAATTTATTTGTTTCTTCTTTCCAGGTTGTCATTCTTTTAAGTTAAATTTGGAATATTTGCAGATAGTCTCTCTCCAAACAGAAAACTATATGTACTTCCTACATTCTTTTGCTGAACCTTCTTTAACAAATCCCTTGAGCTAGAAATGTGCGGAAATTGGAATAATGCTAGCATCAGATCCTGCCTAAGTTACTAGTGTTTGTAGTACATAGGAGAGCTCCTGCTCACAAACAGCGTTGATTCTGGTAGTTGATGCGGTAAGAAGCATTTGAAAATTCATAGTATTAATTGGTTGAACTCAGCAGAACGGAGTATATATATATCATTCAAAGTATTCTTAAGGAGTTATGAGAGGTGATTCCAAGTGCACATAAATCTCTTCAATCTTATATGATCCCCAAAACTGGAGATTTACTTCTACCCTTCTCCTATATTTCTCTTTGTTTCCCCTTTTTCTTCATTGTATTACTAGTCTGCTGTTATTCTCTATTTTCTTGGTGTTAGTGAGCCATGCCCCAAGTCCTTAATGATGTCTACCTCCCGATCTCGACGTGGTACCCAAACCATGCATGAACATGGGAGGAATGTATTGTGCCCGAATCCTATATTCCCGAACGGTATAATTTCATAAATAATTTCATTCATGGTACTTAAGCTTGGCATGACTATGGCGCTTCTACACGTAATGCCCGAGCCTCATGTGATGTGGTACCCCACCTATGACATGCCCAAGTTCTTATTGCCCATTATCCAAACCGGGTATGGTACCGAATCTTAGCGCATGAGACAGTGTCCGTAATTATACAAACGCTTGGAGATTAGTTTTGACAAAATGGACTCTCATCTAAATTTTATTATATATTGGGCTTATTGCCAGCAAACCAGGTCTGTAAACGATGGGAACACGCGACCTAAAATATCATTATAAATAACGAGGGACCTCTGGTATGTATTTTTTACACACTCTCAGAATCCTAAAACCCCCTAAAAGCTATTACGGACTTTACCAATCCTAAAACCCCCTAAAAGCTATTACGGACTTTACCATCGGAGGCGGATCTGGAGGAAACCCCTTTGTGCATTTGTTCATTTCAAGTTACTTAGAGCTCTCAGACCAGATGGTAGAGGTGGCGAAACTTAGCTTCATCATTTGGCGCTAGAAGATATCCAAGCCTGTTTAATATATTCTAATAGCCTAACATATACTTGAACATCTTCCCTTATTCACTGTTACTCCTGAAGCTGCTCAACTCATAACCTACTGATTGTTCTAAACCATAAAGTACTCCAGAAATGTATTTGTATTTAAGGGGCTACAACCCGTCTATTCTGTTTGAAAAACTCAGGAAACGCTTGTGTTTCATAGGTCAATTCTCTTATTTTCATAATTTGAAAGGAAGCCATGAACCTGTGTCTTGAGAAGTTAAATACATAAATAATGAATGTCTACTTAAAAACTTTACTTGTTAGGTTGTACTACATAATGTTTGACGCTGAATACATATATGAAAATGGAAGGGATCACATCCTCTATTTATGGAAAACTCACAGAGGGTCCATGGAATGTTGGCAGTGCTCTTATTTTATCAAATTGATGTGAAGTACCTACTTGAAAATTTTATAGTATCCCGAACTTACTAAAATATTATGTTAGGGTGATGTATTCCTTTCATTCTAAAATTAGAGATACATTTTGATTTGTTAAGTCGTTTTGCGAAATTCTAACATCTAGAATTGACATGGATTCTTTTAACTTTTGAAAGTAAGAAATATGGTAATTAGTAGTATTTTTTAGTTAGTATAAAGTAGTTATATTTGTTTGTACTAAAATTAAATAAATTCGTAGCTATTTTAAATTGTAGGACTTTGGAAGTTGACTTAAGAAGTCAAAATGTATCTTTAATTTTGGAACAGAGCGTGTCATAAATCTCTTTGGAGAAAGCACGAGTTTCATAATTTAATAACAACAAAAAACAGGCTACACACATGCACACATACATACTCATTTTAGAAAAGAAATCTGTTGCAATAAAATGACATCATTTTTTTTAATGTTCAATTGTTAGGAAAGGATCACCGGAGGACTCGAGTGGCAAATGCGTATTTCTCTCTATTTATGGCTGTTGGTAATGTGCTAGGGTATGCTACTGGAGCTTACAGTGGCTGGTACAAAGTATTCCCATTTACCATCACCTCTGCATGCAGCATCAACTGTGCCAACCTCAAAGCTGCTTTCTATATTGACATTGCTTTTATTATAATCACTACATATGTAAGCATTTCCGCTGCTCGGGAGCGACCTTTGAATTCCAGCCATGATTATACCCCTTTCGGTGAAGATAGGCCTGAACGGTCAAGCCATGTTGAAGAAGCTTTTCTCTGGGAACTGTTTGGAACATTAAGACTTCTACCAGCGTCAGTGTGGGTAATTCTGCTTGTTACTGGTCTGACTTGGATTGGGTGGTTTCCATTTTTTCTCTTTGATACAGATTGGATGGGTCGAGAAATTTATGGCGGTAAGCCAAATGAAGGGCAGAATTATAGTAACGGAGTCAGAATGGGAGCATTTGGTCTTATGTTTAATTCAGTGGTCCTTGGAATTACTTCAGTGTTTATGGAGAAGCTCTGTCGGAAATGGGGGGCTGGTTTTACATGGGGCCTCTCAAACATCCTTATGGCTATCTGCTTCATATCAATGCTCATAATCTCATGCATAGCAAACAATATGAACTATGGCACTGATCCACCTCCAAATGGGATTGTGATTGCCGCGCTAATAGTATTTGCAATTCTTGGCATTCCATTAGCGGTGAGTTGCTTGGCTGTCCAGCTATCCTATAGTGATTAACTAGGATATAATTTGAAGTCATTGTAGTCTTTTGCTGAAATATACACCCCAACTAACTTTGAGTATTTTAAAAATTATTGCAGATCACTTACAGTGTCCCATATGCCTTGATATCCACACGGATTGAGGCACTGGGACTAGGCCAAGGTGGGTTATTCTAAATTCTTTCCCGTTTGATGCTTTCTGTCTTGATGTATTCTTGGGGTGCTTAAAATGTTATTTTATCCTTGCAGGCTTGTCAATGGGTGTTCTGAATCTGGCAATTGTGATTCCACAGGTACAGTGTGATTCTTGGTAGTTATTTTTTTCTGGGTTTACACCTTCATGCACAAACTTGAAAAAAAAAAAAAATTTAGTTTGCTCCTTTCATTCTTGGCCTACTTAAAATGTCCTCCTTGTAATGTTCTTTCATAACCAATTCACCACTTTCAATCATTTTCTATTCAAATTTCTTGGTACCCTTTATCGGATGTGTGCTTAATTATGTAGAATACTTCTTCCATTCCAAATTATAAGATCATTTTTGAAAATTGAGACATTTTCAAACTCAAAATTGAGATAATCATTAGTAATTATGAAATGATAAACCTTACAATGAGTAATTTGATTTAGATAGTTTACAATATTCATCATTGTATTAACTAAAATTAAAGGAATTTATGTTAATTTTGAGTTTGAAATTGTCTTAAGTTGACTTCAAAAAGTCAAAAAATGATCTTATATTTTGGAACAATTATAATATAGCTATTATAATATAGTCACTGAACAAATAGAACAGGAACAAGTAGTAAAATGGAACAATTAAAATGGGATGGAAGGAGTGTTCCGAAAGTTATATCTAGGACCTCATTAGTGGTGCCGATTGTTGCGGTAAAATCTGCTAATGAAATGTCACATGATGGCAAATTTATTGATTGATCTACGTGAATGTAATCTCAATTCTCAAGTACCTAATTACCCGTATGCATTAATACAGTAAAATCTGTTGACAAAGTGCTACTTGGAGACGAAGATATATTGTCCGACTCTCTCTAGCGAATCAAACTAAAAATGAACCGGTTATAGCGACGGTTTTTTCCGTCGCTATAGCATAGAAAACCGGCTTTCTATTCTATAGCGACGGACAAAACCGCCGCTATAGTCGGTTCGTTTTTAGTTCGGTGTTTATGATCTTCCTATTTTGGGGGAGAGTGAAGATTGGGTTGGGGGGTTGAAGTTTCAGTCAAAGATAAGAGAAATGAAAAGATGTTGATGCACTTGGGGATATATATATATATATGTGTTAGGTTTATAAAATGGGCCCAAAGTCTAGTATATAAAGACATCAAGCTCTCTAATTCAAAACCAATTGGCAATGAGAAAAATTGGCCCAAGTCATTATAAACTAGACGTATTTTCTCAAGGTATTCAATGTGGGACAAGATATTATATAAATAATATATATATATATATATATATATACCAGGAGAAGTGAAGACCCTTTTGAATATTGATAAATTGATCGCATGGTGAGATGAGTCTTAATATTTGATAAAAGCCAGATTTGACATGCAAACTTTTATTTTAATATAAACACCCTACATGGTCAACATCTTGTCAAGACATTTAAAAGAAACGAAATTTTATTATAAAAAACAATTTTAAGTAAATGTATGACTTGTCATGTCTTTTTTTTAACGCATAACAAGAACTCCTATATATGTATTATCGTGCTTTCTGGTTTAAAAAAAAAAAAAAAAAAAAATAAAAAAAATTCCAAAAGTTCTTTATATTCCAAATAAAATATTTGTTATTTTTATAACTCTTTCATTTAATAACAAATAAAGAATTATAATTCAAATAAAAATAATATCCTATTTTATAAAAATATATTTTATAATTTTTTATTTGCTATTTTATAAAAATATTTTATAAAAAATAAAGAATACAAAATATTTTATAACAAATAAAGAATATAAAATATTTGCTATTTGTTATAAAAATATTTTATAACAAATAAAGAATATAAAATATTTTATAACAAATAAAGAATATAAAATATTTGCTATTTTAATTTGCTATTTGTTATAAAAATATTTTATAAAAATAAAGAATACAAAATATTTTATAACAAATAAAGAATATAAAATATTTTTATAAAATAGCAAATAAAAAATTATAAAAATATATTTTTATAAAATAGGATATTATTTTTTATTTGAATTATAATTCTTTATTTGTTATTAAATGAAAGAGTTATAAAAATAATAAATATTTTATTTGGAATAGCAAATAAAGAACTTTTGTGCAAGTCGTAAGAGGTTGTGCTAGGTTTGGATTGGATATATATATTTTTTATTATTTTTTTTTTATATATATATAGAATATATATAGTTATCGTTCTTATAAATTTATTTGTAATCGACAAGATGTTGACCATGTAGGGTGTTTATATTAAAATAAAACGGTACAAGTCGTGCTTACTTATCAAATATTAAGACTGGTCATGCGATCAATTTATCAACGGTCCAAAAAGGGTTGTAATACAGATTCTCACAAAGAACCGGTTGCATATGGAAGGGCTCCTATATATATATATATATATATATATATATATATATATATATATAATCATCTTATAAATTTTGTAACTTTGCTAGATTAAATACCTTAAGAACTGATCGAATGCCTGGTTAATAAGTAGCTAAAAGTTGTTCCGCATTTGGTTCTTTGAAGGGAGCTTGGTCCTGCTTAGTTTTTGCTAAATGTACTAAACTACATTGACATCAACTACTCTGATTAAGATTTTTTTTATCTGACATAGTATTGCAGCATGGATAAAAAGGTCATGATTTCAGTTATTCATTCATTCGCCATACTTAAAATTGACTACAATCGTGTTGGGGAAAGTGGAAGTTTTAAGATGCATGTTTCACCTTACTTCAAGAAATGCAAGGACAATTTAGTTTCATGAGATTTTCATATATAAAACTTGGGAGTGCTATTCTTTTCCAGGATGTTTATTGTATGACTATCTGCGGGTAATCTGGACCACATCTACTGCTATCTATGAACTGGGCACCTCATCTTTTACAATAGCAATGTTGGGCTATTCAGTAGAGGACGCCTCTTTTCTTTTTTTCCTTTTTTAAATATTTATTTTGGTCCATAAAAAATAATTAATTCTCAATGTCTTTTTAAATGCTAATATTTAAGATGGTATACCCTTAATTTTTTTGTTTCAGAGCCAAAATATATCATAAATCTACTCGACTTTTGTATCATGAAACACCATCTGACATAAGGTGTTACAATATTATATTATGCTTAAACAATAAAAGGAGGCATTTCTTGTTGAATTATCATACATCACAACAAGTGTAACTTCCCAGATTAGAGCATGCTACCAAAATGGTAAAAAATGGGGAAACTTGTTGTGATGAGTTTTCCCTTACTCTTTCAGTTTTATTCGGTTCTTTCTTGTGCTCCTTGTTAGCGTTTCCACACTGTCTAAAATAAATGCTACGAGGGAACTCCATTAGAGAAAAGTAACGTCAGCCGAACATTTTAGACTGAAAACATTTAATAGTGTACAGTTTACTGTTCATTTTGCTATCCGGTTAAGTAAGGAAGCTTTGATTTCTATGAACAGGTTGTGGTGTCTGTTGGAAGTGGACCATGGGATCTGTTATTTGGTGGAGGTAACTTACCAGCTTTTGCAGTAGCAGCAATATCAGCCTTTGCTAGTGGGCTTGTAGCCCTCTTGGCTATACCTCGATCTAGGGTTGAAAAATCCAGGACCCACCAATGAGGTATTATGTTGTATCTAATTTTTACCCTTATTTAAATATCAACCCAAAGAGTAAAATGCATCAACTATACGAATTATGTAATTCGCTTTTGTTACTTATATTGATTTATATAAGTTCAATTCCTCCCAATTTTCCCTTGTGAATATTGTTATTTTTCTTCTATTTATTCCCCATCAGTTAACCTATTGTCCACCCGAAAATTAAGTTCATTAAATAACTGTAATCTTGCATATATCACATAGAGATGGATGTTAGATGTTAACTATAATAATGTATTAGGAGCGTCAATGAAATTGATGATGATGATAGTCAAATTATTCGAGAAAATGTCAGCAAGGACTAGACTTGAGAATGGGCATGATACATCTGCTCCTATGCAAGTACCTAAGTACGCGATGGATGTTTGCCTTTCAGTTAATTATTTTCATATTACATTTTGAACCTTTGCACTGCAACATGGATTTTTTAGATTGAGTAAAATACCAAGCCCAACAACCTATGATGCATAACCTTTTCATATGCATTGGGTATTTAAGAAAAGAATTTTTAAGGCTACCAGGACTGTTGAGCCTACTCACCATGTCATACTACTTGTTCATTCGTGAAATAGGTGAATTTCACACTGAGACAACCACCCTGCCCACATTCGTACCCAGAAACCTTTTAACTTGGATGATCTATGGTCCAAAGGCTGTTGTTACATCTTAGAACTAAAAATCTACTTGCTTATACCATGTACATAAGCTACAATGGAAGCAAGTTACTGGTGGAATCGGAAGAGTAACATCTTTGTTACCAAAATGGTTTATCGAAAAATTTGATTAAACATTCTCAACTGAAATTTTAAATGACACAAGTTACTAACAATAAGTGGAGAATGTCTTTAAATGATCTAGAAGTGGCGCTATATCATCACTACAGATGCGGGGATTGCTCACAAGAGTTCATTACCAACCAAGTGAAATTTCTAGCGATTGGGATCTATTCCTAGTGAAATACAATCTCTCGAGTAACATTGACTGCACATTGTTGTTTCAATCACAATGTCCCAGAATCTCGTGCAGTTTGTGCGTATAATTGTTGAGCGACTGCTGTCAATTGTTCTAGCTAGACGGCCAAGAGTTGTGAATTATGCTGATTCAAACCTTGATGGAGACATGCCTTTGTTCTGATTTTTGCTGGAAAGCTCGGGTGATTTTTATGGAGGGATCTCTTTATCATTATATTCTTGTTTTCTTTTTTCATGCTGCTTGCTTCTTTGTGAACCTTGGAATAAATTCTTATGATAATTCCACTTATCAGTATCTATAAAAGTATGGTTGGACTTTAATGTCCCTATGTAGTAATGCTCGCTTTCAATGTTGTACTGTTGAAAAATGGTGATATAGCTAAAGCTAGTGGCAGAAAAGCTCATTAAAATACATGGCCCGATTTTATGTTTGGGGAGAATAACATCATTGTGCAGATATTTGTACATTTATATTTAATACGGTTGATATAGAAATTCTGCTGGTGCATGCACGGACCAAATGCATCTATCATATTGTACAAACGTACCATATGAGGGATCATTTCCTTGTGCCATATAAATATACTCGTATAAAAACCATCCTTTTTCCAAAGCCTAAGAAAGCCAAGAATTTGTGCTTATAATTTTTGAAAATGTTGGATGGAGACTGGCAAATGGGCGGAAGTAAAAGTTTTCTGAGGAAAAAGTAGCATGCGTACTGGGATTTGTTTGGTTATTACTCATGCGTCCCATAGCTTATAGATCGATTTTTATTTTAAGATGTCTCAATATATATAGGCTATTTACTATTTATAAAATTTAGTTCATTGTTTTATTTTTATGCCCTTATAATAAATATTCAACCATTACTCTCTTTTTGAAGAAACAACATTCAATGTCATTATTTTTATCACCATATTTAATGTTGTTGTATTCTCTTTGGTTAAAGTTTTATGGTTATGGACTTTAATGGTCAAGATTACGTTAATCAATGAAGTTGAGAGTTTCAGTGTGATAAGTAAGGAGTAATTAACTTATTCATTAATTCCATATTAACGGGTATATGTGTAAAATTTATAATGTTAAAAATTGTCATTTAAATTGATTTTTTAAAACTATATGTTAAAAGAAATCAGCCTATAACTATGGGACGGATGAAGTAACATTTATAGTGGAAGCGTAAATAAGTTGAAATTAAATTTAGAGTACATTTGAACTTTCAAATACAATAAATGCCTCAAATGCCCTCTAACCAAACAAGCACTAACATCAAAGCATATTATGATACTAATACTGTATTTGCCATAAACTTGTTAAAGAATAATTTGGTGCAAAACACTTCGATGATGGGTCGCATTGGTGAATCAGATCCATTTTGTTGATTTTTCCTTGAATTGTCTATAATATTATTACTACAATCTGTTAGGTATCTACCCTGGGGTGAACCCCACTTTCCATTTGGGATGGAGAATTTATGGCTCATGTTACCACTTCATTCTTCAGATTTACTACATTTCCGAAGAAGCGGCAAGGACAACACAGATGGGAAAAAGAAATCTATGCAAACTTATTTTAAGTTTGCGGAAAAATGGAAGAAATGAAAAACCTTTATCTTGTTTGGAAAGTAACTAGAATGTTGCATTTGGATTGATGGAATGGAATGGAAGAAAGAATGAAATAATTTCAAGGTATTTCAAGTGACTTTGGTTGTTGGTGGTGGGTGGTGTAATATGATGACAAAATTATTTCATATATTCCATTGGAATGAATTTTATTTCACCATCTCTTACATGGAATAAAGAATTTTTATTTATTGGAATGATTTATCCTCCAAACTGAGCATTAAATTCACCATTTTCATTTCATTCATTGTTCCATTCCATTATCCAAAACGTAGCATAAGAGGAATGACGTGAGGAGTATTCCATATGTTCTTTCCAACTGAACTGCACCACTTCTGATTTGTTTTGTTTGAACCCAGTTAAATAAGTTGCATTTGAAATAAAACGCTACTTTATTACACAAAATTAATTTCCCAACATTAGTTTTTGTTTCTTTCCAAACAAGAGTAAAGAATTCATATTTTTCTTGTTGCATCTGTCCTTGATGCAATCCAAACAAATAAAATGTGCTATGGTGCAATACACGTAGCTCCCCAACTGGGAAACTTATTGAGTTGAGGAACATGACCTGACATGAAATGTATGGTTTTGAGGGAAATGATCTGTTTTCCTAAGGAAAATAGAATCTCAAGAAAAAAGTAAAAGAAAGGGAAAACTGATTCTTGAAGTTGCTGATACTGTGAGAGTTGGGGAAAATGATAAACAGAAAATTCAGTGCATTTTTGTTATTTATTGTGGGGTAATCTTTCTTTAGGACCTCTGTTGCTCTTCTTTTTTTACAGAATGGGGCAGAGGTAGCAGCAGGAGAGGATTAAATGCCTCCAGAAAGAGGCACACCCTCATCCCCTGTTGTGAGAAAAGGGATACAAATTAAATGGTTCAAAATGTTGCACGTATTTGTCTGATCTCATTGTGTTCCCTTTCTTCCATCTGCCGGTTCTACCATTATAACTTAACCGTAGTGGTGCCTTACATTACATTATCTCCCCCCACCCCCACCCCACCCCAAAAAAATAAAAATAAAAAAATACCTCTTGAGATAACTTTTTTAAAACCCCGTGGGGAAAACAATGAAGCAAAAAGATCCACTAGATTTGACACTTTTTGGCCATTTTAATCACCCCTTTCCAATATCCCACCTGTTTAGTTCACGAGTTTTACCCCAAAATACGTGCAAACCCAATCCACACACACACACACACACACACACACACATGGTAACTATGAGTTATATTTGTATATCATCATATATATTATATATATGTTCATTATAAACACTACTCTGGCTATAGTGGCAGCGCAGTTTTGCATTAATTAATATTAGCCACAATTTAAATTTTTTATCAAAATTGATGCAATGTAGATATATTTTTTTTTAAAAAATAGACCCATAAACACCATTTATTATAAATCAACTCCCTATACATGTGTATATATGTATATGATCCAATCATGGAATGAGGCAAAATTGATTGTATGCCCCATTAGGAGATTTAGAAATCTCAGAACTTGTAGTCTTATAAACCAACCACCACATTAGCAATTAGCAAGGTGCATTAGGTGATTGAGGGGAAGAGATTACAAGGAAGAGGACCTTGGATGATTATAAAGGGTGCTATAACAAAATTAACCTTGACCCACCAATAACCGACCATTATATCATTGATTAGACTGATTCTAGTTAGGATTTAAGATACTTACACATGTCTCTAATTCAACACAAGAACATAGAGCCACATTTCCTCCACTTCAATGAGAACAGGAGGAAAAAATGAACAAAAGAAAACGGTTTCCATTCAAAACAATACAATCTTTTTTTTTCTTAGTCTCATCATACTTATGATTTACGACGAAATGAAATCGAAATGAAATGAAATAAAATCTTACCCTGTATCAAAAGAAAAAAAATTACGACAAACCTTTCGTGGTATTCATAATATTCCCCTTGTAGCACTCTCATTCGGCGTAAAAATAACATAGCCAAAACACCTATGGGACCTTAAACAAAACTTGTACCTCTCAAATAGGGCAAGTAGCGAAGGATAATTTGGCTGATTAAAAGGGTTAAAAACAACATAACTCTATGCTGGGGGGTTTTGGTTCTTCTTCACATGGAATGTTGATAAAAAAACAATACTTGGCGGGAAAGAACATACCATCCATGGCCACCATAAAAAAACAGTTATCATCGGTACACAGTGCACACACTGTATGCCATGTCAAGTAACTGTTTATATGACAATATGCCCAGTCATTTCCATCACAACTAGCTAAAGGAGGGAATTGAATTCAAGTCCTTTTCAGTCCATTCACCCCACTTGGGCAAATACAAAGATAACAATTTTTATTCCCCTCTCTTTTCCTATTTCTCTAGTAAAATGAAAAACCTAAAAGTGAATGTTTAATACATTATCCTCAATACATAACCCAAAAAGTTTATCAATAACCTAAAAAAGTATTACCCCATTATCAACTCTAAATTGTTGGACGGTAAAAACAAATACAACCCACTAATCATTTACAAAGAACTTCACCGTTTTTATGACCTATTAAATAAGATTACCAACACTACTGTGACATTCTCATGCTACATTTTTTAGGTACTGACATATGTTTTAGCAATGAGAATCATACATATATATGTATGCATTTATAATATATTCAGGGAGAGAAGAAGGGGTGAAAGGAAAGTTGGCCCCACTTCCCTCTCATTCACCAAAAACTAGTAGCCGCTTTTTTATAGCATCCAACTTTCTTGAGTCCTGATATATTGACACGTTTAGGAAAAGCCAACAAAGGGAGTTTACCAATAGCTAGCTTCGTGTAAATATATTTATAAATATATATATATTTGAATATATCTCTCTGTGTGTGTGTGTATATATATATATATAGCCATCTTCTATCTCCCATTCTCCAATCCATTCAAAGCTCCATCTCCCTCAAAAAGAACAGAAGAAGCCACAATTGCTAGCAAAAACAGGGTTTTCCTTTTGTTTTACCTTTTCAACTTTTTTTTCTTTTTCATTTTTTTGCCCTCTAACAAGAAGTTATGTGCAATCAAAAGCCATCTTCTCCAATCTCATGTGTCTCTTCTATGAAAACCCATTTCATAAATCCCAACAAAACCATGGATCTTCATACTCATGATGATGAACTTCATAGATGGCCAACCCCTTCTGAGGTAAATAACCTTTAAAACACCGTTTACATCAAGAACATAAACAAACACTTTTTAAAACAACTATATGTACGCATATATATTTATATATATGTATAAGTATATATACAACTTAATCATCATCACTAGAGGCATGAACTTCTTGCATGATTTGATCTTTCTTGTTGTTGCATTTAGGCCTTGGAGGAAATCAAAGCCATAGGGAAAATCTCAGGGCCAACAGCTATGACAGGGCTACTACTATACTCAAGAGCCATGATCTCCATGCTTTTTCTTGGTTATCTTGGTGAGCTTGAGCTAGCAGGAGGATCCCTTTCCATTGGTTTTCATAAACATTACCGGATACTCTGTGATATCCGGTTTGGCCATGGGAATGGAACCCATATGTGGACAAGCTTACGGTGCCAAACAAATGAAGCTTCTTGGCCTAACTTTACAAAGAGCTGTGCTTTTACTCCTCTCAAGTTCCATCCCCATCTCTTTCATGTGGCTTAACATGAACACAATCCTCTTATGGTGTGGTCAAGATAAAGAAATATCGTCGGTGGCGCATAGTTTCATAGTTTTCGCCATTCCTGACCTCTTCTTCCTCTCCCTTCTACATCCCCTCCGCGTTTACTTGAGGGCTCAAAACATTACATTGCCAGTGACTTATTGTTCAGCAATATCTGTTGTGATTCACATACCACTTAATTTCATTCTAGTGGTGTATTTCAAGATGGGAATAGCTGGAGTGGCAATAGCCATGGTGTGGACTAATCTCAATCTATTTATTCTTCTAACTTCTTACGTCTACTTTTCCGGGGTCTATAAGGATTCTTGGGTTGCTCTGAGTATGGATTGTGTCCGCGGATGGTCTTCTCTCCTCGCCCTCGCAATCCCAACTTGTATATCCGTTTGCCTTGAGTGGTGGTGGTATGAATTCATGATAATGCTTTGTGGACTTCTTGTGAATCCCAAAGCAACCATTGCCTCGATGGGAATTCTCATCCAAACAACTTCTTTAGTCTATGTTTTCCCGTCAGCACTAAGCCTTGGAGTGTCCACCAGAGTTGGAAACGAGCTCGGGGCTAACCGGCCCGGGAAAGCACGCATTTCAATGATCATTTCCCTCATATGTGCAGCAGCTTTAGGCATGGCTGCAATGTTGTCCACCACTTTGATGAGGCACTGGTGGGGGAGATTTTTCACGAGGGATTCCGAGATTCTTGAGCTCACAGCAATGGCATTACCGATTGCCGGCCTCTGCGAGCTCGGAAACTGCCCACAAACTACTGGATGTGGAGTTTTGAGGGGGAGTGCTAGGCCTACCATTGGAGCACATATCAATTTAGGGTCATTTTACTTGGTGGGAATGCCAGTTGCTTTTCTCATGGGGTTTGTGGCCAAAATGGGATTTGCTGGACTCTGGCTTGGCCTTTTAGCAGCTCAGGCTTCATGTGCAGTTCTTATGCTCTTTGTACTATGCAGAACAGATTGGATGGCTCAAGTAGAAAGAGCCAAAGAGCTAACAAAATCTTCTTCAAATTCAAGTGGTTCAAAATTACCTATAGTATCATCAAATTCAGGGGCAACCAAAGAATCCAAGTACAAGAATGCTGCAAATCTTGAAGAGATTTTGTGCACTAAAGATGAGTTAGTGAAGTCAGATTCTTCACTTGAAACAGAACCTCTCATATCAACTACACACTGAATTATTAGTAAACAAAGACTAGTTCTATAAATTCCCCCAATTTTTCCCCTCCACAGCTTGAGGGGTTAATGTGAAGATTTTTCATTTTTAACTTTAGAGTCTAGTGAAGAGTTTTGCTTTTTTAGGGGTCTGTTTGTTTTGTTTTTTCTTTCTTAATTCTTGGTTCTTTTTTCTAATTTTTATGTGTGCTTGTAATAATATATTGTAGACTTGTAGTTCTTGTATTAGAGTTCTCCATACTTTTGCATTTGGGAGGAGAGAGAAAAAAAAAAGAGTTTAAGCTGTCGGTTGATTTCAAGGCGTGTGAGAAAGAATCCCAGCTTACCTTTCTTCTTGTTCCCTTCCATATAAGGCCACAACATTGACTACCTAAAATAGAAAGGATTAGCATAATATTTTTTTTTAGTTTCACGCATTTGGTTTATTTTCTTAATTTATTATTACTTTGTTCATCCGTGTAAAGCACTACTTCTCTTTCTTTTTCTCTCTTTCATAAAAGAATGATAAACAAATAAGTTCAAACTTTTTATTTTTTGATAAGCAGACTGTAGTAGTATTCACTATTCGGAAGAAAAAAATAAAAATAAAATTTATACATACCCCACGCGGCTTACAGGATCTTAGACCAGACATATCCCAACAGTAAACTCTTCCTATTCAATTTTCAACTCTTATGTAAGCAACATTTGTTGCCTTATCTTTAAAATTATGAGATTGGGAAACAAGGCCGTCTAGTACATTGAATTTGTGGGTTCAAAAAATGTAGTCTATAGCTTCCAATTTGTGAACCAAAAATACAGGGAAAAGTGGTAATTTTTTTGGTAGTGAAACACTTTCGGTTTTCCCCAAGGAAGAAAGCAAGAGAAATATCCAAAATGGGGTTACCAAATGAGTTATCTTAGTTGTAGTGAGCTTAATGATAAGCGTCCCGAAAACAATATCCCACAAGACAATGATCTTTTTAGACCATTCAAATATAGTTTGTTATGAGTTTATCTAATGATGCAAGTGATTTGCGGAGTATTACGTGCACCAGACAGTTGGCTTGTTGCTTAATTGTACACACTTTGTTAACTATTAAAGTTAACTTAATCAATGATATTCATAGTAAAAACTAGATTGACCCATGATATTATTATGAGATTCAACAAGATTCTATTTGTCCATAGTAACTTGAATTATTCTATACTTGAAGTGATAATTGGTGGGAGAAGTATCTTCTTTCTTGTGCAGAAGAGGAGCATTTGGATGGCTGTAGGAGGAGGGGTTGGGGAGGGGGGGGGCGCTGTTTCTAACTGAAGAAACAAAATCCTGCTATTATTGCCTCTGTCTACTTCTCACATGACAATAATGGGAGCAGTGCCCTCTGCACTGAAGTTCCCAGCCCCCACCTCCTCACTCACCATTTCTTTATCTTTACCAAAACAATATAACCCCACAACAAATACCAACACAAGTACTAACCCAGGTACTTGTATGAAGAAAAAAAATAAAGGAAAAAAACCTTAATTTTATGTAAATAATTGTAAGTTTTAGTTTTTATATGTTTAGACATAATTGCTAGCGACAAACTCATATTAAATTCTAAAATAATCCTGATTCCAAGCAGTTCAAAATAGACCATACATTTTTACAAACAAGTTGTATTTTATATAGCAGAGAATTACAATTGTACTATTATATTTGTCTAATGATGTTACTCTCTATATATTAAAGGCAACTTGTTTCTATAAACTGCCCAAACAGATTGCTGCTCATTTCAAACTTTCTGAATCAAGACCAGTTCTCAGTATTTAGATTGACAAAACCAACATATACTCAATATATCTAAAAATAGAGTGTGTGTTTGAGAAAGGGAAAGAGATGATAATAAACAGGGTGGCCATGTTCTTTTTTGTATGATATATAGGCATTTAGATATTTTGTTCTATCCTTCTACCTATTTCCCATCAAACAGTACCTCTCATCCCACCTTTCCTTATCTACTTTATGAATTTATAATGTACCCCATAACCTTTCATTTGTGGCAAGAAATTGCTTTTGAAATTTGTGGTTTACTAAGAACTTCACATGTATATCACCTTTTTTCTTTGCATTTCCTATACGTATATACTCCATTTTTCCCGGTATTTTTATCCTATACGTATATAATTGCTTCTATGATTTGCTGATTTCTTTTTTTTTTTTTGGTCCTTTTACTTCAACTACACTTTACATTATGTGTAAATATACTACTGATAGTTGTATTTCCGGATGATTACGCAAAATTCAGGAATTTTACGGATTTTGTAAGTTAATCGATTAATAAAAATAATACTAATACGCAGAGAAGATAAATTCAAAATATTAATCGATTAAATAAATCGACCAAAATTAACTTCTTCTTAAAAATAATTTTACATACCAACAATAATTAAAATAGCAAATGAACTTTTGTCAAAAAAAAAAATCATTTTAAATATAAGATTTTCAAAGATCTAAAATTTTAAATAAATAACACTAAAAAGGAAGAAAGCTCAAATCAAAGTCTTTCACCAACACTCATTTTCAAGACTTGTAATCTTTTAACTTTTCATTAAAAAAAATATTCATAAGAATTGTATTAATATTAAAATATAATCTTTAACAATTAATACTTACAGAGTCCGCGCGTAATGTGTACACAAATTATTATCCACGTGTAATGTGTGTACACAAATTATTAATATGTGTTAGTCATTCATTCTTTCATTATTATCCACGTGTAATGTGTGTACACCAACTCATTTGACAATTCCCAACAATTTGTAGCTTACAAGTGAGTTAGTCATATCAAGAGCTCCCCATTGAACACTTCTATTAAATCACTTGCACCAATTCTTGGCAAAACACTCTCGAGCCTTTACAAGTGAGTTTGTCACATCAAGTGCCACCCTTGAATATTTTTTTTCTTCAATTACCGTAAAACCAATGTTAACCCCTCACAAGCAAGCAAGTTTAGCACATCAAGAGCGGGAACACTTCTCTTCAATCATACTATTGCACCAATTATTGGCTAATCACTCGACTTTTTTTTCTCCATCGAAAGTCAATTTTCATAAAAAATTGAACAATTTTTCTTCAATAATCACGACACCAATTCTCAATTCCCATCAAGAATCCAACACCTCAAGATTCTTTAGACATGAAAGTCCAATAATAATCTAGAAGGGGGTTGAATAGATTATTACTGATTAAAAATGTATCTTAGATATTTTTGAATTTTTAGTTAATTAATTTGCAGTGTTAAAAATGAATATGTAAGACAATAAAAATTCAATCACACAATGCACAAAGATTTGTCTGGTTCAAAACATACATCCCGATCCCGAGTATGTTGATACGTCCAGTCTCAAGTTTCACTCCAGGACTTGAGATCATATTACTCTCAGTAATAAATACTCCTTCAAAAAGCGAAGAAGTCTTTACAAAGTTTTGAAAACAAACTTCCAACTATACACAACTAACTATTTCAGACAACAAGCTCACAACTCTTTCTCCTCAAGATTAATTAGTTGCATCTTTTCCTTTGAGTTCAGTTCTACTTTATGTTCTAGTCTTGAAACAACAATCTCTTCCTCATCTCACAAGTACACTAGAGACTCAACTCTCAACTGACCTCTATAAGACTCTGATCTTAGTCAAATAATTATTTGTCTTTCTCACAGGTACAAAGAATAAACTAACTCTTCCCTTTTCCCATTTTACAAAATGTTTGACAAAATTTTGCTTCTAAGCTAAGAAGATAAGGTTCATTACAACTATACAAAAGTTTAAATAACTTTTATATTTTTAACGCTTCTCAAATAAGCATATAACAATTAAAGATCAGATATAAAAGTTCAAAGACTTTTATGTTTGTGTGAATATTCTTCTTTGTAAGCAAATATTAATTTATATATGCATAGTTATAAAAGTATATATAATTTTTCTATTTTGTGTGAAAAATGCTTCCGAGTAAACAAATATATAACTTTAAGCTTGAATCAAGTGTGCTTCTGCATAAACATATATATATTTTTTGTGCAAATTTATAAAGATTTATTTTTCTTTATAAATAAAGAATGTGTTTTTATGTTAAACAGATATAAAAGTTTAAATAACTTTTATAGTGAGTGACATGCTTCTTTTTACGCAAATATATTCATTGAACTTTGTGATATAAAAGTTTAAATAACTTTTATATTACGCAACAAGTATTTTAAGAACAAATGACTTTATGTGAAAAATACTTGTAATGACAAATATCAAGTATAACAGTTTAATCAATTAAATAATACTTGATATAAAAATAAATTTGTTTAACTCAAAAATATATAATAACATATTTTATCTATTATGTGAATATTAAATAAGAACACCTAGAACTTTAAACATGTTTTCATATGATATTTTTGTTTAAGGAATACCTCCAAATTTTGGTATCTAAAACTGACCAAATTTAATATTTCACAATTGATATTTATATAAATATTTTCAATAGATCACTTAGAACTTTAAATACATTTCAAATAATATTCTTGTTTAAGGAATACCTCTAAATTTCGGTATCTAAAACTGATCTACTTTACGATATTTATATAAATAAACTATATCAATAAAAGGCGACTTAGAACTTTAAACACCATTCGAATGATATTCTTATTTAAGGAATTCCTCTGAATTTCGGTATCTAAAACTGACTTTTTATTGATATGAATAGATGATATATATATATATATATATATATATATATATATATATATATATATATATATATATATCTCTGTGTGTGTGTACAATTATTTGTATTTGTATGAGATAATATAAATAAATCAATTCAATAACTTATCTCAAATACTTTGACCAATTTTTTTCTTTAAAAGACCAGAATTTTGAGTAGAAGAGAGTGAAAATTCTTTTTAGAGAGAGAGAATATAGGCAAGAAAAGAGTAAGTTTTTATTTTTCCATGAAAATTGGCAAGTCTCAAATGAAGAAAATCTTTCCTATTTATAGAAACTTTTGAGCCAAAGGTAAACTTGTAATTTGGGAAATCATTTTAAAAATCAATGGCTTGGATGAGTTTGTTTAAAAAATGGGAGGCTCAGATGAAATGAACAGAAGATCACACAAATTGGATAATGAAGAACAAGCTGACAAGTAGACTTGGCAAAATCGGCCCAGCCTACCTGTCAAAAATTAGGGTGTGGGCTTCACTTTTTCAGCCCACCAAAACTTGGGCCATTTTGGCCCAGCTCGTGGGCGCTCGGCCCGCCCGGTCCTTTAAAAAAACCATATCTCCCTAAGGGACTAACCGACTAAGGCATACATAATAAAGGGACCTTTTTTCGATCTGGATCTGAAATTGGAAAATTGCTAAGAACTGAAGCTGAGAAACCATATACAGCCCCACCTCCAGACTCCAGTCTTCCACAAATCTACACTTCGATCGATCGACGACGCCGACTGGGTAGCTTCTTCTCTTCTTCTCGAATCCAAATCTTCATTCAGTGATACCAATTTCTCTCTCTAGAGTGGGTAATTTTCTCTCTCTATATATATAATATATCTCAGTGTTGAATTTCTTCCATCAATCAAACGTTCCTTCAACTTCTGAGGGTCAGGCCACCATATAAAGTAAATTAGTTAATCCATGTGATTGTTACAGATTGTACATGTTTGTGCCCAACCTAATGCATGTACTATTAGATCCGGTAGACATCCAAATCGAAGTGAGCTTGTATGTGTTTTTGTAAGAGACTAAGAGAGTAGGAAGAGTAGTGAAGATGAGAGAGAAACTGTTAATGAAGGTACAATGAGAAAAAGGGGTTACGAACATTATAAATAGGGGGATGCATGGTAAAGGGTTAATGGAGTACACACACACACACACACACACACACACATATATACATGTATAAATGATGTAATAAGCTTGCAGTACCAATATATAGATAGGAGAGAAGGGGTTTAACATGTGGGATGTGGATTTTAGTGTTGTTATCATAAATAATTTAATGATAATTTTGTATTAATTGTAGTACAAATAATTTTCTTTCTATGTTTGTGACGCCCCCAAAATAGGTCCACATGACCCATTCTGAGTCGCCAGATATTATACTATAAAAATCAAATATAAATTTCATTTATACAACTATTGAACTGTCGTGCAGAATACGACCACAGTTAAACTGTGAGTTTTAATACAAATATATGTAACTCTCATGATGCCTCGACCACAACCTTACAATGGTAATTTACATAAAAGTACAATCAAAAACTGTTTTAGAAATTAAAATCTTTGGGAAGTGCTCAAAGAAACCTTTGTACATGGGAGGCCATGCGTCTACGTTATGATAGATATCATATGTCCACAGAATTATCCTTGGTTGACCCAATAGTCCCCAAAGAAAAACAAGAAGATTGCTATCATCTTCTTTCCAATGGCGAGTCTTCTCTTGACATATAATTATCTCCGTTTTCTCCAATTGAAAATTATATTTCAAATAAACTCCAAGATCATATAGGTAGTGCTCATAGATATACTCAAAGAAGTGGATGTGCACAACCGCATCTTATGATAACACGAGGTTGTATGTCATTAGACATCTTGTATGATATAGTGGCAAAATACCCTTCAAAATTGGGTTCACCTCACCCTATTCGGTTCACCAAAATTAAATATCAAATGACGTATACAATACGACACACTTATCTAAAGTTCTCAACAAAATTATTTCCATACTATTTAGGGAGAACCTCAACAGCTATAGACCACCGTTTTATTCCCCTGTTATCCCCGCTCGACCCAACTACACTCTTATTACCTGAAAGGAATTGTGAAGCAAAAAGGGTGAGCACAACTAGCCCAGTAAAGAATATCATGACTAAAGATAATTTACATCATCAATAGCCTTCATTAGTAATAAATCAGAGATTTAGAACATATGGTAGATGATAAAACTTTTCAACCATAGTTGCAGCGGAACGAACAATCCATTAGAAGAGTCTAATAGACCATAAGGTCTATTATCTTCTCCATGTTAAAAGTCCACCAACAATATTTTATCCCTGTAACATCAATCAACAGTTTCTGTCCACAATCATATGAATAACTCATAATCATAATTGTGGTTCTAAATTTCTCTTTGTACCCAGGACGAAGATAATTTTCATCACCTATCTTCACTTGAAACATCAAAAATCATGGTTATACCAAATCACAATTCCTGCTCATAATCATACTAATAAATTCATCTTTGCACTACGGCCAAAGATATTCATTAACAATTCATCTTTACACTACAGGTCAAAGACATACAACTGTATTTTAGAAGAGTCAAGTAGAGCATGATATCTACTATCTTTTATGAATTAAAAGTGTATAATCAATATTTTATCATTTGAGACTCAATTTTAATAAATAATCCACATCATCGAATCATCCACGCACTACGCCCAAGGATATTCATGTAATCATCAATGGTCATGATTATACCGAATAATCCCTAGTTATAATCATACCAATAACTGTCCATCAATGCACTACGGGCCAATGAGGACTTTTACCACATCATCTATAACATTACGGGTCATGATTATACCGAATGATCCCTGGTCATAATCATACCAATAAAAAGTTCACCTATGCACATAAGCCAAAGATACTCATCAATTAATAGTTCATCTTTGCACGTAAGCCAAAGATATACAACTATAAAACCAATAATCAACAGTCCATCTTTGCACGTAAGCCAAAGATATACAACTGTAAAACCAATAATCAACAGTCCATCTATGCATGTAAGCCAAAGATAACTTTCACCATAATATAAGCATGAGGATGATGACACTGATAGAAGCATTAATCAAACGAAATCAAGGATAAATATTAAAGACTTTAAATTTATCCAAATATTATCAATCATTTAATAAACTCATAATCTAATATTATTAATATTATAACAATATTTTAATCACCTCTTAAACTTATAAACAATTTATTTTAATTGTTTACACTTTACCAAATAATACA
The DNA here is from genome assembly GCA_020205605.1 of Panax ginseng. Taxonomy (NCBI): domain Eukaryota; kingdom Viridiplantae; phylum Streptophyta; class Magnoliopsida; order Apiales; family Araliaceae; genus Panax; species Panax ginseng. The sequence goes on from CM035144.1 coordinate 15,689,214, forward strand.
TTTAATCATTCAAAAATGCCATACTCATAAGATTTCATCACCAATGATCAAATCACTCATCAAAAATCTGCATATACCTTATATAGGATTTCCAAGCCATAAACTCCTATTTACCAATTTTTTAACTTCACATAATATATTTAATTCATATGTTCGTAACTAAACCATTTTCATAAAAAATACCAAATCAGTCCCAAAAATTATTCATTTATGAGATTTAGCAGAATATAGTCCCATATTGAACATATATTTTTCTCGGAATTTTTAAAATTCATTTACTATTTTTTATATGGCCAAAACTCCCGAATATTTAAACATTTATCATAAATTGTACTTTTGTCCAAAAATTCCAAAATTTACAAGGTATACTTCTGTTATATATATGTACTCCTAATAAAAATTTCACCAATTTTGGAGTTAACCACAAGGAGTTATAAGGGTTTACTTTCAAAATAGTCATTTCCCGTAAAATTCATAACTCCTAATCTATACATCCAAAAATCGTCATTTTTGGACACAATCTAGAAAACTCATCAAATTATCATTTCAAAATTTTCCAAAATTTTTGAGGGTCAAAAAAATTACAAAACTGCCCTCGGCAGAAACCCCTTTTGAATGAAAATACTATTCATATGAATACGAAGGATCATTCACCATGCATGCGGTAATCCACATAGACAGGTTATTCCAACAGAATAATAAAGAATAGAATAACAGAAGAATTCACCATGCATACGGTAGTCCGCGTAGACAGGTTATCCCAACAGAATAATAAAGTATGTAATAACAAAAGAATTCACCAAGCATGCGATAGACCGCACAGGTAGGTTATTCAACCATAATAATAAATAACGGAACCAGGTCATGCGTAATCCGCACAGACAGGATATTCCAACAGAATAATAAAGAATTGAACCAGGTCATGCGTAATCCACACAGACAGGATATTCCAATAGAATAATAAAGAATGGAACCAGGTCATGCGTAATCCGCACTGATAGGATATTCCAACATAATAATAAAGAATGGAATAATGGAAGAATTTCACCATGTATGCAATTACTTCACATAGACAGGTTATTCTAACATAATAATAAAGAATGGAATAACAGAAAAATTTTACCATGTATACGGTGAGTCGCGTGATCTGAGTTATTCTAATAGAATAATAAGGAATGGAATAACAATAGCTCTCTTCATGAATAACGAAAGAAATAATAACCCTTACTATAATAATAATATCCCTTACCTCAAAAGAAAGGCGGATCTTTGGAATAGTGAGGTAGCAGACTTCTCTTCTTCTTTCTCTTTATAATTTCTCTCTATAATAATTGCTCTATAGCTTTAGTGAATTGATGAGAAATGAAGGAAGAATGAGCTTCTATTTATAGGAAAATATAGTTTCGATAATTTACGCGTTTTGGGGCTCAAAATATTACAATTATAATACCTTCCTCTTTTTCTTCATTTTTAATTTAGTCCTGCAAGTATTATCAAACTTGCACCACCTCCCCTGATAGTAAATAATGTGAATCAATAGTTCAATCATGTGAATCAATAGTTATAATCATGTGAAAATACGAATTACAGTATAGTACCTCCATCTATACCTCTATTTTTAACTTAGTCATGCAAGTATTATCCATCTTGCACCACCTCCCCTAATAGTACATGAATGTGAATCAATAGTACACACATGTGAACAAATAGTTATAATCATGTGAATTAATAGCAATTAAATGCTCATTTATCCGGTTAATTACCCGATTGGTCAATATAACTTCTAGACATCAATTAATATCGAAATAAATGTCGATTTTCACTAACACTAATAATTTCAACACAATGGAACTATTTTTATCAAAAAATTTATTTTTGAAATTTCAAAGTTTGACTTTTTCCAAAAAAGTCAACTGTTGACTTTTTAACCAAAAAGCCAACCCCGAAATTTTTTGTGTTTATAGTCCATTTTTACTAATTTTATCGTTCCGGACTTAAATATCACGTCCGCGTCTCCAAATTCAACTCCAAACTCAAATTCAATTTTTTAATAACATTTATTCATTATTATTATAATTCGCAATATTTAACAACCAGGTCGCTCCCAGGAAAGAGGAGGCTTTCCGATAAGGATTTCTCCTTATTGGCGCGTAATTAGGTGACCAAACCTCTCCTTGATAGAACTTCTAGACATTATCAATATTGCAAATAATAATATGAATAACTTTGCCGTCTCAATTATTAATTTAATAATATAACATATTGTGACAATAATTGAATAAAACTGAGTGACTTCTCACATAAGCATCAATAATCAAAGATATTGTACAATACCATGTGCTACTATGTAACCACGCGTATTACTATACTTTTATCACCAACTATTTTATAACAACTTGTTTACTTTGAAAAAATTTCACATATCACCCTTAACTTTAACCTTTTATCAATTTAACAATTTACTAAATAGAATAATTATAAGAAAATTGAATACTTTCATTTAAAAAAATTCGGGGTCTCACAATGTTCAATTGTCCAATATTATTTCAGTTTGTAAGAAAAAAACTGAACTTTTTCACACTCAATTGCATACAATCTTTTATTAATTTTTACTTTGTTAGCTAATTATATTTTTCTTAGTGAGTAGGTGTTAATTTTTTAAAAATATTATTTGTTTGTAGAGTTCTTATGGATCGACGAGATCGTGTAATAATTGATTTGATTGATGGGGGAGTTGAAAGATCGGATAATTTGACACAACCAATTTGATAGGTCTCATTTTATTTTATTTTATATATTTTGATGATAACAATTATGTAGTAATTAAATAATTATGTAATTATTTAATTATTTTATCTAAATTATTTTCCGATTTTACTTGAATTAATTTTTATTGACCTTGATAAATTAAATGTCAAGTGTTAAATAAATTGATTCATATAAAATTTAAGGCAAGGAGATCCTATTTGTTTTCAAAACTCAAAAGTTGGACAAAAATATTTTATTACATGATATCATACTATTTTTTTTAATATATATATATATATATATATATATGTGTGTGTGTGTGTGTGTGTGTGTGTGTGTGTGTGTGTGCTGTCAGAATGAGTAAACTATTTCGGGACTTATAAAAACCGTGTGTGCTGGCATGTTTGAAACCGTGTATAATCTCTTCACATTTGGTCAAAATGGATAATAAATGCTAGGTAAGTGAAGTTTTGCGAGGGCGAAAATAAAGTTCTTCTGAGTGCAATGCTCTTTCATCTAGACTGTTAAATTCAAAAATTGATCATCTGAACCGTGCATTCAAAATCAATTTTCACAAATTATATTTTTGCCCCCGACTTAAAAAATCTATAAATAGGGAGTATTTCATTCATTTGGTTTTTACCAATTCAGTGAAAAGCAAAGCATACTCTCCTTGCCTACATTCTCTCTAAAAGCTTTATATCTCTTCTTACAAAAGTTCTGATTAATTTAGAAGAGAAAATTGATCCAAGTACTGAGATAAGTCATTTGAGTTTAACTTCTGTTGAGTTATTTCTTACTTGTTTTATTCATATATAGATATACGAATATACATTGTTATACACAAATTTATATATCCATATTTTTATCTATTTGTGAAATAAAAAGATACTTGGGCGCCGCAAGGCTACGAAGATACACCTCTATGGAGAGGAATTTGAACCGTACGATTCCTTATAGTCTTCAGTAACCTTTTATCGACATTATTTATATAAATATCATAAAATAGATACGACACTTGATAACTCAAAACGACACTGAGATATTCCTCCAAAAAGAGGAGTCATACAAACTGGATTTGAGAATCGTAGTGATCTATTAAAAATATTTATATAAATATCAATTGTGAAATTATAAATTTTGTCGTACTTAGACGCCGCAAAACTACGAAGATATTTATCTTAAGTGAGGGAATCGAACCGTACAATTTCTTATAGTACTAAGTGACTTTATTTATAAAAATTCACATAATAGATAAAATATTCTTATATATTATCTGAGTTAAACAATAATATTTGTTATATCAGTTTGTGCTTAACTAACTTAAATATTATACTTGATAAATATCGTTTGAACTAATTTATTCATTTTATACATGTATTGATATATATAAAAATCTTTCACATAATACTTGTTAAAGATTATCTGAGAAATAATTTTTGTTTAATCCATAGAAAAACACTCTTTATGATAAAGAGGTAATAATTCTTTATAAATTGCATTAACTTTATATATTTGCTTAAACAGATGCATTTTTGAGCTAAAGTTAAAATTGACTTATCTGCTTACTCAAGAAGTATCTCTCGAAAACATAAAAGTCACTTGAATTTTTATAAGTGTGCATACTTTATATATTTGCTTAATCAGAAGCATCATTTGATCTAAACATAAATCTTTATCTGCTTTTAAAGAAGCACATTGTTGAATATAAAAGTCTTTAAACTTTTATAAATATATATTTGCTCTTAAATTAATATTTGCTTATTTGAGAAGCATCCATCTGTACTAAATTCTTATATGCTTATTTAAGTAGCATATTATTGTAAAACTTTCATTTGTAAAAGGAGAAAAGGTCAGTTAGTTTATTTTATGTACCTGTGAGAAAGACGAGTAATTCTTCGACCAAGATCAAAGTCTTAGAGAGGTCAGCGGGAAGTTGAGTCTCTAGTGTACTTGTGAGGTGATGAATAGTCTGTTGTTTCAAGACCAAATCATAGAATAGAACTGAACTCAAAAGAAGGTACAACTAAATTTGAGGAGGGAGCGGGGAGCTTGCTGTCCAAGATAGAATAGTTGAAAAAGTTGAAAGTTTGCCTATAAAAATTTATAAAGGCTTCTCCGCCTGTTGAAGGAGTTTTTATTATAGATAGTAATAGGATCTCAAGTTCCAAGTAGGGACTTGAGACTGGACGTAGCAACATACCAAGGGGTGTATGTTGTGAACCAGATAAATCTCTGTGCATTGTGTGATTAATTTTTTTATTTTGAATGCTGATTTCTAAAACTGCAAATTAATTATTAAAAAAATTCAAAAAGGCCTAATATAATTTTAACCTGTAATAATCTATTCAACCCCCCTTCTAAATTATTATTGGACTTTCAATTGGTATCAAAGTCGTGCTTTTTAAATTGTTTATTGAGTATATAAAGGCATACCTAAGAGTAAATCCATGGTCTACAATGCTACTGGTTGCGGAGAAGGACTGTCAATGTCCAAACCTCCACTATTTGACGGTACCAACTTTGCCACCTGGAAAAATAGATTCAAAATCTATGCCAAATCTCAAGGAATCAAAATTTGGTGTGCCATCGAACGAGGTGTACAAAGTCCAACCAAAATCCAAGGAGAAAAGACTGTCGAGAAAGACATCTATGAATTCAACACTGATGAAGAAGAAACTATGAATATTGCATCCCGAGCTGAACAAGTACTAACTAGTGCTTTGATTGAAAAAGAATACAAAAGAGTTAGCAACTGCAAAAATGCAAAAAAAAATTAGAAAAAATTGATTGTAACCTATGAAGGTACCAATCATATCAAAGAAACCAGAAAAGATACTCTAATCCAAGAATATAAAAGCTTTAAGCTTGAAGAAGGAGAAAAGACCATCGATATAGAAAGATAGTTTTCCAAAATGATTGATGAGCTAGAGAAATTGGGAAAGGCATACACTACAAATGAGTAAAACAGAAGAATTCTCAAAGCCCTTCCATCCATTTGGAAAATAAAGGTTACAACAATCAAAGAAATGCAAGATCTAACCACAAATCCTATGGATAATCTCATTGGAAATCTTCGTGCCCACGAAGTCGACATGCTCGTTGAAAAAGTTGGATCAAACACAGATCTCAAAAAGAAAGGAATCGCCTTCAAAGCCCTTCTGGTGGATCAAGAAAGTGATGATGAAGAACTGAATGAAGAACTCCTAAGTCTAAACAACAATGAAGTTTCTCTACTATCCAGACAACTCAGGAAAGTAATTCAAAGCAAGGCAAGAAAATATGGCAAAGGGTTTATGAAGAAAAACAACAACTTCAACAACTTCAAAAGCAAATAAATTTTCAAACCAAATGCGCAAGGAGGAAATTTCAAAGCAAATAACAACAACTTCAGAAGTACCAAACCAAATGAAAATTCAAATACATGCTTTGAATGCAAGCAGCCTGGACACTTCAAAAAGGATTGTCCAAAACTGGCCAACAACAAAGTTCTTGTAGCTGAGGAAAGATGAGATCTAAGTGACGAGGAAGAAACTGCTGAACAAACCAAAAAAATTGCAAATCTCTATTTAATGGCAGACAATGACTCATCACCAAGATCTGAGGTAAATTCTGAACACCAATTGCCTACACCTCATTTTCTGCATATACGCTGGAAAACATAAATGAAGAACACTATGAATTACAAGAGGCTTACAATCATTTATATAAAAATAATGAATTATTAAAAGAAGTGTTAGAAAGATTAAGAAAAATAAATAAGAGTCTTGAAATTGAAAATGCTAACTTAATTGTCACCAATGAAAGTTTAAATGAAGTAAACTTAAAAAATGAAGAAGAATTAGAACAATTTAAGAAAATAAAAAAAATAATCTTGAAATAGAAAATGCATCACTTATTATCTCAATTGAAAATCTTGAAATTAAAAATTCAACACTTGCTATAATCAATGAAGATAATCAAGTACAAGATCAAGCAGTAATTGAAGAAATCAGAAATGAAAATTCACTTTTAAAATTAGAAATAGAAACCATGATTCCATAATAGAAAACTTAACTAAAGAACGTGAAGATTTAAATACTATAATTTATAAATTTACAAAAGGAAAAGAAAATCTTGATGTCATGTTAAATCAACAAAAATGTAGCTTTAACAAAGAAGGTTTAGGATATACTGAAGAAATAAGTAAATCAAAAGATAAAGGATTATATCATGTTAAAATTAAAGAAAAAGAAAGTCATATATCTAATTTCACTAAATGTTCTTATTGTAACAGAAATGGTCATTCCTTGTATATGTGCAATGCTAGAAATGGAAACAATAAAAGAAAAATAATTTGGGTTCCCAAAGGAGCATATACTGCACCAACTATCACGAGAAGAGAATTTCATAAACAATATTATCATACTTCTCATAATCCAGTTACTCATAGAATGCTTTTTTCTACTAAAATTGATTATCCTATGCCAAGTTTTGTAAAGGAAACTTCAAATGATCCTTATACAAAATGGAAAACTCACCTTAAGGACCCTTCATATTATAGGGTACCAACTTGTAAAATTAGTACATACATTGCAGGTATGTCTTGCAGCTGATTTGAATAAAAGCAAATGGTATCTTGATAATGGCTGCTCAAGACACATGACTTGCGACAAGTCCAAATTAAAAAATCTACAAGCTACAGACTTTGGTGAGGTAACTTTCAGAGATAACAGTTGGATGTATTGGTAATAACCACATAACCATTTCCAACGTTTAGTTAGTCACTGGACTCAAGTATAATCTCCTATCTATCAATCAACTCTGTGATAGTGGTTTTAAAATTTTCTTTAGTACACATAATTACTCTATCTTTGATTAAACTGGTAAATTGATTTTAGTTTGTCCTAGATATCAAAATGTGTATACTTATGACTTAGATGCATACTCTCATTTAGATAATATTTTTCTTGTATCTGCAAATGATGCATCGCAGAAACATGAAACTTATAAATAACATTTCTTCTAAAGAACATGTTCGTGGTCTTCCTAAATTAAAATTCTTTAAAGATCACATCTGTGAAGCTTGCGAATTAGGAAAACAAATTCATGCATCACATAAACCTAAATTTATTTTGTCAACCTCTCGACCCTTAGAATTGTTACACATAGACCTTGTTGGACCTATCCCTAAACATAGCATGGGTGGTACTGTATACATTCTAGTTTTGGTTGATGATTATTCACGATTCACATGGGTTGATTTTCTAAAATTTAAAAATGAGGCTATTAAATCTTTTTCTACCTTATGTAAAAAGATTCAGAATCAATAGGGAAGTTCTACTGTCTATATTCGATCTGATCACAAAAAAGAATTTGACATTTCTGATTTCATTATGTTTTGTGATGAGAACGGTATAAGTCATAACTTCTTTGCTCCTTATACACCTCAGTCAAATGGTGTAGTTGAAAGGAAAAATCATTCTTTGCAAGAAATGGTTAATACCATGTTAAATGAATATCGTCTTCCAAAGTATTTCTGGGCTGAAGCTGCGGCAACATTATGTTACATTTTAAATAGAGTTTTATTAAGACTTATTTTGCTCAAAACTCCCTATGAGCTTTATTATAAAAGAACTCCAAAAATAAACTATTTTCGTGTTTTTGGGAGCAAATGTTTTATTCTGAATACCAAAAGACATTTATTAAAATTTGATCCCAAATCTGATGAAGGAATATTTCTTGGATACTCTTTTAATAGTAAAGCATACAGAGTTTTCAACAAAAGAAGTCTAGTTGTAGAAGAATCAATGAATGTGACTTTTGATGAAACTCAGTCTCCTCCAAAATAAAAAGAGCTTGTTGATAATGATGTTGTCATTGAAGGTATTCTCAGAAATATGGAAGAACACTAGATAATGCATCTTCACCTACTGATGAGAATCCCATTGAAAATCCAAACCCTAAGTTGAATGATTTGCCCAAAGAGTCTCACATTATTAAAAATCATCCTATAGAAAATGTTATTGATAAAGGGGTCATCACTAGATCACAAACACACAATTTAGCCAGTCCACTTATCTTTCTTGTCCCAAATTAAACCTAAAAATATAAAAGATGCTTTACTTGATGAAGACTGGATAATGGCTATACAAGATGAACTTTAACAATTCACTAGAAACAAAGTATGGGAGTTAGTCCCAGAACCCAAGGATGTGTCAATTATTGGAACTTGATGGGTATTTCGTAATAAACTTGATGAAAGTGGAACTGTTGTACACAATAAGGCAAGATTAGTTGCATAAGGGTATAATCAAATGGAAGGTATTGACTACGATGAAACATATGCTCCTGTTGCTAGAATTGAATCTATTCGTATGTTATTAGCATTTGCATGTCATAAAAATTTTAAACTGTTTTAAATGGATGTCAAATATGCATTTTTAAATGGTGTTATAGAAGAGGAAGTTTATGTTAAACAACCTCCTGGCTTTGAAGATTTTAGTCATCCTGAACATATGTATAAATTACATAAAACTTTATATGGTTTAAAAGCAATTTGAGCTTGGTATGAAAGATTGAGTAAATTTTTGCTAAATAATGATTTTAAACGAGGAACTGTTGATACTACTTTATTTACTAAAAATAAGAATAATAATATTCTGGTAATTCAAATATATGTTGATGATATTATATTTGGTTTTACTAACATTACTATGTGTAGTAATTTGTTTGAAAGTATGAGTAAAACATTTGAAATGAGTAGGATGGGATAATTAAATTTCTTCCTTGGATTGTAGATCAAACAAGGAGAAAAAGGTATTCATATATCTCAATCTAAATCTCGTAAAAATGATCAAGAAATTTGGCTTAGAATCGAAAACCTCTTAACACTCTATGTCGACTACTGAGATAAATTAAGTATTGATGAAAATGGAAAATCATTGACTCAAAGAAATATGAGCGAATGATCGGAAGTCTATTATACATAGCTGCTAGTACGACATTATATTTAGTGTTTGTAAATGTGATGGGTTTCAAGCTAATCTAAAGAATCTCACCGACCGCGAAGTAAAAAGGATATTTCAATATCTTAAAGGAATTGCTGAATTAGGTCTATGGTATCCTAAGGATCAACCATTTAATCTCGTATGTTTTTTAGACTCTGACTATACAGGTCATCATGTCGATCAAAAAAGTACCAGTGGTACCTGTTAGTTTCTAGGAGGATGTTTAGTTTCTTGGTTTTTTAAGAAACAGAACTCGGTATCTATTTCAACCATTGGTTGAATATATTGCTTCTTGCCGCGATCTTTGTGCTCAAAATCGTGGATGAAACGGATCTCTGCGATTATAACTTAAAATTTGACTGTGTGTCAATTCTATGTGATAATACAAGTACTATCAATCTCAGCAAAAATACAGTTTTGCATGCTAGGTCAAATCATATAGACATTAGGCATCATTTTTTATGTGATCATGTTAATAACGGAACTATTAAGCTATAACACATTGACACTAAATTAAATATAACTGATATATTCACTGAACCACTAAGTTTGGAAAGATTCTGCAAATTACGAATTGAATTAGGCATGCTAGATATTTCCTCTTAATTTGTTTTAATCATATTTATTAATTCTTAATTATATTATATATTATTTCTATATATTTATATAGTAATTATTATTAAACCAAAATATTTATATATTTTATCTAACAATATTTATTTTACTAATTTTGTAAATAAATGTTTGACATTTTATCCTTTTTAAGTTTATATATATATATATATATATATATATATATTTCAAGCGATTAAATATGCACCATTAATACTTGTACAAATCCAATGGTCAAAATTGACCCATCCGTGTCTCTCCAAATCAAACCAATCAGATTCAAGCATCATGAAGCACATGGATCATCACCTGAGCCTTTCAATCAAAACAAGGACTTAATCTCAGTCGTTGGATCTAGGTTATTTCAAGAAACACAACTGTTTATCTTCAGATTAAATCCAAGCCTTCCATTTCAATTCAAATCAACTATCCACCGTTGGATCAAGATGGTGAGTCAAACTATATATATAAAATTTTATTTTTTTAATTCATTTCTTACTATCCTTTCTCTCTCTTCTCTCACGTTTGATCATTTCTCTCTCTCTCTTCTCTTACGCCTCTGGTTCTTCTCTCTCATTTTCCCTTACCGATTCTCTTCACCTTATCTGATCTCCATCTCCAGCTTCTGTCCTTTCACTTCTCTATCAAACCATGCCTCTAAATACCTTAATACGGTGTACTTACTTAGTTTTTGATATGGTTAATTGATATGATTAATCGTGTAAATCAAAATTCTTAAATTCTTTATGGTTTTGATCAAAAAGCTTTGAAATCTGAGTAAGGTCTTCGGTTGAGTTCAAATGTAATTTTTTTTCCTTCTTCTAGTCTAACTCAAAAGATTGATAGATCTATGGTTAGGTTTTTTAGTTGAATCTAACTGCTAAAGTTTTTTTTATCTACGATTTGTATTTTTGGTTTCGAGTTATGTTCTGAAATAGATAAGATCTGAGAAGCTCTTAGGGTTTCAGTCGAAGACTGATGAAAATTGATTCTCTTATCTCTACTCCCTGATAAAAAAATTTTGGAAAACAAACCATAATTTCTTATGTTCATTTTCAAAAATCTCTTTTTCATACTTTTATCTACTTTGATTTATAACCAGGATTTCTAAAACTTCTTTGGTTTATCTTTTGAAAAAGCACTCTTATTTTTTGACATCTATGTTTTTAGGGTTTCAATAGAAAATAATTTTTTGCTTCCTGGTTCATTGACTTGAAAACCCATCATCTTTTAAAAACCTCACATCATAATAATCGTTATCTAAAATTCTTTAAAAACATTTTCTGTGATTCAAACCACCAAGTTTTGTCTAGCTTCCACTGGATCATCTTTTTGTTTAGGTCGGTAAAATCTTTCTTTGAAAATTTTCTGACAAGATCTGAGAAGTTTGTGATTTGGGGTTTCACTTTCTTAAAACCGTTCTCTTTTAATTTAAAACCCTAGAATCTTAACAGTTTTTAAAAGTAGTATTATTTTTTTTAAAAAAACCTAATTTTTAACTCCATTCAATTTTGGCTAAATTTTTTTTTATCACACTATAATTATTCTATATATACATATTATATACTCTTATATATATATATATATATATATATATATATATATATATATATATATATATATATAGGGAAATGATCCATAAAATACGTTAGCTAGAGGGATTGTTTCAACTAACGCTCATCCAGCCGTCCAAAATTAGAGTGAATGGCTGAGATGAGGCCCAACCGCTACTCCCTCTAGCGGCCATCCAAATTTTTTTGTTGGTCGCTACTCCCTCTAGTGGTCGATCAAAATGGTAGTGTTTTTGTTGGCCACAGAGGGAGAGAATGACAACAAAAAAAATTCGCTTAATTATTGATTATTTTGATTATCCTCATACATACTACTTATTAATCGGTAAAATAAAATAATAAAAAATTATAAGTATAATCAGTAATTATCCTTATACTTATTAATAAAATAAGTATGTATAAGGATAATTAATAATTATCGTCTTATGATTTTTAACTATAAATAGGAAATAGTGATTGAATTTATATTATATTCCTACCAAATATATAAACTCAATCACTATTTTCTATTTATAATTAAAAATCATAAGATGATAATCAATAATTATTCTTATACATACTTATTTTGTTAATAAGTATAAGGATAAGTATAAAGATAATTACTGATTATCCTTATAATTATCCTTATAATTTTTTATTATTTTATTTTACTGATTAATAAATAATATGTATAAGGATAATCTGTTAATAAGTATAAGGATAAGTATAAAGATAATTACTGATTATCCTTATAATTATCCTTATAATTTTTTATTATTTTTTATTATTTTAATCAGGATAATCAGTAATTAAGCCAAAAAAATTTTGTTGGTCGCTATTCCCTCTATATGCTGATTCAATTCGATTCTAGTCTTATCTGTCAAATAGTTTCTTGCCGTGTTATACCAAGGAATGTTTTAAATAATAAATCTTGTATATACTTCTGAAATCTTTTGTAATAATTGTTGAAGTTGACTGAACTTAATTGTTCTCTATGCTCTCTATGTGACATGTGGCTCTCTTCTGTTACTGTTTTCTCTACCCTATTAAATTCTACTGTTTTTGTAAGACCCCAACCTTTATGAATAAAGATTAATTTTTTCTCGAAATATATTTTTGAATATTATGGTGTGGATTTGATATAATGTTATTGTTGTGGGTAATATTTACAAATTTTACATAGTAAGCAAGTTGTTATAAAATATTCGATTGGTCGGAGAATATTCGTTTTAATAGGGAATATTTATACGACGACACAATCATTAGTGGACCCCACAACGAAAGTATTGTCGTAGTTAGAAAATGACAGAAATATCTTTTTATAAAAATAACGGCGAAAGTTTTACCGTTAAACTGTTGAAATACCTGGTGGTAAAAGAAATACGATGTCTGGCGTGGTTGCATAAGTAGCACTACAGTATTGATTATTGATGCTTACGTGAGAAGTCACTTTCGGTTATACTCAATTATTGCTACTGATGAATTGTTACATAATATCTCTCATATTATTGATTCAATTATTGTCACAGTATTATCTGCACAATATTTTATATTATTAAATCAATAATTGAGATGACAAAGTTATTCATATTATTATTTGCATTATTGACAATGTCTAGAAAGTTCTGTCGAGGAAAGGGGTTTGGTCACCTAATTGCGCTCCAATAGGGAGAAATCCTTATCGGAGATCCCCCTCTTTCCTGGGAATGATTTGGTTGTTAAATATTGTGAGTTATAATATTAATGATAAATAAGTTCGTGTTGATTAAAGATGAAATTGTTGATAAAAATATTTCCATTGTGTTGGGATTATTAGTGTTAGTGGAAATCAACATTTATTTCGATAATAATTGATTTCTGGATGTTAAATTGACCAAACGGGCAATTAATCGATTAAATGAGCAATTAATTGCTATTAGTTCACATGTAAATTATTGTTGGTTCACATGTATGGAACTATTGAGTCACATGCATGTACTATTAGGGGAGGTGCTGCAAGATTGATAATACTTAAAGGACTAAATTAAAATTGGAGGTATAGATGAAGGTACTATACTGTAATAATTCGAGCCCCTAATCGTGCAATTATCAAAACTATGTTTTCCAATAAATAAAAGCTTATTCTTCTTTCATTCTCACCAATTTACTAAGACTCACAGGAGCAATCACTATTGCAGTATCCAGTCTTCTATAAAGGTAAGGGGTATTATTTATTTTATATTCGCTTAGGATATTATTTTTCGTATTCGGAAGGAATTTATTTTCGTTCAATATTCGTAAGGAATATTATTTTCGTTCAACAGTTGTAAGGGATATTATTTTGTTCAGTATTTGTATGAAATAATATTTTCTTCCATACTCTATAGTATGTAAGTAATATTATTTCGTTTCGTATTCCTAATTCTGCACTCATTCTGTTAAAGTATTGCATCTATACTACGTGAAATTAGTAGAATATCCTTGAAATTTACGTTTTATCTAGTATCTTTTCACAAAAATATTATTCTAAACTTTCTTGATAAGTTTTAATCTTTTCATGTCGGGGTACTATTCACGGGGTACTATTTTCGAAGTACTATTTATGGGGTACTATTCACCCGGGGTACTATTTATGACAAAAATTAATTTCTTTTCCGTCCAAATCATTTTTGATATAATATTATTCTTGAATTTTATTCCACAAAGCAGTATCATATTGACAATTTGAACATTATTGAATTTTAGATAAATTAACTTATAAATCTTTAAAATTTATCCTTTGCTTTCATTAATTGAATTCTTATATCATTGTCATCATCCTCATGCTTATATTGTGATGAAAGTTGTGACAACCCAAATTTTTATAAATTATTAAAATAAGAATTTAATAATTAAAATTCTTATTATGAGATATTTTGAGTTTGAGTATGTATATATATGTCTTTATATATATGTTGAAATATATGATCGGTGTGAAGAGAAATATATATTCATATATTGGGAAAGTGAGGAATTAATAGTCAAGTTAACTATTGAAGGAATTAAATAAATTTAGTAATTAATTTTAAATATTTATTGAAGTAAATAAATATTTTAAATTTATTTATTTATTGAGATAAATAAATAATCGATGAATTGTGGTGAATTAATTTAGTAACTAAATTGATTAATGATAATTAAATTGAGTGTTGATAATTTTATCTAAAAGATTTAATTTAAGAAAATAATTAAATTAAACCAATTGCTTAATATTTAAGAAGATAATTAAATTAAGTGAATTGTTTAATATTAAATAAATAAAATAAAATAAAATAATGTTTCTAATTTATTAAAATTAGATATATATTTATTTATAATTATAATAAGATTATAATTATTATAATTATAAATTATAAGATATTTAATGAAATTTGCGTGTGTGACAAGTAGTAACTATATAATATAATATTATTTAAATAATCTATTTGGGGAAAAAAGTGTTAGCCAAACAAGGCCTTGTGGCCTTTGGCTTATTCAAATGATGTCTTCTTATTTTTATAATGAAGTAATGCGTGGGTGGTGAGTGGCAAGTTTATATTATCTACGCATCTTATTTTTCTTAAGGCTAGTGGTGAGTTGGGTGAGAAGAAGAATTACAGAGGGTTTGCAAGAGAGAAGAAAAACTAGTTTTTGGAGATTGGCAAGAGGAAGAAGGGAAATTATTAAACCTAGTCACCATCTTTTGTAGCATACAATCGAAGAGAAGGGCACGTGAAGTGCAGATAACTGTAAGCTGTTAAACTGTTATTGGTAAACAACGATCAAGGCAAGTCTTTCAGTTCCTATTTGCTATGTGAATTTGATTGATTTAAATCTTTATTGCAAAGATCATGATGTGTTATATGTATGTTGAATGTATGAAATGTTAAAGTCAACTTATGACTATGTTGATTGAGTAAAGCATGCTGATTGAGTAAGAAACTCAATCTTTATACATCTTTATACTTGTTATATGAACTGTAACATGTATGTTATGTTAGTCCAATGTTTATGAGATATATGTTGAGCATGCTATTATGTGCTATGTGATGCATGAAAACTGTTAGATTTTGTTGGGCTGTCAAGCTCAACCTTGCAAATAACCACTTTTACAGGTTCAAGATTCAAGGTAAAGTTATGTGTTACTTGAAAGACATGAATCAGATGTGATACTTGAAGATTTATATACTTTGGTTGTGTTATTATTATTTGAACCATGTTTAAGGTTCCAAATAATGTATTAATGTTGAATTGTAATATTGTTTTGCAATGTAAACTATTGTAGTATTAAAAATGATTCTGAGATATTTAGATATAAAGGTTGAAAGTTCTGGGAACGAGAATAGTTTATAATAGAAAATTTTAATTGTAATAGAAAATTTTAATTATTCCGCAAATTTCAATGGTTGTATTATGATTTAATGATGTAAAAATTAGAGGTTGAATGTATTATTAACGATCGAAGTCGAGAATTAAATTGTACAAATTTTAGGATCGTTACAGTTGGTATCAGAGTCGTAGGTTATAAACCTTAGGTAGGAGTACCGTAGGCTATAACCTTAGAAAATGAAGGTGAAGATAATGAAAGAATAAGCTCAAGTAGAGTTTGAACAATAAGAAATAATTTAAAAAAATTATAAAGAAGGGATTAAAACATGTGTGAGAGGATTCAAAGAAGACTCTCGCAAAGTTATAAGGAATATGAATGTGGGGTTACCCAACTCCAACAATAAGGATATAAGATGATAATAAATAGACAATGTCTATAAGAAGAGAATGATAAAGAAGTGAAGAATAAAAAGTTATACTTAAGTATGGTACAGTTGTACTCTTTAATAGTTGATGTATGGTATTTGGGCTAAACGATTCCTTCATAGAGCAGAGGTATATACGAACTAGCAACTCAGAACCTAGTTTGTTGGTTGTTTGTGGGAAACCACTCAGCGTACCATATTGAAACTATTAGAGACTCGATGTGTATCACGTATAGAAAATGGATATGTATGATGAAAATGTGGAACTTAAATGAAATGTTGAGCAACGTAAATGACGTTAGAGATTCTTAATGGATGAAGTGTTATATAAATAAGAAGATTCAAAGAAAAATCTTGAAGAGATATAAAGATAAGAAATGGGAGTTGCCTAACTCCAATAGCCAAGATAACAAATAAAGTCGTAAATGATGAAAAAGGAAAGAAAGAGGATAGTAAAACAAAATGATCACGAGTTAGAGAAAAGAATTTTAAGGGAGATGATTATAGAATAAGATCACGATGTGATCTGGTTAAGTTATAAAGGAAAGATAGTCTGTAATGTTTGAATAATTATAGTTTGATGTTATGAAGATGATGTACTATGAAATAGTACGAGATAACTCACGAGGAGTTATAGATGATGTGATACGAGGAATTCGTATTGAGCAAAGAGCAAGTTAAGAGTAAGATAGAGTTAGGTGGGATTTCAATTGAGGACTTATGTGATGGCTAAGTTGTACAAATCTTTGTATGGGCGAGGGTTTTGTGCTTGCACTCAGTTTATCACATTGATAATCATTGGAATGTTGGTGTCGCGCTATCAATATATATGTGGCAAAAAGGTGATGCTTTTCTCATGTGTATATTTGATAGTTAGAAACTATTAAGATTACTCAGATATTATTAGGATTAGGTGCGGTTCTTAAAACTAATGCATATAGTAAGTTCGTGACTCATAATAATATGGTATGTTTTGAACCCCTCAGCGAATGGATGCCTATGGTTTGACTAGGACAAGTTCTTAAACTCATATTATTATGGCAAGTTCCTGAACTTTCAATGTGCGGTAAGTTTGATGAACTATACTGGGGATATAGGAGGATTATAAGTTGAAATACAGGAATATTTAGTGTAAAGATTGAAATTGATGGAGAAATTAGGTATTCCAAATCTTCTAGCTTTGCTAGATTTTCGAAATTTATTGACTTCATGCCGATTGTTATACTTTTGATTTTTTGAAAAAAATATGTTGGGTCACACTAGTGAACCAAAGAATTTTTAAAAACAGTGCTATTATTCGTATGTCTATGCTAATTGCTTTGGCTATACAAAAATGATTTGAAATATATCAAAATATATATTTTTTTATATATCATCAATGCATCATGGAACTCAGTGCAGAGAGATGATAAAAATGATGGAGTCATCAATGCAAAGATTACTTAGTGTTGGATATGATCTAAGGATCGTCATTCACTATGGTATGAGTATGATAAAATCACCAAATGACGGAATCCTCAAACGGACTGTAAATGCAGTGCGGTATCATGATGTTATAAAAAGATTTTTGAGATTTCTTCAAGATATGAAAAAATATATATGTATATGTATATTTCGATTGATGTCCGGATTGTTGTAAAAGTCTATGCTATTTGATTTAGCTAGACGAATATTGAAAGATGTTCATAAAATTCAAGCGTTTCTTGAGAAGTTATGCCAAACCAAATTGTTTGGTGCGGATTCAGATGTTGAAAAGCTGAGGTGAACAACCCTATAAAAGGGGACATGTTATCGGAGACAATGGTTTCAAAAGTAACGCATATAGTTGTTACGATGTTAAGATGTAATACGTTGTGCACGACGTAGGGGTACGATAGGCTGATCACCTAGAGTACTTACAGAGAGTGTTTTTAGTATGTGTGATTGCTAAACATTCTGTTAAAGATGGTTTATGGTGGTGAAGCACTATTAAACCTGGAGAAGAGTTCAAGGTCCGTATATTCTTATGACTGTTAAGGTTCAAGTCGAGATACTTGATAACCTAGGGACGTAGTTTAAGGTCTTATGACCCCTCAGCATGATTTGGAATCTTTTAAATTCTTGTTATTCATATCACTTCCCAATTATTGAGCAATTGTGGAAGATTCTTATTATTCTGAAAGGTGAAAGTGTGAAGGATGAGAAAAATTAAGTAAAACATAATAATTTCAAGAAAGAAATGAAATTCCAGAAGAAGAGAAATTGTGAAACTCTTATAAGAGGAAGAGGTGAGGAATATGATGATCTTAGAAAGATCCTTAGAGAAAGAATTTGGTTGCAGAACCTAAGGAATAAATAGATATTAACATAAAATCTATTTTGATAGATTGAATGAATAAAGATTAATAAATAAAATTTCGAGGACGAAATTCTTAGAAAAAAGGGTGAATGTAATATCCCGAGTGTTTATGAGTTGAGTATATGATAACGATCCTTAGAAAAGGAAATGAATGAGTTAACGAATATATAATACTCAAAATATAATTGAGTTCAAGTGAAAGCTTATGAAATAAAACTTACAAGAATTTATTATGAAGAATGGTGGGAGTAGGAAATATAAAAACTATATTAAGGTAATGTGATGAAGTTATTCAACGATAAATTTTGAAAAGAGATTTGGTGAAAATAGAGTAAGGGAGGTTTCGTTGATTCCGAGGACGGAATCCTTATAAGGGGGAAAAGATGTGACAATCCAAATTTTTCTAAATTATTAAAATAAGAATTTAATAATTAAAATTCTTATTATGAGATGTTTTGAGTTTGAGTATGTATATATACGTGCTATATATGTTGAAATATATGATCTGATGTGAAGAGAAATATATATTCATATATTGGGAAAGTGAGGAATTAATAGTCAAGTTAACTATTGAAGGAATTAAATGAATTTAGTAATTAATTTTAAATATTTATTGAAGTAAATAAATATTTTAAATTTATTTATTTATTGAGATAAATAAATAATCGATGAATTGTGGTGAATTAATTTAGTAACTAAATTGATTAATGATAATTAAATTGAGTGTTGATAATTTTATAAAGAAGAATTTAATTTTAAAAATAATTAAATTAAATTAATTGCTTAATATTTAAGAAGATAATTAAATTAAGTGAATTGTTTAATATTAAATGAATAAAATTAAATAAAATAAAGTTTCTAATTTATTAAAATTAGATATATATTTATTTATAATTATAATAAGATTATAATTATTATAATTATAAATTATAAGATATTTAATGGGTTGCATGTGTGACAAGTAGTAACTATATAATATAATATTATTTAAATAATCTATTTGGGGGAAAAAGGTGTTAGCCAAACAAGGCCTTGTGGCCTTTGGCTTATTCTAACTAATGTCTTCTTATTTTTATAACTGAAGTGTGCGTGGGTGAGTGGCAAGTTTATATTATCTACGCATCTTATTTTTCCTAAGGCTAGTGGTGGGTTGGGTGAGAAGAAGAATTACAGAGGGTTTGCAAGAGAGAAGAAAAACTAGTTTTTGGAGATTGGCAAAAGGAAGAAGGGAAATTACTAAACCTATTCACCATCTTTTGTAGCATACAATCGAAGAGAAGGGCACGTGAAGTGCAGATAACTGTAAGCTGTTAAACTGTTATTGGTAAACAACGATCAAGGCAAGTCTTTCAGTTCCTATTTGCTATGTGAATTTGATTGATTTAAATCTTTATTGCA
The DNA here is from genome assembly GCA_020205605.1 of Panax ginseng. NCBI lineage: Eukaryota > Viridiplantae > Streptophyta > Magnoliopsida > Apiales > Araliaceae > Panax > Panax ginseng. The sequence continues at coordinate 15,709,600 of CM035144.1, forward strand.
AAGAGCATGATGTGTTATATATATATGTTGAATGTATGAAATGTTAAAGTCAACTTATGACAATGTTGATTGAGTAAAGCATCCTGATTGAGTAAGAAACTCAATCTTTATACATCTTTATACTTGTTATATGAACTGTAACATGTATGTTATGTTAGTCCAATGTTTATGAGATATATGTTTAGCATGCTATTATGTGCTATGTGATGCATGAAAAGCGTTAGATTTTCTTTGGGTTGTCGAGCTCAACCTTGCAAATAACCACTTTTTGGAGTTCAAGATTCAAGGTAAAGTTATGTGTTACTTGAAAGACATGAATCAGATGTGATACTTGAAGATTTATACACTTTGGTTGTGTTATTATTATTTGAACCATGTTTAAGGTTTTGAATAATGTATTTATGTTGAATTGTAATATTGTTTTGCAATGTAAACTATTGTAGTATTAAAAATGATTCTGAGATATTTAGATGTAAAGGTTGAAAGTTCTGGGAACGAGAATAGTTTGTAATAGAAAATTTTAATTATTTTACAAATTTCAATGGTTGTATTATGGTTTAATGATGTAAAAATTAGAGGTTGAATGTATTATTAACGACCGAAGTCGAGAATTAAATTGTACGAATTTTGGGGTCGTTACAAAAGTCATCTTTGGCTTACGTGCATAGATGGACTGTTGATTGGTATGATTATGTCCAGAGATTATTTTGTTTCGTATTCCTAATTCTGCACTCATTCTGTTAAAGTATTGCTTCTATACTCCGTGAAATTAGTTGAATATCCTTGAAAGTTGCGCTTCATCTAGTATCGTTTCACAAGGATATTTTTCTGAACATTCTTGTTAACTTTTAAGCTTTTCATGTCGGAGTAATATTCACGAGGTACTATTCACGGGGTACTATTCATGAAATACTATTCATGGGATACAATTCATAAAGTACTATTCCTGAAGTACTATTCATGAAGTTTTATTCACAAGGTACTATTCACTCAGGCACTATTCACCAGGGGTACTATTCATGACAAAAATTGATTTCTTTTCTGTCCAAATCATTTTTGATACAATATTATTAATGAATTTTACTCCACAAAGTAGCATCATGTTGACAATTTGGACATTATTAAATTCTGGATAAATTAAATTATTAATCTTTAAAAATTTATCATCTGCTTTCTTTTAATTGAAATCTTATATTATTGTCATCATCCTCATGCTTATATTGTGATGAAAGTCATCTTTGGCCCGTAGTGCATAGATGGACTGTTGATTGATACGATTATAACCAGAGATCATTCGGTATAATCATTACCCGTAATGTTACAAATGATGTGGTAAAAGTCCTTATTGGCCCGTAGTGCATTGATGGACAGTTCTTGATATGATTATGACTAAGGATTATTCGGTATGATCATAACCATTGGTGATTACACGAATATCCTTGCCCGTAGTGCATGGATAATTCGTGGACGTGATACTAATGAATATCCTTGGCCCGTAGTGTATGGATAATTCAGTGATGTGGATTATTTATTGGGCTGAGTCTCAGCGATAAAGTTGATGATAAACTTTTTAAATCATAGAAGATAGTAGATATCATGCTCTACTTGACTCTTCTAATGGATTGCTTATTCTGTTGCAGTTAAACTTGTTGTTTATTATCAGTTTAACACTGTTGAAGGCTAACAATAATTTATTCTGCATTATCTTAGTCATAATATTTCTTACTGGGCTAGTTGAGCTCACCCTTTTGCTTTCATTGTTCTCTTCAGGAAATGAGAACGTAGCTGAGACTAATCGGGGGAACGGAGTGATGGTCCGAGATGGTGGCTATAGTAGTCCTCACTATTCTATAAAATAGTGTGATAATAAATGTAATGAGGACTCCATTTGAGTTTAGATACTGTCTAGAAGACAATATCTGTGTAAAAACTCTCAGCTATGCTTTTGTCGTATAGTATAAAAGAAGTTTGTATTTGATTTCTGTACCATGTATTTGGCGACTCAGAATGGGTGATGTATACCTATTTTGGAGGCGTCACAGTTTTTACTTGAATGTTTTCTGAGGATAACTACAGTTATTCATATGGTCATATTTACTACTAAGTCTTAACTGAGTATAAGAGCTATATTACCTGCAAAATATCATTACCCTATTCTCTACTTATCTCTATATATAAGCTCATTTTAAAACATGGTGCATTCATCTCTTCAACTCTTAGTAAACTTCATCCTCTCCCCTGTCTTTCCTGCCTCTTTAATCTGTTTTCATCCAAACGAAAAACACTTCCTCTACATTCTGAGTTACAGTTTTCAAATGTTATTCCTCATCTCACTACTGCATCTGTACAGTCTAAATATAGGACTATGAGACACAATATGTGTCCATGGAATGTCATTAAGTTTTATATTTTTCCAGAGTTGTTTGAAAAATTAAAAAATGGTTGGTGGGAGTGCTTAGTAACTTTCTATGACAAATCTATATATCCTAGTCTTATAACTGAGTTTTCTCTCATATGGAATTTTCTACTAGTTCTTCTGGTTTATTAAAGAGCATCACTACTTGCATTCAAGGACAAACATATATTATTAATGAACTATTTCTTGTACATGCACTCCAACTGCATCCTTCTACTTTAGAATTGCCTAGGGTTAATTCTTATCGATCTTCATCCATCCGATATATCTGTGGAAGAATGCATGTAATTTAAGCACAATCTGTCTATTGTAACTGATCAAATGGTGCCAGCTCTCTTGTTTGATTATCCTTGCAAAATTGGTTTAGAATTTCTCACTGTTGAGTATCAGTTTCTGGGTAAATATTTGAGAAGCAACTTCATGCCTGTTAGAGATGATAGAAAATCATTGCCCTTTGATTTGGAAATCATCAAGAATATTTTGAATGAGTGCATGCCTTATAATTTGGCCTATTTTTTGCTATCATCCTTTGAATTCGGCTTTCATAACAACTGTCTTGGATTTGATTTACTGCTCACTCATATTTTCAATTATTTGGACATCCCTGTGAAACAACATCAGTCCCAACTTAATCCCACCAATAACATTGTCTCCCATTTAAATTTGCCACCTCAGTCCTTAATAGTGTTTAAACCTGTTGATCATGAGGTTATTGAAACCAACATTAAGATGGCCACTAAAATTGATTCACTTAATAGCATGAATCAGCTTCTTCTACACAACCAAACTCTTTTGCTAGAAAAGTTAGAAGATGTGCAGTTATGTTTACATACTATTAAGTCCATGGTATGTTTTCTAATGGAGAACAATAGACTGCTGATGGGTCAATATCAGTTTAATGCCAATGCCACTGATGACCCAGCTGATCCTGTCCCACAACTATTTCAAGAAGATCCTGATGGAAACATTACTGACATCACTCACTTCTCTCCTCTAAATCTAGAAGATCTCTAACTATTTGAACTGACTGTAATATCACTAACTATTTGGGATGACTGTAACTTAACTCCCCTAACCCCTCTCTCTTACTACTACTACTACTACTACTACTACTGCTGCTGCTGCTTGAAATATCTTTTCTAGTTTTATATATTTTTGGTTACTAACTCTCTGTGCAGGTTTACTCCCCATCATTTTTTATGATGACAAAGGGGGAGAAGAAAAATATTATAAACTGCTATGAGATTGGATATAATAAGATTGGATATAACTGTTATATAAACTGCTATATAAACTGCTGGATATAACTGTTATATAAACTGCTATGAGATTGGATATAACTGTTATATAAACTGCTATGTGAATGGAATTAAAGTGTTCATAGTTTATGGAATTAAAGTGTTCATAGTTTAAGGAGGAGCATCTTAAGGGATACAAATATTTTTATAATTGTCATCATCAAAAAGGGAGAAATTGATAGGTCACATTTTATTGTATTTTATATATTTTGATGATGACAATTATGTAGTAATTAAATAATTATGTAATTATTTAATTATTTTCCGATTTTACTTGAATTAATTTTTATTGACCCTGATAAATTAAATGTCAAGTGTTAAATAAATTGATTCATATAAAATTCAGGCAAGGAGATCGTATTTGTTTTCAAAACTCAAAAGTTGGACAAAAATATTTTATTACATGCATATATCATATATATATATATATATATATATATATATATATATATATATATATATATATATATATAGAAATTTGCTTCCGCCCCAAATGGTATCAAAGCCAAGTTGTTCTTGTTCTAGTTGCCAATAAGATCTCAGTAATCTGTTCATCTCCTTACTATTTTCAAAATTTCTCTTTTATTCTTGTTCCAAAGTCACCTAACTTGCTGTAGTTCACCTAGTTCGTGTCTAACCTTTGTAAGTCTCTTGGGTGAGCAGTGTCAGGTTATAAAACATAGGTATGAGTCTACTTAAGGTAAGAGGGTATGAATGGAAGAAGATTGAATAAAAAATTTATTTTGAAATTTTTAAAGGATGAGTAGATTGTTCAGATCTAACTCCTCAGCTAGTAATCAGTCAACTTTGCCTCCCGTCCCAGACATAGTTAACCAGGAAACACATAGTTATGAAAATATCAGTCAAGCTTTACACAATTGGAACATACCTAGGGTTTCCCCTAAAGAAATTTATCAGTCAACTTTTTTAGATAATTTTAAAACAGATTATAATGTAAAAACTATTGAAAAAGTTTATGCAATTAATAAAGAATATGAAAATTGTTGTCTTTTATCTCCTGATGTTATCAAAAAACATAGGAAAAAGGGTTACAATTTTATTCACATCGGCCTTGTTCAAGTTGCAGTTAAACCATTGAATATTAAAGGAATTAATTCAAGTATCTACCTCTATTTCAGAGATGCTAGGTTCCTGAATTATTATCCGAGTATGATTGGTGCTATGGAATCAAGTTTGCACAATGGACCTATCCATTTTAATTGCTTTCCTGATTTCACTTTAAGCCTAAGTGATCAACATTTATTAAAAGCTTTGACATTAAACATTAAAACTGTTGGAGAAATTACTTATATGATTGAGGGTTCTCAGCCCATAGATTTAATTTACAGGATTTATTATAAGACCACGAAAACGAATTTAAACGTTCATGCTCTTAATAAAAGTCCTAAAGATCAAACTGTATTAATTCAAAGTTCAACTAGTGATGATAATATTCAGATCCCGAGAACCATCCTCTAGAAGGATATTACGTTACCTAGTCAATGGACTTTACCCAGTGATATACCTCAACAACCTGTAGTTAAAAATCTGTTAAATATTAAAAATGTTAAACAATTTTCTGATGGAACGGTCAAAATAAGTTTTGAGCGTACTAGAAGACCAGTTATTATAGAAGATTTTACTAGTTCTTCAGCACCTTCAATTCACACCAGAAGAGATACTGGAGTACTTAGTAACCCTTCTATTAGGGATATTAAATTAAAGGGTATCCTTAATCAAGGTCAAGCTAGTCACCCTTGTTATACTCAAAAGGACCTTGTAGAAGAAGAAGATTCTTCTTCTCCTACCCCTTATGAGTACCCAACTCAGTCAGATTTTGAGATTCCAATTAACAATTAATTTAGAGTTATTAAAAAAGGATTCAAATTAGATTGGGACAATCTTGTAAAAGATTTTAATTCCAAATCTAATAAAGAAAAAAGACATTAATTTAGATCAAATCATTCAACAGAAAAAGAGCGAGATAAAATTGTTAATAGATGGAAACAATTTATTAACAGTGAAAAGATAAACATTACTTTTTACGATTGGTATGATCAATATCAAGGTAAATATAATGTTATAACTAAAATCCAATGGATTAAAGAAGATAAGTCAAAAGTCTCTTCTAGTCATCCCCCACTAGAAATTGTCCTACTTCTAGTCAAAAATACATCTGTTGTTGCCAGTCCTTTTAAAATCTCGGATGGCAATAAAGATGATAAAAAAATTATTGAACAATTAAATTTTAGTAATCAATATCTAGCAACAGTTGGTAGACAGCTAGATAGGATTGAAGAAAAATTTGAAGAAACTACTATTAAAAAACCCGATTCAAAAATTGAATAGCCTCTATTAAAATTACTAGAAAATAGAAGTAAATTAGGTTTACCTAACAAAGACGGTGAACTCACTAGAGCTATTGATAAGATATTTAAAAAATTAAAAACTGAGCCTGAATCAAGTAGCACCATTGCAATCATTGATCAAGTAGAAACTGACAATGAGAGCAGTAGCAAGTCAGATCATTCTGATACTTCTTCAGTCCAAGATTTTAATGATCAATTAAATAAATTAACAGTTAAAAACACTAGTATAACCAGGAATTGGTACTCTATACCTACTCCTCCGGATCTGCAATTCGAAGAGAGAAATCTAGATAAACAATTCTCTGTTTCATCCAATAAAATTTATGAATGAAACATAGATGGTTTCAGTGAACAAGAGATTTTAAACAAGTTAAATAACATGTCTATGGTAGCAAATAGCTATATAACTAAGTTCAACAATCTGACTCAGCCAGATATTGTTGAGTTACTAGCTAGTGGATTCACTGGTATTCTCAGATCTTGATGGGAAAAACATCTCACTAAAGATACTAGATTATCAATAATTCATGCTGTCCAGTTAGACGATGACGGCAATCCCATCTTTGATGAAGATGTTGGCATTGGTCCGCCAGATGGAGTTAATACTTTAATTTTTACCATAATAAAACATTTTGTTGGCACTCCCAGTAATATTACTGAAAGAATTCATGATCAGCTTAGTAATCTCACTTGTCCCACTCTAAGTGATTTTAGGTGGTACAAAGATGTATTTACCTCTCGAGTTATGATGCGAAATGATAGCAATAAACCATTCTGGAAAGAAAAGTTCGTCAATGGTTTACCTTCATTATTCGCTCATAAAGTCAGAGAAGAGCTAAGTAAAAATTTAGGGTACATTGATTATGATAACCTAACTTATGGTGACATAATCAGTTATATTCAAAAGATTGGATTAAAAATGTGTATTGATTTTAAATTAGCCAAACAAGCTAGTAAAGATAAGAAAAAAGCCAAGTATGAGTTGGGAACATTCTGTGAACAATATGGTTTACCTCATGTTGCTCCCTCTAGAAGGAAACACTTGCGCAAACATATTGATCATCATAAGAATCACAGACGTTATAAACATAAACAAAGTCATAAAAAAGATAAAAATCAAGATGAATATTACACTAAACCCAAACCCACAAGAAAAATTTATAATAAAAAATCATCTAAAAAATTTGATAAAAGTAAAATTGTTTACCACAATTGTGGGCAGAAAGGGCACTATAAAAATGAGTGCAAAATTAAGAAAAAATTATCTCAATTAAACATCTCAAGTGAAGATACTGAACAACTATTAGAATTAATGAGAATAGAGAACCATATCAGTAATGATGAAGGTTCTGATATCCCTCATTCATCTAATAGCAGTACTACTAACCACAAAACAGATAGTGATAATGACGAAGTCACTATTTGTGCTAACAATTGCAATGAGAAGTGTTGTAATAAACAAATTAGTGTAATCACTAAAGAAGATGAAGAAAGTTCTTTGCTAATTGATCTAATTAGTAAGATTTTTGATCCTGAGTTAAAATCTCAATACACTAAACAATTAAAAGATTTATTAACTAAAGACAATAAAGTTAAGGATAAAATTATTAAAGCTAAAGAAAAACCAGTATTTAGTCTTAATAAAACTCTTGAGAGATTTAAACCCCGATTAAGGAAGTTACCTTCCAGAGTTGAATCAAGAAGTCAATAAACTGAAAAAAGAAATTTCTAAGTTAAAATTTGAAGTCTCTAAGTTAAGAAAAGAGTTTGAAGACAAAAAATCCAATCTTCAAGTCCATGATTCCTCTTCTAGCAATGAAGATCACGATGAGCCTGAATCATCGGGAACAAAAGAAGAGCCAGATGTTTTTGTTCAAGGTCTTTCTCTTAAATGAATTAAAGATATCACCATTCAAATATGGTAAATCTCCATTAACTTAGTTGTTGATAAAACCTTTTCTATACGACTTCCTGGTCTAGTTGATACTGGCGCAGATCTTAATTGTATTCAGGAAGGTCTAATCCCAACTAAGTATTATAAGAAAACTAATGAAAAGTTAAATTCTGCCAATGGTAGTCAAATGGAGATAAAATATAAATTGCCTAAAGTTCATATCTGTCAAGATAATATGTGCTTTAAAACATCATTTGTTTTAATACACAATCTTACTGATAAGATCATCTTAGGGTTACCGTTTATATATTTACTATACCCTTTTACTACCAATAATGAAGGATTAAGCTGTAAACATTTAGGAAAAAGAATAACATCTAAATTCCTTATTAAACCTAAAGAAAGAGATTTAAAATTCATTCAAGAAGAATCTATTTCCAGATCATTAAATTTATTAAATTGTAAATCTACCCATTTAAATTTTTTAAAGGAAGAAATTAAGTACAAACGTGTTGAAGAACAACTTCAGAATAAAGAAGTTCAAGAAAAAATTGAAGAGTTAAAAATATATTTAAAAGAAAACCTTTGTTCTGATTCTCCTAATGCCTTTTGGCATCGGAAGAAGCATGTTGTAAGGCTTCCTTATGTTAAGGAATTCAAAGAGCACCTGATTCCTACTAAGGCCAGGCCGATACAAATGATTCACGAACAAATGGAGTTATGCAAAAAGGAGATTAATGATCTTCTTAGTAAAGGTTTAATTAAGCCTAGTAAATCCCCATGGTAATGTCCCGCCTTTTATGTTAACAATGAAGCATAAAAGGAGAGAGGTGTTCCCAGTCTAGTAATCAATTACAAGCCATTGAACAAAGTTTTAGAGTGGATTAGGTACCCGTTACCTAACAAAGACGACCTCATTAATCGTTTGAGTAATGCCACTATCTTCAGTAAATTTGACCTTAAATTTGGTTTCTAGGAAGTTGCAATCCACCCAGATGATAGGTACAAAACAACATTCACTACCCCATTCGATCACTATGAATGGAATGTCCAGGCATTTGGCCTAAAAAAATGCTCCTAGTGAATTTTAGAATATCCTCAATGACATTTTGAACCCTTTCAGTCATTTTATTGTCGTCTACATTGATGATATTCTCATTTTTTCCAATTCTATTGAAGAACACATTAAACATTTGAAATTGTTCTTCAAAACAGTTAAAGATAATGGACTTGTCCTTTCACCTTCCAAATACAGCTTGTTTCAAGCTAAAGTTCGGTTTCTTGGTTTAAATATTTATCGTGGACTCATACAGCCTATTGATAGAGCTATTCAATTTGCTAACAGATTCCCAGATAAGATTACCAATAAAACCCAAGTACAGAGGTTTGTGGGCTCGCTCAATTATATTGGCAAGTTCTATAAAAACCTCAGGAAGATTTACAAACCTCTTTTTCAGCGTTTGCAGGACAATCCTCCTCAATGGACTGACACTCACACTTTTGTCGTCCGACAAGTTAAAAAATATGTCAAGGCATTGCCCAGCCTTGGTATTTCCAATGATTCTGCATTCAAAATTGTTGAAACTGATGCCTCTGATATTGGATTCGGAGGAATTCTCAAGCAAAAACTCACTCTCAACTCCCTAGAACAAATCGTCCATTTCCATTCTGGTGCATGGAATACTACACAGTTAAATTATAGTACTATGAAAAAAGAAATACTATCTTTAGTATTATGTATTAACAAGTTTCAAAGTGACTTATTGAACCAAAAGTTTTTAGTTCGCATAGACTGCAAATTAGGAAAATAAGTTTTAGAAAAAGATGTTGAAAACATAGCCTCTAAACATTCTTTTGCTAGATGGAAAGCCTTATTAAGTATCTTTGATTTTGAGATTGAGTACGTTAAAGGCAGTAAAAATTCAGTTCCTGATTTTCTCACTCGGGAATTTATTAATACAGGTACTATTTGTCCATCATGAGTACTCGAGGAGAATCATCCTCTCGTGGTCCGGGTCGCCCTATTGGCCCAAGTAATCAACCAAAAGAAACCTTGGTTCCTCATCCATTAAACCCAATTTATCAAACCACCAACAAATTTACCAGTCTTGGAATAATACCCAAGCCATACAGTTCAGTCTTAGCTAGTAACCCAACTCTAGTTGACCCATTCTAGTTAAAAGCCTCCATTTCAAACCCCAGTCATCCTCCTTCTGCGTATATGCTCAAATGGACCACTCACCTGTTTCATATTGAACCCCATATGAAACCTAAAGATGACCCAGTCAAATTGGTTGCCCAGTTCTTTCCTTCCGGATTGCATTTCCAGCCCCTTGCTCCTTATAAATCCCTTGTGTATTATAAGGATATCCTTGTTGAAACTGAGTCAATCTTTGTTAAACCCATTTATGCTAATAATGATAAAACCAAAGTACTTTATCATTCATTGTATATTAAACAATTCATTCTAATGTCTGATTAGGGAAAACATCCTTCTGACCTTATACAACTATCTAATCAGGATAACTCTTATTGTTATTATGATTATATGAAAGCCTGGTATAGAGTTTTCCTTTTTCAAAATGAGTCGAACAGTCATTCATGGTTTTTTCAGTTCGATCATAAGTTCAAAAGCCAGTTTCCCCATTGGTTTTCTCACTGGTGGATGAGGTTTGGTTCCACTTATGATCTCCTTCCAGAACAATTAAAAGTTCAACTTAGTCATTTTTGCAACCACAGTAAATACAACCCAAAGTATGATGGCGTCCCTGTCATTCTTCAATTTGTTAGTAAATATAAGATTCCTTGGATTCTTAAATGGCAGTATGACATTAAAACCCCAATTAAAGTAACCGATCCTTATGGTCGAGATTTCAATTTGGCGGAAGCCTGTACCCTTTGTGAACCATTCCCTCTTCTCTCTCGACAATTTTTCATCAAATGGTGGGATAAGTTTGATGTTAATAGGATTGTTAGTCAAGTTCAGTTAGAATTTCCCACCGTCCCTCTTAAGGTTCTTCCAGTTTCGTCCAAAGAACCTTCCAGTCAATCAAAAGAGTCAAAACCCAAAGAGTTCAAAATCAGTCCTACTGGTTCGTCTTGTTCTCGTGACATTTCTGATTTTAAGAATTGTTCCAGTAAAGAGTTAAAATTAATAGCCCAAGCACTCAATAAAAGAATTGATGAGTTACATGAGGAAGCTCGCTCATTCTTCTTCCTCTTCGAGATGCTTGATCGGCCGATTTCTGCGATGATGATGATGGTCAGTATGATCCATATGGCACCATCGATCTACAGGATGCTCAGGACCCATTTGATTGACTTTTCCCAGTCATATGCACCTGCCCCTGCAGCCAATCAGTTAGAAGAATCTGCTTTTCCACCGAAAGCGAGCTCGATCACGCCAAGACATGCCCCCCCAAATGACTTTTTAAAGTCAAAAGATGATATCTCTCTTTTCCACCAAAAGCATCTCTTTGAGTAAAAAGTTATTTACCTCTTTGTCTAAAGTAGCCGAAAGTGTATGTATTTAGTTAAAAGTTAGCACTATTCATCTACAGTTGCTTGTCTGTAATAATTCAATTTGTAATAGTATCTTTGTAATTGTTCATTTCCTTATTCTATAAAAGGAAACCGAACTTAGTTAGCAAAAGAGACTTCGAAACTTAGAAAGACTCTGAGTTCCTTCTTAGACGAATCTTTCGTTTCTACCGCTGTTTAACCCATCTTAACCCCTCATTCTCTTTCTTCTTAAATGTTCTAAGTTAAATTGTAAATCACTTTAATTTTTAGTTTGTTTGTAAATAGTTTCAGTTATCAATAAAATTATTTCTATTTAGTAATTTATATTGTGTTATTTATATGCACTAATCTATTCTTTCTTACTTAATTTTCTTCCACCCCCAAATGGTATCAGAGCCAAGTTGTTCTTGTTCTCGTTGCCAGTAAGATCTCAGTAATCTGTTCATCTCCTTACTATTTTCAAAATTTCTCTTTTATTCTTTTTCCAAAGTCACCTAACTTGCTGTAGTCCACCTAGTTCGTGTCTAACCTTTGTAAGTCTCTTGGGTGAGCAGTGTCAGGTTATAGAACATAGGTATGAGTCTACTTAAGGTAAAAGGGTATGAATGGAAGAACATTGAATAAAAAATTTATTTTGAAATCTGTAAAAGATGAGTAGATTGTTTAGGATCTAACTCTCTTAAGCTTAGTAATCGGTCAACTTTGCCTCCCATCCGGATATAGTTAACCAGAAACACATAGTTATGAAAATATCGGTCAAGCTTTACACAATTGGAACATACCTAGAGTTTCCCTAAAGAAATATATATCACCAACTTTTTAGATAATTTTAAAAATGATTATAGTGGAAAAACTATTGAAAAAGTTTATGCAATTAATAAAGAATATGAAAATTGTAGTCTTTTATCTCTCGATGTTATCAAAAACATAGGAAAAGGGTTACAATTTTATTCACATCGACCTTGTTTCAAGTTGTAGTTAAACCATTGAATATTAAAGGAATTAATTCAAGTATCTACCTCGTCTCGTAGATGCTGGTTTCTGAATTATTATCCAAGTATGATTGGTGCTATGGAATCAAGTTTACATAATGGACCTATCCATTTTAATTGCTTTCCTGATTTCACTTTAAGCCTAAGTGATCAACATTTATTAAAAGCTTTGACATTAAACATTAAAACTGCTGGAGAAATTACTCATATAATTGAGGGTTCTCAGCCCATAGCTTTGATTTACAGGATTTATTATAAGACCATGAAAACGAATTTAAACGTTCATACTCTTAATAAAAGTCCTAAAGATCAAACTATATTAATTCAAAGTTCAACTAGTGATGCTAATATTCAGATCACGAGAACCATCCTCTGGAAGGATATTACGTTACCTAGTCAATGGACTTTACCCAGTGAAATACCTCAACAACCTGTAGTTAACAATCTGTTAAATATTGAAAATGTTAAACAATTTTCTGATGGAACGGTCAAAATAAGTTTTGAGCGTACTAGAAGACCAGTTATTATAGAAGATTTTACTAGTTCTTCAGCACCTTCAATTCACACCAGAAGAGATACTGAAGTACTTAGTAACCCTTCTATTAGGGATATTAAATTAAAGGGTATCCTTAATCAAGGTCAAACTAGTCACCCTTGTTATACTCAAAAGGACTTGTAGAAGAAGAAGATTCTTCTTCTCCTACCCCTTCCGAAAGTGCCTACTCAATCAGATTTTGAGATTCCAATTAACAATCAATTAAGAGTTATTAAAAAAGAATTCAAATTAGATTGGGACAATCTTGTAAAAGATTTTAATTCCAAATCTAATAAAGAAAAAAGACATTAATTTAGATCAAATCATTCAACAGAAAAAGAGCGAGATAAAATTGTTAATAGATGGAAACAATTTATTAACAGTGAAAAGATAAACATTACTTTTTACGATTGGTATGATCAATATCAAGGTAAATGTAATGTTTTAACTAAAACCCAATGGATTAAAGAAGATAAGTCAAAAGTCTCTTCTAGTCATCCCCCACTAGAAATTGTCCTACTTCTAGTCAAAAATACATCTGTTGTTGCCAGTCCTTTTAAAATCTCGGATTGCAATAAAGATGATAAAAAAATTATTGAACAATTAAATTTTAGTAATTAATATCTAGAAACAGTTGGTAGACAGCTAGATAGGATTGAAGAAAAATTCAAAGAAACTACTATTAAAAAACCCGATTAAAAAATTGAACAACCTCTATTAAAATTACCAGAAAATAAAAGTAAATTAGGTTTACCTAACAAAGACGGTGAACTCACTAGAGCTATTGATAAGATATTTAAAAAATTAAAAACTGAACCTGAATCAAGTGGCACCATTGCAATCATTGATCAAGTAGAAATTGACAATGAGAGCAGTAGCAAGTCAGATCATTCTGATACTTCATCAGTCCCAGATTTTAATGATCAATTAAATAAATTAACAGTTAAAAACACTAATATAACTAGGAATTGGTACTCTAGACCTACTCCTCCGGATCTGCAATTCGAAGAGAGAAATCTAGATAAACAATTCTCTGTTTCATCCAATAAAATTTATGAATGGAACATAGATGGTTTCAGTGAACAAGAGATTTTAAACAAGTTAAATCACATGTCTATGGTAGCAAATAGCTATATAACTAAGTTCAACAATCTGACTCAGCCAGATATTGTTGAGTTACTAGCTAGTGGATTCACTGGTATTCTCAGATCATGGTGGGAAAAACATCTCACTGAAGATACTAGATTATCAATAATTCATGTTGTCCAATTAGACGATGACGGAAATCCCATCTTTGATGAAGATGTTTGCATTGGTCCGCCAGATGGAGTTAATACTTTAATTTTTATCATAATAAAACATTTTGTTGGCACTCCCAGTAATATTACTGAAAGAATTCATGATCAGCTTAGTAATCTCACTTGTCCCACTCTAAGTGATTTTAGGTGGTACAAAGATGTATTTACCTCTCGAGTTATGATGCGAAATAATAGCAATAAACCATTCTGGAAAGAAAAGTTCGTTATTGGTTTACCTTCATTATTCGCTCATAAAGTCAGAGAAGAGCTAAGTAAAGATTTAGGGTACATTGATTATGATAACCTAACTTATGGTGACATAATCAGTTATATTCAAAAGATTGGATTAAAAATGTGTATTGATTTTAAATTAGCCAAACAAGCTAGTAAAGATAAGAAAAAAGCCAAGTATGAGTTGGGAACATTCTGTGAACAATATGGTTTACCTCATGTTGCTCCCTCTAGAAGGAAACACTTGCGCAAACATATTGATCATCATAAGAATCACAGACGTTATAAACACAAACAAAGTCATAAAAAAGATAAAAATCAAGATGAATATTACACTAAACCCAAACCCAGAAGAAAAATTTATAATAAAAAATTATCTAAAAAATTTGATAAAAGTAAAATTGTTTACCACAATTGTGGGCAGAAAGGGCACTATAAAAATGAGTGCAAAATTAAGAAAAAATTATCTCAATTAAACATCTCAAGTGAAGATACTGAACAACTATTAGAATTAATGAGAATAGAGAACCATATCAGTAATGATGAAGGTTCTGATATCCCTCATTAATCTAATAGCAGTACTAGTAACCACAAAACAGATAGTGATAATGACGAAGTCACTATTTGTGCTAACAATTGCAATGAGAAGTGTTGTAATAAACAAATTAATGTAATCACTAAAGAAGATGAAGAAAGTTCTTTGCTAATTGATCTAATTAGTAAGATTTTTGATCCTGAGTTAAAATCTCAATACACTAAACAGTTAAAAGATTTATTAACTAAAGACAATAAAGTTAAGGATAAAATTATTAAAGCTAAAGAAAAACCAGTATTTAGTCTTAATAAAACTCTTGAGAGATTTAAAACCCCAGTTAAGGAAGTTACCCTTCCAGAGTTGAATCAAGAAGTCAATAAACTGAAAAAAGAAATTTCTAAGTTAAAATTTGAAGTCTCTAAGTTAAGAAAAGAGTTTGAAGACAAAAAATCCAATCTTCAAGTCCATGATTCCTCCTCTAGCAATGAAGATCACGATGAGCCTGAATCATCGGGAACAAAAGAAGAGCCAGATTTTTTTGTTCAAGGTCTTTCTCTTAAATGAATTAAAGATATCACCATTCAAATATGGTATATCTCCATTAACTTAGTTGTTGATAAAACCTTTTCTATACAGCTTCCTGGTCTAGTTGATACTGGCGCAGATCTTAATTGTATTCAGGAAGGTCTAATCCCAACTAAGTATTATAAGAAAACTAATGAAAAGTTAAATTCAGCCAATGGTAGTCAAATGGAGATAAAATATAAATTGCCTAAAGTTCATATCTGTCAAGATAATATGTGCTTTAAAACATCATTTGTTTTAATCCACAATCTTACTGATAAGATCATTTTAGGGTTACCGTTTATATATTTACTATACCCTTTTACTACCAATAATGAAGGATTAAGCTGTAAACATTTAGGAAAAAGAATAACATCTAAATTCCTTATTAAACCTAAAGAAAGAGATTTAAAATTCATTCAAGAAGAATCTATTTCCAGATCATTAAATTTATTAAATTGTAAATCTACCCATTTAAATTTTTTAAAGGAAGAAAGTAAGTACAAACGTGTTGAAGAACAACTTCAGAATAAAGAAGTTCAAGAAAAAATTGAAGAGTTAAAAATATATTTAAAAGAAAACCTTTGTTCTGATTCTCTTAATGCCTTTTGGCATCGGAAGAAGCATGTTGTAAGGCTTCCTTATGCTAAGAAATTCAAAGAGCACCTGATTCCTACTAAGGTCAGGCCGATACAAATGAATCACGAACAAATGGAGTTATGCAAAAAGGAGATTAATGATCTTCTTAGTAAAGGTTTAATTAAGCCTAGTAAACCCCCATGGTTATGTCCCGCCTTTTATGTTAACAACGAAGCAGAAAAGGAGATAGGTGTTCCCCGTCTAGTAATCAATTACAAGCCATTGAACAAAGTTTTAGAGTGGATTAGGTACCCTTTACCTAACAAAGACGACCTCATTAACCGTTTGAGTAATGCCACTATCTTCAGTAAATTTGACCTTAAATCTGGTTTCTGGCAAGTTGCAATCCACCCAGATAATAGATACAAAACAACATTCACTACCCCATTCGGTCACTATGAATGGAATGTCCAGGCATTTGGCCTAAAAAATGCTCCTAGTGAATTTTAGAATATCCTCAATGACATTTTGAACCCTTTCAGTCATTTTATTGTCATCTATATTGATGATATTCTCATTTTTTCCAATTCTATTGAAGAACACATTAAACATTTGAAATTGTTCTTCAAAATAGTTAAAGATAATGGACTTGTCCTTTCACCTTCCAAATGCAGCTTGTTTCAAGCTAAAGTTCGGTTTCTTGGTTTAAATATTTATCGCGGACTTATACAGCCTATTGATAGAGCTATTCAATTTGCTGACAGATTCCCATATAAGATTACCAATAAAACCCAACTACAGAGGTTTCTGGGCTCGCTCAATTATATTGGCAAGTTCTATAAAAACCTCAGGAAGATTTGCAAACCTCTTTTTCAGCGTTAGCAGGACAATCCTCCTCCATGGACTGATACTCACACTTCTGTCGTCCAAAAAGTTAAAAAATATGTCAAGGCATTACCCTACCTTGGTATTTCCAATGATTCTGCATTCAAAATTATTGAAACTGATGCCTCTGATATTGGATTCAGAGGAATTTTCAAGCAAAAACTCACTCTCAACTCCCCAGAACAAATCGTCTGTTTTCCATTCCGGTGCATGGAATACTACACAGTTAAATTACAGTACTATTAAAAAAGAAATACTTTCTTTAGTATTATGTATTAACAAGTTTCAAAGTGACTTATTGAACCAAAAGTTTTTAGTTCAAATAGACTGCAAATCAGCAAAATATGTTTTAGAAAAAGATGTTGAAAACATAGCCTCTAAACATTGATAGATGGCAAGCCTTTTTAAGTATCTTTGATTTTGAGATTGAGTACATTAAAGGCAGTAAAAATTCAATTCCTGATTTTCTCACTCGGGAATTTATTAATACAGGTATTATTCGTCCATCATGAGTACTCGAGGAAAATCATCCTCTCGTGGTCCGGGTCGCCCTACTGGCCCAAGTAATCAACCAAAAGGAACCTTGGTTCCTCATCCAGTAAACCTAATTTATCAAACCACCAATAAATTTACCAGTCTTGGAACAATACCCAAGCCATACAATTCAGTCTTAGCTAGTAACCCAACTCCGGTTGACCCATTCCAGTCAAAAGCCTCCGTTTCAAACCCCAGTCATCCTCCTTCTGAGTATATGCTCAAATGGACCACTCACCTGTTTCATATTGAACCCCATATGAAACCTAAAGATGACCCAGTCAAATTGGTCGCCTAGTTCTTTTCTTTTTTGGATGGCATTTCAAATTTTTTTGCTCCTTATAAATCCCTTGTGTATTATAAGGATATCCTTGTTAAAACCGAGTCAATCTTTGTTAAACCCATTTATGCTAATAATGATAAAACCAAAGTACTTTATCATTCATTGTATATTAAACAGTTCATTCTAATGTCCGATTGGGGAAAACATCCTTCCGACCTTATACTGACTTTCTAATCAGATAACTCTTATTGTTATTATGATTATATGGAAGCTTCGGTATAGAGTTTTCCTTTTTCAAAATGAGTCGAATAAATATTCATGGTTTTTTCATTCGATCATAAGTTCAAAAAAAGCTTTCATCATTGGTTCTCTCACTGGTGGATGAGGTTTGGTTCCACTTATGATCTCCTTCCAAAACCATTAAAAGTTCAACTTAGTCATTTTTGCCAACCACAGTAAATACAACCCAAAGTATGATGGCGTCCTTATCATTCTTCAATTTGTTAGTAAATATAAGATTCCTTGGATTCTTAAATGGCAGTATAACATTAAAACCCCAACTAAAGTAACTGATCCTTATGGTCGAGATTTCAATTTGGCAAAAGCTCTGTACTTTTGTGAACCATTCCTCTCTCTCTCTCGACAATTTTTCATCAAATGGTGGGATAAGTTTGATGTTATTAAGATTGTTAGTCAAGTTCAGTTAGAATTTCCCACCGTCCCTCTTAAGGTTCTTTCAGTTTTGTTCAAAGAACCTTCCAGTCAATCAAAAGAGTCAAAATCCAAAGAGTCCAAAATCAGTCCTACTAGTTCGTCTTGTTCTCGTGACATTTCTGATTTCAAGAATTGTTCCAGTAAAGAGTTAAAATTAATAGCCCAAGCACTCAATAAAAGAATTGATGAGTTACATGAGGAAGCTTTGCTCATTCTTCTCTCAGATGCTTTAATACCCGGATTTATTATAGATGATGATGGTCAGTATGATCCATATGGCACCATCGATCTACAAGATGCTCAGGACCCATTTGTCTAACTTCCCAGTCACATGCACCTGCCCCTGCAGCCAATCAGTCAGAAGAATATGCTTTTCCACCGAAAGCAGATCTAGTCACGCGCACCTGCCCCAGTAGCCTTTAAAGTCAAAAAATGCTCTCCCTTTTCCACCGAAAGCATCTGTTGAGTCAAAAGTTGTTGGCCTCTTTGTCTAAAGTAGCCGAAAGTGTATGCATTTAGTCAAAAGTTAGCACTATTCATCTACAATTACTTGTCTGTAATAATTCAATTTGTAATAGTATCTTTGTAATAGTTCCTTTCCTTATTCTATAAAAGGAAACCGAACTTAGTTAGCAAAACAGACTTCGAAACTTAGAAAGACTCTGAGTTCCTTCTCAGATGAATCTTTGGTTTCTACCGCTGTTTAACCCATCTTAACCCCTCCTTCTCGTTCTTCTTAAATGTTCTAAGTTAAATTGTAAGTCACTTTAATTTTTAGTTTGTTTGTAAATAGTTTCAGTTATCAATAAAATTATTTCTATTTAGTAATTCATATTGTGTTATTTATATGCACTACTCTATTCTTTTCTTACTTAATTTGCTTTTCGCCCCCAAATGGTATATATATATATATATATATATATATATATATATATATATATATATATATATGGTATATTTTTAGTATATATATCATATAAGTATGTTAGCATGTGCATTATATATAAGTATTATATATATAACCGTATACTATATATATAATCATGAATGCATTACATATGTGTGTGTTCTGGCAATATGAGACACCCATTTCGTGTGTGCTGGCATGTTTGAAACCGTGTATAATCTCTTCACATTTGGTCAAAATGGATAATAAATGCTAGGTAAGTGAAGTTTAGCCTGGGCGAAAAGTAAAGTTTCCGCGTGCAATGCTCTTTCATCTGGACCGTTAAATTCAAAATTGATCAAATGAACCGTGCATTCAAAATCAAGTTTCACAAATTACATTTTCCCCCCCGATTTCAAAAATCTATAAATAGGGAGTATTTCATTCATTTGGTTTTTACCAATTTAGTGAAAAGCAAAGCATACTCTCCGTGCCTACAGTCTCTCTAAAAGCTTTATATCTCTTCTTACAAAAGTTCTGATTAATTTAGAAGAGAAAATTGGTCCAAGTACTGAGATAAGTCATGTGAGTTTAACTTCTGTTGAGTTATTTCTTACTTGTTTTATTCATATATAGATATACGAATATACATTGTTATACATAATTTTTATATATCTATATTTTTATCTATTTGTCAAATAAAAGGATACTTGTGCGCCGCAAGGCTATGGAGATACACCTCTACGGAGAGGAATTCGAACCGTATGATTCCTTATAGTCTTCAGTAACCTTTTATCGACATTATTTATATAAATATCATAAAATAGATACGACACTTGATAGCTCAAAACGACACTAAGATATTCCTCCAAAAAGAGGAGTCATCCGAACTGGATTTGAGAATCGTAGTGATCTATTAAAAATATTTATATAAATATCAATTGTGAAATTATAAATTTTGTCGTACTTAGACGCCGCAAAACTACGGAGATATTTATCTTAAGTGAGGGAATCGAACCGTACGATTTCTTATAGTACTAAGTGACTTTATTTATAAAAATTCACATAATAGATAAAATATTCTTATATATTATCTAAGTTAAACAATAATATTTGTTATATCAGTTTGTGCTTAACTAACTTAAATATTATACTTGATAAATATCGTTTGAACTAATTTATTCGTTTTATACATGTATTGATATATATAAAAATCTTTCATATAATACTTGTTAAAGATTATCTGAGAAATAATTTTTGTTTAATCCATAGAAAAACACTCTTTATGATAAAGAGGTAATAATTCTTTATAAATTGCATTAACTTTATATATTTGCTTAAACAGAAGTATTTTTGAGCTAAAGCTAAAATTGACTTATCTGCTTACTCAAGAAGTATCTCTCGAAAGCATAAAAGTCACTTGAATTTTTATAACTGTGCATACTTTATATATTTGCTTAATCAGAATCATCATTTGATCTAAACATAAATCTCTATCTGCTTTTAAAGAAACACATTGTTGAATATAAAAGTGTTTGCACTTTTATAAATATATATTTGCTCTTAAATTAATATTTGCTTATTTGAGAAGCATCCATCTGTACTAAATTCTTATCTGCTTATTTAAGAAGCATATTGTTGTAAAACTTTCATTTGTAAAAGGAGAAAAGGTCAGAGTTAGTTTATTTATGTACCTGTGAGAAAGACGAGTAATTCTTCGAGCAAGATCAGAGTCTTAGAGAGGTTAGCGGGATGTTGAGTCTCTAGTGTACTTGTGAGGTGAGGAATAGTCTGTTGTTTCAACACCAGATCATAGAATAGAACTGAACTCAAAAGAAGGTACAACTAAACTCGAGGAGGGAGCGGGGAGCTTGCTGTCCAAGGTAGAATAGTTGAAAAAGTTGGAAGTTTGTCTATAAAACTTTTTAAAGGCTTCTCCGCCTGTTGAAGGAGTTTTTATTATAGATAATAATAGGATCTCAAGTTTCAAGTAGGGACTTGAGACTGGACGTGGCAACATACCAAGGGGTGTATGTTGTGAACCAGATAAATCTCTTTGCATTGTGTGATTGAATTTTTTTATCTTGCATTCTGATTTCTAAAACTGAAAATTAGTTATTAAAAAAATTCAAAAAGGCCTAATATAATTTTAACCTGTAATAATCTATTCAACCCCCCTTCTAGAATATTATTGGACTTTCAATTGGTATCAAAGTCGTGCTCTTTAACTTGTTTGTTGGGTATATACAGGCATACGTAAGAGTAGATCCATGGTTTACAATGTTACTGGTTACGGAGAAGGACTATCAATGTCTAGACCTCCACTATTTGATGGTACCAACTTTGCCACATGGAAAAATTGATTCAAAATCTATGCCAAATCTCAAGGAATCAAAATTTGGTTTGGCATCGAACGAGGTGTACAAATTCCAACCAAAATCCCAGAAGAAAAGACTGTCGAGAAAGACATCTATGAATTCACCACTGAAGAAGAAGAAACTATGAATATTGCATCCCGAGCTGAACAAGTACTAACTAGTGCTTTGATTGAAAAAGAATACAAAAGAGTTAGCAACTGCAAAAATGTAAAAAAACTTTGGAAAAAATTGATTGTAACCTATGAAGGTACCAATCATATCAAAGAAACCAGAAAAGATGCTCTAATCCAAGAATATGAAAGCTTGAAGCTTGAAGAAGGAGAAAATATCATCAATATGGAAACACGGTTTTCCAAAATCATTGATGAGCTAGAGAAATTGGGAAAGGCATACACTACAAATGAGAAAAACAATAGAATTCTCAAAGCCCTTCCATCCATCTGGAAAATGAAGGTTACAACAATCAAAGAAATGCATGATCTAACCACATATCATATGGATAATCTCATTGGAAATCTTTGTGCCCACGAAGTCGACATGCTCATCGAAAAAGCCGGATTGGACACATATCTCAAAAAGAAAGGAATCGCCTTCAAAGCCCTTCTGGTGGATCAAGAAAGTGTTGATGAAGAACTGAATGAAGAACTCCTAAGTCTAGACAACAATGAAGTTTCTCTACTATCCAGACAACTCAGGAGAGTAATTCGCAAGGCAAGAAAATATGGCAAAGGCTTTGTGAAGACAAACAACAACTTCAACAACTTTAAAAGCAAACAAATTTTTAAACCAAAGGCGCAAGGAGGAAATTTCAAAGAAAATAAAAACAACTTCAGAAGTACCAACCCAAATGAAAATTCAAATACATGCTTTGAATGCAAGCAGCCTGGACATTTCAAAAAGGAATGTCCAAAACTGGCCAACAACAAAGTTCTTGTAGCTGAGGAAGGATGAGATCTAAGTGACGAGGAAAAAACTACTGAACAAACCAAAGAAATTACAAATCTCTATTTAATGGCAGACAATGACTCATCACCAAGATCTGAGGTAAATTCAGAACACCAATTGCCTATCACCTCATTTTCTGCACATACACTGAAAAACAGTAATGAAGAACACTATGAATTAAAAGAGGCTTACAATCATTTATATGAAAATAATGAATTATTAAAAGAAGAGTTAGAAAAATTAAGAAAAATAAATAAGAGTCTTGAAATTGAAAATGTTAACTTAATTGTCACCAATGAAAGTTTAAATGAAGTATACTTAAAAAAATGAAGAAGAATTAGAACAATTTAAGAAAATAAATAAAAATCTTGAAATAGAAAATTCATCACTTATTATCTCAATTGAAAATCTTGAAATTAAAAATTTAACACTTGCTGTAATCAATGAAGATAATCAAGTACAAGATCAAGCAGTAATTGAAGAAATCAAAAATGAAAATTCACTTTTAAAATTAGAAATAGAAAATCATAATTCCATAATTGAAAACTTAACTAATGAACGTGAAGATATAAATACTATAATTTATAAATTTACAAAAGGAAAAGAAAATCTTGATATCATGTTAAATCAACAAAAATATAGCTTTAACAAAGAAGGTTTAGGATATACTGGAGAAACAAGTAAATAAAAAGATAAAGGATTATATCATGTTAAAATCAAAGAAAAATAAAGTCATATATCTCCTTTCACTAAATGTTCCTATTGTAACAGAAATGGTCATTCCTCGTATATGTGCAATGCTAGAAATGGAAACTATAAAAGAAAAATGATTTGGGTTCCCAAAAGAACATATACTTCACCAACTATCACAAGAAGAGAATTTCATAAATAATATTATCATACTTCTCATAATCCAGTTACTCATAGAATGATTTTTTCTACTAAAATTGATTATCCTATGCCAAGTTTTGTAAAGGAAACTTCAAATGCTCCTTATACAAAATGGAAAACTCATCTTAAGAACCCTTCATATTAGAGGGTACCAACTTGTAAAATTAGTACAAACATTGCAGGTATGTCTTGCAGCTGATCTAAATAAAAGCAAATGGTATCTTGATAGTGGTTGCTCAAGACACATGACTGGCGACAAGTCCAAATTAAAAAATCTGCAAGCTATAGACTTTGGTGAGGTAACTTTTGGAGATAACAATAAAGGAAAAATAATTAGAGTTGGATGTGTTGGTAATAACCACATAACCATTTCCAACGTTCAGTTAGTCATTGGACTCAGGTATAATCTTCTATCTATCAGTCAACTCTGTGATAGTGGTTTTAAAATTTCCTTTAGTACACATAATTACTCTATCTTTGATCAAACTGGTAAATTAATTTTAGTTTGTCCTAGATATCAAAATGTGTATACTTGTGACTTAGATGCATACTCTCATTTAGATAATATTTGTCTTGTATCTGCAAATGAGGATCCTTGGTTATGGCATTGCAGACTAGGACACATCAACATGAAACCTATAAATAACATTTCTTCTAAAGAACATGTTCATGGTCTTCCTAAATTGAAATTCTTTAAAGATCACATCTGTGAAGCTTGCGAATTAGGAAAACAAATTCATGCATCACATAAACCTAAATTTATTTTTTCAACCTCTCGACCGTTAGAATTGTTACACATAGACCTTGTTGGACCTATCCCTAAACATAGCATGGGTGGTACTGTATACATTCTAGTTTTGGTTGATGATTATTCATGATTCATATGGGTTGATTTTCTAAAATTTAAAAATGAGGCTATTAAATCTTTTTCTACCTTATGTAAAAAGATTTAGAATCAACAGGGAAGTTCTACTGTCTATATTCGATCTGATCACAGAAAAGAATTTGACAATTCTGATTTCATTATGTTCTGTGATGAGAACGGTATAAGTCATAACTTCTCTGCTCCTTATACACCTCAGTCAAATGGTGTAGTTGAAAGGAAAAATCGTTCTTTGCAAGAAATGGTTAATACCATGTTAAATGAATATCGTCTTCCAAAGTATTTCTGGGCTGAAGCTGTGGCAACATTATGTTAAATTTTAAACAGAGTTTTATTAAGACTTATTTTGCTCAAAACTCCCTATGAGCTCTATTATAAAAGAACTCAAAAAATAAACTATTTTCGTGTTTTTGGGAGCAAATGTTTTATTCTGAATACTAAAAGACATTTATTAAAATTTGATCCCAAATCTGATGAAGGAATATTTCTTGGATACTCTCTTAATAGTAAAGCATACAGAGTTTTCAACAAAAGAAGTCTAGTTGTGGAAGAATCAATGAATGTGACTTTTGATGAAATTCAGCCTCCTCCAAAATATAAAGAGTTTGTTGATAATGATGTTGTCATTGAAGGTATTCTCGGAAATATGGAAGAACCAAAACTAGATAATGCATCTTCACCTACTGATGAGAATCCCATTGAAAATCCAAACCCTCAGTTGAATGATTTGCCCAAAGAGTCTCACGTTATTAAAAATCATCCTATAGAAAATGTTATTGGTAATATTGATAAAGGGGTCATCACTAGATCACAAGCACACAATTTAGCTAGTCCACTTATCTTTCTTGTACCAAATTAAACCTAAAAATATAAAAGATGCTTTACTTGATGAAGACTAGATAATGGTTGTGACGCCCCCAAAACAGGTATACATCACCCATCTTGAGTCGCCAGATATCACACTACATAAATCAAATACAACTTAATTAATGTAACTATCGTGTATAATACGACAAAACATAGCTGAGAGTTTAAACAAGAATATTGCCTTCTAGACAATATCCACTCTCAATGGAGTCCTCATTACAATTATTATCACACTATTTCACAGAATAGTGAGGACTACTAAAGCCACTTATCCTGGACCATCACTCCATTTCCCGACTCGTCCCAGCTATATTCTCATTTCCTGAAGAGAACAATGAAAGAAAAGGGTGAGCTCAACTATCCTAGTAAGAAATATTATGACTAAGATAATACAAAATAAATTATCCTTAGCCTTCAACAGTATAACAACTGATAGAATATAATAGACAACAAGTTTTAGATCAACAACTGCAGGGGAATAAGCAATCCATTAGAAGAGTCAAGTAGAACATAATATCTAATATATCCTCAAGATTAAAAGTCCATCGTTAATATTTCATTCATGTAATACTCATCAACAGTTCTTTGTTATACCCAAGACAAAAAGAACTATCATCACCTGTCTTCACCTGAACCACCAAAGATTATAATTAAATCCACAATTCATTTTTATAATCTTGTAAATCAACAGTTTCTTCTTGCCACAAAGGCTTAATAGAACGTTTACTCAATATCCTTACCCCAAAGGCTAAAGATATTCAAATGTAATAACAATGATCATACCAATCAGTTGTCTACCTTTGCACTACGGGCCAAAGATATTCAACTATAAAACCAATGGTCATGATCATACCAATCAATTGTCTGTCAGTTCACTACGGCCAAAGATATTTAACTGTTAACTAATGGTCATAATCCTTCCAATCACATCATCGAATTATCCATGCACTACGGGCCAAGGATATTCGTTATTATCACCAGTGGTTATGATCATGTCATACACCTGTCCATCTTTGCACGTAAGCCAAAGATATACAACTATATAACCAATAATCAACAGTCCATCTTTGCACAAAAGCCAAAAATATACCACTGTAAAGCTAATAATCAACAGTCCATCTATGCACGTAAGCCAAAGATATACAACTGTAAAACCAATAATCAACAGTCCATTTATGCACGTAAGCCAAATATGACTTTCATCACAATATAAGCATGAGGATGATGACAATGATATAAACATTAATCAAACGAAATCAAGGATAAATGTTAAAGACTTTAAATTTATCCAGAGTTTAAAAATATCCAAATTGTCAACATGATACTGCTTTGTGGAGTAAAATTAAAGAATAATATTCACGTACCAAAAATAATTTGGACAGAAAAAAAATATATTTTTGGGTGAATAGTACCCCGTGAATAGTACTTCGGGAATAGTACCTCGTGAATAGTACCCCAACATGAAAAGTACCCCAAATACCCGAGTGAATAATATTCAGGTGAATAGTAATTTGGGTGAATAGTAACCCGTGAATAGTAACTCATAAATAGTACTTCGACACGAAAAGTGCCCCTAATACCCGAGTGAATAATACTAGAGTGAATAGTAACTAGGTGAATAGTAACCTGTGAATAGTAACTCCTAAAAAAAATACCAAAGAAAATGATATTCCATGACGAGTACAAAAGAAATGATATCTCATACAAGTATAATAGAATATACGAAACTGCAAATGGATTTTCACCCGCCATGCGGTAACCCACGTAGACAGATCATTTCCACAATTTAATAAAAAATGAATACGAAAGATCATTCACCATGCATGCGGTAATCCACATAGACAGGTTATTCCAACAGAATAATAAAGAATGGAATAACAGAAGAATTCACCAGGCATGCGATAGACCGCACAGATATGATATTCCAACAGAATAATAAAGAATGGAATAATAGAAAATTTTCACCATGTATGCGGTGTAACGCCCCTAGAATAGGTCCATTACATCTAACCCATTCTGAGTCGCCAAATATATGGTACAGAAACAACTACAACATCATTAATACAATTGTCGTGCAAAATACGATAACACAAATAATGTGAGTTTAAATACAAATATTGTCATCTAGATAATATCCACACCCAAATGAGTCCTCATTACATTTATTCATACACTATTTTACAGAAATAGTGAGGACTGCTAAAACATCTTTCTAGAACCATCACCCATACCCAAACTAAAATCTCGCTATGTTTCTCACCACCTGAGAAGAAAAATGGAACAAAAAGGAAATGGGTGAGCTCAACTAGCCCAGTAAAGAATATTATGACTAAGATAATATACAAAAAATTATCCTTAGTCTTCAACAAGGAAAAATCTGATAGAATATAATCGACAACAAGTTTTAGATCAACAACTGCAGCGGAAACAACAATTCATTAGAAGATTTAAGTATAGAATGAAATCTACTATCATCTATAAATATAAAAGTTCATCATCAATATTTTATCCTGTAACATCAATCAATATACATCTTGAATCAAATATTCATCTTTGCACTACGGGCCAAAGATATTCATTTGTATCACCAGTTGGTCATGTTCATCTCAACACCTATTCATCTTTGCACTACGGGCCAAAGATATTCATCAGGTAATCATACATATTTGCACTACAGGCCAAAGATATTCATCAAGTATCACCATTAAGGACTGAGGATGACGAAAAACATTTTAGAGAACAAATCTAGTGAGACAGAAGGACACATATTAGGGATTCGTATTTTGGTTTATCCAAATTCAATAATGTTCCATAATAACCAAGTGTGAAGTAGAATTCAAAAATAAAGATCAAAATAGGGATACAATCAAAGATAGTAACCATAAAAGACGTTTGGGACAAAAAAGAGAAAATTTCATTTTTTGGTGAATAGTGTCGTATTTGTGAATAGTGTCGTATACGTGAATAGTGCCTTATACGTGAATAGTAACCCCGACACAAAAAGGTAGAAATTCCACAATAAACTTTATAATAATATCTCAGCATAATGATATTGAAGAAAATAATATCATTTAAGAAAAAAATAACATCCCTTACCTCAAAGAAACAGTACTTCAGAATGAAATGTTAGATATGATGCTGAATGAAACTTGTACTGAATAGCAACTCTCAAAGTATCTAAATACTCACAAAATACGCTCGATAATATAGAGAGAGAAAGAGAGAAAGCTTATGCTTCTGCTGTGATTTTCAATTCTAACTTAGCCCTCTATTTATAGGAAAATGCTAGTACGCCGAAGCAGACTTGACCTGCTACCTGATGGCTTTACCTACTACTATTGCCACCCACCACATTTGAAATTTAATTTATCACATTTCTTCACCAACCACAAGTGGGGCCCACTCAATTCTAGAATTTTCCACCAAAATCATTTATAAACCTAATTTCTGAATCAGTCACCACTTAAAATTCATAACAAATCATTCGTTCATTTTTAACGGTTCAAAATTTGTGGACATATACTAAACTTATATATATATAACATATCCAAAAATCACAACGATCCAATGGTCGGATTAAAAATTATAACTCACGCAATATATCTCAAGAACACTAGTTTAATTTTTTAATACCGACAAAATACTAATAAAACACCTCAACATTAATTCCTTCAATTATAACCACATAAATAAATCCATCACTTATATCCACATCAAGTAAATATTTCCTTATCATATAAATCAATAATTAATTATTCACAAATAATATTATAGAATCACAATAATGACAAACAAGCAGTTCCCAGGAAAGAGGGGGCTTTCCGATAAGGATTTCTCCTTATTGACGCGCAATTAGGTGACCAAACCTCTCCTTGACAGAACTTTCTAGACATTGCCAATAATGTTATCTAATAATATCATTCAAATAATATGAATTATTGATCTGAAATGGGAAATATTGTTCAGTGACAATTATTGAAACAACAATAATATAAACTATCAACGCAGCAATTATTGAATCAATAAAATAAAATATTGAACAGTAACTACTGTAACAATTATTGATTAGTACCTTCTTACGTAAGAATTAATAATTCAAAAATACTATGCAATACCGTGTGCTACTGTGCAACCACGCATATTACTGTATTTTAACCACCAGGTATTCCAATAGTATTAACGGTAACAATTACGACGTTATTTAAAAACTCAAACTTGTCATTTTCTTCATCCGATAGTTATTCTGTTATGGGGCCCACAAATGATCGCTACCGTCGCATTTAATATTCCCGAAAACAAGAATATTCCACTTACGTAAGCTAATATTCCCCTACGTAAATGAGTATTTTATAACCACTTACGTATTTTGAAAATTTTATATATATCACCCTTAACTTTAACTTTTTATCAATTTAACCATTTACTAAATAGGAAAATTGAATAATTTTATTTCATAAAATTTGGGGTCTTACAATCTCCCCTCCTTATGAAATTTCGTCCCCGAAATTTACGTACCTGGTATTTCGAAGAGTTGAGAATACCTTGCTTTCATTTCAGATTCCATCTTCCTTGTCATCATGATTTCTCCGTTGCTCATATCCTGTATTTCAGATATCATTATAGAATACAACTTCAAAACAAAGATTAATTGACATATCACAATTTATCAACTTAAGTAAGAATATTCAGCTTAGGTAGGACACACACTAGTGAAGGATATTACTCGTCTCTCCCTTCCTAGTTCTAATCTCGGATCTCCGCCAGAGATCATATCCCTAAGGTCTGATACCAACTATGACACTCCCAAAATAGGTCCATTCCATCCAACCCATTCTGAGTCGCCAAATACATGGTACAAAAACAACTACAACATCATTAATACAATTGTCGTGCAAAATACGACAACACAAATACTGTGAGTTTAAATACAAATATTGTCATCTAGACAATATCCACATCCAAATGAGTCCTCATTACATTTATTCATACACTATTTTACAGAAATAGTGAGGACTGCTAAAATATCTTTCTAGAACCATCACTCCATACCCCGACTAGATCCTGCTATGTTCTCACCTCCTGAGAAGAAAAATGGAACAAAAAGGAAAATAGTGAGCTCAACTAGCCCAGTAAAGAATATTATGACTAAGATAATATACAACAAATTATCCTTAGTCTTCAACTAGGAAAAATCTAATAGAATATAATCGACAATAAGTTTTAGATCAACAACTGCTGCGAAAACAATAATTCATTAGAAGAGTTAAGTAGAGAATGAAATCTACTATCATCTAGGAATATAAAATTCCATCATCAATATTTTATCCTGTAAAATCAATCAATATACATCTTGAATCAAATATTCATCTTTGCACTACGGGCCAAAGATATTTATTTGTATCACCAGTTGGTCATGTTCATCTCAACACCTATTCATCTTTGCACTACGGGCCAAAGATATTCATCAGGTAATCATACATATTTGCACTACAAGCCAAAGATATTCATCAAGTATCACCATTAAGGACTGAGGATGATGAAAAATATTTTAGAGAACAAATCCAGTGAGACAGAAGGACAAATATTAGAGATTCGTATTTCGGTTTATCCAAATTCAATAATACTCCATAATAACCAAGTGTGAAGTAGAATTCAAAAATAAAGATCAAAACATGGATACAATCAAAGATAGTAACCATAAAAGACGTTTGGGACGAAAAAGAGAAAATTTCATTTTTGGTGAATAGTGTCGTATTCGTGAATAGTGCCTTATACGTGAATAGTAATCCTGACACAAAAAGGTAGAAATTCCACAATAAACTTCATAATAATATCTCAGTATAATGATATTGAAGAAAATAATATCATTTAAGAAGAAAATAACATCCCTTACCAAAAAAAGCAAAGATTTGAATGAAATGTCGATATGATGTTGAATGAAACTTGTACTGAATAGCAACTCTCAAAGTATCTAAATACTCACAAAATACGCTCGATAATATAGAGAGAGAAAGAGAGAAAGCCTATGTTTCTGGTGTGATTTTAAATTCTAACTTAGCCCTCTATTTATAGGAAAATGCTAAGACGCTTGCAAGCAGCGAGACGACCGCTTTACCGATGGCTTTACCTACTACTATTGCCACCCACCACATTTTAAATTCAATTCAGCACATTTCTTCACCAAACATAAGTGGGGTCTACTCAATTCTAGAATTTTCCACCAAAATCATTTATAAACCTAATTTCTGAATCAGTCACCTCTAAAAATTTATAACAAATCATTCGTTAATTTTTAACAGTTCAAAATTTATGGACATATATTCAACTTATATATGTATAACATATCTAAAAATCACAACGATCCAACGGTCGGATTAAAAATTATAACTCACGCAATATATCTCAAGAACACTAGTTTAATTTTTTAATACCGACAAAATACTGATAAAACACCTCAACATTAATTCCTTCAATTATAGCCACATAAATAAATCCATCACTTATATCCACATCAAGTAAATATTTCCTTATCATATAAATCAATAATTAATTATTCACAAATAATATTACAGAATCACAATAATGACAACTGTGCGGTTCAGGAAAGAGGGGGCTTTCCGATAAGAATTTCTCCTTACTGGCACGCAATTAGGTGACCAAACCTCTCCTTGACAGAACTTTCTAGACATTACTAATAATGTTATCTAATAATATCATCCGAATAATATGAATTATTAATCCGATAATGGGAAATATTGTGCAGTGACAATTATTGAAACAACAATAATATAAACTATCAACGCAACAATTATTGAATCAATAAAATAAAATATTGAACAGTAACTACTGTAACAATTATTGATTAGTGCCTTCTTACCTAAGAATCAATAATTCAAAAATACTGTGCAATACCGTGTGCTATTGTGCAACCACGCATATTACTGTATTTTAACCACCAGGTATTCCAACAGTGTTAACGGTAGCAATTACGACGTTATTTATAAAAACTCAAACTTGTCATTTTCTTCATCTAACAGTTATTCTGTTATGGGGCCCACAAATGACTGCACCGTCGTACGAATATTCCCTGACAACAAGAATATTCCACGACAGAACGAATATTCCCCGACAAAAATGAGTATTTATAACCACTTGCGTATTTTGAAAATTTTATATATATCACCCTTAACTTTAACTTTTTATCAATTTAACCATTTACTAAATAGGAAAATTGAATAATTTTATTTCATAAAATTCGGGGTCTTACATGCGGTACTTCGCATAGACAGGTTATTCCAACATAATAATAAAGAATGGAATAACAAAAGCTCTCTTCATGAATACGAAAGATATAATACCCCTTACTTACAACGATTAAACGAAAATAATATTCCTTACGAATATTGAACGAAAATAATATTCCTTACGAATATTAAACGAATATAATGGATATTGAACGATAATAATATTCATACGAATACGAAAAATAATATCTCTTCAGAATATAAAAAAATAATAATCCTTACCTCAAAAGAAGACTGGATACTGGAGTAGTGAAGTAGCAGACTACTCTTCTTCTTTAGCTTCTCTCTCTATAGCTTCTATCTCTATAATTGCTCTTGTGAGACTTAGTGAATTGGTGAGAATGAAAGAAGAATGAGCTTCTATTTATAGGAAAATATATTTTCGATAATTGCACATTTTAGGGCTCGAAATATTACAGTATAATACCTCCCTCTTTTTCTTTATTTTTAATTTAGTCCTGCAAGTATTATCAAACTTGCACCACCTCCCCTAATAGTAAATCATGTGAATCAATAGTAAATCATGTGACTCAATAGTTCTAAACATGTGAAAAAATTAATTATAGTATAGTACCTCCATCTATACCTCCATTTTTAATTTAGTCATGCAAGTATTATCAATCTTGCACCAACTCTCCTAATAGTAAATCATGTGAATCAATAGTATACACATGTGAATACATAGTTATAAGCATGTGAATTAATAGCAATTAATTGCTCATTTATCTGGTTAATTACCCGATTGGTCAATATAACCTCCAAACATCAATTATTATCGAAATAAATGTCGATTTTCACTAACACTAATAATTCCAACACAATAGAACTATCAATTTCATCTTTAATCAACACAAACTTATTCATCATTAATATTATAATTTACAATATTTAACAACCGTGTCGTTCCTGTGAGAAAGAGGGGCTTCCGATAAGGATTTCTCCTTATTGGCGCGCAATTAGATGACCAAACCTCTCCTTGACAGAACTTTTAGACATTGTCAATATTGCAAATAATAATATGAATAACTTTGTTGTCTCAATTATTGATTTAATAATATAACATATTATGCAGATGATACTGTGACAACAATTGAATCAATAATATGAGATATATGATGCAGCAATTACTGTAGCAGTAATTGAGTATAACTGAGTGAATTTTCACGTAAACATTAATAATTAATACCGTGTGCTACTATACAACCACGCGTATTACTGTACCTTTACTACCGGTTATTTCATGACAACTTGCTTACTTTGAAAAAATTTCACATATCACCCTTAACTTTAAACTTTTATCAATTTAACTATTTACTAAAATAGAAAAAATTGAATACTTTTATTTTATAAAATTTGGGATCTCACAATGGCTATGCAAGATGAACTTGAACAATTCATTTAGAAACAAAGTATGGGAGTTAGTCCCACAACCCGAGGATGTGTCAATTATTAGAACTCGATGGATATTTCGTAATAAACTTGATGAAAGTGGAATTGTTGTACGCAATAAGGCAAGATTAGTTGCATAAGGGTATAATCAAATGGAAGGTATTGACTACGATGAAACATATGCTCCTGTTGCTAGAATTGAATCTATTCGTATGTTCTTAGCATTTGCATGTCATACAAATTTTAAACTGTTTTAAATGGATGTCAAATCTGTATTTTTAAATGGTGTTATAGAAGAGGAAGTTTATGTTAAACAACCTCCTAGCTTTGAAGATTTTAGTCATCCTGAACATATGTATAAATTACATAAAGCTTTATATGGTTTAAAACAGGCCCCCAGAGCTTGGTATGAAAGACTGAGTAAATTTTTGCTAAATAATGGTTTTAAACGAGGAACTGTTGATACTACTTTATTTACTAAAAATAAGAATAATAATATTCTGGTAATTCAAATATATGTTGATGATATTATATTTGGTTCTACTAACATTACTATGTGTAGTAATTTGTCTGAAAGTATGAGTAAAACATTTGAAATGAGTAGGATGGGATAATTAAATTTCTTCCTCGGATTGTAGATCAAACAAGGAGAAAAAGGTATTCATATATCTCAATCTAAATACTGTAAAAAATGATCAAGAAATTTGGCTTAGAATCTGAAAACCTCTTAACACTCCTATGTCAACTACAGATAAATTAAGTATTGATGAAAATGGAAAATCTGTTGACTCAAAGAAACATAGACGAATGATTGGAAGTCTATTATACATAACTGGTAGTACCTGACATTATATTTAGTGTTTGTAAATGTGACAGGTTTCAAGCTAATCCTAAAGAATCTCACCTGACCGCAATAAAAAGGATATTTCAATATCTTAAAGGAATTGTTGAATTAGGTCTATGGTATCCTAAGGATCAACCATTTAATCTCGTGTGTTTTTTAGACTCTGACTATGCAGGTCATCATGTCGATCAAAAAAGTACCAGTGGTACCTGTCAGTTTCTAGGAGGATGTTTAGTTTCTTGGTTTTCTAAGAAACAGAACTCGGTATCTATTTCAACCACCGAAGCTGAATATATTGCTGCTGCACGGTGTTGTGCTCAAATACTGTGGATGAAACAGACCCTTGTTGATTATAACTTGAAATTTGACTGTTTGTCAATTTTATGTGATAATACAAATACTATCAATCTCAGCAAAAATACAGTTTTGCATGCTAGGTCAAAGTATATAGACATTAGGCATCATTTTTTATGTGATCATGTTAATAACGGAATTATTAAGCTAGAACACATTGACACTGAATTAAATATAGCTGATATATTCACTGAACCACTAAGTTCGAAAAGATTCTACAAATTACGAATTGAATTAGGCATGCTAGATATTTCCTCTTAATTTGTTTTAACTCATATTTATTAATTCTTAATTATATTATATATTATTTCTATATATTTATATAGTAATTATTATAAAACCAAAATATTTAAATATTTTATCTAACAATATTTATTTTACTAATTTTGTAAATAAATGTTTGACATTTTATCCTTTTAAGTTTTATATATATATATATATATATATATATATATATATATATATCAAGGGATTAAATCTGCACCATTAATACTTGTACAAATCCAATGGTCAAAATTGACTCATCCGTGTCTCTCCAAATCGAACCAATCAGATTATAGCATCATGAAGCACACGGATCATCACAAGAGCCTTTTGATCAAAACAAGGACTTAATCTCAGTTGTTGGATCTAGGCTATTTCAAGAAACACAACTGTTCATCTTCAGATTAAATCCAAGCCTTCCATTTCAATTCAGATCAACTCTTCACCGTTGGATCAAAAAGGTGAGTCAAACTATATATATAAAATTTTATTTTTTTTAATTCATTTCTTACTATCCTTTCTCTCTCTTCTCTCATTCATCCTAGTACGTCTCCTTGGGGTGCTCTTGTTCTATTCGTGAAGAAGAAAGATGAAAGTATGCGACTTTGTATTGATTATCGGGAGTTGAATCATGTCACCATCAAAAATAGGTACCCATTGCCTCGTATTGATGATCTGTTTGACCAGTTGCAAGGTGCCAAATTCTTTTCAAAGATCGATCTTCATTCTGGATATCATGAGTTGAAGATTAAAACTGATGACATTCCAAAGACTGCTTTCAGAACTCGATACGGACATTATGAATTCCTAGTCATGTCTTTTGGATTGACTAATGCTCCTGCTGCCTTCATGGATATGATGAATCGAGTATTCAAGGAATATTTGGATTACTTTGTGGTCGTCTTTATTGATGACATCCTCATATATTCCAAAAGCCGTGAAGATCATGAACAACATTTGAGGCTGATACTCCAAAAGCTTCGTGAAAACAAGCTTTATGCCAAGTTGAAGAAATGTGAGTTCTGGCTTGAGAAAGTAGTATTCATTGGGCACGTAGTATCAAGTCATGGAAAATTTGTTGACCCGACAAAGATTGAAGCTATTCAAAGCTGGGAGCAACCTAAATCAGTGACCAAAGTACGTAGCTTTCTCGGCTTAGCTGGTTATTATCAAAGATTCGTAGAAGGGTTTTCTCGAATCGCTACTCCATTAACTTAGCTGACTCAAAAAGATACAAAATTTGGTTGGAGCGAGGAATGTGAAAAGAGTTTTCAAGACCTCAAGAGGAGACTCATTTCAGCACCTGTTCTAACAATACCATCTGGCTCGGAGGGATTTGTCATCTACGGTGATGCTTCAGGCAAAGGGTTAGGATGTGTTCTCATGCAACATGGGAAAGTCATAGCCTATGCCTCTCGACAACTCAAAGAATATGAGAGGAATTATCCTACTCATGATCTAGAGTTGGCAGCGGTAAATGCGTTTTTACGCTTAAGATTTGGAGGCATTACCTGTATGGAGAGAAGGTGGAGATCTATACGGATCATAAAAGC
Source organism: Panax ginseng (assembly GCA_020205605.1). Classification (NCBI taxonomy): domain Eukaryota; kingdom Viridiplantae; phylum Streptophyta; class Magnoliopsida; order Apiales; family Araliaceae; genus Panax; species Panax ginseng. The sequence continues at coordinate 15,746,807 of CM035144.1, forward strand.
CTCAAATATTTCTTCACTCAAAAGGAACTCAACATGCGGCAACGCACGATGGCTTGAGTTGTTGAAAGATTATGATCATACCATCCAATACCATCTCGAAAAGTGAACATCGTGGGTGATTTATTGAGTAGAAGATCATATGCGGCACGAATGCAGGTGCAATATTGTCACGCGAAAGACCCATTTTGTGTGACTTGGAAAGGATGGAAATAGAGTTAAAGACTCCGGGGACCCATATGATGATGGCGAATATAGGAGTGGGGAACCGACTTTAATCGATAAAGTTAAAAGCCGCTTTCAAACTATATAGACACGGAGCCGATGCGTATGAAGAAGAAAGTGCAAAAAGGTGTTATTCTGGAAGCAAGAATCGATGAAGAAGGAATACTTCGAGTCAACTCCAGACTTTGTGTTCCTAACGATTCTGACTTGAAGTATAAATCATGATGGAGGGGCACAATACACCGTTTGCAATCCATCTTGGGAGTACCAAAATGTGTCGTGATCTTCGACATACATTTTGGTGGAGCAATATGAAGAGAGAGATAGCAGGGTTTATCTCAAGGTGTCTAACTTGTCAACGAGTCAAGGCGGAGCATCAAGTGCCAAAAGGTCCATTGCAACCACTTGAAATTCCAGAATGGAAGTGGGAGCACATTACCATTGATTTCGTTACTGGTCTTCCCAAGATTTCTCAAGGCATAGATGCGATTTGGGTCATTGTTGATAGATTGACCAAGTCTGCTCATTTCTTACTGATACGAGAAACTTTTACACTTGAACGTCTTGCTAGTATGTACATAAACGAGATCGTAAGATTGCATGGTATGCAAGTATCCATAGTTTCTGATCGAGACCCAAGATTCACTTCAAGATTTTGGGTTAGTTTGTAAAAAGCTATGGGCACGGATTTATGATTTAGTTCGGCATATCATCCTCAAACGGATGGGCAGTTGGAAAGGACTATTCAATTTCTTGAAGATTTATTAAGACTCTGTGTTCTTGACTTCAAGGGAAGTTGGGACAAGTTCTTACCATTGGTAGAGTTTTCCTAAAATAATAGTTATCAAGCAAGTATTGGCATGGCTCCATTTGAAGCGTTGTATGGAAGAAAGTGTCGTTCTCCAGTATGTTGGGATGAGGTGGGTGAAGCAAAGTTGTTGGGACCGAATTTGGTACGTATGACTACGGAAAAGATTCAAACGATCCGACAACGTATAAAAACCTCACAAGATCGACAAAAGAGTTATGCTGATCTTCATCGAAAAGACGTGGAATTTAATATTGGAGATCATGTGTTGTTACGTGTTGCTCCATGGAAAGGAGTTACAAGATTTGGAAAGAGAGGAAAGCTCAATCCTCGATTCATTGGCCCATTTTTAATCCTCGATCGAGTAGGAACTGTGGCCTATAGACTCGCCTTACCGCCATGTATGTCTCGTGTTCATAACATTTTTCACATATCTATGTTACGTAAATATGTGAAAGACCCGAACCACATTATTGAATTAGAACCAGATGAGATAGAGGAATATTTAACATATGAAGAGTTACCTATTAAAATCTTGTATAAGAAGGATCATATTCTACGCTCCAAGGTTATACCTAAAGTCAAAGTTTTGTGGAGAAACCATGATGTGGAAGAAATGACCTGGGAGTTAGAATTTGATATGAAGTTAAGATATCCTCACCTCTTCGATATACCAGGTACGTACCCTAATTTCAAGGATGAAATTTCATAAGAAGGGGAGGTTGTAAGACCCCAACTTTTATGAATAAAGAATAATTTTCTCGAAATATATTTTTGAATATTATGGTGTGGATTTGATATAATGTTATAGTTGTGGGTAATATTTACAAATTTTTCAAAGTAAGCAAGTGGTTATATAATATTCGATTGGTCGGGAAATATTCATTTTAACAGAGAATATTCATACGATGGCACAATCATTGGTGGACCCCACAACGGAAGTATTGTCGTAGTTAGAAAACGACATAATTATCTTTTTATAAAAATAACGGAGGAAGTTTTATCGTTAAACTGTTGAACTACCCGATAGTAAAAGTACAATAATACGCGTGGTTGCATAGTAGCGCACGGTATTTATTATGGACGCTTACATGAGAAGTCACTCAGTTATACTCAAATATTGCTACAGTAATTGCTGCATCATATCTCTCATATTATTGATTCGATTATTGTCACAGTATCATCTGCATAATATGATATATTATTAAATCAATAATTGAGACGACAAAGTTATTCATATTATTAAATTGTAATATTTACAATGTCTAGAAGTTCTGTCAAGGAGAGGTTTGGTCATCTAATTGCGCGCCAATAAGGAGAAATCCTTATCGAAAAGCCCCCTCTTTCCTGGGAACGACCTGGTTGTTAAATATTGTGAGTTATAATATTAATGATGAATAAGTTTGTGTTGATTAAAGATGAAATTGATAGTTCCATTGTGTTGAAATTATTAGTGTTTGTGGAAATCGACATTTACTTCGATATTAATTGATGTCTGGAAGTTATACTGACCAGTCGGGTAATTAACCGGATAAATGAGCAATTAATTGCTATTAATTCACATGATTATAACTATTTGTTCATATATGTGTACTATTTATTCACATTCATTTACTATTAGGGGTGTTGGTGCAAGATTGATAATACTTGCATGACTAAGTTAAAAATGGAGGTATAGATGGAGGTACTATACTGTAATTCGTATTTTCACATGCCTAGAACTATTTGTTCACATGATTTACTATTGAATCACATTATTTACTATTAGGGGAGGTGGTGCAAGTTTGATAATACTTGCAGGACTAAATTAAAAATGAAGAAAAAGAGGAAGGTATTATACTATAATATTTCGAGCCCCAAAATGTGCAATTATCGAAACTATATTTTCCTATAAATAAAAGCTCATTCTTCCTTCATTTCTCACCAATTCACTAAAGCTATAGAGCAATTATTATAGAGAGAAATTTTAGAGAGAAAGAAGAAGAGAAGTCTGCTATCTCTCTACTCCAGTATCCAGTTTCTTTCTAAGGTAAGGGGTATTATTTCTTTTATATTCATGAAGAGAGCTATTGTTATTCCATTCCTTATTATTACGTTGAATAACTCGTGTATGCCAATACCGCATACATGGTGAAATTCTTCTCATTATTCCATTCTTTATTATTATGTTGGAATAAACTCGTCATGCCAATCACCGCATACATGGTGAAATTCTTACATTATTCCATTCTTTATTATTCTCATTGGAATATCCTCTTTGGTGCGTTTTTACGCATTGAACCGGTTCCATTCTTTATTATTTTGTTGGAATATCACTGCCGATGCGTTTTACGCAAGACCTGGTTCCATTATTTATTATTTTGTTAGAATAACCTGTCTGTGCGGTCTATCACATGCATGGTGAATTCTTTTGTTATTCCATTCTTTATTATTCTGTTGGAATATCCTGTCGATACGTTTTACGCATGACTGGTTCCATTATTTTTATTCTGTTGGAATAACTCGTCATGCATGGATCTATCGCATGCATGGTGAATTCTTCTGTTATTCCATTCTTTATTATTCTGTTGGAATAACCTGTCTATGTGGATTACCACATGCATGGTGAATGATCCATTGTATTCATTCCTTATTAAATTATGGAAATGATCTGTCTACGTGGATTACCGCATGGCGGGTGAAAATCCATTTACAGTTTCATATATTCTATGATACTCATTTGGTTAAAGTTTTGGCTTCTATACTCTATGAAATTAGTGGAATATCCTCTATATTTGTGCTTCATCCAGTATCTTTTCATGGAAATATTCTTTGGAGCATTCTTGAATTTTACTCTACAAAGCAGTATCATGTTGACAGTTTGGACGTAATTGATTTCAGGATAAATTAACTTATAGATCTTTAAAATTTATTCTTGAACTTGTTTTATTGAATTATTATGTCATTGTCATCATCCTCATGCTTATATTGTGATGAAAGTCATCTTTGGTTTACGTGCATAGATGGACTCGGTATGATTATAACCAAGGATTATTCGGTATAATCATGACCTATAATGTAATATATGACGTGGTAAAAGTCCTCAGTAGCCTGTAGTGCATTGATGGACAGTTTTTGGTATGATTATGACCAGGGATTATTCGGTATAGTCATGACCATTGATGATTTAATGAATATCCTTGGCCCGTAGTGTAGGGATGACTCGATGATGTGGTTTATTTATTGTCGAGTCTCAAATGATAAAAATTGATGAAAACATTTTAAATCATAGAAGATAGTAGATATCATGCTCTACTTGACTCTTCTAATGGATTGCTTATTCATTTACTGCAGATTAAACTTGTTGTCTATTATATTTTATTAGTTTAACATTGTTGAAGACTAATGATAATTTATTCTCGCATTATCTTAGTCATAATATTTCATGGGCTAGTTGAGCTCACCCTTTCTTTTCACTTTCTCTTCGTGAAATGAGAACGAGCAAGGTTTGACTAGTCTGGGAGCGCGAGTGACGATCCAGATGATAACATTAGTAGTCCTCACTATTCTGTTAAATAGTGTGACAATAAATGTAATGAGGACTCCATTAAGTGTGGATATTGTCTAGATGCCAATATTCTTATTAAAACTCTCAGCTATGTTTTGTCGTATTTTACACGACTGTTGTATAATTAAGTTGTATTTGAATTTATGTACCATGTATCTGGCGACTCAAGATGGGTGATGTATACCTATTTTGGGGGCGTCACAATACTATTCACAAAGTACTATTCCTGAAGTACTATTCACAAAGTACTATTCACGGGGTACTATTCATGACAAAAATTGATTTCTTTTCTGTCCAGATCATTTTTGATACAATATTATTCATGGATTTTACTCCATAAAGTAGTATCATGTTGACAATTTGGACATTATTGAATTTTAGATAAATTAAATTATAAATCTTTAAAAATTTATCATTTGCTTTCTTTTAATTGAATTCTTATATCATTGTCATCATTCTCATGCTTATATTGTGATGAAAGTCATCTTTGGCCCGTAGTGCATAGATGGACTGTTGATTGGTACGATTATGACCAGGGATTATTCGGTATGATCATGACCATTGGTGATTACACGAATATCCTTGTTCTGTAGTGCATGGATAATTCGTGGATGTGATACTAATGAATATCCTTGGCCCGTAGTGCATGGATAATTCAGTAATGTGGATTATTTATTGAGCTGAGTCTCAACGATAAAGTTGATGATAAACTTTTTAAATCATAGAAGATAGTAGATATCATGCTCTACTTGACTCTTCTAATGGATTGCTTGGTTGCAGTTAAACTTGTTGTTTATTATCAGTTTAACACTGTTGAAGGCTAACAATAGTTTATTCTGCATTATCTTAGTCATAATATTTCTTACTGGGCTAGTTGAGCTCACCCTTTTGCTTTCATTGTTCTCTTCAGGAAATGAGAACGTAGCTGAGACTAGTCGGGGAACGGAGTGATGGTCCGAGATGGTGGTTATAGTAGTCCTCACTATTCTATGAAATAGTGTGATAATAAATGTAATGAGGACTCCATTTGAGTTTGGATACTGTCTAGAAGACAATATTCTTGTAAAAACTCTTAGCTACGCTTTTGTCGTATTGTATAAAAGAAGTTTGTATTTGATTTCTGTACCATGTATTTGGCAACTCAGAATGGGTGATGTATACCTATTTTGGAGGCGACACAGTTTTTACTTGAATATTTCTGAGGATAGCTACAGTTATTCGTATGGTCATATTTACTACTAAGTCTTAACTGAGTATAAGAGCTATATTACCTACAACAAATCATTACCCTATTCTCTACTTATCTCTATATATAAACTTAATTTTAAAACATGGTGCATTCATCTCTTCAACTCTTACTAAACTTCATCCTCTCCCCTGTCTTTCTTACCTCTTTACTAATAATGTCTAATCTGTTTTCATCCAAACGAAAAACACTTCCTCTACATTCTGAGTTATAATTTTCAAATGTTGTTTCTCATCTCACTACTACATTTGCACAGTCTAAATATAGGACTATGAGACACAATATGTGTCAAGTGAATGTCATTAAGTTTCATAGATTTCCAGACTTGTTCAAAAAATTTAAAAATGTTGGGTTGGAGTGCTTAGTAACTTTCTATGACAAATCTATATATCCTAGTCTTATGGCTGAGTTGGAATTTTTTACTGATTCTTCTGGTTTATTAAAGAGCATCACTACTTGCATTCAAGGACAAACATATATTATTGATGAACTATTTCTTGTACATGCACTCCAACTACATCCTTCTACTTTAGAATTGCCTAGGGTTAATTCTTATCTTCATCCATCCAGTATACCTGTGGAAGAATGCATGTTATTTAAGCACAATCTGTCTATTGTAACTGATCAAATGGTGTCAGCTCTCTTGTTTGATTATCCTTGCAAAATTGGTTTAGAATTTCTCACTACTGAGTGTCAGTTTCTGGGTAAAATTTTGAGAAACAACTTCATGCCTGTTAGAGATGATAGAAAATTATTGCCCTTTGATTTGGAAATCATCAAGAATATTTTGAATGAGTGCATGCCTTATAATTTGGCCTATTTTTTGCTATCATCCTTTGAATTCTGCTTTCATAACAACTGTCTTAGATTTGGTTTACTGCTCACTCATATTTTCAATTATTTGGACATCCTTGTGTCACAACATCAGTCCCAACTTGTTCCCACCAGTAACATTGTCTCCCATTTAAATTTGCCACCTCAGTCCTTAATAGTGTTTAAACCTGTTGATCGCGAGGTTATTGAAACCAACATTAACATGGCCACTAAAATTGATTCACTTAATAGCATGAATCAGCTTCTTCTACACAACCAAAATCTTTTGCTAGAAAAGTTAGAAGATGTGCAGTTATGTTTACATACTATTAATTCCATTGTATGTTTTCTAATAGAGAACAATAGACTGCTGATGGGTCTCTATCAGTTTAATGCCAATGCCACTGATGACCCAGCTGATCCTGTCCCACAACCATTTCAAGAAGATCCTAATGGAAACATTCATCACTTCTCTCCTCTAAATCTAGAGGATCTCTAACTATTTGAACTGACTGTAATATCACTAACTATTTGGGATGACTGTAACTTAACTCCCCTAACCCCTCTCTCCTACTACTACTACTACTACTGCTGCTGTTGTTGCTGCTGCTGCTGCTGGTTGACATATCTTTTCTAGTTTTATATATTTTTGGTTATTAACTCTTTGTACAGGTTTACTTAACTAAATATTTTCTGCAGGATTAAAATTTTCTTTTACCCCATCATTTTTTATGATGACTAAGGGGGAGAAGAAAAATATTATAAACTGCTATGAGATTGGATATAATGAGATTGGATATAACTGTTATATAAACTGCTATATAAACTGCTGGATATAACTGTTATATAAACTGCTATATTATAAACTGCTATGAGATTGGATATAATTGTTATATAAACTGCTATATGAATGGAATTAAAGTGTTCATAGTTTATGGAATTAAAATGTTCATAGTTTAAGGGGGAGCTTCTTAAGTGATACAAATATTTTTATAATTGTCATCATCAAAAAGAGAGAAATTGATAGGTCTTATTTTATTTTATTTTATATATTTTGATGATGAAAATTATGTAGTAATTAAATAATTATTTAATTATTTAATTATTTTATCTAAATTATTCTTCGATTTTACTTGAATTAATTTTTATTGACCTTGCTAAATTAAATGTCAAGTATTAAATAAATTGATTCATATAAAATTCACGCAAGGAGATCCTATTTGTTTTCAAAACTCAAAAGTTGGACAAAAATGTTTTATTACATGCATATATACTCAGAAAAAATTAGTGAGCACTAGTCCATTGTAGCAAGCACATGGATTTAGGGATGTCACAATAATTGTCACAGCATCTCATATTATTGAACTAATAGCTAACATCATAGCAAAGGTAGTAATGAATTTATCTTTTTGAATAAATAATGATAATGGAATAATCTTTTTGATAATGAATTTATCTTTTTGAATAAATAATTATAATAAAATAATCTTTTTGATAATAGATTTATCTTTTGAATAAATAATGATAATGAAATGATCTTTTGATAATGAATTTATCTTTTGAATAAATCATTATAATGGAATAATTTTTTGATAATGGATTTATCTTTTGAATAAATATTGATAATGGATTATTCTTTTGATTAAAGTAAAGATAATGGGTAATTATTATATTTAAAGTAAAGATAATGGATAAAATGGATAATCATTATGTTTAAAGATAATGATAATGGATGAATAATATATTTATAAAATGTGGGATATTTTGGCTATAAATAGGCATGTTTAACATAAGAAAATTCCTAACTTCCTTGCTTATACTTCCTTTAACTCTCTAAAAATTTCTTAGTATAAGTTCTCTCTAAGTGTCTTAACTTATCTTGAGTATTTGCGAAGATCAGTAAGAGTACGAGTATAAAAGTTGGTCAAAAACTCACACACATCACACAATGTTTAATTCTTCCTTTAGAAGAGTTATTTTGAAAAACTTTCTTTGGAATATTTTATTTTAAAAATTTCTTAGTATAAGTTCTCTCTAAGTGTCTTAACTTATCTTGAGTATTTGTGAAGATCAGTAAGAGTACGAGTATAAAAGTTGGTCAAAAACTCACACACATCACACAATGTTTAATTCTTCCTTTAGAAGAGTTATTTTGAAGCTTATTCTGTACACTACACAAATTTATACTATATAGTCACTTTTGATAATTTCATAATATACGAGTTAGTGTACACTATATATGATAGTTACTAATTAAAGTATAAATATATTTAGGTTGATAAATTTCATAGAAAACAACATTCAATCACTTGTTAATTGAGGTAAGAGATATCATTTTCTTTCATACTCCATATTATGGAAAGAAATTGTTATTTGTTTCGATAACTTTTTCATTAAATGGTGAAAAGTCCTAAACTATTTAAAACTTACTTAATAGTTTGCGATTCGTCTATTATCTTTTCACCTGAATCTTCTTATTTTCACTTTACACGTGCTTCATCTAATATCTTTTCACATGAATCTTTCTATTTCGTTTTACACATGATATTTGAATTGTGAATCTTATTTATCCTATTCTTGAACTCTAATCTAATTTCTGGATATCATGTTGACAATTTGGACATTATTGAACTCTGGATGAATTAAATGTCAAATCTAAAACGTTGATTCTTTTATCTTATTACCCTTACAACTTTTGTTCATTTTTATATCACTATAATTTGTAGTAATCATCAAATAATTAAGTTACGGTGAATGTCTTTGGGTTGTGTACAAAGACGATATGATTGTTGAGGTGTCTTTGGTTTGTATAGCAAGGACACGTGGTGAAAAGTTCTCTTTGGCTCGTAGTGCAAAGATGGACTGTTGATTGACGTGATCATGACCATTGGTGTTACAATTGAATATCTTTGGCCCGTAGTGAAAATATAAACTGTTGATTTACATAATTATGATCAGGAAATATTGATTAGTGTTACAATGATAAAATATTGATGATGAACTTTTAATTTGTAGAAGATTGTGAACATCATGATCTATTTTACTCTCCTAATTAATTGATTGATATTTCCGTTGCAGTTGTTGATCTAAAACTTGTTTTTTTTTATTATATTCTATCAGATTTTTCACTTTTGAAGGCTAAGGATAATATATTCTTTATTATCTTAGTCATGATATTCTTTATTGGGCTATTTGAGCTCACCTTTTTTCTTTTTGTTCCATTGTTCTTCTTAAGAAATAAGAGTGTAGTTGGGACTAGCCAGAGTGTGGAGTGATGATCTGAGATAATTTTTATAGTTGTCTTCACCATATTTTTAAATAGTGTGGCAATAATCATGTTGAGGGCTTGTAATGTGTTGTCGTATCTTATACAACATTGTAATAATTTGAGTTTGAATATTGTCGTATTTTCTACGACACTATATTAAGAGAACGTATTGGTGTAGTGCGTATTTTGAAGATTCAAATTGGGTTGTGTGGACCCTATTTTTGGGGCGTCACAATATGCATGAAGAGAGATTGATTGTCTAAGATACACACAAAACTAAGGCAGGAAGATTTTCAGTAAATGCAAGAATAGATTTACAAGAAACCAAACCATACTTTGGACTGTAAATTACTTTTTCAAGATATGTCAAAGTATTTAAGAAAATCGTTATTTAGCCGTAAGATACTATTTATAACATTAAATGAAACCAAATCAGTTAAGTTCAGGTAGAAAGAGGAAATCAGTTATATCATCACTATTTACCAAACCATAAAGTTTATTTTCACACCTTAATTCAGTTTTCAAATAGAGAAAGAGAATGTTCAGTACGAACTAAACATAAAATCAAAAGCTTACAACAGAGTTCAGAAAACACAAAAAGTAATACAACATAAGTCTATCCAAAGTCATACAAAAAAAATATTCAACTCATCATAGCAGTTCAAACAAGTCTAGAATATGAGTAATTATGAGAAAAAATTTATCTCATACAAGAGATTCTAAAATATCAATCCCAATGGAGTAGTTGAAACATTAAAAAATATAAAAGTGTTACCTGAACATAACCTTAAATATATAAGAGTGATTCATGCAAAGTTGTTTCATTATACTATAACTGAGCACGTTTCAATGAGCTTATCAGATAAACACTCGTGTGTGTGTATATATATATATATATATATATATATATATATATATATTATAGTTTAAATATATAAGAAAATATATTGTTATAAATATATATTTAACTATTTTTGACTTTGAAAAAGTAGATAAAAATATGAACTATACATTTTTGAATCAGCATATATATATATATTGAAGGAATATATTTTGATAAATATATATTTATATCGAAAGGCATGTATAAAAAAATGAAGAAACTTATCCGACATAGATTTGTTGTTTGATAGAGCTCGTTGATGACAAATCTGTTAAAAAATTTAAAGATTTAGTTATTTTGTTAAATGTGTGATAGATCATGTTGATGACAACCTTGTAGTGAACATTGTTAAATTTGTTAAAGAAAACACTTGCTAGTTCTAAAAAAATGTTTGAAAAATATTTTATGAACACATATCGAACGAAAAAATAATAATTGTTTTATAAACATTTTTGACATATTCAAATCATAAAGAATGATTGAGGTATTGTTAATGATTCAAACTTAAAAGATAATAAATCTTGTGACTAACTAAACTCGAAAAGTGAAAAATCTGTCATTTAACATATTTGAAATTAGAAAACTGACGTTTAAAAGATTTTGTGTTAGGTTTGTAATATTTATGAACGCAATCAAATTGCACAAATTAAGCGGAAACGTGGAAAATCGGAGTTTTAAATTTTACAAACCATATACCCAGATCACCCTTTATACACAATTATTAATTAAACAAAAAGATAAAGAACAAGAATCATGCCCTTGAAGATTCGAGCTTCCTCAGGTACGAGTTCACCTCCAAATCCTTTCGCGTTCAACTTCAATCCACCGGGTTTGGTTCCTTCCTTTGATCAACGTTAGCCACCCAAGTGTTTGGCCTCTAGAGGTGATCCACCAAGAAAGAATAAAGATTCAAGAAGATGGGTGTTTGACAAAACCCTAGTTTTTCTATCTCTCATAGAAAAGGAGCGTACTCTCCAACAATTGGAATCACGTATGTTGTGAAAAAGTTAACAACCACCACTACACCCATAATAAGACTCCTCTTATTTATAGATGTGGGCAACCCTCCTTAAAAATTAAAGAATTGGATTTTATTTTAATTAATTAAACTCATTTAATTAATTATGCTCCCAATCTTATTAGGAATAATTAATTAAAATCTTTTAATTAATTAGCCTCCTAATCTTATTAGGATATATGAGAGTACTTTTATTAATTAATTTCCAAACTTCTTTAGGAATTAAATAATAGTAATAATAATAATAAGACTCCTCTTATTAATTTATATTTAATATTTCTAAAATATCAAATAATAAATATTAAGCTATTTAATTTATTCTATCACCATAGATTAAATTAAATATACTTAACTTATTATTACGATTATGCCATTAACTTCTTAAATAATTATTCTTCCTTTTATGGTGTGACCCTTTAGGCTCGCTATATTAAACCGGTTGTGAATAAATCAATTAGAACAATTCTAATCTTATTTAAATAAATAAATTAAACTATTAATTTATTTAAATAAATAATATTTATTCTACAATAGAGATAAGCATCCCTAGCGATCAACAACTTTCTAGATAATATAGATTTCAACATTAATAATAAAAGAACCTTTGAGTAAATAGTTATCGTACAATTCAATCCTTCCACCATACAATGTCCCAATTAAATATAAGACATGAAATTACTGTCAAGTCTAATTTTATTTAATTATATGTATTTCGACTCTTAAATGCATAACTCCAAATAATGCAAATTAGAGACTCCTTTCTAATTTCATTCTCGCCTTTTGCCAAGGATCATTGGGTTGTCATTTATCGAATCACATAGGACATTTCTCTTCTTTTACTAGAAGTGGTAGATTCTTTATTGATCATACATTATCTCCATGTATAACTTATTATACCCAAGCATACCCTTTGATATACCCTAAGGGTCTTAAGGAATAAGTCAAAGTATAACTCATCATACACAAGATACTATGATGATCTCAAGTCCAAGGATCACTTGTACTACTATCACTACAGGAATTCTTATTGACAGGCAAGTAAAACTCCATTAGGTATTCCTTAGCGAGCCACGTTCGGTGAACTTATTCTCTAATAAGCACCTACATACTTGCTTTAGTGTCTCCACACAAATGATCATGAGATCAATCATCCTCATCCAATGAGCAAGCAACGTATGTACCAATCTATCCGGATTCACTAATCCCCAATTTAGTAATCCAACGATTGGGAACTATTTTAGTTTTAAGCTTTCTAAGAATTTAGATTTCATTAGAATGATCATCATCATTATTCTAAAAGTATTGCTTAAAACTATGGGTTTATCACATATTATAAAACAGCATCATGTAGATAATTAAAAGCCTTTAATACTTTTTATTAATAAATGAATAAGATTGTTACAAAGTATATGCTTTATCATCAAACATGATTGGCTTGTGCATACTACTTTCAATCTCCCACTTGCACTAAAGCCAATCGTCATGGTATCTCATACCCTTCTTCTCTAAGTGACAATTATCCTGCTGTTGGATAAGCTTTAGTTAATGGATATGTAATGTTATTCTTGAGAGTCCACTATCTCTATAGTGATTTCCATCTTTTAATGATTCCAATAATCAAATGAAAGTGCCACAACACATGTTTAGATCCAAGATGAGACTTAGGAACTATTCCTAGTTCTGTAATGAACTTTTCATCCAAACAATCAACTTGTAGCTTCATTTATAGCTATATACTTTGTCTTTATCATTAAAATAGCAATTCTTTGCTGTTTGAAACCTTTCCAATTCACTGCACCACCGTTCAAGGTAACGCTTTACCTTAAAGTGGATTTACTATCGTCTTGGTCTGTCTGAAAAAAAAAAAACTTGAGTCTGTTAAGCCCTCTAGTTTTTAATTTAGACCCACCATGAATATGATCACATCCTTAATGCCGGTTAAGTACATTAAGATATTTTTCACTGACTCATAGTGAACTTCTCCAGAATATGATTGATCAACATCAGGTCTCGTACATTTCATTGCATACATGATAGTTACTCATGCGATCTCTCTTTTTGGAGTCTTTGGGGACTATTAAGAGAGATACACTCCATGTCTCATCAACATGAGACATCTCTTGGAGTTTGTCATGCTAAACGACTTTAGCATCAAATGAATATACGTTCCTTGGATTAAGTCGAGTATCCTCTTGAATCTATCTATATAGATTTGTATCCCCAATTAAGATACTCTTCCCAAGGAATGTTTAGACAACTTTATCTTTACTGATTGTAGCATTAGTATGTCATTCCTTATCCGTAGTATATCAACATATAATACTAGAAATGTCACGACGCTCCCACTGACCCTTTTGTACACACTAGGTTCATTCTTGTTTTTGATAAAATCAAACTCTTTTGATTGTCTCATCAAAACGAATGTTCCATATTGAGAAGCTTATTTCAATCCATTTCTCCAAGTGTCTACAACTCATACCTCATCATATGTAACTGGATCATCATCTTCTATGATGTATACCTCATCATCATCATCTATGATGAATCCATACCTCCTAGGTATCTTCGGTATTATTCCAGATTTACGATTCGGTTGTGGTACAATAGGTCTATCTATAGGTTCCTCTTATTTGACTTATAATGTTTTGTGGTTCTTGAACTCTTCAAGATTCTATTATCCTCCTACTAGCCCCTTCAATGATAAACATCTTTATCTTAGAAGGATGTGTGTTTTGCAACAAACACTTTTTGCTAAGTAGGATTATAGAACATATACCCTAAACTTACTTTAGGATGTCCCACAAATCTGTACTTGTCAAATCTTATCCCAAGCTTATCCTTTGAAACCTATTCACGTAAGCTTGACAACCCCTTATCTTAACTTACTTAAAATTAGGAATCCTTCCTGTCCATAACTTTTATGGAGTCTTGTGGCCGGATTTTGAGGTTACCTTTTTCGTAGATATACAGCCATTTTGAGGTTACCCCAGAAGAATACTGGAATGTCGATAAAATCATTATTGACCGTACCATGTCCAATAAGGTACGATTTTTCCTTTCAGATGCATCAATCAATTATTGTGTATCAGGAGGCGTCCATTACAAGAAAACCATTTGAGATAATCTATAAACTTATTGCACAAGTATTTATTCCTTGATCTAATCAAATAATCTTAATACTTTGCCAATTTGTTTCACTTCTGAATTCTTTGAACCTTTCAAATAATTCATACATGTATTTCAATAAATACACATATTCAACTCTTTGAATGATCATCTCCTTTTCCTATACTAGTTTGTTCAATTTGCAAAATATATTTACACGTAAGTCAAGTACACAAAATCCATTAAGTAATATTTCAATTCTATACGAAACATTATTATTATAAATAGAACAACAATAGTTCTTAAATATAATACCAAAGATTTCATTGTCCAACAATAAAATGGAAATAATATTTCTAACAAGAATTGGAATACAATAACAACTTATTGACTTAATAGATTTGCCCGTAGGCATTGCTAAACTATAAGTTTCTATGGCTAATGTGGTAACCTTTGCTTCATTTCCCACACATAGGATTACTTATATTTGTTTAGCTTTCTACTTCTGCTTGGTCCCTTCATAAATCTATATTTATGATAACCAAAGTTGGTATCCAATACCCAAGTAGAACCTTAACTTAAAGAAAAATTTATTTTAAATCATGAACAAATTTGTATTTGTAACCGAAACTTCACTAAGCTTCTTTTGGTTAGCCTCTGTAAGATGCTTCTTGCAGTTTCTTTCCAGTATCCAGGCTTATTGTAGTGGAAGCAAACTCCTTTGCTATCCGTATCAGTTTTGTTTTTATTATCCTTTTTTTTGCCTTTCTATTTACCTTCTTTGAATCGTTCTTCTTTTCAGAAGATCCTTTGGCCCCTACCAGTAAGACATGGTCGTTGGAAAGTGACTCTCAACATTTTTCAACATGTTAAGCAAATCAGCTAGGTTGATATGTGAGACCCCAGATTTTATGAATAAAGATTTAAATTTCTCAAAATATTTTTTTTAATATTATGGTG
Organism: Panax ginseng; assembly: GCA_020205605.1. NCBI lineage: Eukaryota > Viridiplantae > Streptophyta > Magnoliopsida > Apiales > Araliaceae > Panax > Panax ginseng. The sequence goes on from CM035144.1 coordinate 15,762,677, forward strand.
TGGATTTGATATAATGTTATAGTTGTGGGTAGTATTTATAAATTTTGAAAAGTATGCAAGTTGTTGTATTATATTCGATTGGTCGGGGAATATTCGTTTTAGCAGGGAATATTCGTACAACGACGCAATCATTGGTGGACCCCACAACAGAATTATTGTCGGATTGAGAAAATGACAAAAATATTTTTTTATGAAAATAACGGCGGAGGTATTACCGTTAATACTGTTGAACTACTAGGTAGTAAAAGTACAGTAATACGTGTGGTTGCATAGTAGCACACGGTATTGATTATTGATGCTTACGTGAGAAATCACTCAGTTATACTCAATTATTGCTATAGTAATTGCTGCATCATATCTCTCATATTATTGATTCGATTATTGTCAGTATCATCTGCATTATATGTTATATTATTAATTCAATATTTGAGACGACAAAGTTATTCATATTATTAAATTGAAAGATTTACAATGTCTAGAAGTTCTGTCAAGGAGAGGTTTGGTCACTTAATTGCGCGCCAATAGGGAGAAATCCTTATTGGAAAGCCCCCTCTTTCCTGGGAACAACCTGGTTACTAAATATTGTGAGTTATAATATTAAGGATGAATAAGTTCGTGTTGATTAAAGATGAATTTGATAGTTTCATTGTGTTGGGATTATTTGTGTTAGCAGAAATCGACATCTATTCCGATGATAATTGATGTCTGGAGGTTATATTGTTCAATCGGGTATTCGGGGAACTTTTCGTGTCAAAGTACTATTCATGAGTTACTATTCATGAGTTACTATTCACGAGTTACTATTCACGAGTTACTATTCATGAGTTACTATTCACGAGTTACTATTCACCCAGTTACTATTCACTCTAGTATTGTGCATTCGGGTATTTGGGTACAATATTATTCCATAAGGAGTTGTGATAATTTTTCAGACCGTTGGTTGAATTTATATTAATAAATCAATATGGATCGTTGGTTTAAAGTTTTAATAGTGAATCGGTATGGATCATTTGGTTTAAAGTTTTAATAGTGAAGGAATCAAGATGGACCGTTGCTTTAAGTTTTAATCTGGACCGTCCGTTTAAAAGTAAATTAATCTGGACCGTTCATGAATTAGTTACTATTCAATCCATTCTCCTATAAATAGAAGCTCATTCCTTCATTATTTCTTACTTAATTCTTTGAAACTCTAGAGAGAAATTATAGAGAGAAAGAAGAAGAGTATTATGCTACTTCACTATTCCAAAGATATCAGCTTTTCTTCTAAGGTAAGGGATATTATTTGTTGTAAAATTCGTAGGGGTGTTATTCTTTGTATTCATGAAGAGAATTTTCATCATTCCATCCTTTATTATTACGTTGAATAACTTTTGTATACTGTGAATCCCCTATACTTGGTGAAATCATACATTGTTCCATTCTTTATTATTCATTTGGAATATCCCGTCATGCATGCGTTTTACGTCGGACTGGTTAAAATCTTTATTATTACGTTGGAATATCCCACATGCATGCGTTTTCTGGCAGGACTTGGTTCTCAGTATTTATTATTCTCATTGGAATATCTTGTGCATGCGTTTTCATGGGGACTGATTACATCTTTATTATTACATTTGGAATATCACATGCATGCGTTTTACGCTTGGGACTTGGTTCCGTATTTATTATTCTGTTGGAATAACCTACATGTGCTATCTATCACATGCCTGGTGATTTCTTTTGTTATTCCATTCTTTATTATACTCAGTTGGTTAAAGTTTTGACTTCTATACTCTATGAAATTAGTGGAATGTCCTTGATATTGCGCTTCATCCAGTATCTTTTCATGGAAATATTCTTCTGAGCATTCTTGAATTTTACTCTACAAAGAAGTATCATGTTGACAATTTGGACATTATTAGTTCCTGGATAAATTAATTCGTGAACTTGTTTTATTGAATTCTTATATCATTGTCATCATCCTCATGTTTATATTTTTGAAAGTCATCTGTGGCCTGTAATGCATAGATGGACTTGGTATGATTATGACCAGGGATCATTCGGTATAATCATGACCGTAATGTTATAAATGATGTGATAAAAGTCCTCATCGGCTCGTAGTGCATTGATGGACAGTTGTTGGCATGATCATGACCATTGATGAATACACGAATGTCCTTGGCCCGTAGTGCATGGATAATTATGGCCGTGATACTAAAGAATATCCTTGGCCGTAGTGCAGGGGTGATTCGATGATGTGAATTATTTATTAAGCTGAGTCCCAACGATAAAAGTGATGAAAAACCTTTTAAATCATAAAAGATAGTAGATTTTATTCTCTACTTGACTCTTTTAATGGATTGCTTGTTCTGCTGCAGTTAAACTTGATGTCTATTGTATTTTATCAGTTTAACATTGTTGAAGACTAATGATAATTTATTCTGCATTATCTTAGTCATAATATTTCTTACTGGGCTAGTTGAGCTCACCTTTTTGCTTTTATTGTTCTCTTCAGGAAATGAGAACATAGCGGGGACTAGTCGGGGAACGGAGTGACGGTCCAGAGGATAGCATTAGTAGTCCTCACTATTCTATTAAATAGTGTGACAATAAATGTAATGAGGACTTATTCTGAGAGTGGATATTGTCTAGAAGACAATATTTGTATTAAAACTCACAGCTCTTTTGTTGTATATTAAAGATTATATTTGTATTATGTACCATGTATTTGGCGACTCAGGATAGGTGATGTATACCTATTTTGGGGGCGTCACATGATATCTAGCTTGTTCATATGAAAAATTCACAACAATTGTGAAAGGAGTCCGAGAGTGAATGTAAGATCAAATCTTGGCTCAACTCTCCATCCATGACAAAACCTGTTGTCCTAATTGATCAATCAAATTGATTATGTTAAGGACTTGTGTCTATACTGTAGTGTCATCAGTTATTCTAGATCGGAAGAGCTCCTTAGATATCTGATATCTATTAGTCCTACTTTCCTTACCATCAACTACTTGATGTGCAGGAATATAGTAAGAGCATCCATAGTTTCATGCTGACGCTGAAGCTCGTTACTCACGGATGCGAGCATGATGCATTGAGCCAATTGTGCATCATCTTGCCACTTTCTAAAAGTAGCAATCTCTTCCTCAGAGGCATTGTCTACAATCATTGCAGGAAAGACGTATTAAGGACATAAGATAGCTTTTCAGCCATGAGAACTATTCTCAAATTCCTTAACCAATCCGTTTAATTCGGTCCGATTAATTTAGCATCTAATATGCTACACAGTGATAGTAATTTAGACATTGTAAAATTCTGTAAATGAATTTGTAATTAACAACATTTTAGCATACATTCTTTTATTAATTACCAAAATAAATTAGGTCTTATTTTAAATTGGTATCTCCCACTATTTTCATCAAACTATATTACCCTCACTTATATAGTTCGGTAAAATCTAATTAAAGATTTGCTAGTGAGAATAAGGATCCTATTTCAAATGTATATAGCCTTGTGTGTGCACAATAAACTATATATAAATAAATAGGTAGACAACTCTTGTCAATTACATCAACTATGCAACTCCTTGTATTTTGCCTCTTAGATCATAATGGTCAAGTGTGTGCACATCCGAACTAAAATAATTTAAGTTAAGTCAGACCCAACATTTCCATATAAGTGAAAAGAAAACTATAGCCCTTGTGTGTGCACAACAAAGCAGTAATGTTCAATTTCTTATAAACATCATATGTAATAAAAACAACATCTTAAATATTTAATACTTTCCTTGTGTGTGCACAACAAACTCATATTAAATATTCAATACTCTATTGTTTCTATCATACTAGAAGGCGACGTTCGATATTCCAAATATCTTTGAACGTTACAACTTAATATAAAATATTTGAGGGGTTTGTTATTAATTTATCTCATCTTGTTTAGCGCGTATGCACATATATATATAAAATACGCGTCATATTAATTAATATGTGAAGCATGTTTGCATAATATAATATATATATATATAATTATAAGTGTGACGCCCCCAAAACAGGTATACATCACCCATCTTGAGTCGCCAAATACATGGTACAAAATTCAAATACAACTTAATTATACAACAAATGTAAAAATACGACAAAACATAATCTAAGAGTTTTAATAAGAATATTGTCATTTAGACAATATCCACACTCAATGGAGTCCTCATTACATTTATTGTCACACTATTTAATGAATAGTGAGGACTACTAATGCTATCATCCGGACCGTCACTCCGTTCCCCAACTCGTCCCCCCTATATTCTCATTTCAAGAGAAGAAAGTGAAAGAAAGAAAGGGTGAGCTCAACTAGCCTAGTAAGAAATATTATGACTAAGATAATGCAGAATAAATTATCCTTAGTCTTCAACAGTATAACAACTAACAGAATATAATAGACAACAAGTTTTAGATCAACAACTGTAGCGGAATAAGCAATCCATTAGAAGAGTAAAGTAGAGCATAAAATCTACTATCTTCTATGATTTAAAAAGATTTTCATCAATTTTATCGCTGAGACTCAGCTTAATAAATAAACTACATCATCCCTGCACCACGGCCAAGGATATTCATGTAATCATCAATGATCATGATTATAGCGAATAATCCCTGGTCATAATCATACCAACAACTGTCCACCAATGAACTACAGGCCAATGAGGACTTTTACCACATCATTCGTTACATTACGGTCATGATTATATCGAATAATCCCTGGTCATAATCATACCAAGTCCATCTCTGCACGTAAGACAAAGATGACTTTCATCACAATATAAGCATGATGATGATGACAATAATATAAGCATTAATCAAACGAAAATAATGATAAATATTAAAGACTTTAAATTTATCTAAATATTATCCATCACTTAAATAACTCATAATCTAATATTGTTAATATTATAACAATATTTTACTCACTTCTTAAACTTATAAACAATTTAATTTAATTGTTTACGCTTTACCAAATAATGCATTTAATCATTCAAAAATGTCATACTCATAAGATTTCATCACCAATGATCAAATCACTCATTAAAAATCTGCATATACCTTATATAGGATTTTCAAACCCTAAAATCCTATTTACCAATTCTTCAACTTCACATAACATATTTAACTCATATGTTTGTAACTAAACCATTTTCATGAAAAAATACCAAATCAACTTATTATTTTTCTATCCTTTGTCCAAATATATATACATATATTTCATACATAACAAGTATTTTTCAAAAATTAATTTCTAATTAATTCGTTAAGAAATTAGTTACCTCAAGTTTAACTCCAGAAATTCCCAAATCATGGCAGGATCTTACATATGTTAACGTGAGCTTCCAGTTGAAATTTCATGGTCATCGGAGTTATAGAACTCCGGTTATAGCATTTTTCGTCGGAAAAACCTAAATATTGAAATAGTCATAACTTGCTCATTTTAAGTCGGAATGAGCTCATTTTTGGACAGGAGGTACTTTATACCATATATTTCCATGTCGCAAAAGACTGGAACTTTTCTCACAAATTAAGTGTCAAAACAAATTGACCTTACAAAATTGTGGCGCGAGCTTTTCTCTTTTTTTCACTTTTTCATGCTTTGTTAAAAATAGTCCATACAAAAATCTACAACTCCTCTTTCAGTGATTCCACTTGGAGATGTTAGAAAACTTATCATAATATCCTCCCAAATTTTTCCAGAATATTTGAATGTTCGAAAAATTACGAAACTGCAAATGGATTTTAACCTATCATTCGGTAATCCATGTAAACAGATCATTTTCACAATTTAATAAGGAATGAATATGAAGGATCATTCACCATGCATGTGGTAATCCACATAGACAGGTTATTCCAACATAATAATAAATAATGGAACTAGGTCAGGCGTAATACGCACCGACCGGATATTCCAACAGAATAATAAAGAATGGAATAACAACAGAAATCACCATGCATGCGCGATTTCGCATGCATAAAAGTTATTCCAGCGAATAATAATTAATGGAACCGGTCAAGCGTAATACGACCGCATGTGATATTCCAAGTAATAATAAAGAATGGAATAACAGAAGAAATTCACCATGTATGTGGTACTTCGCATAGACAGGTTATTTCAACAGAATAATAAGGAATGGAATAACAATAGCTCTCTTCATGAATACGAAAGAAATAATACCCCTTACCTTAGAATAAAGCTGGATACTGGAATAGAGAGGTAGCAGACTTCTCTTCTTCTTTCTCTCTATAATTTCTCTCTATAATAATTACTTTATAGCTTTAGTGAATTGGTGAGAAATGAAGGAAGAATGAACTTCTATTAATAGAAAAATATAGTTTCGATAATTGCATGTTTTGGGGCTCGAAATATTACAGTACAATACCTTCAACTTTTCTTTCATTTTTAATTTAGTCCTGCAAGTATTATCAAACTTGCACCACCTCCCCTAATAGTAAATCCTGTGAATCAATAGTTCAATCATGTGAATCAATAGTTATAATCATGTGAAAATACGAATTATAGTATAGTACCTCCATCTATACCTCCATTTTTAACTTAGTCATGCAAGTATTATCAATCTTACACCAACTTCCCTAATAGTACAAGAATGTGATTCAATAGTACACACATGTGAATAAATAGTTATATAAGCATGTGAATTAGTAGCAATTAATTGCTCATTTTTCCAATTAATTACCCGATTTATCAATAGATACTATGATGATCTCAAGTCCAAGGATCACTTGTACTACTATCACTACATGAATTCTTATTGATAGGCAAGTAAAACTCCATTAGGTATTCCTTAGCAAGCCACGTTCAGTGAACTTATTCTCTAATAAGCACCTACATACTTGCTTTAGTGTCTCCACACAAATGATCATGAGATCAATCATCCTCATCCAATGAGCAAGCAACGTATGTACCAATCTATCCGGATTCACTAATCCCCAATTTAGTAATCCAATGATTGAGAACTATTTTAGTTTTAAGCTTTCTAAGAATTTAGATCTCATTAGAATGATCATCATCATTATTCTAAAAGCATTGCTTAAAACTATGGGTTTATCACATATTATAAAACAACATCATGTAGATAATTAAAAGCCTTTAATACTTTTTATTAATAAATGAATAAGATTGTTACAAAGCATATGCTTTATCATCAAACATGATTGGCTTGTCTGCATACTACTTTCATTTTGTACAGAAAATTTGAAAATTTATCGTTTGAAAAAGCTTAGATCTAGCCATAACTATTTAAAAATAGACACAAACATGACCAAGATCGATGTAACTATGATTTTCAGTAAAAAAAAAATGAAAACAATCAAATGCAAATTTGAAAATTAGTTTTTAAAGAAATTGATTGGTAGATATATGATTTAAAGGATGGATAATCATTTTATTGAAGTATATTTTTCAATAACATGCTAGAAATCAAGGATTCTTGTAATATCCCGGATATTTCTGAGGCTAAGTTTACTTCAAGACTAAGTTTACTTTGGGTTTAAGTTTACTTAGAGGCTAAGTTTACTTCAGGACTAAGTTTACTTAAAAGCTAAGTTTACTTAGGCTAAGTTTACTTAAGGGCTAAATTTACTTCGAGGTTAAGTTTACTTAGAGGTTAAGTTTATTTCAGGACTAAGTTTACTTAAGGGCTAAATTTACTTCGAGGTTAAGTTTACTTAGAGGCTAAGTTTACTTCAGGACTAAGTTTACTTAAAAGCTAAGTTTACTTAGGGGCTAAGTTTACTTAGAGGCTAAGTTTACTTCAGGACTAAGTTTACTTAAAAGCTAAGTTTACTTAGGGGCTAAGTTTACTTAAGGGCTAAATTTACTTCGGGGTTAAGTTTACTTAGAGGATAAGTTTACTTCAGGACTAAGTTTACTTAAAAGCTAAGTTTACTTAGGGGCTAAGTTTACTTCGAAGCTAAGTTTACTTTGAGGCTAAGTTTACTTCGAGACTAAGTTTACTTAAGGGCTAAGTCTTGGGATGATATTTATGGTTGTAAGTTGCATTGTCAAGCTTGGTAGATATTTTCATTGACGAGCTTGGAAGATATTTTTGGTTGCAAGCTGCATTGTTGAGCTTGGAAGATATTTTCATTAATGAGCTTGGAAGATATTTTTGGTGGCAAGCTGCATTGTCGATGTAACGCCCCCGAATCTGGACGCTGGCTACCCAAACAAGGGTCAACTTTAACTCAACATCTTTCGTAACTTAACCAATGATCCCATAATCATATTGGTTAAATTAGTCTATTACAGACTATATATAAAATTATAAATTTCCTTAAATTCATACTTGGATCTTAACTTGATCTCGATCTCATTCTTTCTACAAGTATCAACTTGTAGTTCATTCGTATATATGGATAATACCATATATATATATATATATATATATATATATATATATCGGTCAAATTTTTAACCTTATGATTTAAACATTCTATACTTCAATATATCAAGTTTCACAGCATTAATGATAAGATCGTTCTTGACAACACAAGGGCGCATTCTGGTAATTTGGCATCTTATCAGCGCTCATTAGTGTAACCTCGGTGCTTAAAGAACTCCTAATATCATTCAATACCCTCACTTAGACATATATCTTTATAGATATCACTTCATATTAATATTTCCTATTTATTTGAAATTCAAAATATTAATAACACACTTGTACACACCTTGCAATGAATTTGGTTTCTTCATCAGTGCTAGATCTCTATTCTTACATCACTCACAATGTTATTCAATATCCTCATTCAGATATATAGTTCTTTATCAATATTATATTGATGTTTTACTATCTATTTAAAGTTCAGAGTATCGACATAACATGATCAGTCCATATTACCAATACCCTCACTAAAATTAATAGATCTTTAATAATTCTAAGTTATATCAAATTAAAGACATAACACCATTCTGATGATAATAACATGATATTATTAATATACTCTTTGATTACATGGTTTGCTTGTTCGTATTACAGAAGTCATTATGACTTAATACAAATACAAGTAAATAAAACATGAAACCTACTCTACGCTTCTTCTTTACGTTCAGATCTTCTTATCATTCTTCTTTAACTGCAAATAAAGTTTTATTCGCATGAATAAGCACTACGGCTCAACAAGTCTAGCTAATAACATATAAGCATTTTATACTTTCATATAAACTTTAACATGTTTGATTTAACATATTTTTCAATTAATGATTACGTTAACTCATGCTCAACAATGGTACATAATCATATGTATGACATATCAATTAACACTTAACATTTAATAAATACTTCACACATGCTACTTAATATCACATAACACTTCTACATATCATCTTCACATATCAACTATCAAATAATAACATTAACAAGACTAGAAATACTAGCACGTAGGTTTAGGATATAAGACTTGCCTCGTAGTAAACTAGTTTTCCCGGTAAACGCTTAAAAGCCTACATAAAGGGATTCGCGTGCCCGACGGTTAGTTTATCAAGTTTTACTTCTTAATAAGTATTTTATAAGTTTTTAAAACTATTTCCATAGGTGGAATTACTTAGATAATTGGCTAGCTCAAAAAGTCATTTTTAAGCCTTAAAATCCGAGAGCTCCCCTTAAACTTTTCAGCTTTAATGTCCTTTACAGAAACTGTCATAACCTTCTCATAATAAAATATTTTAAGGTGAATCTTGAGTCTAAATTCATTATAATTTCTTTATCTACAACTTTCTTTTACATTTTAAAAGTAGATTCGGAGTTTAAATGTTCGAAAAATATGTAAAAAGGTCAGAATGGAAATTTGATGTAAAACCCCAAATTTTACGAATAAAGATTTAAATTTCTCGAAATATTTTTTTTAATATTATGGTTTGGATTTGATATAATGTTATAATTGTGGGTAATATTTATAAATTTTACAAAGTAAGCAAGTGGTTATATAATATTCGATTGGTTAGGGAATATTCGTTTTAAAGAGGGAATATTAAATGACGATGGCACAATCATAAGTGGACCCTACAACGGAAGTATTTTCGTAGTTAGAAAATGACAAAATTATCATTTTATAAAAAAACTTGGAAAAGTGTTACCATTAAAACCTGTTGAACTACCCGGTAGTAAAAGTATAATATCTGGCGTGGTTGCATAAAGTAGCACGCGGTATTGATTATTAATGCTTACGTAAGAAGTCACTCAGTTATACTCAATTATTGCTACGATAATTCTTTGCATCATATCTCTCATATTATTGATTCAATTATTGTCACAAATATCATCTCGTATAATATGTTATATTATTAAATCAAGAATTGAGACGACAAAGTTATTCATATTATTAAATTGCAATATTTATAATGTCTAGAAGTTCTGTCAAGGAGAGGTTTGGTCATCTAATTGCGCACCAATAAGGAGAAATCCTTATCGGAAAGCCCCCTTTTTCCTGGGAACGACCTGGTTGTTAAATATTGTGAATTATGATATTAATGATGAATAAGTTCGTGTTGATTAAAGATGAATTTGATAGTTCCATTGTGTTGGGATTATTAGTGTTAGTGGAAATCGACATCTATTCCGATGATAATTGATGTATGGGGGTTATATTGATAAATCGGATAATTAATCGGATAAATGAGCAATTAATTGCTACTAATTCACATGCTTATATAACTATTTGTTCACATGTGTGTACTATTGAATCACATTAATTCTTGTACTATTAGGGGAGTTGGTGCAAGATTATAATACTTGCATGACTAAGTTAAAAATTGAGGTATAGATGGAGGTACTATACTGTAATTCGTATTTTCACATGATTATAACTATTGATTCACATGATTGAACTATTGATTCACATTATTTACTGTAAGACCCCAACTTTTTAATAAAGATGATTTTTTTATAAATATCATTTTTAAATATTATGGAAAGAATTTGATATAATGTTATAGTTGTGGGTAATATTTATAAATTTTGCAAAAGTACATAAAGTTGTTATATAATATTCGATTGGTGGGGAATATTCATTTTAACAGGAATATTAAATGCGACGGAACAATCATTGGTGGACCCCATAATGGAATTATTATCGAATTGAGAAAATGACAAAAATATTTTTATAAAAATAACGGCGGAAGTTTTACCTTTAACTGTTGAAACACACGGTGTTAAAAATACACGAATCTGGCGTGGTTGCATAGTAGCACTACGGTATTGATTATTGATTTACGAGAAGTCACTTATTTTTGTTCAATTATTGCTCTGAAGAATCACGCGTAGTATCTCACGTAATTTGATTCAATTATTGTCAATATTTTATATATTATTAAATCCATAATTGAGACGACAAAGTTATTAATATTATTATTTGCAATATTAACGATGTCTAGAAGTTACATCGAGGAGAGGTTTGGTCACCTAATGCGGCGCCAATAGGGAGAAATCCTTATTGGAAAGCCCCTCTTTCACAGGAACGACCTAGTCGATTAATATTGTGAATTTTAATAATGATGATAAATGTTGTTAAAAATATTGAAAGGATTTTTATGAAGTCTTTGATATAAATTTTGTTTATTATTTGGATTCCCATTTGCCCATTTTTCAAAATAATCGAAAGGAAGTTATAAAGTGTGTATATATATATATATGTATATACGTATCATATAATATATATATATATATATATATAATTGTATAGCATGTGGGTGAGTGGTGGTGGTCCTAGTAGATAAATTTGGCAGGATATGGAGTGATTTTTCAAATTTGATCATTATTGGCCAAATTTTTTTCAATCATGCGGCATTGTTGACAACTTGAGATGTGGGGTGCTTTTCAATTGGTTAAGGCTTCCATATTGGCATGTGTAGTTTTTTCTAATTGGCCAACTCTTTGAAAAGGAATACTGATATGTTGAACCGTGAAGCTGTGATGTTCCGTCCGTGATATTATTTTTGTGTCCATTTCTTAACAGTACCCCTTCAATTCTCCTATAAATAGGATGCTTAGTTAGAATTAAAATCACACCAGAAATTTCAGAGAATTCTCTTCTATAATCTTGAGCGTATTTCTTTAGAGTTTTAAGAAGTTTTGAGCGTACTGCAAGTTTTTTTCAAGAATATCCTCGCCCTACCAGTCGGAATACTCTTCTTTTACGGTAAGGAGTATTATTTCTTTTGTATTCATGAAGAGAACTTCTGTTATTCCATTCTTTATTATTCATTGGAATAACTTTTGTATCATGATGGACTACCCTATACTTGGTGAAATTCTTCTGTTATTCCGTTCTTTACTATTATGTTGGAATAACCTATCTATGGCATATATGGTGAAACATCATCACATGCGTATGCGTTTATGCATGACACTGGTTAGATTATTTATTATTCATTGGAACATCCTATCGGCATGTAATTACGCTTTGACACCGGTTCCGTTATTTATTATTACGTTGGAATATCATAATACGTGCGTTTACGCATGACCTGGTTCCGTTATTTATTATTCTGTTGGAATAACCTGTCTGTGCGGTCTATCGCATGCCTAGTGATTTCTTTTGTTATTTCATTCCTTATTATACTCAGTTGATTAAAGTTTTGGGTTTTATACTCCATGAAATTAGTGGAATATCCTTGATATTTACACTTCATCCAGTATCTTTTTATGGAAATATTCTTCTGAGCATTCTTGAATTTTACTCCACAAAGAAGTATCATGTTGACAATTTGGACGTTATTGGTTCCTTGATAAATTAATTCTTGAACTTGTTTTATTAAATTCTTATGTCATTGTCCTCATCCTCATGTTTATATTATGTTGAAAGTCATCTGTGGCGTGTAGTGCATAGATGGACTTGGTATAATTATGACCAGGGATTATTCGATATAATCATGACCGTAATGTTACAAATGATGTGGTAAAAGTCCTCATTGGCCCGTAGTACATTGATGGACAGTTGTTGGCATGATCATGACCATTGATGAATACACGAATATCCTTGGCCCGTAGTGCATGGATAATTTGTGGTCGTGATACTAATGAATATCCTTGGCCGTAGTGCAGGGATGATGTGGATTATTTATTAAGCTAAGTCTCAACGATAAAAGTGATGAAAAACCTTTTTAAATCATAAAAGATAGTAGATTTTATTCTCTACTTGACTCTTTTAATGGATTGCTTGTTCCGCTGCAGTTAAACTTGATGTTTGTTATATTTTATCAGTTTGACACTGTTGAAGGCTAACGATAATTTATTCTGCATTATCTTAGTCATAATATTTCTTACTGGGCTAGTTGAGCTCACCCTTTTGCTTTCATTGTTCTCTTCAAGAATTGAGAACGTAGCGGGGACTAGTCGGGGAACGGAGTGACGGTTCAGATGATAGCTTTAGTAGTCCTCACTATTCTATGAAATAGTGTGAAAATAAATGTATTGAGGACTTATTTTGAGTTTGAATACTGTTTAGAATACAATGTTTGTATTAAAACTCACAGCTCATGTTGTATATTTAAGATTGTATTTGTATTCTATACTATGTATTTGGCGAATCAGAATAGGTGATGTATAACTATTTTGGGAGCGTCACATTTACTATTAGGGGAGGTGGTGCAAGTTTGATAATACTTGCAGGACTAAATTAAAATGAAAGAAAAGTTGGAGGTATTGTACGGTAATATTTGGAACCCCAAAACGTGCAATTATTGAAACTATATTTTCCTATAAATAGAAGCTCATTCTTCCTTCATTTCTCAGCAATTCACTAAAGCTATAGAGTAATTATTATAGAGAAAAATTATAGAGAGAAAGAAGAAGAGAAGTCTGCTACCTCACTATTCCATTATCCAGTCTTCTTTTGAGGTAAGGGGTATTATCTCTTTCGTATTCATGAAGAGAGCTTCTGTTATTCCATTCTTTATTATTATGTTGGAATAACCTGTCTATGTGAAGTACCGCATACATGGTGAAATTCTTATGTTATTCCATTCTTTATTATTCTGTTGGAATATCCTGTCTGTACGGATTACGCTAGACCTAGTTCCATTCTTTATTATTCTGTTGGAATAACATGTCTGTGCGGTCTATCGCATGCATGGTGAATTCTTCTGTTATTCTATTCTTTATTATTACATTTGGAATATCACATGTCTGTGCGATTACGCTAGACTGGTTCCATTCTTTATTATTACATTGGAATAAACACATGCATGCGATCTATTGTATGTACGGTGAATTCTTTTGTTATTCCATTCTTTATTATACTCAGTTGATTAAAGTTTTGGCTTCTATACTCTATGAAACTAGTGGAATATCATTGATATTTGCGCTTCATCCAGTATCTTTTTATGGAAATATTCTTCTGAGCATTCTTGAATTTTACTCTACAAAGAAGTATCATGTTGACAATTTGGATATTATTGATTTTTGGATAAATTAGATTATAAATCTTTAAAAATTTATTCTTGAACTTGTTTTATTGAATTCCTATATCATTGTCATCATCCTCATGTTTATATTATGTTGAAAGTCATATGTGCCCTGTAGTGCATAGATGGACTTGGTATGATTATGACCAGGGATTATTCGGTATAATCATGACCATAATGTTACAAATGATGTGGTAAAAGTTCTCATTGGCCCGTAGTGCATTGATGGACAGTTTTTGGCATGATCATGACCATTAATGAATACACAAATATCCTTGGCCCGTAGTGCATGGATAAATTATGGTCGTGATACTAAAGAATATCCTTGGCCGTAGTGCAGGGGTGATTCGATGATGTGGATTATTTATTAAGGTGAGTCTCAGCGATAAAAGTGATGAAAAACCTTTTAAATCATAGAAGATAGTAGATTTTATTCTCTACTTGACTCTTCTAATGGATTGCTTGTTTCGCTGCAGTTAAACTTAATGTTTGTTATATTGTATCAGTTTAACACTGTTGTAGACTAATGATAATTTATTATGCATTATCTTAGTCATAATATTTCTTACTGGGCTAGTTGAGCTCACCCTTTTTCTTTCATTGTTCTCTTCAGAAAATGAGAACGTAGCCGGGACTAGTCGGGGAACGGAGTGACGGTCCAGATGATAGCATTAGTAGTCCTCACTATTCTATTAAATAGTGTGACAATAAATGTAATGAGAACTCCATTGAGTGTGGATTTTGTCTAGATGACAATATTATGTTTTGTCGTATTTTACACGACAGTTGTATAATTAAGTTTTTAATTGTATTTTGTACCATGTATTTGGTGACTCAAGATGGGTGATGTATACCTGTTTTGGTGGCGTCACAGTTGGTATCAAAGCTTAGGGATATGATCCCTGGCTGAGATGTGAGATAAGAACTAGGAGGGGAGAGACGGGGAATTCCTTCGCTAGTATGACCTACCTAAGTTTATTTGGTATTTAATTGGTCGATCAGAGTATAGGGATAATATGTGATATGTCAATTAACCTTTATTTTGTGGCATTATTTGAGAATGACATCCGAAAATGTTGAGATAAGCAATGAAGCACATGAGACCGTTGAGTCACCAACGATTAATACCCAGAATAATGTGCAACAGGAAGACAATAATCCTCAGGTAAATAACAACACCGATCAGATGATGAACGATGAGTTGTTCAGAGGCTTTATGAAATTCATGCAACATCAAAGTAGAGAGACTCTCATTCAAAATGCGGTGGAAATAATGACAACCCATTTACCGTCATCGCTAAGCAGATTCAAGAATTTGGGACCACGGAGTTTTGGGAAAGCGAGAACCACTTAAAGCGGAGACGTGGTTAAAGCGAGATCACCAAGATATTTGATGTCTTAGGATGCTCTGACGAGCAAAGGTTCCTTTGCCACCTTCATGTTGCGTGAAGAGGCGATTATTGGTGGGAATCGTAAAAGCGTACCCGACTGGACGACTCAAGATGTCTTGGGAGAAGTTCCAAGAGCTGTTCAATGACAAGTACTTTCCCGAAAGTATTCGTCACATGAAAGAGGTTTAGTTTATCAAGATAGAGCAAAATAATATGATCGTGTCGCAATACGAGGCTAAATTTGCGGAGTTATCCCGGTTTGCATCCCATTTGGTCGATAATGAGGAGCGAATAACGCGAATGTTTCTAAGAGGTTTGAAACCCGAAATACGTCAATACCTCATTTCTCATAAATTGTGTTTATATTCAGATGTATTGAATAGGGCTCAGTTATTAGAGCGCGATAATGAGCCAGCCCAACCAAAGGATAACGAGCAACAACACGATAATAATTGTACCAGTGGCAACGGTCATCGGAACAATGATAACCATCGTGGAGGAAATTATCATGCCAGAAATGGTAACCACTTCGGTGGTAATCATGGCCAAGATAATAGAAGTGGAAATTTCAAGAAGAAAAGGTTCAACAACGATGGAAAGACAGCAGCACCAACACCTGTTTTCAAGGAAGGAAAACGACCACCAATTGTTTGCTTCAAATGCGGAGGGGAGGGACATATCAGTCCAAACTGCGTGATGCAGTCCAAAGCATGTTACAATTATGGAAAAGAAGGTCACCTAGCCCAATTTTGTTGTGCACCAAAGTCAAGTCCAGCTGGGACGGTGGCACCAAAGGCAGATACGGACAAAACAAAGTCGGTGGATTCAGGAAGAGCATTTTTCATGACTTCTCAAAAAGTGAGTAAACCGAACGAAGTTAGCACGGGTTAGTTAATTATAAATTCTTGCGAAGTTTATAACTTATTAGATACCGGTTCTACCCATTCTTTTATCTCTCTTGCTTGCGCTCAACATTTAAATTTAACTCAGGAGAAATTAGACTTTGACTTATCGGTTGAAACTTCGTTAGGAGAAACCTTCGTTACCTCCACTGTTTATAATTCTTGTTTGATTCAAATCGACACTTTCACGTTACCTGTCGATCTTATCTCTTTGAAAATACTTGCCTTTGATGTGATTTTAGGAATCGATTGGTTAACTACTCATCAAGCTTTTCGTAAGGTTGTTATCTTTCATATTCATAACCAACCTATTATGTGAATTCAAGCAACCAAACCACTAAAGTCAATCATTGTCATATCAAGCCATAAGTAAAGAGCTCCGAGCCTTTATCTGGTGACTTCATTGTGTGGAATGCACCAAAGCCAGACTTTCTGTAGGCGATGTCGTGAATGACAATGGCAAGTTGATAGGTATCAATGTGACGTACTATCCAAGTCTTGGATGAGGGTCACAGTTTTGAATGATATTTCCATTGTTAATAAATTTCCTGACGTATTCTTGAAGACTTCTTGGCCTACCCTAGAGCGTGAAATCGAATTTTGTATTGACCCCAGTACAAAACCCATTTCTAAAACCCTCAAATATTTCTTCAACCAAAACAAACGTATAATGCGCCAAAGACGTTGGCTCGAGCTGTTGAAGATTACGTCTATACCATTCAATATCATTGTGGAAGAGAAAACGTGGTAGCTGACGCGTTGAATAGAAGATCGTAATAGTTTACGAGTGTGACGTTGTTAACACAAAAACCTATTTCGTATAACTTACAAATGATGAAGATAGAGTTAAAGACTCTAAGGACCCACGTGGTGATATCAAATATACGAGTAGAATCGACTTTAATCGATAAAGTTAAAGCCGATCAAGCTTCAGACCCAGAGCTGATGAATACGAAGAAGAAGGTTCAAGAAGGCATTATCTCAACCCTCGATTTAATTAGTCCATTTGAAATACTTGATCGAGTAGGAACTGTGGCCTATAGACTCGCTTTACCGCCAAATATGAAGCGTGTTCATAACGTTTTTCACGTATCGATGTTACATAATTATGTGGACGACCCGAACCACTTTATTGAATTAGAACTAGAGGAGATAGCATAAGATTTAACGTATGATGAGATACGTGTTAAAATCTTGGATAAGAAGGATCATATTCGACACTCAAAGGTTATACCTCAAGAGTTAGAATTTGAAATGAAGTCAAGGTATACTCACCTGTTCGGCATACCAGGTACGTACGTAAATTTCGAGGGCGAAATTTCATAAGGTGGGGAGATTGTAAAACCCCAAATTTTACGAATAAAGATTTAAATTTCTCGAAATATTTTTTTTAATATTATGGTGTGGATTTGATATAATGTTATAGTTGTGGGTAATATTTATAAATTTTGCAAAGTAAGCAAGTGGTTATATAATATTTGATTGGTCGGGAAATATTCATTTTAGCAGGGAATATTCGTACGATGCCACAATAATTGGTGGACCCCACAACGGAAGTATTGTCGTAGTTAGAAAACGACAAAATTATCATTTTATAAAAATAACGGCGAAAGTGTTACCGTTAAAAGCTGTTGAACTACCCGGTAGTAAAAAAATACGATGTCTGGCGTGATTGCATAGTAGCACTGCGGTATTGATTACTAATGCTTACATAAGAAGTCACTCGGTTATACTCAATTATTACTACGATAATTCTTTGCATCATATCTCTCATATTATTGATTCAATTATTATCACAGTATCATCTATATAATATGTTATATTATTAAATCAATAATTGATACGACAAAGTTATTCATATTATTAAATTACAATATTTACAATATATAGAAGTTCTGTAAATGAGAGGTTTGGTCATCTAATTGCGCACCAATAAGGAGAAATCCTTATCGGAAAGCCCCCTCTTTCCTGGGAATGACCTGGTTGTTAAATATTGTGAATTATGATATTAATGATGAATAAGTTCGTGTTGATTAAAGATGAATTTGATAGTTCCATTGTGTTGGGATTATTAGTGTTAGTGGAAATCGACATCTATTAGATGATAAGCGATGTCCGGGGGTTATATTGATAAATCGGGTAATTAATCGGATAAATGAGCAATTAATTGCTACTAATTCACATGCTTATATAACTATTTGTTCACATATGTGTACTATTGAATCACATTCTTGTACTATTAGGGGAGTTGGTGCAAGATTGATAATACTTGCATGACTAAATTAAAAATGGAGGTATAGATGGAGGTACTATACTGTAATTCGTATTTTCACATGTCTAGAACTATTGATTTATATGATTTACTATTGATTCACATGATTTACTATTAGGGGAGGTGGTGCAAGTTTGATAACACTTTCAAGACTAAATTAAAAATAAAGGAAAAGAGGAAGGTATTATACTGTAATATTCTAAGCCCCAAAATGTGCAATTATCGAAACTATATTTTCTTATAAATAGAAGCTCATTTCTTCATTATTCTTCATCAATTCACTCAAGCTATAGAGCAATTATTATTAGAGAAATTATAGAGAGAGAAAGAAGAAGAAAGTCGCTACCTCTCTACTCTGAAATTCTTTCTTTCTAAGGTAAGGGTATTGTTTCTTTTTCGTATTCATGAAGAGAGCTTACATTATTCCATTCTTTATTATTATGTTGGAATAACTTTATCATCACAATACCGCATACATGGTGAAATTCTTACATTATTCTATTCTTTATTATTACATTGGAATATCACATGCATGCGGATTAGGCTAGACACTGGTTCCATTCTTTATTATTACTGTTGGAATACACTTTTATGCATGCGATTACATCGCATGCATGGTGAATTCTTCTCTTATTCCATTCTTTATTATTACATTGGAATATCACATGCATCATGGGATTATGCTAGACTGGTTCCATTCTTTATTATTCTATTGAAATAACACATGCATGCGGTCTATATGGCATGCATGGTGAATTCTTCTATTATTCCATTCTTTATTATTACATTTGGAATATCACATGCATGCGGATTACGCATGACTGGTTCCATTATTTATTATTACATTGGAATATCCTGTTTGTGCATTCTGGCATGACTGGTTCCATTATTTATTATTACATTGGAATAACACATGCATGTGATCTATAGCATGCTGGTGAATTCTTTTGTTATTCCATTCTTTATTATACTCAGTTGGTTAAAGTTTTGGCTTCTATACTCTATGAAATTAGTGGAATATCCTTGATATTTGCGCTTCATCCAGTATCTTTTCATGGAAATATTCTTTGAGCATTCTTGAATTTTACTCCACAAAGAAGTATCATGTTGACAATTTGGACATTATTGATTTTGGATAAATTAGATTATAAATCTTTAAAAATTTATTCTTGAACTTGTTTTATTGAATTCATATATCATTGTCATCATCCTCATATTTATATTATTTTGAAAGTCATATGTGGCCTGTAGTGCATAGATGGACTTGGTATGATTATGACCAGGGATTATTCGGTATAATCATGACCGTAATGTTACAAATGATGTGGTAAAAGTTCTCATTGGCCCGTAGTGCATTGATGGACAGTTGTTGGCATGATCATGACCATTAATGAATACACAAATATTCTTGGCCCGTAGTGTATGGATAAATTGTGGTCGTAATACTAATGAATATCCTTGGCCATAGTGCAGGGGTGATTCGATGATGTGGATTATTTATTAAGGTGAGTCTCAGCGATAAAAGTGATGAAAAACCTTTTAAATTATAAAAGATAGTAGATTTTATTCTCTACTTGACTCTTCTAATGAATTGCTTGTTCCGCTGCAGTTAAACTTGATGTTTGTTATATTGTATCAGTTTAATACTATTGTAGGCTAATGATAATTTATTCTGAATTATCTTAGTCATAATATTTCTTACTGGGCTAGTTGAGCTCACCCTTTTGCTTTCATTGTTCTCTTCAGGAAATGAGAAGCGTGGCAAGGACTAGTCGGGGAGCGGGTGGCCGGTCGAGATGATAGCATTAGTAGTCCTCACTATTCTGTTAATTAGTGTGACAATAAATATAATGAGGACTCCATTGAGTGTGGATATTGTCTAGATGACAATATTATGTTTTGTCATATTTTACACGACAGTTGTATAATTAAGTTTTTAATTGTATTTTGTACCATGTATTTGGCGACTCAAGATGGGTGATGTATACCTGTTTTGGGGGCATCACATTTGATCAGAATTTTTTCATTCCACTTGGTAAAACATGATACCACAAGTATAATAAAGCTAAGTTATCATGTTCTAACACTAAATAACATAAAAATAACAAAATAATAAACCTAATTATATACGATTTATGACTTTTTCTCAAGAACATACACACGAAGAACGTGAAGAACGAAAAATCGTATATAGTAACGACTTATGTTTTTGATCTTTTGGATTTCATAATTGAAATAATTTGGGCATTATAAAGGCTTACATATGTGATTTATGACAATTTAAACTTGAAATATCGTAAATTTAACTTATAATAGATTTGCTCAAGAATACCGGAAGGAACACCGAGTTGGAAATCGAACATGGTAACAACTTGTTGCGACGCCCCCAAAATAGGTATACATCACCCATCTTGAGTCGCCAAATACATGGTACAAAATACAATTAAAAACTTAATTATACAATTATCGTGTAAAATACAACAAAACATAATATTGTCATCTAGACAATATTCACACTTAATGGAGTCCTCATTACATTTATTGTCACACTATTTAACAGAATAGTGAGGACTACTAATGCTATCATCGGGACCATCACTCCGTTCCCCGACTAGTCCCGGCTACGTTCTCATTTCCTGAAGAGAACAATGAAAGCAAAAGGGTGAGCTCAACTAGCCCAATAAAAAATATTATGACTAAAATAATGTAGAATAAATTATCATTAGCCTACAACAGTGTTAAACTGATACAATATAACAAACATCAAGTTTAATCACAATGAATAAGCAATCCATTAGAAGAGTCAAGTAGAGAATAAAATCTACTATCTTCTATGATTTAAAAGGTTTTTCATCACTTTTATCGCTAAAACTCAGCTTAATAAATAATCCACATCATCGAATCACCCCTGCACTACGGCCAAGGATATTCTTTAGTATCACGACCACAATTTATCCATGCACTACGGGCCAAAGATATTTGTGTATTCATTAATGGTCATGATCATGCCAACAACTGTCCATCAATGCACTACGAGCCAATGAGAACTTTTACCACATCATTTATAACATTACGGTCATGATTATAACGAATAATCCCTGGTCATAATCATACCGAGTCCATCTATGCACTACAGGCCACAGATAACTTTCAACATAATATAAACATGAGGATGATGACAATGATATAGGAATTCAATAAAACAAGTTCAAGAATAAATTTTTAAAGATTTATAATCTAATTTATCCAATAATCAATAATGTCCAAATTGTCAACATGATACTTCTTTGTAGAGTAAAATTCAAGAATGCTCGTAAGAATATTTCCATGAAAAGATATCGGATGAAGCACAAATATCAAGGATATTCCACTAATTTCATAGAGAGTATAAGTCAAAACTTTAACCAACCGAGTATAATAAAGAATGGAATAACAAAAGAATTCACCGTGCATGCGATAGACCATACGCATGCTTTATTCCAAATGTAATAAAAAGTAATGGAATTCAGTCACGCAGAACGCATGTATAGGATATTCCAATGTAATAATAAATAATAGAACTGTGTCATGCGTAATCCGCATACATACGTGATATTCCAATGTAATAATAAATAATAGAATAATAGAAGAATTCACCATGCATGCGATAGTAATCGCATGCATAAAAGTTATTCCAATGTAATAATAAATAATGGAATCTGTGTCACGCCAGAACGCACAAAACGGATATATTCCAATGTAATAATAAATAATGGAACCAGTCATCACGTAATCCGCATGCATGTGATATTCCAAATGTAATAATAAAGAATGGAATAATAGAAGAATTCACCATACATGATGATAGATCGCGCATGCATAAAAGTTATTCCAATGTAATAATAAAGAATGGAACCAGTCTAGCATAATCCAGGATGCATGCGGGATATTCCAAATGTAAGAATAATAAAGAATGGAATAAGAGAAGAATTCACCATGCATGCGATAGGCGCGCAGATGCATGAGTTATTCCAATGAATAATAAAGAATGGAACTGTGTCTAGCCTAATCCGCATGCAGCATGTGATATTCTAATGAATAATAAAGAATGGAATAATAGAAGAATTTCACCATGTATGCGATACTATGCATAGACAGGTTATTCCAACATAATAATAAAGAATGGAATAACAGAAGCTCTCTTCATGAATACGAAAAAAATAATACCCCTTACCTTAGAAAAAAACTAGATTATGGAGTAGAGAGATAGCAGACTTCTCTTCTTCTTTCTCTCTATAATTTCTCTCTATAATAATTGCTCTATAGCTTGAGTGAATTGATGAAGAATAATGAAGAAATGAGCTTCTATTTATAGGAAAATATAGTTTTGATAATTGCACATTTTGGGGCTTAGAATATTACAGTATAATACCTTCCTCTTTTCCTTTATTTTTAATTTAGTCCTGCAAGTATTATCAAACTTACACCACCTTCCCTAATAGTAAATCATGTGAATCAATAGTAAATCATATGAATCAATAGTTCTAGACATGTGAAAATACGAATTATAGTATAGTACCTCCATTTTTAACTTAGTCATGCAAGTATTATCAATCTTACACCAACTCCCATAATAGTAACAAGAATGTGAATCAATAGTACACACATGTGAACACATTGTTATAAGCATGTGAATTAATAGCAATTAATTGCTCATTTATCCGCTTAATTACCCGATTGGTCAATATAACCTCCAGACATTAATTATTATCGAAATAAATATCAATTTCCACTAACACTAATAATTCCCACACAATGGAATTATCAATTTCATCTTTAATCAACACGAACTTATTCATCATTAATATTATAACTCACAATATTTAACAACGAAGTCGTTCCACGGAAGAGGGGCTTTCCGATAAGGATTTCTCCTTATTGGTAGCGCAATTAGATGACCAAACCTCTCCTTGATGTAACTTCTAGACATTGTAAATATTGCAATTTAATAATATGAATAACTTTGTCGTCTCAATTATTGATTTAATAATATAACATATTATGCGATGATAATCTTGTGACAATAATTGAATCAATAATATGAGAGATATGATGCAACAATTATCGTAGCAATAATTAAGTATAATCGAGTGACTTCTTACGTAAGTATCAATAATTAATACCGTGTGCTACTATGCAACCACGCATATTACTATACTTTTACTATCGGGTAGTTCAACAGTTTTAACGGTAACACTTTCGCCGTTATTTTTATAAAATGATAATTTTGTCATTTTCTAACTACGACAATACTTCTGTTGTGGGGTCCACCAATGATTGTTCCGTCGTACGGATATTCTCTGACAAAAATAATATTCTCCGACCAAACGAATATTTTATAACAACTTGCATACTTTGCAAAATTTATAAATATTACCACAACTATAACATTATATCAAATCCACACCATAATATTCAAAAAAATATTTCGAGAAATTTAAATCTTTATTCATAAAATTTGGGGTCTCACAATCTCCCCTCCTTATGAAATTTCGCCCTCGAAATTTACGTATGTACCTGGTATGCCAAAGAGGTGAGGATACCTTGACTTCATTTCAGATTCTAACTCTTGAAGGATAACCTTTGAATGTCGAATAGGATCCTTCTTATCCAAGATTTTAACATTTATCTCCTCATACATTAAATCTTCTGCTATCTCGTCTAGTTCCAATTCAATAATGTGGTTCAGGTCGTCCACATATTTACGTAACATCGATACGTGAAAAACGTTATGAACACGCGACATATTTGGTGGTAAAACGAGTCTATATGCCACAATTCCTACTCGATCGAGGATTTTAAATGGGCCAATTAATTCGAGGGTTGAGATTTCCTCTCTTCGTCCACTCTTCCTTCTAGAATAACGCCATCTTGAACCTTCTTCTTCGTATTCATCAGCTCCGGATCTGTAGCTTGAACGACTTTTAACTTTATCGATTAAGGTCGATTCTACTCATATATTCGTTATCTTCGCGTGGGTCCTTAGAGTCTTTAACTCTATCTTCATCTTTTGTGAGTTATACAAAATGGGTTTTTGTGTTAACAACATCGCACTCGTAAAGGCATACGATCTTCTACTCAATGCGTCAGCTACTACGTTCGCTCTTCCACAATGATATTGAATGGTACGATCGTAATCTTCAACAGCTCGAGCCAACGTCTTTGGCGTATGTTACATTCATTTTGGTTGAAGAAATATTTAAGGGTTTAAGAAATGGGTTTTGTACTGGGGTCAATACAAAATTCAATTTCACGCTCTAGGGGTAGGCTAGAAGTCTTCAAGAATACGTCAGGAAATTTATTAACAATAGAAATATCATTCAAAACTGTGACTCTCATCCAAGACTTGGAGAGTACGTCACATTGATACCTATCAACTTGCCACCGTTATTCACAACGTCCCCTACGAAAAGTTCAGCTTCGGTGCATTCCACACAAGGAAGTCACCAGCGAAAGACTCAGGGCTCTTTACTATTGGCTTAATATAACAGTGATTGACTTTAGTGGTTTGGTTGCTTGAATTCGCATAACAGGTTGTTTAGGAATAAGAAATCTAACAACCTTACGAAAAGCATGATGAGTAGTTAACCAATCGATTCCTAAAATCACATCAAAGGCAAGTATTTTCAAAGAGATAAGATCGACAAGTAACGTGAAAGTGTCGATTTGAATCAAACAAGACTTATAAACAGTGGAGGTAACGAAGGTTTCTCCTAACGGAGTTTGAACCAATAAGTCAAAGTCTAATTTCTCCAGAGTCAAATTTAAATGTTGAGCGCAAGCAAGAGAGATAAAAGAATGGGTAGAACCGGTATCTAATAAGGTATAGACTTCACAAAAATTTATAATTAACTAACCCGTGCTAACTTCGTTTGGGTTACTCGCTTTTTGAGAAGTCACAAAAAATGCTCTCCCTGAAACCACCGACTTTGTTTTGTCCGTATCCGCCTTTGGTGCCACCGTCCCAGCTGGACTTGACTTTGGTGCACGATAAAATCGGGCAAGGTGACCTTTTTTTCCACAATTGTAACATGCTTTGGACTGCATCATGCAGCTTGGACTGATATGTCCTTTTCCTCCGCATTTGAAGCATACAATTGGTGGTCGTTCTCCTTCCTTGAAAACGGGTGTTGGTGTTACTGTCTTTCCATCGTTGTTGAATCTTCTCTTCTTGAAATTTCCACTCCTATTATCTTGGTCATGATTACCACCGAAGTGGTTACCATTTCTGGCATTTTGATTCCCTCCATGCTTATTGTCACCGCTTCAATGACTGCTATCACTGGTATTATCATTTTGCCAGCTGCTCTCTTTTGGTTGGGTTGACTCATTATCGCCCTCCAATAATTGAGCCCTATTAACAACATCTGAATACAAACACAGTTTATGAGAGATAAGATATTGACGTATCTCGGGTTTCAAACCTCTTATAAACATTCGCGTCATTCTCTCCTCATTATCAACCAAATGGGACGCAAACCGAGACAACTCGGCAAACTTGGCTTCGTACTGCGACACGGTCATGTTGTTTTGCTCCAGCTTGATGAACTCTACCTCTTTCATGTGACGAATACTTTCGGGAAAGTACTTGTCGTTGAACAATTCTTGGAACTTCTCCCAAGTCATCTTGATCTTTGCAGAGTTGAGTACGCTTTACTGATTCCCACCAAGAATCGCCTGCCTTTCATAACATGAAGGTAGCAAAGGAACCTTTTTCTCCCTGAGCATCCCAAGACATCAAAAATATCTTGCAGATCTGCTTTATCCACGTCTCCGCCTTAAGTGGTTTTGGCTCTCCAAAAAACTCCGGTGGTCCCAATTCCTTGAATCGCTTTAGCGGTGACCGTCAGGAGAGTTGCCGGTGTTTCCACCGCATTTGGATGGAGCCTCTCTACCGATGTTGCATGAATTGCATAAAGCCTCTAAACATTCTATCGTTCATCATTTGGTCAATGTTATTATTTGCATGAGGATTGTCGCCTTCTTGATGCACATTATCCTGGGTATTGATCGTTGGTGACTCAACGGTCTCATGTGCTTCATTGTTGATCTCAACATTTTCAGATGCCATTTTCAAACATTGTCACAAAATAATGGTTAATTAACATATCACATATTATCCATATACTCTGACCGACCAATTAAATACCAAATAAACTTAGGTAGGTCATACTAGCGAAGGAATTCTCCGTCTCTCCCCTCCTAGTTCTTGTCTCATATCTCAGCCAGGGATCATATCCCTAAGCTTTGATACCAACTGTGACGCCCCCAAAATAGGTATACATCACCCATCTTGAGTCGCCAAATACACGGTACAAAATATAATTAAAAACTTAATTATACAACTATCGTGTAAAATACGACAAAACATAATATTATCATCTAGATAATATCCACACTCAATGGAGTCCTCATTATATTTATTGTCACACTATTTAACAGAATAGTGAGGACTACTAATGCTATCATTTGGAACATCACTCCGTTCCTCGACTAGTCCCAGCTACGTTCTCATTTCCTGAAGTGAACAATGAAAGCAAAAGGGTGAGCTTAACTAGCCCAGTAAGAAATATTATGACTAAGATAATGCAGAATAAATTATCATTAGCCTACAACAGTGTTAAACTGATACAATATAACAAACATCAAGTTTAATTGCAGCGGAACAAGCAATCCATTAGAAGAGTCAAGTAGAAAAATAAAATCTACTATCTTCTATGATTTAAAAGATTTTTCATCACTTTTATCGCTGAGACTTAGCTTAATAAATAATCCACATCATCGAATCACCCCTGCACTACGGCCAAGGATATTCTTTAGTATCACGACCAAAATTTATCCATGCACTACGGGCCAAGGATATTTGTGTATTCATTAATGGTCATGATCATGCCAACAACTGTCCATCAATGCACTACAAGCCAATGAGAACTTTTACCATATTATTTGTAACATTACGGTCATGATTATACCGAATAATCCCTGGTCATAATCATACCAAGTCCATCTATGCACTACAGGCCACAGATGACTTTCAACATAATATAAACATGAGGATGATGACAATGATATAGGAATTTAATAAAACAAGTTCAAGAATAAATTTTTAAAGATTTATAATCTAATTTATCCAGAAATCAATAATGTCCAAATTGTCAACATGATACTTCTTTGTAGAGTAAAATTCAAGAATGCTCAGAAGAATATTTTCATGAAAAGATACTGGATGAAGCGCAAATATCAAAGATATTCCACTAATTTCATGGAGTATAGAAGCCAAAACTTTAACCAACTGAGTATAATAAAGAATAGAATAACAAAAGAATTCATCAGGCATGCGATAGAGCCCGCATGACAAAGTTATTCCAATGTAATAATAAATAATGGAACCGGTCATGCGTAAGCGCATGCACGTGATATTCCAAATGAATAATAAATAATAGAACTGTGTCATGCGTAATCCGCACATACATGAGGATATTCCAATGAATAATAAAGAATAGAATAATAGAAGAATTCACCATGCATGCGATAGATATCAGATGCAGAAAGTTATTCCAACAGAATAATAAATAATGGAACTGTGTCTAGCGCAATCCGCATGCATGGATATTCCAACGAATAATAAAGAATGGAATAATGAAGAATTCACCATGCATGCGATAGATCCTTAAAAAGCAAAGTTATTCCAATGAATAATAAAGAATGGAACCAGTCTAGCGTAATCCGCACGCACAGGATATTCCAATGAATAATAAAGAATGGAATAACATGAGAATTTCACCATGTATACGGTACTTCGCATAGACAGGTTATTCCAACTTTCAACATAATAATAAAGAATGGAATAACAGAAGCTCTCTTCATGAATAAGAAAGAAATAATACCCCTTACCTTAGAAAGAAACTGGATACTGGAGTAGAGAGGTAGCAGATTTCTCTTCTTCTTTCTCTCTATAATTTCTCTCTATAATAATTGCTCTATACCTTGAGTGAATTGGTGAAGAATAATGAAGAAATGAGCTTCTATTTATAGAAAAATATAGATTCGATAATTGCACATTTTGGGGCTCAGAATATTACAGTATAATACCTTCCTCTTTTCCTTTATTTTTAATTTAGTCCTGCAAGTATTATCAAACTTGCACCACCTCTCCTAATAGTAAATCATGTGAATCAATAGTTCTACACATGTGAAAATACGAATTACAGTATAGTACCTCCATTTATACCTCCATTTTTAACTTAGTCATGCAAGTATTATCAATCTTGCACCAACTCTCCAAATAGTAGCAAGAATGTGAATCAATAGTATACACATGTGAACACATAGTTATAAGCATGTGAATTAATAGCAATTAATTGCTCATTTATCTGGTTAATTACCCGATTAGTCAATATAACCTCCAGATATTAATTATTATCAAAATAAATATCGATTTCCACTAACACTAATAATTCCCTCACAATGGAATTATCAATTTCATCTTTAATCAACACGAACTTATTCATCATTAATATTATAACTCACAATATTTAAGAATCAGGTCGTTCCCAGGAAAGAGGGGGCTTTCCGATAAGGATTTCTCCTTATTGGCGCGTGATGATTGGGTAATATACCCATAAATTGGATATATTTGGGCTTAATTTATTGTATTCTCAAAGTATTTAGATTTGTTTTTACTGTGTTTAGTTGTTATATTGCAGATTTGGGTGCTGTAAGAACACTTGGGAGAATTTGAGCTGAAAAGGGCCATAATAGTCACTTTCTACATCCCAGCCACGGGCGCCTCTAGCAAGATTAATCCTGTAGGTACCGGGTAGGAAATCGGTTGACGTGGTTTGGCGTTGACCATCCGGTTGACTTGATTATTGGAGGCTATTGGAGAGGTTGTTTTAGAAGAGGATTGTGGGACAAATTAAGATGTATATAAGGATTATTTCTATTGAAGTAGGGGACGATTCTACA
The DNA here is from genome assembly GCA_020205605.1 of Panax ginseng. Classification (NCBI taxonomy): domain Eukaryota; kingdom Viridiplantae; phylum Streptophyta; class Magnoliopsida; order Apiales; family Araliaceae; genus Panax; species Panax ginseng. Next base: position 15,792,697 of record CM035144.1, read on the forward strand.
CAATTGGAGGCTGATCAAAGATTCAAGAGGAGAATTTTGCAAAATATACTTGGAGTTTTTTCTCTTCTTCTTTATTCTTCCAATTTGTGTAATTCATTAAGGATGATTTTTCAAATATTGTTGGTTTTAATTTCTGTTATGAACTAATTTCTTTAATTAAGATTCCAATTGAACCTTTTATGGCTATGAATTAATTATTTGATTTATTCCAATTATTTATGTTGAAGTGAATTGTTCATCTTGTCTTGCATTTATTGATTAATTATCTGACCAATAATTACCTTGTTACTCTAGAAGGAATTGAAAGAGGAATTCTAGGGTTAGAACTGGGCATGATGACATGAGACTTAGTTATTTGCACAGTGAATAATTAGGTTTATAAATAGAATGGAAATATCTGTTCGCCGCATGTAACACATAAGGAATTGGGATTGAAAAGAGTTTAATTTAATTATTTTGCATAGGAATATAGCAAGATTAATCTGGATTAAATAGAAGGCAATTGATCACTTGGAAAAGGACTTTTGGCATTTCAGAATTTCTGTTAACAATTCAGTAGACATAGTAATTGGGATAATGGGATAATTGATTTATAGTTCATAATTAGGGATATTGGAGTCTTAATATTTATTTATTTGAATTCAATCAAATCTTAGTTTGGTTTATTTGCTTTCTTTTAGATTAATTTCTTTTAATTGCTTAATTTAATTTTCTTAATTCGAAAAATCACATTTTTTGGTTGTTTAAATAAAATTGAATTGATATAGTGCTAGTAGTTGGAATTTATTAATTAGAATTCTCTGTGGGATCGACACTCTATCTTATCACTCTATTACTTGTTGACCGTGTATACTTGCACGTTTGCTTTGATTGTGAAATCAACCAGCAACATGTATGCAATTAGATGACCAAACCTCTCCTTGATGTAACTTCTAGACATTGTAAATATTGCAATTTAATAATATGAATAACTTTGTCGTCTCAATTATTGATTTAATAATATAACATATTATCTTCGATGATACTATGACAATAATTGAATCAATAATATGAGAGATATGATGCGCAATTCTCGTAGCAATAATTGAGTATAATCGAGTGACTTATTACGCAAGCATCAATAATCAATACCGTGCTACTATGCAACCCAGCGCCAGACATTTGTACTTTACTCTTTGGGTAGTTCAACGGTTTTGAGCGATAACACTTTCACCGTTATTTTTATAAAATGATAATTACGCTGTTTTTAACTACGACAATACTTCATTGTGGGGTCCACTAATGATTGTGCCGTCGTCGAATATTCCCCGACCAAACGAATATTTTATAACAACTTGCATACTTTACAAAATTTATAAATATTACCCACAACTATAACATTATATCAAATCCACACCATAATATTCAAAAAAATATTTCGAGAAATTTAAATCTTTATTCATAAAATTTGAGGTCTCACAATATTCATGTATTAAAAATAATTTGGACAGAAAAAAATTAATTTTTGCCGTGAATAGTATCCCGGGTGAATAGTACCCGAGTGAATAGTACTACCCCAACATGAAAAGATTAAAATTTAACAAGAATATTCAAAAAAATATTTCAGTGAAACGATACTAGATGAAGCGCAAATTTCAAGGATATTCTACTAATTTCAAGGAGTATAGAAGTAATACTTATCAAAATAAGTGTAGAATTAGAATATGAAAGCGAAATAATATTACTTACATACTAGTAGTATGAAAGAAAATATTATTTCTTACGAATATTGAATGAAAATAATATCTCTTACGAATATTGAACGAAAATAATATTCCTTAAGAATATTGAACGAAGATAATATTCCTTACGAATATTGAACGAAAATAATATTCCTTACGAATATTGAATGAGAATAATATTCCTTACGAATACGAAAAATAATATCTCTTACGAATATGAAATAAATAATACCCCTTACCTTAAAAGAAGAGTAATTCTGACTGGTATAGCGAGGATATTCTTGAAGAAAACTTGCACTGTTTTCTACACTCAAAGTTTCCTTAAACTCAAAAGAAATACACTCAATATTATAGAAGAAGAATTCTCTGATTCTGGTGTGATTTTTATTTCTAAACTAAGCATCCTATTTATAGGAGAATGGCATGGAACTATTTAAAAAGAAAAATCACGGACCAACAGTAGAAACTTCATGGACGATTTTTCGACTGATTTTCTGATTTTGACTATGCAGCAATATGCAAACACTATGCAAATATTATCCAGTACTATGCGACACTATGCAGTACTATGCGATACTATGCAGTACTATGCAAACACTATGCAACACTATGCAGTACTATGCAATAAAATAAAATATAATATATTATATTTATAATCTAATAAAACGAATAACTTTATATATAATATAAAAAGTTTTTTGTTTTATACAAAAACTGAGATAACTTTATATCGACGATTTTTAAAAATGAATAAGTGGGGGTCCATGTAATAAGCCAAATTTACAACAAATACTTCATGACAAACCCCTTTATTTATATCAAATCACTTGACTTCACTAAACACATTTTTAATCTTTCAACAATTATTCATCATTAATATTATAACTTACAATATTAACAACCAGATCATTCCTAGGAAAGAAGGGATTTTCCGATAAGGACTTCTCCTTATTGGCGCGCAATTAGATGACCTAACCCCTTTTCTCGATAGAACTTTCTAGACATTGTCAATAATGTAAATAATAATATGAATAACTTTGTCCTCTCAATTATTGATTCAATAATATAAAATATTGTGCAGATGATACTGTGACAATAATTGAATCAATAATATGAGATACTATGCAGCAACTACTAATACAATAATTGAATAAAACTGAGTGACTTCTTACGTAAGCATCAATAATCAAAGATACTATGCAATACCGTGTGCTACTATGCAATCACGCGTATTACTGTACTTTTATCACTGGGTATTTCAACAGTTAACGGTAAAAGTCTTGCCGTTATTTTTATAAAAAAAGTTATTTCTGTCGCTTTCTAAATTCGACAGTAATTCTGTTGTGGTGTCCACCAATGATTGTGTCGTCGTACGAATATTCTCTGATAAAATGAATATTCCCCGACCAAACGAATTTTTTATGACAACTTGTTTACTTTGTAAAATTTATAAAAATTACTCACAACTATAACATCATATCAAATTCACACCTTATTATTCAAAATAACATTCAGAGAAAATTAAATCTTTATTCATAAAAGTTGGGGTCTTACACATTCAACGCAAATTTCCTAGCGCAAACAATTGTACCAAGAATACTGCTTACATATAAGTGAAGGGTTAAGGTGTTGTGAGCATTCCAGCTTCATAATTTACTGAAAACGAATTGGGCGACGACCAATTCACGCAAGCATATCGTAGAGTCTATAATGATATGTATTTGAACTCATTCATATTATATATTGTTCTTCACTCTTTCATTGTATATTGTTCTTCACTCTTTCATTGTTTCTTCAATACGGAACTACGAACTCACTTGTGAATTTCACACTACATCAAGGCTATGTTTGTTTACAAGGATTATACTTGGAATATGACTATTAATCCCAAGTGTCTTGTTTATTTTCAAATTTAGACTTGAGATAATTAATCTAGGGATTATAAAATGACTTAATAATTTTTAGATTATAATTATAATCACGGGATTATAATCTTAGGATTAATAATCTTGGAATTATAAACTCATAAATTAGAATATCGAAATTATAATGTTTGTAAACAAACATGGCCCAAGAATCCGAGGAGGGGCTTGTGAAACATGATGTGTTACTCAAAATAAGCACAATCGCTTAAAAAGATTCACACCATTTCATGGTGACACCAACTCAATAGAAGACAAACTTCGAATTATAAATTTAATAAACTAAAACTAAATTTTCAAAATTATATTATAAAAAATATATATTTACATAAAATTGGTTTATTTTTAACTTTGCAATGGAGGACAAGCAATGAAAATTTAAATGAATTAATCAATCTCAACAAAACAAAACAAAAGGTCAAAAAGATGAATACTAAATCTTCTACATCTTTTACTCCCTCTGTCCAATTTTAAATGACACAAGTTAAACAAGGAAGGAATTGAAGGAATGTGGTAATAATGTCCAAGCTCTTATCTTTATAAAAGCACTTGTAACATGTAATGTGTTGTTTACTTTCTCTATACAAGGAAGAAACATAAAATGATCAAGTACTCAGAAGAATGTAAATCTTCTTGTCTAAGTGAGATTTTGCTAGGGTGCCCCATTTAAGTACTACTGTGCAGTACAAATAGGGACATGTTGGAAGATTGTTATGATAATAAAAGTTACATGTCTGAAAATGTTACAAGAGAGAAATGGTATATGTCCTACCATGTTGGTACTGATATATGTGCCTATATTTTAGTACATGGGGCACCCCTGAAGCTTTTGTGACAAAAGACAACTTCTCTCATTCCAAAATTTATCCTCTCAATGGAAAGCTCATTTCTCCATGCCCTTGAGGTATACGTTATACAAAAAGTGCTTAATCCTCTCACAACAGCAACTGTGGTTAGAGCAAGTCCTGTTATTTACAATCCTGAAATATATGAAATTGATAAGAATTATAAGAGAACATCTCTCCATAAATTTTGCTACTAAAGCAAGACAAACTAAGGACAAGAGGTAGAAATATCACCATATCTTAATATTACAGTTTGTGACGAGAAATATCACGTCCAAAAACCCAATTACGCCCAAACTATTTCTCTCTAAGGCAGTTAAAGATTGAGAAAAAAAGAATATAAAAATCCTAGCTACAATAATATATATATATATATATATATATATATATATATATATATATATAGTTGGCCAAAAACATAATAGATACAAATAACATAACATGTCCATATCGCTTACTAGTAAACTTCATCTTCTTTTCTTTCTTTTTTTTATGTTTTTTTTGTATCGTCACAAAATATACAACAATGATATTATCACATAAAAAATGATCACATGATGTTCACATACACACACATGCATACTGTGGATCCCTGTCTGACACGTGAGACCCACAAATATGCATGTGTTTATATTAATATTATGTGACTTTTTTTTATGTGATAATAACATTATTTTAAAACATAACTCGATTCGAGCTAAATCAAATGTCAAATCCCAACCTAACATTTGAGGCATACATAACAGTTGCATGTAGGTTTAATACTATCTCACATCAACATCTGCATGTATTAATTAACCCATAAGATACTATAAAACAAATGGATTACCTTTCGATAAAACATTGAAAATTATACTCTCCTGGAAAGGGAATCTCCTAACAATGCCTCTGGTAATGGTTATAGGATATCAATTGGAACATCACTTGATCTAACACATCAATGTAACTAAGGAATCGAATAATTTGAGGCCACGTGTACGCGAACAAGAATTTTTCTAATTCTTTATTAGCTTAGTGCTTGGCAATTAAGCCACGTGTGTCAATTTCCCTAATCACTTTCCTTAACTTGCTAGTCCACCAATAGCATCCCTCTATGTGCCACATAATAATAATAAGAGTGAATTACAAATACAAAACACTAATTAAAACAATCAACCGCCCCATTGGTGGAGGAGGAAGTGGTAGGGTTGAGTTCCAAAAAAAAAAAAGAGAGAGAGAGAAAGAAAGAAACTTTAATTAACAACTACTCCTAAAATTGTTTTTGTCATTGTTTAAAGGCATCTGCCAAAAAAAATACCTAAAACTGCAAAATGGGGATTTTCCCTCAAACCTCAAAATCACCATCCCTTGAATATATGCCCACTCCCCTACATTCTCTTCCAACTATTGCCTCTCCCTATAAAAGTGTCAAGACATTCTACTCTTGGAAAAGAAAAGCTCGTGTCAAAACCCAAGTCATGTTTTGATTCTCCTTACACGCAGCCGAAAGGCATATACCCGCATTACATCTAAACTCGTAAAAAGTGAATGACTTGGTTCTTTGTCCCACAATAAAGTTACCATCTGGCAAAAAACAAATGTCAAGGTGGCGCAATTTGACTGTCTTATAATTATCGTCTACGCATTGCCTAGTCAAAGCCACATTAAATGAAATCTCAATTCTCTGAATGCTAGTAACTGGTAAGAACTAAGAAGAACTATCGAATTTGGAAAAGCTCAATTACCATTCAAATATGCCAATCGTGTAGTTAAGGAATATGCAGAGGATTGTCGATCCGTACGGATTTCCAAAGGGTTTAAAAAAAAAGAAAAAAAAAAGGGGGTCCTCAAGTTCTTATCATATGATGAAAATGTGGACCATTACTACTGAAACATGCACTAAGGGATGACTTTAGTAGAGTCTCCTAGGGGGCATGGTAGGGTGCAGTGGTGGTCATTTGTAGGGTAGAGTTATGAGCTTTAGGGCCATGGGGTGCTTTACAAATTTAGGGTCTCTATAGGGTTGTATTTGGTAATATACCATTTTTCTCTAAATGAGAACCGACCTCCAATTTGGAATGTCTGGAAAAATTAGCATAACGCATCGCGTTGGCCCACATCGTGTTTCCTCACTCACTCTGTCACTCACCAAATATATATTTCTTCAGAGCTTCTTCACATAAAGACAATTGGCTCACTGGAGGAGAGATAAAAATGATTTGTTATGGGAAATGGTGGAGGAGGATTAACTTGGAAGGAAACGCTGAACATAATTTAGTTATACTTAATTGCAGGAAGCTTTGCTTTTAAGTGAAAATGTAGCAATTGACTACACCACTCTAAGTAAGTGGTTTGACATTTCTCTATTTTTGGTAGTGTTTTGACAACTTTTCGGTGGATTTTGTGCATATTGTGATAGGGAAATAAATGAATCAGATGAGAGATACAAAGAGAAAGGAGGCAAAGAAAAAGGAGTCCAAGAAGCCATGATTGAACACCATGGAATTATGATCACCAGATCACATTGCTTTTTTGAGTGGGTTTCACAAACAAACAATATGGTTAATGGATCAGCAGGATGATGATTATGATTAGCACAAACCACTTGGCCACATGAGTCCAAAAAAGGGTCAGAGGTTAAGTTTTCATGCTTCGTAAAAAATACAAGTGATAGATTTCCAGTGTTGCCTGTCCTTTACAACCAAAACATAGATTATGTTGACAGAAACATAGTAATTGAGTTTGAATTCATGAAAATGTATTCGATAACAAGTAGTTTATTAGCAGCATTTTCTTTGGGACCAAAGAACTATAAACATATTTGCAAGTGACAAAAGAAAGATTAAATTAATTTTACTGAAAATCCTTCCAGCCCCAAGTAAAAAAGGTAAACAACAAAGGCTACAAACGAAGTAGATATCCATGTAAAAGAAGCATATACATTACAAACTGCTTGTAACTTTCTTTCTAGCTGTAGAATAGTAGGATCTAATTGCAGCAGCCTGAGTTCTGAACATGACTGGGCTAAAGAATATTTCCACTAGGATGGTTCAACTTATGCTCCTCTTCTCCAACAAACATGCACACCAGACGACGGTTAGCAAAATTTAACATTGTGGGTTCATATTGGAAATGATTTTGCCCAATGCATGTATTAACATATGAAATTCAGAAGTATATGCACACCTCGGTGAATAGGTGCTTATGATGAAAGTGATCTACAATGACAATTTTGAATTTATCTGCTAACTGAACTATGCAGACAGGTTATCGTCTGTCTGCTTAAGCATATTAACCTGAAACGCACCTTAATATGCAGAACTTCCTGAATTGAGTAGTGCAGAATATAACTTGGGGTTGAGTGCAGAATTTAAACAATGCAAGCAAGATAAACAGTAAGAACACCAAGATTTTTACGTGATTGGGCCCTTAACCTCTAATTGCTTAATCCACGTCCATTATCAATTGATATTGGAGACTCTTTTATTAACTTTAAAATTAAAACAATTACAAAGTTAACTCCATGTGCAAAGCAACTTAGAAATTGTCAGACACCACTGCCCCTTGTTGCACAGTAGCAAACTCTTGCTCCACAACAACCTTCTAAGTCTTGCTTTGCACTAACCTATCCACCACTGGATAAGCACAAGCAACAATAGCTTGTATACTCTTTTTGATTTAAGAAAGAATATAATTACAATATCTATGAATCTCTAACAACAAAGAATTAATATCAAGGCACAAACAGTTTGCTAGAATTTTTTCAATGGAAGCACTGATAAGTATTTTCTCTCAGTTGGTTGTCTGCTTAGGCTTTTGCCAAGAGGATGTATATATATAGACAAAAAGCTAACGGTAGGAAAATCAAAATCATTAACTTTAGTATCCCAAAAGATATATAGTAACAAAAATAATATATAAAGGATTTAAATTTTGAAGCTAACTGCTAGAATAAAGGAATAGCAATTAAAATAGTTAGCAGCATGAAATCTGCCACAAAAAGGTCTTTTGACTTGGTAAAACAAGGCTGTGATTTTGATTTTGTTTCCAAAATAATTTCTCATCTTTTTAAATTTGAAATATCAGCTCTAAGCAAAATTGGTTCGGTTTTTCAAAAGAAATTTCCAAGATATAGATTTGAAGTAACAACTCTTTTGAACTAAGGAATTAATAAGATAGGAAATATTTTAAGCATATAAAATTCTTTTTAAAAAACTTTTCAGCATAATGTAATTGTCCTGAAATTAATTAAATGAGCTAAAATTCTTACATTTGATTTCCTAGGTGAAATCCTATGGACCTAACCATGCGGTGGCACTAAACACCTTTTTTATATATGCTTCACTTGATATCTTGCATAATCATTTCCATAACCTGTGAATCACAAAACAACTCCATACAAAACATATGTTGTCATCATTAAAATAAAAACCATAAATCAACATCTTGATGATAGCATGCAATAAGAGCAACTCTCGCAGAAAGTCGAGGGAATCATTTAAGAGTTAACACCTTTTTAAGGCAGAGTCGAGTGACAAAAAATGGGTACACCTTGCTCACTTTCTCAGTATGAATAGCCATCCTGTAGAACAACAAACTTCATGCAATATATGATTAAAAAATCGATTATAAAATGAATATCTACATATTGAGACAAATTGTTTTCAAAGAATATTTTCGTAGCGACTGTGGAACCCGGTTTACAATGGGTTAACCACCGGGTGCACGCAATACCTAACAAACCATGAACACCCGGGTAAGCCCAAAGTAAACTATTATGAGTGGCCCATGGTATAATTTATGGGGATAAAGTTGATGAAGATTTTATATTTAGGTGTGTTGTAGCCCCTGGGATAATTAAACAATCAAGCCTCATATAGTCCTACCTCCACTAGTCCGATATCACAGACTCCTCACTTGGTCTTGTTACAAGGAGATCATAAACTGGAACAAGTATATCACACATTAACAGTCCGTTATTAAACCAATAAAATCAGCCCAGCCTAGAAGCTAAAACTAAGAGCACATGAGCCTACATTAAAGTCACTATACGTGATTCTTTCTTTACTTTGAAGTCTAAATATGAGTATTTCACGTAAGTTCATCACCTTGAACAAAATGCAAACGAATCATTCACTTTCTCATACACGTCAACTGAGACTGTTGGCGAAAGGAATTCCAGATGATGCTGCCTATGACCCTTTTAAGCACAAGTTAAACACAAGACAACTATTGTTGTAATAACGAGCTCCCAAATACTTTCGTGAAGAAGCAACAAGAAGTTTCCCCTAGATCCTTAACATGTTCCAAGAAAAAGCAGTTCAGCATCTTTAGGAATTCCTATAAAATTACTTAAGAAATTTAAATGCAGTAGTAGGCCTTTAATTTTCCTCGCGAAAAATAAACACTCAAGAAGTTATAAAATGGGTTAGTCTAGTACAATTATCACAGCGTGACAGCACACACACACACACACACACACACAGAGAGAATGTATACCTTTAGAATTAAACAAGGCTGGACAATGGATTGGCTGCATTGCTTCCATTGATTTGTCAAGTTGATATCAAAGTTCTAGAAACTGCAAAAATGCTTTTGTTTGAGGGCTCGGATGATATCCTGCCAAAAATAAAGTGTTATTATTATATCTTGGGAGGGAGTAGGAAAGCATCCAACTCAGCTATTATTTCTCAATCACCTTATTCAAGAAGTATGTTTTTAAACAAAATCTCCACAATTTACCCACCAGAGAGGTTCTCAGAAACCAGATTCCAAAGACCCAAGCTCTCTTCCCTTCACAGTGCTTTTGCTTTTGTTAGGAAAAGGCCCTAGAATGGAATACGATTTATGAAAAAATGACCTTAATACCCTTAGTTTGCAAAAAATTTATATAAAACAGATTAAATATTAGTTGACCTAATTACCATTAATATGTATCATAGAAAATAAATAATAATTATAAAATAATTAACATAGTATGATAAAATACTAAGAAAATGAAATATCAAAATAATAAGAAAAATAAAATATTAAATGTCAAAGTGTTATAAAAATAATATATCAAATTAAGAAGAAAATAAATTAATAATATAACAAGAAAATAAAATAAAATAATAAGATAGTAAAATATCAAAATAATTAGAAAAATAATATAATAATATTATAATAATAAAATATTAATTGAAATAAGAAGAAAATAAAATATTTTAATAAGAAGAAAATAAATATTTAAACCATAAGAAATTAAGAAAAAATGAGAAGTTTATAATTGTCACGTTTCATTCCATTCATATTGGAATGTACCATTCCATGACCTCGAGAATGAAAACCATTCCTAAGAATCAATTTTCATCCCACTGGAATAGTCCATTCCATCGGAATAAAGAAAGCAAATGCACATTTTTCATTCTGCCGAAAGCACTTTTTCACTCTGCTGAAAGCACTTTTTTTATTTCGCCAAAATTGGTCATCCCATTCCAGTCTCGATTCCTTCAATCCAAACAAAAGCCGACACATAATCCGCTACTACCGTATTACAATGATCATACGCTCTAGTGAAAAGGACTCTCCTTCCCAGCAATCCAACTTCTTACCACCTCTCTCAATGACCGATTCAGAGGACTCATGGATTATCCCCCAAGGGGATCTGAGATTTTAAGAGTAAATGCTTTTGAGGAAGGGGAGATTATGAAACCCATTGTGACATTCTTCATAGAGATTTGACTCATCTTCTTTTATTGAGAATCTAATTCTAAAACCAAAAAAATCCAGAAATAATGAAAATAATAGAGTTTTTGGTATAGGTAGAAATTCACCCAACTTCAACAAAACAGTTTCTTCAATCTTCATAATGTAGAATCATAACTTCACTGTAATGATTCAGTTTGTGAACTGTTTGTAACAACTTCATTTTGCACCAAGTTTTGGACACATAAAAGAGATTCCAGACTTATAGTTTAGTACATAAAATGAAATGGAAAACTACTAACATACTATAACATATATCCATACATTACCTTTAAAGGAACCATTAGAAGCAGACTGATAAGGATCTTAGCCAGGAACTTTTTGCACAAATTCAAAAGATTTTGGCTCTCTTCCTTGTAGCTTATTCCTGAACCACTGCTGACATTCTTGCTTGTTGAGATATACACCCTTAGTTGCCAAAAGAAGAAAGAATTACTATCTAACTCTAATGAACGATTCAAAAAAAATCATCTCTCTAGAATATACTGACCCAAAATTTAAGTAGGTATTTTGTAACAACCTGGGTCAAATCAATCCGAATCAAATAGTAATGTAACAAGGCTTTATCCACTATCTTAGTGATATCTTCTTGGGTCATCCTAGCACAACACATGCCCACCCAATGGTATCTTCTTGGTCATTTTCTTGGGACATGATTTACACCTTTAATATCGTCGAAAAACTGTCCATAGTTGTAGAATGCACCAAAACAATGACATTTATAAGATGCAAAGACCTCACAAGATCTCTAAACATTTGTCAATGTATAGGCAGAGTTGCATTGTTCTGTTGCTTGGGGTATATGGAATTCTATTTTTGGAGCATTGGGAAAGGATTGGATTTGTCACTTTGTCCTCCCTCGTTAGGGGATTTGCTGCTTATCCGGTTCAGAGGTTCTAAATAGAGAAAGGATGGTAAGGTCCTTTGGAATTGTGCACTCTTTTCTTTTCTTTTTTTGGATCTGGATCGAGTGTAATGCTAGACTTTATAGAGATAGATATTTATGTATCACTTTGTTGGGAGATAGGATCATTTTCTTTATTTCTTTATGGCCTCTATCATGGGTGTGCCTTTAGAGGAATTTCTGTTTTTGATCTTTATAGGGATTGGAGAGATACTCGTTTCAGTGTCCTTTTTTTTTTCTTTTTCCTCTTCTTTAACTGGCTGGTTTACTTATTCCCCCAATACTAGTATTTTCTATTTTCATCTAATAAGATTTCTTCTTTTATCTAAGAAAATAGCATTTGAAATAGATACTAGCTCACAAATTTCACAATCTCCTAAGTATTTATCAAAACTAGGTGGTGAAACATTATCTTCCAAATGTTTGGAGCACACATGTTCAACTTAGATATCATCAAAAATTGGATGACATGATCAACCCAAAATTGTGGGGAAGAGGGTGGTATTGTAAAAAGCCATTTAGATTCACTCATGGTGACTAATGTATTTTCTAGGTTCACTTGTAGAATAAGTATGAAGTAGAAGATACTTCCAGAGAATTGCATAAGAATGAATTGAAATTTCACTCAACATTACACCAGACACACTAGGTGTGCAAGAAGAATAAAAATATAGAAATGAGAATTTGAGAAGATTTTTAGAGATTGTGAGAAAAATATGAGATTTAAAAAGAGTACGATGATTAATGAGACTATAATAGAGATGAGAGTAACAAAAGAAGAATCTAACCAGAATTTGATGTTGGAGAAGAAGAATTGCAGAAGAAGAGATCCGGAGAAGAAACATAGTCGCGAGAAGAAGAAGACCAGCAATTGATACCAATTTTTAAACTCAAAATTAGCAGCTCAACTAATTCGAACCAATGAACTAGGATTAAACTAAATTGAAGCGTAATGAAGTTTATGAATGGTAGTAGAAAATGGAGTATATCAGTGAAGACCAATGAAAAATACTTAGAGGATTAATAGATTATGAGAAAACTTGGAGAGAAATTGATAGGGATTGAGGAAGAAAAAGATAGATATAGAACATATAGAGAGAGAGATATATGGTTAAGCCATTTGGCCCGTTCATTTATAATTAAAATGACAACAAAGGATATAATAGTAGCCATGTGATAATGCTATCTTCAAATATATTATTAACTAACTAAATAGTCCATAAACTTTATTTAATTCTACAAATGCCACCATTGGCCCTATAGCACCAGAAGGCAATACATATGTACATAAACAATTATAGGTTCAAGGTTGACCATAACTATAAGTATGCTTTCATCCCATTTCTCAATCAATAACTAGTATGTAATAACTAACTGGGCTCTTATATGCAATGAACTTGAAGCGGACACTAATCCAGATCTTACATGCTATAAAAGTCCAAATCATATTCATATATACTTCAAATATAAGACATACAAAATAATAGTTTTGACTTTTTGCTAAGGGAATTTAAATGTGCACAGTGACCTCCTTTTCAAATTATGATTTTTGACAAAGGTCTTTCCAATTTCCATGGTCAGGGATACCACAACCACAAGACCAATCATGTGAAAGGAAAATTTCAATTGGTTCATCGATTTGCATGAGCTTGTGAACATCGTACTCACGAACATGATAAAACGTGTCAAGGGTGTTTGATTTCAAACTCCTTAAGATAGGAATAAAACGTGAGCTGTCAAATGCTTATACTCCGCTGCAGAATGGGGTATCCAGAAGAAAGAATTGACACCCGGTGGAGTCTTGCAGGGCCAGGCCATGTTACAGACCAAAGGAGTTCCGAAGATTTCTTGGGGCGAATGCATTAGGACTGCAGCCTTTTTGCATTAGGACAGCAGCCTTTTTTTACATTAGGAATGCAACCTTTTTGCATAACAAAAATACACAGAATATGACTCTCATTATATGGTAAGTCAGTAACCTTTCATAGTGTCCTGCTCATGAAAAAAGCTAATAATACCCCAGGGCCATGTTTGTTTGCTAAAAACATACTTGGGATTGGATTATTCGTCTTAATTTAACACTACTTTGGACTATTTAATCCCTTAAAGAGGGATTATTAGTCCCTTAATGTGGGACTATTAGTCCCATAAAGCCATCTTAAAATTGTCCCACGTTCATCATAGGATTATATAGTCTGTCATAAATAGCCTTAGATAACATTAGAAATTACATAAAAAATAGTCCATTCAACTATTTAAAGAACTATTAATTCCCCCATCATGCATAAAATAGTCCATCCGATGTAGTGTTAAATTAAGACAAATAGTAAAATCCAATAATATGTTTTGCAAACAAACATAGCCCGGGATTTGCCAAATATAACAAGCATATAAACTATAAAGTGAACATACAGGGCAATTATAAGCTCTCTATCCCACAACTGGAGTATCCATTTGAAAAGTATACAATAAATTCACAAAACTAAATGAAAATAAAAATTGAAACAAGTGCTCACAGTTCCCAGAGGTAATTTGATGCTGATTACCACCAATGAAGATAGTAGGAAATGGTGCCACTTTTTCTCCTGAGTCGTACTTCCAGAATGAACTCATACACAGGAATTTAGCTGGAACATTTACGATCACAAAATCCTTCTTATTCTAACAGCCTGCTTCGGTTCCACAATCAAATTCTTAACTCAGAACAATACTTACACTCGTAAAATAAGTAAATTGAAAACCCTAGCCATCTTCGACGAGTGTGTGAATATAGGAGAAAAAAATCACTAACCTTAAAATCACCATAGAAGGTCAACTTTGATATGTTCTACTTATTGTAGAAGTTTTGTGTAAAAATTGTCGAGGTCTCCATGCATACGTCTTTCCCGTGCAATCTTCATCACCGTCTGAGCCTGAGGGACTATTGGGCAGGGACTTATTTTAAAATGATTTTTAAAATTTAAGCTAGATGATAAGTTATTTAAAATTGTGACTTATAAGTTAAAAGTGTTTGGTATCAGTTTAATTTATAAATTAAAATAAGTTATAAAGGTGTTCGGTTGATAATAACTTAAAAATTAAAATAAAATATAAAAATTACTAAAAAGTATATTAATAAAAAGTTATTGATTCTGTGACGCTCCTAAAATATGTCTACACAACTCATTTTGAGTCGTCAAATACATTGTACAGAATTCAAATACAAACGTCAATTATACAAATATTAATTATCGTGTAAATAAGACGCTGTGAGTTTTAATACAAATATTGTCTCGTAGACAATATCTAAACTCTAATAAAATCATCATTGCAATTCTTGTCACACTATTTTATAAAATAATGAGAATTACTAAAATAACTATCTTGGACTACTACTTCACCTCTCAGCTACATTTTCGCCTCCTAGGAAAAATAATGGAACCAAAAAGGAAAAGGGTGAGCTCAACTAGCTCAGTAAAGAATATTATGACTAAGATAACGTAGAACAAATTATCCTTAGTCTTCAACAGGGAAAAATCTGATAGAATATAATAGATAACAAGTTTTAAAATCAACAAATGCAGTGGAAACAACAATCTATTAGAAGAGTCAAATAGAACATGATATCTACTATCTTCTATGCTTTAAAAGTCCATCATCAATATTTTATTCCTATAACACCAATTAATAAATATTTCAAATCAACGAATTATCCATGCACTACGAGCCAATGATAATCGTTAGTATTACCAGTGGTCATGATCATGTCAAACACCTATCCATCTATGCACTACGGGCCAAAGAGGACTTTCACCACAAACCTTATCTGTAATATTAAATGTTATGATTATACTAATAAACAATTTCTTGTCATAATCATATAAATCAACAGTCCATCTTTGCACTGACTTTCAACACAATATATGTGACGCCCCCAAAATAGATATACATCACTCATTCTGAGTCGTCAAATACATGGTACAGAAATAACTACAATTTTATTAATACAATTGTTGTGCAAAATACGACAACACATAAACTGTGAGTTTAAAAATAAATATTGTCTTCTAGATAATATCCACACTCAAATAAGTTCTCATTATAATTATTGATACACTATTTTACAAAATAGTGAGGACTACAAAAACAATTTTCTAGAACCTTAATTCTATACCCCGACCAATACTCGCTACATTCTCGCCTCCTAAGAAGAAAAATAGAACAAAAAAGAAAAGGGTGAGCTCAACTAGCCCAGTAAAGAATATTATGACTAAGATAATATAGAACAAATTATCGTTAGTCTTCAACAGGAAAAAATCTGATAGAATATAATAGACAACAAATTTTAAATCAATATTCGCAGCGAAAATAACAATTCATTAGAAGAATTACGTAGAGAATAAAATCTACTATCTTCTATGATTTTAAAAATTCATCATCAATATTTTATCCCTGTAATATTAATCAATATACATCTTGAATTAAATAGTCATCTTTACACTACAGGCCAAAAATATTCATCAGTTGGTCATGTTCATCTCAACACCTGTTCATCTTTGCACTACGGGCCAAATATGTTCATCAGAAAATCATTCATCTTTGTACTACAGGCCAAAGATATTCAGTTATATCATCATTTAGGACTGAGGATGATGAAAAATATTTTAAAGAAAACGAATCCAGTGAAACAAAAGAACAAATATTAAGGATTCGTACTTTAAACAATTCAAGTTCAAAAATACTTCATAAATAACCATAGTGGAGTAAAATTCAAGAATGAAGATCAAAACATGGATACAATCAAAGCTAATATCCATAATAGATATCTTGGACAAAAAATGAAAATTTAATTTTTTTATGAATAGTGTCGTATTCGTGAATAGTGTCGTATACGTGAATAGTGTCGTATACATGAATAGTAACTCCGACACTAAAAGGCAAGAATTTCACAAGAAAAATCTTATCAATATTCTGGCATAATGATATTGAAAGAAATAATATCATTTATAAAAAAAAATAACATCCCTTACCTCAAAAAGACAAAGATTTCCAATAGGAATACTAGATATAAAGATGAAGGAACTTGCAATCAGATATAACAACACTTAAAGTATCAAAATACTCACAAGAATACGCTCAATAATATAGAGAGAGAAAACTTTAGTTTCTCGTGTGATTTTCAATTCTAACCTAAACACCCTATTTATAGGAAAATGCTTAAAACACCAAAGCAGAAAATTTAATAAAATATTATTATTTTTTTTAAATTTCCTACGCACACCAAAGACATCTGATTTCATCAATTAACATGTGCAAGTGGGGCCCACCAAATGGAAAAAACGTTTTTCTAAAAAAAAATATTTTAAACTCCAAAAATTAATTATTTCGGAACTTCAATAATTCATAATAAATAGCCCTTTTATCAGAAAAATTCAAATCTTATGTCCATTCCATAGGAAATTCAATTCTCTACAACTTTGTAAGTTTAAGTTTTTTCAAATTCCAAACAGAAATTGATGGAAATCCACATACGAACGATTTTACAAGCTATAATCAAATTTCAGTCAAAAAATGGGGTCCACAAACATAAAAAACATGTTTTAAATATTTTTAATAATAAAAATATTCTTCCTCCTCATTTATTAATATATCCCACATTCATTATAAAAATATCACTATTATTATATTATTATAATATAATAATATATTTAAATGAATTATTTTATCAAAAAGATAAAATATCAATTTTCAACAATTGTCACATTAAAATTTTCTCCATCTATATCCACATAAAATGAATATTTTTCTTATCATATAAATCAATAATTAATTATTCACAAATAATATTACGTAATCACAATATCGATGACCAACCGTGCCGCTCCTAGGAAAAAGGGGGCTTTCCAATAAGGATTTCTCCTTACTGGCGCGCAATTAAGTGACCAAACCTCTCTTTAGACAGAACTTTCTAGACATTGCCAATAATGCTATCTACTAATATTATTCAAATAATATAAATTATTGATCTGATAATGAAAAATACTGTGTAGTGACAATTATTGAAACAACAATAATATAAAATATTAACGTAGCAATTATTGAATCAATAAAATAAAATATTGAACAGTAATTACTGTAACAATTATTGAGTAGTGTCTTCTTACGTAAGAATCAATAATTGGTACAATACCGGTGTCTATCTCTTGTGCAACAATGCATATTCTTCGTGTTTTAACAACGGGTATTCCAACGAAGATAATCTGTGAATAACTACGCCTGTTATTTATAAACAACTTATACTTGTCGTTTTCGTCATCCAATTGCTTTCCGTTATGAGGCCCATATAAGGCTGCGCCATCGTACAAATATTCCCCGACAGTAAGAATATTCCACGACCAAACGAATATTCTCCGACAACAATGAATATTTTATAACCACTTGCTTATTTAAGATATTTGCGCATTTTTCCCATAACTAATCACATTAATCAAATCAACCCTTACTATTTCAAATAATAAATAGAGAAAATTCAATTTTATTTATAAAGTTGGGGTCTTACAACCTCCCCTCCTTATGAAATTTCGTCCTCGAAATTGACGTACGTACCTGGTTTTTCGAAAAGGTGAGGATACCTTGCTTTCATTTCCGTTTCTAACTCCCAGGTCATTTCCTCAATAGCATGGTTCCTCCATAAAACTTTGACTTATGGTATGACCTTTGTGTGTAGGACATGCTCCTTCCTATCCAAGATCTTGACAGGTACCTCCTCGTACGTTAAGTATTCGGCTATCTCGTCCGGTTCTAACTCAATAACGTGGCTCGGGTCTTTCACATATTTATAAAGCACAGATATGTGAAAAACATTATGAACACGAGACATACTTGGAGGTAACGCGAGTCTATAGGCCACATTTTCTACTCGGTCAAGAATCTGAAATGGACCAATAAATCATGGATTGAGCTTTACTCTTTTCCCAAATCTTGTAACTCTCTTCCATGGAGCAACACGCAACAATACATGATCCCCAATACTAAATTCCACGTCCTTTCGATGAAGATCCGCATAACTCTTTTGTCGATCTTGTGCCGTTTGTATACGTTGTTGAATCATTTGGATCTTTTTCGTAGTCATACGTACCAACTCTGGTTCCAACAATGTTGATTCACCCACCTCATCCCAACATATTGGAGAGCGACACTTTCATCCATACAATGCTTCGAATAGAGCCACACCTATACTTGTCTGATAACTGTTGTTGTAGGAGAATTCCACCAATGGTAAATACTTTTTCCAACTCCCTTTGAAGTCTAGGACACAGAGTCTTAAAAGATATTCAAGAGTTTGAATAGTCCTCTCTGATTGTCCGTCCGTTTGAGGATAGTATGCCGAACTGAATCTTACATCCGTGCCCATAACTTTTTGCAAGCTAACCCAAAATCGTGAAGTGAATCTTGGGTCACGATCCGAAACTATAGATACTGGCATGCTATGCAATCTCACAATCTCATTTACGTATATACGAGCAAGACGTTCAAGGGAATAAGTCTCCCGTATCGGCAAGAAATAAGCAGACTTAGTTAATCTATCAACAATAACCCAAATCACATCTATGCCTTGAGAAACCGTGGGAAGACCCGTAACGAAATCCATGGTAATGTGTTCCCACTTCTATTTCGGAATCTCAAGTGGTTGCAATGGACCCTTAGGCACTTGATGCTCCGCCTTTACCCGTTGATAAGTTAAACACCTCGAGATAAACTTCGCGATCTCTCTCTTCATATTGTTCCACCAAAATGTATGTCGAAGATCACAATACATTTTGGTACTCCCGGGATGGATTGAAAACGGTGTATTGTGTGCCTCCATCATGATCTACTTCAAATCAGAGTCGTTAGGAACACAAAGTCTGGAGTTGACTCGAAGTATTCATTCTTCATCGATTCTTGCTTCTGGGATAACACCTTCTTGTACTTTCTTCTTCACACGCATCAGCTCCGGGTCTGTGGCTTGAGCAACTTTAACTTTATCGATTAAAGTTGGTTCTATGCGTATACTTGACATCTTCGCATGGGTCCCCGGAGTCTTGAATTCTATCTTCATCTTTTGTAAATCACACAAAATGGGCCTTTGTGTTGACACCATCGCACTCGTTCCCGCATATGATCTTCTACTTAATGCATCAGCTACCACGTTCGCTTTTCCAGGATGATATTGAATGTTATGGTCGTAGTCTTTCAACAACTCGAGCCATCATTGTTGCCGCATGTTGAGTTCCTTTTGGGTGAAGAAATATTTGAGGCTTTTATGATCTGAATATATCTCCACTTTCTCCCCATATAGATAATGCCTCCAGATCTTTAGCGTGAAAACGATTGCTGCCAACTCTAGATCATAAGTAGGATAATTCCTCTCATATTCTTTAAGTTGTCGCAAGGCATAGGCTATGACTTTCCCATGTTACATGAGAACACATCCTAACCCTTTGCCTGAAGCATCGCTGTAGATAACAAATCCATTCGAACCAGATGGTATTGTCAGAACAGGTGCCGAAATGAGTCTCCTCTTAAGTTCCCTGAAACTCTTCTCGCATTCCTCGCTCCATACGAATTTTATATCTTTCCGAGTCAGCTGAGTTAACAGAGTAGCGATTCAAGAAAATCCTTCCACGAATCTCCGATAATAACCAGCTAAGCTCAGAAAGCTACGTACTTCGGTCATCGACTTCGGTTGCTCCCAACTTTGTGTTGCTTCAATCTTCGTCGGGTCAACAGATACTCCATGTTTTGACACCACGTGCCCAAGGAATGCTACTTTCTCAAGCCAGAACTCGCATTTCTTCAACTTGGCATATAGCTTATTTTCACGAAGCCTTTGGAGTACCAGCTTCAAATGGTGCTCATGATCTTCACGGCTTTTAGAATATATGAGCATGTCATCAATAAAGATAACAACGAACTGATCCAAATATTCCTTGAATACTCGGTTCATCATATCCATGAAAGCCGCAGGAGCATTAGTCAATCCAAAAGACATGACTAAGAATTCACAATGCCCGTACCGAGTTCTAAAGACAGTCTTTGGAATATCCTCAGTTCTAATCTTCAATTGATGATATCCAGAACGAAGATCGATCTTTGAAAAGAATTATGCTCCTTGCAACTGGTCAAATAGGTCATCAATGCGAGGTAGCGGATACCTATTCTTGATGGTGACATGGTTCAATTCTCGATAGTCAATACAAAGTCGCATACTCCCGTCTTTTTTCTTTACAAATAAAACAGGAGCACCCCAAGGAGATGTACTAGGACGAATGAAACCGATGTCCAACAACTCCTGTAGTTGGACCTTTAACTCCTGAAGTTCAATAGGAGCCATTCGATATGTGGTTTTAGAAATGGTCTTTGTACCAGGTTCAAGATCAATAAAGAATTCAACTTCACGTTCTGGGGGTAGACTGAGAAGTTCTTCAGGAAATACATCTGGAAATTCACTAACAACAGAAATATTATTCAAATCTGACGTGTCTTTATTCAAATCCATAACATGGGCTAAGAAAGCTTGACATCCATTTTTTAATAAACGAATGGCTTTATGGCTTGATATGACAGTGATTGATTTTAGTGGTTTAGTTGCTTGAATTCATATAACAGGTTGGTTAGGAATATGAAAACTAACAACCTTACAAAAATAATCAATTTTGGCATGATGAGTAGTTAACCAATCAATCCCTAAAATCACGTCAAATGCAAGTATCTTTAAAGAGATAAGGTCAACAGGTAATGTGATGGTGCCAACTTGGATCAAACAAGATTTATAAATAGTGGATGTAATGAAAGTTTCTCCTAACGGAGTCTCCATAGATAAGTCAAAGTCTAATTTCTCCGGAGTCAAGTTTAAATGTTGAGCACAAGCAGGAAATATAAATGAATGGGTAGCACGGGTATCTAGTAAGGTATAAACTTCGCAAGAATTTATGATTAGCTTACCCGTGATCACCTCGTTTGGGTTCCTCGCATTTTGACCAGTCACGACAAACGCTCTTCCAAGAACCGTTGACTTTGACTTTTTTGGAACAGCCTTTTGAGTCACCATCCCCGCTGGACTTGGTTTCGCTAAAATATAATCTCGAGCGATATGTCCTTCCTTTCCATAATTATAACATACCTTGAACTATTGTGGGCAGTTTGGGCTGATATGTCCCTCTTTTCCGCATTTATAGCATACGATCGGTAGTCGTTCTCCTCCCTTAGAACCAGTTGATGCTGGTGCTGACGTCTTCACATTGTCGTTGTTGTACCTTCTCTTTTTAAAATCTCCTCCCAACTCGCTTCTTCTATTATCATGGCCACGATTACCACTAGAGTGATTACTGCTTTTTTCCGTATTCTTTCCTCCCTGCTGATTATCATTGCTCCGATGACTGCTGCCACCGGTCTTGTGACGACCCCAAAACAGGTATACATCACCCAGCTTGGGTCGCCAGATACATGGTACATAAATTCAAATACAACTTAATTATACAATTGTCGTGCAAAATATGAAAAAACATAGCTGAGAGTTTATGTGACGCCCCCGAAAATAGGTATACATCACCTATTCTGAGTTGCCAAATACATGGTACAAAAATACAAATACAACTTAATAATACAACTGTCATGTAAAATACGACAAAACATAAACTAAGAGTTTTAATAAGAATATTGTCATCTAGACAATATCCACACTCAATAGAGTCCTCATTACATTTATTATCACACTATTTAACAGAATAGTGAGGACTACTAATGCTATCATCTGGACCGTCACTCCGTTCCCTGACTCGTCCCAGCTATATTCTCATTTCCTGAAGAGAACAGTAAAAGAAAGGGTGAGCTCAACTAGCCCAGTAAGAAATATTATGACTAAGATAATGCAGAATATATTAGCATTAGTCTTCAACAATGTTAAACTGATAAAATACAATAGACATCAAGTTTAACTGCAGCGGAATAAATAATCCATTAGAAGAGTCAAGTAGAGAATAAAATCTACTATCTTCTATGATTTAAAATGTTTTCATCAATTTTTATCGCTGAGACTCAGCTTAATAAATAAACCACATCATCGAATCATCCCTGCACTACGGGCCAATGATATTCTTTAAATCATCAATGGTCATGACTATCTAGAATAATCCCCCGGTCATAATCATACCAAGTCCATCTTTGCACGTAAGCCAAAGATATACAACCATAAAACCAATAATCAACAATCCATCTTTGCACGTAAGCCAAAGATATATAATTCAATAAACAACAGTCCATCTTCGCACATAAGCCAAAGATAACTTTCATCACCATATAAGCATGAGGATGATGACAATGATATAAGCATTAATCAAACTAAAATAAGGATAAATATTAAAGACTTTAAATTTATCCAAATATTATCAATCACTTAATAAACTCATAATCTAATATTATTAATATTATAACAATATTTTAATCACTTCTTAAACTTATAAACAATTTATTTTAATTGTTTACACTTTACCAAATAATGCATTTAATCATTCAAAGAATGCCATACTCATAAGATTTCATCACCAATGATCAAATCCCTTATCAAAAATCTGCATATACCTTATATAGGATTTCCAAGCCATAAAATCCTATTTTCCAACTTTGTTACTTCACATAACATATTTAACTCATATGTTCGTAACTAAACCATTTTCATGAAAAATACCAAATCAGTCCCAAAAATATTTTTTTCCTGAGATTTAGCAGAATATAGTCCCATAATGAACATATATTTTTCTCGGAATTTTTAAAATTCATTTACTATTTTTCAAAAATCAATTTCTAATTAATTCCTTAAGAAATTAGCTACCTCAAGTTTAACTCCAAAAATTCCCAAATCTTGGCATGATCTTACACATGTTAACGTGAGCTTCCAGTTTAAATTTCATGGTCATCGGAATTATAGAACTCCGGTTATAGCATTTTTCGTCGAAAAAACCTAAATATTGAAATGGTCATAACTTGCTCATTTGAAGTCGGAATGAGCTCATTTTTGGACAGGAGGTTCTTTATACCATATACTTTCATGTCCCAAAAGGCGAGAATTTTTCTCACAAATTAAATGGCCGAAAATGCCCTTTTAAAAATCTGTGCAGAAGCTTTTTCCCATTTTTCACTTTTTCGTGCTTTGCTAAAATCAGTCCACACGAAAATCTACAACACGTTTTCCAGTGATTCCACTTGGATAAGTTAGGAAACTTATAGATCTAACTCTAGAACTTGACCACACTGAAAAATTCGAAATATAATAGGTGATGTGGTCAATTGAATTTCATGTTTCATTTTCACCAAAATCTGATTTTCAACCCTTTGTGATTTCTAAGAAACTTTCATGTTTTCACATAATAACCAACATAACTCATCATGACAATGACATAATAATTCAATAAAACAAGTTGAAGAATAAATTTTAAAGACTTATAAGTTAATTTATCCTGAACTCAATAATGTCCAAATTGTCAACATGATACTTCTTTGTAGAGTAAAATTCAAGAATGCTCAGAAGAATGTTTCCATGAAAAGATACTGGATGAAGCGCAAATATCAAGGATATTCCACTAATTTCATGGAGTATAGATGTCAAAAATTTAACCAACTGAGTATAATAAAGAATATACGAAACTGCAAATGGATTTTCACCCGCCATACGGTAATCCACGTATACAGATCATTTCCATAATTTAATAAGGAATGAATACAAAGGACCATTCACCATGCATGTGGTAATCCACATAGACGGGTTATTCCAACAGAATAATAAAGAATCGAATAACAGAAGGATTCACCATGCATGCGATAGAGACCAGCCGCATGCATGGGTTATTCCCAATGAATAATAAAGATGGAACTGTGTCCCGGCGTAAAACGCATGCATGTGAGGATATTCCAATAGAATAATAAAGAGCGGAACCAGTCGGCGTAGAAATGCTGTAGATAGGATATTGAGCGTAATAATAAAGAATGAAATAACAAATGTAAATCACCATGCATGCGATAGACCACACACGCATAAAGTTATTCCAATGTATAATAATAAATAATAGAACCAGTCAGGCGTGAAACGCATTGCATATATGATATTTCGACGAGAATAATAAAGAACGGAATAATAGAAGAATTTCACCATGTATGCGGTACTTTGCATATACAGGTTATTCCAACATAATAATAAAGAATGGAATAACAATAGCTCTCTTCATGAATACGAAAAAAATAATACCCCTTACCTCAAAAAAGAAGACCTGGATCTTTGGAATAGTGAGGTAGTAGACTTTCTCTTCTTCTTTTCTCGCTATAATTTCTCTCTATAATAATGGCTCTAAAGTTTTAGTGAATTAGTGAGAAATGAAGGAAGAATGAGCTTCTATTTATAGAAAAATATAGTTTCGATAGTTGCACGTTTTGGGGCTCGAAATATTACAGTACAATACCTCCAACTTTTCTTTCATTTTTACTTGATCATCCAAGTATTATCAAACTTGCACCACCTCCCCCTAATAGTAAATCATGTGAATCAATAGTAAATCATGTGACTCAATAGTTCTAAACATATAAAAAATTAATTACGAAGATAGTACCTCCATCTATACCTCTATTTTTAACTTAGTCATGCAAGTATCATCAATCTTGCACCAACTCCCCTAATAGTAAGTGAATGTGACTCAATAGTAACTCGTGAATAGTAACTTATGAATAGTAACTCGTGAATAGTAACTCATGAATAGTAACTCATGAATAGTAACTCGACACAAAAAGTGCCCTGAATACCTGATTGAACAATATAATCTCCAAACATCAATTATTATCGAAATAAATCTCAATTTCTACTAACACAAATAATCCCAACACAATAGAACTATCAAATTCATCTTTAATCAACACGAACTTATTCATCATTAATATTATAACTCACAATATTTAACAACTAGGTCGTTCCCAGAAAAGAGGGGACTTTCCAATAAGGATTTCTCCCTATTGGCAAGCAATTAGGTGACCAAACCTCTCCTTGACAGAACTTCTAGACATTGTAAATATTGCAATTTAATAATATGAACAACTTTGTCGTCTCAATTTTTGATTTAATAATATAACATATTGTGCGTGATGATAATCTTGTGGCAATAATTGAATCAATAATATGAGAGATATGATCAAAGAATTACTATAGCAATAATTGAGTATAAGCTGAATGACTTATCACGTAAGCATCAATAACCAATACTGGTGCTACTATGCAACCACGCCAGACATCGTACTTTTTTACTGTCGAGTAGTTCAACAGTTTTAACGGTAAACTTCCGTCGTTATTTTCATAAAAATAATTCTGTCATTTTATTACTACGACAATACTTCCGTTGTAGGTTCACCAATGATTGTGCCGTCGTACGGATATTCCCAACAAAAAGAATATTTCCCGACCAAATGAATATTTTATAATAACTTGTATACTTTGCAAAATTTATAAATACTACCCACAACTATAACATTATATCAAATCCATACCATAATATTCAAAAAATATTTCGAGAAATTTAAATCTTTATTCATAAAATTTGGGGTCTCACAGTTTAAACAAGAATATTGTCATCTAGACAATATCCACACTCAATGGTGTCCTCATTACAATTATTATCACATTATTCTGTAGAATAGTGAGGACAACTAAAGCCATTTATCCTGGACCATCACTCTATTCACCGACTCGTCCCAGCTATATTCTCATTTCCTGAAGAGAACAATGAAAGAAAGGGTGAGCTCAACTAGCCCAGTAAGAAATATTATGACTAAGATAATGTAGAATAAATTATCCTTAGCCTTCAGCAGTATAACAACTGATAGAATACAATAGACAACAAGTTTTAGATCAACAACTGCACCAGAATAAGCAATCCATTTGAAGAGTCAAGTATAGAATAAAATCTACTATCTTCTATGATTTAAAAAGTTTTTCATCAAATTTATCCCTGTAATACCCATTAACAGTTCTTTATTATACCCAAGACAAAGAGAACTTTTATCACCTGTCTTCACCTGAACCACCAAAGATTATAGTTAAATTCACAATTCATATTTATAATCATGTAAATCAACGGTTTCTCCTTGCCACAAAGTCTTAATAGAACGTTTACTCAATATCTTTACCCCAAAGGCTAAAGATATTCAAATGTAATAACAATGATCATATCAATCAGTTGTCTACCTTTGCACTATGGGCCAAAGATATTCACTATAAAACCAATGGTCATGATCATACCAATCAATTGTTCGTCGATTGCACTACTACCAAAGACATTCATTTCGTTAACTAATGGTTATGATCCCGCCAATCACATCATCGAATTATCCATGCACTACTACCAAAGATATTCGTTATTATCACCGATGGTTATGATCATGTCATACACTGTCCATCTTTGCACGTAAGCCAAAGATATACAACTATAAAACCAATAATCAACAAATCCATCTTTGCACGTAAGCCAAAAAATATACAACTATAAAACCAATAATCAACAAATCCATCTATACACGTAAGCCAACGATGACTTTCATCACAATATAAGCATGAGGATGATGACAATGATATAAACATTAATCAACGCGAAATCAAGGATAAATATTAAAGACTTTAAATTTATCCGAGTTTAAAAATATCCAAATTGTCAACATGATATTGCTTTGTGGAGTAAAATTCAAGAATAATATTCATGTACCAAAAATAATTTGGACAGAAAAGAAATATATTTTTAGGGTAAATAGTACCCCGCAATAGTACCCTATGAATAGTACTTCAGGAATAGTACCTCGTGAATAGTACCCCGGCATGAAAAGTACCCCAAATACTCGAGTGAATAATATTCTGGTGAATAGTAATTTGGGTGAATAGTAATCCGTGAATAGTAACTCGTGAATAGTACTCTGACACGAAAAGTGCCCCGAATACCTGAGTGAATAATACTAGAGTGAATAGTAACCGAATAAATAGTAACCCGTGAATAGTAACTCATAAAAAAAATACCAAAAAAATGATATACCATGACGAGTACAAAAGAAATGATATTTCATACGAGTATAATAGAATATACGAAACTGCAAATGGATTTTCACCCGTCATGCGATAATCCACGTAGACAGATCATTTCCACAATTTAATAAAGAATGAATACGAAGGATCATTCACCATGCATGTGGTAATCCACATAGACAGATTATTCCAACAGAATAATAAAGAATGGAATAACAGAAGAATTCACCAGTCATGCGATAGGCCGCACAGAAAGGTTATTCCCAACAAAATAATAAAGAATAGAACCAGGTCATACGTAATCCACACAAACAGGATATTCCAATAGAATAATAAAGAATGGAACCAGGTCATGCGTAATTCGCACAAACAGGATATTCCAACAGAATAATAAAGAATGGAACCAGGTCATGCATAATTCGCACAGATAGGATATTCTAACAGAACAATAAAGAATGGAATAACAACAGAATTCACCAGGCATGCGATAGATACGCATGTATAAAAGTTATTCCAATAGAATAATAAAGAATGGAATAATGAAGAATTTCACCATGTATGCGGTACTTGTGATGAACAAGTTATTCCAACATAATAATAAAGAATGGAATAACAACTCTTACGAGTATTGAAAGAAAATAACTTTCTTCATGAATACAAAAGAATAATACCCCTTACTATAATAATAATATCCCTTACCTCAGAAGAAAACTGGATACTGGAATAGTGAAGTAGCAGACTTCGCTTCATCTTTCTCTCTATAGCTTCTCTCTCTATAATTTCTCTATAATAATTGCTCTTGTGAGACTTAGTGAATTGATGAGAAATGAAGGAAGAATGAGCTTCTATTTATAGAAAAATATAGTTTCAATAATTGCACGTTTTGGGGCTCGAAATATTACAGTATAATACCTTCCTCTTTTTCTTCATTTTTAATTTAGTCATGCAAGTATTATCAAACTTGCACCACCTCCCCTAATAGTAAATCATGTGAATCAATAGTAAATCATGTGACTCAATAGTTTTAAACATATGAAAAAATTAATTATAGTATAGTACCTTCAACTATACCTCCATTTTTAACTTAGTCATGCAAGTATTATCAAACTTGCACCAATTCCCCTAATAGTAAATCATGTGAATCAATAGTACACACATGTGAACACATAGTTATAAACATGGAATTAATAGCAATTAATTGCTCATTTATCAGATGAATTACCCGATTGGTTAATATAACCTCCAGACATCAATTATTATCGAAATAAATGTCGATTTCCACTAACACTAATAATTCCAACACAATGGAACTATCAATTTCATCTTTAATCAACACGGACTTATTCATCATTAATATTATAACTCTCAATATTTAACAAGCAGGTCGTTCCAAGGAAAGAGGGGGCTTTCCGATAAGAATTTCTCTAATTATTAGCAAGCAATTAGGTGACCAAACCTCTCCTTGATGTAACTTCTAGACATTGTCAATATTGCAAATAATAATATGAATAACTTTGTCGTCTCAATTATTGATTTAATAATATAACATATTATGCAGATGATACTGTGACAATAATTGAATCAATAATATGAGAGATATGATGCAATAATTATTATAGCAATAATTGAGTATAACTGTGTGACTTCTTATGTAAGCATCAATAATCAATACCATGTGCTACTATGCAACCACGCCAGACATCGTACTTTTACTCTTAGGGTAGTTCAACAGTTTTAATCTGTAACACTTTTCGCAAGTTATTTTTATAAAAAGATAATTTTGTCGTTTTCTTACTACGACAATACTTCCATTGTGGGATCACCAAAATAGGTATGCATCACCCATTTTGAGTCGTCAAATACATGGTATAGAAACAACTACAACTTTATTAATACAATTGTCGTACAAAATACGACAACACATAAACTATGAGTTTAAAAACAAATATTGTCTTTTAGACAATATCCACACTCAAATAAGTCCTCATTACAATTATTGATACACTATTTTACAAAATAGTGAGGACTACAAAAACAACTTTCTAGAACCTTCATTCCATACCCCGACTAATACTCGCTACATTCTCGCCTCCTAAAGAAGAAAAATGGAACAAAAAGGAAAAGGGTGAGCTCAACTAGCCCAGTAAAGAATATTATGACTAAGATAATATAGAACAAATTATCGTTAGTTTTCAATGGGAAAAAATTTGATAGAATATAATAGACAACAAATTTCAGATCAATATTCGCAGCGGAAATAACAATTCATTAGAAGAGTTACGTAGAGAATGAAATCTACTATCTTCTATGATTTTAAAAGTCCATCTTCAATATTTTATCCCTGTAACATTAATCAATATACATATTGAATTAAATAGTCATCTTTGCACTACAGGCTAAAGATATTCATCAGTTGGTCATGTTCATCTCAACACCTGTTCACCTTTGCACTATGGGCCAAAGATGTTCATCAGGAAATCATTCATCTTTGCACTACAGGCCAAAGATATTCAGTTATATCATCATTTAGGACCGAGAATGATGAAAAATATTTAAAAAAAACAAATCCAGTGAAACAAAAGAACAAATATTAAGGATTCGTACTTTAAACAATCCAAGTTCAAAAATACTTCATAAATAACCATAGTGGAGTAAAATTCAGGAATGAAGATCAAAACATGGATACAATCAAAGCTAATATCCATAATATATATCTTGGACAAAAAATGAAAATTTAATTTTTTTTGTGAATAGTGCCGTATTCGTGAATAAAGTCAGATATATGAATAGTCTTGCAGATATCGTGAATAGTAACCCCGACACTAAAAGGCAAGAATTTCACAAGAAAAATCTTACCAATATTCCGGCATAATGATATTGAAAGAAATAATATCATTTATAAAAAATAAAATAACATCCCTTACCTCAAAACAACAGTACTTCTGATAGACCTGACAATATAAGTAGTTAACTGTTGGGTCAAACCATATTAACTGGAACCAAATGGGTCGGTTAACCATTTTTATTTATTCAGGTTGGTTATAGTTTGAACCCATATTTTTAAAACAAATATAGTTAATTAACTGGTTAACCATTTTTCAACCCATATTCTATTCAATTGCACTCCTCTCTCTCTCTCAGTAACCGCATCAAACACGATTATTTTTTTTTGGGTGGGTGAGGGTAGAGGGTGGGTGGTGTATACATAATCGCTTAATATTAATTTATTTTGGGGAGAGTGGTGGGGTGGGGGTGGGTATGGGGGTGGGGGTAGGGGTGTGGGGGGTGTGGGGTAGGTGGGGGGGTATCATGTCGCTTAATCTCGGGTTTTGAGAGGAAGTGTTGGGTGGGTGGGTAGGTAGGTGGGTGGGGGTGGGGTGGGGTGGGTGGAGTATACATAATCACTTAATATTATTTTTTTGGGAGGGAGTGTTGGGTGGGTGGGTAGGTAGGTGGGTGTGGAGTGGGGTGGGTAGGTGGGGGTGGGGGATGCGTGTAAGGGGTGGGGTGAGGTGGGTGGGAGGCATATATAGGGTGGGTGGGTGGGTGGGGTGGGTGGATAGGTAGGTAGGGGTAGGGGTGAGAGTGGGGGGGTGGGGTGGGGGTGTGGGGTGCAGTGGGTGGAGTGGGTGGGGTATACATAATCGCTTAATATCATTTTTTTTGGGAGGAGTGTTGGGTGGGTGGGTAGGTAGGTGGGTGGGGTGGGGTGGATAGGTAGGTGGGGTTGGGGTGGGTAGGTAGGTGGGGGTGGGTGGGGTGGGTAAATGGGGGGTGGGGTGGGGTGGGGTGGGGGACGGGTAAGGGGTGGGGTGGGTGGGTACATAGGTGGGGTGGGGTGAGAGTGGGGGGTGGGGTAAAGGGGTATATACATAATCACATAATATTATTATTTTTGGTTGGGTTAGGGTGGATGGATGGGGTGGGGTGGGGGTAAGGAGTATATACATAATCACATAATATTATTTTTTTAGTGGTAGTGGGGGTGGTTGGGTGGGGGTAAGGGGTTGGGTTGGGTGGGGTGGGTGGGTGATAGGTAGGGGTGGAGATGGGGTGGGGTGGGGTGGGGTGGGGGTGGGAGTGGGGGTAAGGGGTATATACATAATCACATAATATTAGTGTCAAATCAGGACTTCATGAAACCTATAACCTATAAAAATATTAAAATGGTTAATATGATTTTTAACCATAACCATATGGTTCCAACTCACATTATCCATATTAAAAATGGTTAATATGGTTTTAGTTCTTAAATGGAACCATAACCATATTTTGAAAACCAAAACCAACCCATAACAATATTTTGCCAGGCCTAACAATATATAGTGCTGAAGGAACTTGCACTGTATGTGACGCCCCCAAAATAGGTATACATCACCTATTCTGAGTCGCCAAATACATGGTATAAAATTTAAAATCAACTTAATTATACACAGTCGTGTAAAATACGACAAAACATATGCTATGAGTTTTAATACAAATATTGTCATCTAGACAATATCCACACTCAATTGAGTCCTCATTACATTTATTATCACACTATTTAACAGAATAGTGAGGACTACTAATGCTATCATCTAGACCGTCACTCCGTTCCCCGACTAGTCCTTGCTACTTTCTCATTTCCTGAAGAGAACAATGAAAGCAAAAGGGTGTGCTTAACTAGCCCAATAAGAAATATTATGGCTAAGATAATGCAGAATAAATTATCGTTAGCCTTCAACAGTGTTAAACTGATACAATATAACAAACATCAAGTTTAACTGCAGCGGAACAAGCAATCCATTAGAAGAGTCAAGTAGAGAATAAAATCTACTATCTTTTATGATTTAAAAGGTTTTTCATCACTTTTATCGCTGAGACTCAGCGTATTAAATAAACCACGTCATCCTTGCACTACGGCCAAGGATATTCATTAGTATCACGACCACAAATTATCCATGCATTACGGGCCAAGGATATTCGTGTTTTCATCAATGGTCATGATCATGCCAATAACTGTCCATCAATG
Source organism: Panax ginseng (assembly GCA_020205605.1). Taxonomy (NCBI): domain Eukaryota; kingdom Viridiplantae; phylum Streptophyta; class Magnoliopsida; order Apiales; family Araliaceae; genus Panax; species Panax ginseng. The sequence goes on from CM035144.1 coordinate 15,825,892, forward strand.
CACTACGGGCCAATGAGGACTTTTACCACATCATTTGTAACATTACGGTCATAATTATACCGATTAATCCCTGGTCATAATCATACCAAGTCCATCTATGCACTACAGGCCACAGATGACTTTTAACATAATATAAACATGAGGATGATGACAATGATATAAGAATTCAATAAAACAAGTTCAAGAATTAATTTATCCAGGAACTAATAACGTCCAAATTGGCAACATGATACTTCTTTGTAGAGTAAAATTCAAGAATGCTCAGAAGAATATTTTCATGAAAAGATATTGGATGAAGCGCAAATATCAAGGATATTCCACTAATTTCATGGAGTATAGAAGTCAAAACTTTAACCAATTGAGTATAATAAAGAATGGAATAACAAAAGAAATCACCAAGCATGCGATAGACCGCACAGACAAGTTATTCCAACAGAATAATAAATAACAGAACTAGGTCATGCGTAAACGCACAAACAAGATATTCCAACAGAATAATAAATAATCGGAACAAAGTCAAAGTAAATTTAACGCAAGCTGGGATGTTCAATGTAATAATAAATAACGAGAACTCAGGTCATGCGTAAGCATACGGATAAGATGTTCAAAAGAATAATAAAGAATGGAATAATGAGAAGAATTTCACCATGTATGCGGTACTTGGCAGACAGGCGAGTTATTCCAACATAATGATAAAGAATGGAATAACGGAAGAATTTCACCAAGTATAGGGTAGGCATCACAGATACAAAGTTATTCAACGAGAATAAAAAATGGAATAATGAAGTTCTCTTCATGAATATGAAAGAAATAATATCCCTTACCTTAGAACAAACTGGATATAGGAGCAATGAAGTAGCGAGAAAACTTTTCTTCTTTCTCTCGTAGTTTCTCTCTCTAGAGTTTCAAAGGTGAATTCGTAAGAAATAATGAAGGAATGAGCTTCTATTTATAGGAGAATGGACCTGAATAGTAACTAATTCTGAGCAGTCCAGATTGATTTACTTTTAAGCAGATCATCAGTATTGGTTTACTATAAAATATTCTAATAAAACAAAATCTTTTAAATAAAATATAATATATTCAATTTATAATCTAATAAAACGAATAACTTTATAAAAGTATTTTATTTTATATAAAAAGATTTTACTATGCAAACACTATACATGTACTATGCAAACACTATGCATAATAAAATATAATATATTCTATTAATAGTCTAATAAAACAAATAACTTTATAAAAGTATTCTGTTTTATATAAAAAGATTTTACTATGCAAAACACTATGCATAATAGAATATAATATATTCTATTTATAGTCTAATAAAACGAATAACTTTATAAAAGTATTCTATTTTATATAAAAATCTTTTCTGTTTTATTACATTAATAATACTAATAAAACAAAACTTCATCATCATTATTATAATTCACACTATTAATCGACCAGGTCGTTCCCAGGAAAGAGGGGGCTTTCCAATAAGAATTTCTCCCTATTGCCGCGCAATTAGGTGACGAAACCTCTCCTTGGCAGAACTTCTAGACATCGTTAATATTACAAATAATAATATTAATAACTTCGCCGTCTCAATTATTGATTTAATAATATATAAAATATCGACAATAATTGAATCAATTAATGTGAGATACTATGCAACAATTCTTTCAAGCAATAATTTAATAAAACCGAGTGACTTCTCACGTAAGCATCAATAATCAATATCGTGTGCTCTTATGCAACCACGCAGATATTCGACAATAATTCCGTTGTGGGGTCCATTAATGATTGTCTTGAGTCATACGAATATTCCCCTGTTAAAACGAATATTCCCAGACCAATCGAATATTATATAACAACTTCATGATTTTTGCAAAATTTATAAATATTACCCACAACTATAACATTATATCAAATCCACACCATATTTTTGAAAAAAAATATTTTGAGAAATTTAAATCTTTATTCATAAAATTTGGGGTCTCACAATCTCCCTTCCTTATGAAATTTCACCCTCGAAATTTACTTACGTACCTGGTATGCCGAAGAGGTGAGGATACCTTGACTTCATTTCAGATTCTAACTCTTGAGGTATAACTCTTGAGTGTTGAATACGATCCTTCGTATCTTCTCATACGTAAAATCTTCTGCTATCTCGTCTAGTTCTAATTTAATAACGTGGTTCGGGTCATCCACATATTTACGTAACATCGATACGTGAAAAACGTTATGAACACGCGACATACTTGGCGGTAAAACGAGTCTATAGGCCACAGTTCCTACTCAATTGAGGATTTCAAATAGACCAATAAAATCAAGGTTTGAGATTTCCTCTCTTCATCAAGTCTTACTTCTAGAATAACGCCCTCTTGAACCTTCTTCTTCACATTCATCAGCTCCGGGTGTGTAGCTTGAGCGGCTTTAACTTTATCGATTAAAGTCGATTCTACTCGTATATTCACTATCTTCACGTGGGTCTCTAGAGTCTTTAACTCTATCTTCATCATTTGTAAGTTATATGAAATGAGTTTTTGTGTTAACAACATCGCACTCGTAAACGCATACGATCTTCTACTCAACGCGTCAGCTACCACGTTCTCTCTTCCACAATGATATTGAATGGTATGATCATAATCTTCAATAGCTCGAGCCAATGTCTTTGGCGCATTATACGTTCGTTTTGGTTGAAAAAATATTTAAGGGTTGAAGAAATAGGTTTTGTACTAGGGTCAATACAAAATTCGATTTCACGCGGTAGGCCAAGAAGTCTTTAAGAATACATCAAGAAATTTATTAACAATAGAAATATCATTCAAAATTGTGACCCTCATCTCCAAGACTTGGATAGCACGTCACATTGATACCTATCTATTTGCCACCGTTATTCACGACGTCCCCTACGAAAAGTCTGGCTTAGGTGCATTCCACACAAGGAAGTCACCAACGAAAGGTTCGGGGCTCTTTACTTATGGCTTGATATGACAATGATTGACTTTAGTGGTTTGGTTACTTGAATTCGTATAACAGGTTGGTTAGGAATATAAAAGCTAACAACCTTATGAAAAGCATGATGAGTAGTTAACCAATCGATTCCTAAAATCACATCAGAGGCAAGTATTTTTAAAGAGATAAGATCGACAGGTAACGTGAGGGTATCGCTATGAATCAAATAAGATTTATAAACAGTGGAGGTAAAGAAGGTTTCTCCTAACGGAGTTTCAACAGATAAGTCAAAGTCTAATTTCTTAGGAGTCAAATTTAAACGTTGAGCGCAAGCAAGAGAGATAAAAGAATGGGTAGAACCGGTATCTAATAAGGTATAGACTTCGCAAGAATTTATGATTAACTTACCCGTAATAACCTTGTTTGGGTTCCTCAATAAACGCTCTCACTTAAACTACCGGCTTTGTCTTATCTGGGACGGCCTTAGATGCCTCCATCCCAGCTGGACTTGACTTTGGTGCACGACAAAATGGGCTAGGTGACCTTCTCTTCCACATTTGTAGCATGTTTTGAATTTGCTACGCTTGCGGTTTAACTTTGATATGTCCCTCCCCTCCACATTTGAAGCATATGATAGGTGGTCGTTCTCCTTCCTTAACAACGGGTGACGTCTTTCCATCATTGTTGAATCTCCTCTTCTTGAAATGTTCATTCTTATTATTTTGGCCATGATTCTCACCGAAGTGGTTACCATTTCTGGCATGATAATTTCCCCCACGATGGTTATCATTGTTCCGATGGCAGTTGCCACCAGTACGATTATTATCGTGTTGTTGGTCGTTGCCTTTTGGTTGTGCTGACTCATTATCGCGCTCCAATAACTGAGCCCTATTCACAAAATCTGAATATAAACAAAATTTTTGAGAAATAAGGTATTGACGTATATCGGGTTTCAAACCTCTTAGAAACATTTGCGTCATTCGTTCCTTATTATCGACCAAATGGGATGCAAACCGAGATAACTCCACAAATTTAGCCTCGTATTGCGACACGGTCATATTATTTTGCTCCAACTTGATAAACTCCACCTCCTTCATGTGACGAATACTTCCAGGAAAGTACTTGTCGTTGAACAATTCTTGGAACTTCTCCCAAGTTATCTTCAGTGCGGCAGGTTGAGTACGCTTTATAGATTCCCACCAGTAATCTGCCTCTACTCGCAACATGAAGGTGGCAAAGGGAACCTTTTGCTCCTCGGAGCATCCCAAGACATCAAATATCTTATAGATCTGCTTTATCCACGTCTCCGCCTTAAGTGGTTTTGGCTCTCTAAAAAACTCCGGTGGTACCAGCTCCTTGAACTGGTTAGCGGTGACCGACCGAGAGTTGCCAGTGTTTCCCACATGTTTTGACAGAGCGCTCTCTTTCGATGTTGCATAAATTGCATAAAGCATCTGAACATTCCATCGTTCATCATTTGGTCAGTGTTGTTGTTTGAATGAAGATTGTCGCCTTCCTGATGCACATTATCCTGATTATTGATATGTGGAGACTCAACGGTCTCCTGTGCTCCATTGCTATTCTCAACATTCTCGGATGTCATTTTCAAATACTGCCACAAAATAAGGGTTAATTAATATATCACATATTATCCCTATACTTTGACCGACCAATTAAATACCAAATAAACTTAGGTAGGTCATACTAGCGAAGGAATTCCCCGTCTCTGCCCGCCTAGTTCTTGTCTCACATCTCAGCCAGGGATCATATCCCTAAGCTTTGATACCAACTGTGATGCCCACAAAATAGGTATACATCACCTATTCTGAGTTGCCAAATACATGGTATAAAATTCAAATACAACTTAATTATACACAGTCGTGTAAAATACGACAAAACATATGCTATGAGTTTTAATACAAATATTGTCATCTAGACAATATCCACACTCAATTGAGTCCTCATTACATTTATTATCACACTATTTAAAAGAATAGTGAGGACTACTAATGCTATCATCTGGACCGTTACTCCTTTCCCCGACTAGTCCCTGCTATGTTCTCATTTCCTAAAGAGAACAATGAAAGTAAAAGGGTGAGCTTAACTAGCCCAGTAAGAAATATTATGGCTAAGATAATGTAGAATAAATTATCGTTAGCCTTCAACAGTGTTAAACTAATACAATATAACAAACATCAAGTTTAACTACAGCGGAACAAGCAATCCATTAGAAGAGTCAAGTAGAGAATAAAATCTACTATCTTTTATGATTTAAAAGGTTTTTCATCACTTTTATCGCTGAGACTCAGCTTATTAAATAAACCACGTCATCCCTACACTACGGCCAAAGATATTCATTAGTATCACGACCACAAATTATCCATGCATTACGGGCCAAGGATATTCGTGTTTTCATCAATGGTCATGATCAAGCCAACAGCTGTCCATCAATGCACTACGGGCCAATGAGGACTTTTACCACATCATTTGTAACATTATGGTTATGATTATACCGATTAATCCCTGGTCATAATCATACCAAGTTCATCTATGCACTACAGGCCACAGATGACTTTCAACATAATATAAACATGAGGATGATTACAATGATATAAGAATTCAATAAAACAAGTTCAAGAATTAATTTATCCAGGAACTAATAACGTCCAAATTGGCAACATGATACTTCTTTGTAGAGTAAAATTCAAGAATTCCCAGAAGAATATTTTCATGAAAAGATACTGGATGAAGCGCAAATATCAAGGATATTCCACTAATTTCATGGAGTATAGAAGTTAAAACTTTAACCAACTGAGTATAATAAAGAATGGAATAACAAAAGAAATCACTAGGCATGCGATAGACCGCACAGACAGGTTATTCCAACAGAATAATAATTAACGGAACCAGGTCATGCGTAAATGCACGAGCATGGATATTCCAATGAGAATAATAAATAACGAAACCCGGTCGGGCAAAATTACTTGCAAGCGGGATGTTCAACAGAATAATAAATAACGGAACCAAGTCATGCGTAACGCATTGCATGAGGATGTTCCAATGAATAATAAAGAATGGAATAATGAAGAATTTCACCATGTATGCGGTACTTGGCATAGGCAAGTTATTCAACATAATGATAAAAATGGAATAATGGAAGAATATCACCAAGTATAGGGTAGATCGGCGTATCTGAGGTTATTCCAACAGAATAAAAAAATGGAATAACTGAAGTTCTCTTCATGAATACGAAAGAAATAATATCCCTTACCTTAGAACAGACTGGATATAGGAGTAGTGAAGTAGCAGAATACATTTCTTCTTTCTCTCTATAGTTTCTCTCTCTAGAGTTTGGTGAATTCGTAAGAAATAATGAAGGAATGAGCTTCTATTTATAGGAGAATGGGTGAATAGTAACTAATTCTGAGCGGTCCAGATTGATTTACTTTTAAACCGACGGTCGATTGGTTTACTATAAAATATTCTAATAAAACAAAATCTTTTAAATAAAATATAATATATTATATTTATAATCTAATAAAACGAATAACTTTATAAAAGTATTTTGTTTTGTATAAAAAGATTTTACTTATGCAAACACTATGCATACACTATACAAACACTATGCATAATAAAATATAATATATTCTATTAATAGTCTAATAAAATGAATAACTTTATAAAAGTATTTACATTTTATATAAAAAGATTTTACTATGCAAAAAACACTATGCATAATAGAATATAATATATTCTATCTATAGTCTAATAAAACGAATAACTTTATAAAAGTATTACATTTTATATAAAAATCTTTTACATTTTATTACATTAATAATACTAATAAAACAAAACTTCATCATCATTATTATAATTCACACTATTAATCGACAAGGTAGATTCAGGAAAGAGGGGCTTTCAATAAGAATTTCTCCCTATTGGCGCCTATGATTAGGTGTGAAACCTCTCCTTGGCGAACTTTTAGACATCGTTAATATTACAAATAATAATATTAATAACTTCCTTAGTCTCAATTATTGATTTAATAATATATAAAATATCGACAATAATTGAATCAATTAATGTGAGATACTATGCAACAATTCTTGAAGCAATAATTGAATAAAAGCTGAGTGACTTCTCACGTAAGCATCAATAATCAATACCTGGTGTGCTCTTATGCAACCACAGCGTATTCTGTATTTTAACACCGGGTGTTTCAACAGTTAACGATAAAACTTCGCCGTTATTTTCATAAAATATTTTTGCCATTTTCTCAATCCGACAATAATTCCGTTGTGGGGTCCACCAATGATTGTGCCGTTGTACGACTATTCCCTGACCAATCGAATATTATATAACAACTTGCGTACTTTACAAAATTTATAAATATTACCCACAACTATAACATTATATCAAATCCACACCATAATTTTGAAAAAAAATATTTTGAGAAATTTAAATCTTTATTCATAAAAGAGAAAACTATAACATTATACGCTCGATAATATAGAAAGAGAAAACTTTAGTTTTTGGTGTAATTTTCAATTCTAACCTTATCACCCTATTTATAGGAAAATGCTTAGAACACCAAAGCAGAAAATTTAATAAAATAATTTTTTTTAAATTCCCTATGCACACCAAAGACATCTTATTTCAGCAATTAACATGTGCAAGTGGGGCCCACCAAATGGAAAAAATGTTTTTCTAAAAAAAAACATTTTAAACTCCAAAAATCAATTATTTCGGAACTTCAATAATTCATAATAAATAACCTTTTTATTAGAAAATTTTGAATCTTATGTCCATTCTATAGAAAATTCAATTCTCTACAACTTTGTAAGTTTAAGTTTTTCCAAATTCCAAACAGAAATTGACCGAAATCCATATACGGACGAATTTACAGGCTATAATCAAATTTCAGTCAAGAAATGGGGTCCACAAACATGAAAAACATGTTTTAAATATTTTTAGTAACAAAAATACTCTTCCTCCTCATGTATTCATATATCCCACATTCATTGTAAAAATATCACTATTATTATATTATTATAATATAATAATATATATAAATGAAATATTTTATCAGAAAAGATAAAATATCAATTTTCAACAATTGTCACATTAAAAATTTTCTCCATCTATATCCACATAAAATGAATATTTTCTTTATCATATAAATCAATAATTAATTATTCATAAATAATATTACAGAATCACAACATCGACAACGGTAGTTCTAGGAAAGAAGGGAATTTCCAATAAGAATTTCTCCTTACTGGTGCGCAATTAGGTGATCAAACCTCTCCTTAGACAGAACTTTCTAGACATTGCCAATAATGCTATCTAATAATATTATTCAAATAATATGAATTATTGATCTGATAATGGAAAATCTTGTGTAGTAGTGACAATTATTGAAACAACAATAATATAAAATATCAACGTAGCAATTATTGAATCAATAAAATAAAATATTTACGATAATTCTTTGTAACAATTATTGAGTAGTGCCTTCTTACGTAAGAATCAATAATTGGTGCAATACTGGTGTCTTTCTTGTCTTACAACGCGTATTCATCGTGTTTTAACCCATAGGGTATTCCAACGATAAGATACTTGGTAACAACTACTGGCAGTTATTTATAAACAACTTATACTTGTCGTTTTAAGTCATCCAATCGCTTTCCGTTATGGGGCCCACATAAGGCTCTGCCATCGTATGAATATTCCCCGATAGTAAGAATATTCCACGACCAAACGAATATTCCCTGACAACAATGAATATTTTATAGCCACTTTATTATTTAAGATATTTGCGCATTTTCCTCATAACTAACCACATTAATCAAATCAACCCTTACTATTTGAAAATAATAAATAGAGGAAATTCAATTTTATTTATAATAAGTTGGGGTCTTACAATATAAGCACGAGGATGATGACAATGATATAAAGATTCAATCAAGTGAGATAAAGGATAAATATTGGATATTTATAATTCAATTTATTCAGAGTTCGAAAATGTCCAAATTGTCAACATGATAACTATTTATGAAGAAAAATTCAAGAATAATATTCATGTATCAAAAATAACGTGGACAGAAAAGAAAATTAAATTTTATTATGAATAGTACTAGTGAATAGTATCGTATGAATAGTACTATATGTATGAATAGTACCGTATGAATAGTGACCATGAATAGTACCGTATGAATAGTACCCAGACATAAAAGGTTTAAAATTTAATAAGAAAGTTCAGACCAATATTCTAGTGAAATGATATTAGATGAAGAGCAAAACTCAAGGAATTTCTAATCATTTCAGGAATTATAGAAGCAATACTTACCATAGTAAGTTTAAATTTAGGAATATGAAATGAAATAATATCCCTTACATAATATGGAGTATGAAAAAAATAATATTTTTTATGAGTATTGCTATAAAATAATATCATTTACCTTAGTAGAAACTGGATTTGACTGAAATATCAGATATTATTCTGAGAAAATCTTGCACAAAAAGTTACACTCAAAGTATCCTTATACTCACGAGAAATACTCACGATACTATAGAATAAGAATTTCTGATTTTGAAGGTGTGTTTAGAAAAGAGGGGTTACCCCCCCCCCCCCCCACCCTTTATAGCGCAGCACGGAGGAAAGGATAAATGAATTTGCATAATTTTTCTTTTCTCTCTGCCTAACTTTTATGCCTAACTCACATTTTCTTCTTTTCCTAATGTGACACCCCCAAATTTGGGTCCCTTCGAACCTCGGATCCGGTACGCCACGATACTACTATCGTCAAACTATTTATATCTTTTATTCATAACTTAATGAATATAACTTTGCTTATTATAATTTAGAATATAAATTCTTTCCATTTAGGTTCATACACTAGAATGCAAGATTAACTTTCAATTTTATACATATCTCATATGCATTTCATATATATACATCAACATTCTCATAGCATAATATAGCTCAACTAACAGTTATCGAATTCATATATCAAATAGGAACTGAAAGACTTGCCTGATTCATAGTTTATCAACTACGACTTAACTGCTTAAAGCTTATCTGCACTGCGTGTATTCCTACACAGTTATATAATCATGGATTCATATCCATCAGTCATACATTTCATATGCTCTTAATATAATAATAAATATTACATCGTTTCCTAACTAAGTTTGTAAAACCTTCATTTCGCTTTCTCATCATTCTCTTAGAATAACTAGGTGTGTATAGGTATACTTTAACCATTTATACTTGACATCAACATTCATATATATCTATCACACACTTGACTCGCTATGTGTTCGTTACACATTTAAAACTCATAGGTGCATAGTTCTTGCATTTTGCAAAACTTAATAAAATTTACCAACTCTGTGTTTTATATAACCATTACATGCTCATATACTTAAAAAATCATTTATGTCAAGTATTATCACTTTAGACATTCATACCTATATGCTTTAAAATCTTGATCAAAGCCAAAATAATCAGACATATTGCCATGTGGCGTAGCTGTGCTGTAATTTGGCCTGGGATGGACGCAGCTGCACTGTCCCTTGGCCAGACCAAAGTTGTGTATTTATTTCTGGTTTTATCTGGGTTCTTAGCATGCATAACTGTTATAACTTATCCACATGTTAATAGGTCTTAGCCCAAGTTGGGTGTCTCTTGTGTTTACTTTAAGTTGTTTTCACACTTTAAAGACTTACTTGAAATTTTCCAACAAGGCTAAGTAAGTTCATGTACAAGGAATGAACTACCTTAACCGTTTCATCACGTAAAGATGTTAAACGCCTATAACGCATATGCTCGCATTTATTCAACTCATTAGTATAGTTCATCATTTGAGAACTCATTACAATTCATACTCGCACAACTTATATGGTGTCTAGTTAGATGAGCACACATGTAAGCCATGTTTATAAAAACTTAGTTTCGCAAGGTGTTCAAGTTCACTTTTAAAAGTCATTCTAGGCTAAGTTAAAGCAACTAGGTGCAACTTTAAATCTCATTTCATAACCATTTAAAACATGTATGTATGTTATCACGTTTAGAACTTTAAGTACACGAGTTACTTTAAGTTCGTTCTCAAGTTTTCTTTAGAAATCATTTTCAACTAAGCTATTGTAAGTTGATAATAAGTAAAACAACTTTAAATCACTTCTCATGCTTAGGTATACTCATAACTCAATAATATGTATGTGTTAAAATATCATAACTTCAAAGACTCAAGGTTCGTCAATATTCGTTTTCAAAACTCCAAGTTTCTTTTCAAAACACATACTAAGTCATGCTAAAACATTCCATTATGAGTAAGGTAATCTTATATGTCATGTCTATCATCATGAATATTTATGTTTTATCACTTAGAATAACATATTCCATCGTCGGGAGCACTATACTTGCGTATGTGCTCGTCCGACGCCCTCCGATTACCTTTGAATATGTAACAATCACAAAGATGAATACTTTTACCCTTCTTAACAACTTCAAATTGAAAAACTTAAAAAACAAAAGTTGTAGGTCTACTCGTTATCTTTCGGAATCATCCTAAATTACCTAAATCGGAGTTCGTATAAAAAAGTTATGCCTAATTTACTATAGTAGGTCAAAGCAGTCCTACCCGACGACATAGCGATAACCGCAGCAATTGCTACCTAAATGGCCTTGAGGGCGTGTATTACACCAAAGGAGGAAAGAATAACTTCTCAGGTTTTGTTCTTCACGATTTTACAGACCCATACTCCTTCTGATTTTTCTAACATGAGTTATACACATCCAAATTAGTTCATTTTCAATTCTATGGGTTTGTAACTCATAAAACTACAACATACCAAATAATCAACAATTAACATAAACATTAACTATCCCAAATATTAATCCAAAACTCATGTTCATACTAAATTTTTATGTTTTGACAAATTTAGTGAATTCATTCACTACGAATTCGTTTCTAAACCAAATTGGTCCGTTTAACTTCCGTTGTTTTCGCATTTGACTGTATTATCAATGTCTAACAACAATTCATGGATTACAACAATCCTTAGCCATCAATTTTATGACTCAAAAGCAACTGTTTCTTTATACTTTTTTAGGAATTCAAAAGCATATACATTAGAATTATTACCTCTTGATGGCTTCAATTTGCTAACTATGGCTCTCCAATCCTCCAATTGCTCTCAATTCTACTATACTTCCTTAACCAAATTCTCAAACAACTTAACCAACAGGAATTGAGAAGGAAGAGTCCCTATTTATAGGGAAATCATTATCCATATAATGATTTTGCCCAAAGATTTAAACTAAGAGGAAGAAGAAGAAGCCAATGGGCAATAAAGGGTTGGTTACCTGCTCCTTCCTCTCCATTCTTCACTTCATCATCACCCTATCTAGCCATTGTTGAGCTTAAGCAATAGAGGAGTATGCCATTGGCCTATTACACGACTGGTCATTATTTGAGACACTAATATTGGGACAAGTAATATTACTTCCTTACTTATTAGTAAAATGATCCCCATCATACTAAAGTTAATTCCTTTTGGGCCTATTAAATCAATTATAATGACTTAACATTACTACATTAAATTAATCTATGGGCACATATATACACATATATATGTATCTACCCACATATAGGAAGTATACTTATATTTTAAATATACACCAATACATAATCTTATATCCCAAGTACATTGGGCTTGTGACAAATGAGATTTTTGTAATTTAATTTGAATATTTATTAAATTAAATAAATATTTTTTGATGATTTAATTATTGAGTTAAATAATTAATTAATGAGTTTGTGGTAGATTAATTTATTATATGTGTTACATTGATTAAATTAATGTGAAGAATTTTATTATTCAAAAGTATGTGTTTAATTGAGCATATTTGATTAAATGAATTATTTAATAAGCATAATGTTATTCTAATTAATTTAATAGTTAATTAGAGATTTAATGATTTGACATAATTAATAAATGAGAATTTAATTATGTGACTATGCGATTTAATATGGAATTATTATATTTAATTGAATTAAATAAGATATTTGACTAATTTCTTAATTGGGTGTGACATTATTAAACTATATAATAAATAAGTTAATTAAAATAAATTAAAAAGAGATTATTAAGTTAGCCAAACATGGCCTTAAAGGGAGTTGGCTAGTTAACCCACTATGGGATTAACCGACCATGACACCATGTTCTTGTGGGGTTATCATCTTGGCGATATATCATCTTCTTTGTTTTACGCATTCTCATTCTCATTTTTCCTAAAACCTAAGTCAGAGAGATTAGAGAGAAAAGAGAGAGCTTTGAGAGAATTGATCAGAGAGAATTAGAGAATTCAAGTTGGTATCGCCTTCAAACATAGAAAGCAATGGTAAACCCTAATCTAGTTTTAATATTTCACGTATTATATTTTTCTGCCAACTGAGTTCTCTGTGAATGGGAAATTTTATAATTTCTGATTATATGTCTATATATGTATTACAAATTATTCATAAAATGTTATATATCATGTATACATGAATCACAATGATTAAATTCATGTAATTATGGGTTAATTGGAGTTTTATAGTTTATAGAGAAAAATATATGAATATGGCTTGTAAGTACAAAAATTTATGTTTAAATTTCATATTAATCGGTAAATTGATAAATGATTTTGTTTATACATGTAATAACGAAAAGAACGAAACTTAAACGGACTGATTTAGTCGAAAAACGAGTTCACGGTAGTTGATTTCATTAATAATGTGAAAAATAGAGTTTTTCATAAGAACTGTAAAATTATGTGTTTTAATTCAAGTAATTATATGAATTAAGTTGTTAAAATCATGTTGAAAAGGTTGGGTAATGATCATATATGAATTATAGTATTGGGGTATGCTTAAATTAATGTATGGACAAGGAAATTGGAAGTTATGACCATATTATGTGTTCTTCACAGAACGTATAGTTGAACTTGTGAGAGATTTTTTGGCCTAAATTGGCCTTGTTATGTTCGCGAACTGCAGAAACTGAGTCTGGGTAACCCTGCCCCAACGACAAAAATAAAATAAAATAAAAATAAAAGAATAATAATAATAAATAAATAAATAAGTAATAATAATAATAATTATTAATTTAAATATTTATCAAATAAAAATGAATATTTTACTTAAAATATTTATGAAATAAAATAAATATTCGATAGAAATTATTATTAAAATATTTATCAAATAAAAAAAATATTTTAGTTGAAATATTTATGGAATAAAATAAATATTCGATGAAGATTATTATTAAAATATTTATAAAATAAAATGAATATTTTAATTGAAATATTTATGGAATAAAATAAATATTCGATGAAAATTATTATGAAATAATTTATTCGAGTGTAATAATAGTAAGGAAATGAAAATATTCTAATTTAATTAAGTAATTAAATTAGAAGGGTAATGATTTGTTAAATAAAGTGGAGTTATATTAAATAATTAAGTAAAAATGTAACTAATGAATGTCGTGGATACATATGGTATGTGTGTAGGACTTGTGGTGAACGGAAGTAGTAATCGTTTAGCCTACGCACGAGGCAAGTTCCTAAACCTTGTTTCTTAACATAAATCAAGTTCCTTATTCTATTTTGTTTATTATTGTTCAAGTCAAGATTTCATATTAGATGTTATCATTCTTTAAAAGCATAATTCCTGTTATACAATACTTATTCGATCGTATACATCTTGAACTTTATTATTCAATTTGAATATCAATTATTGTTGAACCTTGTAAGACTAGCGAACCCTTATTGATTCGACTAGTCCATAGTTGATGAACGTTCTAAATTTCAGAACTATTGTTGAGCTGATTCAAACCAAACTTCCTTTAGTGCGGACTCTAATGTTAAACTAAGATGAAAAACCCTGTTATAGGGGATTAATTACGCTTTAGCGTTAAGATATTGTGCACAGTATGGTACTAAGGGCTGATCCCCCTAAGTACGAGAAGAAGAGTCCATAGTCTTATGACTGTTAAAGGTTTCAAGTATAAAAACTTGACAACCTAGGACATAGTTCAAGGAATTATGACCCTCAGAAGTTCTTTTGATTCTTGTTATTCATTCTTGATTCAAAAGCCGAGTTTTTCTTGTTACAGAAGTTTTTGATTCACTCGCATGTTATTATTTTATTGTTGTATTATTATACTTGTGGGCAATCGTGCTCACTCTTGCGTAATAATAACATTGCAGTTAAGAACGAAAGGTCCGACGAGCCTTCTACTAGCAAAGGCAAGAGCAAAGCTAATAAGTGATGAAGACTTGTTATTTAATTTTAAGAATTTTTATTGTCAAGACTTGATGTTGTTTAAGACTTATTATTTGTTTATGTTTCCGCACAGATGTTTAAGGTTAGTTTGACCTAAGATTGTATTTACTATTTAGATGTTGTAACCCCATAAGGGTAGGATCTATTTCTATTTATTTCATTGGTTGCATTTATTGTGGATAGATAGATATATGATATTTGTACAGTGAACACCAAATCCCGTGGAACTGAAGTACCCGGATTTGGGGGTGTCACAAGTTGGTATCAAAGCTGTAGGTTATGAACCTTAGGTGGGGAACAACCTTAGGTAGTAGCCTTATACGAGATCGAGAACATAGTGGTGGTAAACTCTTATCGAGTTCTAAGAAATGAATTCCTTAATTCATTGAAGATAATAAAATACTTTATGTGCTTATGTGATAAACTTATGTGCTCGCAAGTATCAATTAGTAACTAAAACTTAAAAAATTGTGTTTTCAGGATGTCGCATATTGGAGGATCTAGTTTAGCTGGGGAGGAGGAGCCCCGAGACATTCATGTCGTCCGGGAGCAGTTGGTACAGAGAGAGCCATCTTCGTTGATCACTGTTGTTGGTCAGGAGCATGAGCCTGAGTTTGATCCAGAGGAGGAGCCTGAAGAAGAAGAGGAGGAAGATGAGTTCCCACTGAACTCTATCAGTGCCAAGATGTACGACGAGCTATATGATCGTAACATAGAGTTACGAGATACTATTTAGGAGCTGAGGGAGTGGACGGTTATTCAATAGCTTACCATTGAGAGGAGGGATAGAGAGGTTGAGGCTCTTCACACATGTCTGGGAAACGTAGAGTAGGATTTAGTTCATGAGAAGGGCCAAACAGAGCAGAAGTCAGAGAAAATAGAGGAGTTGAAGAATGAACTGAAAGAGGAATCCGCTAAACGAGCCAGAGTGGAAGATGCTTATAAGAAGGCTTCTCAGCGAGCAGATGCAGCTGAGGAAGAGGTACAAGCAAAGAAGTTAAGATGGTGGAAATGGATTGCGCATTCAACACTGCGGTGAACAAAGCTCAGGATCGAGTTATGTATTATCCAATTCAGTTCGAGGACTTACCTTCGTACATGCTAGATCGAAGGACGATGTTTTGTATCATTAAAGACGAGCACAAAGAAGCTATTCGATGTCTTAATAGGCCGTGATAGGAATAGTATGAATTATGTGAATATCTATGTTAGTTAAAAATGTAAATTCCAATGTGCTTATAAACAAAGAAATATTATGATGATTTAATCCTGAAGATTCTTTATCTCGGGATAGATGATGTAAATAGCAGTGATGCTATCGTATGATGTTAAAACTTTCGATTTGAATAAAATATCAGAGTTAATTTGAGATAATGTGTTAAGTGATTATGTTTAAATGTTTTAGTTAAACCTTAAATATTTAAAGGATTGAATAAAGACCTAATAAGCGTATATTCTTAACAGAAATATGCCGCCAAGAAGACGACCAAATTGTCGACCAGCCCAGGAAGGGTCAATGAATAACAACAACAATAATAACGCCAATACTGACCCCGTTCAGCAGTTGGTGAATTTACTAGCTAGAGTAATTAACAATCAACCTCAAGCTCCACCAAATACAACGTTCAAGGATTTCAAGGCGGTGGGACCGCCAGAGTTTAAAGGCTCCATGAACCCGATATAAGCTCAAACTTGGGTTATGGAGATGAAAAAAGTTTTTGACGTCGCCAGAGTCAAAGAGGACTAGAAAACCGCCTACGCAACGTTCATGTTGAAATCAAAAGCAAGTTATTGGTGGCAAGCAAATAAGGTCCGTGGAGGAGAAGGTGTGATCACCTGGGAGAGGTTTAAGGAGATGTTCTTCGAGATGTACTTCTCAACAAGCTCGCAGAACCAAATGGAGGTACAATTTCTGGAATTGAAGCAAGGCAATATGTC
Source organism: Panax ginseng (assembly GCA_020205605.1). Taxonomy (NCBI): domain Eukaryota; kingdom Viridiplantae; phylum Streptophyta; class Magnoliopsida; order Apiales; family Araliaceae; genus Panax; species Panax ginseng. Next base: position 15,843,108 of record CM035144.1, read on the forward strand.
CGTATCAAACTATGCGGCAAAATTCAATGAGTTGGCTAGGTTTGCCACGAATCAATTACATACTGACGAGAGAAAGGCTAGGGGATTTGAGCAAGGACTGAAGCCATGGTTATATAGCAAAGTGTCAATGTTTCAATTGAACACTTTTTCTGGGGTGCTGGAGAAGGCCATACTCGCCGAAGGTGGAAGCGATGCGGTAACCAAGTATAACCAAGATCAGAAAAAGAAGAAGAATGAAAGTGAAGGAAATAACAAAGCTAGTGGCAGTAACACGGGAGGAAATAACAATCATAAGAGGAGGTGGATGACAACTCATCGACTAGAAATCAGCAAGAAGGTTAGAAGAAGAGAATCGAAGCATGCCCGACCTGCGGGAAAGCTCACCTAGGGGTTTGTATGAAGGGAAAATGGGTGTGCTATAATTGTGGTCAGGAAGGCCACATAGCACCTAACTGTCCTAACCCAAAGAAGGGCGCCTGCTTTACTTGTGGCTCGAAGGACCATCTGGCAAGAGACTGTCCCAAGAAGGGATCTGGAGGGGCAGGATCAGGAGGGAACAGGGGAAACAGCGGTGGAAGTGCTTTAACTATCACGGGACCAACTGCAACTAACTGACCGACCGCCAGGACATTTAACATGACAGTGTAGGATGATGTGCAATCTCGCGATATGGTGTCAGGTATCATTCCGATCAATAAAGTTAATGCTTATGTATTATTTGATTTGGGTGCTACTTTTTCATTTATATCCAATGACTTTGCTAAGAACTTAGAATTGCCTAAGGATAAGTTAGAATACCCCATGAACATAGAAATTGTGAATAGAGAAGTGATCCCTGTTAAATACGTACACAAAAACTGTAGGGTGGATATTAAGGGTAACATTATAAACATAGACCTTATCCCTATCAAACTTGGGGAATTTGACGTTATCTTGGGAATGGATTGGCTATTCAATTACGGGGCTGTAATTGATTGCCAAAAGAAGCGTATTAGCCTTATGACTCCATCAAAGGTTATGTTTTATGGCAGCAAGTCGCCTAGACAAGCGAGCTGTTTGACGATGATGCAGGCCAAAAAGCTGTTAAGACAAGGCTGTGTAGGATATTTAGCTTATATAGTTAACAGTCGTAAAGAGAACCCGAAAGTAGAGGAGATACCAGTAGTGAGGGACTTTGCAGACGTATTTCCAGATGATCTGCCAAGACTTCCACCAGACAGAGAGGTTGAGTTTGTGATCGATTTGGCACCAGGAACGGCTCCAATATCGAAGGCACCGTATCGGATGGCTCCGATAGAGATGAAAGAATTGATGGTACAATTTCAAAAGTTACTGGACAAGAAATACATTCAACCGAGCGAATCGCCGTGGGGAGCGCCAATGTTATTTATAAAGAAGAAGGACGGGACGATGCGGCTCTGCATCGACTACAGAGAACTGAATAAGGTCACGATTAAGAATATATATCCATTATCGAGGATCGACAACCAGTTTGATCAATTGAAAGGAGCGAGATACTTTTCAAAGATAGACTTGAGGCGTGGTTATCATTAGTTGAAGGTGAGTCCAGAGGATGATCCGAAGACAGCGTTTAGGACTCGATATGGTCACTACGAATTTCTGGTGATGTCATTCGGTCTAACAAATGCTTCTGCAGCGTTTATGGACTTGATGAACAGGGTATTTAAACCATTTTTGGACAAATTCGTAGTGGTCTTTATCGATGACATTTTGGTATATTCGAAGACTGTGACGCCCCCAAAATAGGTATACATCACCCATCTTGAGTCGCCAAATACATGGTTTAAAATTCAAATACAACTTAATTATACAACAGTCGTGTAAAATACGACAAAACATAATCTAAGAGTTTTAATAAGAATATTGTCATCTAGACAATATCCACACTCAATGGAGTCCTCATTACATTTATTGTCACACTATTTAATGAATAGTGAGGACTACTAATGTTATCATCGGCCCGTCACTCCTGTTCCCCGACTAGTCATGCTACTTCCTTATTTCAAGAGAAAAAGTTGAAAGAAAGGGTGAGCTCAACTAGCCCAAGAAGAAATATTATGACTAAAATAATGCGAGAATAAATTATCATTCATTTTTCAACAATATTAAACTGATAAAATATAATAGACATCAAGTTTAAGCTGCGGCGGAATAAGCAATCCAGGTAGAAGAGTCAAGTAGAGCATGATATCTACTATCTTCTATGATTTAAAATATTTTCATCAATTTTTATCATTTGAGACTCAAATTTTAATAAATAAACCACATCATCGAGTCATCCCCGCACTACGAGGCCAAGGATATTCATTAAATCATCAATGGTCATGACTATACCGAAAAATCCCTGGTCATAATCATACCAAAAATGTCCATCAATGCACTACAGACCACTGAGGACTTTTACCACATCATTTATAACATTACAGGTCATGATTATACTGAATGATCCCTGGACATAATCATACCAAGTCCATTTATGCACGTAAGCCAAAGATAACTTTCATCACAATATAAGCATGAGGATGATGACAATAACATAATAATTCAATAAAACAAGTTCAAGAATAAATTTTAAAGATTTATAAGTTAATTTATCCTGAAATCAATTACGTCCAAATTGTAAACATGATACTGCTTTGTGGAGTAAAATTCAAGAATGCTCAGAAGAATATTTCCATGAAAAGATACTGGATGAAGCACAAATATCTAGGATATTTTACTAATTTCATGGAATATAGAAGCCAAAACTTTAACCCACTGAGTATAATAGAATATATGAAACTGCAAATGGATTTTCGCCTGCCATGCGGTAATCCACGTAAACAGATCATTTCCATAATTTAATAAGGAATGGATACGAAGGATCATTCACCATGCATGCGGTAATCCACACAGACAGGTTATTCCAACAGAATAATAAAGAATGGAATAACAGAAGAATTCACCAGGCATGCAATAGACCACACAGACAGGTTATTCCAACAGAATAATAAAGAATGGAACCAGGTTATGCGTAAACCGCATAGACAAGATATTCCAACAGAATAATAAAGAATGAAACCAGGTCATGCGTAAATCGCATAGAAAGGATATTCTAACAGAATAATAAAGAATGAAACCAGGTTATGCGTAAGCGGCACAGACAGGATATTCCAACAGAATAATAAAGAATGGAACCAGGTCATGCGTAATCCGCACAGAAAGAATAATAAAGATTGGAATAACAACAGAATAATAAAGATTGGAATAACAACAGAATTCACCAGGCATGCGATAGACCGCACAGACAGGTTATTCCAACAGAATAATAAAGAATGGAATAATAGAAGAATTTCACCATGTATGCGGTACTTCGCATAGACAGGTTATTCCAACATAATAATAAAGAATGGAATAACAGCTCTTACGAGTATTCAAAAAAAAAATTCTCTTCATGAATACGAAAGAATAATACCCTTTAACTTAGAAAGAAACTGTATACTGGAGTAGAGAGGTAACAGACTTCTCTTCTTCTTTCTTTATATAATTTCTTTCTATAATAATTGCTCTATAGCTTTAATGAATTGGTGAGAAATGAAGGAAGAATGAGCTTCTATTTATAGGAAAATATAGTTTCGATAATTGCACGTTTTGGGGCTCAAAATATTACAGTACAATACCTTCAACTTTTCTTTCATTTTTAATTTAGTCCTGCAAGTATTATCAATCTTGCATCAACTCCCCTAATAGTACAAGAATGTTAATCAATAGTACACACATGTGAACAAATAGTTATAATCATGTGAATTAATAGCAATTAATTGCTTATTTATCTGGTTAATTACCGACTGGTCAGTATAACTTCCAGACATCAATTAATATCGAAATAAATGTCGATTTCCACTAACACTAATAATTCCAACACAATGGAACTATCAATTTCATCTTTAATTAGCACGAACGTATTCATCATTAATATTATAACTCACAATATTTAACAACCAGATCATTCCCAGGAAAGAGGGGGCTTTCTGATAAGGATTTCTCCTAATTGGCGCGTAATTAGATGACCAAACCTCTCCTTGACAAAACTTCTAGACATTGTAAATATTGTAATTTAATAATATGAATAACTTTGTTATCTCAATTGTTGATTTAATAATATATCATATAATGCAGATGATACTGTGACAATAATTGAATCAATAATATGAGAGATATGATGCAACAATTACTGTAGCAATAATTGAGTATAACTCAGTGACTTCTCAACGTAAGCATCAATAATCAATACCAGGTGCTACTATGCAACCACGCGTATTCTTTGTACTTTTACTAAGGGTAGTTTCAGCGGTTTTAACGGTAAAACTTCCAATAGATTATTTTTATAAAAGATAATTATGTCGTTTTTTAACTACGACAATACTTAGATTAATAGGGGTCTACTAATGATTGTGTCGTCGTACGGATATTCCCCGACCAATCGAATATTATATAACCACTTGCTTACTTTAAAAAATTTGTAAATATTACCCACAACTATAACATTATATCAAATCCACATCATAATATTCAAAAATATATTTTGAGAAAATTATTCTTTATTCATAAAAGTTGGGGTCTTACAACCTCCCCTTCTTATGAAATTTCGTCCTCGAAATTAGGGTGCGTACCTGGTATATTGAAGAGGTGAGGATACCTTGATTTCATCTCAGATTCTAACTCCCAGGTCATTTCTTCCACATCGTGGTTTCTCCACAAAACTTTGACTTGAGGTATAACTTTAGAGCGTAGAATATGATCCTTCTTATCCAAGATTTTAACAGGTAACTCTTCATACGTTAAATCTTCCTCTATCTCTTCTGGTTCTAATTTAATAATATGGTTCGGGTCTTTCACATATTTACGTAACATAGATATGTGAAAAACGTTATGAACACGAGACATACTTGGCGGTAAGGCGAGTCTATAGGCCACAGTTCCTACTCGATTGAGGATTAAAAATGGGCCAATGAATCGAGGATTAAGCTTTCCTCTCTTTCCAAATCTTATAACTCCTTTCCATGGAGCAATCATAATCTTTGATCAGCTCCAACTATCTCTTTGTCGCATGTTCAAATCTTTTTGTGTAAAGATATACTTCAGACTTTTATGGTCGGTATATATCTCACACCTCTCTCCATAAAGATAATGTCTCCAAATTTTTAGGGCAAACACCACTGCTGCCAACTCTAAGTCATGGGTCGGATACCCCTTCTCGTAATCTTTCAACTGTCGTGATGCATACTTAATAACTTCTGCCGTTTTGCATAAGCAAAAACGGACCTAGTCCTTTATGCGATGCATCACTATACACCACAAAATTTCTGTATCATCGAGGAAATGACAAACACAATCTTGAACTCAACCTCTTCTTCAATTCCGAAAACTTTCCTCACACTTCTCTCGTCCCAAACAAACTTAACCTCTTTTCTAGTTAAATTAAATTCAAGCTGAGTCGCGATCTTGGAAAAGTCTTGAATAAAACGCTTTGTAGTAACTCCGCCAATCCTAAGAAACTCCTTACTTACGATGGTGTCTTGGTGATCCCGATTTATTCTGACTTCAACCTTTGATGGATCTCTAGAAATTCCGTCCTTATCAATAACGTGTCCAGAAAGCGTATCGTTCAACCAAAATTCACACTTTGAGAACTTAGCGTACAACTTCTCTTTTCTCAACGTCTCCAACGTTAATCTCAAGTGTTCCACATGTTCCTCCTTGGTTTTGGAATACACCAATATATCATCAATAAACACCACCACAAATTTGTCTAAGAATGGTTTAAACACCCTGTTTATCAAGTCCATGAACGCTGCAGGTGCATTAGTTAAACCAAAAGACATAACCAGAAACTCGTAATGACCATACCGAGTCCTGAACGCTGTTTTTGGTACATCCTCTGGCCTCACCTTTAACTGATGATAACCACTTCTCAAATCTATCTTAGAGAAATATCTTGCTCCCTTCAGTTGATCGAACAGGTCATCGATCCTAGGCAATGGATACTTGTTTTTAATCGTGACCTTATTCAACTCTTTGTAATCAATGCAAAGCCACATCGTTCCATCTTTTTTCTTAACGAACAACACCGGTGCTCCCCATGGCAAAACACTCGGCTGAATATACTTTTTGTCAAGCAATTCTTGCAATTGCACCATCAACTCTTTCATTTCTACCGGGGCCATTCTGTACAGTGCTTTAGATATCGGGGTCGTTCCTGGGACCCGGTAAATCGTCTGAAAATACGTCTGTAAAATCTCTTATGATCGGTATTTCTTCAAACTTCGCACTCTTCTTTTGTGTATCGACTATGTAGGCTAAGTATCCTACACATCCTTGTTTCAATAACTTCTTGGCTTGCATCACTGTTAGACAACTTGTTTGTTGAGGTGATTTGCTGCCAAAGAACACAACCTTTGACGGAGTCATAAGGTTAACACACTTCCTTTGGCAATCAATTACTACTCCGTAATTGAATAACCAATCCATTCCCAGTATAACATCAAATTCACCAAGTCTAATTGGTATCAAATCTACCATCATCTCATGACCTTTTATATCCACTCTACAATTCTTATATATAAATCTAACAGGAATCACTTCCCTATTCGCAATCTCTATACTTAAGGGAAATTCTAATTCTTCCTGAGGCAAATCTAAGTTCTGAGCAAATTCATCGGATATAAATGAACAAGTAGCACCCGAATCAAATAGTACATAAGCATTAATACCATTAATCGGAATGATACCTAACACCACATCCTTAGACTGTACAGCATCATACACGATCATATTGAAAGTCCTTATAGTAGATCGGCTTGATTGTGCTGGTCCAGTGATAGTCAATGCACCACCACCGTTGTTGTTTCCTTTTCCGCCACTTGCACTTCCCGCTGGCTTCTTAGGGCAATCACGAGCCATGTGATCCTTCGAACCACAGGTAAAACATGCTCCTTTCTTTGGACTAAAATAGTTCGGTGCAATGTGTCCCTCCTGACCACAGTTGAAACACCACCCCAGTATGGTTCTTCCCGCAAGTTGCATAAGCCTCAAACTTTTTCTTCTGCTGATTTCCCTGTTGTCCTCCCGCAGTCGAATTCTCACTCCATTTCCTCTTCTGATTGTTACTTCCAACATTACTACCACCAGCCTTATTCTCATTTTCATTCTTCTTCTTCTTCTGTTCTTGGTTGTACTTGGTCAAGGCATCGCTTCCACCTTCCGCGATAATTGCCTTCTCTAGTAGAACCGCAAACGTGTTTAGCTGGAACATTGAAACCTTGTTGTAAAGAAAGGGCTTCAATCCTTGTTCGAATCTTCTCGCTTTACGTTCGTCGGTATTGACTTGATAAGTGGAAAACCTTGCCAACTCGTTAAACTTCGTGAGATATTACGCACCGTCATAGTTCCTTGCTTCATTCAAGAAATTGCACTTCGGTGATTTTGAGAACTCATTTGGAAAGTAAATTTCAAAGAACATCTCCTTAAATCTATCCCACGCTATCACTCCTTGTCCTCCACGAACCTTGTTTGCTTGCCGCGATGCTAACCGGACTTCAAACATAAGCGTTATGTAACGCGATCTTACGATCTTCGTTAACTCTAGCAACGTCGAACACCTTTTCCATTTCCATGATCCAGGTTTGGGCTTCCACTGGATTTATAGACCCTTGAAATTCTGGCGGTCCAACCGCTTTGAATTCTTTAAAAGTCGTGACTTGAGCTTGCGGTTAATTCACAAGTACACCCGTCAACAGAGCTACCAACTGCTGAACCGGATTAGCGTTGGTCTCATTGTTATTATTCGTAGACCCCTCAGGAGGTGCTTGCTGATGTGGTTGTCTTCTTTTAGGAGGCATTTTCTGTTAAGATATACGCTTATTAGCTCATTACTCAACTTCTTAGGTATTTAAAGTCTAACTTAAACTTTCCAAGATTAAAGCTTTAACATATATCATTTCAAATAAACTCTAATATTTTATTCATTCATAAAGTTTTAGAACATACTCAAAATAGCATAACCTCTATAAACATCCACTTTCCTGAACTAAACATGTTTCAGGATTACATACTCATACTATCCCTTTATTCATCTCAAAATAAGGGATTCACATTTTATTTATTCACATAATTGACTACATATTATTATCTATCTTATTCTATCTAGACATATTAAGTCATCGTAAGGCTTCTCGACGTTCCTCCTCCATGATACGATACGCCGTTCTACGATCCATCACGAACCACGACGAATTCTCAAACTGAGGTGGGTAATAGTAGACTCGATCCTGGGCCATATCAATCGCCGAATTAAAAGCACAATCCATCTCTTTCATTTTGGCTTTCTTCAGTTGAACCTTAGCCTCAGCACGATCTGCACGTTGAGTCACCTTCATCCACGCATCCTCTGCCCTTGCACGCTTAGCTAACTCCTCCTTGAAATCATCTTTCAATTTCTCCATGTCCGTCTTCATCTTCTCGTATACTGCCAACAGGTCTTCATGCTGACCCTTTGTATGAACTAGGTCCCACTCCGTGTTTCCAAGTTTCAAATCAATTTCCTGAATCTCTGCATCCTTCTGCTCCATCGAAGCGTGATGCATCACAACCAACTCCTTCAGCTCCTCAACCTCGTCCTGTAACTCTATGTTACGGTCATACAAAGCATCATACATCTCGGCCGATATGGAGTTTGGTGGAAACTCCTCAGGATCCTCTTCCTTATCATCCTCTTCTATTTCCTCAGAACTATTCTCCTCGAGATCGGTTACAGGCTCATCCTCTTGGATCAACTGCTCCCGCACTACATGAATATCCCGGGGTTCATCATCTATAGGTGCCTGAGGTATCACCTCTCTAGCTGGACTGGATCCTCCTTCGGTAAACATCCTGACAACAAAATGTTTTAAGTTTTACTTAATATTTTCAATATTCGCGAGCACATAAGTTATTAACACATAGCACATAATGTCTTTTATTATTTAGCTTCAATGGATACCTTAATCCATTCCTTAAAACCCGATAAGAGTTAAACACCTCTATATTTTCTGTTTCCTTAAAGGTTACTTCCTAAGGTTTCCCCACCTAAGGTTCATAACCTAAAGCTTTGATACCAACCTGTGACACCCCCAAATCCAGGTACTTCATTCCCACAAGATTTGGTGCTCACTTATCAAAACTATTATATCTAACTACCCATCAATAAAGGATAAAGACATAATTTAAATAACTTAAACAATAATCCTTCCCATTAAAGGGTTACATCATCGTCTCAAATCAAATCCCAGGTAATCTAACCTTAAAATTTATTACATAAGTTTGCGGAATACATCACATATTAAAACAAGTCTTTAACATAATTCATTAAAATAAAATTCTCAAAAGTCTTCATCATTTGGACATCTTGCCCTTGCCTTTGCTTGGTCGACTACTCATCAACTTTCTCCACTTTAGTTGCAGTGTTAATCGCAAGAGTGAGCAAACAAATGCCCACTAATATAGAAAGTAGCAATGATAATAACATGAGAGTGAACAAAAAAAGCTGAATAATAAAGAACTTGCTCTACGAATCAAAATAGAAAACAAGTTCAAACTTTAATTATCTGAGGGTCTTAAGACCACGAACTATGTCCCCGGTACTTAGGTATTATTACCTAACCTTAACAGTCATTTAGACTATACGGACCCTTCTTAACGTACTTAGGGGGATCAGCCCTTTGTACCATGTATTGTGCACAAACATCTAAATGTTACACGTACAAAATCCCTTATGTTAGGGTTGTTCGTCTCAGTTTGAATTTAGAATTTCCGCACTAAAGAAAGTTTAGTTTGGAACTAGCTTATTAGTGTTTCTAGAAATTTTAGAACACTACTCAATTTCCATCAATAAAGGTTTAACACAAGAATATGTAACTGTACAAGGCTATCAAAGTCAAAGATCGGATATCAACAATATACATAATCGAATAAACATGATATACATGCAAAGTGCTATGGAAGAGTTAAAATAATCTCCCTTGAATCAATGTATTAGAACAATATATGCTTTGAACAATAATTAGGAAAGTAAAACTCGCTCGATGTAACGAATTAGGTTACATAAGCTTGTACCAACATACGCAAGATAGATTAGGCTTGCTCAATTACTTGAACAACAATAATATAGGAATGGAAACTTGCATTCGATATGAAAAGAATGAAGTTTGAAGGCTTGCTCAATTGTAAAGAGATAAGGTTTAGAAACTTTCATAAATATAAAAGTAGAGTTAGAAAACTTGCCTTGATTGCAAGCTACACAAATGTAAAATAATCTTCAATTACCCTACATACACCATTGAAACGCAACAACAATCAATTATATGAATATTAGCTTTTAGGATTTAAACCATCATTTGGGTCATAACCTTAACTTAGAATCTAACCATGTAGGTTAACACACTTAACGCTTCTGAAATTACACATTGATCAACATAACTTAATCGTTCAACTCTATCTTTCGAAAATATCTCATTTGGTTTCATTTTATAACTTATTTAAATAATTATTTCAAATCTTTAAACTTTGCATTTCAACACATTGACATCTGATATTATAGTTTATATCATGTTTTAACATCATTAACATACACGCTAAACTAACATAAGTCAGATATGCCTGACCTGCAAACAAACAAACCTCATTGTCTCAGTTCAGGGTGTGGTAATTGCGCCACACATAAACTTGAAACGGTAGCATTTACATTGTAGAATATTTACTGCACCGATTTTTGCTTGGCACCGGCCAAGCAATTTCTGTAGGTGTTGAACAGACGCAGCCTTGAGCGGCGGTGAACAGTAGCCATTTTTAGCCCAACTAACACGAAATTCACCCATCAAACGGTGATAACAACATGTAACATAATTATACAACTATCATATCAGTATTGCTAACATATTCAACCACTTAGCACGATTTAACAACAACTAGAACTATTTTAATTTCTCAATTTTTATGTTTTTCACATAAAACTCCATTTTTGATGGTCTGTCCAAAAATCATCACTGTGAACTCGTTACTTGACCAAATCATTCCATTCAAATTACGTTATGTTCGTATCTCAATGAACTACTATATATAAGCATCAATTTACAGATTACTACACACATTGGACAAGAAGTTTGGTACTTTCTAAAGCCATTTTATACGAACATAACACTGATATTTCAATTCCCTCCTATAAACCCAATTCTCACAAATTGAATAACTGATACAACAATGATACGTGATGACAACAGATAATACAATATAACCAATATCACATAATCATGGTTGAAACAACAATTCAACAAAATCAATTTACAGAGAACTCAGATAAAACTAAAATTTAGAGATTTAGGAGTTAATTATACCTTAATCTTCTTGATTAATCTTCCTTCCCTTAACAAACTCACAAAGATTATTCTCTCAATTCCTCACCCTCAATACTCATCAATTCTCTCTTCCTCTGTTAGCAAGCCTTAGAAAACAATGCGCGTAGGAAAAATATAACCACTCCCACGCTCCCTTACGTTAGAAAAATAAAAAGACTCGTCAGTTGGAATAATGCCAAAGGCCATAAGGCCATGTTTGGCTAACCAAAATTCCCTCAAATCAAATTATTATTATATTATTTATATTATATAGTTACACTTGTCACACATGCAACCATTAAGTAGCTTATAATAATAATAATAATAATCTTATTGTCATTATACTTATAATTAATAAATAATTATATGTCTAATTTAATTAATAAATTAGACACATCACTTATTTAATTTATTTATTTCCTTTAAATTAAAACAATTCATTCAATTTAACTAATTTCTCAAATATTAAGCAATTGATTTAATTTAATTATCTCCTTAAATTAAATCCAACAAATAAAATTATCATTACTCGATTCAATTAACATTATTTAATTTAGCTAATAAATTAATTCATGACAATTCATAAAATATTTATTTTCCTCAATAAATAAATTATTTTAAATATTTATTTATTTCTATAAACATTTAAATTAAATTACAAATTTTTCGATCGTTACATATGCCGAACTAAATCCTAAATCAGTGCCCATAGCTTTTTGCAAACTAACCCATAATCTTGAAGTGAATCTTGGGTCTCGATCAGAAACTATGGATACTGGCATACCATGCAATCTTACAATCTCGTTTATATACATACTAGTAAGACGTTCAAGTGTATAAGTTTCTCGTATCGGTAAGAAATGAGCAGACTTAGTCAATTTATCAACCATGACCCAAATCGCATCTATGCCTTGAGAAACCTTGGGAAGACCAGTAACGAAATCCATGGTAATGTGCTCCCACTTCCATTCTGAAATTTCAAGTGGTTGCAATGGACCTTTTGGCACTTGATGCTCCGCCTTGACTCGTTGACAAGTTAGACACCTTGAGATAAACCCCGCTATCTCTCTCTTTATATTGCTCCACCAAAATGTATGTTGAAGATCACGATACATTTTGGTACTCCCAGGATGGATTGCAAACGGTGTGTTGTGCACCTCCATCATGATTTTATACTTCAAGTCAGAATCGTTAGGAACACAAAGTTTGGAGTTGACTCGAAGTATTCCTTCTTCATCAATTCTTGCTTCCGGAATAGCATCTTCTTGCACTTTCTTCTTCATACGCATCAGCTCCAGGTATATAGTTTGAGCAACTTTAACTTTATCGATTAAAGTCGATTCCACTCGTATATTCGCCATCATCACATGGGTCCTGGAGTCTTTAACTCTATTTCCATCCTTTCCAAGTCATACAAAATGTGTTTGCATTGACAATATTGCACTCATACCCGCATATGATCTTCTACTCAATGTGTCAGCTACTACGTTTGCTTTTCCAGGATGGTATTGGATGGTATGATCATAATCTTTCAACAACTCAAGCCATCGTCATTGCCGCATGTTGATTTCCTTTTGAGTGAAGAAATATTAGAGGCTTTTATGATCTGTATAGATCTCCACCTTCTCTCCATACAGGTAATGCCTCCAAATCTTAAGCTTAACGGCATTGCGCTTAACTCTAGATCATGAGTAGGATAATTCCTCTCATATTCTTTGAGTTGTCGAGAGGCATAGGCTATGACTTTCCCATGTTGCATGAGAACACATCCTAACCCTTTGCCTGAAGCATCACTGTAGATGACAAATCCTTCCGAGCCAGATGGTATTGTCCGAGCAGTCTTTGAAATGAGTCTTCTCTTGAGTTCTTGAAAACTCTTCTCACATTCCTCGCTCCAACTGAACTTTGTATCTTTTCGAGTTAGCTACGTTAAAGAAAACCCTTCTACGAATCTCCGATAATAACCAGCTAAGCCGAGAAAGCTACGTACTTCGGTCATGACTTAGGTTGCTCCCAGCTTTGAATTGCTTTAATCTTTTGTCAAGGTCAACGGATATTCCATGATTTGATATCACGTGCCCAAGGAATGTAACTTCCTCGAGCGTAACTCACATTTCTTCAACTTGGAATATAGCTTGTTTTTCACGAAGCTTTTGGAGTATCAGCCTCAAGTGTTGCTCATGGTCTTCACGGGTTTTGGAGTATATGAGGATGTCATCAATAAAGACGATCATAAAGTGATCCAAATATTCCTTGAATACTCGGTTCATCATGTCCATGAAGGCAGCAGGAGCATTAGTCAATCCAAAAGACATGACTAAGAATTCATAATGCCCGTACCGAGTTCTAAAAGCAGTCTTTGGAATGTCATCAGTTTTAATCTTCAACTGATGATATCCAGAATGAAGATCAATCTTTGAAAAGAATTTGGCTCCTTGAAATTGGTCAAACAGGTCATCAATGCGAGGCAACGGGTACCTATTTTTGATGGTGACATGATTCAACTCCCGATAATCAATACAAAGTCGCATACTCCCATCTTTCTTCTTCACGAATAGAGCAGAGCACCCCGAGGAGACGATACCAGCCGAATGAAACCGATGTCTAACAATTCTGTAGTTGGGTTTTTAACTCCTAAAGTTCAATAGGAGTCATTCGATATGGGGCTTTGGAAATGGGTTTTGTACCAAATTCAAGGTCGATACAAAATTCAATTTCACGCTCTGGGGGTAGGCCAGGAAGTTCTTCAGGGAATACGTCAGGAAATTTATTAACAATAGAAATTTCATTCAAATCTGATGTATCTTTATTTAAATCCGTGACATGGGCTAAGAAAGCTTGACATCTGTTTTTTAATAAACGAATAACTTTATGACTTGATATGACAGTGATTGATTTTAGTGGTTTAGTTGTTTGAATTCGCATAATAGGTTGGTTAGGAATATGAAAGCTAACAACCTTACAAAAATAATCAATTTTAGCATAATGAGTAGTTAACCAATCAACCCCTAAAATCACATCAAATACAAGTATTTCAAAGAAATAAGATTGACAGGTAACGTGCGATTACCGATTTGAATCAAACAAGACTTATAAACCGTGGATGTAATGAAGGTTTCTCCCAACAAAGTTTCAACTAATAAGTCAAAGTCTAATTCCTCCGGAGTCAAATTTAAACATTGAGCGCAAGTAGGAGAAATAAAGGAATGGGTAGAACCGGTATCAAATAAAGTATAAAATTCGCTAGAGTTTATGATTAGCTTACCCGTGATCACCTCGTTCTGATTCCTCGCTTTTTGGGAGGTTACGACAAACGCTCTCCCTTGAACTACCGGTTTTGTCTTGTCTGGGACACCCTTTGATGCCTCCATCCCAGCTGGACTTGACTTTGGTACACGACAAAATCGGGCTAGGTGACCTTTTTTTCCACAATTATAACACGCTTTGGAATGCATCGTGCAGTTTGGACTTATGTGTCCTTCCCCTCCACATTTGTAACATACGACCGGTGGTCGTTCTCCTTCCTTAACAACAAAGGTCTTTGGTCTTTGACGTCTTTCCATCCTTGTTGAATCTCCTCTTCTTAAAATGTCCACTCTTATTGTCATGGCCATGATTACCACCGAAGTGATTATCATTTCTAGCATGTTGATTCCATCCACGTTTGCTGTCACCGCTTCGATGACAACTACCACTGGTATTATCGACTTGTCGGATTCTCTTGGTTGGGTTGACTCATTATCACGCTCTAATAACTGAGCACTATTCACAACATCTGAATACAAATACAGTTTGTGAGAAATTAGGTATTTACGTATCTCGGGTTTTAAACCTCTTAGAAACATCCGCGTCATTCTCTCCTTATTATCAACCAAGTGGGACGCAAACCGAGATAACTCGGCAAACTTAGCTTCTTACTGCGCCACGGTCATATTATTTTGCTTAAGCTTGATGAACTCTACCTCCTTCATGTGACGAATACTTTCAGGAAAGTACTTGTCATTGAACAGCTCTTGGAACTTCTCCCAAGACATTTTGAGTGCGGTAAGTTAAGTACGCTTTATAGATTCCCACCAGTAATCTGCCTCTGCTCGCAACATGAAGGTGGAAAAGGGAACTTTTTGCTCCTCGAAGCATCCCAAGACATCAAATATCTTGTTGATCTGCTTTATCCACGTCTCCCCCTTAAGTGGTTTTGGCTCTCCAAAAAACTTCGGTGGTCCCAGCTCCTTGAACTGCTTAGCGGTGACCGTCCGAGAGTTGTTAGTGTTTCCACCTGCATTTGGACAGAGCCGCTTTTACTTTGATGTTGCATGAATTGCATAAAGCCTCCGAACATCCCATCGTTCACCATTTCATCGATTATTCTTTATTTACATGAGGATTATTGTCTTCTGTTGCACATTATCCACAGGAATTAATCTGTGGTGACTCAACGGTCTCATGTGCTTCATTGTTTATCTCAACATTTTTGGATGCCATTTTCAAATACTGCCACAAAATAAGGGTTAATTAACATATCACATATTATCCCTATACTCTGACCGACCAATTAAATACCAAATAAACTTAAGTAGGTCATACTAGCGAAGGAATTCCCCGTCTCTCCCCTCCTAGTTCTTGTCTCACATCTCAGCCATGGATCATATCCCTAAGCTTTGATACCAACTGTGACGTCCCCAAAATAGGTATACATCACCCATCTTTAGTCGCCAAATACATGGTACAAAATTCAAATACAACTTAATTATACAACAGTCGTGTAAAATACGACAAAACATAATCTAAGAGTTTTAATAAGAATATTGTCATCCAGACAATATCCACACTCAATGGAGTCCTCATTACATTTATTGTCACACTATTTAACAGAATAGTGAGGACTACTAATGCTATCATCTGGACCGTCACTCTGTTCCCCAACTAGTCCCGACTACTTTCTCATTTCTTGAAGAGAACAGTGAAAGAAAGGGTGAGCTCAACTAGCCCAGTAAGAAATATTATGACTAAGATAATGTAGAATAAATTATTATTAGTTTTCAACAATGTTAAACTGATAAAATACAATAGACATCAAGGTTAACTGCAGCGGAATAAGCAATCCATTAGAAGAGTCAAGTAGAGCATGATATCTACTATCTTCTATGATTTAAAATGTTTTCATCAATTTTTATCGTTGAGACTTAGCTTAATAAATAAACCACATCATCGAGTCATCCCTGCAGTACAGGCCAAGGATATTCATTAAATCATCAATGGTCATGACTATACCGAATAATCCCTGGTCATAATCATACCAAAAACTATCCATCAATACACTACAGGCCACTGAGGACTTTTACCACATCATTTATAACATTACAGGTCATGATTATACCGAATGATCCCTGGACATAATCATACCAAGTCCATCTATGCACGGAAGCAAAAGATGACTTTCATCACAATATAAGCATGAGGATGATGACAATGACATAATAATTCAATAAAATAAGTTCAAAAATAAATTTTAAAGATTTATAAGTTAATTTATCCTGAAATCAATTACGTCCAAATTGTCAACATGATATTGCTTTGTGGAGTAAAATTTAAGAATGCTCAGAAGAATATTTCCATGAAAAGATACTAGATGAAGCGTAAATATCAAGGATTTTCCACTAATTTCATAGAGTATAGAAGCCAAAAATTTAACCAACTGAGTATAATAAAGAATGGAATAACAAAAGAATTCACCGGACATGCGATAGATCGCCTTGCAGACGAAGTTATTCCAACGTAATAATAAGAATGGAACCAGTTCAGCGTAATCGCATGCATGAGGATATTCCAATGTATCAAAAAAAAGAATGGAATAACAGAAGAATTCACCATGCATGCGATAGAAGCAAATATTCTACTAATTTTATGGAGTATAGAAGCCAAAACTTTAACCCACTGAGTATAATAGAATATATGAAATTGCAAATGGATTTTTAGCTTCGCCATGCAGTAATCCACGAAATGATCATTTCCATAATTTAATAAGGAATGAATACGAATGATCATTCACCATGCATGTGGTAATCCACATAGACAGGTTATTCCAACATAATAATAAAGAATGGAATAACAGAAGAATTCACCAGGCATACGATAGCCCGCACAGACAGGTTATTCCAACAGAATAATAAAGAATGGAACCAGGTCATGCGTAATCCGGACAGACAGGATATTCTAACAGAATAATAAAGAATGGAATAGCAATAGAATTCACCAGGCATGCGATAGACCGCACAAACAAGTTATTCCAACAGAATAATAAAGAATAAAATAACAGAAGAATTTCACCATGTATGTTGTACTTTGCATAGACAGGTTATTCTAAAATAATAATAAAGAATGGAATAACAGCTCTTACGATTATTGAAAGAAAATAATTCTCTTCATGAATACGAAAGAATAATACACCTTACCTTAGAAAGAAACTGGATACTAGAGTAGAGAGGTAGCAGACTTCTCTTCTTCTTTCTCTCTATAATTTCTCTCTATAATAATTGCTTTATAGCTTTAGTGAATTGGTGAGAAATGAAGGAAGAATGAGCTTTTATTTATAGGAAAATATAGTTTCGATAATTGCTCGTTTTGGGGATCGAAATATTACAGTACAATACCTTCAACTTTTCTTTAATTTTTAATTTAGTCCTGCAAGTATTATCAATCTTGCACCAACTCCCCTAATAGTACAAGAATGTGAACCAATAGTACACATATATGAACAAATAGTTATAATCATGTGAATTAATAGCAATTAATTGCTCATTTATCCTAAGCATTAATTACTGATCGGGTCATTATAACTTCCAAACATCAATTAATATCGAAATAAATGTCGATTTCCACTAACACTAATAATTCTAACACAATGGAACTATCAATTTCATCTTTAATCAACACGAACTTATTCATCATTAATATTATAACTCACAATATTTAACAACCAGGTCGTTCCCAGGAAAGAGGGGGCTTTCCGATAAGGATTTTTCCTTATTGGCGTGCAATTAGATGACCAAACCTCTCCTTGACAGAACTTCTAGACATTGTAAATATTGTAATTTAATAATATGAATAACTTTGTCGTCTCAATTATTGATTTAATAATATATCATATAATGCAGATGATACTATGACAATAATCGAATCAATTATATGAGAGATATGATGCAGCAATTATTGTAGCAATAATTGAGTATAATTGAGTGACTTCTCACGTAAGCATCAATAATCAATCTGTAGTGTTACTTATGCAACCATGCGTATTCATCGTATTTTTTTACTACTAGGGTAGTTCAGCAGTTTTAACAGTAAAACTTCGTAGATTATTTTTATAAAAAGATAATTATGTCATTTTCTAACTAAGACAATACTTCCGTTGTGGGGTCCACCAATAATTGTACCGTCGTACGAATATTCCCTGACCAATCGAATATTATATAACCACTTGCTTACTTTGCAAAATTTATAAATATTACCCACAACTATAACATTATATCAAATCCACACCATAATATTCAAAAATATATTTCGAGAAAATTATTCTTTATTCATAAAAGTTGGGGTCTTACAAAGACTGTAAGACCCCAACTTTTTATAAATAAAATTGAATTTCCTCTATTCATTATCTTGAAATAATAAGAAGTTAATTTGATATAATGCTTTGGTTATTGGTGAAATGTGCAAATTTTGTAAAATAAGCAATTGATTATAAAATATTCATTTTTGTCGGGAAATATTCGTTTGGTCGTGGAATATTCTTCTTTGTCGGGGAATATTAAATGCGACAGTAGCAAATGACCATTTGTGGGCCCCATAATAGAATAACTGTCGGATGAAGAAAATGACAAGTTTAAATTTTTATAAATAATGGCGTAATTGTTACCGTTAACACTGTTGGAATACCTGGTGGTTAAAATCTGAATACGTGGTCGCATAAAGAGTAGACACCTGATGATGTACAATATTTTTGAATTATTGATTCTTACTTAAGAAGGCACTACTCAATAATTGTTACAGTAATTACTGTTCAATATTTTATTTTATTGATTCAATAATTGTTGCGTTGATATTTTATATTATTGTTGTTTCAATAATTGTCATTGCACATTATTTCCCATTATCAGATCAATAATTCATATTATTTGAATAATATTATTAGATAGCATTATTGGCAATGTCTAAGGAAGTTCTGTCTAAGAAAGGGGCTTAGTCACCTAATTGCACGCCAGTAAGGAGAAATCCTTATCGGAAAGCCCCCTCTTTTCTGGGAACGACCTGGTTGTCATAATTGTGATTCTGTAATATTATTTGTGAATAATTAATTATTGATTTATATGATAAGGAAATATTTATTTTATGTGGACATAAATGATGGATAAGAAAATATTTATTTTGGGTAGATATAAATGAAGGAATTAATGCTGAGGTATTTTATCAGTATTTTGTCAAAATGGAGGTATTAAAAATCGTCCGTATGTAGATTTCGGGCATTTTTCGTTTGAAATTTGGAAAAACTTAAAACTACAAAGTTGTAGAGAATTCAATTTCCTATGGAATGGACATAAAATTTGTAATTTTCTGATAAAAGGGCTATTTATTATGAATTATTGAAGTTTCTGATTATCGTTTAAATGGTAAAATATTTTGGAAATTTCTAGAATGGGTGGGCCCCACTTTTGGTTGGTGAGAAATGTGCTAAAATTTTATTTTAAAAGTGGTGGGCATGAATAGTAACAGGTAAAGCCATCAGATAACAAGTTAGTCTACTTTGGCGTTCTGGCATTTTCCTATAAATAGATACTTAGGTTAGAATTGAAAATCACACACCAGAAACATAAGCTTTCTCTCTCTATATTATCGAGTGTATTTTTATGAGTATTTAGATACTTTGAGAGTTTCTATTAAGTGCAAGTTTTCTTCAACATTTTATCCGATATTCCGATCAGAAGTACTGTTCTTTTGAGGTAAGGGATGTTATTTTTTTCGTAAATGATATTATTTCTTTCAATATCATTATGCTAAAATATTGGTATGAATATTATTGTAGAATTTCTTCCTTTTTATGTCGGGGTTACTATTCACGTATACGACACTATTCACGCATACGACATTATTCACGAATACAGTACTATTCATCAAAAAATAAAATTTTCTCTTCTTTGTCCCAGATGTCTATTATGGTTACTATCTTTGATTGTATCCATGTTTTGATCTTCATTCTTGAATTTTACTCCACTATATTTTATTATAGAGTATTTTTAAACTTGGATTATCTAAAGTACGAATATCTAATCTTTGTCCTTTTATCTCACTGGATTCGTTCTTTAAAATATTTTTCATCATCCTCAGTCCTTAATGGTGATACTTGATGAATATCTTTGGCATGTAGTGCAAAGATGATTGATTATGTGATGCCCCCAAAATAGGTATACATCACCTATCTTGAGTCGCCAAATACATGGTACAAAATTCAAATACAACTTAATTATACAACAGTCGTGTAAAATACGACAAAATATAATCTAAGAGTTTTAATAAGAATATTGTCATCTAGACAATATCCACACTCAATGGAGTTCTCATTACATTTATTGTCACATTATTTAACAGAATAATGAGGATTACTAATGCTATCATCTGGACCGTCACTCCGTTCCCCGACTAGTCCCGGCTACGTTCTCATTTCCTGAAGAGAACAGTGAAAGAAAGGGTGAGCTCAACTAGCCTAGTAAGAAATATTATAACTAAGATAATGTAGAATAAATTATTATTAGCCTTCAACAATTTTAAACTGATAAAATACAATAGACATCAAGTTTAACTGCAACGGAATAAGCAATCCATTAGAAAAGTCAAGTAGAGCATGATATCTACTATATTCTATGATTTAAAATATTTTCATCAATTTTTATCGCTGAGACTCAACTTAATAAATAAACCATATCATCGAGTCATCCCTGCACTACGGGCCAAGGATATTCATTAAATTATCAATGGTCATGATTATACCGAATAATCCCTAGTCATAATTGTAAGACTCCGAATTTTACGAAATAAAAGTATTCAATTTTTATAATTATTATTATATTTAGTAAATGGTTAAATTGATAAAGAATACTGATGTCTGGCGTGGTTGCATAGTAGCACACGGTATTGATTATTGATGCTTATGTGAGAAGTCACTTAGTTATACTCAATTATTGCTATAATAATTGTTGCATCATATCTCTGATATTATTGATTCAATTATTGTCACAGTATCATCTGCATAATATTTTATATATTATTAAATCAATAATTGAGACGACAAAGTTATTCATATTATTATTTGTAATATTGACAATGTCTAGAAGTTCTGTCAAGGAGAGGTTTGGTCACCTAATTGCGCGTTATTAAGGAGAAATCCTTATCGGAAAGCCCCCTCTTTCCTGGGAACGACTTGGTTGTTAAATATTGTGAGTTATAATATTAATGATGAATAAGTTCGTGTTGATTAAAGATGAAATTGATAGTTCCATTGTGTTAGAATTATTAGTGTTAGTGAAAATTGACATTTATTTCGATAATAATTAATGTCTGAAAGTTATCGGGTAATTAATCGGATAAATGAGGAATTAATTGCTATTAATTCACATGATTATAACTATTTGTTCACATGTGTGTACTATTGATTCACATTCATGTACTATTAGGGAAGTTGGTGCAAGATTGATAATACTTGCATGACTACGTTAAAGATGGAGGTATAGATGGAGGTACTATATCGTTATTATTCGTATTTTCACATGATTATAACTATTGAATCACATGATTGAACTATTGATTCACATTATTTACTATTAGGGGAGGTGGTGCAAGTTTGATAATACTTGCGAGGACTAAATTAAAAATGAAAGAAAAGTTGGAGGTATTTGTCTTTGTAATATTTCGAGCCCCAAAACGTACAATTATCGAAACTAAATTTTTCTATAAATAGAAGCTCATTCTTCCTTCATTTCTCACCAATTCACTAAAGCTATAGAGCAATTATTATAGAGAGAAATTATAGAGAGAAAGAAGAAGAGAAGTCTGCTACCTCTCTATTCTAGTATCCAGCTTTATTCTAAGGTAAGGGGTATTATTTTTTTCGTATTCATGAAGAGAGCTATTGTTATTCCATTCCTTATTATTATGTTGGAATAACCTGTTTATGCGAAGTATCGCATACATGGTGAAATTCTTCTGTTATTCCATTCTTTATTATTATGTTGGAATAACCTGTCTGTGCGGTCTATCGCATGCCTGGTGAATTCTGTTGTTATTCCATTCTTTATTATTCTGATGGAATATCTTGTATGTGCGGTTTACACATGACCTGGTTCCATTCTTTATTATTCTGTTGGAATATCCTGTCTGTGCGGTTTACGCATGACCTGTCTGTGCGGTTTACGCATGACCTGGTTCCATTCTTTATTATTACATTGGAATATCTCAGATATATATACGCTTTCGCATGACTGGTTCCATTCTTTATTATTACATTGGAATATCCATGCATGCGGATTACGCATGACCTGGTTCCATTCTTTATTATTCTGTTGGAATATCCTGTCTGTGCAATTTACGCATGACCTGGTTCGCATGACCTGGTTCGAATGACCTAGTTTCATTCTTTATTATTCTATTGGAATATCATGTATGTGCGGTTTACGCATGACTTGGTTCCATTCTTTATTATTCTGTTTGAATATCCTGTCTGTGCGGATTACGCATGACCTGGTTCCATTCTTTATTATTTGTTGGGAATAACCTGTCTGTGCGGTCTATCGCATGCATGGTGAATTCTTCTGTTATTCCATTCCTTATTATTCTGTTGGAATTACCTGTCTATGTGGATTACCGCATGCATGGTGAATGATCCTTTGTATTTATTCCTTATTAAATTGTGAAAATGATCTATTTACGTGGATTACCGCATGACGGGTTAAAATTCATTTGCAGTTTCGTAATTTTTCGGACATTCAAAAATTCTAGAAAAATTTAGGGGGATATTATGATAAGTTTTCTAACATCTCCAAGTGGAATCACTGAAAGAGGAGTTGTAGATTTTTGTATGGATTGTTTTTAACAAAGCACGAAAAAGTGAAAAAGGAGAAAAAACTACTACCCAAAATTTTGTAAGGGCTATTTCGTCCACTTAATTTGTGAGAAAAATTCCGGCCTTTTGGGACTTGGAAATATATGGTATAAAGTACCTCCTGTCCAAAAATGAGATCATTCTGACTTAAAATGAGCAAGTTATGACTATTTTAATATTTAGATTTTTCCGACGAAAAATTCTATAATCGGAGTTCTATAACTCCGATGACCATGAAATTTAAACTGGAAGCTCACGTTAACATGTGTAAGATCCTGCCAAGATTTGGGAATTTTTGGAGTTAAACTTGAGGTAGCTAATTTGTTAAGGAATTAATTAGAAATTAATTTTTGAAAAATACTTAAGGGAGTTGAAAAATTATAAAAAAATACTTGTTGTGTATAAAATATATGTATATAATGTTTGGACAAAGGATAGAAAAATAATAAGTTGATTTGGTAATTTTTCATGAAAATGGTTTAGTTACGAACATTTGAGTTAAATATGTTATGTGAAGTTGAAAAATTGGTAAATAGGATTTTATTGCTTGAAAATCCTATATAAGTTATATGCAGATTTTTGATGAGGGATTTGATCATTGGTGATAAAATCTTATGAGTATGGCATTTTTGAATGATTAAATGCATTATTTGGTAAAGTGTAAACAATTAAAATAAATTGTTTATAAGTTTAAGAAGTGATTAAAATATTGTTACAATAATAATAATAATAGATTATGAGTTTATTAAGTGATTGATAATATTTGGATAAATTTAAAGTCTTTAATATTTATCCTTGTTTTCGTTTGATTAATGCTTATATCATTGTCATCATCGTCATGCTTATATTGTGATGAAAGTCATCTTTGGCTTACGTGCAAAGATGGACTGTTGATTATTTATTTTACAATTGTATATCTTTGGCTTACGTACAAAGATAGACTGTTGATTATTGATTTTACAATTGTATATCTTTGGTTTACGTGCAAAGATGGACTGTTGATTATTGGTTTTATAGTTGTATATCTTTGGCTTACGTGCAAAGATGGACTGTTGATTATTGATTTTATAATTGTATATCTTTGGCATACGTACAAAGATGGATTGTTGATTATTGATTTTACAATTGTATATCTTTGGCTTACGTGCAAAGATGAACCGTTGATTATTGGTTTTATAGTTGTATATCTTTGGCTTACGTGCAAAGATGGACCAATGATTATTGGTTTTATAGTTGTATATCTTTGGCTTACGTGCATTGATGGACAGTTGTTGGTATGATTATAACCAGGGATTATTCGGTATAATCATGACCATTGTTGAAAACACGAATATCCTTGGCCCGTAGTGCATGGATAATTCGTGGTCGTAATACTAATGAATATCCTTCGCTGTAGTCCAGGGATGATTAGATGATGTGGATTAATTATTAAGCTGAGTCTCAGCGATAACATATTGATAATACACTTTTAATTCGTAGAAGATAGTAGATATCATGCTCTACTTGACTCTTCTATAATCTGATTGTATGTCTTTGGCACTGTAGAGCAAAGATGAATTGTTAATGAATATCTTTGGCCCGTAGTACAAAGATGAATTTATTAGTATGATTATGAACAAGAATTGTGATTCGGTATAACCATGATTTTTGATGTTTCAGGTAGAGACAGGTGATGAAAATTATCTTCGTCCTGGGTACGAAGAGGAATTTAGAATCACAATTATGATTATGAGTTATTCATATGATTGTGGATGAGGAATTGTTGATTGATGTTCTGAGGATAAAAATTATTGGTGGACTTTTAACATGGAGAAGATAATAGATCGATGGTCTATTTGACTCTTCTAATGGATTGCTTTCGTTCATTGCAACTATGGTTGAAAAGTTTTATCATCTACCATATGTTCTAAATCTCTGATTTATTACTGATGAAGGCTATTGATGATGTAGATTATCTTTAGTCATGATATTCTTTACTGGCTAGTTGTGCTCACCCTTTTTGCTTCACAATTTCTTTCAGGTAATAAGAGTGTAGCTGGGTCGAGCGAGGGTAATAGGAGAATAAAACGGTGATATATAGATGTTGAGGTTCTCCTTAAATAGTATGGAAATAATTTTATTGAGAATTTTAGATAAGTGTGTCTTATTGTATACGTCGTTTGATATTTAATTTTGGTGAACCGAATAGGGTGAGGTGAACCCAACTTTGGAAGGGTGTTTTGCCACTATCATACAAGATGTCTAATGACATACAACCTCGTGTTATCATAAGACAGGGTTGTGCACATCCACTTGCTGAGTATATCTATGAGCACTACCTATATGATCTTGGAGTTTGGTTGAAATATAATTTTCAATTGCAGACAGTGGAGATAGTTATATGTCAAGAGAAGACTCACCATTGGAAAGAACATGATAGTAATCTTCTCGTTCTTCTTTGGGGTCTTAAAATTTTTGTTGCTGTATTTTATATGGCATTGTAACAATTTGAGTTTGGATACTGTCTACGAGATAATATTGTATTAAAACTCACAATTTATCTGTTGTCGTATTCTGCACGACAATTCAACAGTTATATAAATGAAGTTTGTAAATGATTTTTATAGTGTGATAGCTGGCGACTCAGAATGGGTTGTGATGACCTATTTTGGGGGTGTCACAATAATCATACCAAAAATTGTCCATCAATGCACTACAGGCTACTGAGGACTTTTACCACATCATTTATAACATTACAGGTCATGATTATACCGAATAATCCCTGGTCATAATCATACAAAGTCCATTTATGCACGTAAGCCAAAGATGACTTTCATCGCAATATAAGCATAAGGATGATGACAATGATATAATAATTCAATAAAACAAGTTCAAGAATAAATTTTAAAGATTTATAAGTTAATTTATCTTGAAATCAATTACATCTAAATTGTCAACATGATCTTTCGCTTTGTGGAGTAAAATTTAAGAATGCTCGAAAAATATTTCCATGAAAAGATAATCTAGGATGAAGCGCAAATATCGAGGATATTCTACTAATTTCATAGAGTATAGAAGCCAAAACTTTAACCAAATGAGTATCATAGAATATATGAAAGCGCAAATGGATTTTCATCCGCCATGCGGTAATCCACGTGAGCAGATCATTTCCACAATTTAATAAGGAATGAATACGAAGGATCATTCACCATGCATGTGATAATCCACATGTAGGCGAGGTTATTCCAACAAAATAATAAAGAATGGAACCAGTCATGCGTAATCCGCATGCAGACGGGATATTTCAGCGAGAATAATAAAGAATGGAATAATGAGAAGAATTCACCATGCATGCGATAGGCCAAATGCATGAACGAGTTATTTCAACAGAGAATAATAAAGAATGGAACCCGTGTCTCAGCGTAATCCACACGCATGTGATATTCCAACAGAATAATAAAGAATGAAATAAATGTAAGAATTTCACCATGTATGTTGTACTTGCATAGATAGGTTATTCCAACATAATAATAAAGAATGGAATAACAGAAGCTCTCTTCATGAATACGAAAGAAATAATACCCCTTACCTTAGAAAGAAACTGGATACTGGAGTAGAGAGGTAGCAGACTTTTCTTCTTCTTTCTCTCTATAATTTCTCTCTATAATAATTGCTCTATAGCTATAGTGAATTGGTGAGAAATGAAGGAAGAATGAGCTTCTATTTATAGGAAAATATAGTTTCGATAATTGCAAGTTTTGGGGCTCAAAATATTACAGTAAATTGTAACATTCCAAAATTTTAATTGTTATATTAAATATTTGTTGAATTAGATAAATATTTAATGGATGTGTTTATGGTTGAATTTGTAATTGTTCAAATTTGATTCGATTTGGTTAATTATTTGTTAAATAAATAATTAAGGAAATTAATTATTTTATTCTAATTTAATTTAATTATTAAGTTGGAAAGTTTTGATTAATTGAATTATCATCCTTTTATTTGAATTTGTAATTCTAATTTTGTGGTATTGATTTATGTGTTGTAATAATTTAATAAAAGGTGGCAAATAACCTTTTACAAAGGAGTTATTAAAATAACTTAAAGGAGTTTTAATTGATTCGCAAAAAACAAGGCCGGATGGAAGCGGTCTAACTTTGGTGGACAAAGTGAAGAAACATTTCAACTGCAAGATGAGGAATGCGAGAAAAATAAGAGAAAGTGTGGTCGAGGAAAAGAAGTAAAATACAAGGTTGATATCGATGGAATCTTTGAGATTCGAGGGGACGAATCTGGGTTCCAGTGAGTATTCAAATATTAAAGAGGACATCTTGACAGAAGCTCATAACTCGAGATATTCGATTCATCCAGGAAGTACGAAGATGTATTAAGATTTGCGACGACATTTTTGGTGGCCAAATATGAAAAAAGACATTGCAGAATGCGTTGCAAAGTGCTTAACATGTCAGAGAGTCGGTAGAGCATCAAAGACCAAGCGGGTTACTTCAACCGTTGGAGATACCGGAATGGAAATGGGAACATATCACAATGGATTTTGTGGTAGGTCTCCCAACGACTCAGAAAGGATACGATGCAATCTGGGTGATAGTGGAAAGATTGACAAAATCTGCACACTTTTTGCCAATAAAGATTAGATTCAATCTTGATCAGCTGGCAAGGTTATATGTTAAAGAGATCGTTGCAAGACATGGAGTTCCAGTGTCAGATAGAGATCTGAGGTTCACATCAAACTTCTGGAAGAGACTACAAGAATGTATGGGAACACAATTGCGAATGAGTACGGCATATCATCCGCAAACAGATTGCCAAAGAGAACGAACGATTCAGACATTGGAAGATATGCTGAGAGCATGCGTCATGGATTTCAAAGGAAGCTGGGATGAACAATTACCGTTGGTGGAATTTGCCTACAATAACAGTTACCACGCTAGCATCGGCATGCCGCCTTACGAAGCATTGTATGGCAAGAGGTACAGAACTCCACTGTGCTGGGATGAAGTCGGTGAACGTCAACTGTTAAGACCAGAACTGGTACAACAAACTGCTGAGGTTGTCAAACTCATCGAGAACAAGATTGATAGTTGCTTCAAGCGGAGAAAAGAAATATGCCGATCAACATGCATAAGATCGTGAATTGACGTAGGAAATTACGTTTTCCTAAAAGTTTCACATTGGAAGGAAAAATTCGATTTGGTAAAAAGGAAAACTAAGCCCGAGGTTTATTGGACCCTTCAAGTCTTTGCGAAAAGTTGGGCGGTGGCTTATGAGGTAGCTCTACCTCGTAATTGCAAAACATTCATAATGTTTTTCATGTTTCGGTGTTACGACCATATAAGTCTGATTACAAGCACGTGATCGAGTATGAACCATTGCAGTTTGAGAAAGACTTGTCCTATGAAAAGATTCCTATCCAGATTGTTGACAAGAAAGAATAAGTGCTCAGAAATAAAGCGATACCTTCTGTGAAGGTAATATGGAGGAACCACAATGTTGAAGAGGCTACGTGGGAACTCGAAGCTGAAATGATGAAGAATTACCTTGAGTTATTTGTTTAATCTGTGTCTTCGATTCTGGGGACAGAATCTTTGTAAGTAGGGGAGAATGTGATGAATGAATTGTTTGAGTTGTGATTCTGGGGACAGAATCCTTGTAAGGAGGGAATGATGTAACATTCTAGAATTTTAATTGTTATATTAAATATTTGTTGAATTAGATAAATATTTAATGGATGTGTTTATGGTTGAATTTGTAATTGTTCAAATTTGATTCTATTTGGTTAATTATTTGTTAAATAAATAATTAAGAAAATTAATTATTTTATTATAAGTTAATTTAATTATTAAGTTGGAAAGTTTTGATTAATTGAATTATTATCCTTTTATTTGAATTTGTAATTCTAATTTTGTGGTATTGATTTATGTGTTGTAATAATTTAATAAAAGGTGGCAAATAACCTTTTACAAAGGAGTTATTAAAATAACTTAAAGGATTGTGTTTTATCAAACAAGGCATAAGGGTTAATTGATTTTTTTTTTAGTGGTTAGCCAAACAAGCCTTATGGCTTTTGATTTTCAAATAAACATAACTGATGTCAGTTAAGTTAGTATTATATTATATATTTAATATTATTATTATTATCATACGTTAGATATCTAGTACGCTAGATAGAGTTAGGAAGAACAGAAAGACTCAGAGGAAGAAGAAGAAGAGAAGAAGAAAAGTGAGAGAGAAAAGAAGAGAGGAAGAAAGGCTAGAGAATTTGAGAAAAGAATTGAAAAAATGAAGTTTGATAATCAAAAGGGATAGCCATCATCTTCTACAATCAAGGTATTCTCCTACCCTTTTTTTTAAGTTTTAAAGTTCTAGTTTTCTCTTCTCCTATTTCTCTGTAAAATTCTTGTGATAGGGTAAATTGTTAATTTTATGGTTATTCATATGATTAACTAGTGTTGTAAAGTTATTTTCATAAGTTTTATATGATTATAATCAATGAATTGTTGTTAAGTATGTAGTTTGTGAAGAAAACCTTTTTATAGAGAGTTTATGTGAATGAATATGGGTTAATTTAAAATAGAAATTATGGGTTGTTTAGTTGTTTTATTGATAAATTGGCTATTCAATTTGTTAGAGTATGTATATACTTTGATAAAATGCTTTAAATTAACTGTTTTGGTTCAAAAATAAAATCACAATATTGATTTTCATCAAAAATATCAAAAAAATGAATTTTTATCAAAAATAGTGAAATTAGATGTTTTAAACTTGTTGTTTATGTTGTTGTATGGATAGAAACATGTTAGGAATTCTTGAATTATGTTTACATGAAGTCTTTGTATAAATTATATGTGAATTAGACTGTTAGAAATGAACTTATAGGCCAAAATTGGCTTTGTTTATATATGATTTCGTAGTTTGTCTGTCAAAGTCTGCAGATGGTAGGCCTTGTGCTGCTTAGCGATATAAATCTCGCATCAAGAACGCGCCACGCCATCACCTTGCAAATGCAACCTCGTAGCTTATTTCTCATGCAGTCATCATCATCACATGTGCATACTTGCACACCTGATATAAAGCGTAGTATGCAATACATGAGTTAAGAGAATGGTTCGACATGGTACTTTTTGTACTCGAATTTTTAAGGAATAGTTATGTGATGATATTAAGACTGTAAAATGTTAATTTTAGGACTTCTATACTATGAATAAGTATGTTATTAACAATTAACTTGTGTTATAACTTGATTATATAATTAAATAATGAAACCTATATGATGAATGTAGTTAGTTAAATTTGTAAAGTAGTAGTGACTAACTATGTCATGATGACATATATATATACATATATATATATATATATATATATATGTACATATAGGGTATTGTGATCCGAATTGATTCGGTTTAGCCTACGAGCAAGGCAAGTTTTCTAATTCTTTATTTTGTTGAACTATTTATTGTTTCAATTCGATTACCTTATAAGTGATGCAAGCTTTCTAAACTTTGTTTTTGATATTGAACAAGTTATTCTTGTATTTAACTTATTGTTTAGCATGCCCGAATATATTTGAATAGTTGATCGTTCATATTGCTATGCATGCTTAGTACTCAATTCTAATTAACCTTGACTTAATATTGTTCAAGCAAGGCATGTTATAGTTATTCAAAGTATATGCTATTAGATTATTCCTAAAGCATGATTTTGGTTTACCATGTTGATTCAATTATAATTATTCTATAGTATGATGTTATTGGTTTTATTCAACTAATCCTTAGTTGATGTTCGTTGAATTCTAAATTACCCTGAAATGTATCTAAACCAAACTCACTTTGGTGTGGACTTGTACTCTAAATACTGAGATGAACAACCCTATTATTAGGGGTAATTTACGCTTAGCGTTGAAATGTTTGTGCACAATACATTGTACGAAGGGCTGATCCCCCTAAGTACGAGGAGTCCCTATAGTCTTATGCCTGTTAAAGTTTAAGTTGAAACATTACTTATAACTATGGACATAGTTCGTGGTCTTAGGACCCTAAGTTATATACTTCAGAATGTTGACAAATCATATTGTTTAAAATCCTATTGAGTCTCTTACCTAACATTTATTGTAAAAGTTTTTCATTCATTATTATTTCAAGTGAGCTATGTTTGCTCACTCTTGCTTATATAACTATTACAGTTAAGGATGAGAAGGCTGATGTACCTAGCACCAGTAAGGGAAAAGGAAAGATAAACAAGTTTTGAAGACTTGTAATATGATAGTTTATTATCAGTTTTTAATTGAATGGTTGTAATAAAGATTATTTATTTTCCGCATTTGAATGATTGTGTTTAAAGGTTAGACAACCTGGGAGATTTTATTATGTAAACCTTTAATGGGGGAGGTTTTATTTATCCAGTTTTATTGTGATTGGGTAGTTAGATATGAATGTTTGATTAAGTGAACACCAAATCCTGTGGGAATGAAATACCTGGGTTTGGGGCTGTCACAACAATACCTTCAACTTTTCTTTCATTTTTAATTTAGTCCTGCAAGTATTATCAAACTTGCATCACCTCCCCTAATAGTAAATAATGTGAATCAATAGTTATAATCATGTGAAAATACGAATTATAGTATAGTACCTCCATCTATACCTCCATTTTTAACTTAGTCATGCAAGTATTATCAATCTTGCACCAACTCCCCTAATATTACAAGAATGTGAATCAATAGTACACACATGTGAACAAATAGTTATAATCATATGAATTAATAGCAATTAATTGCTCATTTATCCAAGTTAATTACTCGGTGGTCAATTATAACTTCCAGACATCAATTAATATCGAAATAAATGTCGATTTCCACTAACACTAATAATTTCAACACAATGGAAATATCAATTTCATCTTTAATCAACCCGAACTTATTCATCATTAATATTATAACTCACAATATTTAACAACCAGGTCATTCCCAGGAAAGAGGAGGCTTTTCGATAAGGATTTCTCCTTGACAGAACTTCTAGACATTGTAAATATTATAATTTAATAATATGAATAATTTTTTCGTCTCAATTATTGATATAATAATATATCATATAATGCAGATAATACTGTCACAATAATCAAATCAATAATATGAGAGATATGATGCAGCAATTACTGTAGCAATAATTGAGTATAACTGAGTGACTTCTCACGTAAGCATCAATAATCAATACCGTGTACTACTATGCAACCACGCCAGACATTCTTTTTACTTTTACTACCGGGTAGTTCAACAGTTTAACGGTAAAACTTCCGCCGTTATTTTTATAAAAAGATAATTTTGTCGTTTTCTAACTAAGACAATACTTCCGTTGTGGGGTCCACCAATGATTGTGCCATCGTATGAATATTCTCTGTTAAAACGAATATTCCCCGACCAATCGAATATTATATAACCACTTGCTTACTTTGCAAAATTTGTAAATATTACCCACAACTATAACATTATATCAAATTCACACCATAATACTCAAAAATATATTTTGAGAAAATTATTCTTTATTCATAAAAGTTGGGGTCTTACAGATTACCTGATGAATATCTTTGGCCCGTAGTGCAAAGATGGACAGGTGTTGAGATGAACATGACCAACTGGTGATACAAATGAATATCTTTGGCCCGTACTGCAAAGATGAATATTTTATTCAAGATGTATATTGATTGATGTTACAGGGATAAAATATTGATGATGAAATTTTAAATTCATAGATGATAGTAGATTTCTTTCTCTACTAAACTCTTCTAATGAATTGTTATTTTCGCTGCGAATATTGATCTAAAACGTGTTGTCCATTATATTTTATCTAATTTGTTGAAGGCTAACGATAATTTTTTTTCATTATCTTAGTTATAATATTCTTTACTGGGCTAGTTGAGCTCACCTTTTTTCTTTTTGTTCCATTTTTCTTCTCAGGAAGTGAGAATTTAGCAGGAACTAGCCGGAGTATGGAGTGATGGTTCAAGATAGTTGTTTTAGCAGTCCTCACTATTATGTAAAATAATGCATCAATAATTATAATGAGGACTTTATCTGAGTGTGGATATTGTCTAGAAGACAATATTTATATTTCGTGTTTTGCATGACAATTGTATTAATAAAGTTGTAGTTGTTTCTGTACCATGTATTTGGCGACTTAGAATGGGTGATGTATACCTATTTTGCGGGCGTCATAGTTGGTATCAGAGCTTAGGGATATGGTCTCTAGTGGAGATCGGGTAATAGAGCTAGGAGGGGAGAGACGAGTAAATCCTTCGCTAGTGTCTCCTACCTAAGCTTATTTATTGGTCGGTCATAATATAAGGGTATTATGTGGTATGCCATTTTCTTTAATTAATCCTTGTTTTGTGGCAGTATTTGAGAATGGCAGCTGAGAACGTTAACAATGGAGTGTATGAGACCGTGGAGACACATTTAATCACCAACCAGGAAAACGTGCAACAAGATGGCAATATTCCTCTTGTAAACAACACTACCGATCAATAGATGAATGATGGGATGTTTAGAAGCTTTTTGCAGTTCATGCAAAATCAGACGAAGGAGACTCGTGTACAAAATAAGGGTGGAAATGATAGCAACGCGCGGTTTGTCACAGCCAAGTAGTTCAAGGAGTTGGGACCACCAGACTTCTGGGGAAAGTAGGATCCGATTAAGGCAGAAACGTGGGTCAAGCTAATTACCAAGATATTCGATGTCTTGGAATGCACAGAAGAACAGAAGGTTCCATTCGCCACCTTTATGTTCCGTGGTGAGGCAGATTACTGGTGGGAATCTGTGAAGCGTATCCAGCCAGCCGCACTCAACATGTCTTGGGAAACATTTCAGAAACTGTTCAATGACAAGTACTTTCCTGAAAGTATTCATCATATGAAGGAGGTAGAGTTTATTAGACTGGAAAAAAAATAACATGACGGTGTCCCAGTATGAGGCGAAGTTCACGGAGTTATTCAGGTTTGCACCTCATTTGGTAGAGAATGAAGAACGTATGACGTGGATGTTTCTAAGAGGTCTAAAACCCGAAATTCGTCAATATTTTATCTCTCACAAATTTTCTCTATATTCAGATGTTGTCAACATGGCTCAATTATTAGAGCGAGATAATGAGTATGTTCAATGGGGACCACAATCAGGTCATCTGATGGTGGCGGCGATCATCGAGAGCAATGATAAACAGCGAGGAGGGAAAAATATGGACAAAAGCGCTAACCATTATGGTGGCCATGATAATAGGAGAGGTGAGTCAAATGGAAATTTCAAAAATAGGAGATTCAACAATAACGGGAAGACATCAGCAGCAGCACCAGCACCAGCACCAGCAACAAATTCTAGGGGAGGAGAATGACCGCCAGTTAGATGCTACAAATGTGACACCCCCAAATTCGGGTAATTCAATTCCACGGGATTTGGTGTTCACTATACAAATATCATCTATCTATCTACCCATAATAAATGCAAACCATGCAATAGATAGAAATAAATCCTCCCCTTATGGGGTTACAACATCTGAATAATAAATACAATCCCAGGTCAAACTAACCTTAAACATCTATGCGGAAACATAAACAAATAATAAGTCTTAAACAACATCAAGTCTTGACAATAACATTCTTAAAATTAAATAACAAGTCTTCATCACTTATTAGCTTTGCCCTTGCCTTTGCTAGTAGAAGGCTCGTTGGACCTTTCGTTCTTAACTGAAATGTTATTATTACGCAAGAGTGAGCACGATTGCCCACAAGTATAATAATACAATAATAAAATAATAACATGCGAGTGAATTAAAAAAAAACTTCTGTAACAAGAAAACTCAACTTTTGAATCAAGAATGAATAACAAGAATAAAAAGAAATTCTGAGGGTCATAAGACCATGAAATATGTCCTAGGTTGTCAAGTGTTTACACTTGAAACCTTTAACAGTCATAAGACTATGGACTCTTCTACTCGTACTTAGGGGAATCAACCCTTAATACCATAATGTGAACAATATCTTAACGCTAAAGCGTAATTAATCCCCTATAACAGGGTTGTTCATCTCAGTTTGACATTAGAGTTCGCACCAAAGGAAGTTTGGTTTGGATCAGCTCAACAATGGTTCTCAAATTTAGAATGTTCATCAACTATGGACTAGTCGAATCAATAAGGGTTCGCTAGTCTTACAAGGTTCAACAATAATTGATATTCAATTTGAATAATAAAGTTCAAGATGTATACAGTCGAATAAGTATTGTATAACAGGAATTATGCTTTTAAAGAATGATAACATCTAATATGAAATCTTGACTTGAATAATAATAAACAAGATAGAATAAGGAACTTGTTTTATGTAAAGAAACAAGGTTTAGGAACTTGCCTTGTGCGTAGGCTAAACGATTACTACTTTCGTTCACCACAAATCCTACACACATACCATATGTATTCACGACATTCATTAGTTATATTTTCACTTAATTATTTTATATAAACTCCACTTTATTTAACAAATCATTACCCTTCTAATTTAATTACTTAATTAAATTAGAATATTTTCATTTCCTTACTATTATTACACTCGAATAAATTATTTCATAATAATTTCCATCGAATATTTATTTTATTCCATAAATATTTCAACTAAAATATTTATTTTATTTGATAAATATTTTAATAATAATTTTATCAAATATTTATTTTATTCCATAAATATTTCAACACATAAATATTTCAACTAAAATATTTATTTTATTTAATAAATATTTTAATAATAATTTCTATCAAATATTTATTTTATTCCATAAATATTTCAACTAAAATATTTATTTTATTTGATAAATATTTTAATTAATTATTATTTATTTATTTTCAACTAAAATATTTATTTTATTTGATAAATATTTTAATAATTTTAGGAATTAGGTTACTATAACTTTTTCATCAAATATTTATTTTATTTTTTTTTTTTTATTTTATTTTTTATTTTTACTACCAAATTAGTAGTTTGTAAAAAATCTCTACCAATTTCATTTATCGTTACACTACCAAATTGAAAAACGTTACGAAGCAGTCAAAACTTCCAATTTCATTGTCCATACATTAATTTAAGCATACCCATATACTATAATTCATATATGATCATTACCCAACCGTTCTAACATGATTTTAACAAGTTAAAACACAGAATTTATAGAATCAAAATTTGTAATTTTACTGTTCTTGATGTTCTTGAAAGTTTTGAACACAAAACATGAAAATTAACACTAAGGGTTCGTTATAACGCCAAATATGTCCATTCGAAGTTTGTTTTCTTCGTTTTAACATGCATAATTATATACAAGCATAAAATTTATGAGATAATATATGATTGACGTATTAATTTTGTGAGTAAGGGCCACATGGCAATATTCTCTACTCTGTAATTTTGTAGCAATAATATACGTCATATTTTTATGGAACTAATGATATGGAATCTATAATATATAGTAAAAACATGATGTGCTAACATATTATAACATATATATCACATAATCACTACCAATTCTAAATACAGAGATTTTAACAGAACTTAAAAGCCATTTTCATGAAACTTTAAATGACGTAAAATAAAAAAACTGGGTTAAAGAGATTACCCAAAGCGTAGTGTAGATTTAGTAGGAGATGAATTCTTTCTCAAATTCTTCTTCAATCACACACTCACAATTCCCTTCAACAATTATCAATTTTTTTCTGACTAGTTTTATCAGACTTAAGAAAATGAAATAAAAGAATACGCATATAATTTATAAACTGACGCAGTTGTGGTCAGTTAACCAATCATGGGTTAACTGCCCTCAACCTCCACTAAGGCCTTGTTTGGCTATTCAATATAATTCATTCCCATTTAATTTGATAAACTTCTTATACTATAGTTTAATAATGTCACACCTATTAGGAAATT
Source organism: Panax ginseng (assembly GCA_020205605.1). Taxonomy (NCBI): domain Eukaryota; kingdom Viridiplantae; phylum Streptophyta; class Magnoliopsida; order Apiales; family Araliaceae; genus Panax; species Panax ginseng. The sequence continues at coordinate 15,880,626 of CM035144.1, forward strand.
GATCGAATATCTTATTTAATTCAATTTAAATAAAATATAATAGTTCCTCATTAATTCCCTTAGTCACATAATTAAATTTCTCATTTATTAACTATGTCAAATTATTAATTCTCTAATTAATTATTAATCAAAATAACATTAGGCTTATTAAATATTTCTTTTAATTCAATAAGCTCACATAATTACATACTTTGAATAATAAAATTCTTCACATTAATTTAATAAATGTAATACATATAATTAAATTAATCTACCACAACTTCATCAATTAATTACTTAATCTAATAATTAATTCATCAAAAAATATTTATTTAATCCAATAAATATTAAAATTAAATTACAAAATCTCGGTTGTCACATCTTTCCCCTCTTAAAAGTATTCTGTCCTCAGAATCATGATTCAAACGATTCGTCCCATTACATTCTCCCCCCCCCCCTACAAAGATTCTGTCCCTAGAATCGCTTACAATAATTTAAGTAAATAAATGAGGATAATTCTTCATCATATTCTCTTCGAGTTCCCACGTAGCTTCTTCAGCATTGTGGTTCCTCCAAATTACCTTAACATAAGGTATTACTTTATTTCTTAGAACTTGCTCTTTTCTGTCGACAATCTGAATAGGAATTTCTTCGTAAGATAAGTCTTTTTTAAAATGTAGGGGTTCATATTCAATCACGTGCTTGTAATCGGGTTTGTAGGGTCGTAAAACTGAAACATGGAAAACGTTGTGGACATTCTCGAGTGCTGGAGGTAAGGCTGCCTCATACACAACTTCTTCGATTCTTTGCAGTACCTCAAAGGGTCCAATGAATCTTGGGCTTAATTTCCCTTTCTTTCCGAATATGATCTTTCCCTTCCAGGGAGAGACCTTCAAGAACACATAACTACCCGATTCAAACTCAATATTTTTATGGTGTGGATTAACGTATTTCTTTTGCCTATCTTGAGCTGCTATCAGTCTTATTCGGATCACTTTGATTATTTCTGTTGTCTGTTGTACCAATTCCGGGCCTAGTAATTGTCTTTCGGCAACTTCATCCCAGTATAGCGGAGTTCGCACTTTCTGTCGTATAACGCTTCATAAGGCGGCATGCCAATACTAGCGTGGTAACTATTATTGTAGCCGAACTCCAAGAGCGGTAGATGATCATCCCAATTTCCTTTAAAGTCCATTATAAAGCCCTTAACATGTCTTCTAATGTTTAAATTGTTCTTTCACTTTTGCATCATTGTCTCGAGGGTCATATGTTGTACTCTACCCATGCATACCCATGCACTCCAGCGTTTCGAGAAGTTGATGTAAAGACGATGTAAAGCGTGGATCTCTATCTGAGACAATTGACACCGGGACTCCGTGCCTCGAAACAATCTCTTTCACATATAACCTTACCAACTGATCTAAGTTAAATCTAATTTTGATCGGAAGGAAGTGTACGGATTTTGTCAGTCGGTCAACGATAACCCATACTGCGTCGTAGCCTTTCTGAGTTATCAGAAGGCCAACCACGAAATCCATCGTAATATGTTCCCATTTCCATTCTGGAATCTCTAAAGGTTGTAGTAACCCGCTCGGCCTCTGATGTTTTGCTTTCACTTTCTGACATGTCAAACACTTGGCAACACATTCTGCAACCTCTTATTTCAAATTCAGCCACCAGAAATGTTGTCAAAGATCTTGGTACATCTTAGTACTACTAGGGTGAATCGAATATCGTGAGTTATAAGCCTCGCTCAAAATTTCTTCCTTAATCTCTGGTACTGGCGGTACCCAAATTCTATTCTCAAATCTCAGTATTCCTTCCTTATCCATCTTGAATCTTGATTCGGTTCCTTCGGATATCTTCCTTTTAACTATTTTACATTCATCATCCTGAAGTTGAGCCTCCTTAACTTTATCCAGTAGAGTTGTACCAGATTGCATCTGAAACAGCTTCTCATCAATCTCCATAGGATACTTCACTTCTAATTCCAGCTTTTTCATTGCTGAAATTAGCTCCTCTTGAGCGGTCAACATTATCAGTTTCTCCCGACCCTTTCTACTTAAGGCATCGGCAACCATATTTTCCTTACCCGGATGGTATAGAATCTCACAATCGTAGTCCTTAATTAACTCCAACCACCTTCTTTGGTGTATGTTCAAGTCCTTTTGTGTAAAAATATATTTCAGACTCTTGTGGTCTGTATATATTTCACACTTCTCCCCATAGAGATAGTGCCTCCAGATTTTCAAAGCAAAAAACACAGCAGCTAACTCCAAGTCGTGGGTCGGATACCCCTTCTCATAATCCTTTAATTGTCGTAACGCATACACAATGACTCTGCCGTTTTGCATAAGCACACAACCAAGTCCTTTCTGCGACGCATCACTATATACCACAAAATTTCCTGAGTTATCCGGAAGAGATAACATAGGTGCAGAACTCAACCTCTTCTTAAGCTCTTGGAAACTCTCCTCACACTTCTCCGTTAAAACGAATTTCATCGATTTTCTAGTCAAATTCGTCAACGGAGTCGCAATCTTGGAAAAGTCCTGAATGAATCTTCTATAATAACCTGCCAATCCAAGAAAACTTCTTACTTTTCGTGGCGTCTTGGTGATCCCGATTAATCACAACCCGACTTTGGAGGGATCCACCGAAATTTTATCCTTATCGATCACATGTCTAAGAAATTGTACTCTTTCAATCCAGAATTCATATTTCAAAAATTTAGCGTACAACGTCTCTCTTTTCAACGCCTCTAACGTTGCCTTCAAATGTTCTTCATGTTCTTCCTTGGTTTTTGAGTATACCAAAATGTCATCGATAAAGACCACTATGAATTTGTCCAAAAATGGTTTAAATACCTCATTCATCAGGTCCATAAATGCTGTAGGAGCATTTGTTAGACCAAATGACATCACCAAAAATTTATATTGACCATACCGAGTCCTAAATGCTTCTTCGGCACATTCTCTAGCCTCACCTTCAGTTGATGATAACCACTCCTTAAGTCTATCTTTGAAAAATATCTTGCACCCTTCAATTGATCAAACAGATCGTCAATCCTTGGTAATGGATATCTATTCTTAATTGTGACCTTATTTAGTTCTCTATAGTCGATGCAAAGCCGCATCGTCCCATCCTTCTTCTTCACAAACAATACCGACGCTCCCCACAGTGATACGCTCGGTTGAATGTATTTTTTGTCCAGTAATTCTTGTAGTTGAACCATCAGTTCTTTCATCTCTACCGGTGCCATTCGGTACGGTGCCTTCAATATTGGAGCCGTTCCTGGAGCCAAATTGATCACGAACTCAACCGCTCTATCTGGAGGAAGTCCTGGCAAATCGTCCAGAAATACGTCTGCGAAATCCCTCACTACTGGTATCTCCTCTATTTTCGGATTATCTTTACGACTGTCGACTATGTAAGCTAGATATCCTACACAGCCTTGTCTTAACAACTTCTTGGCCTGCATCATCGTCAAATAACTCGCTTGTCTAGGCGACTTGCTACCATAAAACACAACCTTAGACGGAGTCATAAGGTTAATACGCTTCTTCTGGCAATCAATTTTTGCCCCATAATTGGATAACCAGTCCATACCCAAGATAACGTCGAATTTTCCAAGTCGAATAGGGATAAGATCTATGTTCATGATATTACCCTTAATATCCACTCTACAGTTCTTATGTACGTACTTAACATGGATTATTTCTCTATTCGTAATTTCTATGTTCATGGGGTATTCTAACTCGTCCTTAAGCAATTCTAAGTTCTTAGCAAAGTCATCGGATATAAATGAACAAGTAGCACCCGAATTAAATAATACATAAGCATTAACTTTATTGATTGGAATGATACCTGACACCACATCACAAGACTGCACTGCATCCTGTACTGTTATGTTGAATGTTCTGGCGGTCGGTCGGTTGGTTACAGTTGGTTCTGTGATAGTCAGAGTGCTTCCACCGTTGTTTCCTCTATTCCCTCTTGATCTTGTCCCTCCAGATCCCTTCTTAGGACAATCCCTTGCAAGATGATCCTTTGAGCCACAAGTGAAGCAGGCACCCTTCTTTGGGTTAGGACAGTTAGGTGCTATGTGGCCTTCCTAACCACAATTATAGCATACTCGTTTTCCCTTCATGCAAACTCCCAGATGAGCTTTCCCGCAGGTTGTGCACACTTCAATCCTCTTCTTCTGCCCTCCTTTTTGATTTCTAATCGATGAGTTATTAGACCACTTTCTTTTCTGATTATTACTACCTCCCGTGCTACTTCCACCAGTCTTGTTAATTCCTTCATTTTCACTCTTTTTTTTTCTTCTGATCTTGATTATATTTAGTTACCGCATCGCTTCCACCTTCAAATGAAGTATGGCCTTCTAACACCCCAAAACAAAAGTGTTCAATTGGAACATTGACACCTTTCTATACAACCAGGGCTTCAGTCCCTGCTCGAAATGTCTTGCCTTTCTCTCGTCAGTATGCACTTGATATGTGGCAAACCTATCCAACTCGTTGAATCTTGTCGCATAGTCTGATACGGACATATTCCCCTGTTTCAGCTCTAGAAACTGGACCTCCATTTGGTTCTGCGAGCTGGTCGAAAAATACATCTCGAAGAACATCTCCTTGAACCTCTCCCAGGTAATCACACCTTCTCCTCCCCGGACCTTATTTGCTTGCCACCAATAATCGGGCTTGGATTTCAAAGATAAATATTGCGAAGGCGGTTTTTTCGGTCCTCTCGATCTCTAGCGACGTCAAAAACTTTCTCCATCTCCATAACCTAGGTTCGAGCTTCTATCGGGTTCATGGAGCCTTTAAACTCTGGCAGTCCCACCGCCTTGAAATCCTTGAACGCTGTATTTAGTGGAGCTTGAGGTTGATTGTTAATTGCTCCACCGAAGAATTCACCAACTATTGAAGCAGAATTCGACATTGGTGTTGTTGTTGTTGTTATTTGTTGACCCTTCTTGGGCTGGTCGACGATTTGGTCATCTTCTTGGCGGCATATTTTTGTTAAGAATATACGCTTATTAAGTCTTTATTCAATCCCTTAAACATTTAAGGCTTAACAAAAACATTTAATCATAATCACTTAACACATTATATCAATAAACTCTTATATTTATTCAAATTAAAAGTTTTAACATCAAACGATAGCATCACTGCTATTTATATCGACTATTTCGAGATAAAGAATCTACAGGATTTAAAACATTAAAATATTTCTTTGTTCATAAACACATCAGAATTTACATCTTTACCTACGAAATAGGTTTTCACATAATTAAACTAATCCCATCACTGCCTGTTAAGGCGCTGAATAGCCTTTCCACGTTCCTCTTCCATGATGCAGAACATCATCTTGCGATCTAACATATACGACGGTAGTCCTTCGAACTGAATTGGGTATCTTATAACTCGATCCTGGGCCTCATCCTTTGCATTTCAAAGTGTAGAGTACGTCTCCCCAAGCTTAGCCTTCTTTGTACGGCAATCCTCTTCTACAAAATCAGCACGACGTGACTCTCTTACCCAGCCCTCCTCTGCTATGGTCAGCCTTTCTGAGCTCTCTTTTAGTTCCTTCTTCAACTTCTCTATTTCTTCGGACTTCTCCTCGGTTTAACCCTTCTCGTGAACCAAATCCCACTCCACGTTTCCCAAACGTGTGTGAAGAGTCACAATCTCCCTATCCTTTTGCTCGATGGTAATCATCAATAAATAACCGTCGCTCCTTGACTCTGAAGCGGTGTCTCGTAACTCTATGTTACGATCATAAAGCACATCATACATACATCAAAGCATCGATGGAGTTTGGTGGGAACTCTTCTTCCTCCTCTTCTTCCTCGAGAATCCTCCTCCGGATTAGTCTCGGGCTCATGCTCTCGACCAACAACATGTTGATCAACGGAGATGGCTCTCTTTACTAACCGCTTGCTCTCGACGACGACATGAATGTCTCGGGACTCCTCCTCTGTAGGTACTCTGGGGGTCCTCCTCCTCCCCAGCTCGACTAGCTCCTCTAACATCCGACATCCAGACAACATAATTTTAAGTTTTAGATACTAATTTGTACTAGCGAGTACATAATTTAACACATAAGCACATAAAGTCTTTTATTATCTTCAATGAATTAAGAAATTCATTTCTTAGAACTCGATAAGAGTTTACCACCACTATGTTCTCGATCTCCTACAAGGCTACTACCTAAGGTTGTTCCCCACCTAAGGTTCATAACCATGACTTTGATACTTAACACTGTGACACCCCCAAATTCGGGTACTTCAATTCCACGGGATTTGGTGTTCACTATACAAATATCATCTATCTATCTACCCATAATAAATGCAAACCATGCAATAGATAGAAATAAATCCTCCCCTTATGGGGTTACAACATCTGAATAATAAATACAATCCTAGGTCAAACCAACCTTAAACATCTGTGCGGAAACATAAACAAATAATAAGTCTTAAACAACATCAAATCTTGACAATAACATTCTTAAAATTAAATAACAAGTCTTCATCACTTATTAGCTTTGACATTTCCTTTGCTAGCAGAAGGCTCGTCAGACCTTTCGTTCTTAACTGCAGTGCTATTATTACGCAAGAGTGAGCCCGATTGCCCACAAGTATAATAATACAACAATAAAATAATAACATACGAGTGAATCAAAAAAACTTCTGTAACAAGAAAACTCGGCTTTTGAATCAAGAATGAATAACAAGAATAAAAAGAAATTCTGAGGGTCATAAGACCATGAAATATGTCCTAGGTTGTCAAGTGTTTACACTTGAAACCTTTAACAGTCATAAGACTATGGACTCTTCTACTCGTACTTAGGGGAATCAACCCTTAATACCATAATGTGAACAATATCTTAACGCTAAAGCGTAATTAATCCCCTATAACAGGGTTGTTCATCTCAGTTTGACATTAGAGTTCGCACCAAAGGAAGTTTGGTTTGGATCAGCTCAACAATGGTTCTCAAATTTAGAATGTTCATCAACTATGGACTAGTCGAATCAATAAGGGTTCGCTAGTCTTACAAGGTTCAACAATAATTGATATTCAATTTGAATAATAAAGTTCAAGATGTATACAGTCGAATAAGTATTGTATAACAGGAATTATGCTTTTAAAGAATGATAACATCTAATATGAAATCTTGACTTGAATAATAATAAACAAGATAGAATAAGGAACTTGTTTTATGTAAAGAAACAAGGTTTAGGAACTTGCCTCGTGTGTGTAGGCTAAACGATTACTACTTTCGTTCACCACAAATCCTACACACATACCATATGTATTCACGACATTCATTAGTTATATTTTCACTTAATTATTTTATATAAACTCCACTTTATTTAACAAATCATTACCCTTCTAATTTAATTACTTAATTAAATTAGAATATTTTCATTTCCTTACTATTATTACACTCTAATAAATTATTTCATAATAATTTCCATCGAATATTTATTTTATTCCATAAATATTTGAACTAAAATATTTATTTTATTTGATAAATATTTTAATAATAATTTCCATCAAATATTTATTTTATTCCATAAATATTTCAACACATAAATATTTCAACTAAAAAATTTATTTTATTTGATAAATATTTTAATAATAATTTATATCAAATATTTATTTTATTCCATAAATATTTTAACTAAAATATTTATTTTATTTGATAAATATTTTAATTAATTATTATTATTATTTTATTTTATTTTAATTTCTATCAAATGGTATGGTAATTTAGTTTGGTAATTTATTTTATTTGAGGAAATTTTGGGTTACCTGATTTCGATTTTACGCATTTTTTTTTTATTTTTATTTTACATCTACCAAATTAGGCCAAAAAAATCTCTCCTAATTTCAACTATACGTTCTTTGAAGAACACAGAACAAATCCATAACTTCCAATTTCCTTGTCCATACATTAATTTAAGCATACCCATATACTATAATTCATATATGATCATTACCCAACCTTTCTAACATTATTTTAACAAGTTAAAACACATAATTTATAGAATCAAAACATGTAATTTTACTGTTCTTGAAAGTTTTGAACATAAAACATGAAAATTAACACTAAGGGTTCGTTGAAACGCCAAATATGTCCATTCAAAGTTTTTTTTCTTCGTTTTAACATGCATAATTATATACAAGCATAAAATTTATGAGATAATATATGATTGATGTATTAATTTTGTGATAAGGGCCATATGACCATATTTCTCTACTCTGTAATTTTGCAGCAATAGTATACATCATATTTTTATGGAACTGATGATATGGAATCTATAATATATAGTAAAAACATGTTGTGCTAACATATTATAACATATATATCACATAATCACTACCAATTCTAAATACAGAGATTTTAACAGAACTTGAAAGCCATTTTCATGAAACTTTAAATGACGTAAAATAAAAAAACTGGGTTGAAGAGATTACCCAAAGCGTAGTGTAGATTTAGTAGGAGATGAATTCCTTCTCAAATTCTTCTTCAATCACACACTCACAATTCCCTTCAACAATTATCAATTTCTCTCTGACTAGTTTTATCAGACTTAAGAAAATGAAATAAAAGAATACGCATATAATTTATAAACTGACGCAGTTGTGGTCAGTTAATCAATCATGAGTTAACTGCCCTCAACCTCCACTAAGGCCTTGTTTGGCTATTCAATATAATTCATTCCCATTTAATTTGATAAACTTCTTATACTATAGTTTAATAATGTCACACCTATTAGGAAATTGATCGAATATCTTATTTAATTCAATTTAAATAAAATATAATAGTTCCTCATTAATTCCCTTAGTCACATAATTAAATTTCTCATTTATTAACTATGTCAAATTATTAATTCTCTAATTAATTATTAATCAAAATAACATTAGGCTTATTAAATATTTCTTTTAATTCAATAAGCTCACATAATTACATACTTTGAATAATAAAATTCTTCACATTAATTTAATAAATCTAATACATATAATTAAATTAATCTTCCACAACTTCATCAATTAATTACTTAAATTTAATAATTAATTCATCGAAAAATATTTATTTAATCCAATAAATATTAAAATTAAATTACAAAATCTCGGTTGTCACAACAGACGCGGAGTGGAGGGACACATAAGTCTAAATTGTTTACAGCCTTCCAAGGTGTGTTTCGGTTGTGGAAAAGATGGTCATATAGCCCGGTTTTGTCCGGTTGCGAAGTTAAGTCCAACTGGGACTGTGGCACCAAAGGCGACTACGGATAAAACAAAGTCGATGGTTCAAGGGAGAGCGTTTGTTGTGACTGGCCAAAACGCGAGAAACTCGAATGAGGTGATCACGAGAGTTAAAAGTTCAACTACAGGAGTTGTTAGACATCGGTTTCATGTCTTTTCTCTTATTCCAATCACGTGTGGTACTACTGTCAGGGAATATTTGTAACTTTCTTTTTTTAATATAATAGAAATTCTCTTTTTAATTATTGTTCTTATTTCATGTGGATAGTAGTATTAATATTATTTGTCTTTATTTTTAATTCCATGGCTAGCTAAATTTCTAATACCTAGGATTATAATGAAACTAAGTATTTCATAATAATATTTTCTTTTCGTTCCAAAATTAATGCCTACTTATTTTCGCCTTCATATTTTCTTCTGAATAAATTGCATATGATTTTTATATTGATTGCGAGGTTTTGATAAGTTATAGTTAATCTGTGAATTTTTCATAACTTATGCTTGCCCATATTAATTATATGAATCATTATTTTTAAAGGGAATGGAGTATAATTTGGAAATTGATTTAGGAAATAAGAAATTATTTATTATGTTAATATTTGATGAATTCTGATTTTTAGGTATCTTTTGTCATTAATAGTTTTCGTTAGGAGTGAGCAAAAAACGGATAAAACCGAATTACCGGACACAACCGAATTTTTTAAACCAAATTCGGTTTTTTAATTTTTTCTATAATTTCGGTTATATCCTATTTAATAATCGGTATTCGGTTTTGGATACGGTTTTTAAAAATGGGTTATTCAGATACCCGAATAACCGAAATTTTAATTAACAAAATACTAATTTTATAATTGTGTTGTGTGACTTACTGACTTGTGTTTGTGTCTGGTCTTAAACCATATTCGTAATCCCTATTTTCCAAATCTCAGATCTCGCCTCTTGGCTCTCTCACCTCTCTTCTGAGTTCTAACTTCTCTCTATACTCTGTCTCTCTCTGAATCCTCTCCAGCTCCACCTCTCCGCCTCTTCGCCTCTCTGGACTGGCTATCTCCCGGCCCTGCGTGTTGCGACCTCTTCCGAAGTTCCGAAGTTAGAGTTCTTCAACCTCGATCGCTCGATCTCTTCCAAGTTCTTCAATCTTGATTGCTTTCGATCTCTTAGGAGTTCTTCAACTCTAAATCTCTTTGATTTGTACTCTGTTTTGTATATGTTATGATTTTAAGCCTTGTGTAGTTATGTATAATGTTTTACCCAAATAAAGTTCCATATTTTGGGCATCGATTGCTGTTGGGATTTTACTAGATTGAAAATTTGGGGTTTTTATATTTTCTGGGGAATTTGATTTCTTTGCTGTTGGGATTTGGATTAAAAATTTGGGATTTTTATATATTCTATGGAAGCTGTTGGATTTCACTGGATTGAAAATTTTGGATTTTTATATTTTCTAGGGAATTTGATTTCTTTGTTGTTGGGATTTCACGGAATTGAAAATTTGGGTTTTTTATATTTTCTGGGGAAGTTGATTTTTGGGCTGGTCGAGATTTTAGTTATGGGCTGGTCGAGATTTCAATTATGGGGATTGATTTCGTCAGAATTCATTTGAAACTGAAATTCAATTCATTTGAAACTGAGGTTAGTATCTCTTTGTTTTGCTTTTTTTACATGCTCCTCGCTTGTTACAGTTGTAAAATAAACATTTTTTGGGTTGAATATTTCTTTTGAGTTTTGAGTCTGTAAATTTTGTCCAACCATTTTAGTTTCGGTTATTACCCGAATACCCGAACATACAATTCGATAATTCGGTTATTATCCAAATTCGGTTAGTAGTTCGGATAGTTAAATTATGAACATTTCGGTATTCGGTTATAACCGAATAGCCTATTTGGTTCAGTTATAACCGAATGATCAGTCCTAGTTTTCGTCATTAATTAATAGTTTGTATAATTTAGTTAATAAATATTCTCCGCCATTTTTGTTTCTAATTTGCCTAAAATATTAATTAAGGATATATTAAAGAATTGATCTAGTCTCTGTGGGTTCGACATGTACTTGTCAGTTCTTCAATTTTGACGATGTGCACTTGCAGTTACATATTTTTATCACATCAAATTTTTGGAGCCGTTGTCGAGGACTAGAATTAATTTTTATTTATTCTTTAATTTTTATTTATTCGAATTAGTTTTAACTCTAATTTATTTATTTATTTTTTTCTTCGGGATTATTGAAGCGGATCGAAGGAGCGAAAAGATAAAGATTTTGTTGTTACGATTTCTTCGGTACTTCATATCTCTATATTTTTTTAAAAAAAAAATAGTAGTTTAAATTTTTTTTATTTGCCGCATTCATGCATTCACTCACGTAGATCACATCCTGTTAAGTTTTTTTATTTTTTGTCAAATATAAACTGTGGTGATTGCTGGAGGATTGAGGTACGTCAAAATTTCTCCTTCTTTTGTAATTCACATAGTTTTAGGACATTTTATTTGCTTATAGTTTTTTTATTTGTGCATTTTCATCTTTAATCTAACATTAAGGTCACATCCTGTAACAAGATAAGGTGGGGATTTCATCACCCTTCCTTGGCCCACAAACAACCAAATTTTCATTTTGCATAACTAATACCTACTAAAATCAAGTAGACGTTGGCCCCTAGGACTCTCGAGCTCAATTAGGACAAGAAACTCCAAGAAGAGTTTGAATTTTAAATTAATCAAACTACCGGTGTCTAGGCAAGTAGTTCAAAAGGTATACGCCTAAAGATTGTGTGGTTATTCAATTAGTCACCGTATCTACGGAGAGACTCCCACCTTTCTTACACTTACCTAGCCTATAACCACTTGCTTATTTAAAATATTTGTACATTTTACTCATAACTAACCACATTAATCGAATCAACCCTATACTATTTAAATATAATAAATAGAGGAAATTTAATTTTATAAAAAAAAATCGGGGTCTTACAAAATACGTAAGGAAATTTATTAACAATAGAATCTGACGTATTTTTATTTAAATCTGTGACATGGGCTAAGAAAGCTTGACATCTGTTTTTCAATAAACGAATGGCTTTATGGCTTGATATGACAGTGATTGACTTTAGTGGTTTGGTTGCTTGAATTCGCATAATAGGTTAGTTATGAATATGAAAGCTAACAACCTTACAAAAATAATCAATTTTAGCATGATGAGTAGTTAACCAATCAATCCCTAAAATCACGTTAAATGCAAGTATTTTCAAAGAGATGAGATCGACAGGTAATGTGAGGGTACCGATTTGAATCAAACAAGATTTATAAACAGTGGATGTAATGAAGGTTTCTCCCAACGGAGTTTCAATAGATAAGTCAAAGTCTAATTTCTCTGGAGTCAAATTTAAACGTTGAGCGCACGTAGGAGAAATAAAAGAATGGGTAGAACCGATATCAAATAAGGTATAGACTTCACAAGAGTTTATGATTAGCTTACTCGTGATAACTTCATTCGGGTTCCTCGCTTTTTGGGAGGTCACGACAAACGCTCTCCCTTGAACTACCGTCTTTAACTTGTCTGGGACAGCCTTTGGTGTCACTATCCCTGCTAGAATTGACTTTGATGCATGATAAAATCGAGCTAAATGACCTTTCTTTTTGGAATTGTAACACACTTTGAGTTATTGCATACAGTTCGGACTGATGTGTCCTTCCTGTCTGCATTTGTAGCATACGACTGATGGTCGTTCTCCTTCCTTAACAACGGGTGCTGGTGATGACGTCTTTCCATCATTATTGAATCTCCTCTTCTTGAAATTTCCACTTCTATTATCTTGGCCAGGATTACCACCAAAGTGGTTACCATTTCTGGCATGTTGATTTCCTCCACGTTTGTTGTCACCGCTTCAATCACTGCTACAACTAGTATTATCGTTTTGTCGGCTGCTCTCTCTTGGTTAGGTTGACTCATTATCGCAATCCAATAACTGAGCCCTATTCATAACATCTGAATACAAGTAAAGTTTGTAAGAAATGAGGTATTGACGTATTTCAGGTTAAAAACATCTTAGAAACATCCGCGTCATTCGCTCCTCATTATCTACCAAATGAGACGCAAACCGGGATAACTCGGCAAACTTAGCCTCGTATTGCAATATGGTCATGTTGTTTTGCTCCAACTTGATGAATTTCACTTCTTTCATATGACGAATACTTTCAGGAAAGTACTTGTCGTTGAACAATTCTTGGAACTTCTCCCAAAACATCTTCAGTGAGGTAGGTTGAGTACGTTTTACAGATTCCCACCAATGATCTGTCTCTCCTCGCAACATGAAGGTGTCAAAGGGAACCTTTTGCTCCTTGGAGCATCCCAAGATATCAAATATCTTGGTGATCTGCTTAATCCACATCTTTGCCTTAAGTGGTTCTGGCTTTTCCGAAAACTCTAGTGGTCCCAGCTCCTTGAACTGCTTAGTGTTGACCATCAGTGAGTTGCCAGTGTTTCCACTTGCATTTTAACCAGGAGTCTCTCTCGCCTGATGTTGCACAAATTGCAGAAAGCTCCTAAATATTTCTTCGTTCATCATTTGGTAGGTATTGTTGTTTACCTGAGGATTATTGCCTTCCTGATGCACATTATCCTGGGTATTGATCAGCGGTGACTCAACGGTCTCATGTGCTCCATTGCTTAACTCAACATTTTTAGATGCCATTTTCAAACATTGCCACAAAACAAGGGTTAATTGACATGCCACATATTATCCCTATATTCTGATTGACCAATTAAATACTACCTCCGTCCCATAATAAGTGATTTTTTAGCTTAAATCACACATACCAATACATAAGCTAAAATGGCAAAAATACACTTAATATACTTTCTTTAGAGTTGAACAGTTAATGAGTGTCATTTAATTGTAGTGAGTAATGGAGAAAATGAAAAGTCAAGAATAATGGAGGGCATATATGGGAAAATATTGTAAAATTTGTATTGGAGTTCTAACACATCACTTATTTTGAGAAAAAATATTAAGCCTAAAAAATCACTTATTGAGGGACGGAAGTAGTAATAATTAAGCTTAAGTAGGTTATACTAGCGAAGGATTTACCCGTCTCTCCTCTCCTAGTTCTAGTCTCACATCTCAATCAAGGATCATATCCCTAAGCTTTGATACCAACTGTGACACCCCCAAAATAGGTATACATAACCCATTCTTAGTCGCTGATGAGTGAGTTTTATACACATGAATTGAGTGCGTTTGAGCTTAATCTTTTGGATGTTTTTAAGTGTTTGTGTCTATTCATGCATGTTTTACATTGTTTAGTAGGAATTGGGACAAAAGTTACTTGGATCGACGTTTGGGGTGGCTAGATTATTGTTTTCGGCTTGCCATTTACATAGCATCCACTTCAAAGCCAATTTCAGCATTTCTCCGGATCTTATTTCGAAAAGCTCAAAGAATGAAAGTTGTAGATCTACGTCTCCTCTTTCTGTAACATCTTAAATCATCGAAATCAAAGTTTGGACGAAGAAGTTATGGCCATTTTCCCAAAGGATGTCAGAGCAGAAACTTTTCAGACATGAGGCCAGCGTCGGGGCGCCCAAACAAGGCCTATTCCCAGCGTCGGGGCACTAGAATGCAGTGTTGCAGCGCCGTGCCCAGCGCCGGGGCACTGGGGAAGGGATTGGTCAGGCTTGAACGCGTTTTGGGGTGAATTTTGACACTTTTATGACTCCAAATTGGATTGGGTTTGTTCCTAAGCTAAAAATTGGACTTGTAACCTATAAATACATAACGTAAGGCATAAAATAAAGGGAGATTAGATAGATTAGACTATAAAAAACACTCCATTAGATTAGAATATAAACCCTAGTTCTTAATTAGCCATTGGAGATTGAAGCAAATTGAAAAACACTGAAGATCAAGAGCAAGAGCAAGAGGGGAGCATCAGATTTGCTGACAACAGATTCTATTCTCTTCTCTTATCATACTTTTATCTTTTAATGTCTATTCAGTTGTGGATTCTTGGTTTTAATTCATTAATTATGAATTAACTCTTTTATTAAGACTACAAATTGAACATTTTATGTCTATGAATTAATTATTTAATTTAGTCCAATTATTTATGCCAAGGTGAATTGTTTATCATGTCTTATGTGTATTGATTAATATTTGGCCAGTAATTACCGTGTTACTCTAGAAGGATTCGGAAGATGAATTTTAGTGTGACGCCCCCAAAATAGGTATACATCACCCATCTTGAGTCGCCAAATACATGGTACAAAATACAAATAAAAACTTAATTATACAAATGTCATGTAAACAATACGACAAAACATATGCTATGAGTTTTAATACAAATATTATCATCTAGACAATATCCACACTCAATGGAGTCCTCATTATATTTATTATCACACTATTTTATAGAATAGTGAGGATTACTAATACTATCATCCGGATAGTAAATCTCGCTCCCCGACTCGTCCCAACTATATTCTCATTTTCAAGAGAAGCGGTGAAAGAAGGGTGAGCTCAACTAGCCCAAAGAAGAAATATTATGACTAAGATAATGCAGAATAAATTATCATTAGCCTTCAACAATGTTAAACTGATAAAATATAATAAACAACGAGTTTAACTGCAGCGGAACAAGCAATCCATTAGAAGAGTCAAGTAGAGCATAAAATCTACTATCTTCTATGATTTAAAAGTTTTTCATCAACTTTATCACGAGACTCGACTTAATAAATAAAATTGAATCATCCTCCGCATCACGCAAGAAAGGATATTCATGTAATCATCAATGGTCATGACTATACCGAATAATCCTCGGTCATAATCACACCAACAACTGTCCATCAATGAACTACAGGCCAATGAGGACTTTTACCACATCATTCGTCACATTACGGTCATGATTATACCGAATAATCTCTGGTCATAATCATACAAAGTCCATCTATGCACGTAAGCTAAAGATGACTTTCATCACAATATAAACATGAGGATGATGACAATGACATAATAATTCAATAAAACAAGTTCAAGGATAAATTTTAAAGATTTATAATTTTAATTTATCTAGAAATCAATAACGTCCAAATTGTCAACATGATACTTCTTTGTGGAGTAAAATTCAAGAATGCTCATAAGAATATTTTCATGAAAAGATATTGGATGAAGCGCAAATATCAAGGATATTCCACTAATTTCATGGAGTATAGAAGCCAACACTTTAACCAACTGAGTATAATAGAATATATAAAACCGCAAATGGATTTTTTCCCCGCCATGCGGTAATCCACGTAGACAGATCATTTCCACAATTTAATAAGGAATGAATACGAAGGATTGTTTACTATGCATGCAGTAATCCACATAGACAGGTTATCCCAACAGAATAATAAAGAATGGAATAATAGAAGAATTCATCAGGCATGCGTAATCCGCACAGACAGGTTATTCTAACAGAATAATAAAGAATGGAACCAGGTCATGGGTAACCCGCACAAACAGGATATTCCAACAGAATAATAAAGAATGGAACCAGGTCATGCGTAATCCGTATAGACAGGATATTCCAACAGAATAATAAAGAATAGAATAATAACAAAATTCATCAGGCATGCGATAGACCGCACAAACAGGTTATTCTAATAGAATAATAAAGAATAGAATAACAAAAGAATTTCACCATGTATGCGGTACTTCGCATAGACAGGTTATTCCAACATAATAATAAAGAATGGAATAACAACCCTTACGAGTATTGAAAGAAAATAACTCTCTTTATGAATACAAAAGAATAATACCCCTTACCTTAGAAAAAGACTGGATCTTCGAATAGTGAGGTAGCAGACTTCTCTTCTTCTTTCTCTCTATAATTTCTCTCTATAATAATTGTTTTATAGCTTTAGTGAATTGGTAAGAAATGAAGGAAGAATGAGCTTCTATTTATAGAAAAATATAGTTTCGATAATTGCACGTTTTGGGGCTCGAAATATTACAATATAATACCTTCTTCTTTTTTTTCATTTTTAATTTAGTCCTACAAGTATTATCAAACTTGCACCACCTCCCCTAATAGTAAATCATGTGAATCAATAGTAAATCATGTGAACAAATAGTTATAATCATGTAAATTAATAGCAATTAATTGCTTATTTATCCGGTTAATTACCCGATTGGTCAATATAACCTCCAAACATCAATTATTATCAAAATAAATATCGATTTTCACTAACACTAATAATTTCAACACAATGGAACTATCAATTTCATCTTTAATCAACACGAACTTATTCATCATTAATATTATAATTCACAATATTTAACAATAAGGTCGTTCCCAGGAAAGAGGGGGCTTTCCGATAAGGATTTCTCCTTATTGGCGCGCAATTAGGTGACCAAACCTCTCCTTGACAGAACTTCTAGACATTGTCAATATTGTAATTTAATAATATGAATAACTTTGTCGTCTCAATTATTGATTTAATAATATAACATATTATGCAGATGCTACTGTGACAATAATTGAATCAATAATATAAGAGACGCGATACCGCAATTATTGTAGCAATAATTGAGTATAACTGAGTGACTTCTCACGTAAGCATCAATAATCAATACCGTATATTACTATGCAACCACACGTATTACCGTACTTTTACCACCGATTATTTTATGACAACTTGCTTACTTTGAAAAAATTTCACATATCACCCTTAACTTTAACCTTTTATCAATTTAACCATTTACTAAATAGAATAATTATAAGAAAATTGAATACTTTCATTTCATAAAATTCGGGGTCTCACATTTAGGGTTGGAACTGGACATGATAACATGTATGCTTGATTATTTGCATGAGATGAATAATTAGGGTCGTGAATTGAATAGGAATATTTGTTCACTGCATGTAACAAATTGGGAATTGGAACTTAATGGGTTTAGTTTAATTATTTTGCATAGGAATATCGTAAGATTGATTGAATTGAATAAAAGTTAACTGATCACTTGGGAAAGGGCTTTTAACACTTAGAATTCTTGTTAACAATTCATTAGGCATAATAATTGGATTAGTTAGATAATTGGTTTGTAGTACATAAATTGGGGATATTGTAGTCTTAACCTTTATTTATCTGAAGTCATTCGTCGAGTCTTAATCTTTATTTATTTGAATTAATTTTAGAGTAATCTAGTTTTAATTGATTAATTTGGTTTTCTTAATTAAAAAAATCACACTTTGCAATTGTTTAAATAAAATTGATTTGGTTAAGAGTTAGTACTCGGTAATTTTTATTAAATAATTCTTCGTGGGAACGATACTTTTCTTATCACTTTATTATTTGTTGACCGTGTATACTTGCACGTATGTTTTGATTGTGAAATCGATCAACAAGTTTTTGGCGCCGTTGCCGGGGAATTAATTTAATAATTTTTTACCAATATTAATTTCAATCAAATTAGTCTCAATTTAAACATTTTTATTTTTATTTTTAATTCTCTTCCTATATTTCTCTCTTTTCAGATACCATGGATGCCTTTGCGTATCAATGGCCACACACGAACATGACTCAACCAAGGGAAATGGGGATTGATGGACTTAATACATTTTCTGCAGAGTCAGTACAAATTGAGGCAAATTCGAAGACGTTGGAGGTTATCGCAGCCCAACGAAGTCGAAGGATGGCAAACATGACTCAACCATTGGAAACAGAGATTGACGGACTCGCGACACTTTCTGCATTGTCAGCACGGATTGAGACACTTTCGAGGAGGTTAGAAGCTTTTGCAGCACAATGTCGTCAAAGTGTGGCGATGACTTGTGATTATTGTGCTGGAAATCATTTGAGTCATCAATGCGCCATCAGTTTTGAGCCGGTACAGTATGGTGGTGATTACCCCAACAATTATGTCTATCCCAACAACTATCAATAGGATTGGGGGTATCACCCGGATTTTTCATGGAGCCATACTCTTCAAGATCAATTTTATGCTCCAAGTCCAATATACCCACCGGATTTCTCGTGTCCACCTCCACTACAATAGGAGGAACATTCAAATTTGGAGAAAATTTTGTCCAAGTTCATAGCTTCAAGTGAGGAACGGAGGATTAATCAAGAGATATCGAGTCAAAATTTTGCGAACCAAATGCAACAACTAATCAATGCCTCGAACATTTCTCCTCAATACACTTGGCCCTATGACATGGATTTCGAGACTGATGGAGAACCCGAACAAAATCTGCAACTAGATGAGCCACAAGATGTTGAAAGAGAGGAAACAACTGGGAACCAAGAAAAGGAGATCGACGAAGATTTAACTGTAAGACTTAACGAAGATGAGCCGATTTCATTAGTATCCCATGTGCCTCCTCCACCAAAGTTCAAGAATCCGGGCAGTTTTGCAAAACCATGCCTAATTGGCGCAAATGTGTATGCTTCAGCAAAGCTCTTTGTGACATAAGAGCTAGTACAGTTGTGGAGTCATGGTAGGATGAAAAGGAGAAGATAGAGGAAAATCCCATTGTGTTTATTAAACTTCAATGCCCTAATCCGATCATCGACATAATGGAGAAAACACCTAGTTTTTGGACGTTCATAATGGAGAACATATCTACAAAGAGCATGCTAGGTGACTTTCATTCAAGGGTCATTACTAATGGGAACCTCCCAAAAGAAACATTGTTACTGATGGATGGAGGGTTCCTTAATTTTTGTAGGGGAATTGGATAGAGAATTTAAGAAGTTAGGCTGAGACTATAAAACAAGCGCTTATTGGGAGACAACCCAAGTTTAATTTTTATTTTTAGTTTTTATTAGGTTTTATATTATTAGTTTTGAATTTGCATTTATTTAGAATTTAATAAAATTATTTCTATCATGGTTTACAGGTTATTCAAGTCAAATTCAAGTGTGGTGCCCAATTTGTTCCATAGCCTATTCTCCAAACTTAGCGGACAAGGAGGAAGATTGCTATATTTTCAGGGAAGTCCTCTACTTTAATTTTTTTTTCTATTTTATCCATTGAGGACAATGTCTAGTTTAAGTTTGGGGGCATTTTAGTGTCGTATTGCATATAGTTAGTTATTTACATTATAGTTCGTTATTTTTATGTGTTAGCACTGTTTTTTTAAGTTGCATATAATATATGGTAGTTATTTGCATATTCATATATGTGTTGCATTAGTATGTGTTCATGTAGTATAATTGCATTTTTTTTTTGCATGAATCTGTGTAATAGGTTGGTGTGGTCTTAGCTCGACCTATGATAAGATTGGTTTTGCATGTTAACTTGAACAGTGTTGATAATTGATGATGAGTTCTAATTTTAATCATGATGATAATCTGAGCCTGTCTTAAACTTATGTAACCGGTTAGCACTTAAAGTTTAACTGTTTTAATCCACTTGGTTCAAGGGTTGCATAATTTATTTCTGAGGGAAAATCTTGGTTAAAATTTAAGGAAATTAGTGAACTGGCGGTAAAGGTTGGAATGACGTAAAAGCTTAAGTTTGGAGAAATCTATGGGATATATATATACAAAATGAAAAAGAAAAAAAAGAAATGATGAAAAGAAAAAAAATTAGAAAATTCAAAAAAAAAAAGAATAAACACTGTGGCATGCTTGTCTAGTTTTGTGGCCTTTGTTACTTTAGTAAGTAAGCCCGAGGGGATTGTCTTTACACCTAGCGCCCTAAGGTCTTAATGGCTTGGGAGTCGTTGGTCGAAAGCTCGATAAGGTAGCATTGAAAAGCCTAAGGGAATAAGACATTGCACAACCATGAGAAAAATAAAAAAATGAATAAAATACGAGAAAGAGCAAAAATGCCCTCGTGATTGAATAAAAGTATAAATAAATCCTGTATTTACCCTTAGACTTGGTAATTGCTTAGTTTTAACTGGAGTTGTCATGTTCACAAAAGTAATTGAATTGGAATTGAAATTTTCCTTCTAAGAAGTTTGTTATGTGATTATCTTGAACTGTGGTTGGTTAGAATGGTTAACAAGCACACAAGCACAACATGGGTGATGACAGGTTTGGATTAACTAATTGGTTAGAGTTATGGACTTTGATTTGATCGGATAAATTGTTTAAGTATCATTGGTATCTTTGAGGCCTGTTGCTATATATCATACTGATTTATTACTGGGTTCGTAGGTATATTAGGAACTAGATCATGCATATGCATTCATGTAGTTGAGTTCGGTTGTTTATTTTTAGTTCTTTTGTATTTTTGCTTGAGGACAAACAAAGGTTTAAGTTTGGGGGTATTTGATGAGTGAGTTTTATACAAATGAATTGAGTACGTTTGAGCTTAATCTTTTGGATTTTTTTAAGTGTTTATGTCTATTCATGCATGTTTTACGTTGTTTAGTAGGAATTGGGACAAAAGTTACTTGGATCGATGTTTGGGGTGGCTAGATTCGCGTTTTTGTCTTGTTATTTACATAGCATCCACTTCAAAGCCAATTTCAGCATTTCTCCGGATCTTATTTTGAAAATCTCAAAGAATGAAAGTTGTAGATATACGTCTCCTCTTTCTGGAACATCTTGAATCATCAAAATCGGAGTTCGGACGAAGAAGTTATGGCCATTTTCCCAAAGGACGTCGGAGCAGAAAATTTCCAGACATGAGGCCAGCGTCGGGGCGCCCAAACAAGGCCTATGCCCAGCGTCGGGGCACTAAAATGCAAGTGTTGAGTGGCCGTGCCCAGCAACCGGGTGTCTTTGGGGAAGGATTAGTCGAGCTTGAATGCATTTTAGGGCGAATTTTGACACTTTTCTGACTCCAAATTGGATTGGGTTTGTTCCTAAGCTAAAAATTGGACTTGTAACCTATAAATACATGATGTAAGGCATAAAATAAAGGGAGATTAGATAGATTAGACTAGAAAAAAATACTCTATTAGATTAGAATATAAACCCTAGTTCTTAATTAGCCATTGGAGATTGAAGCAAATTGAAGAACTTTGAAGATCAAGAAAAGAAGCAAGAGGGGAGCATCGATTTCTTGACACAGATTCTATTCTCTTCTCTTATCATACTTTTATCTTTTAATGTCTATTCAATTGTGGATTCTTGGTTTTAATTCATTAATTATGAACTAAATCTTTTATTAAGACTACAAATTGAACCTTTTATGTCTATTAATTAATTATTTAATTTAGTCCAATTATTTATGCCAAGGTGAATTGTTTATCATGTCTTATGCGTATTGATTAATTATTTGGCCAGTAATTATCGTGTTACTCTAGAAGGATTCGGAAGATGAACTTTAGGGTTGGAACTGGACATGATAACATGTATGCTTGATTTTCGCATGAGACGAATAATTAGTGTCGTGAATTGAATAGGAATATCTGTTCACTGCATGTAGCAAATTGGGAATTGGAACTTAATGGGTTTAGTTTAATTATTTTGCATAGGAATATCGCAAGATTGATTGAATTGAATAAAAGTTAACTGATCACTTGGGAAAGGGCTTTTAACACTTAGAATTCCTGTTAACAATTCATTAGGCATAATAATTGGATTAGTTGGATAATTGGTTTGTAGTACATAAATTGGGGATATTGTAGTCTTAACCTTTATTTATCTGAAGTCATTTGTCGAGTCTTAATCTTTATTTATTTGAATTAATTTTAGAGTAATCTAATTTTAATTGATTAATTTGGTTTTCTTAATTAGAAAAATCACACTTTGCAATTGTTTAAATAAAATTGATTTCGTTAAGAGTTAGTACTTGGTAATTTTTATTAAATAATTTCTCGTGGGAACGATACTTTTTTTATCACTTTATTACTTGTTGACCGTGTATACTTGCACGTATGTTTTGATTGTGAAATCGATCAACAGTCGCCAAATTCATGGTACAGAATTCAAATACAAACTTAATTATACAATTGTCATGTAAAATACAACAAAATATAGCTGAAAGTTTTAACACGAATATTGTCTCATAGACAATATCCAAACTCAAATGGAGTCCTCATTATAATTATTATCACACTATTTTATAAAAATAGTGAGGACTACTACAGCCACCATCTCGGACCGTCACTCCATTCCTCGACTAGTCTTGACTATGTTCTCATTTTCTGAAGAGAACAATGAAAGCAAAGGGTGAGCTTAACTAGCCCAGTAAAGAAAATTATGACTAAGATAATGCAGAATAAATTATCGTTAGCCTTCAACAGTGTAAAATTGATAGAATATAATAGACAACAAGTCTGACTGCAGCGAAATAAACAATACATTAGAAGAGTCAAATAGAGCATGATATCTACTATCTTCTATGATTTAAAAATTCATCATGAATATTTTATCATTGCAACACAGCTCAATAAATAATTCACATCATCGAATTATACATGCACTACGGGCCAAGGATATTTGTTAGTATCACATCCACGAATTATCCATGCACTACGGACCAAAGATATTCGTTATTATCACAAATGGTCATGATTATGCCAACAACTGTTCATCAATGTACTACGGGCCAATGAGGACTTTTACCACATCATTTATAACATTACAGGTCATGATTATATCGATACATAATTCATAGTCATAATCATACCAATCAACAGTCCATCTATGCATTACGGGCCAAAGATAACTTTCATCACAATATAAGCATGAGGATAATGACAATGATATAAGAATTCAATTAAATGAGAACAAGGATAAATTTTAAAGATTTATAACTCAATTTATCCAGAGTTCAAGAATGTCCAAATTGTCAACATGATACTGCTTTGTGGAGTTAAATTCAAGAATATCATTGTATCAAAAATAATTTGGACAGGAAAGAAATTAATTTTTGTCATGAATAGTACCCGAGTGAATAGTATCCCATGAATAGTACTTCAGAAATAGTACTCCATGAATAGTACCCGGCATGAAAAGATTAAAAATTATCAAGAATGTTCAGAATAATATTTTCGTGAAAAGATACTAGATGAAACACAAATTTCAAGGATATTCTACTAAATTCAAAGAGTATAAAAGCAATACTTAATAAAATAAGTGTAGAATTCGGAATCTGAAATGAAATAATATTACTTACATACTACAGAGTATGAAAGAAAATATTATTTCTTACAAATATTGAACAAATATAATATCCCTTACCTTAAAAGGAGAGTAATTCTGACTAGTAGGGAGGGGATATTCTTGAAGAAAATTTGTACTATTTTCTACACTCAAAGCTTCCTTAAACTCTAAAGAAATACATTCAATATTAAAGAAAAAGAATTCTCTAATTCTGATGTGATTTTCAGTTCTAAACTAAGCTTCCTATTTAGAAATAATCACGGGTGAACAGTGGGAATTTCACGGGCGCGAATTCAAGGGCACAATTCTAAAAAAAAATTAATTTTACTATGCAGCACTATACAGTACTATGCAAATAATAAAATATAATATATTCTATTTTCAAAAAAATAAAACTAATATATATATATATATATATATATATATATATATATATTATACACACACTCACACACAATAGCACCACCCACCCACACACACTTTATATATATATATATATATATATATATATATATATATATATATATACACGTTATAATTTTCACCGATTATTTTGAAAAATGAGTAAATAAAAATCCATGTAATAAGCAAAATTTACAACAAATACTTCATTAAAAAAACCCTCTATTTATCTCAACTCACTTGGCTTCACTAAACACATTTTTAATAACATTTATTCATCATTATTATAACTCGTAATATTAACAACCAGATCATTCTCAGGAAAGAGAGGGCTTTCCGATAAGAATTTCTCCTTATTGGCGCGTAATTAGGTGACCAGACCTCTTTCATCGACAAAACTTTCTAGATATCGTCAATAATGCAAATAATAATATGAATAACTTTATCGTCTCAATTATTGATTTAATAAAATAAAATATTATACAGATAATACTGTGACAATAATTGAATCAATAATATGAGATACTATGCAGCAATTGTTGTGGCAATAATTGAACAAAATTGAATGACTTCTCACATAAGCATCAATAATCAAATATACTGTACAATACCGTGTGCTACTGTGCAACCACTCGTATTACTATACTTTTCTCACCGGGTATTTCAACAGTTAACGGTAAAACTTTCGCCATTATTTTTATAAAAAGATATTTCTGTCATTTTCTAACTTCAACAGTAATTCCGTTGTGGGGTCCACCAATGATTGTGCCGTCGTACGAATATTCCCTGATAAAACGAATATTCCCCGACTAAACAAATGCTTTATAACAACTTACTTACTTTGCAAAATTTATAAATATTACCCACAACTATAACATTATATCAAATTCACACCATATTACTCAAAATGATATTTAGAAAAAATTAAATATTTATTCATAAAAGTTGGGGTCTTACAATTGTTGTTGTTGTTGTTGTTGTTGTTATTATCATATAAAAATGTATAAAAAATAATCTCATTACTAAAAATAAATATATAAAGCTAAATTATAGTACACAATATATAATTTATAAATAAAAAAAAATCAACCACAACAAACCCTAATCAATCTTGACACATCATCTTCCTCTCAATTTCCTTCTCTAATTTCTCCCCAATTTTGCTCCCTCAAACAAGATGGCCGCCTCAAAATCTTCAGCAATTGACTCAACCTCTGTAAACCATCTTCATACAGGATCGAAGGAAAAGAAATCACCCCACAAGGGGATTGTGGCACCCGTTTCTTTTTTCTTCCTCTTCTTTCTTATTTTTTTGTCTTTCTCGCTCAGAAATGGAGAGCTTTTGCGGTGGTGTTGATGATTTGATTAAGCACAATGGAGGTGTAGATGGGTTAATTTACTGGTGGATCTGGTGTTTTGATCGATGACAGAGAGGAATTGGGTGGTGGTTGTGGATGAAAGATGGATGTTAATTCGTGGGAATCAAATTTTGATTTTCTGATTTTATCTTTATATATATGATAAATGATATTTCTGAGAAAATAATGAAACTAAACAATTATACTAATGAATTAGAAGAAGATGATCCAACTTTAAAAAAGGAGCTAAATTTTTAATTTTTGTTTGTTTAATTTAGTTGTTATCAATTGATTTAATATTCTTTGAATAATTTAATAATTAGGCGCACTGTGGTTTCTTGATCAAAACTTTAAACTTGAGGTTTTGGTAGGCATGCACAACAGGTCGGCCTGGTCTGGCCTGGGCCTGCCAGGCTTTGGGCTTTGACCAGTCCAGGTCGTTGACTTTTGGCCTTCAGGCCGAGCCGAAGCCGTGCCAAGCCTTGGTCGTTGGGTTGTGCTTCTGCTAGCTCAGATGCTGTGCCAAGCTGGACTCCAAGGCCGGGCCAGCCTGAGCCCAAGGTCGTCGGCCAAGGCCTTGGCTGGTCTGGTCCCTTTTTTTTAATGTTACATATTAAATATTAAAAATACAAATTAATAAATTTTGTAAAAATGATGAAAGATTTTTTAGATTTATTTTATTTAACATTCTACTACACACCAATATAAGTTGAATTATTAGAACAAAAATAAATATATTCATCTTAAATTATAAAAAAATGTAATTTAGATGTAACTGGAATATAAAACAAATTAATTTCTTAAATATATGTCTAATTGTCTACTATGCACTTCGTAAAAAATATTGTAGATTACTTAAATACTGTAGATTACACTTTTACTTTTTGAATATAAAGTTATTTTCGATTTTATTTTCTTATAGTAAGTACTAGGATCAGTTGGACATATATTTTGTAAACTTTAAACACACATATATCTTTTCATTTATGATCATTAAACTCTTTCATAGTTATATCTCAAGTATTAATTTTAGTTAGTTTTTAAATTACTTTATGGAATTTTTATTTAAATTGGTACAACAGAATACCTAAAAAATAACCAAAATCATAAATCCCCCAAAAATTTAGCATATCCAAATTAATGAAGAACTTGAGTATTTACAAGAAACTACCTTATTATTAATATTTAATATTAAAAATTAGTTTATTGATGTATTAATCAATGTTAATATTTAATATTAAAGTAACAAAGAATATTAATAAAATTTTATTGTTAAATATTAGTAATTTAGTATTTATAATAAATTAACTTATTATTAATATTTAATCAACTAAGTAACTAAATTATTATTAATATTAAATATACTAACTAGTTATATTCATTGAAGATGTATATTAATTAAATGTATCAACAAGAAATCAAGAATAAATAATTAAAATTTTTAAATTTATTGATGTATTAATTAAAACTAATGTATTATAATTTATAAATTACAATAATGAATAAGTAAAAATTTATACTTTATTGATGAATAATTATAAATTTAAAATTCAAAAAATTACAAATAATTGAATAAAAAATTATGTAAGGTCTCAGGCCAGGCCAAGCCTCATGTCAGGCCAGGCTAGACCTCAGGCCAGGCTAGGCCAGGCCAGAACCCAGAACCCAGGTCAGGCCAGATTTTTATCTAAAAAAAGCGGCCTTTTCAAGCCTTTCAGGCCAGGTCTGATCGGGTCAGGCCAGGCCACAGACCTCGGCCCTTTTATGCATCCCTAAGTTTTGGGATCAAATATGAAGAGGGGCTTATTTTGGGTTGACAAAAAAAAAATGAACTCAATACCTACAAATAGGGGTGCTCAAAAAATTCAGTTTTTTCGGTTTTTTATCGAACCGGTTGAAACCGGTATCGACGGTACTGGTTTTTTTCGGTTTCAGTTTTTTAGATTTCGATTTTTCGGTTTTTTTATACTTTTCGGTACCGGTAACGGTAATGAAAATTTTGAATTCAGTAAATATCGAAAAAATCGAAAAAAAAACCAAAAATGTTGAAAAATTGAATAGTTCCTTTGTGGCCCAGGGGAATGTGAAGAGATTAGGAAGAGAGTTTGATAGTTTTCAACTTGAAGCATGTCGTGTGCGGTTCACTATGTTTATGGATTAGTGTGTAATTCTTGGTCTCTAGTCTCTCCTCCTAATAGTAGGTTCCAGAGATATGCACACGAATTTATTAAGAAAATAATTTTATAATATTAAATATAGTATTAATTATTCATAATTATCATTTATCATATGATGCAATAGCATATTCTGTAAATTAATATAAATATAAATAATTGGTTAATGTGCATGCATGTCTACTCGGACATATTTTTGTGTCGTAATATATATATATATATATATATATATATATATATATATATATATATTCTGTTAATATAATATGGGTGCATATATAATTGATCTCAAGCTTGTTTAAACTTTGTAGGTAGACGCTAAAATGTAAATGGTAACAGGAAAATTAAGTATTAAATCAAGATCCGTATTCGAAAAAAGCGGATATTATTCAGATTAAAAAAGCGGATATATCAAGTATTCGGTTTAAAGGTATCCAGTAAATAAGCGGATCACGAATACGGATATAGGCGTATTCAGTATTCGATTAGCATCCGTCAGTAAATATATCTGGCGGATCGGATATCCAATTAGATATCCAAATCAAGTATCAGAATAATATATATATATATATATATACACACACACACACACTTAATATTTACATTAATTAAGTTATTAATTAATGTAAATTATTAATTAATAATTTACCTATATAAGTTGTTAATAATTTAATATATACATATATATATATATATATATAATATATATTTATTAATAACTTACATTCATTGATTAATCACTTACATTCATTTATATAAGTTATTATTAATATATACGTGTGTGTGTATATATATATATATTAATAAATCATAACTTAGATTCATTAATTAATCACTTTAACTTATATTCATTAATTAATAACTTACATATACATTTATATATATAAGTTATTATATATATACACATATATATATTAATAACTTGCATTAATTAATTAATAACTTACATATATATATATATAGTAACTTACATTTACATATATATATATATATATATATATATATATATATATATATTATATATATATATATATACATATATATATACACACATATATATTAATAATTTACATTCATTAATTAATCACTTACATTCATTTATATAAGCTATTAATATATATTTATATATATATATATATATACACACACGTTTAAGGACAAACTGATTAGAGAGGCGGGAGCAATGGACAATATAATTTTATTGTTAAAATGTGTGAAAGTCCGAATTAATTTAAAATTAATCTAGAAGGGAGTGTTAAATAAATTAATTCACGTTTATGAATTTTTGGGTGGAGAGAGTATTTATCACTTTCATTTGCCTAATTTTTTAGAAACTAGAAGTCCAAATATGTAAAATAAGTTCAATGTCAATTTTGAATCAAGTTAGATTAACTAGTTGTTACACATACATTATAACTTCGTACTCTCTATAAATATAATGAAATCAAATAATTTCTTATAACCATTTAATTTATTTATTGAGGATAAATAATAAATAAATCTCCCATAAATATTACTATTCATTTATTAAATATTAATTTATTTCTCTTTTTATTATTTAATAAAATTTGAAAGAATAATATTGAGATTTTAATTTCAATTTGATTCATCAAACAAAGTATCGGTTACATTATTGAATCTTTTTATTTTTACCCAAAACGTCAATTAGCATGTTCCTCCCTTTATGATTAGGATGTTTAATTAATATGTATGATTTAAATATTAAATTGTGTTTAATTAATATGTATGATTTAAAATTTAATTTTTTTTTCGTAAATATTTTGAATGAATTTTATATTAGGTTACTGATAAACAAATTCGGATATTCGGATATCAGAATAATTTGTCTATTCGGATAAAATAAGCAGTAGCGGATATTATCCAGTATTGAATATTTTAGAATCTGGGATCTGAGATAATATTTTTAAAATTCTTGGGATCTAGGATACGGATACGGATAGCGAATTAGTTTTTAGGATACGGATACGGATATACATGTATCCGTATCCGCTTTATCCGTTACACCCCTAAAGTATCCAACTATTGAACATGAAATTTGTCAAGTACAACAGTTGAATGAGCTGCATGCATGTTTATAAATATATGACAATCAAAAATTTGTTAATATAAAAAAAATATATTTAATAATTGCGGTATAATCGAAAAACCGAACAAAAAAAAATCCAGATCTGATTTTGTACTTAACCCAGAGTATAAACCGATTATTCATGCAAATTGGGTTCTTAATTTTCTAAATTTTTGATTTGATCTTGGTTGAGTTTTTTTTCGATCTGGGTTCGATTTTTTACTAGATGAACATCCCTACCTACAAAAATATTAAATTAAATGGTCACATATCCTGTATTTCAATATTAAATAAATTGGTCGATTAATCCATTTATCAAGAAATTAATTTAATGTTAACTGGATCCAATTTCTAGAGGAGCCGGATCCTTTTCTCCATCACACTCGGGAAAACCATCTCCAGATTCTCAGTAATGGAAAGCCGCCTTTCCATTTCCCCCAATCAACACCAAATTCACTGCATTTTTCTCTCTCTCCCCTATCTGACGAAGCAAACAGCTCGATCTTCTTTTCTCTCTCCTAGGGTTTCAGTTTTTCCGTTACAGTCTGTAGTACTACTTGTTCACTTCATTCGATCACTTCATTCGATCATCAAAAGTTAACTATAAATTACAATACCTGCTGGATTTATTCATTTTAGCTACCCAAATCATGAATTGTCTCTGTAATTTGATATAAAAAAATGGCTTCGATCCGAAGAACTCTATCGCCGTATAATGACCGTGGATATCAAAACGGAGGAAGTCCATTTTCCGTCCAATCGCCGTCGCATAAGAACGGTAAATCTTCATCGCCGTTCGCCAGATTACTCGCCGGGATTTCCCTTCAGAAATACTCGCGGAAAAATCATCAACCATGGAAGAAATCGTGTTATAGGTGTTTGTTGTTTTTTATGGTAGGTATTTTATTAGGTTTGGCCCCGTTTGGGGAATTTGATGTTGTTAAAAATCATGATTTTACATTTGAGATCATCAAGCCTCCGCCAGTGAATTTTAGAGAGGATGTTGAGGATGTAGTTGTAGCTCGACCGAATGATGATCTTGTGGTGAATTCAGTGGAGCTTGTTAAGAGGGATGTTAGAATAAAGGATAAAAGACTTGATTTTGTATCTAGGAAACATTTAATTGTTGTGACGCCAACATATAATCGCGCCCTTCAAGCGTTTTACTTGCATAGATTGGGGCAAGTGCTGAGGCTTGTACCTCCACCACTTATTTGGATTGTGGTGGAGATGACTTCAGCTTCAATGGAAACTGCAGAGATATTGAGGAATACTGGTGTTATGTACAGGCATTTAGTTTGCACCAAGAATTCTACAAACACAAAAGACAGAGGTGTACATCAGCGGAACAAAGCACTTGAGCACATTGAGTTCCATAAGCTCGATGGGATTGTTTACTTTGCAGATGATGACAATGTCTATTCGCTTCAGCTGTTTGATAGCATGAGAGAAATAAGGTATATTAATTAGCTATTACTTAGTATGTAGTTATTATTATCTGTGGCATTTCATTTTTGGTGTGTTGCATTAATTTTCAGGCAGTTTGATTTGAATGTTGTTTGTGTCTGCAGACTCAGATTCTAGAATCTGGAAAAACGTGTTAGTAGCTATGTTGCTACACATGATTCACAAGTGTTATGGTTGCAATGCTCTTGAAATACTTAAGTAATGTATTTGAGCTTAATTTATTAGTATTGCAGATATATAATAGTCATGATTTAATCTGATAGTTAAGTCTTTGCTCTTACATTGTTTGGTGTTCAAGAGATAATTTAGTCAAAATATATAATTAGATAGAGCTAATCTATTCAAGCTTGAATATTTAGTATTCTCTAGACCTGCCTACAAAATATACATAGTATTATATATATACTAATCATTTTCTTGTGTTTTTTGTCATTGGAAATCCATTCCCTCAATATAAAATTTGTTTGACATTATTGTGTGTTTAAGGTTAGTGAATTGCATATGCCTATCACATGTTCTGGTTTTTAGTGTACGTTCCTTTTTCTTTGAGTAGCAGATTTTATTTTTAGTTTTTAATTAACTTGCAATCTACAGCCGGTTTGGCACTTGGCCAGTGGCCATGCTTGCACAAAGCAAAAACAAGGCGGTTTTGGAAGGTCCAGTGTGCAATGGAAGTCAAGTGATTGGATGGAACACAAATGAGAAGAGTAAAAATATCCGTAGATTCCATGTTGACATGTCAGGCTTTGCATTTAACAGCACCATATTGTGGGACCCAAAGAGATGGAAACGACACACCACAGAACCAGTTCGGCAGTTAGATACTGTGAAGGAGGGTTTTCAAGTATGCATATACATGCATTCAGACTGTATATAGGTTTACATGTAATAAAGGTGTGCACTTTTATTATATTCACCTACTCTTATCTGTTCATCACAGGAGACCACCTTTATAGAACAAGTAGTGGAAGATGAAAGCCAAATGGAAGGAATTCCCCAAGATTGCTCGAGGATCATGAACTGGCATCTCCACTTGGAAGCTCATGAACTTGCTTATCCTAAGGGCTGGTTTCGTCAGAAGAACCTTGATGTTATCCTCCCCATCAAATAATGGAACTTTAGTCCTATGACTTTGCCATCGAGCCCAAAACAGGTTTACTCACCGAGTTTTGTGTGGTGCATTTCGAACTTTTTGGAAGTAGAAATGTGTGAGCTTGAATTTTGTTGGTTATGGAGTTTTTTGTGGTCATATTAATAGTCACGTAAGAAACAAAATTTCAAATTTCATCCTTATTTTTTTGGTGACAGTATGGTAATCATATGATGCCGTGGCTCCTTCATTCAGACGGCATTATTGTGGCAATCTGTAACTACAGGCAGAGGCAGCTCTGCCAGATTCTGGCAGACAATACATAGAGATAGAAGATGAGTTTCTTTGTAGAAAGTTTCCCCATATTATTCTTTGGCAAAAGCAAATTTACATTTTTGTTGTGAAATTTTGGAATTTTTTCTTGAGATCAGGGTTATATTTGCCTTTCATTTGTGACATTTTCACAAGCAGTGTGCTTCCGAGTTCCGACCTCCATAAGTGATTTTTTTTTTTTTTTTCAAGCTTTGAAAATCCGTCATAACAGGAAGAAACATTCTTGGATCCGGTTATCAGGTTAATTCACGGTAAGTTGGTCAATACAATAAAGATATGCAGCAGAGAGAAAAATAATCTCTTTATCGATAATATCGATAATGTATTAATCAATTGATCAAAACTAATTTCATACTAATCACTCCCAACATTAAAGAATCGGAACATGCTCAACTGCAGCTCACTTCACACACAAAGTGATTCAATAATGAACTTACATATATGATATTATATACTCTTGGTTTTAGGCAGAGGACAACTGCGAACATATATGAAAATGATTTGATATTAATATATTTATGTTCTATTTCTGTAAATTTATTTATTTGTTTAATTCAGTAGTAATGACAGTAATAGACTTATGATTGACAATAATAGAATTATTTGATTCTATCGTAAGAAAAAAAATCGAGGATTTTTCTATATAATAAAAATAAAAAATTGTTAGCGGGACTTTTTTAGAACTTAGGAGTAACTGGAGTATACATATTATTTTTATAAATGTTGGTAATAAATAATTGTGAACAGTGTAAGCAAAAAAGGACCGATTAAATTCCGAATATTTTCCTTAATTTTTATTTTAGTGAGGTTATTAATTATAATTCACGAGTTAGAATTAACTCTTAATAAATTATTAAATATGTTAAAAACTGTTGAATATAAAATTTTGATTGTTGATACTTATTACTTGCATTACCATATACTACTTGGATAGTTGCTCCTACTTGGATTAAGGATTGCCACTCATAACATAAGGAAAACAGATAATAATACTGAAAGTAAACCTCGAAGTTGCATGAAAATGTAAAGAATATCAATTACAAATTTAACTCGATAGTCATCTTTCCCAAGGCATAATAAGATCATGACTGATTTGTTTCTTTTTTTTCTTTTTCTAAATGAGCTTTGCATTAATTATGTTTTAAAAGAATGCTGTGCAGGTGCTCATTCAGTCATTGATTTAAATGAGATCTACAAGCTATTACCCCCACAAAATAAATTTTGATCTACAAGCTCCCTTACGATGAAGGTGAGAATTTCGTGAGATTTTCGCCTAAGATTTCAGCAGAAATTTCTACTAAAAAGCAAATTACTGCTAAGCAACAAGCATACCCGAAACATCTATATAAGGGAACTAAATTTTAAGTATTTTCAAAATGAAAAAAAAAAACAATTAAAAATACAACAGTATGGTACATTCCTCGAGCAGGCAGCTGTGAAGGGGATGGATGACTAGAAATTTGTCTTTGCCTCCCTTGTGACCAAATTACACCCAGGGGTCCGGTGATCAGCAGGAAACTTATCCATCAATCTGTACAGTCATTCGCTGACCCAGAACTACTGGGACAAATCACGTAGTCATCAATGGTGCAGCTGTTTGATTTTTCGATTTGAAGCCTCTGCCTCAATTGATCATGTCAGTGTTGCACCATGAATTGAGGAACTTGTTTCCGAGGAATGCAAAGATGAAGGGTGTTGTTGCTGCATGAGTCTTTCATTCGCAAGACCAAGTAATGCCAGAATGGATCTGCATAACAGATAAAAGTTATAACCGAAAGATTACACTGGAGTTCACCAAACTGATTCCCATGAAAAGAACCTCACAAATAAACTTGACCATATTATATATAAGGAAAGTTCGAGTACTATTTAGTAAATGATCTGTAGAATAGTACAATTCCCTTTGTCCCGTTCACTATATACCACAGATGCTGTGTTTTCCCTTTTCACAACAGAAGATCACCCGTGTTTTTCAATTATAACTGAGATTACATAGGCCATAAAAATGGATGATCGCTCCTCACGGAGTCATACTGACAATTACTATATTGCACGTCTGCAACAATTTTTAACCAGTCAAATTCAGAACCCAAAATCGTGTTCACAATGACATATATGAACTGTTAACTCACCATTGTAATTTTTTACAATTTCATTAACATCCTTGCAACAAATTTATTTAGCAACTTAATTTCTCTAATTAATATTTTATGATTAAACACTACCAACTTCTATACATCTTTCAGCAGCAGCACCACCCAACCCTATGAATCCATGGTATGTAGGAAAATTTGGTGATATAATGGTTTGAACATCCTAATCCAAGTCATCACGTTATTGGTATAAATACTATGAATCTATTCACACAAGAAAATACACAGCCTCGTCTCTGGCTCAATCATACTTTTTGTACATGAGATGGTTGATCAATTTTAGATTTCCAAATAATTCCAAACTACCTCTAAACAAAAGAATATGAACTTTAGAAGTTGATTAAATCTGTCACAGATCAGACAACTTAACACCTAGGATCACTCAAGGTACTGTTGCACATAAGAACAGGAAGGAGGACAGGACAGCTGATAAATTGTTAAATGATTAAAAATATTCAGTAATAAACATGAACAAATGATATTTAAACTTGTGGATCTAAACTTCATCATGAACTTGGGCCATGTTGTTTGCAAAGATTATAATTCCGGAACTATTCACATGGATATTTTTTATGGTAAACCCATGTTATATTTGTTTTGTCCAGAATTATTTAAAAAATTGGATAAGAACTTACCGTTTGGACTATTATACCCGTACCACTAATAACAAAGATATCATATTCTTATTAGTTTCAGTATAAATAGATGGGGTAAGATACATCAGTCTTTTTAAACAAAGCTAAAGGTTAATTTTGTCCACAAATTTTTAGTCACAAACAGTAGGAATTATAATACCTAGTTGAACATAATATTACATAGTCCCCTTTTCACGTCATTTTATTATCCTGAGACTAATAATCTCAAGTCTATTTTTAAAAACAAACAAGAAACTTGGGATTAATGGTTCAATCTCAAGTGTAATCCTTGCAAACAAACATAGCTTTTAAGGTTTTATAATTTAACTTATCCCTTAGCACAGAAACTAAAATTCTAGCATTTTCAAATTTGGAACAGGTTGAATTATGTTTGATGAGCCTGATAGCAATCTTGCAGAGACTTGTACTCACTAAATGAAAACAAAATCTTAAGTATAATGTCTTTCCTGTTGACTGATAAATCAGTATCACGCAAAAGAACAAGCTATTTTTTGGATACAAGTATGATATATTGAAAGTCTGATACAGCATGAATGATCGAAAAAGTCTAATATAGCATCAGTAATTGAAAACGTCTAAACAAAGTATAACTAGGTAATGAAGTTGGAATGCCATTTATGTAATTTTAGCCTAATACAGACCTTCTAGAGTGACTTAACAAATTCTCTATAGACTTTCACTAAATTTAAAACAAAAATTTCGCTAATATTACCCTTCCTGTGAAGTGTAATAACGTAAATGAGGTCTTCAGTAGGTTTACAAACACTAATCCAACGAAAGTCAAGGACTAGAGAACTTTTTGATACAGCATGAATGATTGCAAAAGTCTAAATGAACTATACCTAGGTAGTGAAGTCTTTATACTAGGCTGGTTAGCGTAAGCAGCAAGGGGACCTCGTAGGTTAGCAAATTTTTTCAGAGCACCTTCAAGTTGTGGTGATGGTAACTGCAAAAAAAAACAACAAAAAAAGTAAAAAAAGAAGAAGATGCATGTGTGTGTATCTGTGGGTGTCTCTGTGTCTCTTTAAATTGCAAAAACAAGCAAATAGTGAAATTTTAAAGACCTACAAATACCTGTAGCAATACATGGAAAGAATGCGGTTGTGTCTGAGAGACACATTTCAAAAAACCAACCCACAATTTGGGCATTCTCCACACCTGCAGCCAACAAATATAAAAAAGATAAGCTATCTTCTCATAGCATTGCCAGCAAGCAAATTTCCTCACGAAATCGAGTCCAAAATTCAAATGCAGGAAGCCCAATCTCAGTTTCAGTCAACTTACCTGTTTATTTACTAGTTTGGAGAGTATTTCCATGACAAAATCAACCTGGATAAAGAAAGTTCATTATAATCTATTAGTAGAGCTCTCATTATATTACAGGCCTCCAGAACCATGAAAAATGATTCATGCCTTCTGAACCATATAACTGTGCCTTTCACACATTGACAACCATCAATAACAGTATAACACTAGCATTAATACAATACTTTCAAGCCAGAAACTGCACTTTCTAAATATAACCTACAGCGATTAAAAATCCCATACTACCATAGTTTGATCTAAAAGGCCATAATTGTTGGCACAACATTGGAAGACTATTCCAAATTTTCCAGATCATAAGTACAACAGTGCATCAAGTCATCTCTTGTATTTTTTTATTTTTTTTGGTAAGAAAAAGAATTTATTAGAAGAATAAAGAGAATACAAGCAGAGGGGACAAGGACCCTATAACAAGTGGAAATAAAACGAAACCACTAAAGAAAGAGCAGATCTCCTATTTCCACAAAGATCAAACAGAGAAATGCCCCTAAAGACACCTATGGCAGAGGCTCAAAGAGAAACAAGAAAAAAATTCTCTTGTTAGTCAGTAACCAATATCCCATGATAATTTATCATTGTTTATGTTTTCTGCCTGTTCATAGGTGAATATCAAGAGGTTGGAAAGGCCTCTTTCTCCAGCATAGCAAATTCATTGAAACTTTACAAGTAACTTTTCTTGAGTTATTTTTAGGATGTGATACTGTCAATAGTTAGGAGTTGAATTAAAAATGTGTTTTTGAG
This sequence comes from Panax ginseng, assembly GCA_020205605.1. NCBI lineage: Eukaryota > Viridiplantae > Streptophyta > Magnoliopsida > Apiales > Araliaceae > Panax > Panax ginseng. The sequence goes on from CM035144.1 coordinate 15,918,705, forward strand.
TGGGCACATTTATGTAAAAGATTATATACAGTTGATTAGTATATGAGTCAGCTTTTAAGGGAAGTGGATAGCATGAAGTTTATTTTTGGGTAAGTTGGTCAATTGGCCAATAGAGTGCTGACACGCAGGAGAGGTTCTATGTGTGTCAGCATTCTATTGGTCAATTGACCAACTTACCAAAAAATAAACTTCATGCTAACCGGATCCGCTTTTAAGTTATGTTCCCGAAAGAAAATTAATAACACCCATAATCATACTAAACACAACATCTAACATGTTCACCAAATTATCATCTAACATTGGCCACAAACGGGTGGTGGCAGGACTGTAGGAGCAGTGCAATAATATTTCAATGAAAAAACAAAAATAGATATTGAAGAAATTTGTACACTTGTAATTAATCGACAGCACACACACACACATGTAGCAATGAATCTCATAGAAGGATTATTTATACTTGTGATGTCTTGTCAAGGTTAAACATTCTAATTAATTCAATATTCGCTTATTCAGGCTCTTGCTTTATATCCTATTAATTTCATAACCCTCAAAAGGTTACATCATACACATTATTCCAATAATATCTTATATGGACATATAATAAAAAAAAATTGTTAAGACTGTATTTTTACGTTTATCGGTAATTTTGGATTGATATTTGTAGCATTTTATTTTCTTGCTTTTAGCTTAATTTGAGAATTCTAATAGTGAAACTCGTTAGTATACTTGTAAGAATGTTTAGGAGATCTAGGCTTGATTTTCATATTTTATTGGATGAAAATTACTCATTGATAATAATCATAATAACCCTCCCCCCCCCTCCCCCCCCTCCCCTCCCCTCCCTCCTTCCTCCTTCTCCCCCTTCTCCTTCTCCTTCTCCTTCCTTCCCTTGTCTCTACACTTCATATAAAACTCTAGCCATTTGATGTGATTGGAAACAAGAACTCCACTATTATTATTAGACATTTTTGATTATTGTTTAGAGATAAACCATTGTAATTTATTTATTTAATTGTAGTATTATTTAATTATACTAGTAAATTATTATTATGAATTAGATTATTCTAGAGTTTTGATTATTAGGATTTGTTTCCTTTTATATTAGTACTTGGTTTCCAAGAATTAGAGTTTCTAATCTCTTATATAAGTTGATGCACTCTTCCTTATATTTCAGAGTTGAATATATTATGCATCGAGTTTAAAGTTCTATGCTTTCTTCGCATTCCACGCATGGATAGGCTCTCTATCACCCTTCTTTCTCATCTTAATTTATATTTCTAAATCTGTCCTGCATCACTATTCTTGGCCATTGTGGTGAGCTTGCACTTTCAACTCACTGGTTTAATACTTTCCGGATCAATCAAAACCCTCCATTATGTCAGTTGCAACGAAAACAACAACAATGAAGATACACTTTTTAAACCTCTATGGCAGATGCAAGAAATACAACTGCAGATGCAAGAAACACAATTATAAGACAATATTATGGAACATGCAGATCAATAACAATCCTAAAGCACGAGAAGATCTTTAAAGACATGTAGAACCTTTGCAGGTAGTGTTGTGACCTCTACGGCTCTACCACCTCACTGCAAAGGGACCATTTAGGAGAATATGAAATATTAAATGAGGAAGACATAAAGATGAACTGCAAGTAATCTAATGTGGAGCAACAAGTTTCTAAAAGATATGATTTCTAATGAAAATAGTATAGAGATTGTTGTTGAAAAACATATTTAAGAATAGGCTAATGATGAAACTAAGACCGAGATATTTGAGGATGGAGAAAAGGAGATTTTGGGGAAGGCAGTTGATAATAGAGAATCATTACTTAAGACAATTGAATGTTTGAACTCGTCTAAAGAAAACGATTCTATTGGATATGAAATATATGACGTATTTGCTACTTATTTTATTGTTCTTGATAATTGTTTCAGGAATATGGAAAAGATTTATATCAGGAAGAGTTGGAACAAGAAAATTTTGACATCATTATGGTAGTCTAAATATATTTTTGTTTGGAAAGAAACACCTAAACATCAAATCATACACTGAAGGGAAGAGTTTTATACAAGTCGGAAGGTCTATTTTATTATTATGTTGATCTTTATTTTTGAATTTGTTATGTAGCATTTCATGTTCTTATTTTTAGCTTATTAGTAGAGTTCTGATAATGGAATTTGAGTTATAACTGGTTAGTATATTACTTGGGAGAGTTTTAGGAGATTTTGGCTTGCTTTCCAAGTTTTGTAAATTCCATAGGCTACCAAGGGAAGCACTTTTGTTACCCTCAGACTATTATCCAACAATTTTTTTCTTTTCTTTACACTGTAATGGCCATTGTTTTGTGCTTGAATCTCAGGATTAACACCTTTGGAATAATAAAAAAAATCCTTTCACTGTGCCACTTTAATAGTTATGCTTTCACATTACTATATAGCTCAGGGTAAACTAGACAAGTAATATAGGGCAAATTTTTATAAATATTGGACTTGTAAAGCCCATAAAGAAGGCAACTTACTACAGATGTATATATAGAATATGGATCAAAATGAATGTACAGAGTAAGATTTAAATTACCAGAGTGGGAAAAGCATCAATAGCTTGGATTACTGTCCTCATGAAGAGCATAGGTAGAGTAGTTTGATCCACCTGATACAGAAAAAAAAGATGATTAAAACACAATACAAGTTTTTGTTATAATGTTGAGAGGCTCAATATGCATATAGAGAACATTTATACCATCTGGTTCAAAGCCTTTGCCAGGACCTGCTGTGTGAAAACCGTTCGCTGCTCAAAACAAGCTGAGCAAGCATCTGTTATCTGGAAAACATGTCATAGAAGCATACAGTGCAAATAAGTGAAGCATCAAATCGAGTAATTACCCAATGAGAACAAATAAACTTCATCTGGAAATTGGATGATAGATATGTTGATGCAGGTCAAAGGGTGAGAGTAAAATACAACAGATCACCCATGTACAAGCTTACCTAACAAAGTGTTTAAAAAATCCGCCTAGCCCCCTTGGCGCTAGCCTAGCTAGGCCCCCTTAACACTCCGCGCCTAGGCGTGCTAGGCCCTCTTGGCGCCTCACGCCTAGGTGCAAAAAGGCCCTCCTTGAAAATTAGCCTAAGCCCAAGCGGGAGTCTAAGTGGAGAGATTTTTTTATTTTAATAACTACCCAAACCGGATCTGGTATATTTATTTTTTAATTATTTACCATATCATAAGCTGAGGTTGGCATATCAAATCACAACAAGAAGTGAACAATATCAAGTCAAAATGGATAATTTTATTATAGTTGTAATTTTTTGAACTTTAATAACTATAAATTATAAAAGGTAAAAATTTTAGTATATTTATGTTTTTAATGATTTACGATATTCATAATATCTGGGGTTGTAGCAGTAAAATATCAATTCAAAATGGATAATTTTATTATAGTTGTAATTTTTGAACTTGTAATATTTAGTTTTAAATATATATAAATAATGATACAGTTTTTGTAATATTTAGTTTAAGTTTTATTAACATAATTCCATTAAATTTATGTTTTGGATAGTTTCTTAAGTCCACTTTTTTAATATTAAATTAAATTCTTGAAATTTTAAATATTTATTATTTAATAAGTATAAATCGAAATGATTTATGAATAAATTAATACGTTCCACCAAGATTTTTAAAAGGGAGTATGTTTAAACTTTGAACAATTGCATGTTTGTGTTTAAACTTTGACATTAGCAGTATGGATATGTGTTTGAACTTTAAGCAAAAGACTTTATTATCTTTATTATAGATTTTTTTCTTTATATTATTGTTTTGTTTGAATAAATGTAAGATAAAATATTAAAATTGGCTTAAAATAAAAAAATCCGCTAAGCCCCCTAAGCGCTAGCCCCCCCTCCTCCCTCCCTCCCTCCTCCCCTTTTAGAACATTGTACTCAACTTGGATATTGTGCCCTTTCTTTTGGCAAATGCGGAGCGAATCAGATATAATTTAAAATTTTGGATCGTGAACACAGACCTCATGTGGCCATTATCCCTCTTAGGCTGAAAAGAGATTAATATCCACGTCATTGTGCCATGTGGACAAGTCAGCGCCACATGGCAGGTCTGGGTTTACGATCCAAAATTTAAAATTGGATTTTATTCGGTTTGCATTGAAAGGAGCTTAAGACCCAAATTGGACAAGAGTATAGAGGTCAGTTTTGCAGGCTGAAAAAGGATTAAAAAGGGGAAAATAGGGTGAAAGAAGGGATAAGAGGACGAAGGAATCGCTAGAAACACACAAAAGATAACTTCACTCTAATCATTTACCACTATTAAGTAATAACATCTGAAGTACTTGCCACACTTATCACTTAATTTTAATGCCCATATAAAAATTAAAGTTATGTCTACAGCAAATTCAGATGAGTAAGAAAAACAGGTTAGAAAGCTTGCAGTCTGCACTGAGTCTATTATGGGCATGTCTAAACCTTTTCAGTGTCTAAATATAGTGATGATTTCTTAAAGGGTAGAAGGAGTACCTTTTTAAGAACAAGATGGTCTCTGTCAGGATTAATGTCATGGATTGCAACTAAAACTTCTGCTGGTGTCAATGCAGGACCTGTATGAGCTGTACCCTGTCATACAACATCAAGACTGAGCAGTTCAATTCAAGCAACATACTAGCATTGCCTTCGCTAGTATTTGGATTACCTTTCTGCTTAAAGCAAATAAATACCAAGAAAAACTAACAGGTCTATGCCTTCATGGCATGCATGCATTCAAACAGATGGTTAACGAAATACGGTGAAGTTATCAGTCTAATGTCACATATTACAAGAGTTGCAGATAAGAAAGGGGTGGTAGGGAGAAGAAGAGTGTTTCACCCTCTCAGTAAAACTGAGACGCCCACAAGCCAAGGTAGAAAGCCAAAAACACACAGTTAATAAAGCAACTCTATTAAACTTGTGGGTGGGATTTACCATACATACTTAGAAAACCAGAGACGTGGACCAGCAAACTTGGGGACTGCAGCAGAAACAACTCTAATGTCCTAAACCAACTTATACTAGGAAAGGAAGTAAACACCAGTAGTATTCAAATAATCAAAAATTAATCGAGACTCCTAATAATTCCAAATGATCTAACATTGGATTCCAAATTAACGCTACATCTAATTACGTAATTTATGAGCCATAATTCATGAAAAATATTAACATTCTTATACATGAATCCCACGTTACAAAGTGGATGAAAAACTATGTCAAATGTCAATTGAATGCTTAGTTTCTTAAATATCTACATAGTTCCCACTATAATCCATTTGTGTTAGAAAACAATATGTTGACCAATTTCTTCTATTTGCGTTCACATATTGCATCTCCATCCATCAAAGTATAATGCAGTCCAATTATTTTAAAAGGCACTGGTTTTCCAAACGTGACAATTGTTTTTCGGATATCTTAATGTGGAGAAAGGACAACACATAATGGGATGAGGTATTAAAAATGGGACACTAGCCCTTGATTTTCTTCGAGAGAGTAATATACAAACTAGGGTGTGAGCCTGTGTATTCAGGACTTGAAATGGAGAATGAAAGGCTGAAATACTAGCACCCTTAATATATTGCCATTATTTATTAATTTAGTGGCAGAAACCAAATTCCAGGATAACTAAAAACAACAAAGTGAGAAATTGATAAATAAACATCAGTTCTTACCTGTAATATGTTAGCAAGTGCTGTCTGAAATTTATCCAATGGAAGGTCCACAAGACGAGGAAAAATAGGTAACACCTAATACCATTGGATGATAAAACCCATAAGACAACATGAACTTTCCGTAAAGTTAGAACAAGTAAAATCAAAGAAAATAGTTACTTTTAATGTGAAGTAGAAGTTATAAATTACATCACAACGTAAAATGAAAGAAGAGCACGTAACATCTAAAAGCAGGACCGGAAACTTGTAAAAGACTAGTTGTACTTTGTATGAATGAAAAGTGCAACACCCCACAGTCACATAGAAACAGGTGGGATAATTTGATAGGTATATAAGGTCCCAAGTACTACCAATAGTACATTCATTCATGACCTTTTGGGCAAATCTATGGTGGGCTATAGATGACCCAAGATTTGATTCAGACTAGGGATTGATCCAGGTTTTACAAAATTGAGTTTCATGCGTTCAAGCATCTCTCTCCTTTCTAATATCATATTTGAGTTTCGAGAAAATGAAGATTTAGAAACATAAAATGATATAATGCTACTATACAAACACACATGTATGTTAATGACAAAATTTTAATGTAAATGCACCAATGGAGAAAAAGTATAAAAACCTCATTTTTAGAAAAGGAAGGCAACAATGGAATAAGAATTGTAGCATCCTGCAAGAAAAATATTTTATGTAAGGAACAAATAGCAGAAGATCTAGCAATCAAGTAGACATCAGGTGAAAGAATACCTGAAGTTTAGTTTCATATAAACGTCTAACAGTGGCAACTAGATCAGCGGATGGTACACTGCCTTCTGACAATATATTCAACACCTTGAGGAATACAGTAACCATGACAGTGTCGGCGTCACTTAAATAAATGAAATAATAAAAGAAAAATGAAGGCCTTGCCAAAACTCAAAACAAATTTCAGCTAACTACTCTATAAAAATATGTACCTGTGTCAGAAGATTTTCACTTCCTTGTGGTGGATCAGAAATAATATGGAGCAATTCAGAATATGATGACCCTAGTGCCCTTACAACAATAGGGATATGGCGATGAACAGCCTGCATGATCTCACAAAGTACAACGATGTTAAGAAAATACGCTAACAATCCTCACAGTTTCTCTTGGGAGAGAATTAAATAGATAATTCGAAATATTAGCCACACAAGCATTCGTCCTGGTAAAGAGTGATTTCTCTTCTGTGGGTGTATCTTATTGTCTTTCCAAACAGGAAGTAAAATCTTCCATCGCATTACACTATTATTTCCACACATACATGCACAAGTATTTAGGCTTTCTCGTATAAACTATAACTATTAACTTCTTCAAAACTAAAAGCAGAAGAAGACCACAACAAAAAGAGAAACAAATAAAGGAAAAGAGACCAAAATTTCCAAAGTTGAAATTAACTTGAGAAACATTTGAAGTAACACCAATAAAAAGCTAATAGCTAGTGTGGCACAAAAACGTAAAGTCTCAGACCATGACAATCGCATCTAAGATATCTGATACGTTGGCACAATAAAAGCAAATTTTACAAAATTACCCAAGAAATTACCAGAACGAAACAGAATATAGTTTCCTCGACCAACATACGACCCCCAAACAAATTCATAATAGGAGATTAGTTTCAGTACAAGAGACAAGCACCATCTGCATTCACCACTCAACAAATCTGAAAATCATCTATGTGAAGAACAGAAGGGTTTCTCACCAGCTGATACTTTAATTTCATATTCATAGGTTTTGTTTCTAAAATATTGAACCTAAAATTCATGCTAGCCTAGCTCGTAGAACCATAATACTAACTACAATTCAAACTAAATCATGCAAAACAAAAAAATTAGTAAAACCAATATTGAGACTTGAGAGACCTGTTTAACAGCCTTTGGAGCACGCGAATAATTATCAAATACAAGTTGAAGAAGACGAGGTTTCTGCCAGATAAGAAAATCAGTTTCAGTCAGAGAACACAAGAACAAAGAAAAAGCAAGTTTCAGGTTCTAATTTATCAGTAAAGGAGGAGATCATAGGTACCTTCGTACATAAAGCAAAAAATAAAGAAATGTGTAGCTGAGCTTGAGCAAATGACACTGACGAAACACTTTGCAAATCACCCTTTGCGGAGTCATTTTCAGAAATTCCTGGCTCCGAAATTTGAGAACCACTTATTGATGTTTCCTGACTTCCAATCTGAAAATAATTTGAGAGAAGGAAAATTCAAACCAATGCATCAATTGATGGAGACTGGAAAAATAGTTTATTTGATAACTTCAGCAAGGGCAAGATTGAATAAAGACTTCTACTGGTCAAATTGGCATTTCATAGTAATTACATTTCGGAATATGATTTAACAGATCCAAACAAGAGCACAACTCAATCAAATTCCAACTAACAGACGAAGTTTGCTATACAGTGGCCAGCCCATACTGTCCAAAGTTGTAATATTTGACGAGAAGGAATGCAAGAAGGAAAAAATATAAAGAATAATACAGAAAAAGGTAAAAGAAATATATGGTACACACCTCCCCTTCTGTTCTTTGCTCAGTGCCTCCCACTGTATCTGACACTTGATGATTCACAGCTGATATCAACATATTTATTGCAAATTGCTCTATGTTTTCTGAAATGTAACTAATCACATAGAGCTTGTTTGTCACCTGCCCAACAGATAGAACAAGCGTTTTGAACACACAGAACAATGCTTATTTATGGTTTACCAATAACAAACTAATTATTTGGTTCAACTGGTTATCAAGGTCGGTGTTCAAAAAATCTTTCTAGCAACTGCCTAGGCTTAATCAGTACCCAAATACCTCGATTTTTCCCTAATCCGCCTTGGTGCTCAGGGCGATCCGAAGTATCCATACTATGCTTATTTACCCAACAAAGTTGGATGTATTGAAGAATTGATACCAAAAGAATTTGTTGTACCTTTTACGGTTATTTTCTTGATAATGTTCTCGTGCACAGGTAAGAATATTGACATCTAATACATGCTTTATATAGTTATAAAATATAAACATAAAAAAATAAAACTGCCTAGGTGCCCCCCGCATAGCGGTAAGGTAGCAGCTGCAGCAAGAAACCTTCCCTAAAACAATGCATAAATTCTTATGGATTTTAAGTGCCCATACCAGCCGGATAGCTTTTGCACGAATATCATCTTGTGAATGGACTGCACACTGCCATTAGGAAATGCACTACTTAGAAACAAATTTAATATAACAATGAGAAAAAATATATAAAAATTCAATATTTTAAAATTGGCCACAAAGATCATTTCAATTATTATTATATACATGAAATCATCAGTGGTCTACAAGGGGTGTCAATAACCCAAGAGTTACTATTCAGTTTCCTTTTCCCTTATTATCCTGTATAAGGATCTTAAATGTTTACTTGGATGCACACTGGGGTTACTCTTTTTTTTGGGAGACAGGAACAGTGTATGTCTAAGTAAACATTACGATGACAATGTAAAGATGCACAATGTTTACTTGTTTTCATCTTCTAATAACCGATAATTTCATCAGCTTGGGTGCAAAGTGCAAACAAATTGAGCTCAGCCAAGAGAAAATAATTGAGCTCTGTTCTGTTGAACATGAAAATCATGCTGGAAAGTATGGATTCCTGACACGCCATGTCAAAGATTTAAACAGGACTACATTGAGTAGTGTATATGAGGCAATCGAAAGATAAGAGAAAAAAGAACGAGGGGGAAAAAAAATTTAAAAATAAACTTAAAAAACAAAGAATAAGCAGTCTAATTAAATTCTGGGGAAGATCAGGGGGAGGTCAATCTTATTAGTTTTTCTGGTCTCCCCTCCTCTCCATCAAGCTCATATATTCAGCTCTCTCTCTCTTCTTAGCTTGAAACTTCCCAATAGCAAATAGATAGCTTGGAGTTAGAAGCATTGTCTTGTAAAAAATTTTGGCTTCTATATACTTCTTCATCCAGTCTTTTAGCCAGTTTTATTTTGAAAGCAAACTTCCTTTACAAGTTCAAGGCTTTGCTTGCACAGTTTCTCAATAAGCTTAAGTAGCAATCCTTTTACAAGCGAGGTGCCCAAACAAAGCCCTTTCCTAAAAAGTGTTCTTACAAACTTCAAAATGAGCCCCATTACCTTTGCTCTTGCATTGTCCGGTACTTTGTTGGCTTTAAATAATTTATTGGTCATTATCGGTGAGCTTTCGGTGTAACTAGTTCTGTAAACGGATATTCACGGGAATATGCATATATCCGTATTCGTATCCACTTTGGACGGATCCGAATACGAATAATATTCGCTTTGACACATAGATAATATCCGTTTTGACACGAATACGGATACAAGAGCGAATATCGAATATTTTGGACTTCATTTACAGCCCCACCCAAACCTTCACAAGTTTGGAACTTTAAAATATACACGTCACTATTTTTAGTTTTTATTAAAATTCCATGTCATAATTATTTAATGAGTTGGCAGAGGCTGGGATCATGTTAAAACTCTCCAAAATAGTTCAAGGATATATAAAAAAAAGGAAGACTAAAATGAAACCAAGCTATGAGACCATATCATAGCTTTCATGGTGTCGCCATGGCGTCGCCTAGATGATCTGACAATGGAAGAAATGGCATAGCGTGAGTCGACTTGAGGCAGAGCTGCTAAGCCGTACGCCTTGACAGCTCTGGTCCAAGACTTTAAAACATGATTTTACCAAATACTAATAATGACCCATTGATTAAAAACAAAGGATAAAATTCAAACAAAAAATTGAGACTTATATGCCTCCTAAATGAATTTAGTACTCTGACTCTTTTTCGTGAGTACTTCAACTCTTCTTCTCGACACTTCGCGACTCATCTCAACTCCATAGCAGCTCCATCGCACCCCATCACAGTCTCATGGCAGCGACTGCGACTCACAACAACTACGACTCGCATCAACCCTGAGTCAACCCAACTCTTAGTTTCTCTCTCTCTCCTTCAGTTCCAGTAACCCAGCCCTCCGAACCTCTTATACAGCCATAGTTTTGTTTCTCTCCTCCTTGATTCTCTGTTTATATTAAGTGACAATTTTATTGTCTTTTCAAGTCTTGGGGGCTTATTCTAAAGAAAGTAAATAGCCCATTAACTGTTTCTTTAAGTTGTTTTTTTAAAGAGTTTATTATTAGGAAAATTGTTATATTTTTCAAGTTTTGTTTAGATTAGGACAATTTTTTGTTTTGAATTATTAGGTATTGTTTATCTTTTCAAGTATTTCTATTTATCTTTAAAAGTGGCAAAGTTGGTATTGTTTATCTTTAAAATGGTTATGTTTTGGGTTTTAATATATATGAAATTTTATTATTTAATATACTTGTATTAAATAAATAATATATAAATTACACATTATAAACGACTTGTCGCCATACGGACGTCATGGCAATTGCCTTGTCGCCTAACGTCCTGGCGGTCGGCTACCGCCATGCCTCGTCATGTGCCGTGACAACTATGTATGAGACAAGGACCAAATGAGTCGTTTTGCCTATAATCAATTGAAGTTGATACTTTATTATATTGTATATATACTAATATTAAATGAGAGATTTATACATTTATATGTATGCAAATGACTATATGTGTGTGTATATATATTATATATATATAAAATGATATTACGGATACGGATAATATTCGTTTCGACACGGATACAAATAATATTTGCTTTGACATGAATACGGAAATAAATTTTCAAAGCGAATATCGAATATTTCGGACTCCATTTACAGCTCTAGGTGTAACCCCCTTGATTGAAAAAAAAATTCAACAATAGTTTGGGGTTTTTTGATTGGTGGAAAAAGAATATGCTTCTTGGGTAATGTGAGATGCTCATGGTTACATGGTTTATTTGACTTGAGCATAATGCAATGATCTTTAAGTATACTTGATGTTACATTGTAAACTTTGTTTTGGAACCCCATTCAGGAGTTAAAAAGCTACTTCTGTATTGGTCACTGACAATCAGCATGACTAAAGGGCATTACTCAACTGAATTTTGCTGCTGCTTTTTTTCTCCTTTATTTATTTTTTCTTGTATTGTTCGGGAGGATTCTGCCTTGGCTGCACTTTCCTTATTTATTTATAGAATCTTTTCCACTCATCTAAAAATGGAGTCTAATTCCTGTACACTCCTATTTAACAAGAATTGATTGATAATTAATGAATCATTAACCCATCTGCCTTAAATTGTTCACCTTCACATTTACATCAGTAGCTAAAAATTGAGAGCTATCCTGTAGCCTACATTTACATCAAGCAAATGTGGCATGTATTATGAAGCATATCATTTTAGGACCAAAAACCAAGGACCAAAAACCTTACTTTAGAGGAGATTTTCCCTTCCACATATATTTAACCAAAGGAAATCTCCTCACCGGATTAAGACAAACAACATACAAGGAAAAAAAGGACTTGCAAGAGAAATCCCCACAAGAATCAATTGTTCAAAGAAACTTACCTTATCAGACAAAATGGATAAAGAACAAGAATAAAAACAAGGAAAGGAAGGAAGGAAGGAAGCCTAATAAGTAGCTTCACAATCACTCAAATTACTGAAAAAAAAATTAAAAAAAAAAATCATATGTAGTGGTCAAGCGAAATGTGGCCAGGGCTTATTATGGAGTGACAAAAGTAATATAATCAAGGAAAAGCAACCAGAAAGGGTCTCCCAATCAAATATCCTCCCAAAAGCGAACAGATTTGCCATCTCCATATCAAACAAAGGGAGAAAAGATGCATAATGCTGAGAGATAAATTTCGAGGGACTCAAGTGAGTAACAGAAGAGGGACATGAATTAGAATCCCACCTATTACAATGGCCTTTAATCACTTTATAACAAAGAGATAGATTATAAAGGGAACCATCACAACCACTTACCGACTAAAATAAGTAATAAATTAATTTTTTACAAGGAAAAAAACAAAAACAGGAACATTGACAAATTTTTAGAAGGAAAGGAAACAACTTAATGAGAACCGTTTTTTCAGAAACAAATTTCTCATTACCACATTACCTTCAGAGCGATATCCAAGCAGGCTTGCCGATTGAGCGGACGCCCCAAAATTAAGCTCCACACAGCACCAAGACCCTGTGTGACACGATCACCATCACGACCATCCTTTCCAAAATCGTGAGCTGAACGGCACACATCATCCAGAAGTTTCAATGCAGAATCAGGCAGAAAAGGAACTTCACCAAGAAGTCGACTAAAAGATTTATCTGTTGCTGGTAAAGTTTCCAGCAAAGACCTTACCTAAAACACAACCCATGTGAATAACCATGTGATATAATACTCATTGATGAGAATAATTAATATATCAAGAGAGTTGCATACCACTCCGAGGAGGAATTTTTCATATACACCAGAAGCAAAAGAGTGTGCAACAGAATCTGATAGTGTTAAAGAATGCAGGTGGTACAGGACATGTATTACAAGCTCGTGTCCCTGATAAATACATCAAACTAGAATATTATACTGCACAAGTCTGACAAAGTAACTGATTAATAAAGGAATCAAATGTTTGAGCACTGATGTTTAATAAAAATTCAACTTATAATCTTATGACATAAAGTCAACTGCAGAATGCAATATGCCTAAAACCTCATATTCAAAGTTCCGATGTGTAATTGAGAACCACAGGGCAGAAAAGAAACTCGTATTGATGTTCTAACACTTCAGCGAGAGCTTCAAGAAGATATTGCAATAGTAGATCCGTCACAAAAAAAAAAAGAAAAAGAAGAAGAATATGACAGCCAAAGAGATGTAACACATCTACTGAAACTGTCGAGGGACCATAGAAAAGGTAATAGATACCAAAAACAAAATTACACTACATGTCCAACCATTGATGTTTTCTTATATAAATTCACAAACTTGATACGCTCAGGCCCAAGGAGCAGTAAATGATAGTAAACTCTCTCCTTCCCATGTATAGAACTAAAATTAAGCAGTTATTTCTTTCCCACAATTTAGTTCCCAACTTAATCAATCAAATGTTACCTCCATTTATTGCAATCAAAGTAGAAGACAGCAGAGCATACATGCACGATGTAATAATCCAAAAGACAAGCTTGATGAATGAGAAACGAGGTAATAATCCAAAAGAACACAAGAGTCAAGACTACGAACAGAAACTTTTTGGAACAACTTAAATTTGCAGTTATAATGAGTTAAAAGGAAAACCACACCCAAATATAAACTTTAAGCAATACTTCATGTGGGAAATCAGGTCCTATCTTTTCTTCTTTAACATAGTGGCAACTGGCAAAGAAGTACCTAGAAAATTGTATAGAGATCTGTACACAAAAATTTTGAGAAACTTCATCCTCACATGAAAATAGTCTACATCGTCCTAGGCCTTTTTTACTGTTCAATTATATATAGTGAGAGGTAGTTTGTGATCTAAAATATTCAAGGTTAAAGGAGAAGATACCTTCTGACGTTGATAGTCTGAGACAATATGCTTTTGCATCATCATAACCACGTCCTCGTCCGTATCAATCTACAAGAAATAAGGACATATAAAATGTCAAACTATCTTACATAGTCATATTAAAAATCTCAAAATAAAACCATGAATTATCTTGGGCTCTGAAACTTAAAGATTTATTAAAATAACAAGTCGATATAATTAAAGTTGAATCGCATGGGATTAATAACCAGCTTTTTTACACATTATAAGCATAAATGCATGATAGAAATACCCTCATTCATCTATATCTTTCAATAAAGGTGGTTAGAAGCATTACATGAACTGCAGTGTATGTTTAACAAAAGAACAGAAAAACCATGGTAGCAGACTGTAGATGAAATAAAATTTATAACAAAAGTCGAAAGTGAGGAATGGATAGCTGTACTAAAAAGATAGCTAATTTCTTTCATAAACATAACTGGAGGTTTTCTCCAGGTTCCTGAAAACTCTGAGATGACACCTTTATGGATGGCACAACAGGCATCAAACTCTACAGTACATACATAAATTCCCTCTCTTTCCCACTTTATCCAATTCTTCCCAATCTCCAATGAGTTTCACTACCACAAAACAACGGGACAACGCAACCATATATATGCATATGCATCTGAGGGTTCTGTGACAGAATTGTTATTACGAACAAACTCCAATTTCACCTAATCTAACAGGATGTAGAATAATTACAAAGCCTTTAAAAAAGTGTTGAGATAGAAATTTAACAAATTGCAAAGAGTAAAACCTATAGCTAGACAACTCTAAACACTACCAATACTTCACCATATAACATTCATAAACAATGTGTGGCAGGAATATTATGGCCTCTATCAGTTAAAGAGAAAATCCTCAAACACCCACAAACATTAGTGATAAAAGCTTAGAACTTAATAAACAGAACCCATCAAAAAAAATAATTCAAGAAATAAAAGAAAGTAAACCAGGTTTGTAATGAGGAAATGATAACTATATGGATGTAAAACGGAGAAAAGAAAGACTGCAATTGTAGAAGATCAGGTTAATTGCAGCAAGAATTTAGAAAATCTAGAATATTTTTTGTCCTGTCAAATTCTTCAACAATCAAAAATATCAAGTGATTATGGAAAGTAATACTATAAGTAAGGTCAAGAGAATAAACATAAGTCATACATTTGGAACATTTCACCAACTAGTAGAAGAAGAAAGTTGCATTAGATTGGACAATTGTGTACCAATCAGCTGCAAGCAATCCACTTTGCATCATTCATCCAACTATTTCAATGCTTCTTTAGGTAAATAACTACATTATCCAATAGCATCGTTTTTGTTCATATCAAGCTATGACTGTCCAGGACCTACATTCAAAGAGCCCCGAACAGCAGGGCATAATCTCCCAAGTTCTAGAACTAACAGAAATATAAAAGACATCAGTTCCCTCATATGTCTCGAACTTCTCCTGGATTCTAGTCGGTACCATTCTTATTAAAAATAATAACAAATAATCAAGTTTTTATCTTTGGATCCATTAAAACTGCATCATAAACCCTTTCATATGTACTTTTTTAGCTGCACTATTTACTCAATATTACTTAAAAGAAGTGCCTTTCAAAACAGTTCTTTACTAAGTTCCAGCAAAGAGCAAGTAGAAGCATCACTGATGGCATTCTTACTGAGTTACTGTTAACTCCTATGTGCTCTTCTTAATCATATCAGACCTGATAACCTAATTGATGTCACAAGAGACATTGCAAAATTAATTTTGGAAGAAAGTTCACAAATCTGACTTTACCACCTAAAGGTTAGTGCAGAAAATCCTTTTTCCAATATATGTGATTTATATGTTTGAAAATCATGCAATATGGTGGAAGATGGATCACAAATGATTCCTAAAAAGGTGAAGTTTCCAAGCTTCAAATGCAAATTTCTGACATCCAATGAGACCAGGTAACTCAAATCTTTGTGGAGTTAAACTTCAAAACATACAATTACTTTTCATCCTATAGCTGCCCAAATGACAGAACTGATTGTTCCTTTAAAAACTCAGCAAAATGAAGAAACCACAATAAAATCTATAGTACAACTGCGCATATTAGTCGACCACTTTTTATAAACAATCTTTCAAGAATTCGGTAACTGAAACACCAACATTCTTTCCAGGCTTGATTATTAAAAATGTAAGCTCAAAAACAAGGCTTCATTGCTCATAGTACATAAAATTATCATGGTGCTGTTCGTTGCACCTTACACTTGTACACTATCAACTGTTCATTTTATGTACAAACTGCAGTAGGGAAGATTATCAACATCTCACGGCTCATAAACAAATAAGCAACAAATGGTTTGCATAGAACAATAATCAATTTTCCCTAAAGAGCGATGATGAAAAAAGACAGCTAAGCTCGACAAAGAGTTAACCAGTCAAGATAAGAGTTGGCCCCACCTGAGCAACCAACCCGAGCAAGCAACGGCGCCCTAGTCTGCTTATGGTCTGTCCCTCGCAAATGCTTATACGAATCAATAATACGTTCAACTGCCAATTTTCTCAGATTTCTTTTTTGTTCTTCTGTCAGCTCAACATATAATGGAAGCACAGGCAAGTCAGGATATACTTCTTCAGAGACAGGTGTGCCCAAAACAGATGGACAAAGCTGATCAGCTTCTAGAAAAGATGATGAATAAAAATCATCTCTTATTGCAATATCTGACGACTCTGGTGCCAAAGACTCCTGGTCAACTTTGTGAACTGGAGAAAGTGGAATATCAGAAGCAACATTGTCTCCCACATCAAGGACAACTTCCTTGGTTTCTTCCTCTTCTAGAACCTCCACTTTAGGAGCTTGTTCATCAGCTAGAGAAACAACTAGACTTTTTAGTATACAAATTTCAGCCTCGGTATTAGGTATAAAAGGTACTGAAAATTTTTCAGCACTTGTCACTAAAGGCTGTGTCTTGTTCAAAGAAATAGAAGCCTCAAACTCAGGTTCTGTAGCCCCAGAATGCATAGCATTTGTATTATCCTCGAGAAGAGGTGTTGATGGAACACCAACCGGTACTACACGTCGTGGATCAAGCCGACGGGGATCCTGGATAAGTTACTTCTAATTTCAATGAGTAATCTATATGAAATTCAAACTTGTATATATTGAACAAAATCAAAGTAATTACAAAGAGACCATAAAAACAAGTAATTGAAACCTTCTTAGCTTACCCTTCGCGGATCACGTTTGGAATCTGAAGGGGGATTAATTGATGTATCAATCATTGATGTGTTGATTGCATTTGATGAAGAAAAAGGCGGTTGTGCAGAAAGAACTGGAGTTTGCGTAGAAATCGTAGAACCAATAGGTGCCACAACCTGGGATGCACCACTTGAAGAGCCATTTGGTCGAGTTACAGACAGGCTACTGAGTCTTGTTAATGGTGGGGTATTTTCAGGCAGGTGCTTCATATTAGTTATGACAATATCAGCCAACAAATCAGGATGGATCTTAGATATAAGGATTTCAAGTGATTCAGCACCTCTATCTCCTTCTGCGATTAAAGCACCAATCATGGCAATCATTTGTTCAACAGGAGTTAAATCAGTATTCAATGAAGGAATATTAGGGGATACTCCATTAACAGAGTAATCCTGCCCAGAATCACTTATTGGCGGAGCTGCATAAGTATTAGGCCCATAACGATTCCTTTTGGAAGCTACATCAGAGCTGTTAGTTGGTTCTTCCTGATCAAAAGGTGCAGACCTTTTCCTTACTACATCCCCAGTAGCAGGCAGGTGATTTGATGGCTGCTCATCCTGCTAATATATATTTAAATTATTAAGTTAGTGGCAGAGATATAAGTGACACTAGCAATCCAAAGGAACAACTCGGTGGTTGTAACAAATTATTCATTGTATGGCAAATTACCTTGATGAACCGAGCATCACGTGAAGCACGCTCATTAATTTTTAACATCTTATCAACGTGTCGCATAATTTGATCTGCCGCATCCCCAGCATTCATTGCCCGCAAAGCCCTAAGCAGCCTATCTCTAGACTAAACAAAAAAATAAAAACAAAGCTCATAAGGTACAGGGGCACACACGCTACATTTGTAATTCATATTATATTTATTATTAATTTTAAAAATTAACATTTTAACTTGGAGGAGGACATAGAAATATTGTTAAAGTAGGAGGCTAAATTATTAGGATTTTTACATTTATGGGCTAAATCAAGGAAAGAGATTTGGTGAAGCCACCTGCTTAGCCCCAAGCAGGTCTTACGCATTATACATAGATAAGGTATGTTTTGGTTTTGACACAAATAAGCTAGAATTATTAAAAAATCAGAAGTACTTCCAAGGGGTGTTTGATTGTCGCTAAACAAAGCTCAATGGCCCTTAATCTGAATCGGTAAGATTTGAAAATTGTTTGGTAAAAATCTGAATGCCATAACAGAATCTGAATCGCGCTGATTCAGCAAGTCTCCCACCTCTAACTTTATCGGTCAGAACTAGTTCTGAATGGAGTTTTTGCTTAAATGGCCATCTATTAATAAATTAATTACTTCTCATATCCTAAAATATGGTGGATGGCTGCCTACTCGTTTTTGTTATCATCTTCCTCAATAATCTTAACTTTCTCCCGGTCCTAACGGTGTTGCCTCAAAACAACGGCAAAATCTTTTTCTTTTTTTCAAACCAAATCAACGGCAAAATCTTGAGAGATGAGGTGAGTAGAATTAATTGAGACAATATGCTCCCCGGATAAAAGACGCCATAGCAAGAAAATAAGCACTGCAACATGTTGGAACGAAGAGATAAAAGAGTGCCAGAGTGGGGAGGAGAATTGATTATTAGAAAAAAGAGTAAAATAAAAGTGAAAAAATAAAAAGGGATCGAGCAGCAATGAGAGGAGGATGGGAGTTAGGTCTTCATTTTCTCCCCTTTTTGGCACCTTTCAGACTAACCCACTAGCAATTGATTCTCTCTCCATCTATAAATACATACATATATATATATATACATATATATATATATATTAATCACTATAAATATTGTATAAATATTGGTTTTTGCATATATTTTTATACAATTCCTCTTTATATAAGAGAGGAGAATACTTTTATGACGGTGAAGAAAAAAAACAGAAAAAATAAATAATTTATTATTACTTTTGTAGTCAAATTTTTCGTAGAAACCATTGAAAAACAATAGTTAAAACAATTTAAAACAATTCACAGGTTATAATGGGAAAAATAGTCATTCAGATCTTTATACAGATCATTTATCAAACACTTTGTTTTATTTAGTATTCAGAACTGCTTAATTATTCAGTCCATTTCGATACTCTTATTTATTCAGAACTTTTCATTCAATTTTATCAAACAGCCCTTACTGTTGTAAGACCCAACAGGCTTTTACAATTTTCTACTTCAGCATATAATAGTGAGGCACCACAAGGAACAGTTCATAAATAGTAGTACAGAGAAGCATGTCAGACAAAATTATTTGAAAAACTTAAACAAAGGTACACCCAACTAAAGAATTGCAAAATATAACACTAAGCCACTTCACCACTGAGAGGCAGTATTAACTATCAAGGCAAATAAAAAGCTTTGAAAATAGAGAAACTTGTAAAATGGGAACATTTAATTAATTCCAGTCTTGAGAACATAAAACTCCTCACAACAGAGCGTACAACAGGTATAGTTAAAATATATCAAGTTCTACTGGCAATAACTTGGAGCTTCATTGGTAAAAATGAAATGCAGGCAACTTTGTATTCTTCTTTTTTTATGATAAAGTCGCAACTTTGTATTCTTCTTTTTTTTTATAAAGTCGACACTTTGTATTTTAAGGAACATTTAGCATCCTAATCCTGATCGATTGGCGACCGGGTACAGATGCTAATTGGAACTCTTACTAAAAAAGAAATCTCATATTTGTTAAATATACTAGTATATCATTATTATCTGCGCTGGGGGTAAAATAATTAAAGATGACGAGGAAAAAGATGATGGCAGGCACTCACTTTCTAATACATGAATGATAATTGGAGATATTACCTCTACAATGGCTGGATACATGCACCTTAGGAATCCTAAAAATGCAGTTCTTATAGAATACTGAATACTGGTAGCATGCCCTCCTTTTGCCGTCTCAAAATTTGGATCAAAATCAAGCAACGCAGAAACAACTGAGCTACAGTGGATTGGTCGTTTCCTTGCTATATCCGCAAGACTAGCAAAAAGAAAAGTCAAATTGTTAGATTGTTCATAAAGTCAGGAAACTAAACTAACATACAATACAAGTACAGGAACATGAATCATAGTTCTCAATGACACAACATAAGTACGTAAATGAAATTAAGCAAAGTCTCAATTAGATATATAATATACTAATTTTTCTCATTAAAAATACAAAAAAAAATAGATAAAATTCAAATATCAAAACAGCCATAATCAGTAAAACACCAATGACACCAAATGAAAATATTTAAAAGTTACACTTGCAACATTATCATGAAAATAACTTCAATAATTCTAAATTTATGTAATCCATAGGAACACCCCCCCAAAAAAAAAAAAAACATACAAAACCAAAATTTAAGAAAAGAGTGGATATTTATTCTTTTCAATTCCAAAAACTTTCATGAAGGTCAATGAGCATAGGTTTAGGGGCAGCATGAATGCATGGCATCTTACCCAAAAAAAAGAGGGAAATCATGGGCCGAGAAGGTACTTGATGATGCACATCATATAGTTTTGATTAAAAGTTTAGGATCGTGCTTTCCTTGGGTTATATTCTAGAAGCATTCCAAATAGACTATTAACCCTCAAAATTCCATCTAAAAATTAAAGGGCATAAGTTGAACAATATCAATGAGTGTCCTTTTGCAGTGAGTCATGCATATGAGAAGTCCATTATTGGGCAATGCATCTAAATAGAGAATAGCACATTCGATCTCCAAAGCTCTAAGCATGACTTTTATATCACAAAAAGAAAAAAGATGAATGAAAACTCATTTTTATTATTGCCTCAGTAAGAAGACTATAGCAACCATAATTCCCCCAAGAAATCATTAGCCCTTCTCTAACAATCCCCACAGAAGACATCCCCGTCTCCTACATTGAGATCTTTATCACCTTCATAAATCTTCCGCCACTTCCCACCTTTAGCCTAGTAACTACACTATAAAATCAATTTAATTTTTTTTCTTTTTTGATAAGTAACTATACTACCCTATCATTGGGACATCGAAATAGCTTCCATCAAAACATCCCCACTCCGGTCACTCATACAAACACTCGCTCGTAACCAGATTGCAAGGAACAAAAATTTTCACAAGAATGTCATATCCAAACTCAAAGAATTGAAACTCAAGTAATCCATACAAAACACGTACTAAACTACTAAAATATTTCCCTACAGAACTCACTGTGATGAAAAAGGAACAAAAATGGATATATTCAGTTCAGCAGTACACATAAAGCAATAATACTTCCTGTAGAAAGTCCATACACTTGCAGGCATAGTGAAAATTTGTTATGTACACACACATCCGAAAAAAATACTACTGCCGTTCCAAATTGTAAAATTATTATTGACTTTTGAAAGTCAATTTGAGACATTTTTTAAGACAAAATTGAGATAATACATATAAATCTTATAATGGACAGTACTTTTCAAATAGTTTACAATATTCATCTTTCTATTGACTAAAATGAAAAGAATCTAAGTCAATTTTGAGTTTGACGCACTTAAGTTGATCAAAAAGTTAATAATGATCTTTTATTTTGAAACTGGAGGGACACTCAAACCATATCCAAACAGTACCACACAAAGTCTATATATATATATATATATATATATATATATATATTTAGCGTATCAAACAGGTAAAAATACATGAATAAACATAATAATTTGTGGTACCAAAAAGGAATTCTGATTAGCGCACTATACATACATTTTTGTGCATCTAAATGTATTATGTAAAACAGTTGTACAAAAAAAAACAATTAGACATTCCTAATCCGAGTCCACAGATCCTGTATATATATATATATATATATATATATATATAAATATATATATTACAAACATTAGAGATCAAACGATTCCACTGCGACATCAAAGCAATAAACAATACACAAAGAAATCAAATTTACTTTTGACAACGATTAAAAGGTAAAAATTCATGAATAAACATAATAATTCTGGTACAAAGGAATTCTGATGACGCATTGTGTGTGTGTACTACAATTAGGGCTTAATGTTTTAAAAACATTGTAAAACATTCCTCATACAAAACTTAACACAAAACATAATGAAGTCAAAGACAAATCACCAATACATAACTCAAACAATGTTGTGCACAAGTTAATGTTTTAGTTCATGTAATAGATATACATGAACCTTTTAAGACAAGGTGTCTACAGAAGTAATAGTATTTTAAAGACCGTCTTTTAGAAGTAATATGAAATTTCAGCTAATAACATGAAGTTGACAACAACAAAAATAAAGATAGATAATTCGGAAATTGAAGATCGCAACTGAATGAAATATTTTTCTCCTTTAGATAAAATAACTAAATGAAAAAGGGAAGTGAAGAATTTAGAATCTAATCGAAATTATCATTCAGAAATGCTCAGATGTACTACTCTAATAGTAAAAGTGAGTCATGAACATTTTATGGATAACTTTTATGATTTTTTGGGTCAACTAATAGCAGCATAATGCATGATGGCTAATATAACTGAGCTACACCAATCAGAATTTTTCAATATCCAAGGTAATGGACCACGTGAAGCAATTTGAATTCAAGAAAACAAATTATAGAGGGTACTTAAATCACATACTAGGTTTCTGAAGAATAGAAACTTCAGTTAGGACAAGGTAGCTGTATTGCATATGCATCTGAAATCTCAAATAAATTGAATAGAGGTACATTGGAGGAAGAACGAATATGAGAGAGATAAAAATAAAGTAATATTATATAATTTGTATGGTGTTATATTATAGTTTCAGAATCCAAAATTAAGTTCATTGTGAACTAAAATTTGAATTTCAAAATTAGGTCATATTACCAACATTAGGACTTTGCATCTGTTTTCTTCAATCTATCTCTTTCTGCATCATTTCCCTCATCTTTCTTACTTCTCTTTGTAACTTTGGAGTTTGACAATCTGAGTAATGATTTTATTTTATTTTTTTGTCATCGTCATTCACCTTGCAACTTAGGACTTTGCCAATTTAGTGATGTTTTTGTTGGTCTAGCTATATTGTTGTAGATTTGTTCTGCTATTATCATTCACAAGATTTTTGTGATAAATTCAGCAGTAGTATCATAGAGATCTATGTTTGCATTATAGTTCAAAGTCCCAATATTATATGTAACAACTAATAATTTAGAAATTAACTTATCCCATTGTACCTGTATCAAAATTTTAATACTTGTAAGATCTCGAACTGTACCAATCATGTTTATAACAAACACAAATCATCACCCTCATCAAAATAACGGAGTTTAACATGGAAAATAAGGGGAGGTCAGGATTTAACAACAAAGAAAGTATATCATGAATAACTGAACAACATTTCAAAATAATTTTTTTTGATAATTATATATGCTTCATATGTACGACTATTTATAAATCATTAATACATTTTCAAAGGGCACTCGCATGCTACATCTGTATGCACATACAGGGTGAGATTCTAAACATTGAGAAAGTAAATGACATATCTCTCAAACAGTTTAAAATGCATAAACTGCAATGTTGGGCACCAACTCTGCATATAAAATGACCATTTCACCCATTGCTTAATCACTTCTATCACCCATCAGATGATGTTTGGCATAGGCTAACTTCCATCACCCATATCTGAACCACCAAGCACCCTTTTCAATTTAACATTGCATAAAGGAGCTGCGCAGCATACTGCAATAATTCCACAAACAGCAGTTTAACTCGTACTATGATCAATTTCCAAGCTTTAGTTACCTCTCCCAAATTTCAAAATAAAGCACGCACAACTTTCAACAAATGTGAATTTCCCATCTATATAAATATGTAATAATAAAATATTTATTATTAACAGCAACAAATCATACATGATTTATATTTTCACAAAATGGAAGTATTTAGAATCTTAGATTACAAGGGTGATTCAAGGTTTCCAGCAATGTTGAAAGCTACACATGATAATTAAAATCCAACAAGGTGCTAAACATATGAAAGCAAAATCCAAGACACATGACACAAATTGCAAACTCAAAATCGCGCAAGTCAAAATGGAAATGATCTATATAACCATACGAAAATCATCAGTCGTCTTCACTACAAATAAATGGTAGCCTAACATAATATGTCATACTAAAAACACAAACTGGTAAAAATTCAACCGGAAAATAGGTATACAAATCATAACCAAATCCAAATATATTAAACTATATATTGAAGATTACAGCCAAGAAAATAGAAGTATACATTACAACTAGACCTGATTTCACACAGCCAAAAAAAGAAATAGATAAATGCAAAACTGCACATGATTTTCTCACAAGAACGTCATATGATGAAAATCAATAGTTGGGAACAAAAGGGTTTTTTTCCATTCAAATACTTGTTTTGAAATAGATCATGTTAGGGATATAAACGCATTAGGTTACCTAGCTAGGCTAGCCTAGGCAGCTACCCGACTCGACTAATTGCGGGAAGAATTAACAAAATAAGAAAATGATTACCCTACCCTATTTATTTTTTTTTCTTGATCTGCTTAAATTATACCAACCCACTTTTTCATATGCATCAAACACTTCCTTCTAATAAAATACTATTTTAATATGAAAGATGCGTGAATTGTATGATGAACAAATGAAGAAACTGATATGTTTGTACATACTCACCAATTAACAACAGAAATTGTCAAAGAACCCCGGAGACTACTGGCAGATCTCAACAAATCCAATAGAATACCGATATATCTATTTGCTTCAGACATTAGTGCAACAGGGTCCAGAACAGGGTGACCACCAAACAGCCACGAAACATTAAATGCCCGACCATTTTCTGTTACAGCTAAAGCCAGAAGAACAATCAAAGATATTATGTCAAAATCAAATCCCAGTAAAGGGGGGAAAATAGATAGAAATTTGTTAATTGCAATACTGTAGTAATTACATCAACTGACAATCAGACCTCTGAAGCTCTAAAAATATCAGAGATGAATACCTTGCAAATTAGATTTTCCAGGATCATCTGTATCAGAAGTAAAAAGTAGGATATAGGTTTCCAAAAATTTTATAGCCAACAACTTTGTACGAATTGAACCAGCCTACAACATCATGTCCAAGGAAAGATCACATTAGCCACATATTCAAAAATTCAAAAATTAAAAGGCCAGTTATCTGAATTTGGTATAATCAGTTTCTCAATTGCCAACATGAAACAACTTTACTAAGAAATCCATGTGGAACAGAACAAAAAACATATATACCCAAAAAATAGGTACAAGTACATTAACAAAGTAAAACAATTACCAATAGTTAGATTTGTTTACCAGCAAGTATGCAATATCACCATACTAAGTGATACCTATTTATGAAAAAGAAAATCACTTGGCTTTGTCATCATACAAAGTGATATTTATTTATAAAAACAAAATTTATCACTAGGTTTTGCCACCACACTAAGTGATATTTATTTATAAAAACAAATTTTACTAGGTATTCTACAGAGCTATAGTGGCAGTGGCACAAAACAACATACAAAAGACAACATACAAAAGTCCACCAATTTTAAACCCACTATAATCTCCCTCTCACTTCATTCTAATTACACACTAAATATGCTTGGAAATAATGCCAGGATATATAAACCTAATCAAAAAGCCCCAGAAACAAGTTGCATATTAAAACAAGAAACTAAGATAGGCCATGCATGACATTTCATTAAGCACTTGATAGGGTTCACTAACCAACAAACCACAAAAGCGTGTCCTTAAATTAACAGGTATGAAATTATACTTTTCATGGATTTCAAGTAATTTCTTTCCTCAAAATCAAAAGGTACAACTTAACACGAGTGAAAAACGGGTTCAAGAAAAGAAGAAACTCACATTTGCACAATTTTTGTGCCTAAGGTTATATATGTTATCAGCCCACCCCTCCCAGCACACCCACATTGGCCGGAACAAAAATTAATGAAGACCTTCCTTGATACCTCTCTACCCCCAGCAGAAGAGCATTACCTTAATTCAATCGTGTCTTTCAAAGTTTCAAGTATTCCAAACTATTTGATTTTAAACTGTCGATGAGGGTGTCTAAGACTCCTAAGGGGATTTTGTGGCATAGTTATAAATCCCATACCATATTGGTCGGTATGGTTCGGAATTGGCTTTTTTGTGACGTGAATGTTCTATCTCATCTAAAAGCTGTGTAACCGGTGTGGTACCGGCCGACAATCCAAAATTATGCTTACCGGACGGAAACAAGATATTGGTAACGAGTAAGGTAGTAAACACTTTGTTCCACTTTCTTGAGATGCGTGAATAAGTACAGTGGTGTATATGGATACCAGTTGCATTTACACCAATGTGTCTTAATTTGACTACGACTCTTGCTATGCTATTTCTACTTTTCACCAACTTGGTTGTTCAAAAAGGTACCTATTCAACTTATACAGTATATAAGTAGATACCATGTACCCAATAACTCTTGAATTGTTAAGTCATTTAATATTCTAAATCGTAATTGTGTATATTATTGGTTTGTTCATGGTTGTCTAGCTCTTAAAATTACAATTTTGAAAGAATTATATATTATACTTAATTACATAGTGAAGGAATTTAAAATTTTATGGGAGTAATATAATAGCAAAACAAGAATATAATAATCATTATATATATATATATAATCTTCTAATTATTTACAAACAGTATGCACCAATACCAGTATGCACCATTTTACTAGACAAAATGGTACACTTACCGGTACGGTATTTATAACTATGTTTTGAGGAAGTTTTTTTGGCTAAGGCTGGGAAGGAGTGTAGAGATCATTTAAAGATGGAGGCTTGAGATGTGGTTTTGTTCAAAATACCGTTCTCTTGTGGGTATAATTAATCCACTCCTACATCTTTCTATACCAAGCACGCCAGCAAAATACAAATCTTCCAACTGACCCTACCTACAAACCTAAACTTGTGCATCCAGAAAGGGTATCAGTCAGGAAATAAGAAAGATGATTTTTCCCAATAAATTTCCTGTCTAGTCTAACAAGAACATATAATAAGCTCCCAGTGATGCAGAACAAATGTCAAGTGCAACTAAATTTAAAGTAAATTCCGATTATATTGGTGTAATATGAGAATCAGCGAGGATTACTAGGTGTCAAGTGTAATTTATAAATTGTTCTTTTGGGCTGTAGAAGTAAGCTGTGAGGAATAGCATTTGGGTTTCGCTTATAAATTATTCCTAGGTTAAGCCCAATAAGAAGTCCAAGTTATTTAAGTGAATTTGGTTCTAAGTGTTACTTGGTCCCCAAGTCTTGGTTTTTCAAAAAATTGTAATCCCAAAAAATTAAAGGGAGTAGAATTATTTGAGATTAAAGTAGTTGTTTTTTTACTATTGTAGCCATGGCCTGCAAACATCGTTGATTCCTGTAAGGGTGAAGCATTCTTTTTCTTCCCCACTTTCTAATATTTGCACTCTCTTATCCTACACTACCCCAACTGTGTCGCTATCCAACACGTTTTTTCTACAATCTTGTATAGAAAAAATACAAATTTAATGTACAAATTAATGTGTACAAAAAAATTGATTTGGTGATGTACCATCCAAATACCTTTAACTAGCATCAGCACAAATGTAAGGACTTTTATGGAAAACGAAATATAGTTTGATGATATTTTATTCAATTTCATTAGTGCTTGACCAATAACATATATAGTTTCTCCTTGATCAGAATTGATTCTATGATTGAATAGCAGAAGTGCTACTCAGTACTATCGGGTTCTTTTCTCCACATAGTTCATGAATAAAAACCAACATTGAGTAATTTTACACATATATAACCATCTAGGCCCTTACTGACCGATCATAGTACAATGAGACCATGAACCTTTACTGAAATGAAAATGAAACAACAAAAATATTTAGTTTTTATAAAAACGGATAGAAAAGATGCTGGCTTGGGAATCAATCTTGTATGACCTTGACAAATAATAAAAATATCAAATAGCCTTTCAAATAACAGTAGGGGAAACTTAAAATCCATGATCAATGTTCAACATACCTCCTCCAACAGAATGACAAAAACAGTATCCTTGAATTTGACCATCCACGTCCAGAGCTCTTCTAGCCACCTCTCAACTATACCACGTCGGTGAAACTATAATTTTTCAAATATAGTCAAAAAATAAAAATAATAATTACAAAAATGTGCAAAGAGCAAGAAATAGGCAGTAAAACAAACAAACAGGAAAAAAAAGTGTATGACAGATTTAAACAAGAATCGCTAAGAATTAGAAAGAATAAATTATACATGCATAAAGTGTCCCACATTCTATATACATACAATGAATGAAGTCAATGAACCATTATCTATATAATAGGGAAAATATTAAAACCCAAAACTCCGCAATGTTAATATGCTTGGTTTGGAGATATATAAATTGGCAAGATTACACGATTGAGCCTATCAATTGTCCACATTGCTACGAGATGTACCTAGTCTTTATGTGACAAGATAGAGTAATACGAAATGAATGACCTATGTAATTTTTAAAAATTTCTTAAGACATTTTGATCCTAAAATATTGGGAAAACTGTAAAAGAAAAAAAATCAAGAAGCAGCCTGGAACTCAACACATCGTATGCACATAATTTTTCATTTTTTATAAAAGATTCTTTATTAGAAGAGATGGATAGCTAACATATACTACATCATATGTCTCAATTGCACATAATATAGAAAATGAATGCAAAGAATATACTTACATATTGAACAAAAAACAAAGACTGCGTACGTTAAGACCTTTGGATACAAAGATATATTTACTCACAAGATAGAAGGAAGGTTACCTGCAATGATAACTCATATAGCACGCCGCAAAAGATATTTGTGCCGGTAATAATGGATTTTGTTGCCACAGTAGAGTCGTTATCCCTCAGTGATGTCAATAACGTTGGCATTAGTATTAAAGAATGCTCCATTGCTTTCAACCCAATCTCCTCGATCACCCTACCAACCATTTAATCGGACAAGAATAAAATATAGTTGAAAGCAACATCAACAATGACACGGCAACTTCAAAAAGAATTGAAAATTCTATGTACAGACCCTAATCATCACCTATTACAAGAGTTTTGCTAAACATCAGATAATGAGAATACATATGTGAAAAATATGGGGATTACCTTGTGAGCAATGTCACTGAGAACAAGAACGGTGCAAGTACGTGGAATGTATATGAGAATGGACTATAAACATGCTCTAAAACACCATATATTAAAACACCTCGTTTTGTCTCATAAAACATTTTATTCTTTTTGCTTCAATTCTTTTATGTCTTTGGGTGGCGTGGGGGTCAACATATTTAAACCTGGCAACAAATATGCAGCCAGACCATCTATACAAACCATAACTCTGACATACCTGTATATATATAACTGTACTTATACGAGTTCTTAAAAGCAATTTAGTTAATTTCTTTGATATACCAACATTATAGTTCAATCAATTAGATTATAGATATAAGGGGATTAGCTTGTGAGCAATATCACTCAGACCAATAATGGGAATTCTTTTTATAAAAAAGAAAGGAAATTGAGAACAAGAATGGTGCTGCAAGTCATTGAATGTACATGAGAATGTGCTACTACACATGCCCTAAAACGTGGTATATTAAAGTACATCATTTTGTCTGCTTCATTTCTCCTACTCCTTTCATTTCAAAATCAGAAAATTAGGGATACATTTTGACTTTTGGAGGTTAATTTATGAAATCCTAAAATTCAAAACCAATAGAACTATCTATAATTTTAGTATTAACAAATATAATTAATGTAATTAGCTAATTAGTATTACCAACTACAATATTTGTTAGTGCTAAACTTAAATGAAATTATATCCCTTTCAAATTTGACGATTATGCAAATTGACTTTAAAAAATCAAATCTTCGTTCCAAAATTCTTTAGGTGCGGCCCGGCAACAAGTATGCAGTGTGACAATCTATTAAAATAAAAATAAAAAAATCTGACATTCTTGTATGTATATCCAATTTCTGAGAACAAATTGAAATTGAAAGTGAAGACAATTGGGATTAAACTCACTCAATGAGGGTTTTACGAACAAGGGTTTCTGGAGAACACTGAAGTTCAACCAAATACGGGAAAAGCTCGGCAGCCATAGACGGTTCGACTGACACCAAGATATCTTTGGCCTGCTTCAATGACGACAGCTTTACCGCCAAATCCCCATGGTTATTTGCGGCGGCCAGGAGAGATAGCGCTTGCTCTCGTCCCACCATTTCAGCCCCCACAAAATTTAACCTCTTCTATAGATATAGATATAGATAGAGATATACTGCTACGTATATAATAGGCAATTGTAGGGATAGAAGGGGGAAATGGGGGAATTTTGTTTTGGTTTCTTCTAGGGTTTTGAAGAACGAAAGGGTTTAATTTTTGGGCGACCTAAAATAGACGAGAGACGAAAATTAATTTGCTATCGCCGAACTGTAAAAATTGACACTCCTATATCGGAGATTTTAAGGACGGAGGACTGTGAAATTATATACTCCTACTCACGTGCACGGGTCGGGTTATGCTATTTTGGATGAACCACGTATTTTTAAGAAACAATTACATATTCTAGTACCTTTTTTAAAATAATTACAACAATAGTGCACTCATAAAATATTTATACAATTAATGCATTTAAAGTTTTTATTTACATAATTAGTGAATTTATTCTTCCTTTAATTTAGTTATGTGATTTAATGTGTTGATGACATGTCAATTCAATTTTTTTTTAAAATAAATTGTTCACGCTTTTTGTTGCATCGTGTTTTAATTTGAATTTTGTGTTTATCTATTTGCCATTTTTTTTCTTTTGGAAACCCTTATTTTGTGTTTTGGGAATTTTCTAAGCAAACCTATTTTCTTCTGAGTTGAGTCGATTCGATTCTATAGGTGAAGGTATTAGTATCGTCGTAGATTGGTTCTTTAGTTCGTCGTTGTCGTCTTCTTCTTCAGTTTGTGGTTATTCGTAAGTTGTTCAGTTGGTTCTCCTTTATTGGTACTACATTTTTCGATTTTCTCTATTTTTGTTTGTGATAGTTTCTACGAGGAATAGTATGGAGGGAATGGGGATAAGAAGAGTGATAGGAAGAGGGAACGAATTAGAGATGATGATTATGGGAAGGAATTGAAGATATATATGAAGGTGAAGGATAGTCTATTAAAGTCCCCAAAACAGGAGAAGAAGTTAGTGGTGAAATCAGATGTTAAAGATAAGAAATCGGGGAGACATATGGATAAGAAGGCTAAAAAATTGATATATCTTGATTATGATTTTGAAGGTTCTCCAAAAAAAGTTGGGAAAGATGATGAAGTTGAGGCTCATAGTCGGAAAATTGTTCCCCGCCAAAAACATCTGAAGGTTTGTTATTTTTAATTTTTTTAAGAATATCGAATTTTTAGTTATTTTTGTTACTTGTGTTTTTTGTTTTTGTGTATGGTGATGTTTTGATGTATGATCCTGTTTAATTGGGTTTCTGAGTAGTGTCATTACTGTTCAAATTGTAGTTGATAAAATGATTATTTTCATTTCGATTGGAGTTTCAGATACTAGTATATTATGTGTTGGTTACTAGATACTATTTTTGTCATTATAGAGGTTGATTATGTTGTGTTGGTAACTTGCTGATTGAGTTTTGGTTACTAACTATTATATTTTTGGAAACTAATGATTATATAGTTGTTAAAATGTATTTTATTACACTAGAGTTGTAGATTGATGAATGTTTATATTGTATGTGATAAAATGGTTATGTTGTTTCCGAGTGGAGGTTTTGTTACTATTATTTTCTAAATTGGTTACTATATAATTTGTTATATTTTAAATAGTCAGATTATTTTGGGTTTTGGTAACTTGCTGATATTGTTTAGTTACTAATGCTAGTATATTTAGATACTGTTGATTGTATAGTTTTGGTTTTAAAGTTTTATTGATGTTCTATTTTGATTTGGTTAATGTGTACGTAATGTAATTTATTGTATTTTCAGATTTGGGATCTATTTTATGAGGAGCATCATTGAAATTTTACAGCAAAATCATTTATTGGTGTGATATGGAAGTTCCAACTGTTATTAAGAATAAATTGTCTGAAGTACAGTTGAATTAATAAGTTTAAATTGTCTTGTTTTGGAAAATTTTTAAATTTTGGGCAGCCCCAAATATTTTTACAGATAATCCATCATGCTTTGGTTACAGAAGTTTATCGAAGGGATAACGGGGAGATGTGGTTTCTTTTTGGTGAGAGAAGGGTAAGATTTGGATTGATAGAATTTTGTTTAATTTCTGGTTTGAGTTGGCAAGGAGATGAAGACATTGATGGTTTCAAGGGAATGGAAAATATGTTGGCGGATAAGTTTTTTGGAAATGAGGTTGTAATCCGTTCTAATATCAGGAGGATATATAGGAGTGCTTTTTTTTATGATGATGATGAGGCTGTTAGGATGTCCATCATATTATTGGTTTTTAATTTCATATTAGCTACTGTGTCTGATAATTATGTTGATGAAGCTTTGTTTAACTTTTTATCTTATGGCGACATTGAAAGTTATCCGTGGGGAAATTTGTTTTTGAACAGTACAATACCTCCAACTTTTCTTTCATTTTTAATATAGTCCTGCAAGTATTATCAAACTTGCACCACCTCCCCTAATAGTAAATAATGTGAATCAATAGTTCAATCATGTGATTCGGTAGTTATAATCATGTGAAAATACGAATAACAGTATAGTACCTCCATCTATACCTCCATCTTTAACTTAATCATGCAAGTATTATCAATCTTGCACCAACTCCCCTAATAGTACATGAATGTGAATCAATAGTACACACATGTGAACAAATAGTTATAATCATGGGAATTAATAGCAATTAATTCCTCATTTATCCGATTAATTACCCGATTGATCAATATAACCTCCAAACATCAATTAATATCGAAATAAATATCGATTTCCACTAACACTAATAATTCCAACACAATGGAACTATCAATTTCATCCTTAATCAACACGAACTTATTCATCATTAATATTATAATTCACAATATTTAACAACCAGGTCGTTCCCAGAGGAAAGAGGGGCTTTCGATAAGGATTTCTCCTTATTGGTAGCGTATGATTAGGTGACCAAACCTCTCCTTGATAAAACTTCTAGACATCGTCAATATTGCAAATAATAATATGAATAACTTTGTCGTCTCAATTATTGATTTAATAATAATAAATATTATGCAGATGATACTGTAACAATAATTGAATCAATAATATGAGAGATATGATGCAACAATTACTGTAACAATAATTGAGTATAACTGAGTGACTTCTTACGTAAGCATCAATAATCAATATCGTGTGCTACTATGCAACCACGCATATTACTGTACTTTTACTACCGAGTAGTTCAACAATTTTAACGGTAACACTTTCGCTGTTATTTTTATAAAAAGATAATAATGTCGTTTTACGACAATACTTCCGTTGTGGAGTCCACCAATGATTGTGTCATCCTATGGATATTCCCCGACAAAAAGAATATTTTATAACAACTTGCATACTTTGAACAATTTTCATATATCACCCTTAACTTTAACCTTTTATCAATTTAACCATTTACTAAATAGAATAATTATATAAAATTGAATACTTTCATTTCATAAAATTCGGGGTCTCACAATCTCCTCTCCTTATGAAATTTCGCCCTCAAAATTTATGTACCTGGTTGTGACACCCCCAAAAATAGGTATACATCACTCATCTTAAGTCGCCAAATACATGGTACAAAATTCAAATACAACGACCAAGGATATTCATTAGTATCACGACCATAAATTATCCATGCACTACGGGCCAAGGATATTCGTGTATTCATCAATGGTCATGATCATGCCAACAACTGTCCATCAATACACTACGGGTTAAATTCTTCTGTTATTCCATTCTGTTATTTCATCAATGGTCTTGATCATAGCCTCGTTTATCTATATCGAATACCGCATCTACGGTGAAATTTCTCGTTATTCCATTCTTTATTATTATGTTGGAATAAATGCATACATCACAAAATCGCATACATGGTGAAATTCTTACATTATTCCATTATTTATTATTACATTGGAATATCTTGTGCATGCGGATTACGCTTATACCTAGTTCCATTCTTTATTATTACATTTGGAATATTACATGCATCTTGATTCATTAGACTGGTTTCATTCTTTATTATTACATTAGAATAACACATGCATCTTGATCTATCGCATGCATGGTGAATTCTTTGTTATTCCATTCTTTATTATTACGTTTGAATATCACATGCATGCGAATTACGCTAAACTGGTTCCATTCTTTATTATTACATTGGAATAACATGTATGCATGCGATCTATCGCATGCATGGTGAATTCTTTGTTATTCCATTCTTTATTATTCTGTTGGAATATCACATGCAATGCGGTTTTACGCATGACACAGTTCCATTCTTTATTATTATGTTGGAATAACTGCTGTATGCAAAGTTCCGCATACATGGTGAAATTCTTACATTATTTCATTCTTTATTATTACATTGGAATATCTCACATCATGCGGATTACGCTAGACACTGGTTCCATTCTTTATTATTACGTTAGAATAACTTTTATGCATGCGGATCTATTGCATGTATGGTGAATTCTTTGTTATTCCATTCTTTATTATTACTGTTAGAATATCACATGCATGCGGTTTCGCATGACACAGTTCCATTCTTTATTATTACATTTGGAATATATCACATGTCGTGCGATTTACACATGACCTAATTCCATTCTTTATTATTACATTGAGAATAATAACATGCGTGCATGCGGTCATCATCGCATGCATGGTGAATTCTTCTATTATTCCATTCTTTATTATACATTGGAATAACACATACATGTGGATTATCGCATGCATGGTGAATGATCCTTTGTATTCATATGATTAGTATTTTTCATTCAAAAAGGTTTACGCGCGAGGGCAATTTCATAATTTTTATGACCCTAAAAAATTTTGGAAAAATTTGAAATGATAATTTGATGAGTTTTCTAGATTGTGTCCAAAAATGATGATTTTTGGATGTATAGATTAAGAGTTATGGATTTTATGGGAAAAGACTATTTTAAAAGTAAACCCTTATAACTCCTTGTGGTTAACTCCAAAATTGGTGAAATTTTTATTGGGAGTATATGTATATAACAGGAGTATACTCTGTAAATTTCAGAATTTTTGGATAAAAGTACAATTTATGATAAATGTCTAAATATTTGGTAGTTTTGGCTATATGAAAAATAGTAAATGAATTTTAAAAATTATGAGAAAAATATATGTTCAATATGGGACTATATTCAGCTAAATCTCAGAAAAGAAATATTTTTGGGACTGATTTGGTATTTTTCATGAAAATAAACTAGTTATGAGTAAATGAATTAAATATGTTATGTGAAGTAACAAAATTGAAAAATAGGATTTTATGGCTTGGAAATTCTATATAGGGTATATGCAGATTTTTGATGAGGGATTTGATCATTGGTGATGAAATCTTATGATTAAAATGCATTATTTGGTAAAGTGTAAACAATTGAAATAAATTATTTATAAGTTTAAGAAGTGATTAAAATATTATTATAATATCAATAATATTAGATTATGAGTTTATTAAGTGATTGATAATATTTGGATAAATTTAAAGTCTTTAATATTTATCCTTGATTTCGTTTGATTATTTCTTATATCTTTGTCATCATCCTCATGCTTATATTGTGATGAAAGTCATCTTTGGCTTACGTGCATAGATGGATTTGGTATGATTATGACCAGAGATTATTCGGTATAATCATGACCGTAATGTAACGAATGATGTGGTAAAAGTCCTCATTAGCGGTAGTGCGTTGATGGGGCGATTTTTGGTATGATTATGACCAGGGATTATTCGGTATAGTCATGACCATTGATGATTTAATGAATATCCTTGGCCCGTAGTATAGGGATGATTCGATGATGTTGTTTATTTATTAAGCTGAGTCTCAGCGATAAAAATTGATGAAAATATTTTTAAATCATAGAAGATAGTAGATATTATGCTCTCTTGACTCTTACAATGGATTGCTTATTCATTGCAGTTAAACTTGATGTCTATTGTATTTTATCGGTTTAACATTGTTGAAGGCTAATGATAATTTATTACGCATTATCTTAGTCATAATATTTTTTACTGGGCTAGTTGAGCTCACCCTTTCTTTCTTTGTTTCTCTTGAAATGAAAATATATTTGGGACGAGTCGGGGAACGAAGTGATGGTCCAGATGATAACATTAGTAGTTCTCACTATTCTGTTAAATAGTGTGATAATAAATGTAATGAGGACTCTATTTGAGAGTGGATATTGTCTAGAAGGCAACATTCCTGTTTAAACTCTCAGCTATGTTTTGTCGTATTATTACACGGCGGTTGTATAATTAAGTCGTATTTGAATTTATGTATCATGTATTTGGCGACTCAAGATGGGTGATGTATACCTAATTTGGGGGCGTCACAGGAGCCGCTTTCGCCTGATGTTGCATGAATTTCATAAAGCCTCTGAACATCCCATCGTTCACCATTTCATCGGTGTTATTGTTTACATGAGGATTATTGTCTTCCTGTTGCACATTATCCTGGGAATTAATCTGTGGTGACTCAACGGTCTCATGTGCTTCATTTTTTATCTCAACATTTTCGGATGCCATTTTCAAATACTGCCACAAAACAAGGGTTAATTAACATATCACATATTATCCCTATACTCTGACTGACCAATTAAATACCAAATAAACTTAGGTAGGTCATACTAGCGAAGGAATTCCCCGTCTCCCCCCTCCTAGTTCTTGTCTCATATCTCAGCCAGGGATCATATCCCTAAGCTTTGATACCAACTGTGACGCCCCCAACATAGGTATACATCACCCATCTTGATTCGCCAAATACATGGTAAAAAATTCAAATACAACTTAATTATACAACAGTCGTTTGAAATACGACAAAACATAATCTAAGAGTTTTAATAATAATATTGTCATATAGACAATATCCACACTCAATGGAGTCCTCATTACATTTATTGTCACACTATTTAACAGAATAGTAAGGACTACTAATGCTATCATCTGGACCGTTACTCCTTTCCCCGACTAGTCCCGACTACGTTCTCATTTCCTGAAGAGAACAGTGAAAGAAAGAATGAGCTCAACTAGCCCAGTAAAAAATATTATGACTAAGATAATGTAGAATAAATTATCATTAGTCTTCAACAATGTTAAACTGATAAAATACAATAGACATCAAGTTTAAGCTGCAAAGTGAGAATAAGCAATCCATTAGAAGAGTCAAGTAGAGCATGATATCTACTATCTTCTATGATTTAAAATGTTTTCATCAATTTTTATTGTTGAGACTCAGCTTAATAAATAAACCACATCATCGAGTCATCCCTGCACTACGGGCCAAGGATATTCATTAAATCATCAATGGTTATGACTATACCGAATAATCCATGGTCATAATCATACTAAAAAGCATCCATCAATGCACTACATGTGCTACCGAGGACTTTTACCACATCATTTATAACATTACGGTCATGATTATCTAAGAATAATCCACTGGTCATAATCATACCAAGTCCATCTATGCACGTAAGCCAAAGATGAATTTCATCACAATATAAGCATGAGGATGATGACAATGACATAATAATTCAATAAAACAAGTTCAAGAATAAATTTTAAAGATTTATAAGTTAATTTATCTTGAAATCAATTACGTCCAAATTGTCAACATGATACTACTTTATGGAATAAAATTCAAGAATGCTCAGAAGAATATTTCCATGAAAAGATACCGGATGAAGCGCAAATATCCAGGATATTCTACTAATTTCATGGAGTATAGAAGCCAAAACTTTAACCAAATGAGTATCATAGAATATATGAAATTGCAAATGGATTTTCACCCGCCATGCGGTAATCCACGTAGACAGATCATTTCCACAATTTAATAAGGAATGAATACGAAGGATCATTCACCATGCATGTCATAATCCACATAGACATGTTATTTCAACAGAATAATAAAGAATGGAACCAGGTCATGCGTAATCCGCACAGATAGGATATTCCAACAGAATAATAAAAAATGGAATAATAGAAGAATTCACCATATATGCGGTACTTCGCATAGACAAGTTATTCCAACATAATAATAAAGAATGGAATAACAGAAGCTCTCTTCATGAATATGAAGAAAGAAATAATACCACTATAGTAGAAAGAAACCGGATCTTTGGAGTAGAGAGGTAGCAGACTTCTCTTCTTCTTTCTCTCTATAATTTCTCTCTATAATAATTGCTCTATAGCTTTAGTGAATTGATGAGAAATGAAGGAAGAATGAGCATCAATTTATAGGAAAATTGTGAGACCCCAAATTTTATGAGTAAAGATTTAAATTTCTCGAAATATTTTTTTCAAAATTATGGTGTGGATTTGAGATAATGTTATAGTTATGGGTAATGTTTATAATTTTGAAAAGTATACAAGTTGTTATATAATATTCGATTGGTCGGAGAATATTCGTTTTAACAGGGAATATTCTTATGACGACACAATCATTGGTGGACCCCACAACGGAATTATTGTCGTATTGAGAAAACGACAAAAATATTTTTATGAAAATAACGACTGGAAGTTTTACCATTAACCTGTTGAAACACCGGTGTTAAAAAAAATGCGATATCTGGCGTGGTTGCATAGTAGTAACAATACGGTATTGATTATTGATGCTTACGCGAGAAGTCACTCAGCTTTTGTTCAATTATTGCTACTGATGAATTGTTGCATAGTATCTCACGTTATTTGATTCAATTATTGTCAATATTTTATATATTATTAAATCAATAATCGAGAATGACGAAGTTATTAATATTATTATTTGCAATATTAACGATTTTAGAAGTTCATCAAGGAGAGGTTTTGGTCACCTAATTGCATGAAATAGGATAAATCCTTATTGGAAAGCCCCTCTTTCTCGGAACGACACAGTCGATTAATATTGTGAATTATAATAATGATGATTAATGTTGTTAAATATATTGAGGTGTCTTTTTATGAAGTCACAAATATTTATATATATATATATTATATATATATATAAATTTTGTTTTATTAGTATTATTAATGTAATAAAGCAGAAAAGCTTTTTATATAAAGCAGAATACTTTTATAAAGTTATTTATTTTATTAGACAATAATTAGAATATAATATCTTTTATTATGCATAGTGTTTTGCATAGTAAATCTTTTTATATAAAAAATGTAATACTTTTATAAAGTTATTTGTTTTATTAGACAATAATTAGAATATAATATATTTTATTATGCATAGTGTTTTTGCATAGTGCTGCGATAGTATTTGCATAGTAAAATCTTTTTATATAAAACAAAATACTTTTATAAAGTTATTTGTTTTATTAGATTTTAAATAATATATATATATTTTATAAATAGAATATATTATATTTTATTGCATAGTATCCTTTCTATTTTCCTATAAATAGGATGCTTAGTTAGAATTGAAAATCACACCGAAGTTCGAGAGAATTCTCCTTCTATAATCTTGGCGTATTTTTTTAGTTTTAAAGAAGCTTTGAGCGTAGTGCATATTTTCTTCAAGTATATCCCCGCTTCTTAATTGGAGTACTCTTCTTTATAAGGCAAGGGATATTATTTGTTGTACTAGTAAGGGTATTATTTCTTTCGTATTCATGAAGAGAACTTACATTATTCCATTCTTTATTATTATGTTGGAATAACTTTCATGTCCAAGCACCGCATACATGGTGAAATTCTTACATTATTCCATTCTTTATCATTTGTTGGAATATCTTGTGGCGGTATTACGCTTGACTGGTTTCATTAATTATTATTCTATTGGAATAACACGTCTGCATGCGATTCTATCGCATGCATGGTGATTTCTGTTGTTATTCCATTCTTTATTATTACATTGGAATATCTCGTCGGTCTTAATTTAATTTCGCTTGACCTGGTTCCGTTCTTTATTATTACGTCGGAATATCGTCTACGTGCGTTACGCATGACTGGTTCCATTATTTATTATTACATTGGGAATAACACGTCTATGTGAAGTCTGCATGCATGGTGAATTCTTGATTATTCCATTCTTTATTATTACATTGGGAATAACTGTTTATGCATCAAGATACCATATGCATGGTGAATTCTTGATTATTCCATTCTTAATTATTTTGTTAGAATAACTTTGTCATGTGGATTACCACATGCATGGTGAATGATCCTTTGTATTCATTCCTTATTAAATTGTGGAAATGATCTGTTTACGTGGATTATGATGAAAGTCATAATATAAGCATTGGACTGTTGATTATGATAAAAGTCATAATAAAAGCATTGGACTGATGAAAATCATGGGTATATGTAGTATTAGTAAGTGTTATGAGGAGTTATGTTGGTTATTATGTGAAAACATGAAAGTTTCTTAGAAATCACAAAGAGTTGAAAATTAGATTTTTGGTGAAAATAGAATATGAAATTCTATTGACCATATCTCCTATTATATTTCAAATTTTTGAGTGTGGTCAAGTTCTAGAGTTAGATCTATGAGTTTTCTAACTTATCCAAGTGGAATCACTGGAAAAGGTGTTGTACATTTTTCGTGTGGACTGATTTTAGCAAAGGAGTCAAAAATTGCAAAGTACCAAAAAAGCTACTGCCCATAAATTTAAAAGGAAAAATTCCGGCCTTTTGGGACATGGAAATATATGGTATAAAGTACCTCCTGTCCAAAAAGAGCTCATTCCGACTTAAAATGAGCAAGTTATGACCATTTCAATATTTAGGTTTTTTCGACGAAAAACGCTTATAATCAAGTTCTATAACTTTCAGATAACCATGAAATTTAAACTGGAAGCTCACGTTAACATGTAAGATCGCCAAGATTTGAAATTTCGGAGTTAAACTTGAGGTAGCTAATTTCTTAAGGAATTAATTAGAAATTAATTTTGAAAAATACTTAAGAGAGTTGAAAAATTATAAAAAATACTTGTTGTGTATGAAATATATGTATATATGTTTGGACAAAGGATAGAAAAATAATAAGTTGATTTGGTAATTTTTCATGAAAATGGTTTAGTTTTTAAACATATGAGTTAAATATGTTATGTGAAGTTGAAGAATTGGTAAATAGGATTTTAGGGCTTGGAAATCCTATATAAGGTATATCTGATTTTGATGAGTGATTTGATCATTGGTGATGAAATCTTATGAGTATGACATTTTTGAATGATTAAATGCATTATGTGGTAAAATGTAAACAATTAAATTAAATTGTTTATAAGTTTAAGAAGTGATTAAAATATTGTTATAATATTAACAATATTAGATTATGTGTGACGCCCCCAAAATAGGTATACATCACATATTCTGAGTCGCCAAAAACATGGTACAGAATACAAATACAACTTAATTATACAACAGTCGTATAAAATACGACATAACATAATCTAAGAGTTTTAATAAGAATATTGTCATCTAGACAATATCCACACTCAATGGTGTCCTCATTACATTTATTGTCACACTTTATTTAATGAATGGTGAGGACTACTAATCTTTATCATCTCGACCGTTACTCGTTCCCCAACTAATCCCGACTACGTTCTCATTTCACGAAGAGAAACGGTGAAAGAAAGGTAAGCTCAACTAGCCCAAAGAAGAAATATTATGACTAAGATAATGCGAGAATAAATTATCGTTAGCCTTCAACAGTGTTAAAGCGATACAATATAACAAACATCAAGTTTAACTACGGTGAACTAGAATCCATTAAAAGAGTCAAGTAGAGAATAAAATCTACTATCTTTTATGATTTAAAAGGTTTTTCATCACTTTTATCGCTGGGACTCAACTTAATAAATAATCCACATCATCCCTGCACTACGGCCAAGGATATTCATTAGTATCACAACCACAAATTATGTAAAGCCCCAAATTTAGGTACTTGAAACCCGAACTCGGTGCTTCACAATACCATCTCTATGAGTGGAAAATACTAATAATTATAACAATAATATAGATACCAACTTAATTTACATATTTATCAAAGTCTAAATCCCAAGTACGCAACCTCTAATACATTCATTACATGATAATAATAATATATATATAATCCTTGTCATCATAAAGCAAACTATTACATAACATATCATAAAAACTCTTTCAGCAACCTTCTCTTTTCCTTTATTCTTAGCCGAACCTTCCGCTTGTTCACACTTAGCTGAAAACATTTAAATTAAGCAAGGATGAGCATTTGAGTGCCCAACAAGTAATAACAATTATATATATATAGGCTGAAAGAATTTAAATGTTTTCTTTATACTACCCTTCTACAACAAATCAATAGTTGTGAAGTAATCTGAACCGATAATAATAACATAACAACCCTCTTTTAAATTTTTGAGACTACGTACTAACTATAAATAGGGTTAAGGGGACATACTATGAACATTGTTTTTATTTTCGAAAAGGTTAAACAGAACTTCATCTGTAAACCTTCATAACTTACGGGCACGAGGGTGTACATCCCATGGACCTTGTATTGATCAATACTACATTACAAGAACGATATTATCGTTCACTATGGCTGCCTTGGGCACATAAAATTTTTCCCATTAGTGGGATATTCATACTTGTCAGGGTTCCAAA
The DNA here is from genome assembly GCA_020205605.1 of Panax ginseng. Taxonomy (NCBI): domain Eukaryota; kingdom Viridiplantae; phylum Streptophyta; class Magnoliopsida; order Apiales; family Araliaceae; genus Panax; species Panax ginseng. The sequence goes on from CM035144.1 coordinate 15,961,971, forward strand.
CTAAAGCAATTCGCCTGGATAATAGGTAGGTTTTATCTTGTTCAACAATAATCTATAATTCAACATATATATATACGGGTAATTGACAAAGGTGTATCAACATGTGGTTAAATGTAATGATTATCCAAGTGGGGACACTTGTATAACCATTTATAGACATTAACGAACAGAATATATATCGAAATTACCATATACTAACATGTTGATAATCAATGAGCGTATATAATATAGGGTTAATAATCTGTACAATACTAATATAATTCTGAAACATTCTTACTCATGTCCATTGTATAAAGGAAATGCAAAGGTAGGATACTTTCCTGATGCGCTGCTAACAATACGCAACTTAGTTTTATCTTTTATATTACGATCTATCATTAATCAGATCATTCGTTCGATTAGAACAATATAATATAACATATAGTACTGCATTTCGCAGTCGGCACATAACTTAATCACATTATCACACATGTTCAACAGTCATTAAATCATAAACAAACATTAACACAGTCAAAATATCTAAGTCCAAATCAATTTCTGAAATATGGTTATGTACCGACAGCTTTATCGGTTAATTACCGAGTCTAAGACTCTATTCTATAACTCAATATATGTAAATATCAGTCATATTATTTTAAATGACTCAATAAACATTTATTATAATTTATCATAAATTTTCAAACACCGGAATCATCATCAAATGATTTAAACATCAAACAATTCTATTATCATTAATATTTAATTAATATTAAACTATTAATGAAACCATTTATAAAATATTAAAGTTATTTATAATAACTTAGAATATTTTTAAAGTATTAATATTACCCTTAAATAATTTTTAAAACATTTAATATCATTTATAATTAATTACCATTAATATTTAGATATTAATGTACTATCTATCAAATATTAAAAGTCATTAAGTATAACTTAAAATATTTTTAATTTATTTATATCCTTTTAAATGATTTTCAAATCAATAAAACTATTTTGAACTATTTATTTAATATATTTATTAAATAAATTAAATATCATTAATATTAAATAAATATCATTAATATTAAATTATTAATGAAATTATTCTTTAAATATTAAAAGTTATATTTTATAACTTAAAATATCTTTCAACGCTTTATTTTCATTTAAAATGATTTTTATAATATTAAAATCATTTTTAAACTAATTTATTTAATATAATTATTAAATAACCTTAATATCATTAATAATAATTAATTAATAAAATTTACCTTTAAATATTAAAAGTTATATTTTATAACTTAAAATATTCTTAAATACCTTATTATTATTTAAAATGATTTTAATATAATAAAATCATTTTAAATTATTTATTTAATTCATTTATTAAATGACTAAATTATCATTAATATTAATTAACTAATGAAATTCATCATAAAATATTAAAAGTCATTAAAATAACTTAAAATATTTTCTTATACCATAATATAATTTTAAATGATTTTTCAAGTATTAAAATCATTTTTAAATAATTTATTTAATATAATTATTAAATAAATTAAATACCTTTAATATTTCAAAATATTAAATATTTGTGAAATATATCCAAAATAATTAAAATATAATTTTGGACTTTAAAATAATTTTTAATAATTTATTATGTATTTTTAATAATTAAAACTAATTTTCTATAATTATTAAATAAAAATATAATTTTATAAATAATCATCGCTAAAGACCACCTATAGCTTAGGTAACCGCCTTGTAGAGGTGTTCTTGGCGTTTTTTTATGCAAACCCGGATCTTGAGCCGATTCATCGAAGTGGGTAGGTTTGACCAAGTGTAATTCAATGTGTGTTGTGTTTTTGGACTCGTTTTTGGTCAGATCGTGTAGTACAAATGCACCACTACAAGACCCAACAACATAAATGATTAAAACATGCATAACCAAAGAGATCTAAGGGCCTAAAGTAAGCTGTCGGAGAGTCATTCTTCATTTCAGGTTACCCGAAATGAAGAAACGATTCACGTAAGCCTACTTTGGGCTTCCACAACTTGTGATCTAAGTGTTATTTTTGTGATCTAAAAGTTCCTGTTTGTAGACAACATGTAGGACTCTGATTCATTACATAAAAGCATCTAAACAACAATAAAATCAAAAGATATACACTGTCAGAACCTTGCCGGGAGATCATGCTCTTAAGTTTTACGGGTTACCCGAAAACTCGATTCATGATCTTACGCCCGATTTGACCTTCCATCGACTTCGATTCATTTACTATTTAAGCGATCTAAAAGCTTAATCTTGTAGTCCATATACCATAGTACAAATCTAGTACAATAACTGAAACCAAACAACTAACAATGCAGAAAGATCTGGGCCCATGAACTTTGTTGTCGAGCTTTACAGGCAAGTTCATGGTCGCTTGATTTTAACCAAATCAATCGTTGGTCAACGTGGTTTGACCACGAATAACTTGCAATCTAGACTAGATCTAAGCCCGATTCTTGTTCCAGATCAAAGATCAAATATCATACTACAACTATAAACTTTCAAAACACAAAAATCACTAAAGATCATAGAGATATAAGGCCTGACATTCGTTGTCAGACAACACATAACAAAATTTCCAGATTTTGAAGAACATCAAATCCGAGCCTCTAGATGTTATAGATCTAACATTTAGCAACCCAGATCATCATTATACACTACTAACAACATATTAAAACACAGAATCATAATATCTAACAACAGATTTATGGTCAGATTTCAAGCTAGGGTTTTATACCTTTACGTGAACAAATCTTGATTTCTAGCTTTCTGATTTGATTGTGGTGTTAGTGGGGCTTGGTTTATGACTGATATATTTTGATATTTTCGGAGGTGAGAGCTTGAGAGAGTTAAGAATGAGGGTTGAGTAAAATGCTAGCAAATGAATTATTTTCTCTCTCTCTAATCTATTTATAGAAGTCTATCAAATGAATTTGGGATTTAACTATTATCCCCCATACTTTTGTTGTCCATTAGACAAAATCCCTTATCTTGTTCTTAAGTATGCTTAGAGAGATTTTCCACCAATGAGGTGTAGACGACATTGTACTTTGTGTAAGAAATTAAGAAAAGTAAGGTCATTAGCTATTTAAGGAAAGTGGGTTAGCAAATAAATTTGCCTTATATGGACACAAGGGGGGCCAGCCCTAAGCGCTCTCCAAATCCTCATTTTGCTTTTATTTTTAATGCATAAATTAGATAAATCAAAGGTCTAAAATACCCTTAATTATGTGGACTAAGTTTGGGCTTGTATTTGATTTCTTTTGGGCTTATAAAGTAATTGTTTTGGGCATATGCAATAATCATAGTCTAACAATTTTAATATATGTTACCCAAATTATTTATTTAGGGTTTAAAATAAAATATAATTAGTTTAGAAAATTTATAATTAGGGTTTTCTTAATTTGATTAGGGTTCTAATCATACATGGACATTAGGGTTCATTATATAATAATTATAATTATCCTTGCTAATTTAGCAATTAGGGTTTATAATTTTTGATAATTAGGGTTACTAAATCACAATTAGGGTTTATACTTAATAATTAGGATTTCAAGAAATTAATATATATAAATGCTAATTAGGGTTGACCTAGTTAATCGCAAAATCATACAACACAGTTATATGATAGTCTTGAACTCACATTGAGTTTCAAATTAGGGTTTCCACAGTAAAACTAGGGTTTGACATAATACACCATAATTGATCAATCATTGTCAGTTCACATACCTACAGTATATAATTATAGCACTGAAAAATCAAAATATAAATAATATTATATTATTATTCTCATTCCTTGATCAAAATCCAAAATTAGGGTTTAGATTCCATATCTAATTTATCTCATCATAGTTAACATTATTAATTAAGTTAAAATAATTAATTAATGATCGTACTAAAATTCATATAATAAATTAATTATTATAATAAGTCTAAAAATCATTTCATATATTATATAAATAATATATGATTATATTTCCATGAAAATAATTACTAAAAACATTTCGCTATAAAATTAATTATTATAAGAATATAATTTATAATAATCAATAATTCTAAAATAAAATTATTTAAAATCATTCATGTAATAAATATATCACACAAACACATACACACATTATCTTGGCACATATTCCCCATAAAAATAAAAAAATTTATACGCAAAATTTCTAATTTATTTGTATAGAAAATATCGGGTTGTTACAAATTATCCATGCAATACGGGCCAAGGATATTCGTGTATTCATCCATGGTCATGATCATGCTAACAACTGTCCATCAATGTACTACAGGCCAATGAGGACTTTTACCACATCATTTGTAACATTACGGTCATGATTATACTGATTAATCCCTAGTCATAATCATACCAAGTCCATTTATGCACTACATGCCACATATGACTTTTAACATAAAATAAACATAAGGATGATGACAATGATATAAGAATTCAATAAAACAAGTTCAAGAACTAATTTATCCAGGAACTAATAACGTCCAAATTGTCAACATGATACTTCTTTGTAGAGTAAAATTCAAGAATGCTTAGAAGAATATTTTCATGAAAAGATACTGGATGAAGCACAAATATTAAGGATATTCCACTAATTTCATGGAGTATAGAAGTGAAAACATTAACCAACTAAGTATAATAAATAATGGAATAACAAAAGAAATCACCAGACATGCGATAGGCCGAAGCAGACGAAGTTATTCCAACGTAATAATAAATAACGAGAACCGTGTCGGCGAAATTACGACCGACTGTGATATTCAATGAGAATAATAAAGAATGGAATAACAACAGAAATCACCATGCATGCGATAATCATGCATGACGAGTTATTCCAGCAGAATAATAATTAATGGAACCGGTCGGGCGTAATACTTGACCGATAGGATATTCAACGAGAATAATAAATAACGGAACCGTGTCATGCGTAAACGCACGCAGCGAGGATGTTCCAATGAAATACTAAAGAATAGAATAATGAGAAGAATTTCACCGTGTATGCGTGCTTAAGAGATAGATGAGTTATTCCAACATAATAATAAAGAATGGAATAATGAGAAAAATTTTACCAAGTATAGGGTAGCCCGCGTATACAGGTTATTCCAACAGAATAATAAAGAATGGAATAACAGAAGTTTTCTTCATGAATACGAAAGAAATAATACCCCTTACTTTAGAAGAAACTGGATATAGGAGTAGTGAAGTAGCAAAATACTTTTCTTCTTTCTCTCTATAGTTTCTCTGTCTAGGGTTGAAGTGAATTCGTAAGAAATAATGAAGGAATGGGCTTCTATTTATAGGAGAATGGAGTGAATAGTAACTAATTCATGAACGGTCCAGATTGATTTACTTTTAAGCAGACGGTCCATATTGATTTACTATCAAATTATAAATAAAATATTCTAATAAAACAAAATCTTTTAAATAAAATGTAATATATTCTATTTATAATCTAATAAAAGCGAATAACTTTATAAAAGTATTACATTTTATATAAAAAGATTTTACTATGCAAACACTACGCAGCACTTTATACAAATACTATGCATAATAAAATATAATATATTCTAATTATTGTCTAATAAAAAAAATAACTTTATAAAAGTATTACATTTTATATAAAAGATTTTACTATGCAAAATACTATACATAATAGAATATAATATATTCTATTTATAGTCCAATAAAATAAATAATTTTATAAAAGTATTTTGTTTTTTATATAAAAGCTTTTACATTTTATTACATTAATAATACTAATAAAACAAAATTTATATATATATATATATATAAACTTCCGTGACTTCATAAAAAGACACCTCAATATATTTAACAACATTTATCATCATTATTATAATTCACAATATTAATCGAATTTGGCCGTTCTCGAGGAAAGAGGGCTTTTCAATAAGGATTTCTCCCTCTTGGCACAATTAGGTGACCAAACCTCTTCTTTGGCGTAACTTCTAGACACCATTAATATTGCAAATAATAATATTAATAACTTAAATGCGTCTCAATTATTGATTTAATAATATATAAAATATCAAAATAATTGAATCAAATAACGTGAGATATTATGCAACAATTACTATAGCAATAATTGAACAAAAGCGAGTGACTTCTCACGTAAGCATCAATAATCAAAATCGTGTGCTCTTATGCAACCACGCAGACATATGCATTTTTAACACCGGGTGTTTCAACAGTTAATGGTAAAACTTCCGCCGTTATTTTCATAAAATATTTTTGTCATTTTCTCAATCAAACAATAATTCGTTGCCATGTAGGTCAACTAAAGATTGTGTCTTGAGTAAATACGAATATTCCTTGTTAAAACGAATATTTCCAGACCAATCGAATATTATTAAACAACTTGCGTACTTTGCAAAATTTATAAATATTACTCACAACTATAACATTATTTTAAATTCACACCTTAATATTTAAAAATAATATTTATAGAAAAATCATCTTTATTCATAAAAGTTAGGGTCTTACATTATGAGTTATTTAAGTGATGGATAATATTTGGATAAATTTAAAGTCTTTAATATTTATTCTTGTTTTCGTTTGATTAATGCTTATATTATTGTCATCATCCTCATGCTTATATTATGATGAAAGTCATCTTTGGCTTACGTGCGGAGAGATGGACTTGGTATGATTATGACATTCGGGATTATTCAAAGATAATTATGTAGTCGTAATGTAACGAATGATGTGGTAAAAGTCATCATTGGCCTGTAGTTCATTGGTGGACAGTTGTTGGTATGATTATAATTAGGGATTATTCGGTATAATCATGACCATTGATGATTACATGAATATCCTTGGCTGTGGTGCAGGGATGATGTGGTTTATTTATTAAGCTGAGTCTCAGCGATAAAGTTTATGAATTTTTTTTTAAATCATAGAAGATAGTAGATTTTATGCTCTACTTGACTCTTCTAATGGATTGTTTATTCCACTGCAGTTAAACTTGATGTCTATTGTATTTTATCAGTTTAACATTGCTAAAGACTAATGATAATTTATTCTGCATTATCTTAGTCATAATATTTCTTATTAGGCTAGTTGAGCTCACCCTTTCTTTCACTGTTCTCTTCAGAAAATGAGAATATAGCTGAGACGAGTCGGGGAACGGAGTGACGGTCCAGATGATAGCATTAGTAGTCCTTACTATGGCATGACATGCAATATATAATTGTATTGAGGACCTAAGATGTGTGTCGTATTTTATACGTCACTTAATAATTGATTTTGGTGAACAACAATAAGGTGATGAGAACCCGACCCTGAAAGCATCAAAAGTGCACCACAGTAAAATGAAGAGAACAAAAATCTTCTCGTGTTCCTTTGGAGACTTGAAATAATTACTGCTGTACTTTATATGACATGTATTAATTTGAGTATGAATATTGTCATATTATATATGTTACAATATTTGTATTAAAACTCACAGTATATATGTCGTCGTATTTTGCACGACTGTTGTATAATTAAGATTGTAGTTGAATTTTGTACCATGTATCTCGTGACTCAAGATGGGTGAGGTATATCTATTTTGGGGGCGTCAAAGTTGGTATCAAAGCTTAGGGATATGATCCCTGGCTGAGATGTGAGACAAGAACTAGGAGGGGAGAGACGGGGAATTCCTTCGCTAGTATGACCTACCTAAGTTTATTTAGTATTTAATTTGTAGGTCAGAGTATAGGGATAATATGTGATATGTTAATTAACCCTTGTTTTGTGACAGTGTTTGAAAATGGTATCTGAAAATGTTGAGATAAGCAATGGAGCAAAATAATATGACCGTATCGCAGTACGAGGCTAAGTTTGCGGAGTTATCCCGGTTTGCATCCCATTTGGTTGATAATGAGGAGCGAATGACGCGAATGTTTCTAAGAGGTTTGAAACCCGATATACGTCAATACCTCATTTCTCATAAACTTTGTTTATATTCAGATGTTGTGAATATGGCTCAGTTATTGGAGCGTGATAATGAGTTAGCACAACCAAAAGGTAACGACCAACAACACGATAATAATCGTACCGGTGGCAACGACCATCAGAACAATGATGACCATCGTGGGGGAAATTATCATGCCAAGAATGGTAACCACTTCGGTGGTAATCATGGCCAAGATAATAGAAGTGGAAATTTCAAGAAGAGAAGGTCATTTAGCTCGATTTTGTCATATAGTGAAGTCAAGTCCAGCTGGGACGGTGGCACCAAAGGCGGATATGGACAAAACAAAGTCGGTGGTTTCAGGAAGAGCATTTTCGTGACTTCAAAAGCGAGTAACTTAACGCGAAGTTAGCGCGGGTTAGTTAATTATAATTTTTTCCGAAATCTATACCTTATTAGATACCGGTTCTACCCATTCTTTTATCTCTCTTGCTTGCGTTTAACATTTAAATTTGACTCCGGAGAAGTTAGACTTTGACTTATCTGTTGAAACTCCGTTAGGAGAAACCTTCATTACATGTGCTATCCAAGTCTTGGATGAGAGTCACAGTTTTGAATGATATTTTTATTGTTAATAAATTTCCTAACGTATTCTTGAAGACTTCTTAGCCTACCCAAGAACGTGAAATCAAATTTTGTATTGACCCCAGTACAAAACCCATTTCTTCAGCCCTTAAATATTTCTTCACCCAAAACGAACGTATAATGCGCCAAAGACGATGGCTCGAGTTGTTGAAGGTTACAACCATTCAATATCATTGTGGAAGAGCGAACGTGGTAGCTGATGCGTTGAGTAGAAGATCGTATACATTTATGAGTGCGACGTTGTTAACACAAAAACCATTTTGTATAACTTACAAATGATGAAGATAGAGTTAAAGACTCTAGAGACCCACGTGAAGATAACAAATATACGATTAGAATCGACTTTAGTCGATAATGTTAAAGCCTCTAAAGCTACAGACCCAGAGCTGATGAATACAAAGAAGAAGGTTCAAGAAGGCGGTATTTTAAAAGCAAGAGTTGCTGAAGAGAGGAAATCTCAACCCTCGATTTTATTGGCCCATTTAAAATCCTTGATCGAGTAGGAACTGTGGCTTATAGACTTGTTTTACCGCCAAGTATATCGCGTGTTCATAAAATTTTTAACGTATCGATGTTACGAAAATATGTGGATGACCCGAACCACATTATTAAATTAGAACTAGACGAGATAGCAGAAGATTAGATGTATGAGGAGATACGTGTTAAAATCTTGGATAAGAAGGATCGTATTCAACACTCAAAGGTTATACCTCAAGAGTTAGAATCTGAAATAAAGTCAAGGTATCCTCACCTCTTTGGCATACCAGGTACGTACGTAAATTTCGAGGGTGAAATTTCATTAGGAGGGGAGATTGTGAGACCCTAAATTTTATGAGTAAAGATTTAAATTTCTCAAAATATTTTTTTCAAAATTATGGTGTGGATTTGAGATAATGTTATAGTTGTGGGTAATATTTATAAATTTTGAAAAGTATGCAAGTTGTTATATAATATTCGATTGGTCGGGGAATATTCGTTTTAACAAGGAATATTGAAGATGACAAGACAATCATTAGTGGACCCCATAATAATGTAATTATTATCGAATTGAGAAAACGACAAAAATATTTTTATGAAAATAACGGCGGAAGTTTTACCATTAACTGTTGAAACACCCGGTGTTAAAAGTAATGCGATATCTGGCGTATGCATGCGGTGCGCGTATTACGCTACCGACCGTTCTATTAATTATTATTACATTGGAATAACCCGTCTCATGCATACGGCCTACATCGCATGCATGGTGATTTTGTTGTTATTCCATTCTTTATTATTACATTGGAATATCACCGGTCGGTGCGTAATTTTGCCCGACTTGGTTCCGTTCTTTATTATTCGTCGAGAATATCCCATGTTTGTGCGTTCTGCATGATCGGGTTCCATTATTTATTATTCTATGGGAATAACTTTGCCATACATAAGCAATCTTTGCATGCATGGTGAATTCTTCGATTATTCCATTCTTTATTATTACATTGGGAATAACTCGCCTATGCAATCGCATGTATGGTGAATTCTTGATTATTCCATTCTTTATTATTCTCATTGGAATAACTCGCCTCATGTGGATTACCACATGCATGGTGAATGATCCTTTGTATTCATTCCTTATTAAATTGTGGAAATGATCTATTTACGTGGATTATGATGAAAGTCATAATATAAGCATTGGACTATTGATTATGATGAAAGTCATAATAAAAGCATTGGACTGATGAAAATCACGAGTATATGTAGTATTAGTAAGTGTTATGATGAGTTATGTTGGTTATTATGTGAAAACATGAAAGTTGCTTAGAAATCACAAAGAGTTGAAAATCAGATTTTTGGTGAAAATAAAACATGAAATTCAATTGACCATATCTCCTATTATATTTCAAATTTTTGAGTGTGGTCAAGTTCAAGAGTTAGATCTATGAGTTTTCTAACTTATCCAAGTGGAATCACCGAAAAGGTGTGTAGAGATTTTAGGTATGGATTTGATTTTTAGAAAGGAGTCAAAACTACAAAGTAGTAAAAAAAGCTCGCCCATAAATTTAAAAAGGGCATTTTCGGCCACTTAATTTGTGAGAAAAATTCCGCCTTTTAGGACATGGAAATATATGGTATAAAGTACCTCCTGTCCAAAAATGAGCTCATTCCGACTTAAAATGAGCAAGTTATGACCATTTCAATATTTAGGTTTTTCTGACAAAAAATACTATAACCTAAGTTCTATAACTCCGATGACCATGAAATTTAAACTAGAAGCTCACGTTAACATGTGTAAAATCCTCCCAAGATTTGGGAATTTCTAGAGTTAAACTTGAGGTAGCTAATTTCTTAAGGAATTAATTAGAAATTGATTTTTGAAAAATACTTAAGAGAGTTGAAAAATTATAAAAAAAATACTTGTTGTGTATGAAATATATGTATATATGTTTGGACAAAGAATAGAAAAATAATAAGTTGATTTGGTAATTTTTCGTGAAAATGGTTTAGTTTCAAACATATGAGTTAAATTTGTTATGTGAAGTTGAAGAATTGGTAAATAGGATTTTAGTGCTTGAAAATCCTATATAAGGTATATGCAGATTTTTGATGAGTGATTTGATCATTGGTGATGAAATCTTATGAGTATGACATTTTTGAATGATTAAATGCATTATGTGGTAAAATGTAAACAATTAAATTAAATTATTTATAAGTTTAAGAAGTGATTAAAATATTGTTATAATATTAACAATATTTGATTATGAGTTATTTAAGTGATGAATAATATTTGGATAAATTTAAAGTCTTTAATATTTATCCTTGTTTTCGCGTTGATTAATGCTTATATTATTGTCATCATCCTCATGCTTATATTGTGATGAAAGTCATCTTTGACTTACGTGCGTGAGATGGACTTGGTATGATTATGAATTGGGATTATTCTAATTTATAATTATGACCGTAATGTAACGAATGATGTGGTAAAAGTCCTCATTTGCCTGTAGTTCATTGGTGGACAGTTGTTGGTATGATTATGATCAGGGATTATTCGGTATAATCATGACCATCGATGATTACATGAATATCCTTGGCCGTGGTGCATGGATGATGTGGTTTATTTATTAAGCTGAGTCTCAACGATAAAGTATGAATTTTTTTTAAATCATAGAAGATAGTAGATTTTATGCTCTACTTGACTCTTCTAATGGATTACTTGTTCCGCTGCAGTTAAACTTGATGTCTATTGTATTTTATCAGTTTAACATTGTTAAAGACTAATGATAATTTATTCTGCATTATCTTAGTCATAATATTTCTTACTAGGCTAGTTGAGCTCACCCTTTTTTTCCCTGTTCTTTTCAGGAAATGAGAATATAGCTGGGACGAGTCGGGGAACGGAGTGACGGTCCAGATGATAGCATTAGTAGTCCTTACTATGTCATGACATGCAATATATAATTATATTGAGGACCTAAGATGTGTGTGTCGTATTTTATACGTCACTTAATAATTGATTTTGGTGAACAACAATAGGGTGATAAGAACCCAACCCTGAAAGCGTCAAAAGTGCACCATAGTAAAATGAAGAGAATAGAAATCTTCTCGTGTTCCTTTGGAGACTTGAAATATTTGCTGTTGTACAATATATGGCATGTATTAATTTGAGTATGAATATTGTCGTACTATATATGTTACAATATTTGTATTAAAACTCACACTATATATGTCGTCGTATTTTGCACGACTGGTGTATAATTAAGATTGTAGTTGAATTTTGTACCATATATCTGGCGACTCAAGATGGGTGAGGTATATCTATTTTGGGGGCGTCAAAAAAATATAGTTTCGATAATTACACGTTTTACGGCTCGAAATATTACAGTACAATACCTCCAACTTTTCTTTCATTTTTAATTTAGTCCTGCAAGTATTATCAAACTTGCACCACCTCCCCTAATAGTAAATAATGTGAATCACTAGTTCAATCATGTGAATCAATAGTTATAATCATGTGAAAATACGAATTACAGTATAATACCTCCATCTATACCTCTATTTTTAACTTAGTCATGCAAGTATTATCAATCTTGTACCACCTCCCCTAATAGTACATGAATGTGATTCAATAGTACACACATGTGAACAAATAGTTATATAAGCATGTGAATTAGTAGCAATTAATTGCTCATTTATTCGATTAATTACCCGATTTATCAATATAACCCCCAGACATCAATTATCATCGGAATAGATATCGATTTCCACTAACACTAATAATCCCAACACAATGGAACTATTAAATTCTTCTTTAATCAACACGAACTTATTCATCATTAATATTATAACTCACAATATTTAACAACCACGTCGTTCCCAGGAAAGAGGGGGTTTTCCGATAAGGATTTCTCCTTATTGGCGCGCAATTAGATGACCAAACCTCTCATTGACAGAACTTCTAGACATTGTAAATATTGCAATTTAATAATATGAATAACTTTGTCGTCTCAATTATTGATTTAATAATATATAAAATATTATGCGATGATAATTGTGACAATAATCGAATCAATAATATGAGAGATATGATGCATCAATTCATCGTAGCAATAATGGAGTATAACCGGTGACTTCTCACGTAAGCATCAATAATCAATACTGGTGGTAGCTACTATGCAACCACGCGTAGACATCGTACTTTTTACTACCGGGTAGTTCAATGTTTTAACTGTAACACTTTCGCCGTTATTTTATAAAAAGATAATTCTGTCATTTTCTTACTACGACAATACTTCCGTTGTGGGGTTCACAAATAATTGTGCCGTCGTACGGATATTCCCTGTTAAAATGAATATTTCCCGACCAATCGAATATTATATAACCACTTGCTTACTTTGCAAAATTTGTAAATATTACCCACAACTATAACATTATATCAAATCCACACCATAATATTCAAAAATATATTTCGAGGGAAATTAATCTTTATTTATAAAAGTTGGGGTCTTACACGTACCTTTGAAGTCACTCTCCAGACTCAGTTTGCAGTCTCAGACTCAATGTTTTGATTCTGTTTCAGAATCCTTTGATCGGTTCGTGCATGCCAGTTTTGGCTACTCTGTTTTTGCTTCTTTTCGGTTTCGAATTCGCCTTTTTCTTTTAATGATTATGTTTCCTATCGATTGCTCCTTTGTTATAGATTTTACTGATCTATGAAGTTTTCTATTCTTCTTCTACGGATTCTTCCTTTTTTGACGTGAATTTTGAATGTTTGGGTTGGTTGGTAACTGCCGCATATAGTGGAGTAGTTTTCTCCTTGATTTAAGGGTTTTCTATTTTTGTTGGGTTGGATAATATGACGTGTTTACTGTATTGCACTATTATTGTAATTATTTTATTAATGCACTATTTTTATAATTATTTATTATTTGTTGTATATTATTGTAAATAACCCTATTTTAAATTTAAACTGGCCTAATAAACTGGGCTATTTGTTTGCGCATCTAATTTTATTTGGGGGCGACCCACAGTTTTATTTGTTGTTTTGGGACCCCCTTATATGGCCCTTCATATTATTCTAAGTTTTTGTTTTAAATTTAAGAAAAAAAAGTATATTGTTTTATATTTGTTGTAGTATAGTTGACATATAGATGGGATTAATTTTATTTTATTATTTTAAATTATTTTGTAGGTATTGTATTTTATGTAGTTAATTTTTTAGAACTTGTTATTGGGTATATTAATTTTCATAATACTCCCTCCATCCTTAATTATTTGACATTTTAGAGGTGGACACGAGAATTAGGATAATGATCGAAAAACATTAAATATAGTACTTAATTGTCTATAATACCCTGAAATCTTTTGTTGGATAAGGAGAGTTTTGTTGGGATAAGGAGAGAGAAAGAATTTAAAGTATCAAAAAAATAGGCAGAGTAATAAGGGGTAATTTTGGAAAAATTATCATTAATTCTCCTACATTTGAACAAACGTCAAATAATAAGGACAAATGAAAAACTTTAAAGCGTCAAATAATTAGGGACGGAGGGAGTATATGTTACAACGAGATGAATATTCTTCAAAATATTATACATCCCCCTCCCCCCGCAGTCTTATAAATATTTTTCATACCTCCTCTATTCCCTACCGTTTAAACACATACAAAGAATTTAAAACAACGAGAGGACTAATACTTTAATTATATTTATACTAATACATATTTGAAAATGAATCATGTTAACACATACATACATGATAAAATTAATAAAATTAATAATATATATTAATTATATAATTTATAAAAATATAAATATTAACTAATTAATACTACATATTCCTACTTGGGGGTTAAGGGGCAGGGATTGGAGCAAGTGAAGCAAATATCACCCTCTCCATATCTTCATACACAACTATTTGATGATTCTTCATTCATAATCTCATCTCGATCATAGTTAAAATTATTGCCCCTATAATAAGATTGATTGAGTCAGTTAGTCAGTCATTAATAGAGTAAAGATCATCGTAGAGACGAGACAATTGTCTTCTCTATAATGATAGGATCATACTATGTATTGTGAAAGTTTTATGTCAAATTATAATTCTGATCGTACATGGAATAGATATGAATTGAGCATAATTATATCCAAACTTTTTATATCTTATTGCATAGACTTGTCGCATTCAATTTCATCACACACACACACACACACACACACACACACACACACACACATATATATATATATATATATATTCCGCTTATCCAGCGAGCTGAAAGGAGCTAACTAAGAACGAACCGGCTATATCGACGGTTTTTTTCGTCGCTATAACATAAAAAATTGGTTTTTTATGCTATAACGACAGAAAAAACTATTGCTATAGCCGGTTTGTTCTTAGTTCGCTGGAGAGAGTCGGACTATATATATATACACACACACAGAGTCCGTTTCTGGTGCATACTCCTTTATTTTACATACTCTACTCACCACCTTTAGCGTCAGACCGGACTACAGTTTGGTCCGTTGCTATAGGACAGATAAACGGTTTATATGTTATGGCGACGGTTCGATGAATTGCTAAAAGCTAAGACGACGGTTATCTGATATACGCGACAGACCGAACCGTTGCCCGATCCGTCACTAAAGGTGATAAGCAATGTATGTTAAATAAAAAAGTATGCACCTGATAATCTATGTTTATATATATCATTTTTCATAATAGTAACGTCTTTCAACTTACATAATGATTAATAAAAAAATTAAAATAATAGTCTATGAAAATAATCAATTAAATGTAAGTTATTGGTAGTAATTTGACTTTGAATAAATAATTATTATATGTTTCTTCGATTAATGCAATTAAATGTAATATACTTTTATTGGGCGTTGACTAAAGATGTATCTTTGATTCGATTTGTTTGTGTGATTTGAAGTAATTGAATGTAATTATTATTATGGGTTTAAATCCCCGTAGAGGCAAAATTTGCTTGACCATTGGTATGATTGCTCTATGTTTTTTTTATGAGAATTAATATTTTTATAAGTAAATTTTATAATTTCACAATATCCTCTCTCACATGAGGTGGACGCACTTATTATTCATATGAAGAGAAGCTTGTAGAACTATTAAATTTACTTGTAAAAATATCAATTTTCTTTTTATTTTATTTGGATATCTTTTTGAAATCGATGATGTTTTAATTTAGTAGCCAAGATTGAGGCTCAAGTTCAATTCTCACTTGGATGAAATTATTTTTTTCATTAAGAGTCAGCTCGGGAGTTAGTCTACATGAAAGATATGCATTTTTCTGAACTGAGAAAACAATCGGTTTGTTCTTTCATGATAAGGGATCAAGCTCATCTTTTTGACTATATACTCACCACGTAACTCTTTCACAGCTAGCTCCAAGTCCCCTGTAAGCTCTTCAAGTGCTAGTTCGATCCCTGCTATTCCGCCTCATTGTTGGAATATGGTATCTCTTCCTTCTTTAGTGAGGTTTAATTGATTTTTGGTATTGTAATAATGATAAATATACTTGATTATGAAATTATATTATATTCAAAAAAATAAGACATTAAAAAAAAAGACTCTAGGAAGCCTCTTTCTAGTTAGCAAATTGTATTGAATTGTGATTAATTACTTCTATAGCTTATGTACAAATTGAATTCATAATTTTTAATTTATACAAATGTAAGAACCCAAATTTTATGAATAAAGATTAATTTTCTCGAAATATGTTTTAAATATTAAGGAGTGAATTTGATATAATATTATAGTTGTGGGTAATATTTATAAATTTTATAAAGTAAGCAAGTTGTCATAAAATATTCGATTGGTCGGGGAATATTCGTTTTATCAGGAAATATCCGTACAACGGCGCAATAATTGGTGGACCCCACAACGGAATTATTGTCGGAATGAGAAAACGATAGAAATATCTTTTATAAAAATAACGGCGAAAGTTTTACTATTAAACTGTTGAAATACCCGGTGGTAAAAGTACAGTAATACGCGTGGTTGCTTAGTAGCACACCGTATTGATTATTGATACTTACGTGAGAAGTCACTTAGTTTTATTCAATTATTGCTACAACAATTACTGCATAGTATCACACGTTATTTGATTCAATTATTGTTACAATATTTTATATTATTAAATCAATAATTGAGATGACAAGTTATTCATATTATTATTTGCATAATTAACAATGTCTAGAAAGTTCTGTCGAGGAAAGGGGTTTGGTCACCTAATTGCACGCCAATAGGGAGAAATTCTTATCGGAAATCCCCCTAGTTCCTAGGAACGATCTGGTTGTTAATATTACGAATTATAGTAATCATGAATAAATGTTGTTAAAAATATTGATGGGATTTTTATGAAGTATTTGTTGTAAATTTTGCTTATTATATGGACCTCCATTTACCCATTTTTCAAAATAATCGGTAGAAAGTTATTCATATAATAAGGGTGGGGACCACATGTAGGGCCCACGTGTAGAAAAATGAAGTTGGGAGGAAAGTTTGCAGGCACGAGTGGTTTGTTTGTTATGTATATATATATATATATATATATATATTGTGACGCTCCCAAAACAGGTATACATCACTCATCTTGAGTCGCCAAATACATGGTACAAAATACAAATACAAACTTAATTATACAACAGTCATGTAAAATACGACAAAACATAGCTGAGAGTTTAAACAAGAATATTGTCATCTAGACAATATCCACACTCAATGGTGTACTCATTACAATTATTATCACATTATTCCGTAGAATAGTGAGGACTACTAAAGTCATTTATCCTGGACCATCACTCCATTCCCCGACTCGTCCCAGCTATATTCTCATTTCCTGAAGAGAACAATGAAAGAAAGGGTGAGCTCAACTAGTCTAGTAAGAAATATTATGACTAAGATAATGGAGAATAAATTATCCTTAGCCTTCAACAATATAACAACTGATAGAATACAATAGACAACAAGTTTTAGATCAACAACTGCAGTGGAAATAAGAAATCCATTAGAAGAGTCAAGTAGAGAATAAAATCTACTATCTTCTATGATTTAAAAAGTTTTTCATCAATTTTTATCACTGAGACTCAGCTTAATAAATAAACCATATCATCGAATCATCCCTGCACTACGGGCCAAGGATATTCATTAAATCATCAATGGTCATGACTATACCGAATAATCCCTGGTCATAATCATACCAAAAATTATCCATCAATGCACTGCAGACCATTGAGGACTTTTACCACAATATTTACAACATTACAGGTCATGATTATACCGAATGATCCCTGGTCATAATCATACCAAGTCCATCTATACACGTAAGCCAAAGATGACTTTCATCACAATATAAGCATGATGATGATGACAATGATATAATCATTAATCAAACGAAAATAAAGATAAATATTAAAGACTTTAAATTTATCCAAATATTATCAATCACTTAATAAACTCATCATCTAATATTATTAATAGTATAATAATATTTTAATCACTTCTTAAACATATAAATAATTTATTTCAATTGTTTACACTTTACCAAATAATGCATTTAATCATTCAAAGATGCCATACTCATAAGATTTTATCACCAATGATCAAATCTCTCATCAAAAATCTGCATATACCCTATATAGGATTCCCAAGCCATAAAATCCTATTTTTCAATTTTGTTACTTCGCATAACATATTTAATTTATTTACTCATAACTAGTTCATTTTCATGAAAAATACCAAAGCAGTCCCAAAAATATTTCTTTTCTAGGATTTAGCGAATATAGTCCCATATTGAATATATATATTTTTCTCGGAATTTTAAAATTCATTTACTATTTTTATATGGCCAAAAGCGCGAATATTTAGATATTTATCATAAATTGTACTTTAGTCCAAAAATTCCGAAATTTACAGGGTATACTCCTGTTATATACATGTACTCCCAATAAAAATTTTACCAATTTTAGAGTTAACCACAAAGAGTTATAAGAGTTTACTTTTAAAATAGTCTTTTCCCATAAAATCCATAACTCTTAATCTATACATCCAAAAATCGCCATTTTTGGACACAATCTAGAAAACTCATCAAATTATCATTTCAAATTTTTTCGAATTTTTGAGGTCGGAAAAATTATGAAAGCGCCTCGCGCGAAACCCTTTTGAATGAAAATACTATTCATATGAATTCAAAGGATCATTCACCATGCATGCGGTAATCCACATAGACAAAGTTATTCCAATGTAATAATAAAGAATGGAATAATGAAGAATTCACCATGCATGCGATAGACCGCACATACATGTTATTCTCAGCAGTAATAATAAAGAATGGAACCAGGTCATACGTAAACCGCATATACATGATATTCCAATAGAATAATAAAGAATGAAATAAGAACATAATTCACTAGGCATGCGATAGACCGCACATACATGTTATTCCAACAGAATAATAAATAATGGAACCAGGTCATGCGTAAATCGCATGCATGTGATATTCCAACAGAGTAATTAAGAATGGAACCGGTCATAAAAACCGCATGCATATGATATTCCAAATGAATAATAAAGAATGGAATAACAACAGAATTCACCGTGCATGCGATAGACCGCATGCAGATGAGTTATTCCAACAGAATAATAAATAATGGAACCCGGTCATGTAATACGCACGCATGTGACATTCCAATGTAATAATAAAGAATGAAATAATGAAGAATTTCACCGTATATGCAGATTGCGCCAGACAAAGTTATTCTAACATAATAATAAGGAATGGAATAACAATAGCTCTCTTCATGAAAGTGAAAGAAATAATACCCTTACCTTAGAAATAAAGTTGGATCTTTGGAATAGAGGTAATGAGACTTCTCTTTTCTTTCTCTATAATTTCTCTCCATAATAATTGCTCTAAAGCTTTAGTGAATTGGTGAGAAATGAAGGAAGAATGAGCTTCTATTTATAAAAAATATAGTTTCGATAATTGCGCGTTTTTGGGGCTCAAATATTACAAAGACAATGCCTCCAACTTTTCTTTCATTTTTAATTTAGTCCTGCAAGTATTATCAAACTTGCACCACCTCCCCTAATAGTAAATAATTTGAATCAATAGTTCAATCATGTGAATCAATAGTTATAATCATGTGAAAATACGAATTACAGTATAGTACCTCCATCTATACCTCTATTTTTAACTTAGTCATGCAAGTATTATCAAATCTTGCACCAACTCCCCTAATAGTACATGAATGTGATTCAATAGTACACACATGTGAACAAATAATTATATAAGCATGTGAATTAGTAGCAATTAATTACTCATTTATCTGATTAATTACCCGATTTATCAATATAACCCCCAGACATCAATTATCATTGGAATAGATGTTGATTTCCACTAACACTAATAATCCCAACACAATGGAAATAACAAATTCATCTTTAATCAACACGAACTTATTCATCATTAATATTATAACTCTCAATATTTAACAACCAGGTCATTCCCAGGAAAGAGGGGCCTTTCCGATAAGGATTTCTCCTTATTGGCGCGCAATTAGATGACCAAACCTCTCCTTGACAAAACTTCTAGACATTGTAAATATTGTAATTTAATAATATGAATAACTTTGTCGTCTCAATTATCGATTTAATAATATATCATATTATACGAGATGATCTTTGTGACAATAATCTAATCAATAATATGAGAGATATGATGCGTAATTCATCGTAGTAATAATTGAGTATAATCGAGTGATTTCTTACGTAAGCATCAATAATCAATATCTTGTGTGCTACTATACAATCACGCCAGACATCTTTTTACTTTTACTACCGAGTAGTTCAACAGTTTTAACGGTAACACTCTCGCCGTTTTTTATAAAATGTTAATTATGTCATTTTCTAACTACGACAATACTTCCGTTGTGGGGTCCACCAATGATTGTGCCGTCATACGGATTTTTTCCGACAAAAAGAATATTCCCCGACCAATAAAATATTATATAACAACTTGC
Source organism: Panax ginseng (assembly GCA_020205605.1). Lineage (NCBI taxonomy): Eukaryota > Viridiplantae > Streptophyta > Magnoliopsida > Apiales > Araliaceae > Panax > Panax ginseng. Next base: position 15,983,081 of record CM035144.1, read on the forward strand.
ATACTTTGCAAAATTTGTAAATATTACCCACAATTATAACATTATATCAAATCCACACCATAATATTTAAAAAAATATTTCGAGAAATTTAAATCTTTATTCATAAAATTTGGGACTCACATATATTATAATAAGTTTTGTTTTATATGAAAAATAGAATATATTATATTTTATTATGCATAGTGTTTGCATAGTGGCTGTATAGTGTTTGCATAGTAACTCAGAAAACTAAAATTTTCACGTGAATTCGCCGGTGCACGCCCGTGAAATCTTCCCCTACTGTGCCTTCAAATAGCATCCTTTCCATTCTCCTATAAATAAATGCTTAGTTAGAATTGAAAATAACACCAGGATTAGATAATTCTTCTTCTATAATATTGAGTGTATTTCTTTAGAGTTTAAGGAAGCTTTGAGTGTAGAAAATAGTGAAAGTTTTCTTCAAGAATATATCCGCTATACCAGTCAGAATTGCTCTCTTTTTGAGGTAAGGGGTATTATTTATTTCATATTCGCTTACGATATTATTTTTCATATTCGTAAGAAATTTTATTTCGTTCAATATTCGCAAGAAATATTATCTTCATTTAATATTCGTAAGGAATATTTTCTTCGTTAAATATTCGTAAGGAATATTATTTTTCGTTCAACAGTTGTAAGGGATATTATTTTTTTCAGTATTCGTAAGAAATAATATTTTCTTCCATATTCTGTAGTATGTAAGTATTATTATTTTGTTTCAGATTTCGAATGCTACACTCATTTTGTTAAAGTTTTGGCTTCTATACTCCATGAAATTAGTAGAATATCCTTAAAATTTACGTTTCATCCAATATTTTTTTATGAAAATATTATTCTGAGCATTCCTGATAAGTTTTAACCTTTTCATGCCAGAGTACTATTCACGGGGTACTATTCCTAAAGTACTATTTATGGGATACTATTCACTCGGGTACTATTCATCCGGGGTACTATTCATGACAAAAATTATTTTTTTTTATGTCTAAATCATTTTTGATACATTATTATTCTTGAATTTTACTCCACAAAGCAGTATCATGTTAACCATTTGAAAGTTTTTAAACTTTGGATAAATTTAAAGTCTTCAATATTTACCCTTGATCTCGTTTGATTGAATTTTTATAGCATTGTCATCATCATCATGCTTATATTATGATGAAAGTCATCTGTGGCTGTAGTGCATAGATGGACTTGGTATGATTATGACTAGGGATTATTCAGTATAATCATGACCGTAATGTTACAAATGATGTGATAAAGTCCTCATTGGCCCGTAGTGCATTGATGAACAGTTTTTGGTATGATCATGACCATGGGTTCTCTTCGGCCAAGGGTGCAAAGATGAATTATTTTATGGCGTGATCATGACCGTTGATGAAAACATGAATATCCTTGGCCCGTAGTGCATGGATAATTCAGTGATGTGGATCATTTATTAAGCTGTGTCTCAGCGATAAAATTGATGATAAACTTTTAAATCATAGAAGATAGTAGATATCATGCTCTGCTTGACTCTTTTAATGAATTGCTTATTCCACTGCAGTTGTTGATCTAAAACTTGTTGTTTATTGTATTCTATCAGTTGTTATACTGCTGAAGGCTAATGATAATTTATTCTGCATTAATTTATTCTGCATTATCTTAGTCATAATATTTCTTACTAGGCTAGTTAAGCTCACCCTTTTATTTCATTATTCTCTTCAGGAAATGAGAATATAGCTGGGATGTGCCGGGGAATGAAGTGATGATCCAGGATAAGTGGCTATAGTAGTCCTCACTATTTTACGAAATAGTGTGATAATAATTGCAATGAGGACTCCATTGAGTGTGGATATTGTCTAGAAGACAATATTCGTGTTAAAACTCTCAGCTACTCTTTTGTCGTATTGTATAAATGAAGTTTGTATTTGAATTATGTACCATGTATTTGGCGACTCAGAATGGGTGATGTATACCTATTTTGGGGGCGTCACACCAAATAATTAATTTCATTATCAAATGATTTTTTTCATCGTTTAACCAAATATTGGAAAATTGGTAATATATTTATCTATGAGTAACATTCAATTTGAATAGTGCCTTCTAAAATGTTTTTAGGTGTCTTTTTTACTTGATTATAATTTATGCATGTCACTGGTCTACAGTTTTACTAATACTTCGTTTAGTTAGGTTTCTTAGGAAACTAAGAAAGGAAATATGAAATTGTATTTTCAGTAATTCATTTCATTCGCTTGAATCCAGAAAGTTAATAAATTATAATTTAGTAAATTCTTCGGTCTATTGGGGGCTCATTACTTCAACTAGTCCTCGTGTTCCTCGAATAGATCATCTCTTGAGAAGATTACCCAAAAATAGTATATAAGGTGTATCTTATAAAACTTACAAGCAAATCAAATATAAAGATGGCAACTTGGATTGATGTTTCCATTATTATATAATTTGAAGGCCACAACAAATAAGATCATTTATTTACAACGAAATGATATACAAAGTCAACATATCTCAATTAATACAATAGGACAACCGAAAAAAGTATATTTCAATGACTTACTAAAGCTAATTTTTCACTACCAAAATGTTACAAAGGAATGTAAAAAGTGTATAGTTGAAGATCTTTGTCTTATAGTTGGATTCGGCTAACTTAACACTAATTTTACTGTAGTAAGTTCTATAGTTTTTTATTGTATGAGTTATAGAAAATGTAGCATTAATAAGTTCTATAACGTTTTATTACATTGATTAATGTAACATTTTTTATAACTCATATAATAAAAAGGGCAAAGGTCCAATAATGCCCTGACGTTTTCCCCGATGTCCCACTTCCATCCTATACCTTTTTTTTCAAAAGTACGCCTAATGTTACCAATTTTAGGTCAGCTGTGCCCTTGACCCTAATGAATGTGTCACCTAAACTAACTCCGCTTACACCTGACCATTTTTTGCTGACTGAGCTGACACCTAGACAAACATTCAAGCGGATCCCACTAGAATCACAACATAAAAAAAACCTAAAATCCAAAAGAAAAAGATTTACTCTTCTTCTTCCTCCGCCTCTCCCAAAACACACTTCAATTTTGTTCACCGCCACAAATTCTCATTCAGATCCGCTATCGCCACCACCGCCGCCATCGCCTCGGTCGCCTCTACCTCAGCCTTCGCCTCCGACTTCGAACATTCAATTTCACTAAAAAACTCTTCTTACTTCCAATGTTTGATTTGCATCTAACTGATTATTAACTCTAGAAATCTGATGTTTGTTTTGATGTTTTATACCATATTGGCCATGTAACTGGTTCAGATTGTTGTTGGAGTAAAATGAATTTAGGCTTTATATTTTTGTGGTTTAGACCTTAGTTTTATTTTTGGCAATTGTGACACCACTAAAATAGGTCCAAACAACCCATTCTGAGTTGCCAAATACATGGTACAGAAAATAACTACAAAATTCATTATTACAATTGTCGTACAAAATATGATAACACATATGCTATAAGTTTTAATACAAATATTGTCTTGTAGACAATATCTAAACTCAAATAAAGTCCTCATTACAATTATTGATACATTATTTTATAAAATAGTGAGGACTGCTATAAAAATTGCCTTGAACCATCACTCCACACCCCGACTAATCCCAGCTATATTTTCACCTCCTGAGAAGAAAAATGGAACAAAAAAGAAAAATGATGAGCTCAACTAGCCCAGTAAAGAATTTTATAACTAAGATAATGCAAAATAAATTATCCTTAGTCCTCGACAAGGAAAAATCTGATAGAATACAATAGACAACAAGTTTTAGATCAACAACTACAACGGAAACAACAATCCATTAGAAGAGTCAAGTAGAGCATGATGTCTACTATCTTCCATGATTTAAAATTCCATCATTAATATTTTATCCCTGTAACATCAATCAATTATTATTTCCAATCAACGAATTATATATGCACTATGGACCAAAGATAATCGTTTGTATCACCAGCGGTCATGATCATGCCAAACACCTGTCCATCTTTGCACTATGGGCCAAAGATATTCAACAATCAACAGTTCATCTTTGCACTACGGGCCAAAGATAACTTTCAACATAATTTAAGTCTGAGAATTATGATAATGATAATAAGAATGAATCAAGTGAGACCATAACATGGATTCAATTTCAAGAATAAGGGTCACAATAGATAGCTTGGACAAAGAGAAAAATAAAATAAAATTTTTGAACAGTACTCGTGAATAGTACTGTATGTATGAACAATACCGTATGAACAGTGCCCATGAACAGTACCCAGACATGAAAAGTTTTAAATTTAATAAGAAAGTTCAGACCAATATTCCAGTGAAATGATATTAGATGAAGCAAAATTTCTAATCATTTCAGGAATTATAGAAGCAATACTTACCATAGTAAGTTTAAATTTAGGAATATGAGATAAAATACTATCGCTTACGTAATATGGAGTATGAAAAAAAATCATATCTCTGACGATTATGGAAGGAAATAATATCATTTACGAGTATTGAAAGAAAATAACCTCCTTTACGAAGAAATAATATCTTTTACCTTAGTAGAAATTGGATTTGACTGGAATATCGGATATTATTATGAAAAAATCTTGCACAAAAAGCTACACTCAAAGTATCCTTATACTCACAAGAAATACGCTCAATATTATAATTTTCTGATTCTGGTATGAGTTTTATTGTTTAACTAAGAAACCTATTTATAGGGAAGTGGTAGCACACCACTTCTGACAAAATTTATACGCACACGATTTCTTGAAAATAATGCAGCACACACCTTTTGAAAATGAGAATTCAAATTCAAAATGAGGACTCCCTCATTTATTTCACATATTTTACTATTTAAACAATTATAATATATAAAATTATGCTATTATAATATATTATAATAATATATTTTAATGAATATTTTATCAGAGAAGATAATTATGGTTCCATAGAAAAATTAATATGCCAAACTTTCAACAAATATCTCATACTAAAATTCCTCCATTTATATCAAATTAAACAAATATTTACTTATCATATTTATTAATAATTTTTATTTATTCATCAATTATTTACAACTCTTCAATATTTCAATAATTATTTCAAATTAATATTATAGGATCACAATATTGACAAACAGATTGTTCCCAAGAAAGAGGGGACTTTCTGATAAGGATTTCTCCTTACTAGCGCACAATTATATGACCTAACCCCTTTCCTCGACAGAACTTTCTAGACATTATCAATAATGCTATCTAATAATATCATTTCAATAATATGAGTTAATGTGTCATGACAATTATTGAATCAATAATGTAAAATACTATTCAATTATCACTGTAGCAATTATTGCATCAATAATATGAAAGACTGTGTAATTTTACTGTATCAATTATTGAGTGACTTCTTACGTAAGAATCAATAATCACAGATACTGTGCAATATCGTGTGCCACTGTGCAACCACGCGTATTATTGTTCTTTTATCACCGGATATTTTAACAGTTTTAACGGTAAAAGTTTTGTCGTTATTTTTATAAAAAGGTTATTTCTGTCACTTTCTATATCCGATAGTTATTCCGTTATGTGGTCCACCAATGATTGCGCTGTCGTACGTATATTGCCGACAAAAACAATATCTCCCGACTAAAACGAATATTCACCGACAAAACAAATATTTTATAACCACTTGCTTACTTTACAAAATTTGCACATTTCACCCATAACTACAACATTATATCAAATCAACACCTTATTATTCAAAAATAATATTTAGAGAAATTAAATCTTTATTCATAAAATGTTGGGGTCTTACAACCTCCCCTCCTTATGAAATTTCGTTCTCGAAATTGATGTACGTACCTAGTATGTCGAAGAGGTACGGATACCTTGTTTTCATTTCAGATTCTAACTCTCAGGTCATTTCCTCAATATCATGGTTTCTCCATAAAACTTTGACTTAAGATATAACCTTTGAGCGTAAAATATGTTCCTTCTTATCCAAAATTTTAATAGGTACCTCTTAATACGTTAAATCTTCTGCTATCTCGTCTATTTCTAACTCAATAATGTGGTTCGGGTCTTTCACATATTTACGTAGCATGGATATGTGAAAAAAATTATGAACACGAGTCATACTTAGCGGTAAAGTGAGTTTATAGGCCACAATTCCTACTCGGTCGAGGATTTCAAATGGACCAATGTAAGACTCAAACTTTTATGAATAAAGATTTAATTTTTCTCGAAATATATTTTTGAATATTATGATGTGGATTTGATATAATGTTATAGTTGTGGGTAATATTTATACATTTTGTAAATTATGTAAGTTGTCATAAAATATTCGATTGGTTGGAGAATATTTGTTTTATCAGGGAATATCCCTACGAAGGCACAATCATTGGTGGACCCCACAACAGAATTACTGTCAAAGTTCGAAAACGACAAAAATATCTTTTTATAAAAATAGCGGCGAAAGTTTTACCGTTAACTGTTGAAATACCTGGTGATAAAAGTACAATAATACGCGTGGTTGCATAGTAGCATATGGTATTGATTATTGATGCTTACGTGAGAAGTCACTCAATTTTATTTAATTATTGCCACAGTAATTGCTGCATAGTATCTCATGTTATTGATTCAATTATTATCACAATATTTTATATTATTAAGTCAATAATTAAGACGACAAAGTTATTCATATTATTATTTGTATTATTGACGATGTCTAGAAATTTGTGTCGAGGAAAAGAGTTTGGTTACCTAATTGCGCGCCAATAGGGAGAAATCCTTATCGGAAAGCCCTCTCTTTCCTAGAAATGATCTGGTTGTTAATATTGTGAGTTATAATATTAATGATGAATGTTATTAAAAATGTGTTTTGTGAAGCCAAGTGAGTTGAGATAAATTGAGTGGTTTTTATTGAAGTATTTGTTGTAAATTTTACTTATTATATGGACACCAACTTTCTCATTTTTCAAAATCGTCGGGAGAAAGTTATCTCAATTTTTCTTATATATATATATATTGCATGCATGTGATTATATATATATATATATATATATATATAGTTACCGTATGTGTAAGGTAATATAATATAATATATATATTAGTTTTATTTTATATGTAAAATAGACTATATTATATTTTATTATGCATAGTATTTGCATAGTGTTTGCATAGTAAAATTAGAAAATTCATCAGAAATTTGTGAACTCCCATTGTGCAGTCCGTGATTTTTCCTATACTGTGCATCCAAATAGTATCATGTCCTTCTCCTATAAATAGGATGCTCAGTTTAGAAATGAAAATCACACCAGAATCAGAGAATTCTTCTTCTATAATATTGAGCGTATTTATTTTGAGTTTAAGAAAGTTTTGAGTGTAGAAAATAGTAAAAGTTTCTTCAAGAATATATCCGCTATACTAGTCGGACTCGCTCTCCTTTTGAGGTAAGGAGTATTATTTATTTCATATTCGCTTACAATATTATTTTTCGTATTCGTAAAGAATTTTATTTTCATTCAATATTCGTAAGGAATATTATTTTCGTTAAATATTCGTAAGGAATATTAGCTTCGTTTAATATTCGTAAGGAATATTAGCTTCGTTCAACAGTTGTAAGTGATATTATTTTTGTTCAATATTCGTAAAAAATAATATTTTCTTCCATACTCTATAGTATGTAAGTAATATTTTTTCGTTTTAGATTCCAAATTCTACACTCATTTTGTTAAAGTATTGCTTCTATACTCCTTAAAATTAGTAGAATATCATTGAATGCGCTTCATCTAATATCTTTTCATGAAAATATTATTCTGAACATTCTTGATAAGTTTTAATCTTTTCATGCCGGGGTACTATTCATGGGGTACTATTCCCGAAGTACTATTCACGGGGTACTATTCACCCGAGGTACTTTTTATGACAAAAATTGATTTCTTTTCCGTCCAAATCATTTTTGATATAATATTATTCTTGAATTTTACTCCACAAAGCAGTATCATGTTGACAATTTGGACATTATTGAATTCTGGATAAATTAAATTATAAATCTTTAAAATTTATCATTGCTCTCATTTAATTAAATTCTTATATCATTGTCATCATCCTCATGCTTATATTGTGATGAAAGTCATCTTTAACCCGTAGTGCATAGATGGACTGTTGATTGGTATGATTATGACTATGGATTATTCGGTATAATCATGATTTGTAATGTTATAAATGATGTGGCAAAAGTACTCATTAGCCCGTAGTGCATTGATGGACAGTTATTGGCATGATCATGACCATTGGTGATAACACGAATATCCTTGGCCCGTAGTGCATGGAAAATTCGTGGATGTGGTACTAATGAATATCTTTAGCCCGTAGTGCATGGATAATTCAGTAATGTGGATTATTTATTACGCTGAGTCTCAGAGATAAAATTGATGATTAATTTTTTAAATCATAGAAGATAGTAGATATCGTGCTCTACATGACTCTTCTAGTGGATTGCTTATTTCACTGCAGTTAAACTTGTTGTTTATTGTATTCTATCAGTTTAACACTGTTGAAGGCCAACGATAATTTATTCTGAGTTATCTTAGTCATAATATTTCTTACTGGGCTAGTTGAGCTCACCCTTTTGCATTCATTGTTCTCTTCAGGAAATGAGAACGTAGCCAGGACTAGTCGGGGAATGGAATGAGGGTCCGAGATGGTGACTATAGTAGTCCTCATAATTTTATAAAATAGTGTATTAATAATTGTAATGAGGACTTTATTTGAGTTTGGATACTGTCTACATGACAATATTCGTGTTAAAACTCTTAGCTACGTTTTGTCGTATTGTATAAATGATTTAAGTTTTGTACCATGTATTTGGCGGTTCAGAATGGGTGATGTATACTTATTTTGGGGGCATCACAGTTGGTATCAAAGCTTAGGGATATGATCATTGGTTGAGATTTGAGGCCAGAACTAGGAGGGGAGAGACGGGTAAATCCTTCGCTAGTATGACCTACTTAAGCTTAATTGTTATTTAATTGGTTGGTCAGAATATAGAGATAATAGGTGGCATGTCAATTAACCCTTATTTTATGGCAGTGTTTAAAAATGACATATGAATTTGTTAAGATAAACAATGGAGCACATGAGACCGATGAGTCACCGACGATCAATAACTAGGATAATGTGCATCAGAAAGGCAATAATCACCGTGAAAACAACAACACTGACCAAATGATGAACGATTGTATGTTTAGGAACTTTCTAGAATTCATGTAAAACCAAACGAGAGAGACTTTTGTTCAAAATGTAGGTGAAAACACTGGCAACTCACGGCTGGTCACCGCTAAGTAGTTCAAGGAGTTGGGACCACCAGAGTTTTTGGGAAATCCAGAACCACTTAAGGCAGAGACGTGGATTAAGCAGATTACCAAAATATTTGATGTCTTAGAATGCTCAAAGGAGCAAAAGGTTCCCTTCTCCACCTTCATGTTGGGAGGAGAGGTAGATTACTGGTAGGAATTTGTAAAGCGAACTCATCTTTCCGCACTAAAGATGTCTTGGGAGAAGTTCCAGGAATTATTCAACGACAAGTACTTTCCTGAAAGTATTCGTCACATGAAGGAGGTGGAATTTATCAAGCTGGAGCAAAATAATATGACCGTATTGCAGTACGAGGCTAAGTTTGCGGAGTTATCCCAGTTTGAATCCCATTTGATAGATAATGAGAAGCGTATAACGCGAATGTTTCTAAGAGGTTTGAAACCCGAAATATGTCAATACCTCATTTCTCACAAACTTTGTTTATATTCAGATGTTGTGAATAGGGCTCGGTTATTGGAGCGAGATAATGAGTCAGCCCAACCAAAAGACAACAACTAACAACACGATAATAATCGTATCGGTGGGAACGATCATCGGGACAATGATAATCATCGTGGAGGAAATTATCATGCCAGAAATGGTAACCACTTTGGTGGTAATCATGGACAAGATAATAGGAAAGGTGAACTAAGTGGGAACAACTTTAAGAAGAGAAGATTTAACAATGATGGAAAGACATCGATAGCAGCACCAACACCCGTTTCCAAAGAAGGAGAACGACCACCGGTCGTATGTTACAAATACGGACAGGAGGGACACATCGGTCCAAATCAGACGCAAAGAACCCAAAGCGTGTTTTAATTGCGAAAGAAAAGGTCACCTAACTCAATTTTATCGTGTTGAGAAGTTAAGTCCAGCTGGGATGGCGACACCAAAGGCTATCCTAGATAAGTCAAAATTGGTAGTTTAAGGAAGAGCGTTTTCATGACGAGGAACCCGAACAAAGTTATCACGAATAAGTTAATCATAAACTCTTGTGAAGTCTATACCTTATTTGATACCGGTTCTACCCACTCTTTTATTTCACCAACTTGCGCTCAATGTTTAAATTTGACTCCAGAGAAATTAGACAAACTTTTGTTACATCCACTGTTTATAAATCTTGTTTGATTCGAATCGGCACCCTCACGTTACCTGTCGATCTTATCTCTATGAAAATACTTGCCTTTGATGTGATTTTAGGAATCGACTGGTTAACTATTCATCATGTTAAAATTTATTGTTTTCATAAGGTTGTTATTTTTCATATTCCTAACCAACCTGTTATGCGAATTCAAGCAACCAAACCACTAAAGTCAATCATTGTCATATTAAGCCATAAGTAAAGAGCCTCGAGCCTCGAGCCTTTCGCTGGTGACTTCTTTGTGTGGGATGCACCAAAGCCAGGCTTTTCGTAGGGAACGCCGTGAATAACTGTGGCAAGTTGATAGGTATCAAAGTGAGGTTCTATCCAAGTCTTGGATAAGAGTCATAGTTTTGAATGATATTTTTATTTTTAATAAATTTCCTGACGTATTTCTCGAAGAACATTCTAGCCTACCTGTGAGACCCCAAATTTTATGAGTAAAGATTTAAAATTCTCGAAATATTTTTTTTGAATATTATGGTGTGGATTTGATATAATGTTATAGTTGTGGGTAATATTTATAAATTTTGCAAAGTATGAAAGTTGTTATAAAATATTCGATTGGTCAGGGAATATTCGTACGATGACACAATCATTGGTGGACCCCACAACGGAAGTATTATCGTAAAACAACATTATTATCCTTTTATAAAAATAACGGCGAAAGTGTTACCGTTAAAACTGTTGAACTACTCGGTAATAAAAGTACAGTAATACGCGTGGTTGCATAGTAGCACACGGTATTGATTATTGATACTTACGTGAGAAGTCACTCAGTTATACTCAATTATTGCTACAGTAATTGCTGCATCATATCTATCATATTATTGATTCAATTATTATCACAGTATCATCTGCATAAAATGATATATTATTAAATCAATAATTGAGACGACAAAGTTATTCATATTATTAAATTGCAATATTTACAATGTCTAGAAGTTCTGTCAAGGAGAGGTTTGGTCATTTAATTGCGCGCCAATAAGGAGAAATCCTTATCGGAAAGCCCCCTCTTTCCTGAGAACGACCTGTTTGTTAAATATTGTGAATTACAATATTAATGATGAATAAGTTCGTGTTGATTAAAGATAAAATTAATTGTTCCATTGTGTGGGAATTATTAGTGTTAATGGAAATCGACATTTATATCAATGATAATTGATGTCTGGAGGTTATATTGACCAATCGGGTAATTAACCGGATAAGTGAGCAATTGATTGCTATTAATTCACATGATTATAACTATTATTCACATGTGTGTACTATTGATTCACATTCATTTACTATTAGGGGAGTCAAAAAGATTGATAATACTTGCATGACTAAGTTAAAATGGAGGTATAGTTGAAGGTACTATATCGTAATTATTTTTTCACATGTCTAGAACTATTGATTCACATGATTTACTATTGATTCACATGATTTACTATTAGGGGAGGTGGTGCAAGTTTGATAATACTTGCAGGACTAAATTAAAAATTTAGGAAAAGAGGAAGGTATTATCTCGTAATATTCTCGAGGCCCAAAACGCAATTATCGAAACTATATTTTCTTATAAATAGAAGCTCATTCTTCCTTCATTTCTCACCAATTCACTAAAGCTATAGAGCAATTATTATAGAGAGAAATTATAGAGAGAAAGAAGAAGAAAAGTCTGCTACCTCTCTACTCCAAAGATCCAGCTTTTTTTTCTAAGGTAAGGGGTATTATTTCTTTCGTATTCATGAAGAGAGCTATTGTTATTCCATTCATTATTATTCGTTGGAATAACCCATGCAAGGGTCTATCACATGCATGGTGATTTACATTGTTATTCCATTCTTTATTATTACATTGGAATATCCCGCTGCCGGTGCGTATATACGCTTTGACCGGTTGTATTATTTATTATTTTGGAATAACTCATGCATGCGATCTCATCGCATACATGGTTATTTCTATTGTTATTTTATTCTTTATTATTCTGTTGAAATATCCTGTCGGTGCGTATTACACCTGACCTGGTTCCATTATTTATTATTCATTGGAATAACACACATGCATGCGGTTTATCGCATGCGTGGTGATTTTTGTTGTTATTCTATTCTTTATTATTCGTTGAATATATCACGTCGGGCAAGCGTGATACGCCTTCTTTGGTTTCATTATTTATTATTCTGTTAGAATAACCTGTCTATGTGGATTACCACATGCATGGTGAATGATCCTTCTTATTCATTCCTTATTAAATTGTGAAAATGATCTGTTTACGTGGATTACCGCATGGCGGGTTAAAATCCATTTGTAGTTTCATAATTTTTTGGACATTCAAAAATTCTGGAACAATTTGGGAGGATATTATGATAAGTTTTCTAACATCTCCAAGTGGAATCACTGAAAGAGGAGTTGTATATTTTTGTATGGACTATTTTTAACAAAGCATGAAAAAGTTAAAAAAAAAGAGAAAAAGCTAATGCCCATAATTTTGTAAGGGCTGTTTCGGCCAATTAATTTATGAGAAAAAATTCGGCCTTTTGGAACATGAAAATATATGGTACAAAGTACCTCTTGTCCAAAAATGAGCTCATTTTGACTTAAAATGAGCAAGTTATGACTATTTCAATATTTAGGTTTTTCCGACGAAAAACACTATAACCGGAGTTGTATAACTCCGATGACCATGAAATTTAAACTGGAAGCTCACGATAACATGTGTAAGATCCTGCCAAGATTTAGGAATTTCTGGAGTTAAACTTGAGGTAGCTAATTTCTTAAGGAATTAATTAGAAATTGATTTTTGAAAAATACTTAAGGGAGTTGAAAAATTATAAAAAAAGACTTGTTGTGTATGAAATATATGTATTTATGTTTGGACAAAGGATAAAAAAAATAATAAGTTGATTTGGTAATTTTTCATGAAAATGGTTTAGTTACAAACATATGAGTTAAATATGTTATGTGAAGTTGAAGAATTGGTAAATAGGATTTTAAGGCTTTAAAATCCTATATAAGGTATATGCAGATTTTTGATGAGTGATTTGATCATTGGTGATGAAATCTTATGAGTATGACATTTTTGAATGATTAAATGCATTATTTGGTAAAGTGTAAACAATTAAATTAAATTGTTTATAAGTTTAAGAAGTGATTAAAATATTGTTATAATATTAACAATATTAGATTATGAGTTATTTAAGTGATGGATAATATTTGGATAAATTTAAAGTCTTTAATATTTGTCCTTGTTTTCGTTTGATTAATGCTTATATTATTGTCATCATCCTCATGCTTATATTCTGATGAAAGTCATCTTTGGCTTACGTGCAGAGATGGACTTGGTATGATTATGACCAGGGATTATTCTGTATAATCATGACCGTAATGTAATGAATGATGTGGTAAAAGTCCTCATTGGCCTTCAGTAGTTCATTGGTGGGCCGAGTTGTTTGTATGATTATGACCGAGGATTATTCAAGATAATCATGACCATTGATGTTTATATGAATATCCTGGCCGTGGTAGTGCAGGATGATGTGGTTTATTTATTAAGCCGAGTCTCAAATGATAAAGTAGATGAAAATCTTTTTAAATCATAGAAGATAGTAGATTTTATGCTCTACTTGACTCTTCTAATGGATTGCTTATTCCGCTGCAGTTGTTGATCTAAAACTTGTTGTCTATTATATTATGTCAGTTGTTATACTGTTGAAGGCTAAGGATAATTTATTCTGCATTATCTTAGTCATAATATTTCTTACTAGGCTAGTTGAGCTCACCCTTTCTTTCACTGTTCTCTTTAGGAAATGAGAACGTAGCCTAGAATAGTCGGGGAACGGAGTGACGGTCCAGATGATAGCATTAGTAGTCGTCATTATTCTGTTAAATAATGTGACAATAAATGTAATGAGGACTCCATTGAGTGTGGATATTGTATAGATGACAATATTCTTATTAAAATTCTTAGATTATGTTTTTGTCGTATTTTACACGACATTGTATAATTAAGTTGTATTTGAATTTTGTACCATGTAAGGACGACCCAAGATGGGTGATGTATACACTGTTTTTGGGGCGCCACAGTTAATATCAAAGCTTAGGGATATGATCCTGGCCGAGATGTGAGACAAGAACTAGGAGGGAGAGACGGGAATTCCTTCGCTAATATGACCTACCTTAGTTTATTTGGTATTTAATTGGTCGGTCAGAGTATAGGGATAATATGTGATATGTCAATTAACCCTTATTTTGTGACAGTGTTTGAAAATGGCATCTGAAAATGTTGAGATAAGCAATGGAGCAAAATAATATGACCGTATCGCAATACGAGGCTAAGTTTGCGGAGTTATCCCGGTTTGCATCCCATTTGGTCGATAATGAGGAGCGAATGACGCGAATGTTTCTAAGAGGTTTGAAACTCGATATACGTCAATACTTCATTTCTCATAAACTTTGTTTATATTCAGATGTTGTGAATAGGGTTAGTTATTGGAGCGCGATAATGAGTTAGCACAACCAAAAGGTAACGACCAACAACACGATAATAATAAATCAAGGACAACGGCCATCGTAACAATGATGACCATCGGGGAAATTATCATGCCAAGAATGGTAACCACTTGGTGGTAATCATGGCCAAGATAATAGAAGTGGAAATTTGAAGAAGAGAAGGTCATTTAGCTCAATTTTGTCGTATAGTGAAGTCAAGTCCGGTGGGGACGGTGGCACCAAAGGCGGAATCTGGACAAAACAAAAGTCGGTGGTTTCAGAAAAGCGTTTTCATGACTTCTCAAAAAGCAAGTAACCCGAACGAAGTTAGCACGGGTTAGTTAATTATAAATTTTTCACAAGTCTATACCTTATTGAATCTGGGTTCTACCCATTCTTTTATCTCTCTCTTGCTTGCGTTCAACGTTTAAATTTGACTCCGGAGAAGTTAGACTTTGACTTATCTGTTGAAACTCCGTTGGGAGAAACCTTCATTACATGTGCTATCCAAGTCTTGGATGAGAGTCACCGTTAATGATATTTCTATTATTAATAATTTTCCTGACGTATTCTTGAAGACTTCTTAGCCTACCCCAGAACGTGAAATCGAATTTTGTATTAACCCCAGTACAAAACCCATTTCTTCAACCCTTAAATATTTCTTCACCCAAAACGAACGTATAATGCGCCTAAAGCGATGGCTCGAAGTTTGTTGAAGGTTATGACCATTCAATATCATCATGGAAGAGCGAACATGGTAGCTGACGCATTGAGTAGAAGATCGTATGCGTTTACGAGTGCGATGTTGTTAACAAAAAGACCCATTCCGTATAACTTACAAATGATGAATATAGAGTTAAATACTCTAGGGACCCACGTGAAGATAACGAATATACGAGTAGAATCGACTTTAATCGATAAAGTTAAAGCCGCTCAAGCTACACACCCGAATCTGATGAATGTGAAGAAGAAGGTTCAAGAAGGCGTTATCTCAACCCTCGATTAAATTGGCCCATTTGAAATCCTCGATGGAGTAGGAACTGTAGCCTATAGACTCGTTTTACCGCTAAGTATGTCGCGTGTTCATAACGTTTTTTACGTATCGATGTTACGTAAATATGTGGATGACCCGAACCACATTATTAAATTAGAACTAGACGAGATAGTAGAAGATTTAACGTATGAGGAGATACGTGTTAAAATCTTTGATAAAAATGATCGTATTCAACACTCAAAAGTTATACCTCAAGAGTTAAAATCTGAAATGAAGTCAAGGTATCCTCATCACTTCGGCATACAAGGTACGTACATAAATTTCGAGCGCAAAATTTCATAAGGAGGGGAGATTGTGAGACCCCAAATTTTATGAATAAAGATTTAAAATTCTCAAAATATTTTTTTTGAATATTATGGTGTGGATTTGATATAATGTTATAGTTGTGGGTAATATTTATAAATTTTGCAAAGTATACAAGTTGTTATAAAATATTCGATTGGTCAAGGAATATTCGTACGACGGCACAATCATTGGTGGACCCCATAACGGAAGTATTGTCGTAAAACGACATTATTATCTTTTATAAAAAATAACTTGGTGGAAGTGTTACCATTAAAAGCTGTTGAACTACTCTCAGAGCAAAAAAGAATACGATGTCTGGCGTGGTTGCATAGTAGCATTACCAGTATTGATTATTGATGTTTACATTGAGAAGTCACTCGGTTATACTCAATTATACTATGATAATTCTTTGCGATCATATCTCTCATATTATTGATTTAATTATTGTCACAAGATTATCTCGCATAAAATGATATATTATTAAATCAATAATTGAGATGACAAAGTTATTCATATTATTAAATTGCAATATTTACAATGTCTAGAAGTTACATCAAGAGAGAGGTTTGGTCATCTATTTTGGCGCCAATAAGGAGAAATCCTTATCGGAAAGCCCTTCTTTCTGGAGCGACACGGTTGTTAAATATTGTGAGTTATAATATTAATGATGAATATGTTCGTGTTGATTAAAGATGAAATTGATAGTTCCATTGTGTTGGAATTATTAGTGTTAGTGAAAATCGATATTTATTTCGATAATAATTGATGTCAAGATGTATATGACGAGAAGGTGAATCTTTTCACATGTATATACTTGATAGGTAGAGAACGATAAGGTAGGTGCGAATTCTTGAAACTCATACTTATGGTACGTTTGTGACTTATAATGATATGGTAGGTTTTTGAACTTCTCAGCGAATGGACGCTTATGGTCTGTCTAGGATGGTTCTTAAACTCGTATTATTGTGGAAAGTTCCTGAACTCATAATGTGTGGTAAGTTGATGGACTGTACTAAGGTATAAAGATGTTTAGACTGACAACAAGTTATTTTCAGTAGGCTTAGTATTGAAGGTGCTAGAGAAGATTAAGTATTGTCGTAGTAAGACAATGAAGGAAGATGGAGAATAGGATATTCCAAGTTTTCTAGCTATGCTAGATTTCGAAGTTTATTGAAATCGTGCTTATGTGTTCGTATTTTGAAAATGAATGAATTGGTTCAACTTTTGGAATTAATAGATTTTTAAAAGAACTATTCTTGGTATGTCTACGCTAATTGTTTCGGCTAGACATAAATTGATTTGAAATATCAAAATGAATTTTATATCATCAGTGCATTTGATGCAAGGATGGTAAAAGGATGGAGTTATTAATGCAATTGAACCTGGTGTTGGATGTGATCTTAGGATCAACAACCCGCTATGGTATGATGTATAATGACGAAGTCACAAACTGACGAAGTCCTCAACGTATTATGAAAAGTACGGTATCATGATGTCATAAAACATTTTGATGTATTGCGAAAAGAATTTATAGAAGTAGTCGATGTCAATTGAGTTGACTAGATGAATGTTTCACGTTGATATCCAATTTATTGGTATGGTCTAAGGTACTTGATTCGGCTAGACAAATGGTATGTCATGTTTAAAAGAAAATTGAGCTTTCTTTGAAGAAGTTGTGCCAAACCAAATTATTTTGGTGCGGAATCTAATAATTTAGTCTGAGGTGAACATATCCCGAAATGGGGTATACGATGGGTAAGAGTGTGACGCCCCCAAAATAGGTATACATCACCCATCTTGAGTCACCAATACATGGTACAAAATTCAAATACAACTTAATTATACAACAGTCATGTAAAGTACGACAAAATACATGCTGTGAGTTTTAATACAAATATTGCCTACTAGACAATATCCACTCTTAGAATAAGTCCTCAATATATTTATTGTCACACTATTTAATGAGAATAGTGAGGACTACTAGCTAACACTATCATCCGAACATTACTCGGTTCCCGACTCTCGTCCCAACTACGTTCTCATTTCCTGAAGAGAACAGTGAAAGAAAGGGTGAGCTCAACTAGCCCAAAGAAGAAATATTATGACTAAGATAATGCGAGAATAAGTTATCATTAGTCCTCAACAATGTTAAACCGATAAAATATAATAGACATCAAGTTTAAGCTGCAATGAACAAGCAATCCATTAAAAGAGTCAAGTAGAGAATAAAATCTACTATCTTTTATGATTTAAAAGGTTTTTCATCACTTTTATCATTTGGGACTCGAATTTTTAATAAATAATCCACATCATCCACGAACTACGCCGAGGATATTCATTAGGTCACGACCACAAATTCCATGCACTACGAGCCAAGGATATTTGTGTATTCATCAATGGTCATGATCATGCTAACAACTGTCCATCAATGCACTACGGGCCAATGAGGACTTTTACCACATCACTTGTTACATTATGGTCATGATTACACCGAATAATCCCTGGTCATAATCATACCAAGTCCATCCATGCTCTACAGGCCATAGATGACTTTAAAAAAAAATATAAACATGAGGATGATGACAATGATATAAGAATTCAATAAAACAAGTTCAACAATTAAGTTATTCAGGAACTAATAACGTCCAAATTGTCAACATGATACTGCTTTGTAGAGTAAAATTCAAGAATGCTCAGAAGAATATTTCCATGAAAAATACTGGATGAAGCGCAAATATCAAGGATATTCCACTAATTTCATGGAATGTAGAAGTCAAAATTTTAACCAACTGAGTATAATAACGAATGGAATAACAAAAGAAATCACCATGCATGCGGTACTTAACATAGACAGGTTATTCCAACAGAATAATAATAAACGGAACAGTCGTGAAAATCACAACGACAGGATGTTCCAATGTAATAATAAAGAATGGAATAACAATGTAAATCACCATGCATGCGGTACTTTTGCATGTATGTAAGGTTATTCTAATGAGAATAATAAATACTGAGAATAATAAAGAGCGGAACCGGTAGGTGTGTAAAACACGAGCATGGATATTCCAAATGAATAAGAAAGACAGAATAAATAAAAAAGCGGAACCAGTCCCACAGTAGTAAAGTACGTATACATGATGTTCCAACGAGAATAATAGAGAGGCGGAACCGGTCCCACAGAAAGCATGTATGTGAGGATGTTCCAACGGAATAATAAAGACGAGAATAATAGAAGAATGTCACCAAGTATAGGGTAGCAGCGTATCTGAGTTATTTCAACGAGAACAATAAGAAATGGAATAACAACAGTTCTCTCCATGAATACAAAAGAATAATATTTCTTACCGTAAAAGAACTGGATATAAGAGTAGGGAAGTAGCAGAATAATTTTCTATAGTTTCTCTATAATTTCTCTCTGGAGTTTAAAGTGAATTAAGTAAGAAAATAATGAAGGAATGAGCTTCTATTTATAGAAAAATAGAATGCATAGTAACTAATTCATGAACGATCCCGATTGATTTACTTTTAATCGAACGGTCCATATTTAAAGCAAAATCTTTTAAATAAAATATAATATATTATATATATATATATATATATTATTTTTATATAACATAATTTAACTTAATTCAAACCACTAACAATATAATATATATATACACACACACATGCCAAATATATATATATATATATATATATATATATATATATATATATATATATAATATCAACCACTCATTTTTTTCTCCCCCATAACCAACATCAATCCCCCACACACCCAATAATCAAATTCACTACACTCTTACCCATCACTATCACACTATCACTTTAACTCTTTCTTTTCCCCCACCATTTTCCACTCACACATAGAATATATATATATATACACATCATATATAACAATTCCCTCCCCTATACGTAATCCCCATTTCAAAAATCAATTCTTCAACACATATGGACCCCATATGTGGCCCCCACATGTGGGCCCCACCTTTAAATAATTTTCTACCGATTATTTTGAAAAATGGGTAAATAGGGGTCCATAAAATAAGCAAAACTTCATAAAAATCACCTTTATAATTTTAATAACATTTATCATCTTTATTATAATTCACAATATTAATCGACTGTGTCGTTCCTGAGGAAGAGGGGCTTTCAATAAGGATTTCTCCCTATTCATGCGCAATTAGGTGACCAAACCTCTCCTTGGGAGAACTTCTAGACATCGTTAATATTGAAATTTATAATATTAATAACTCTGTCATTTCAATTATTGATTTAATAATATATAAAATATCGACAATAATTGAATCAAATAACGTGAGATACTATGCAACAATTACTATAGCAATAATTGAACAAAACTAAGTGACTTCTCACGTAAGCATCAATAATCAATACCATGTGCTACTATGCAACCACGCGTATTACTGTACTTTTACTACCGAGTAGTTCAACAGTATTAACGGTAAACTTCCGCTATTATTTTTAATAAAATATTTTTTTTGTCGTTTTCTCAATCCGGCAAATAATTACATTGTGGGGGTCCACCAATGATTCACGGCATTGTTATACGAATATTCCCCGCTAAAAACGAATATTCCCCCAACCAATCGAATATAATATAACAACTTGCATACTTTGCAGAATTTATAAATACTACCCACAACTATAACATTATATCAAATTATTCCATAATATTCAAAAATGATATTTTATAGAAAATTCATTTTTATTCATAAAAGTTGGGGTCTTACAAAGAGGTAGTTTGCTTTTTTTGTGATTGTAACCTGACCGTGGAAGAAAGATTTGACGTTATCTTTGTTAAACCTAGTAAGAGTTCATGGTCGATTTGACCCCCCTCAAAGAAAAGTATAAAATATTTCAAAGGAATTCTTATATTCCTCGTTGTTCATTCTACTTTTTTGAAGAGAAGTTGAGAAGAGGGTAAGCTAAAATTTTGAGGACGAAATTGCGTGAAGAAGGGGTGAATGTGATGACCCGGGTATGAGTGTGGTTTTAAAAAATTCTGAGGGCGGAATTTTTATAAGAGGGGAAGAATGTAACGACCTGGAAATTCGGATTGTCCAGAATTTAAGTTTAAAGAATTAGTTATTAATAAAATAAATTTTTATTAATAATATTATGTGCTATGTGTTTATTAATCGTTCTAGAACCTAGGATGATTATAAGTCGGGAGGATTCTGGCTACGAGCTAGACTAAGCGATTAAGAATTTTCAAGACGAAAATAAAAATTTTTCGAGAACAAAAATATTTCCGGGGAAAAAGACGAAATATGCACTATTCACCCGACGAAATCTAAGGTTTAGGGTTTGAATAACCTAAGCCTTTCTGAGAGTTCGGTATGTCAAAATGACATTCCGTCGAAAGATTTGCCGATAATATGTCGTGAAAAGTTAAGTAAAAGTAGATAAAAGTTTTTCTCAAAAACGCGTAAACCTGGACAAAATAAAATGACAAAAATCTACGTGTGTACTTTTCACTCGTTTAACTACGTTAGGGTAAAGCGTGAAGGAAAACGCTTAACGCCTAAAAAAAATGTGTTTTCAGCTTTTTCGTAAATCAAGAAGAATACGTAAAATTTAATTCAGTAAAGGAAAGGTAAATATCCAAAATATTTGGATTAGAGAATCATGATTTTAAAACTGTCGGACGAAAACCCGAAAGACGGAATCACGAAACTTAAAGGCTAAGTAGACTTAAGGGCTAAGTTAACTTAACACCTAAGTCATGAATAGTAAGGAGGTTGGGTGGCGAAATGACTGAAATATCCCTAGCCTTGGTTTTCTATAAATAGTAAGCTTAATTCATTTAAATGAGATTTTGAAAATCCTACAAACTAGAGAGAGAGAAAGAGAGAGGGTTCGGATGAAGGGAGAGAAGGAAGAGCATGAGCATGAATGATCGGATTGAAGGTGATCGTGAAATAGAAAAGCTTGCGAATCGCCGACTTTGTCTAGTGGAAGAAAAATAAAGAAGAGAGGTAACCTAAAACCTAGTCGAATTTAAATTTTCTTTAAGTCCTATATGTTTAAAACATAAATTAATGAGAATAAGAAGTAGATGAGGTTATGAATGATTTCATATGGCTGAAATCATGAGAAATAATGAAAATAAGAAGTAAAAGTTTAGTTTATAAATTTCTTAAGAAAGTATAAGATTCGTAATGAATTAGAACGATCTGAGTGGATTATATCAATAAGTAGGTGTAATAAGTAAGGAATGATGTTCTATAACATCAAATTCCAATAAAAAGTGAAATCGTAATCCAAAATATCGATTAAAATGAAGAACAAACGAAGAACACGTGAAGAACACGAAGAACGTTGTTGATGGACAAATTTAAAACCATCGTAGGATAATTGTTGTTGATGGACAAGTTTAAAACCATCGCGTATAAGTTAGGTGCGTATTTCTTGGTTAGGAACGGTAGAAATGTTCATGAAAAACGGATTAAAACTTAGCTATAACGAAGTTATAGCGAAAATTTCGTAAAAGACGAATAAAAATTATAAAGTTAGTAAATGAACCCTAATGTGTAGGGTTTCATAAGAATGTAAGAGAACATAGAAAATGTGAGTCATGGACTCAAGAACGAACGAATTCTGAGTTCGGATGACCAACTTTCGGACGAACAAACGAAGAGCGTTAAAAACATAAAACGAATAAAGGGTGAAGATCAAGCCAATCGAATGGAACGTTAACAGATTCAGAATAAAGTTCTGTCTATGGGGTATTGAAGTACGTAAGATAAGGAAGAGAATGGCTTTGGAACGACCTCATTCCGAGTTATAATGAATAAGTTATGGAAGCGAGAAGTAAGCGTCTCAAATTAGATTTAACACTTAAAGAAATTTTCTAGGGTTAGGGCTTGGCGCCGCGGTGCCAACCATGCCTTGTAAGGTGGCATCAGTAGCGCTGCAGACCGGACGCGCCAGATACACTACAAACTTCATGGCCATGACGCAAGAGATAATGAAGAGAGGCGCGCAAGAAGGTGCAATGTAGGAAAAAGCCAGAGAAGAGCTTTTAACTGCTCAACTCTTGGGGGAAACGTAAGGGAAGATAAAGAACATAATGTTCAACTAATGTAACCCTTAATCTAGTAAATTAAACCTTTGATGAAGGTTAAACGAAAAGATTAAACAAGATTAAAAGACAAAGAATGTGAACGCGGGTTACGTAACCGATGTCCGGGGACCGTAGTCGCAATGAACGAACGTGAGGGATTGCTATGGTTGTGATTCCTTAGACGTTGAGCGACGAGGGTAATGAATAACATTTCAATGTTATGTTATGATAGTGAGAGATAAGTGTGAAGCGTATAGACGCTGTGTACGCAATGTTGTTGCGATAAACGAACAGTTTAGCATACAACGAACAGTGTGGCTTCGACATTAAGAATGACTAATGAACATGGGGTTTAAGTAAGGGATAACGAAAGTATTAAGTAAGATACGAATGGTATTAAGAAAGCCGTAATGAACGATAATAAGAGTAATGAAAGCCGAAGGTGAGTCGTATAAGAATGAATCCTGAGGGGTGGCATTTAGTTTCCAGGAAGCCATAAGGAATGAGAAATTAACTTAACGAAGATTATAGTTTAATAAGTTCGGATAAGTTAAGATAAGTTAAGTTGTAGTAAAATCGTAACCTTTGATGGTTGACATATGGGAGCTGGGCTAACCAATTCCTTCAGAGAGCGAAGGTATATACAAAACTGGCAACCGATCTAACTCACTGTTATGGACAGTGTAGACGAGACGGGAACTTGTTTGTTGGTTGTTTGTGGGAAACCACTCAGAGTACCATACGGACTACTAGTAGAGAAGCGATGTGTGCTGAGTCCTAGAGAAGTTATAAGAAGAAGATAAGATGTAAAATATCAAAGATGATGAACGTAAAAGTATGACATCTCCGTATGTCATGAAGCCGTAGAACGGTAGTGAAAGTGGTCCCGTAAACTGAGGTTGCAAGAACGCGAACCCTAAGAAGTAAAGTTAAGTAAACTAATGCATAAGTCAAAGATGTATGACTAATTGGTGTATGTGGTGTTTTCTTATGTGTTATATAGGAATTGAAATGAGCAGTTCGGCGTAAGCTGTAGCTGGGCGTAAGGCAAGTTTCCTAACTTCATTCATATTTTAAATGAATGCTAGTTTCTTAAGATTCTCAGATGTTGAACTTGAGAAGTTCTGTTTATGTGCTAATGTGCGATATTTGTGTAAAGTGGTAGAACATATGAGGCCTTATGCCACAATGTGAACACTTCGATGTTTCTATGAGATGAACTGTTCTGTGATTTAACTGTTCAATAGGAGAATGCTCTGTTCATACATGATCCGTTATTGTTAAGTCTGTGCTAATGATTCTAGCCAGACATAATGTTTATGAAAAAGGTAGAAGAATGAAAGTATTTTAAAATTAAAGTGAATATTGTTTTAAAATGATAGGAATCGAGATTATTCCTATTATTCAAGCTGCTACATAACCTTTGTTCGGTTATTGAAGTCTTAAAAGAATGTTTGAATTCTTGAAGATGTTTATTCAACTGTTATGACTTGCTGGGCAATTGAATGCTCACACTTGCTTTAAATGAAAAATATTTTCAGCGAACGATGTTAGAAGAACTTAAGGATCCCGTAAAGATCAAGCTAACGATATCCAGATGAAATGCCATTCAGAATGTGGATAAGCGAGAAGATCGAGCAAAGACTTGTAATATGTAATAAGTTAAATGAACTTTAGATTAGTTTGAAGAACTGTTATGTATCCTTGGTGGCGGATAAAAGTCACTCTTGTAAGATGAAATGAATAATGTATTTATAATTATTTGTAATGAAAAAGGTTATAAGGTTTCTAGAACTTGGGATTTGAGAGTATATGTTGTTATATTTCAGTATATAATGATGTATGTTTGGAAGAAGATGGGATCGTGATGTACGAAATTTGAATGTGAAAATAGACCGGATTTCGGGGCGTTACAAATAATCCCAACACAATGGAACTATCAAATTCATCTTTAATCAACACGAACTTGTTCATCATTAATATTATAACTTACAATATTTAACAACCAGGTTGTTCCCAGGAAAGAGGGGGCTTTCCGATAAGGATTTCTCCTTATTGGAGCGCAATTAGATGACTAAACCTCTCCTTGACAGAAATTCTAGACATTGTAAATATTGCAATTTGATAATATAAATAACTTTGTCATCTCAATTATTGATTTAATAATATAACATATTATGCAAATGATACTGTGACAATAATTGAATCAATAATATGAGAGATATGATGCATCAATTACTGTAGCAATAATTGAGTATAACTGAGTGACTTCTCACGTAAGCATCAATAACCAATACCATGTGCTACTATGCAACCACAGATTATCTTGTACTTTTACTACTGAGTAGTAGTTCAAATTTACACAGTAACACTTCCGCCGTTATTTTTATAAAAAGATAATTCTGTCGTTTTCTTATTACAACAATACTTCCATTGTGGGGTCCACCAATGATTGTGCCGTCGTACGAATACTCCCTATTAAAACGAATATTCCCCGACCAATCGAATATTATATAACCACTTTCTTACTTTGCAAAATTTATAAATATTACCCACAACTATAACATTATATTATATCCACACCATAATATTCAAAAATATATTTCGAGAGAAATTAATCTTTATTCATAAAAGTTGGGGTCTTACATACAGACTCAGAGTTGATGAATGTGAAGAAGAAGGTGCAAGAAGTCATTATTCTAGAAGCAAGAATTGATGAAGAGAGGAAATCTCAACCCTCGATTTTATTGGCCTATTCGAAATCCTCGATCGAGTAGGAACTGTGGCCTATAGACTCGCCTTACCGCTAAGTATGTCCCGTGTTCATAACATTTTTTACGTATAGATGTTACGTAAATATGTGGATGACCCGAACCACATTATTGAATTAGAACCAGATGAGATAGCGGAAGATTTAACGTATGAGGAGATACCTGTTAAAATCTTAGATAAGAAGGAACATATTCTACGCTCAAGGGTTATACCTCAAGAGTTAGAATCTGAAATGAAATCAAGGTATCCTCACCTCTTCGACATACCAGGTACGTACACCAATTTCGAGGACAAAATTTAATAAGAAGGGGGAGGTTGTAAGACCCCAACTTTTATGAATAAAGATTTAATTTTTTTCGAAATATATTTTTGAATATTATGGTGTGGACTTGATATAATGTTATAGTTGTGGGTAATATTTACAAATTTTAGAAAGTATGCAAGTTGTCATAAAATATTCGATTGGTCGGGGAATATTCGTTTTATCAGGGAATATCCGTACGACGGCACAATCATTGGTGGACCCCATAATGGAATTACTGTCGGAGTTAGAAAATGACAAAAATATCTTTTTATAAAAATAACGGCGAAAGTTTTATCGTTAACTTTTGAAATACCCGGTAATAAAAGTACAGTAATATGCGTGGTTGCATAGTAGCACACAGTATTAATTATTGATGCTTACGTGAGAAGTCACTCAGTTTTATTCAATTATTGCCAAAGTAATTGCTGCATAGTATCTCACGTTATTGATTTAATTATTATCACAATATTTTATATTATTAAATCAATAATTGAGACGACAAAGTTATTCATATTATTATTTGTATTATTGACGATGTCTAGAAAGTTCTATCGAGGAAATGGGTTTGGTCACCTAATTGTGCGCTAATAGGGAGAAATCCTTATCGGAAAACCCCCTCTTTCCTGGGAATGATCTGGTTGTTAATATTGTGAGTTATAATATTAATGATGAATGTTATTAAAAATGTATTTTGTAAAGCCAAGTGAGTTGAGATAATTTTAGGGGGTTTTATTGAAGTATTTGTTGTAAATTTTGCTTATTGTATGGACCCCCACTTTCTCATTTTTTGAAATCGTCGGGAGAAAGTTATCTCAATTTTTCTTATATATATATACTGCATGCATGTGAAATATATATATATATATATATATATATATATATATATATATATATATTATATTTATATTAGTGGCGTGTGGTGGAATGGGAGTATAAAGTGTGTGTTGGTGTGTGTAATATATATATATATATATATATATATTGTAAGACCCCAACTTTTTAAATACAAATGATTTTTCTATAAATATTATTTTTAAATATAATGAAATAAATTTGATATAATGTTATAGTTGTGGGTAATATTTATAAATTTTTTAAAGTACGCAAGTTGTTATAAAATATTCGTTTGATCGAGGAATATTCTTTTTATCGGGGAATATTCGTATGATGACACAATCATTGGTGGACCCCACAACAGAATTATTGTCGGAGTTAGAAAATGACTAAAATATTTTTATGAAAATAACGGGGGAAGAGTTACCAATTAACATCGTTGGAATATCTCGGTGGTTAAAATACAAGAACACGCGTTGTTGCACAAATACATTACCAGGTATTGCATGAAGATTTTTGAATTATTGATTCTTACGTAAGAAGACACTACTCAATAATTGTTACAGTAATTACTGTTTAATATTTTAATATTTTATTGATTCAGTTGGTTTAATATCTGGTGGTTAAAATACAGTTTTATTGATTCTTACGTAAGAAGGCGCTCCCATTCTTTATTATACTCAGTTGGTTAAAGTTTTGACTTCTATACTCCATGAAATTAGTGGAATATCCTTGATATTTGTGCTTCATCCAGTATCTTTTTATGGAAATATTCTTTTGAGCATTCTTGAGTTTCACTCTACAAAGAAGTATCATGTGGACAATTTGGACGTTATTAGTTCCTGGATAAATTAATTCTTGAACTTGTTTTATTGAATTCTTATATCATTGTCATCATCCTCATGTTTATATTATGTTGAAAGTCATCTGTAGCCTGTAGTGCATAGATGGATTTGGTATGATTATGACCAGGGATTATTCGGTATAATCATGACCGTAATGTTACAAATGATGTGGAAAAAGTCCTCATTGGCCCGTAATGCATTGATGGACAGTTGTTGGCATGATCATGACCATTGATGAATACACGAATATCTTTAGCCGTAGTGCATGGATAATTTGTGGTTGTGATACTAATGAATATCCTTGGGTAGTAGTGTAGGGATGATGTGGACTATTTATTGTGAGTCTCAAATGATAAAAGTGATGAAAAACCTTTTAAATCATAAAAGATAGTAGATTTTATTCTCTACTTGACTCTTTTAATGGATTACTTGTTCTCACTGATTAAACTTGATGTTTGTTATATTTTATCAGTTTAACATTGTTGAAGGCTAATGATAATTTATTACGCATTATCTCGGTCATAATATTTCTTCTTGGGCTAGTTGAGCTCACCCTTTCTTTCACTGTTCTCTTCAGGAAATGAGAACGTAGCCGGGACTAGTCGGGGAACGGAGTGACGGTCCAGATGATAGTTTTAGTAGTCCTCACTACTCTGTTAAATAGTGTGAAAATAAATGTAAAGAGTACTCTTTTGAGTGTGGATATTGTCTAGATGACAATATTCTTATTAAACTCTCGCCACGCTTTTGTTGTATTTTACACGACAGCTGTATTATTAAGTTGTATTTGAATTTTGTACTATGTATTTGGCGACTTAAGATGGGTGATGTATATCTGTTTTGGGGGCGTCACAGTTGGTATCAAAGCTTAGGGATATGATCCCTGGCTAAGATGTGAGACAAAAACTACTAGGGGAGAAA
The DNA here is from genome assembly GCA_020205605.1 of Panax ginseng. Taxonomy (NCBI): domain Eukaryota; kingdom Viridiplantae; phylum Streptophyta; class Magnoliopsida; order Apiales; family Araliaceae; genus Panax; species Panax ginseng. The sequence continues at coordinate 16,012,183 of CM035144.1, forward strand.
CGCGGAATTCCTTCGCTAGTATGACCTACCTAAGTTTATTTGGTAGTTAATTGGTCAGTCAGAGTATAGGGATAATATGTGATATGTTAATTAACCCTTGTTTTGTGGCAGTATTTGAAAATGACATCCGAGAATGTTGAGAACATCAATGGAGCACAGGAGACCGTTGAGTCTCCACAGATCAATAATCAGGATAATGTGCTTCAGGAAAGCGACAATCCTCAGGAAAACAACAACACAGACGAGATGATGAATGATGGAATGTTCAGAGGCTTTATGCAATTCATGCAACATCAGGCAAGAGCGGCTCCTGTCCAAAATACAGGTGGAAATACTGGCAACTCTCGGACGGTCACCGCTAAGCAGTTCAAGGAACTGGGACCACTAGAGTTTTTTGGAGAGCCAAAACCACTTAAGGCAGAGACGTGGATAAAGAACATCAACAAGATATTTGATGTCTTGGGATGCTCCGAGGAGCAAAAGGTTCCCTTTGCCACCTTCATGTTGCGGGCAGAGGCAGATTACTGGCGGGAATCTGTAAAGCGTACTCAACCTGCCACACTAAAGATGTCTTGGGAGAAGTTCCAAGAACTGTTCAACGACAAGTACTTTCCAAAAAGTATTCCTCACATGAAAGAGGTAGAGTTCATCAAGCTGGAGTAAAACAACATGACCGTGTCGCAGTACGAAGCCAAGTTTGCTGAGTTGTCCCAGTTTGCGTCTCATTTGGTTGATAATGAGGAGAGAATGACGCGAATGTTTATAAGAGGTTTGAAACCCGAGATACGTCAATATCTTATCTCTCATAAACTATGTTTGTATTCAGATATTATTATTAGGGCTCAGTTATTGGAGCGCGATAAAGAGTCAACCCAACCAAAAGAGAGCAATCGGCAAAATGATAATACCAGTGATAACAGTCATCGAAGCGGTGACAATACGTGTGGAGGGAATCAACATGCCAGAAATGGTAACTACTTCAGTGGTAATCATGGCCAAAACAATAAGAATGGACATTTCAAGAAGAAGAGATTTAACAATGATGGAAAGACGTCAGCATCAGCACCTGTCGTTAAGGAAGGAGAACGACCACCTATCATATGCTTCAAATGCGGAGGAGAGGGACACATCAGTCCAAACTGCGCGATGCCATCCAAAGCATGTTACAATTGTGGAAGAAAAGGTCACCTGGCCCAATTTTGTCGTGTACCGAAGACAAGTCCAGCTGGGATGGAGGCATCAAAGGCCGTCCCAGACAAGACAAAATCGGTAGTTCAAGGGAGAACGTTTTTTATGACCTCCCAGAAAGCAAGGAACCCGAACGAGGTCATCACGGGTAAGCTTATCATAAACTCTAGCGAAGTATATACCTTATTTGATACCGGTTCTACCCATTCCTTTATTTCTCCTACCTGCGCTCAACGTTTAAATTTGACTCTGGAGAAATTGGACCTTGACTTATCTGTTGAAACTTCATTGGGAGAAACCTTCATTACATCCACTATTTATAAGTCTTGTTTGGTTCAAATCGGTACCTACACATTACTTGTCAATCTTATTTCATTGAAAATACTTTCATTTGACGTAATTCTAGGGATTGATTGGTTAACTACTCATCATGCAAAAATTGATTGTTTTCGTAAGGTTGTTAACTTTCATATTCCTAACCAACCTATTATGCGAATTCAAGCAACCAAACCATTAAAATCAATCACTATCATCTCAAGCCATAAAGCTATTCGTTTAATAAAAAATGGATGTCAAGCTTTCTTAGCTCATGTCACGGATCTAAACAAAAATACGTCAGTTTTGAATGATATTTCTATTGTTAATAAATTTCCTGACGTATTCCCTGAAGAACATCCTGGCCTACCCCCAGAGCGTGAAATTGAATTTTGTATTGACCTTGAACTCGGTACAAAACCTATTTCCAAAGCCCCATATCGAATGACTCCTATTGGACTTCAGGAGTTAAAGACCCATCTGCAGGAATTGTTAGACATTGGCTTTATTCATCCTAGTACTTCTCCTTGGGGTGCTCTTGTTTTATTCGTGAAAAAGAAAGATGGGAGTATACGACTTTGTATTGATTATCGGGAGTTGAATCATGTCACCATCAAAAATAGGTACCCATTGCCACGTTTTGATGACCTGTTTGACCAGTTACAAGGAGCTAAATTCTTTTCAAAGATTGATCTTCGTTCTGTATATCACCAATTGAAGATTAGAACCGATGACATTCCAAAGACGGCTTTCAGAACTTGGTACGAGCATTATGAATTCCTAGTCATGTCTTTTGGATTGACTAATGCTCCTGCTGCTTTTATGGATATGATGAACCGAGTATTCAAGGAATATTTGGATCACTTTGTGGTCGTCTTTATTGATGCATCCTTATTTATTCCAAAAGCCTTGAAGATCATGAGCAACACTTGAGGCTGATACTCCAAAAACTTCGTGAATATAAGCTTTATGCCAAGTTGAAGAAATGCGAGTTCTGGCTTGAGGAAGTAGCATTCCTTGGACATGTAGTATCAAGCCATGGAATATCTGTTGACCCAGTAAAGATTGAAGCTATTCAAAGCTGGGAGAAACCTAAATCAGTGACCAAAGTACGTAGCTTTCTCGACTTAGCTTGTTATTATCGGAGATTCGTAGAAGGGTTTTCTCGAATCGCTACTCCATTAACTCAGCTGACTAGGAAAGATATAAATTCGGTTGGAACGGAATGTGAGAAGTGTTTTCAAGAACTCAAGAGGAGAATCATTTCAGCACCTGTTCTGACAATACCATCTGACTCGGAGGGATTTGTCATCTACAGTGATGCTTTGGCCAAAGGGTTAGGATGTGTTCTCATGCAACATGGGAAAGTCATAGCCTTTGCCTCTCGACAACTCAAAGAATATGAAAGGAATTATCCTACACATGATCTAGAGTTGGAAGCTGTTGTTTTCGCACTTAAAATTTGGAGGCATTACTTGTATGGGGAGAAAGTGGAGATCTTTATGGATCATAAACGCCTCAAATATTTCTTTACTCAAAAGGAACTCAACATACGACAATGTCATTGGCTTGAACTGTTGAAAGATTATGATCATACCATCCAATACCATCCTAGAAAAGTGAACGTGGTAGCTGACGCATTGAGTAGAAGATCATATCGATGCACGAAGTGCGATATTGACATGTATAAAGGCCCATTTTGTGTGACTTGGAAATGATGGAGATAGAGTTAAAAACTCCAGGGATCCATGTGATGATGGAGAATATACGAGTAGAACCAACTTTAATTGATAAAGTTAAAGCTGCTCAAGTTATAGATCTGGAGTTGAAGCATATGAGGAAGAAAGTGCAAGAAGGTGCTATGCCGGAAGCAAGAATCGATGAAGAAGGAATACTTCGAGTCAAATCCAGACTTTGTGTTCCTAATGACCCTGATTTAAAGTATAAAATCATGATGGAGGCGCACAACACACCGTTTGCAATCCATCCTGGGAGTACCAAAATGTATCGTGATCTTCGTCATACATTTTGGTGGAGCAATATGAAGAGAGAGATATCGCTGTTTATCTCAAGGTGTCTAACTTGTCAACGAGTCAAGGCGGAACATCAAGAACCAAAAGGTCCATTGCAACCACTTGAAATTCCATAATGGAAGTGGGAGCACATTACCATGGATTTCGTTACTGGTCTTCCCAAGGTTTCTCAAGGCATAGATGCAATTTGGGTCATTGTTGATTGATTGACCAAGTCTGCTAATTTCTTACCAATACGAGAAACTTATACACTTGAACGTCTTGCTCGTATGTACATAAATGAGATTGTAAGACTGCATAGTATACTAGTATCCATAGTTTCTGATCAAGACCCAAGATTTACTTCACGATTTTGGGTTAGTTTGCAAAAAGCTATGGGCAAGGACTTACAATTTAGTTCGGCATATCATCCTCAGACGGACGGACAATTAGAGAGGACTATTCAAACTCTTAAAGATTTATTAAGACTATGTGTCCTTGACTTCAAGGGAATTTGTGACAAGTTCTTATAGTTGGTGGAGTTTTCATACAACAACAGTTATCAAAAAAGTATTGGCATGTCTCCATTCGAAGTGTTGTATGAAAGAAAGTGTCGATCTCCAGTATGCTGGGATGAGGTGGGTGAAGCAACGTTGTTGGGACCAGAGTTAGTATGTATGACTACGGAAAAGATTCAAACGATCCGGCAGCGTATAAAAACCTCACAAGATCGACAAAAGAGTTATGCTGATCTTCATCGAAAGGACGTGGAATTTGATATTGGAGATCATGTGTTGTTACGTGTTGCTCCATGGAAAGGAGTTACGAGATTTGGAAAGAGAGGAAAGCTCAATCCTCGATTCATTGGCCCATTTTTAATCCTCGATCGAGTAGGAACTGTGGCGTATAGACTCGTTTTACCGTCAAGTATGTCTCATGTTCATAACGTTTTTCACATATTCATGTTACGTAAATATGTGGAAGACTCGAACCATATTAATGAGTTAGAACCGGATGAAATAACGGAAGATTTGATGTATGAAGAGGTTCCTGTTCAAATCTTGGATAAGAAGGAACATATTCTACGCTCCAAGGTTATACCTCAAGTCAAAGTTTTGTGGAGAAACCACGATGTTGAGAAAATGACCTGGGAGTTAGAATCTGAAATGAAATCAAGATATCCTTACCTTTTCGACATACCAGGTACGTACCCTAATTTCGAGGGCGAAATTTCATAAGAAGGAGAGGTTGTAAGACCCCAACTTTTTAAATAAAGACGATTTTTCTATAAATATTATTTTTAAATATTATGGAATGAATTTGATATAATGTTATAGTTGTGGGTAATATTTATAAATTTTGCAAAAGCATGCAAGTTGTTATAAAATATTCGTTTGCCTGGGAATATTCTTTTGTCTTGGGAATATTTATGCGACGACAATAATTATTAGTGGACCCTACAACGAAATTATTGTCGGAGTTAGAAAGCGATAAAAATATTTTTATGAAAATAACGACGGAAGAGTTACCGTTAACACTGTTGGAATACCTGGTGGTTAAAATACAGTAACACGCGTTGTTGCATAGTAGCACATGGTATTGCACAGTATTTTTTGAATTATTGATTCTTACATAAGAAGGCACTACTCAATAATTGTTACAGTAATTACTGTTTAATATTTTATTGATTCAATAATTGCTACGTTGATATTTTTGATTCAATAATTGTCATTACACAATATTTCAAATTATTAAATCAATAATTCATTTAAATATATTATTATAATATTATATTATAGTAGTATGATGTGATTATATGATAGTATGTTTTTTTAATATAATTTGAATGGTAACATTATTATAGTAAATTCATGGTATAAAAGTAAAATGAGGTGGAAGAGAACAATTTGAATTTGAATTCTGATGATGTAAGCGATGATGTCATCGGAACGATGAGGTAAGCAATGATGTCATCGGAACGATGAGGTAAGCAATGATGTCATCGGAAGGATGATGTAAGCAATGATGTCATTTGATCGATGATGTAAGCAATGATGTCATATGATCGATGATGTAAGCGATGATGTCATAAATTATGGCAAAAAGACTATTTTACCCTTACTCTACCAAGCTTATAAATAGAAGCTCATTCCTTCATTATTTTTCACGAATTCACTAAAGCTTTAGAGCTAGAAAGAATAGAGAGAATAAGAGAGAAAGAAGAAGAATCTTCTATTACTACAATATTGCGGTATCCAATTTCCTACTAAGGTAAGGGGTATTATTTCTTTCTTATTCATGAAGAGAACTTCTGTTATTCTATTATTTATTATTCTGTTGGAATAACCTATATACGCGGGCTACCCTATACTTGGTGAAATTCTTATGTTATTCCATTCTTTATCATTATGTTGGAATAACTCATCTATGCAAGCAACCGCATACATGGTGAAATTCTTACGTTATTTCATTTTTATTATTCATTGGAACATCCGTCATGCATGCGTTTACGCATGACCTGGTTCCATTATTTATTATTCATTGAATATATCCGCATGCGTGCGTTTGCATATGACTTCGGTTCCGATTATTTATTATTCATTGGAATAACTTCATACATATGATCTATCGCATGCACGGTGATTTCTTTTGTTATCCCATTCTTTATTATACTCAGTTGGTTAAAGTTTTGACTTCTATTCTCCATGAAATTAGTGGAATATCCTTGATATTTGCGCTTCATCCAGTACCTTTTCATGGAAATATTCTTCTGAGCATTCTTGAGTTTCACTCTACAAAGAAGTATCATGTGGACAATTTGGACGTTATTAGTTCCTGGATAAATTAATTCTTGAACTTGTTTTATTGAATTCTTATATCATTGTCATCATCCTCATGTTTATATTATGTTGAAAGTCATCTGTGGCCTATAAGTCATAAATGGAATTGGTTTTAATTATGACTAGGGATTATTCGGTGTAATCATGACCGTAATGTTACAAATGATGTGGAAAAAGTCCTCATTGGCCCGTAATGCATTGATGGACAGTTGTTGGCATGATCATGACCATTGATGAATACACGAATATCCTTGGCCGTAGTGCATGAATAATTTGTGGTTGTGATACTAATGAATATCCTTGGCCGTAGTGTAGGGATGATGTGGATTATTTATTAAGCTGAGTCTCAGCGATAAAAGTGATGAAAAACCTTTTAAATCATAGGAGATAATAGATTTTATTTTCTACTTGACTCTTTAAATGGATTGCTTGTTCCGCTGCAGTTAAACTTGATGTTTTTTATATTTATCAGTTTAACATTGTTTAAGGCTAATGATAATTTATTCTGCATTATCTTAGTCATAATATTTCTTACTGGGCTAGTTGAGCTCACCCTTTCTTTCTTTGTTCTCTTGTGAAATGAGAGCGTGGCAAGGACTAGTCGGGGAACGGAGTGACGGTCCAGATGATAATTTTAGTAGTCCTCACTATTCTGTTAAATAGTGTGAAAATAAATGTAAAGAGTACTCTTTTGAGTGTGGATATTGTCTAGATGACAATATTCTTATTAAACTCTCAGTTTACGTTTTGTCGTATTTTACACGACAGCTGTATTATTAAGTTGTATTTGAATTTTGTACTATGTATTTGGCGATTTAAGATGGGTGATGTATACCTGTTTTGGGGGCGTCACACATATATATAGTTACCGTATGTGTAAGGTAATATATATATATATATATATATTATATTAGTTTTGTTTTATATGTAAAATATAATATATTATAAGTTATTATGCATAGTATCTGCATAGTAAAATAAAAAAATTCGTCAGAAATCCGTGAACTCCCACTGTGCAGTCCGTGATTTTTCCTTTACAGTACATCCAAATAGTATCCTTTCAATCTCTTATAAATATGATGCTCAATTTAGAAATGAAAATCACACCAGAATCAGAGAATTCTTCTTCTATAATATTGAGCGTATTTTTTTGAGTTTAAGGAATCTTTGAGTGTAGAAAATAGTGAAAGTTTCTTCAAGAATATATACGCTATACCAGTCAAAATTGCTCTCTTTTTGAGGTAAGATGTATTATTTATTTCATATTCGCTTACGATATTATTTTTCGTATTCGTAAGGAATTTTATTTTCGTTCAATATTCGTAAGGAATATTATTTTATTTCAATATTCGTAAGGAATATTTGCTTCGTTTAATATTCATAAGGAATATTATTTTCGTTCTTCAGTTGTAAGGGATATTATTTTTGTTCAATATTCGTAAGAAATAATATTTTCTTCCATACTCTATAGTATGTATGTAATATTATTTCGTTTCAGATTCCTAATTCTACACTCATTTTGTTAAAGTATTGCTTCTATATTCCTTAAAATTAGTAGAATATCATTGAAATTTGTGCTTCATCTAGTATCTTTTCACGAAAATATTATTCTGAACATTCTTGATAAGTTTTAATCTTTTCATGCCGGGGTACTATTTTTGAAGTACTATTTATGGGGTACTATTCACTCGGGTATTATTCCCCCAGGGTACTATTCTTGACAAAAATTGATTTCTTTTCCGTCCAAATTATTTTTGATATAATATTATTCTTGAATTTTACTCCACAAAGTAGTATCATGTTGACAATTTGGACATTATTGAATTCTGGATAAATTAAATTATAAATCTTTAAAATTTATCTTTGCTCTCATTTAATTGAATTTTTATATCATTGTTATCATTCTCATTATTATATTGTGATTAAAGTCATCTTTGGCCCGTAGTGTATAGATGGACAGTTGATTGGTATAATTATGATTAGGGATTATTCAGTATAATCATGACCTGTAATGTTACAAATGATGTGGTAAAAGTCCTCATTGGCCCGTACTGCATTGATGGATAGTTGTTGGCATGATCATGACCATTGGTGATAACACAAATATCTTTAGCCCATAGTGCATGGATAATTCGTGGATGTGATAGTAATGAATATCTTTGGCCCGTAGTGCATGGATAATTCAGTGATATGGATTATTTATTGAGCTGAGTCTCAGCGATAAAATTGATGATAAACTTTTTAAATCATAAAAGATAGTAGATATCATGCTCTACTTGACTTTTCTAATAGATTGCTTATTCCGCTGCAGTTAAACTTGTTGTTTATTGTATTCTATCAGTTTAACACTGTTGAAGGCTAACGACAATTTATTCTGAATTATCTTAGTCATAATATTTCTTACTGGGCTAGTTGCATGAGAGCCCAAATTTTGCAAAGTATGCAAGTTGTTATATAATATTCAATTGGTTGGGGAATATTCATTTTAACAGGGAATATTCGTACGACGACACAATCATTGATGGACCCAACAACGGAAGTATTGTCGTAGTTAGAAAACGACAAAATTATCTTTTTATAAAAATAACGGCGGAAGTTTTACCGTTAAACTGTTGAACTACCCGGTAGTAAAAGTACAGTAATACGCGTGGTTGCATAGTAGCACAAGGTATTGATTATTGATGCTTACGTGAGAAGTCACTCAGTTATATTCAATTATTGCTACAGTAATTGTTGCATCATATCTCTCATATTATTGATTCAATTATTGTCACAATATCATCTGCATAATATGTTATATTATTAAATCAATAATTGAGACGACAAAGTTATTTATATTATTAAATTGTAATATTTACAATGTCTAGAAGTTCTGTCAAGGAGAGGTTTGGTCATCTAATTGCGTGCCAATAAGGAGAAATCCTTATCGGAAAGCCCCCTCTTTCCAGGGAACGACCTGGTTGTTAAATATTATGAGTTATAATATTAATGATGAATGTTATTAAAAATTGAATTTGAGTTCAGAGTTGAATTTGGAGACGCGGACGTGATATTTGAGTCCAGAACGATGAAATTAATTGGAATAGACTATAAACACAATTTGTCGGGGTTGACTTTTTGGTCAAAAAAGTTAACAGTTGACTTTTTCAAAAAAAAGTCAAACTTCGAAATTTCAAAAATGAAATTTTTGAGAAAAATATTTTCATTGTGTTGGGATTGTTAGTGTTAGTGAAAATTGACATTTATTTCGATAATAATTGATGTCTGGAGGTTATATTGACCAATCGGGTAATTAATCTAATAAATGAGCAATTAATTGCTATTAATTCATATGATTATAACTATTTGTTCACATGTGTGTACTATTGATTCACATTCATGTACTATTAGGGGAGGTGGTGCAAGATTGATAATACTTGCATGACTAAGTTAAAAATGGAGGTATAGATGGAGGTACTATACTGTAATTCATATTTTCACATGATTATAACTATTGAGTCACATGATTGTACTATTAATTCACATTATTTACTATTAGGGGAGGTGGTGCAAGTTTGATAATACTTGCAGGACTAAATTAAAAATGAAAAGAAAAGTTGAAGGTATTATACTGTAATATTTCGAGCCACAAAACGTGCAATTATCGAAACTATATTTTCCTATAAATAGAAGCTCATTCTTCCTTCATTTCTCACCAATTCACTAAAGCTTTAGAGCAATTATTATAGAGAGAAATTATAGAGAGAAAGAAGAAGAGAAGTCTACTACCTCACTATTCCAGTATCCAGTTTCTTCTAATGTAAGGGGTATTATTCTTTCGTATTCATGAAGAGAGTTATTTTCTTTCAATACTCGTAAGGGTTGTTATTCCATTCTTTATTATTATGTTGGAATATCCTGTTTGTGCGGATACGCATGACCTGGTTCCATTCTTTATTATTCTGTTGGAATATCCTGTCTATGCAGATTACGCCGACTGGTTCCATTCTTTATTATTCGTTGAATAACATGTCCATGCTATCTCTATCGCATGCCCGGTGAATTCTGTTGTTATTCAATTCTTTATTATTATGTTGGAATATCACGTCTGCAATGCGGATTACGCATGACTTTGGTTCCATTCTTTATTATTCTCATTGGGAATAACACATGTCTGTAAGGATCTATCGCATGCATGGTGAATTCTTCTGTTATTCCATTCTTTATTATTCTGTTGGAATAACCTGTCTATTTGGATTTCCGTATGGCGGGTGAAAATCCATTTGCAGTTTCGTAATTTTTCTGACCCTCAAAAATTCTGGAAAAAATTGAAATGATAAGTTGTTGAGCTATCTAGATTGTGTCCAAAAATGGCGATTTTTGGATGTATAGATTAGGAGTTATGAATTTTATAGGAAAAGACTATTTTAAAAGTAAACTCTTATAACTCCTTGTGGTTAACTCCAAAATTGGTGAAATTTTTATTGGGAGTACATGTATATAACAGGAGTATACCCTGTAAATTTTGGAATTTGTGGACAAAAGTACAATTTATGATAAATGTCTAAATATTCGGCAGTTTTGGCCATATGAAAAATAGTAAATGAATTTTAAAAATTATGAGAAAAATATATGTTCAATATAGGACTATATTATGCTAAATCCCAGAAAAGAAATATTTTTGGAACTGATTTGGTATTTTTCATGAAAATAAACTAGTTATGAGTAAATAAATTAAATATGTTATGTGATGTAACAAAATTGGAAAATAGGATTTTATGGCTTGAGAATACTATATAGGGTATATGCAGATTTTTGATGAGGGATTTGATCATTGGTGATGAAATCTTATGAGTATGGCATTTTTGAATGATTAAATGCATTATTTGGTAAAGTGTAAATAATTGAAATAAATTGGTTATAAGTTTAAGAAGTGATTAAAATATTGTTATAATATTAATAATATTAGATTATGAGTTTATTAAGTGATTGATAATATTTGGATAAATTTAAAGTCTTTAATATTTATCCTTATTTTTGTTTGATTAATGCTTATATCATTGTCATCATCCTCATGCTTATATTGTGATGAAAGTCATCTTTGGCTTACGTGCATAGATGAACTTGGTATGATTATGACCAGGGATTATTCGGTATAATCATGACCGTAATGCGACAAATGATGTGGTGAAAGTCCTCAGTGGCCTGAAGTGCATTGATGGACAGTTTTTGGTATGATTATGACCATGGATTATTCGGTATAGTCTTGACCATTGATGATTTAATGAATATCCTTGGCCCGTAGTGCAGGGAAGATTCAATGATGTGGTTTATTTATTAAGCTGAGTCTCACCGATAAAAATTGATGAAAACATTTTAAATCATAGAAGATAGTAGATATCATGCTCTACTTGACTCTTCTAATGGATTGCATATTCCACTATAGTTAAAATTGATGTTTATTGTATTTTATCAGTTTAACATTGTTGAAGGCTAATGATAATTTATTCTGCATTATCTTAGTCATAATATTTCTTACTAGGCTAGTTGAGCTCACCCTTTCTTCACTGTTCTCTTTAGGAAATGAGAACGTAGCCGGGACTAGTCGGAGAATGGAGTGATGGTCTAGATGATAGCATTAGTAGTCCTCACTATTCTGTTAAATAGTGTGACAATAAATGTAATGAGGACTCCATTAAGTGTGGATATTGTCTAGATGATAATATTCTTATTAAAACTCTTAGATTATGTTTTGTCATATTTTACACGACTGTTGTATAATTAAGTTGTATTTGAATTTTGTACTATGTATTTGGCGACTCAAGATGGGTGATGTATACCTGTTTTGGGGGCGTCACAAGTTGAGCTCGCCCTTTTGCTTTCATTATTCTCTTCAGGAAATGAGAATGTAACTGGAACTAGTCGGGGAATTGATTGATGGTCCAAGAGGGTGGCTGTAGTAGTCCTCACTATTTTATAAAATATTGTATTAATAATTATAATGAGGACTTTATTTGAGTTTGGATACTGTCTACAAGAAAATATCCGTGTTAAAACTCTCAACTACGTTTTGTCGTATTATATAAATGAAATTTGTATTTAAGTTCTGTACCATGTATTTGGCGACTCAAAATGGGTAATGTATACCTATTTTGGGGCGTCACAACTAATGAATCGAGGGCTGATCTTTCCTCTCTTCCCGAATCTCATAATTCCTTTCCATGGAGCAACACGTAATAATACATGATCTCCAACATTGAATTTCACGTGCCTTCGATGAAGATCAACATAACTCTTTTGTCGATCTTGTGAGGTTTTTATATGTTGTCGGATCATTTGAATCTTTTTTGTAGTCATGCGTACCAATTCTGGTCCCAACAACGTTGCTTCATCCACCACGTCCCAGCATACTGAAGAGCGACACTTTCGTCCATACAACGCCTTAAATGGAGCCATGCCTATACTTGTTTCATAACCATTGTTGTAGGAGAATTTCACCAATGGTAAGTACTTGTCCCAACTTTCTTTGAAGTCTAGAACGCAGAGTCTCAATAGATCTTCAAGAGTTTGAATAGTCCTTTCTGATTGCCCATCCGTTTGAGGATGATATGCAGAACTGAATCATAAATCAGTGCCCATAACTTTCTGCAAACTGACCCAAAATCGTGAAGTGAATCTTGGGTCTCGATCAGAAACTATGGATGTGACAACTAGGAAATTCAGATTGTCCATAATTTAAGTTTAAAGAATTAGTTATTAATAAAATGAATTTTTATTAATAATATTATGTGCTCTGTGTTTATTAATAGTTCTAGAACCTAGGATGATTATAAATCGGAAGGATTCTGGCTACGAGCTAGACTGAATGAGTAAGAATTTTCAAGACGAAAGCTACGAGCTAGACTGAATGAGTAAGAATTTTCAAGACGAAAATAAAATTTTTCCGGGAACAAAAATATTTTAGGGAAAAAAGACGAAATAGGCACTATTCACCCGACGAAACCCTAAGGGTTATGGTTTGAATAACCTAAGCCTTTCCAAGAGTTCGATATGTCGAAATGACATTCCGTCGAAAGATTTGACGATAATATACTGTGAAAAGTTAAGTAAGCCGATAAAAGTTTTTCTCGAAAAACGTGCAAAAATTATACGAAATAAAAACGACGAAAAGTACTGTTATGTACTTTTCACCCGTTTAACTATGCTAGGGGAAAACGTGAAGGAAAACGCTTAACATCAAAAAGTGTTTTTCAATTTTACGGAGATCCGAAGAATACGTAAAAGTTAATCGGTAAAGGAAAGACAAAATATCCAAAAATATTTGGATTTTGAGAATCGCAGTTTTTAAAACTATCGGACGAAACCCGAAAGACAGAACCACAAAAAATTCCAAGGGAAGCTACGTGAATAGTATGGAGGTATGAATAGTAAGGCGGTTTGGCCAAATGACTAAAATGCCTCTAGCCTTGAAAATATATAAATAGGAAGCTAATTTCATTTGAATGGGATTTTGAAAATCCTACAACATGAGAGAAAGAGAGAGAGAGAGAGTTCGGATGGGAGAAAGAAGAGGAAAAAGAGGAGGAAAGGTTGCTCGTGAGCAAACTTTGTCCGACGGAAAGAGATTAAAGGAGAAAGGTAATCCAAAACCTAGTCTCTTATAAATTTTCTTTAAGTTTTATATGTTTAAAATATAGCTTAATGAGAATAAGGAGTAAAAGATGTTAGGAATGATTTCATATGGTTGAAATCATGAAAAAAGAAGAAATAAGAAATTTAGTAAATAAATTTCTTAAGAAAGTATAAGATTCGTAATGAATTAGAACGATTCGAGTGAATCATATGAATGATACGGTGAAATAAATAAGGAATGGTGTTTTATAACATCGAATTCCAATAAAAAGTGAAATCATAATCAAAATATTGATTAAAAATGAAGAACGAACGAAGAACGCGAAGAACACGAAGAATGTTGTTGATGGACAAATTTAAAACCATTGTAGGATAATTGTTGTTGATGGATAAGTTTAAAACCATCGTGTATAAGTTAGATGCTTATTGCTTGGTTCGGAACGGTAGAAACTTCCGTGAAGAACGAATTAAAACTGAGCTATAACGAAGTTATGGTGAAAATTTTGTAAAAGACGAATGAGAATTAGAAAGTCTGTAAATGAACCCGAACGTGTAGGGTTTCATAAGAAAGTAAGAGAATGTAGAAAACGTGAGTCGTGGACTCAAGAACAAATGAATTCCGAGTTCGAATGACCGAATTACGGACGAACGAATGAAGAGCGTTCAAAACGTAAAATGAACGAAATGTGAAGATTAAGCCAATCGAATGGCATGTTAACAGATTCAGAACAAAGTTCTGTCCAAGGGTGATTAAAGTAAGTAAGATAAGGAAGAGAATGGCTTTAGAACGACCTCGTTCTGAGTTATAACGAAGAAGTTATGAGATCAGAAAGTAAGCATCTCAGAACAATTTAAGACTTAGAAAAAAAATTCATGGGTTAAGGCTTGGTGCCACAAAGTATGACCATGCTTTAGAAGGTATTTACAGTACCGGACCGGGAGAGGCGAGTATTTGAAACTTGCATTTCAGCGCAAGTCAAAGTGATGTGATTGTGGCCTTGGAAGTAGTAAGCAGTCATGTGAAATGTAAAGGGAACCGACGCCGCAACGCTGATGCAGGGCAAAGTCCAGTAATGAGCTTTTAATTGCTTAAAATCTGGGGGAAGTGTACCGAAAGCTAATGAATGTGTAGTTCATTGAATGTAACACTTAATCAGGTGAATTAAACCTTTAATGAAGGTTGAACGAAAAGATCGAACGTGATTAAAAGGCAAAGAACGTAAACACAACGCAGTTACGATGAACGATCGGTCTTAGCATACAACAAACGGTATGGCTTCGATATTAAGAAAGAGTAATGAACATGGGGTTCATGTAATGGATAATGAAGGTAAGTAAGATAAGAATTATCAAGAAAGCCGTAATAAATGATAATAAGATTAATGGAAGCCGATAGTGATTCAGATGGAGAATGTTAGAATGAAATGTAAGCGTTAAACACTTTAATCGACGTGAAGGTTGAGTGTACGCAAATACTAAACGGATAGAACCTACACCCCGTGTATGGTTTGACCGTAAGGTAATGAAAATTAATGATTAAACCATGAATGATAAAGAACTGAAATAAAGACAATGACGTTTAATGTAAAGAAGCTGAGTTAATGATTAACTTGAATGATCGTTTTGAGTATACAAAAGACTGTATGACTTAGAAAATAAATAATAAATCTTGAGGTATGGCATATAGTTTCCAGAAAGACATAAGGAATAAGAAATTGACTTAACGAACGTTATAGTTTAATGGTTCGGATAAGTTAAGATAAGTTAGGTTGTGGTACAATCGTAAACTTTGATGGTTGACATATGGGAGCTGGGCTAAACAATTCCTTCAGAGAGCGAAGGTATATCTTAAACCGGCAATCGATCTAACTCATTTGTGATGGGCGTGTAGATAGATGAGAGACGGAACTTGTTTGTTGGTTATTTGTGGAAAACCACTCAGAGTACCATATGGACTACTAGCAGAGAAGCGATGTGTGCTGAGTCCAAAAAGAGTTATAAGAAGAAGATAAGAATGTAAATCATCAAAGATGATGAACGTTTTGAGTAAGACATCTCCGTATGTCATGAAGCCGTAAACCGATAATGAAAGTTGGTCACGTAAACTTATATTACAAGAACGCAAACCCTAAGAAGTAAAGTTAAGTAAACAAATGCGTAAGTCAAGTATATAACTAATCGGTGTTTATGTTTTCTCCTTATGTGTTATATAGGAATTGGAATGAGCAAGTCAGTGTAAGTTATAGCTGTACATAAGGCAAGTTCCCCAACTCCATTCATATTCTAAATGAATGCTAGTTTTTTTTAAAATTCTTAGATGTTGAACTTGAGAAGTTCTGTGTATGTGTGAATGTGCGATATTTGTATAAGGTGGCAGAACGTATGAGGCCTTGTGCGACAATGTGAACACTTTGGTGTTTCTATGAGATGAACTGTTCTGTGGTTAAACTGTTCAATAAGAGAATGTTCTGTTTATACATGATCCGTTATTGTAAGTCTGTGCTAATGATTCTATCCATACAGAATGTTTATGGAAAAAGGTAGAAGAATGAAATTATTTCAAAGTGAATGTGACTAATGTTTTAAAATGATAGGAATCAAGATTATTCCTATTATTTAAGCTGCTTCATAACCTTTGTTCAATTTTTAAAGTTCTAAAAGAATGTTTGAATTCTTAAAGTTGTTTGTTCACCTGTTATGACTTGCTGGGTAATTGAATGCTCACACTTGCTTTAAATGAAAAACATTTTCAGCGTACGATGTTAGAAGAACTTAAGGATCCCGTAAAGATCATGTTGATCGGTATCCAGATGAAGTTCCATTCAGTATGTGAATAAGAGTGAAGATCAGGCGAAGACTTGTAATGTAGAATGATAAAATTAAACTATAGACTAGTTTAATAAACAATTGTGTATCCTTGGTGGAGGATGAAAGTCACTCTTGTAAGATGTAAAGAATAATGTAATTATCATTATTTATAATGAAATGGGTTATAAGGTTTTAGAACCTGGGATTTGAGAATGTATGTTGTTATATTTCAGTATATAATGATGTATGTTTGGAAGAATGATGTACTCGTGACGCACGGAATTCGGGTGTGAAGACAGACCGAATTTCAGGACATGACAATGGATACTGGCATACCATGCAATCTCACAATCTCATTTATGTATATACAAGCAAGACGTTCAAGTGAATAAGTTTCTCGTATAGGCAAGAAATGAGCAGACTTGGTTAATCTATCGACAATGACCCAAATTGCATCTATGCCTTGAGAAGCCTTGGGAAGACTAGTAAAGAAATCCATGTTGATGTGCTCCCACTTCCATTCTGGAATCTCAAGTGATTGCACTGGACCTTTTGGTACTTGATGCTCCACCTTGACACGTTGACAAGTTAAACATATTGAGATAAACTCCGTGATCTGTAACAATCCAAAATTTTATTTGTAATTTAAAATATTTATTAAATTAAATAAATATTTTATTTATGTGATTGTTGTTAGTATATATTTGTGAATTAAATAATACTCTAGTTTAATTTAACAGTTAGAGAGTTGTTAAAGATTACATGAGTTGCTATATTGATGTCGTAATTTAATAATTAAAGTGATATATTAATTGTTAAATAAAATTATAATGAGATTATAATTTTGTGATATTTGGTTAAGTGGGAAATTTATTTAGTATGTGGTAATTAGTTTATTTAATTAAGATTGGATATGAAAATCCAAGTAAACAATGTGGGATAATAAACTATATTTATTAAAAGAGTTTTAATTTGATTTTACCAAACAAAACCTTAGAGCTTTTGAAATTCTTATTTTAATCTTGTTTTGCCAAAAAGGCTTAAGGAATGATTAAGTCATTATTTTAATATGGTTTTGCCAAACAAGCCTTAGGGCATTAAAAATTCTAAGTTATGTGTTATATGTATATTGTATATACACTAAGTATAGGGAGTCTAGGAGGGGTCTTGGATCTTTATACAACTTAAAATCATAAGCTACTTTGAAGGATCAAGAAGGCTTGCAAGAAGAAAAAGGTAAGAAAATGAAAGTTTTCACTTTTTGGGCTCTTTTTGTTAGATCTTTATGAACCAAGAAACTTTTGTTTTGGATCATTAAAAACTCATGATTTACATGAGTATTGGTATTTTATATGTGTATCAAAGTATTTTTGAAATCAAAAGTTAGATCCAATGTGAGGAAATCAAGTTTTGTACCAAAAGGTTTAAGAAAAAGCTTTCCTTTGTATGCTATATATATTTTTATGTTAGATTCTTTGGGTTCATGTAATTAATGGTTTAAAACATGTTAGCATGCTAGATACATGAGTTAAGGGCAAAACTCCTTTGGAATCACTCAAATATGTTAAGAAATGAGCAAGTTATGAATTAAATCCCAAATTACCTTAACTGTTGAACACAAGCTACTGATCAGTCACTTCTGTCCATTTTTCCGAGACCAAAACAGAACCAAAATAGATGTTTGATACATGGAAACTATAGTTTGGGAAATTACGAATCCAACGATACCTATTGGACCTAAATCCGATTTGTAGATTTCGTTTTATAAGCGTTTCTGTTAAGGACCCCAAATCTGGAAAATGAACCAACTGTTGAAGAAAACCTTGCGGACCAGTCACTTTGGGCCTGATTTCAGGGACCTAGACAGATTGGAATTTGGCGTTTGATAACTGAAAACTATAGTTCAAGAAGATACGGATCCAAGGAGTTTGATTGGGCCTCAATCGGAGTTGTGGATCTCGTAATACAAGCGTTTCTGTAAAAGACTCCAATACTGAAAATGTTTACAAGGCATGTAATGGTCAGTCGGTAGTGGCCTGTTTTCAGGGTGCTATACTATGCCAAATGGACCGTTTCTTGAGCCTAAAACGTAGCTCGGGAAGTCACGGTTCTAACAATACCAAGTGGGCCCAAATCAAACTTGTAGATCACCGTCTACAAGTGTTTCTGTGGAGGACCCCAACTTTAAACGAAAATTATAGAATAAATAGAAAATAAATATTAGAAATTCATAATAAATTTGTAAAAATTATTTTAAAGCCTAAAAAGGGGTTTTTAATAATTTGGAATATATTTCACTGATATTTTAATATTTTTAAATATTAATGATAGTTAATTTATTTAATTATTATATTAAATAAATTACATAAAAATGATTTTAATAGTTTAAAAATCATTTGAAATTATATTAAAGTGTAAGGAAATATTTTAAGTTATTTTTAATGACTTTTAATATTTTGTAATGAATTTCATTAATAAATTAATATTAATGATAATGGAATTAAGTAGTATTTAATTCATATTAATATGATATTAAATAATAATTATCTCGAAAATTATTATAAGTCATTGAAAAATATTTTGATTTGAAAATGAAGTTATCTAAGGTAAATGTAAAGCATTTAGGCAAAGTCTTATGGAAATTAGACTCATGAATTATCCCACTAGACTTTTTGGGATGTCGAAATTATATCGAATTCAAACTTAATTTGAAATAGTTTGACTTGATCTGAATTTTAGGTATTTTTATGATCGATATGATTATGTGGTAATTTGTTAGGTTATATTATAATCGTATTTAATAAAGATTATATTGTGATGATATTCTAATATTTGGAGATCGGTATTATCTATATTAGGTCTTCAGAAAAAGCGATATAGGTTGCGTAACGGTAATCAATGGTACATGCAAGTTCTCTAACTCGATCTCGAATTGATATTTTTGAAATATGCTTGGGGTTAATCATTACTGATTATACCATGTCTATGAATTATTGATTCTCACTCTGTGCACATTTCATGTATTCATCAGGTATGAAAGGCTGATCACCTTCATTACCATTTGGTTTAGTTGATTTATTCATGTTCATTATTCGTTCAACTATGAAAATTTATTCATGCTCTTTCGCAATGTATATATTGTAGAAAGTTAGCCAACTTATTGTTCAATTCTTTCGATCATGATATATCCTTAATTGAACTTATACTTGTTGGGCAAAATTGTTGCTCACCCTTGCTATATCATGATAAACATTGCAGATTATAGACGAATAATACGATTACATGAGGAAAAGTCCAAGACAAAGTCACTTTTGGATTATATGTGCGACTAAATTTGTATGAAGAATGTATGATAATAACTTTGTATGTCCGATAGGATATTGATTTAGGTATTATGTGAAGGTTCTCGACCTTGGGGATAGTGTGTAATATTTAATGTATAAACAATTTATGTTTATATCTTTCGCAATAGTTATAGAAATAGTACACCGGATTCGTGGTGATTTGGGACCCGAATCTGGGGATGTTACAGTTGGTATCAAAGCTGTAGGTTATAAACCTTAGGTAGGAGTACCTTAGGCTATAACCTTAGAGAAGAGAGGTGAAGATAATGAACGAATACGCTCAAATAGAGTTTGAACAATAAGAAGTAATTTAAGAAATATATAAAGAAGGGATGAAAACATGCGTGAGAGGATTCAAAGAAGAATCTCGCAGAGTTATGGAGTTACCCAACTCCAATAATAAGAATGTAAGGTGATAACAAATAGACAATGTCTATAAGAAGAGATTGGTAACGAAGTTAAGAATGAAAAAGTTATAGTTAAGTATGGTACAATTGTACTCTTTAGTAGTTGAGGTATGGTATCTGGGCTAAATGATTCCTTCATAGAGCGGAGGTATATACGAACTAGTAACTCGGAACCTAGTTTGTTGGTTGTTTGTGGGAAACCACTCAGCGTACCATATTGAAACTATTAGAGACTTGATGTGTACCAAGTGTAGAAATGGATACATATGATGAAAGTGTAGAACTGGAATGAAATTTTGAGCGATGTAAATGAAGTTAGAAATTCTTAAAGGAAGAATTTTTTTTATAAACAAGAAGATTCAAAGAAGAATCTAAGAGATATAAAGATAAGAAATGGGAGTTTCCTAACTCCAAAAGCCAAGATAACAAATAATGTCGTAAATGATGAAAAGAGAAAGAAAGAAGATCAAAAAAACAAAACGATCACGAGTTAAGAAAAGAATTTTAAGGGAGATGATTATAGAATAAGATCACGGCGTGGTGCATTTTAAGTTATAAAAGAAAGATGGTCTATAATGTTTGAATAATTATAGCTTAATGCTATGAAGATGGAGTCTATGAAATAGATGCGAGATAACTCGTGAGGAGTTATAGATGATGTGATCTGAGGAATTCGTATCGAAGCAAAAAAGCAAGTTATAAGCAAGATAGAGTTAGGTGGGATTTCAATTGAGGACTCATATGATGGGTGAAGTTATACAAACCTTAGTATGGGCGAGGGTTTTGTGCTTGCACTCGGTTTATCACATTGATAATCATTGGAATGTTTGTATCGCTGCATTATTTGGTATATACTGTTGAGAAGGTGATTCTTTTCTCATGTGTATAACAGATAGGTAGAGTATAGTTAGAGAATATTATAAGGTTAAGTCGAGTTCTTAAAACTCATACTTATGGTAGGTTCGTGACTCATAATTATATGGTATGTTTTTGAACCCCTCGGTGAATGGGCCTTTATGGTTACGACTAGGATAAGTTCTTAAACTCATATGATTGTGGCAAGTTCCTGAACTCATAACGTGTGGTAAGTTTGACGAACTGGGTATAGATAAGTGTAAATGGAGTATTGAGGATGATAGGAATAGATAGACCTATTAAGCAATTGATCATTATAGAAAGTGGAGTTGATAGTGGAAGCATAGGTACTCTAAATCTACTAGCTATGCTAGACTTTAGAAATTTATTGACTTCGTGCTGATGTTTACACTTCTATTTTCTTGAAAAACATTGGATCAAATGATGGAACCAATGAGTTTTAACAACAATACTGTTATTCGTATGTCTATGCTAATTGCTTCGGCTAGACAAAAATGATTTGTAATATATCAAAATGTATTTTATACCATTAATGCATCATGTAACCTGGTGCAAAGATGATAAAAACGATGGAGTCGTCAATGCAGTATTACCTAGTGTTGGATGTGATCTAAGAATCGTCAGCCCACTATGGTATGATGTAGTATGATATAATCACCAAATGATAGAATCCTCAACGGACTGTAAATACAGTTCGGTATCATGACATCATAAAAAGATTTTTGAGATTTCTTTAAGATATGAGAATATATATATATATATATATATATATGTATATTTCGATTGATGTCCGAATTGTTGTAAAAGTCTATGCTATTTGATTCAGTTAGACGAATATTGAAAGATGTTCATGAAATTCAAGCGTTTATTGAAAAGTTATGCCAAACCAAATTGTTTTGGTGCAGATTCAGATGTTGAAAAGCTGAGGTGAACAACCCTATAAGGGGACATGTTTTTGGGGACAATGGTTCCTAGCGTAACGCATATAGTCGTTACAAAACACTACGTTGGCCTCAACGTAATGGTACAATAAATTTGGCCACCTAAGTGTGCGTGAGGAGGTGTTTTCAGTCTTTGTGATTGATAAACACTCTGGTTTGCAGTGTGAAGGATTGAGTTGAAGCACTAGTAAACCGAGAATAGAGTTCACGGTCTTGTGACCCCTCAGCATGATTTTGAATCTTTTAAAATTCCTGAGTTATTCATACTTCTTCCCAATTATTGAGCGAAAGTTTTACCATCAAACTGTTGAACTACCCGGTAGTAAAAGTACAGTAATATGCGTGGTTGCATAGTAGCACACGGTATTGATTATTGGTGCTTACGTGAGAAATCACTCAGTTATACTCAATTATTGCTACAATAATTGCTGCATCATATCTCTCATATTATTGATTCGATTATTGTCACAGTATCATCTGCATAATATGATATATTATTAAATCAATAATTGAGACGACAAAGTTATTCATATTATTAAATTTCAATATTTACAATGTCTAGAAGTTCTGTCAAGGAGAGGTTTGGTCATCTAATTGCGTGCCAATAAGGAGAAATCCTTATCGAAAAGCCCTTATTTCCTGGGAATGACCTGGTTGTTAAATATTGTGAGTTATAATATTAATGATGAATAAGTTCGTGTTGATTAAAGATGAAATTGATAGTTCCATTGTGTTGGAATTATTAGTGTTAGTGGAAATCAACATTTATTTCGATATTAATTGATGTCTGGAAGTTATACTGACCATTCGGGTAATTAACCGGATAAATGAGCAATTAATTGCTATTAATTCACATGATTATAACTATTTGTTCACATGTGTGTACTATTGATTCACATTCTTGTACTATTAGGGGAGTTGGTGTAAATTGATAATACTTGCATGACTAAGTTAAAAATGGAGGTATAGATGGAATAATCTGTCTGTGCGGTCTATCGCATGCATGGTTAATTCTTTGTTATTTCATTCTTTATTATTCTGTTGGAATATCCTGTCTGTGCGGATTACGCTAGACCTGGTTCCATTCTTTATTATTCTATTGGAATAACCTGTCTGTGTGGTCTATCGCATGTATGGTGAATTCTTTTGTTATTCCATTCCTTATTATTTTGTTGGAATATCCTGTCTATGTGGATTACACATGACCTGGTTCCATTCTTTATTATTCTGTTGGAATAACTTGTCTATGTGGATTATCACATGCATGGTGAATGATCCTTCGTATTCATTCCTTATTAAATTTTGGAAATGATTTGTCTATGTGGATTACCGCATGACAGGTGAAAATCCATTTGCAGTTTCATATATTCTATGATACTCATTTGGTTAAAGTTTTGGCTTCTATACTCCATGAAATTAGTAGAATATCCTGGATATTTGCGCTTCATTCGGTATCTTTTCATGGAAATATTCTTCTGAGCACTCTTGAATTTTACTCCACAAAGCAGTATCATGTTGATAATTTGGACGTAATTGATTTCAAGATAAATTAACTTATAAATCTTTAAAATTTATTCTTGAACTTTTTTTTATTGAATTATTATGTCATTGTCATCATCCTCATGTTTATATTGTGATGAAAGTCATTTTTGGCTTACGTGCATAGATGGACTTGGTATGATTATGACCAGGGATTAATCGGTATAATCATGACTGTAATGTTATAAATGATGTGGTAAAAGTCCTCGTGAGCTTTGTAGTGCATTGATGGGACGATTTTTGGTATGATTATGACCATGGATTATTCGGTATAGTCATGACCATTGATGATTTAATGAATATCCACGGCCGTAGTGCGGGGATGACTCGATGATGTGGTTTATTTATTGTCGAGTCTCGCCGATAAAAATTGATGAAAACATTTTAAATCATAGAAGATAGTAGATATCATGCTCTACTTGACTCTTCTATTGGATTGTATTTATTCATTGCGATTAAACTTGATGTCTATTGTATTTTATCGGTTTAACATTGTTGAAGACTAATGATAATTTATTACGCATTATCTTAGTCATAATATTTCTTCTTGGGCTAGTTGAACTCACCCTTTCTTCTTTCACGTTCTCTTTAGGAAATGAGAACGTAAAATTTGGGCTAGTTTGGGAGCGAGAGTGATTGCCCGAGGATGATAGCATTAGTAGTCCTCACTATTCTATTAAATAGTGTGATAATAAATGTATTGAGGACTTCATTTGAGTTGAATCTCATACAGAAGACAATATTCGTATTAAAACTCTCAGTTTATGTTTTGTCGTATTTTACACGACAGTTGTATTATTAAGTTGTATTTGAATTTTGTACCATGTATTTGGCGACTCAAGATGGGTGATGTATACCTATTTTGGGGGCGTCACAGTTGGTATCAAAGCTTAGGGATATGATCTCTGGCTGAGATGTGAGACTAAAACTAGGAGGGGAGAGATGGGGAATTCCTTCGCTAGTTTGACCTACCTAAGTTTATTTGTTATTTAATTGGTCGGTCAGAATATAGAGATAATATGTTGCATGTCAATTAATCCTTGTTTTGTGGCAGTACTTGAAAAGGACATCCGAGAATGTTGAGAATAGCAATGGAGCACATGAGACCGTTGAGTCACCACAGATTAATGCCCAGGATAATGTGCAACAGGAAGACATTAATCCTCATGTGAACAATAACACCGATGAAATGGTGAACGATGGGATGTTCAGAGGCATTATGCAATTCATGCAACATCAGGTGAAAGCGGCTCCTGTCCAAAATGCAGGTGGAAACACTGACAACTCTCGGACGGTCACCGCTAAGCGATTCAAGGAGCCTGGGACCACGAGTTTTTGGAAAGCAAAAACCACTTAAGGCGAGAGACGTGGATAAAGCGGATCAACAAGATATTTGATGTCTTGGGATGCTCCGAGGAGCAAAAGGTTCCTTTGCCACCTTCATGTTCATGGGAGAGGAGAGCGGATTCTTGGTGGGAAATCAAAAGCGTACTCAACTCCGCCGACTCAAAATGTCTTGGGAGAAGTTGCAAGAGCTGTTCAATAACAAGTACTTTCCTGAAAGAATTCGTCACATGAAGGAGGTAGAGTTCATCAAGCTTGAGCAAAACAATATGACCGTGGCGCAGTACGAAGCAAATTTTGCCGAGTTATCTCGGTTTACGTCCCACTTGGTTGATAATGAGGAGAGAATGACGCGGATGTTTCTAAGAGGTTTGAAACCCGAGATACGTCAATACCTAATTTCTCACAAACTGTGTTTGTATTTAGATGTTGTGAATAGGGCTCAGTTATTGGAGCGTGATAATGAGTAAACCCAACCAAGAGAGAGCAACCGACAAGTCGATAATACCAGTGGTAGTAGTCATCGAAGCGGTGACAACAAACGTGGAGGGAATCAACATGCCAGAAATGATAATCACTTCGGTGGTAATCATGGCCATGCCAATGACAGTGGACATTTCAAGAAGAGGAGATTCAACAAGGATGGAAAGACGTCAGCACCAGCACCTGTTGTTAAGTAAGGAGAACGACCACCGGTCGTATGTTACAAATGTGGAGGGGAAGGACACATAAACTGCACGATGCAGTCCAAAGCGTGTTATAATTGTGGAAAAGAAGGTCACCTAGCCCGATTTTATCATGCACCTAAGTCAAGCCCAGCTGGGATGGAGGCATCAAAGGGTGTCCCAGACAAGACAAAACCGGTAGTTCAAGGGAGAGCGTTTGTCGTAACCTCCCAAAAAGCGAGGAATCCGAACGAGGTGATCACGGGTAAGCTAATCATAAACTCTAGCGAAGTTTATACTTTATTTGATACCGGTTCTACCCATTCCTTTATTTCTCTTACTTGCGCTCAACGTTTAAATTTGACTCCGGAGAAATTAGACTTTGACTTATCTGTTGAAACTCCGTTAGGAGAAACCTTCATTACATCCACGGTTTATAAGTCTTGTTTGATTCAAATCGGTAATCGCATGTTACTTGTCGATATTATTTCTTTGAAAATACTTGCATTTGATGTGATTTTAGGGGTTGATTGGTTAACTACTCATCATGCTAAAATCGATTATTTTCGTAAGGTTGTTAGCTTTCATATTCCTAACCAACCTATTATGCGAATTTAAGCAACCAAACCACTAAAATCAATCACTGTCATATCAAGTCATAAAGCTATTCGTTTATTGAAAAACGGATGTCAAGCTTTCTTAGCCCATGTCACGGATTTAAATAAAGATATGTCAGATTTGAATGATATTTCTATTGTTAATAAATTTCCTGATCTATTCCCCGAAGAACTTCCTGGCCTACCCCAGAGCGTGAATTTAAATTTTGCATCGACCTTGAATCCGGTACAAAACCCATTTCCAAAGCCCCATATCGAATGGTTCCTATTGAACTTCAGGAGTTAAAAACCCAACTACAGGAATTGTTAGACATCAGTTTCATTCATCCTAATATGTCTCCTTGGGGTGCTCCTGTTCTATTCGTAAAGAAGAAAGATGGAAGTATGCGACTTTGTATTGATTATCGGGAGTTGAATCATGTCACCATCAAAAATAGGTACCCGTTGCCTTGCATTGATGACCTGTTTGATCAGTTGCAAGGGGCCAAATTCTTTTCAAAGATTGATCATTGTTCCGAATATCATCAGTTAAAGATTAAAACTGATGACATTCCAAATACTGCTTTCAGAACTCGGTACGGGCATTATGAATTCCTAGTCATGTCTTTTGGATTAACTAATGCTCCTGCTTCCTTCATGGATATGATGAACCAAGTATTCAAGGAATATTTGGATCACTTTGTGGTCGTCTTTATTGATGACATCCTCATATACTCCAAAACCCGCGAAGACCATGAGCAACACTTGAGGCTGATACTCTAAAATCTTCGTGAAAACAAGCTTTATGCCAAGTTAAAGAAATGTGAGTTCTGGCTTGAGGAAGTTGCATTCCTTGGGCACATGATATCAAATCATGGAATATCTGTTGACCTGGAAAAAGATTGAAGCAATTCAAAGTGGGAGCAACCTAAGTCAAATGAAATCAAGCACGTAGCTTTCTCGGCTTAATTTGGTTATTATCGGAGATTCGTAGAAGGGTTTTCTCGAATCGCTACTCCATTAACTTCGCCTAACTCGAAAAGATACAAAATTCGGATTGAGGCGAGAATGTGAAAAGAGTTTTCAAGAACTCAAGAGAAGACTCATTTCAGCACCTGTTCTGACAATACCATCTGACTCGAAGGGATTTGTCATCTACAGTGATGCTTCAGGCAAAGGGTTAGGATGTGTTCTCATGCAACATGGAAAGTCATAACCTATGCCTCTCGACAACTCAAAGAATATGAGAGGAATTATCCTACTCATGATCTAGAGTTGGCAGCAGTCGTTTTTGCGCTTAAGATTTGGAGGCATTACCTATATGGAGAGAAGGTGGAGATTTATACGGATCATAAAAGCCTCAAATATTTCTTCACTCAAAAGGAACTCAACATGCGACAACGACGATGGCTTGAGCTGTTGAAAGATTATAATCATACCATCCTGGAAAAGCGAACGTAGTAGCTGACGTATTGAGGAGAAGATCATATGCGGGTACGAGTGCAATATTGTCAACGGAAAGGCCCATTTTATATGACTTGGAAAGGATGGAAATAGAGTTAAAGACTCCAGGGACCCATTTGATGATGGCGAATATACAAGTGGAATTGACTTTAATAGATAAAGTTAAAGCTGCTCAAGCTACAGACCTGGAGTTGATGCATTTGAAGAAAAAGTGCAAGAAGGTGCTATTCCAGAAGCAAGAATCGATGAAGAAGGAATACTTTGGGTCAACTCCAGACTTTGTGTTCCTAACGACTCTGACTTGAAGTATAAAATCATGATGGAGGCGCACAACACACCATTTGCAATCCATCTTGGGAGTACCAAAATGTATCATGATCTTTGACAGACATTTTGGTGGAGCAATATGAATAGAGAGATAGCGGGGTTTATCTCAAGGTGTCTAACTTGTCAACGAGTCAAGGCAGAGAATCAAGTGCCAAAAGGTCCATTGCAACCACTTGAAATTCCAAAATGGAAGTGGGAGCACATTACCATGGATTTCATTACTGGTCTTCCCAAGGTTTCTCAAGGCATAGATGCGATTTGGGTCATTGTTGATAGATTGACCAAGTCTGCTCATTTCTTACCGATACGAGAAACTTTTACACTTGAACGTCTTACTAGTATGTACATAAACAAGATCGTAAAATTTCATGGTATGCCAGTATCCATAGTTTCTGATCGAGACCGAAGATTCACTTCAAGATTTTGGGTTAGTTTGCAAATGATAGCATTAGTAGTCCTCACTATTCTATGGAATAGTGTGATAATAATTGTAATGAGGACTCCATTGAGTGTGGATATTGTCTAGATGATAATATTCTTGTTTAAACTCATAGCATATATTGGTATCAAAGCTTAGGGATATGATCCCTGGTTGAGATGTGAGACAAGAACTAGGAGGGGAGAGACGAAGAATTCCTTCGCTAGTATGACCTACCTAAGTTTATTTGGTATTTAATTGGTCAGTCAGAGTATAGAGATAATATGTGATATGTCAATTAACCCTTGTTTTGTGACAGTGTTTGAAAATGACATCTGAAAATGTTGAGATAAGCAATGGAGTAAAATAATATTAGCGTATCGCGAAGACGAGGCTAAGTTCATGAGTTATCCGGTTTGCATCCCATTTGGTCGATAATGAGGAGCGAATGACGCGAATGTTTCTAAGAGGTTTGAAACCCGATATACGTCAATACCTCATTTCTCATAAACTTTGTTATATTCAGATGTTGTGAATAGGACTCAGTTATTGGAGCGCGATAATGAGTTAGCACAACCAAAAGGTAACGACCAATAACACAATAATAATCGTACTGGTGGCAACGGCCATCAGAACAATGATAACCATAATGGGGGAAATTATCATACCAAGAATGGTATCCACTTCGGTGGTAATCATGGCCAAGATAATAGAAGTGGAAATTTCAAGAAGAGAAGGTCACCTAGCCCGATTTTGTCGTGCACCAAAGTCAAGTCCAGCTAGGACGGTGGCACCAAAGGCGGATACGGACAAAACAAAGTCGGTGGTTTCAGGAAGAGCGTTTTTTTCGTGACTTCTCAAAAAGCGAGTAAATCAAACGAAGTTAGCACGGGTTAGTTAATTATAAATTCTTGAGAAGTCTATGCCTTATTAGATACCGGTTCTACCCATTATTTTATCTCTCTTGCTTGCACTCAATGTTTAAATTTGACCCTAGAGAAGTTAGACTTTGACTTATTAGTTGAAACTTCGTTAGTAGAAACCTTCGTTACCTCCATTGTTTATAAATCTTGTTTGATTAAAATTGACACTTTCACGTTACCTGTTGATCTTATCTCTTTGAAAATACTTTCCTTTGATGTGATTTTAGGGATTGATTGGTTAACTACTCATCATGCTAAAATCGATTGTTTTCGTAAGGTTGTTAGCTTTCATATTCCTAACCAACCTATTATGCGAATTCAAGCAACTAAACCACTAAAGTCAATCATTGTCATTTCAATCCATAAGTAAAGAGCCCCGAGCCTTTCGCTGGTGACTTCCTTGTGTGAAATACACCGAAGCTAGACTTTCTGTATGCGACATCGTGAATGACGATGGCAAGTTGATAGGTATCAATGTGACGTATTATCCAAGTCTTGGATCAGGGTCACAGTTTTAAATGATATTTTTATTGTTAATAAATTTCTTGACATATTCTTGAAGACTTCCTAGCCTACCCCTAGAGCGTGATATCAAATTTTGTATTGACCCCAGTACAAAACCCATTTCTAAAACCCTCAAGTATTTCTTCACCCAAAACGAATGTATAATGCGCCAAAGACGTTGGCTCGAGTTGTAGAAGATTACGATCATACCATTCAATATCATTGTGAAGAGAGAATGTGGTAGCTGACGCGTTGAGTAGAAAATCGTATGCGTTTACGAGTGCGATGTTGTTAACACAAAAACCCATTTCGTATAACTTACAAATGATGAAGATAGAGTTAAAGACTCTAGGGACCCACGTGAAGATAACGAATAAACGAGTAGAATCGACTTTAATCGATAAAGTTAAAGCCGCTCAAGCTACATACTCAGAGCTGATGAATATGAAGAAGAATGTTCAAGAGGGCGTTATTCTAGAAGCAAGAATCGATGAAGAGAGGAAATCTCAACCCTCGATTTAATTGGTCCTTTTGAAATCCTCGATTAAGTAGGAACTGTGGCTTATAGACTCGTTTTACCGCCAAGAATGTCGCGTGTTCATAACGTTTTACACGTATCGATGTTACGTAAATATGTGGACGACCCAAACCACATTATTGATTTAGAACCGGACGAGATAGCGGATAATTTAACGAATGAAGATGTACCTATTAAAATCCTGGAATATATTCTACGCTTAAAGGTTATACCTCAAGAGTTAGAATCTGACGAAGTGTCCTCATCTGTTCGACATACCAGGTACGTACGTAAATTTCGAGGGCAAAATTTCATAAGGAGGGGAGATTGTGAGACCCCAGATTTTATGAATAAAGATTTAAATTTCTCGAAATATTTTTTTAATATTATGGTGTGGATTTGATATAATGTTATAGTTGTGGGTAATATTTATAAATTTTGCAAATTATGCAAGTTGTTATATAATATTCGATTGGTCGGTGAATATTCGTTTTAACAGGGAATATTCGTACGACATCACAATCATTGGTGGACCCCTCAACAGAATTATTGTCGGAATGAGAAAATGACAAAAATATATTTATGAAAATAACGGCGGAAGTTTTACCGTTAAAACTGTTGAACTACCCGGTAGTAAAAGTACAGAAATACGCGTGGTTGCATAGTAGCACACGATATTGATTATTGATGTTTACGTGAGAAGTCACTCAGTTTTGATTCAATTATTGTCGATATTTTTTATATTATTAAATCAATAATTGAGATGACAAGTTGTTAATATTATTATTTGCAATATTAACGATGTCTAGAATTTCTTCAAAGGAGAGGTTTGGTCACCTAATTGCGTTCCAATAGGGAGAAATTCTTATTGGAAAGCCCCCTCTTTCCTGGGAATGACCTGGTCGTTTAATAATGTGAATTGTAATAATGATGATGAGTTCTGTTTTATTTGTATTATTAACGTAATAAAACGGAAAAACTTTTTATATAAAACAGAATACTTTTATAAAGGTATTCGTTTTATTAGACTATAAATAGAATATATTATATTCTATTATGCATAGTATTTTGCATAGTAATATCTTTTTATATAAAACATAATACTTTTATAAAGTTATTTGTTTTATTAGACAATAATTAGAATATATTATATTTTATTATGCATAGTGTTACATAGTGCTTGCATAGTATTTTGCATAGTAAAATCTTTTTATATAAAACAGAATACTTTTATAAATTTATTCGTTTTATTAGATTATAAAATAGAATATATTATATTTTATTGTAAACCAATCTGGACCGTCCGTTTAAAAGTAAATCAATATGGATCGTTCATGGATTGGTTACTATTCAGTCCATTCTTCTATAAATAGAAGCTCATTCCTTCATTATTTCTTACGAATTCATTGAAACTCTAGAGAGAAACTGTAGAGAGAATTCTTCTCCTATAATCTTGAGCGTATTTCTTTAGCGTTTAAGAAAGCTTTGAACGTAGTGCAAGTTTCTTCAAGTATATCCTCGCCCTACCGTCGGAGTACTCTTCTTTATAAGGTAAGAGATATTATTTGTTGTACTCGTAAGGGGTATTATTTCTTTCGTATTCATGAATAGAACTTCTGTTATTCTATTCTTTATTATTCTATTGGAATAACTCATATCATGCGGACTACCCTATACTTGGTGAAATTCTTACGTTATTCCATTCTTTATTATTATGTTGGAATAACTTTGTCATGCGAAATCACCGCATACATGGTGAAATTCTTCTATTATTTCATTCTTTATCATTACATTGGAATATCCATCGATTAAGCGTATTACGCTTTGACCGGGTTCCATTAATTATTATTCTGTTGGAATAACACATGCATGCGATCTATCGCATGCATGGTGATTTTCATTGTTATTCCATTCTTTGTTATTCTATTGGAATATCCTATCGTGTGAATTTCACTTTGACTTGGTTCCGTTCTTTATTATTACAGCGGAATATCACATGCGTGCATTTACGCATGATTGATTCCATTCTTTATTATTTTATTGGGAATAACAAATGCATGCGGTCTGCATATCGCATGGTGAATTCTTTTGTTATTCCATTCTTTATTATCCTATTGGAATAACCTGTCTTTGTGGAAAACCACATGCATGGTGAATGATCCTTTGTATTCATTCCTTATTAAATTGTGGAAATGATGCGTATGCGTGGATTGCGCATGGCGGGTGAAAATCCATTTTGCGATTTCATATATTCTATTATACTCGGTTGGTTAAAGTTTTGACTTCTATATTCCTTAAAATTAGTGGAATATCCACGGATATTTGCGCTTCATCCAAAGATCTTTTCGTGGAAATATTCTTACGAGCATTCTTGAATTTTTTCCTCCAAAGCGAAGATCATGTTGACAATTTGGACGTTATTGGTTCCTGGTTAAATTAATTCTTGAACTTGTTTTATTGAATTATTATGTCATTGTCATGATGAGTTATGTTGGTTATTATGTGAAAATATGAAAGTTTCTTAGAAATCACAAAGGGTTGAAAATCAGATTTTGGTGAAAATGGAACATAAAATTCAATTGACCTTATCTCCTATTATATTTCGAATTTTTGGGTGTGGTCAAGTTCTAGAGTTAGATCTATGAGTTTTCTAACTTATCCAAGTGGAATCACTAGAAAAAGTGTTGTAGATTTTCGTGTGGACTGTTTTTAGCAAAGGAGTCAAAAGCTGCAAAAGAGAAAAATGCTACTGCCCAGAAATTTAAAAGGGCTATTTCGGCCACTTAATTTGTGAGAAAAATTCTGGCCTTTTGGGACATGAAAGTATATGGTATAAAGTACATTCAAAAATGAGCTCATTCCGACTTAAAATGAGTAAGTTATAACAATTTCAATATTTAGGTTTTTCCGACGAAAAACGCTATAACCGGAGTTCTATAACTCCGATGACCATGAAATTTAAACTGGAAGCTCATGTTAACATGTGTAAGATCCTGGCAAGAGTTGGGAATTTCTGGAGTTAAACTTGAGGTAGCTAATTTCTTAAGGAATTAATTAGAAATTGATTTTTGAAAAATAGTAAATGAATTTTAAAAATTCCAAGAAAAGTATATGTTCATTATGGGACTATATTCTGCTAAATCCCAGAAAAGAAATATTTTTGGGACTGATTTGGTATTTTTCATGAAAATGGTTTAGGTACGAACATATGAGTTAAATATGTTATGTGAAGTAACAAAGTTGGAAAATAGGATTTTATGGCTTGAAAATCCTATATAGGGTATATGCGGATTTTTGATAAAGGATTTGATCATTGGTGATGAAATCTTTTGAGTATGGCATTTGTGAATGATTAAATGCATTATTTAGTAAAGTATAAATAATTGAAATAAATTGTCTATAAGTTTAAGAAGTGATTAAAATATTGTTATAATATTAATAATATTAGATTATGAGTTTATTAAGTGATTGATAATATTTGGATAAATTTAAAGTCTTTAATATTTATCCTTGTTTTTGTTTGATTAATGCTTATATCATTGTCATCATTCTCATGTTTATATTGTGATAAAAGTCATCTTTGGCTTACGTGTATAGATGGACATGGTATGATTATGACCAGGGATCATTCGGTATAATCATGACCGTAATGTAACGAATGATGTGGTAAAAGTCCTCATTGGCCTGTAGTGCATTGATGGACAATTTTTGGTATGATTATGACCTGGAATAATTCGGTATAGTCATGACCATTAATGATTTAATGAATATCCTTGGCCCGTAGTGCAGGGATGATTCGATGATGTGGTTTATTTATTAAGCTGAGTCTCAGCGATAAAAATTGAAAACATTTTAAATCATAGAAGATAGTAGATATCATGATCTACTTGACTCTTCTAATGGATTGCTTATTCCGCTGCAGTTAAACTTGATGTCTATTGTATTTTATAAGTTTAACATTATTGAAGACTAATGATAATTTATTATGCATTATCTTAGTCATAATATTTCTTACTGGGCTAGTTGAGCTCACCCTTTCTTTCACTGTTCTCTTCAGGAAATGAAAATATAGCTGGGACGAGTCGGGGAACGGATTGACGGTCCAAATGATAGCATTAGTAGTCCTCACTATTCTATGGAATAGTGTGATAATAATTGTAATGAGGACTCCATTGAATGTAGATATTGTCTAGATGACAATATTCTTGTTTAAACTCATAACATATGTTTTGTCGTATTTTACACGACTGTTGTATAATTAAGTTGTATTTAAATTTATATACCATGTATCTGGCGACTCAAGATGGGTGATGTATACCTGTTTTGGGGGCGTCACAGAATCAACATGCCAGAAATGATAATCACTTCGGTGGTAATCATGGCCATGACAATAAGAGTGGACATTTCAAGAAGAGGAGATTCAACAAGGATGGAAAGCGTCAAAGACCAATTTTTGTTGTTAAGGAAGGAGAACGACCACCAGTCGTATGTTACAAATGTGGAGGGGAAGGACACATAAGTCCAAACTGCACGATGCATTCCAAAGCGTGTTATAATTGTGGAAAAAAAGGTCACCAAGCCCGATTTTGTCGTGCACCAAAGTCAAGTCCAGCTGGGATGGAGGCATCAAAGGGTGTCCCAGACAAGACAAAACCAGTAGTTCAAGGGAGAGCATTTTTCGTAACCTCCCAAAAAGTGAGGAATCAGAACGAGGTGATCACGAGTAAGCTAATCATAAACTCTAGCGAATTTTATACTTTATTTGATACCGGTTCTACCCATTCCTTTATTTCTCCTACTTGCGCTCAACGTTTAAATTTGACTGTGGAGGAATTAGACTTTGACTTATCTGTTAAAACTCTATTAGGAGAAACCTTCATTACATCCACGGTTTATAAGTCTTGTTTGATTCAAATCGGTAACCGCACGTTACCTGTCGATCTTATTTCTTTGAAATACTTGTATTTGATGTGATTTTAGGGGTTGATTGGTTAACTACTCATTATGCTAAAATTGATTATTTTTGTAAGGTTGTTAGCTTTAATATTCCTAACCAACCTATTATGCGAATTCAAGCAACCAAACCACTAAAATCAATCACTGTCATATCAAGTCATAAAGCTATTCGTTTATTGAAAAACGGATGTCAAGCTTTCTTAGCCCATGTCACGGATTTAAATAAAGATATGTCAGATTTGAATGATATTTCTATTGTTAATAAATTTTTTGACGTATTCCCTGAAGAACTTCCTGGCCTACCCCCAAAGCGTGAAATTAAATTTTGTATCGACCTTGAATCCGGTACAAAACCCATTTCCAAAGCCCCATATCGAATGGCTCCTATTGAACTTCAGGAGTTAAAAACCCAACTACAGGAATTGTTAGACATCAATTTCATTCGTCCTAATACGTCTCCTTGGGGTGCTCCTGTTCTATTCGTAAAGAAGAAAGATGGAAGTATGCGACTTTGTATTGATTATCGGGAGTTGAATCATGTCACCATCAAAAATAGGTACTCGTTGCCTCGCATTGATGACTGTTTGATCGATTGCTGAGATCCAAATTCTTTTCAAAGATTGATCTTCGATTCGGATATCATCAGTTGAAGATTAAAACTGATGACATTCCAAAGATTGCTTTCAGAACTCGGTACGGGTATTATGAATTCCTAGTCATGTCTTTTGGATTGACTAATGCTTCTGCTGCCTTGATGGACATGATAAACCGAGTATTCAAGGAATATTTGGATCACTTTGTGGTCGTATTTATTGATGACATCCTCATATACTCGAAAACCCATGAAGACCATGAGCAACACTTGAGGCTGATCCTTCAAAAGCTTCGTGAAAACAAGCTTTATGCCAAGTTGAAAAAATGTGAGTTCTGGTTTGAGGAAGTTGCATTCCTTGGGCACGTGAAATCAAATCATGGAATATCTGTTGACCCAGCAAAGATTGAAGCAATTCAAAGATGGGAGCAACCTAAGTCAGTGACCGAAGTACGTAGCTTTCTTGGCTTAGCTGGTTATTATTGGAGATTCGTAGAAGGGTTTTCTCGAATTGCTACTCCATTAACTCAGCTGACTCGAAAAGATACAAAATTCGGTTGGAGCAAGGAATGTGAAAAGGGTTTTTAAGAACTCAAGAGGAGACTTATTTCAAATTTTTGTTACGGCAATACCATCGGCTCGGAGGATTTGTCATCTCTGATGATGCTTCGTGCAAAAGGTTAGGATGTGTTCTCATACAACATGGGAAAGTCATAACCTATGCCTCTCGACAACTCAAAGAATATGAGAGGAATTATCCTACTCATGATCTAGAGTTAGCGTGATCGTTCTTATGCTTAAGATTTGGAGGTATTACCTGTATGGAGAGAAGGTGGAGATCTATACGGATCATAAAAGCCTCAAATATTTCTTCACTCAAAAGGAACTCAACATGTGGCAATGACGGTGGCTTGAGTTGTTTAAAGATTATGATCATACCATCCAATACCATCCCGGAAAAGCGAACGTAGTAGCTGATGCATTGAGTAGAAGATCATATGCGGGTATGAGTGCAATATTATCAACACAAAGACCCATTTTGTATGACTTGGAAAGGATGGAAATAAAGTTAAAGACTCCAGGGACCCATGTGATGATGGCGAATATACGAGTGGAACCGACTTTAATAGATAAAGTTAAAACTGCTCAAGCTACAGACCTGGAGTTGATGCATTTGAAGAAAAAGTGCAAGAAGGTGCTATTCCAGAAGCAAGAATCGATGAAGAAGGAATACTTTGAGTCAACCCCAGACTTTGTATTCCTAACGATTCTGACTTGAAGTATAAAATCATGATGGAGGCGCACAACACACCGTTTGCAATCCATCCTAGGAGTACCAAAATATATCGTGATCTTCGACATACATTTTGGTGGAGCAATATGAAGAGAGAGATAACGGGGTTTATCTAAAGGTGTCTAACTTTTGAACGAGTCAAGGCGGAGCATCAAGTGCCAAAAGGTCTATTATAACCACTTGAAATTCCAGATTGGAAGTGGGAGCACATTACCATGGATTTCGTTACTGGTCTTCCCAAGGTTTCTCAAGGCATAGATGCGATTTGGGTCATTGTTAATAGATTGACCAAGTCTGCTCATTTCTTACCGATACGAGAAACTTTTACACTTGAACGTCTTGCTAGTATGTACATAAACGAGATCGTAAGATTGCATGGTATGCCAGTATCCATAATTTCTGATCGAGACCCAAGATTCACTTCAAGATTTTGGGTTAGTTTGCAAAAAGCTATGGGCACGGATTTACGATTTAGTTCGGCAAATCATCCTCAAACGGATGGGCAGTCAGAAAGGACTATTCAAACTCTTGAAGGTTTATTAAGACTCTGTGTCCTTGACTTCAAGGGAAGTTGGGACAAGTTCTTACCATTGGTGGAGTTTTCCTACAACAATAGTTATCAAGCAAGTATTGGCATGGCTCCATTTGAGGCGTTGTATAGAAAAAAGTGTCGTTCTCCAGTATGTTGGGATGAGGTGGGTGAAGGAACATTTTTGGGACCGAATTTGGTACTAATGACTATGGAAAAGATTTAAACGATCCGACAACGTATAAAAACCTCACAAGATCGACAAAAGAGTTATGCTGATCTTCATCGGAAAGACGTGAAATTCAATATTGGAGATCATGTGTTATTACGTGTTGCTCCATGGAAAGGAGTTACAAGATTTGGAAAGAGAGGAAAGCTCAATCCTTGATTCATTGGCCCATTTATAATCCTCAAACGAGTAGGAACTGTGGCCTATAGACTCGCCTTACCGCCAAGTATGTCTCGTGTTCATAACGTTTTCCACATATCTATGTTACGTAAATATGTGAAAGACCCGAACCACATTATTGAATTAGAACCAGACGAGATAGAGGAAGATTTAACATATGAAGAATTACCTGTTAAAATCTTGGATAAAAAGGATCATATTCTACGCTCCAAGGTTATACCTCAAGTCAAATTTTGTGGAGAAACCACGATGTGGAAGAAATAACCTGGGAGTTAGAATCTGAGATGAAGTCAAAATATCCTCACCTCATTGATATACCAGGTACGTACCTTAATTTCGAGGACGAAATTTCATAAGAAGGGGAGGTTGTAAGACCCAAACTTTTATGAATAAAGATTAATTTTCTCTCAAAATATTTTTTCTTATATTATGGTGTGGATATAATATAATGTTATAGTTGTGGGTAATATTTATAAATTTTGCAAACTAAGCAAGTGGTTATATAATATTCGATTGGTCGAGGAATATTCGTTTTAACCGCGAATATTCGTACGACGACACAATCATTGGTGGACCCCACAACGGAAGTATTGTCGTAGTTAGAAAATGACAGAATTATCTTTTTATAAAAATAACGGCGGAAGTTTTACCGTTAAACTGTTGAACTATCCGCTAGTAAAAGAACAGTAATACACGTGGTTTCATAGTAGCACAAGGTATTGATTATTGATGCTTACGTGAGAAGTCACTCAGTTATACTCAATTATTGCTCACGATAATTCTTTGCATCATATCTCTCGTATTATTGATACGATTATTGTCACGATTATCATCGCATAATATGATATATTATTAAATCAATAATTGAGACGACAAAGTTATTCATATTATTAAATTTCAATATTTACAATGTCGAGAAGTTACGTCGAGGAGAGGTTTGGTCATCTAATTCAGGCGCCGATAAGGAGAAATCCTTATCGAAAAACCCCTATTTCACGGGAGCGACACGGTTGTTAAATATTGTGAGTTATAATATTAATGATGAATAAGTTTGTGTTGATTAAAGATGAAATTGATAGTTCCTTTCGTGTTGGAATTATTAGTGTTAGTGGAAATCGACATTTATTTCGATATTAATTGATGTCACGAAAGTTATCTTGACCGATTCGGGTAATAACTTAGGATAAATGAGCAATTAATTGCTATTAATTCACATGATTATAACTATTTGTTCACATGTGTGTACTATTGATTCACATTCTTGTACTATTAGGGGAGTTGGTGCAAGATTGATAATACTTGCATAACTAAGTTAAAAATGGAGGTATAGATGGAGTACTTATCTTTGTAATTCAGTATTTTCACATGATTATAACTATTGATTCACATGATTGAACAATTGATTCACATTATTTACTATTAGGAGAGGTGGTGCAAGTTTGATAATACTTGCAGGACTAAATTAAAAATGAAAGAAAAGTTGAAGGTATTGTACTGTAATATTTTGAGCCCCAAAAGGTGAAATTATCAAAACTATATTTTTCTATAAATAGAAGCTCATCCTTCCTTCATTTCTCACCAATTCACTAAAGTTATAGAGCAATTATTATAAAAAGAAATTATAGAGAGAAAGAAGAAGAGAAGTCTGCTACCTCTCTATTCTAGTATCCAGTTTCTTTCTAAGGTAAGGGGTATTATTTCTTTCATTTTAATGAAGAAAGATTCTGTTATTCCATTATTAATTTATTATTATGTTGGAATAACTTTGTTTTATCTTAATCTACCGCATACATGGTGAAATTCTTACATTATTCTATTATTTATTATTACATTTGGAATATCACATGCATGCGGATTACGCTAGACCTAGTTCCATTCTTTATTATTACATTTGGAATATCTTGTGCATGCGGATTACGCTAGACACTGGTTCCATTCTTTATTATTACATTGGAATAACACATGCATCTGTGATACCTATCGCATACATGGTGAATTCTTACATTATTCCGTTCCTTATTATTTTGTTGGAATATCACATGCATGCGAATTACGCATGACCTAGTTCCATTCTTTATTATTACATTGGAATAACTTTCATACATGTGGATTATCACATGTATGGTGAATGATCCTTTGTATTCATTCCTTATTAAATTGTGGAAATGATCTGTCTATGTGGATTCCCGCATGACGGGTAAAATCCATTTGCAGTTTCATATATTCTATGATACACATTTGGTTAAAGTTTTGGCTTCTATACTCCATGAAATTAGTAGAATATCCTGGATATTTGCGCTTCATCCGGTATCTTTTCATGGAAATATTCTTACGAGCATTCTTGAATTTTACTCCACAAAGAAGTATCATGTTGACAATTTGGACGTAATTGATTTCAAGATAAATTAACTTATAAATCTTTAAAATTTATTCTTGAACTTGTTTTATTGAATTATTATGTCATTATCATCATCCTCATGCTTATATTATGATGAAAGTCATCTTTGGCTTTACGTGCGTAGATGGACTTAGTATGATTATGACCGAGGATTAATCAGTACAATCATGACTGTAATGTTATAAATGATGTGGTAAAAGTCCTCGATAGCACATAGTGCATTGATGGGCGCTTTTTGGTATGATTATGACCATGGATTATTAGGTATAGTCATGACCATTGATGATTTAATGAATATCCTGGCCCGTAGTGCGGGGATGACTCGATCTTTGTGGTTTATTTATTGTTTGAGTCTCGTGATAAAAATTGATGAAAACATTTTAAATCATAGAAGATAATAGATATCATGCTCTACTTGACTCTTCTAATGGATTGCTTATTCATTGCAGTTAAACTTGATGTCTATTGTATTTTATCAGTTTAACATTGTTGAAGACTAATGATAATTTATTCTGCATTATCTTAGTCATAATATTTCTTACTGGGCTAGTTGAGCTCACCCTTTCTTTCACAGTTCTCTTCAGGAAATGAGAACATAGTCGGGACTAGTCAGGGAACGGAGTGACGATCTAGATGATAGCATTAGTAGTCTTCACTATTCTGTTAAATAGTGTGATAATAAATGTAATGAGGACTCCATTGAGTGTGGATATTGTCTTGATGACAATATTCTTATTAAAACTCTTAGATTATGTTTTGTCATATTTTACACGACTGTTGTATAATTAAGTTATATTTAAATTTTGTACCATGTATTTGGCGACTCAAGATGGGTGATGTATATCTATTTTGGGGGCATCACACTTTGTTAACAACATCGCACTCGTTCCTGCATACGATCTTTTACTCAACGCGTTAGCTACCACATTCGCTTTTCTAGGATGGTATTGAATGGTATGGTCATAATCTTTCAACAGCTCGAGCCAACATCGTTATCGCATATTGAGTTCCTTTCAAGTGAAGAAATATTTGAGGCTTTTATGATCTGAATAGATCTCCACTTTCTCCCCATACAGGTAGTGCCTCCAGATCTTTAACGCGAAAACGACTGCTGCCAACTCTAGATCATGAGTAGGATAATTCCTTTCATATATTTATGCTTAATGATTCTCGCTAAGACATTAGTGATGATTTTGGTAATTTACATGATATCTGTGACGCCCCCAAAATAGGTATACATCACCCATCTTGAGTCGCCAAATACATGGTACAAAATTCAAATACAACTTAATTATACAACAGTCGTGTAAAATACGACAAAACATAATCTAAGAGTTTTAATAAGAATATTGTCATCTAGACAATATCCTCACTCATTGGAGTCCTCATTACATTTATTGTCACACTATTTAATGAATAGTGAGGACTACTAATGCTATCATCCGGACCGTCACTCCAGTTCCCCGACTAGCCCCTTTGCCACGTTCTCATTTCTCAAGAGAATAAAGTGAAAGAAAGGGCGAGCTCAACTAGCCCAAGAAGAAATATTATGACTAAGATAATGCGAATAAATTATCATTAGTCTTCA
The DNA here is from genome assembly GCA_020205605.1 of Panax ginseng. NCBI lineage: Eukaryota > Viridiplantae > Streptophyta > Magnoliopsida > Apiales > Araliaceae > Panax > Panax ginseng. The sequence goes on from CM035144.1 coordinate 16,054,588, forward strand.
ACAATGTTAAACCGATAAAATACAATAGACATCAAGTTTAAGCTGCAATGGAATAAGCAATCCATTAGAAGAGTCAAGTAGAGCATGATATCTACTATCTTCTATGATTTAAAATGTTTTCATCAATTTTTATCACGAGACTCGACTTAATAAATAAACCACATCATCGAGTCATCCTCGCACTACGCCAAGGATATTCATTAAATCATCAATGGTCATGACTATACCGAATAATCCCCGGTCATAATCATACCAAAAATTGTCCATCAATGCACTACAGGCTACTGAGGACTTTTACCCCATCATTTATAACATTACAGGTTATGATTATACCGATTAATCCTTGGTCATAATCATACCAAGTCCATCTATTCACGTAAGCCAAAGATGACTTTCATCACAATATAAGCATGAGGATGATGACAATGACATAATAATTCAATAAAATAAGTTCAAGAATAAATTTTAAAGATTTATAAGTTAATTTATCATGAAATCAATTACGTTCAAATTGTCAACATAATATTGCTTTGTGGAGTAAATTCAAGAATGCTCAGAAGAATATTTCCACGAAAAGATACCGGATGAAGCGCAAATATCCAGGATATTCTACTAATTTCATGGAGTATAGAAGCCAAAACTTTAACCAAATGAGTATCATAGAATATATGAAACTGCAAATGGATTTTCACCCGCCATGCGGTAATCCACATGTATGCATCATTTCCACAATTTAATAAGGAATGAATAGAAAGGATCATTCACCATGCATGTGATAATCCACATAGATAAGTTATTCCAACAGAATAATAAAGAATGGAACCAGGTCATGCGTAATCCGCACAGACAGGATATTCCAACAAAATAATAAGGAATGGAATAACAGAAGAATTCACCATGCATGCGATAGACCACACAAATAGGTTATTCCAACAGAATAATAAAGAATGGAACCAGGTCTAGCGTAATCAGCACAGACAGGATATTCCAACAGAATAATAAAGAATGGAATAACAAAGAATTCACCATGCATGCGATAGATCAAGATGCAGAAAAGTTATTCCAAATGTAATAATAAAGAATGGAATAACAGAAGAATTTCACCATGTATGCGGTACTTCGCATAGACAGGTTTTTCCTACATAATAATAAAGAATGGAATAATAGAAGAATTTCACCATGTATACAGTACTTCACATAGACATGTTATTCCAACATAATAATAAAGAATGGAATAACAGAAGCTCTCTTCATGAATACGAAAGAAATAATACCCCTTACCTTAAAAAGAAACTGGATACTGGAGTAGAGAGGTAGCAGACTTCTCTTCTTCTTTCTCTCTATAATTTCTCTCTTTAATAATTGCTCTATAGCTTTAGTGAATTGGTGAGAAATGAAGGAAGAATGAGCTTCTATTTATAGGAAAATATAGTTTAGATAATTGCACGTTTTGGGGCTCAAAATATTATAGTACAATACCTCCAACTTTTCTTTCATTTTTAATTTAATCCTGCAAGTATTATCAAACTTGCACCACCTCCCCTAATAGTAAATAATGTGAATCAATAGTTCAATCATGTGAATCAATAGTTATAATCATGTGAAAATACGAATTACAGTATAGTACCTCCATCTATACCTCCATTTTTAACTTTGTCATGCAAGTATTATCAATCTTGCACCAACTCCCCTAATAGTATAATAATGTGAATCAATAGTACACACATGTGAACAAATAGTTATAATCATGTGAATTAATAGCAATTAATTGCTCATTTATCCGGTTAATTACCCGACTGGTCAGTATAACTTCCAGACATCAATTAATATCGAAATAAATGTCGATTTCCACTAACACTAATAATTCCAACACAATGGAACTATCAATTTCATCTTTAATCAACACGAACTTATTCATCATTAATATTATAACTCACAATATTTAACAACCAGGTCGTTCGCAGGAAAGAGGGGGCTTTTCGATAAGGATTTCTCCTTATTGGCGCGATATTAGATGACCAAACCTCTCCTTGACAGAACTTCCAGACATTGTAAATATTGCAATTTAATAATATGAATAACTTTGTCATCTCAATTATTAATTTAATAATATATCATATTATGCAGATGATACTGTGACAATAATCGAATAAATAATATGAGAGATATGATGCATCAATTACTGTAACAATAATTGAGTATAACTGAGTGACTTTTCTTGTAAGCATCAATAATCAATATTGTGTGCTACTATGCAACCACGCGTATTACTGTACTTTTACTACCAGGTAGTTCAACAGTTTAACGGTAAAACTTCCGTCGTTATTTTTATAAAAAAGATCATTCTGTCATTTTACGAAAATACTTCCGTTGTGGGGTCCACCAATGATTGTGCCGTCGTACACCTAAATATATTAGCATGTGATTGTGGGTTTTGACTGCATAAGTTGTGCATAGAATAGACATATATCTGTGTGCCACGTGCGACCTATTTGAGAACTTATACCTAAATCTTTGTTATGATCAACTCGCATAGACATATGTAGGATTGTATCTATCTTGGATGTTCTTTTCTGTTTTATTCCCTATCAGGTGTATATGGAAATTATATGTTTGTGCATACCTCGATAGAGGCGTATGAGCACATGTGTGTTCTCGGTCGACAAATTATCGTGACCATTAAGGCTAAAGAGAGAAGGGTAGGTAGTTTGATGAAACATAACACGCTAGGTGTTCGATAGAATGCCTGAGTGGGTTGAAGTTGTAACCTTAGCTTGTAATTCCTTCGATTACCATTTGTTATCCATTTACTTGTTTTGATAATTAGTTATGCTTAGATTAATCACACTTTCATTTATTGCTGTTCAAATAAGACTTTAGCGATACAAAGTCGGTACTTGGTAAATATTAGTGATAGTTCCTCGTGGGTTTGACACTTTCCTTATCACTGTATTACTTGTTAGACTGCGTATACTTGCGCGTGTTTAGTGATCGGTTTTCCGACCAACAACAAATCCTTTCGAACCTGATGGTATAGTCAGAACAGGTGCTGAAATGAGTCTCCTCTTGAGTTCTTAGAAGCTCTTCTCATATTCCTCGCTCCATTCGAATTTTGTATCTTTTTGCGTCAGCTGAGTTAATAGAGTAACGACTCGAGAAAATCCTTCCATGAATCTCCGATAATAACCAATTAAGCCAAGAAAGCTACGTCCTTCGATTACTGACTTAGGTTGATCCCAAATTTGTATTGCTTCAATCTTTGCCGGGTCAACTGATATTCCATACTTTGATACCACGTTCCCAAGGAATGATACTTCCTCAATCTAGAACTCGCATTTCTTCAACTTGGCATATAGCTTGTTTTCACGAAGCTTTTGGAGTATCAGCCGCAAGTGTTGCTCATGATCTTCATGACTTTTGGAATAGATGAGGATGTCATCAATAAAGACAACCACAAAATGATCCAAATATTCCTTGAATACTCGGTTCATCATATCCATGAAGGCCACAGGAGCATTAGTCAATCCAAAAGACATGACTAAAAATTCATAATGCCCGTACCGAGTCCTGAAACCAGTCTTTGGAATGTCATCAGTTTTAATGTTTAACTAATGATATCCGGAACGAAGATCGATCTGAGAAGAATTTTGCATCTTGCAACTGGTCAAGCAGGTCATCAATGCGAGGTAGTGGGTACCTATTTTTGATGGTGACATGGTTCAACTCTCGATAGTCAATGTAAAGTCACATACTCTCATCTTTCTTCTTTACGAATAAAACAGGAGCTCCCCAAGGAGATGTACTAGGACAAATGAAACCAATATCTAATAGTTCTTGTAGTTGGGTTTTTAACTCCTGAAGTTCAATAGGAGCCATTCGATATGGGGTTTTAGAAATGGGTTTTGTACCAGGTTCAAGGTCAATACAAAATTCGATATCATGCTCTAGGGATAGGCTAGGAAGTTCTTCATGAAATACGTCAGGAAATTCACTAACATTAGAAATATCATTCAAATCTGACGTATTTTTGTTTAAATCCATGACATGGGTTAAGAAAGCTTAACATTCATTTTTTAATAAATGAATGGCTTTATAGCTCTATATGATAGTGATTGACTTTAGTGGTTTGGTTGCTTGAATTCGCATAATAGGTTGGTTAGGAATATGAAAACTAACGACCTTACGAAAATAATCAATTTTAGAATGATGAGTAGTTAACCAATTAATCCTTAAAATCACATCAAATGCAAGTATTTTCAAAGAGATGAGATCAACAGGTAATGTGATGGTCCCAACTTGAATCAAGCAAGATTTATAAACAGTGGATGTAATGAAGGTTTCTCCTAACGGAGTTTCAAAAGATAAGTCAAAGTCTAATTTCTCAGGGGCCAAGTTCAAACATTGAGCACAAGCAGGAGAAATAAAATAATAGGTAGAATCGGTATCTAATAAGGTATAGACTTCGCAAGAGTTTATAATTAGCTTATCCATGATAACTTCGTTCGGGTTCCTCGCCTTTTGGGATGTTATGACAAACACTCTTTCTTAATCCACCGACTTTGTTTTGTCCGTAGTCTCTTTTTGGTACCACCGTCCTATTTGGACTTGACTTTCTTCACGGACAAAATTGAGTTTTGTGTGACCGTTTTTTTCCAGAATCAAACACACATCTAAGGTTGTGGCGGTTTGGACTTATGTGCCCCTCATCTCCGCATCTGTAGCATCTAACTAGCGGTCATTCTCCTCCCCTAGAATTTGTTGTTGGTGCTGATGCTGCTGCTGACGTCTTCTCGTCATTGTTGAATCTTCTCTTTTTAAAATTTCCACTTGACTCACATTTCCTATTATATTGGCCATGATTACCACCGAAGTGGTTACCATTTCTGGCACGTTGGTTATCACTGTTTCGATGATTGTTGCCACTAGTATGACTATTATCTTGCTGCCGGCTGCTATCTTTTGGTTGAGCTGACTCATAATCCGGCTCCAATAATTGAGCTCTATTCACCACATCTGAATACAAGTAAAGTTTATGAGAGATAAGATGTTTATGAATTTTGGGTTTCAAACCTCTCAGAAACATTCGCATCATTCACTCTTTATTATCTACCAAATGCGATGCAAACCGAGATAACTCCGTAAACTTGGCTTTGTATTGCAACACAGTCATATTGTTTTGCTCTAGTTTGATAAATTTCACCTCCTTCATATGACAAATACTTTCTGGAAAGTACTTGTCGTTGAACAATTCTTGGAACTTCTCCCAAGACAATTTAAGTGCGGATAGATGGGACGTTTTATAGATTCCCACCAGTAATCTGCCTCTCCGCACAACATGAAGGCGGCGAAGGAAACTTTCTGCTCTTCAGTGCATCCCAAGACATCAAATATCTTGGTAATCAGCTTAATCCATGCCTCTACCTTAAGTGGCTCAGGCTGTAAAACCCCAACTTTTATGAATAAAGATGAATTTTCTATAAATATAATTTTTGAATATTATGGAGTGAATTTGATATAATGTTATAGTTGTGGGTAATATTTATAAATTTTGCAAAGTACGTAAGTTGTTATATGATATTCGATTGGTCGGGGAATATTCGTTTTAACAAGGAATATGCGTATAACGACACAATCATTGGTGGACCCCACAACGTTATTATTGTCGGAATGGGAAAATGACAAAAATATCTTTTTATAAAAATAACGGCGAAAGTTTTACCGTTAACTGTTGAAACACCCCCGTGTTAAAAAATGCGATGTCTGGCGTGGTTGCATAGTAGCACACGGTATTGATTATTGATGCTTACGTGAGAAGTCACTCAGTTTGGTTCAATTATTGCTACAGTAATTGCTGCATAGTATCTCACGTTATTTGATTCAATTATTATCGATATTTTATATATTAGTAAATCAATAATTAAGACGACAAAGTTATTAATATTATTATTTTTAATATTTACGATGTCTAGAAGTTTTGTCAAGGAGAGGTTTGGTCACCTAATTGCGCGCCAATAGGGAGAAATCCTTATTGGAAAGCCCCTCTTTCCTGGAAACGACCTAGTTGTTAAAATTGCGAATTATAATAATGATGATAAATGTTGTTAAAAATATTGAGCTGATTTTTATAAAGTATATGATGTAAATTTTGTTTATTATATGGACCCCACTTACCCATTTTTCAAATTTGTCGGTAGAAAGTTATCTCAATTCTGTATTATTATATAAGTATATATATCTATATCTATATATATATATATACATGTGCCGTATTATATAAGTTATATAGATTATATATAAAGTGTGTGTCCGTGATGGTATGTGTGGGAGATTTTGGTGGGTGGTGGAAGATATTATATATATATTATATTTTTTTTTGTTTAACTAATTGTGTTAGCATTTGAAAAGTAGGCGTCTGATGAATCAACAAAGTTTAGCCCGTGAGTTTCCTATTGTTGATCCATGAATTTTTTTCTAAATAGTATTCTTCCATTCTCCTATAAATAGGATGCTTAGTTAGAATTGAAAATCACGCCAGAATCAGAAAATTCTTCTTCCATAATATTGAGTGTATTTCTTTCGAGTTTTAGAAAGCTTTAAGCGTAGAAAATAGTGAAAGTTTTCTTCAAAAATATCCCCTCTATACCAGTAGGAATACTCTTCTTTTCAAGGTAAGGGATATTATTTTTGTTCAATATTCGCTTGAAATAATATTTTCTTCCATACTCTGTAGTATGTAAGTAATATTATTTCGTTTCAGATTTCAAATTCTATATTCGTTTTGTTAAAGTTTTGGCTTCTAAACTCCATGAAATTAGTAAAATATCCTTGATATTTGCGCTTCATCCAGTATATTTTTATAGAAATATTATTCTGAGCATTCTTGATAAGTTTAAACTTTTTCATGACAGAGTACTATTCATGGGGTTACTATTCCTGAAGTACTATTCACGGGGTACTATTCACCCGGGGTTTTATTCATGATAAAAATTAATTCGTTTTCGGTCCAAATTATTTTTGGTACAATATTATTCTTGAATTTTACTCCACAAAGAAGTATCATGTTGACAATTTGGACGTTATTGATTTCTAGATAAATTAAATTATAAATATTTAAAAATTTATCCTTAAACTTGTTTTATTGAATTCTTATATCATTGTCATCATCCTCATGTTTATATTATGTTGAAAGTCATGTGTAGCCTGTAGTGCATAGATGGACTTGGTATGATTATGACCAGGGATTATTCGGTATAATCATGACCGTAATGTTACAAATGATGTGGTAAAAGTCCTCATTGGCCCGTAGTGCATTGATGGACAGTTGTTGGCATGATCATGACCATTGCTAAATACACGAATATCCTTGGCTCGTAGTGCATGGTTAATTTGTGGTCGTGATACTAAAGAATATCCTTGGCCGTAGTGCAAGGGTGATTCGATGATGTGGATTATTTATTGTCGAGTCTCAAATGATAAAAGTGATGAAAACCTTTTAAATCATAGAAGATAGTAGATTTTATGCTCTACTTGACTCTTCTAATGGATTGCTTGTGTTCCATGCAAGATTAAACTTGATGTTTGTTATATTTTATCGGTTTAACTTTGTTGAAGGCTAACGATAAATTATTCTGCATTATCTTAGTCATAATATTTCTTACTGGGCTAGTTGAGCTCACCCTTTTGCTTTCGTAGTTCTCTTCAGGAAATGAGAACGTAGTCGGGACTAGTCGGAGAATGGAGTGACGGTCCAGATGATAGCATTAGTAGTTCTCACTATTCTATGAAATAGTGTGATAATAAATGTATTGAGGACTCCATTTGAGTTGAATACTGTCTAGAAGACAATATTCGTATTAAAACTCTCAGTTTATGTTTTGTCGTATTTTACACGACAGTTGTATTATTAAGTTGTATTTGAATTTTGTACCATATATTTGGCGACTAAAGATGGGTGATGTATCCCTATTTTGGGGGCGTCATAGTTGGTATCAAAGCTTAGGGATATGATCTCTGGCTGAGATGTGAGACTAGATCTAGGAGGGGAGAGATGGGGAATTCCTTCGCTAGTTTGACCTACCTAAGTTTATTTGTTATTTAATTGGTCGGTCAGAATATAGAGATAATATGTTGCATGTCAATTAATCCTTGTTTTGTGGTAGTACTTGAAAAGGACATCCGAGAATGTTGAGAATAGCAATGGAGCACATGAGACCGTTGAGTCACCACAAATTAATAACCAGGAAAATATGCATCAAGAAGGCAACAATCCTCATGCAAATAATAACACCGACCAAATGATGAACGACGAAATGTTTAGGGGCTTTCTGCAATTTATGTAACATCTGGCGAGAGAAACTCATGTCCAAAATGCAGGTGGAAATACTGGCAACTCTTGGACGGTCACCACTAAGCAGTTCAAGGAGCTTGGACCACCGGAGTTTATTAGAGAGCCAAAACCACTTAAGGCGGAGACATGGATAAAGCAGATCACCAAGATATTTGATGTCTTGGTATGCTTCGAGGAGCAAATGGTTCCCTTTGCCACCTTCATGTTGCGAGGATAGGCAGATTACTGGTGGGAATCTGTAAAGCGTACTCAACCTGCCGCACTGAAGATGACTTGGGAGAAGTTCCAAGAACTTTTCAACGACAAGTACTTTCCCAAAAGTATTTGTCACATGAAAGAGGTAGAGTTCATTAAACTGGAGTAAAACAACATGACCGTGTCGCAGTACGAAGCCAAGTTTGCCGAGTTATCCCGGTTTGCATCCCACTTAGTTGATAATGAGGAGAGAATGACGCGGATGTTTCTAAGAGGTTTGAAACCCGAGAGAGAAAGACGTGGATGCTTCTAAGAGGTTTGAAACTCGAGATACGACAATACTTTATCTCTCACAAACTTTGCTTGTATTCAGATGTTGTGAATAGGACTCAGTTGTTGGAGCGTGATAATGAGTCAATCTAACCAAGAGAGAGCAGTCGACAAAATGATAATACCAGTGGTAGCAGTCATCGAAGCGGTGACAACAAACATGGAGGGAATCAACATGCTAGAAATGGTAACCACTTCGGTGGTAATCATGGCTAAGACAATAAAAGTGGACATTTTAAGAAAAGGAGATTCAACAATGATGGAAAGACGTCAGCACCATCACCCATTGTTAAGGAAGGAGAGCGATCACCTATCATATGCTTCAAATGCGGAGGGGAGCGACATATCAGTCCGAACTGTGTGCAGCAGTCCAAAATGTGTTACAGTTGTGGAAGAGAAGGTCACCTAACTCGATTTTGTCATTCAGGAAAGCCAAGTCTAGCTGGGATGGAGGCACCAAAAGCAGTTCCAGAAAAGTCAAAACCAGTAGTTCAAGGGAGAGCGTTTGTCGTAATCTCCCAGAAAGCAAGGTACCCAAATGAGGTCATCACGGGTAAGCTTATCACATACTCTAGCGAAATCTATACCTTATTTGATATCGGTTTTACCCATTCTTTTATTTCTCCTACTTGCGCTCAACATTTAAATTTGACTCCAGAGAAATTAGACTTTGACTTATCTGTTAAAACTCCGTTGGGAGAAATCTTCATTACATCCAATATTTATAAGTCTTGTTTGGTTCAAATCGGTACCCTCACATTACCTGTAGATCTTATTTCATTGAAAATAGTTGTATTTAACGTAATTTTGGGGATTGATTGGTTACTACTCATCATGCAAAAATTGATTATTTTCGTAAGGTTGTTAGCTTTCATATTCCTGACCAACCTATTATGGGAATTCAAGCAACCAAACCATTAAAATCAATCACTGTCATCTCAAGCCATAAAGCTATTTGTTTATTAAAAAATGGATGTCAAATTTTCTTAGCTCATGTCACGGATTTAAATAAAAATACGTCAGTTTTGAATGATATTTCTATTGTTAATAAATTCCCTGACGTATTCCCTAAAAAACTTCCTGGCCTACCCCCAGAGCGTGAAATTAAATTTTGTATTGACCTTGAACCCGGTACAAAACCCATTTCCAAAACCCCATATCAAATGGCTCCTATTGAACTTCAGGAGTTAATGATCCAACTACAGGAATTGTTAGACATCGGTTTCATTCGTCCTAGTGCGTCTCCTTGGGGTGCTCCTGTTCTATTTGTGAAGAAAAAAGATGGGAGTATGCGACTTTGTATTGATTATCGGGAGTTGAACCATGTCACTGTCAAAAATAGATACCCGTTGTCTCGCATTAATGACCTGTTTGACCAACTACAAGGCGCCAAATTCTTTTCAAAGATTGATCTTCATTCCGGATATCACCAATTGAATATTAAAACCGATGACATTCCAAAGACGGCTTTTAGAACTCGGTACGGGCATTATGAATTCCTAGTCATGTCTTTTGGATTGACTAATGCTCCTGCTGCCTTCATGGATATGATGAACTGAGTATTCAAGGAATATTTGGATCATTTTGTGGTTGTCTTTATTGATGACATCCTCATATACTCCAAAAGCCGAAGATCATGAGCAACACTTGAGGCTGATACTCCAAAGGCTTCGTGAAAACAAGCTTTATGCCAAGTTGAAGAAATGTGAGTTCTGGCTTTAGGAAGTTGCATTCCTTGGGCACGTAGTATCAAGTCATGGAATATTTATTGACCCGACAAAGATTGAAGTAATACAAAGCTAGGAGCAACCTAAATTAGTGACCGAAGTACGTAGCTCTCTCGGCTTAGCTGGTTATTATCAGAGATTCGTAGAAGGGTTTTCTAGAATCGCTACTCCATTAACTTAGCTGACTCGGAAAGATATAATTCGGTTGGAGCGAGGAATGTGAGAAGAGTTTTCAAGAATTCAAGAGGAGACTCATTTCAGCACCTGTTCTAATAATACCATCTGGTTCAGAGGGATTTGTCATCTACAGTGATGCTTCGGGTAAATGGTTAGGATGTGTTCTCATGCAACATGGGAAAGTCATAGCCTATGCCTCTCGGCAACTCAAAGAATATGAGATGAATTATCCTACTCATGATCTAGAGTTGGCAGCAGTCGTTTTTGCACTAAAGATTTGGAGGCATTACTTTTATGGGGAGAAAGTGGAGATCTTTACGGATCATAAAAGCCTCATATATTTCTTCACCCAAAAGGAACTCAACATGCGGCAACGACATTAGCTTGAACTGTTGAAAGATTATGATCATACCATCCAATACCACCCTGGAAAAGCGAACGTAGTAGTTGACGCATTGAGTAGAAGATAATATGCGGGTACGAGTGCAATATTGTCAACGTAAAGGCCCATTTTGTATGACTTACAAAGGATGGAGATAGATTTAAAGACTCCAGGGACCCATGTGATGATGTATAATATCTGAGTAGAACCGACTTTAATCGATAAAGTTTAAAAGCTGCTCAAGCTACTGCACTGGAGCCGATGCGTATGAGGAAGAAAGTGCAAGAAGGTGCTATCTTAGGAAGCAAGAATCGATGAAGAAGGAATACTTGAGTCAACTCCAGACTTTGTGTTCCTAACGACCCTGATTTAAAGTATAAAATCATGATGGAGGTGCACAACACACCGTTTGCAATCCATCCTGGGAGTACCAAAATGTATCGTAATCTTTGACATACATTTTGGTGCAGTAATCTGAAGAGAGAGATAACGGAGTTTATCTCAAGGTGTTTAACTTGTCAACGAGTCAAGGCGGAGCATCAAGTACCAAAAGGTCCATTATAGCCACTTGAAATTCCAGAATGGAAGTGGGAGCACATTACCATGGATTTCGTTACTGGTCTTCCCGAGGTTTCTCAAGGCATAGATGCAATTTGGGTCATTGTTGATAGATTGACCCATACGAGAAACTTATACACTTGAACGTCTTTCTCGTATGTACATAAACAAGATTGTTAGATTTCATGGTATGCCAGTATCCATAGTTTCTGATCGAGATCCAAGATTCACTTCAAGATTTTGGGTTAGTTTACAAAAATCTATGGGCACAGATTTACGATTTAGTTCGGCATATCATCCTCAAACGGACGGGCAGTCGGAAAGGACTATTCAAACTCTGGAGGATTTATTAAGACTCTGTGTCCTTGACTTCAAGGGAAGTTGGGATAAGTTCTTACCATTAGTGGAGTTTTCCTACAACAACAGTTATCAAGAAAGTATTGGCATGACTCCATTTGAGGCGTTGTATGGATGAAAGTGTCGTTCTCCAGTATGTTGGGATGAGGTGGGTGAAGCAACGTTGTTGGGACCGGAGTTGGTGCGTATGACTACGAAAAAGATTCAAACGATCCGACAACGTATAAAAATCTCATAAGATCGACAAAAGAGTTATGCTGATCTTCATCGAAAGGACGTGGAATTCGATATTGGAGATTATGTGTTGTTACGTGTTGCTCCATGGAAAGGAGTTACGATATTTGAAAAGAGAGGAAAGCTCAATCCTCGATTCATTGACCCATTTTTAATCATCGATCGAGTAGGAACTGTGGCGTATAGACTCGTTTTACCGCCAAGTATGTCTCATGTTCATAACGCTTTTCACATATCCATGTTACGTAAATATGTGGAAGACCCAAATCACATTATTGAATTAGAACTAGACAAATAGCGGAAGATTTAACATATGAAGAGGTTCCTGTTAAAATCTTGGATTAGAAGTAACATATTCTACGCTCCAAGGTTATACCTCAAGTCAAAGTTTTGTGGAGAAACCACGATGTGGAGGAAATGACCTGGGAGTTAGAATATGAAATGAAATCAAGGTATCCTCACCTCTTCGTCATACCAAGTATGTACCCTAATTTCGAGGGCAAAATTTCATAAGAAGGGGAGGTTGTAAGACCCCAACTTTTATGAATAAAGATGAAATTTTTATAAATATCATTTTTGAATATTATGGAGTGAATTTGATATAATGTTATAGTTGTGGGTAATATTTATAAATTTTGCAAAGTACGCAAGTTGTTATATAATATTCGATTGGTCGGGGAATATTCGTACGACGACACAATCATTGGTGGACCCCACAACGTAATTATTGTCAGAATGGAAAAACGACAAAAATATCTTTTTATAAAAATAACAAAGAAAGTTTTACCGTTAACTGTTGAAACACCCGGTGTTAAAAGTATAGTAATACGCGTGGTTGCATAGTAGCACACGGTATTGATTATTGATGCTTACGTGAGAAGTCACTCAGTTTGGTTCAATTATTACTACAGTAATTGCTGCATAGTATCTCACGTTATTTGATTCAATTATTGTCGATATTTTATATATTAGTAAATCAATAATTGAGACGACAAAGTTATTAATATTATTATTTGCAATATTTACGATGTCTAGAAGTTCTGTCAAGGAGAGGTTTGGTCACCTAATTGCGCGCCAATAGGGAGAAATCCTTATTGGAAAGCCCCTTTTTCTGGGAACGACCTGGTTGTTAAATATTGCGAATTATAATAATGATGATAAATGTTGTTAAAAATATTGAGGTGATTTTTATGAAGTATGTGATGTAAATTTTGCTTATTATATAGACCCCCACTTGCCAATTTTTCAAAACTGTCGGTAGAAAGTTATCTCAGTTCTGTATTATTATATATATATATATATATATATATATATACATGTGCCGTATTATATAAGTTATATATATTATATATAAAGTGTGTGTCCGTGATGGTATGTGTGGGAGATTTTGGTGGGTGGTGGAAGAATTTGGTGGGTGGTGGAAGATATTATATATATATATATATATATATATATATATATATATTTATATATATATAAAGGGAGTCACGGGTGGTTGATTTTTTTTCCAATAAGCATGTGATATATATATATATATATTATATTTTTTTTTGTTTTGTTTGACTAATTGTGTTAGCATTTGAAAAGTAGGCATCTGATGAATCAACAAAGTTTAGCCCGTGAGTTTCCTACTGTTGATCCGTGAAAAGTTTTCTAAATAGTATCCTTCCATTCTCCTATAAATAGGATGCTTAGTTAGAATTGAAAATCACACCAGAATCAGAGAATTCTTCTTCTATAATATTGAGCGTATTTCTTTCGAGTTTTAGAAAGCATTGAGCGTAGAAAATAGTGAAAGTTTTCTTCAAGAATATCCCCGCTATACCAGTTGGAATACTCTTCTTTTCAAGGTAAGGGATGTTATTTTTGTTCAATATTCGCTTGAAATAATATTTTCTTCCATACTCTGTAGTATGTAAGTAATATTATTTTATTTTAGATTTTGAATTCTATACTCGTTTTGTTAAAGTTTTGGCTTTTGAACTCTATGAAATTAGTAGAATATCCTTGATATTTGGGCTTCATCCAGTATCTTTTCATGGAAATATTATTCTGAGCATTCTTGATAAGTTTTAACTTTTTCATGCTAGAGTACTATTCACAGGATTACTATTCTCGAAGTACTATTCACGGGGTACTATTTACTCGAGAACTATTCACCCGGGGTACTATTCATGATAAAAATTGATTCATTTTCGGTCCAAATTATTTTTGGTACAATATTATTCTTGAATTTTACTCCACAAAGTAGTATCATGTTGACAATTTGGACGTTATTGATTTCTGGATAAATTAAATTATAAATCTTTAAAAATTTATCCTTGAACTTGTTTTATTGAATTCTTATATCATTGTCATCATCTTCATGTTTATATTATATTGAAAGTCATCTGTGGCCTGTAATGCATAGATGGACTTAGTATGATTATGACCGGGGATTATTCGGTATAATCATGACCGTAATGTTACAAATGATGTGGTAAAAGTCCTCATTGGCCCGTAGTGCATTGATGGACGTTGTTGGCATGATCATGACCATGAATGAATACCACGAATATCCTTGGCCCATAGTGCATGGATAATTTATGGTCGTGATACTAAAGAATATCCTTGGCCGTAGTGCAGGGGTGATTCGATGATGTGGATTATTTATTAAGCTGAGTCTCAGCGATAAAAGTGATTAAAACCTTTTAAATCATAGAAGATAGTAGATTTTATTCTCTACTTGACTCTTCTAATGAATTGCTTGTTTCCCTGCAGTTAAACTTGATGTTTGTTATATTTTATCAGTTTAACACTGTTGAAGGCTAACGATAAATTATTCTGCATTATCTTAGTCATAATATTTCTTACTGATCTAGTTGAGCTCACCCTTTTGCTTTCATTGTTCTCTTCAGGAAATGAGAACGTAGCCGGGACTAGTCGGGGAACGGAGTGACGGTCCAGATGATAGTATTAATAGTCCTCACTATTCTATGAAATAGTGTGATAATAAATGTATTGAGATCTCCATTTGAGTTAAATACTGTCTAGAAGACAATATTCATATTAAAACTCTCAGTTTATGTTTTGTCGTATTTTACACAACAGTTGTATTATTAAGTTGTATTTGAATTTTGTACCATGTATTTTGAGACTCAAGATGGGTGATGTATACCTATTTTGGGGGCGTCACACATGTTTTTCCAAAATTTTCGACGGTCCCAACTCCTTGAATTGCTTGGCTATGAGAAGCCGTGAGTTACCATCGTTTCCACCTGCATTTTGAATATGAGTCTCTCTTGTCTGGTTTTTATGAATTGTTGAAAGCTCCTAAACATCCCATCACTCATCATTTGGTTGGTGTTGTTATTTATAGGAGGATTATTGGCTTCTTGATGCACATTATCCTGATTGTTGATTGCTGGTGTCTCAACGGTCTCATGTTGTGACACCCCCAAAATAGGTATATATCACTCGCTTGGTACATAAATCAAATACAAACTTCTTTTATACAACTGTCGTGTAAAAATACGACAAAACTTAACTGAGTTTTTACATGAATACTGTCTTCTAGACAATATCCAAACTCAAATGGAGTCCTCATTACATTTATTATCACACTAAGTAGTGAGGACTACTAAATAACCATCTCGGATCGTCACTCCATTCCCTAACTAGTCCCGGCTACGTTCTCATTTCTTGAAGAGAATAATGAAAGTAAAAGGGTGAGCTCAACTAGCCCATTAAGAAATATTATAACTAAGATAATGCAGAATAAATTATCATTAGCCTTCAACAGTGTTAAACTGATAAAATACAATAAACATCAAGTTTAACTGCAGCAGAACAGGCAATCCAATAGAAGAGTCAAGTAGAGCATGATAACTACTATCTTTTATGATTTAAAAAGTTTTTCATCAACTTAATCGCTGAGACTCAGCTTAATAAATAAATAATATAATCGAATCATCCCTGTACTACGGGCCAAGGATATTCATGTAATCATCAAGGGTCATGATTATACCGAATAATCCCTGGTCATAATCATACCAACAACTGTCCATCAATGCACTACGAGCCAATGAGGACTTTTACCACATCATTTGTAACATTACGGGTCATGATTATACCGAATGATCCCTGGTCATAATTGTAAGACCCTAACTTTTATGAATAAAGATTAATTTTTTATAAATATCATTTTTGAATATTATGGAGTGAATTTGATATAATGTTATAGTTGTGGGTAATATTTATAAATTTTGCAAAATACACGACGTTGTTATATAATATTCGATTGGGTGGGAGAATATTCGTTTTAACAAGGAATATTAAATGACGACAAGACAATCATTAGTGGACCCCACAACATAATTATTATCGGAATGGAAAATGACAAAATATCTTTTTATAAAATAACGGCAAAAGTTTTACCGTTAATCGCTTTGAAACACCCGGTGTTAAAAGTACGAGAATACGCGTGGTCGCACAAAGAAGACGCAGTATTGATTATTGATGCTTACGTGAGAAGTCACTTAGTTTGGTTTAATTATTGCTACGAAGAATTGCCGATAGTATCTCACGTTATTTTATTCAATTATTATCGATATTTTATATATTAGTAAATCAATAATTAAGACGACAAAGTTATTAATATTATTATTTGCAATATTGACGATGTCTAGAAGTTGTATCAAGGAGAGGTTTGGTCACCTAATCGCACGCCAATAGGGAGAAATCCTTATTGGAAAGCCCCTCTTTCCAGGAACGACACGGTTGTTAAATATTATTTAATTATAATAATGATGATAAATGTTGTTAAAAATATTGAGGTGATTTTTATGAAGTATGTGATGTAAATTTTGCTTCTTATATGAACCCTCACTTACCCATTTTTCAAACTCGCTTGAAAGTTATCTCAGATTCAGATTATTATATAAATATATATATATATATATATATATATATATATATATATATATATATATATATATACATGTATTATATAAGTTAGATATATTATATATAAAGTGTGTGTCCGTGATTGTATGTGTGGGAGATTTTGATGGGTGGTGGAAGATATTATATATATATATATATATATATATATATATATATATATGATGATTTTGGTGTATATGAAATATCTTGGGGGATGAATTAAAAAGGGAGTCACGGGTGGTTGATTTTTTTTTTCAATAAGCATGTGTGTTATATATATATATTATATTTTTTTTGTTTTGTTTGACTAATTGTGTTAGCATTTGAAAAGTAGGCTTCTGATGAATCAACAAAGTTTAGCCCGAGAGTTTCCTACTGTTGATCCGTGAATTTTTTTCTAAATAGTATCCTTCCATTCTCCTATAAATAGGATGCTTAGTTAGAATTGAAAATCACACCAAAATCAGAGAATTCTTCTTCTATAATATTGAGCGTATTTCTTTCGAGTTTTAGAAAGCTTTGAGCGTAGAAAATAGTGAAAGTTTTCTTCAAGAATATCCCCTCTATACCGGTTGGAATACTCTTCTTTTCAAGGTAAGAGACATTATTTTTGTTCAATATTCGCTTCAAATAATATTTTCTTCCATACTCTGTAGTATGTAAGTAATATTATTTAGTTTCAGATTTCGAATTCTATACTTGTTTTGTTAAAGTTTTGGCTTCTAAACTCCATGAAATTAGTAGAATATCCTTGATATTTGCGCTTCATCCAGTATCTTTTCATGGAAATATTATTCTGAGCATTCTTGATAAGTTTTATTTTTTTCATGTCGGAGTACTATTCACGGGGTTACTATCCCCAAAGTACTATTCACGGGGTTACTATCCCCAAAGTACTATTCACGGGTTCCATTGTGTTGGAATTATTAGTGTTAGTGAAAATCGACATTTATTTCGATAATAATTGATGTCTGGAGGTTTTATTGACCAATCGGGTAATTAACCGGATAAATGAGCAATTAATTGCTATTAATTCACATGCTTATAATTATGTGTTCACATGTGTGTACTATTGATTCACATGATTTACTATTAGGAGAGTTGGTGCAAGATTGATAATACTTGCATGACTAAGTTAAAAATGGAGGTATAGATGAAGGTATTATACTGTAATTATTTTTTTCACATGTTTAGAACTATTAAGTCACATGATTTACTATTGATTCACATGATTTACTATTAGGGGAGGTGGTGCAAGTTTGATAATACTTGCAGGAATAAATTAAAAATGAAGAAAAAGAGGAAGGTATTATACTGTAATATTTTGAGCCCCAACACGTACAATTATCGAAACTATATTTCCTATAAATAGAAGCTCATTCTTCCTTCATTTCTCACCAATTCACTAAAGCTATAGAGCAATTATTATAGAGAGAAATTATAGAGAAAAAGAAAAAGAGAAGTCTGCTACCTCACTATTCCAGTATCCAGTTTTCTTCTAAGGTAAGGGATATTATTATTATAGTAAGGGTTATTATTTCTTTCATATTCATGAAGAGAGCTACTGTTATTCCATTCCTTAATATTCTGTTGGAATAACCTGTATACGCGGACTACCGTATACATGGTAAAATTCTTCTGTTATTCCAATCTTTATTATTATGTTGGAATAACCTGTCTATGCGAAGTACCGCATACATGGTGAAATTCTTCTATAATTTCATTCCTTATTATTCTGTTGGAATAACCTGTCTGTGCGGTCTATCGCATGCCTGGTGAATTCTGTTGTTATTCCATTCTTTATTATTCTGTTAGAATATCCTGTCTGTGCGGATTATGCATGACCTGGTTCCGTTCTTTATTATCCTTGAACTTGTTTTATTGAATTATTATGTCATTGTCATTATCCTCATGCTTATATTGTGTTGAAAGTCATCTTTGGCTTACGTGCATAGATGGACTTGATATGATTATGACCAGGGATTATTCGGTATAATTATGACCGTAATGTGACGAATGATGTGGTAAAAGTCCTCATTGGCCTGTAGTGCATTGATGGACAGTTATTGGTATGATTATGACCAGGGCTTATTCGGTATAATCATGACCATTGATGATTACATGAATATCCTTGGCCGTGGTGCAGGGATGATTCGATGATTTGGTTTATTTATTAAGCGGAGTCTCAGCGATAAAGTGATAAAAATCTTTTTAAATCATAGAAGATAGTAGATTTTATGCTCTACTTGACTCTGCTAATGGATTGTTTATTCCGCTGCAGTTGTTGATCTAAAACTTGTTGTCTATTGCATTCTATCAGTTGTTAAACTGTTGAAGGCTAAGGTTAATTTATTCTACATTATCTTAGTCATAATATTTCTTGCTAGTCTAGTTGAGCTCACCCTTTTGCTTT
This sequence comes from Panax ginseng, assembly GCA_020205605.1. Classification (NCBI taxonomy): domain Eukaryota; kingdom Viridiplantae; phylum Streptophyta; class Magnoliopsida; order Apiales; family Araliaceae; genus Panax; species Panax ginseng. The sequence continues at coordinate 16,074,231 of CM035144.1, forward strand.
CAATGTTCTCTTCAGGAAATGAGAACGTAGTCGGGACTAGTCAGGGAGCAGAGTGATGGTCCGAGATGGTGTTATAGTAGTCCTCACTATTCTATAAAATAGTGTGACAATAAATGTAATGAGGACTCTATTTGAGAGTGAATATTATCTAGAAGGTAATATTCCTGTTTAAACTCTTAGCTATGTTTTGTCGTATATTATTTGGCGACTCAAGATGGGTGATGTATACCTATTTTGGGGCCGTCACAAGTATCATGTTGACAATTTGAACGTTATTGATTTCTGGATAAATTAAATTATAAATCTTTAAAAATTTATCCTTGAACTTGTTTTATTGAATTCTTATATCATTGTCATCATCCTCATGTTTATATTATGTTGAAAGTCATATGTGGCCTGTACTGCATAGATGGACTTAGTATGATTATGACAAGGGATTATTCGGTATAATAATGACCGTATTGTTACAAATGATGTGGTAAAGTCCTCATGGCCCCAGAGTGCATTGATGAGCAGGTTGTTGGCATGATCATGACCATTGATGAATACATGAATATCCTTGGCCCGTAGTGCACGGATAATTTGTGGTCGTGATACTAAAGAATATCCTTGGGTCAGTAGTAGGTGGGGTGATTCGATGATGTGGATTATTTATTGTCGAGTCTCGGTGATAAAAGTGATGAAAACCTTTTAAATCATAGAAGATAGTAGATTATATGCTCTACTTGACTCTTCTAATGGATTGCTTGTTAACCGCAGATTAAACTTGATGTTTGTTATATTTTATCGGTTTAACATTTGTTGAAGGCTAACGATAAATTATTCGCATTATCTTAGTCATAATATTTCTTCTTTGGGCTAGTTGAGCTCACCCTTTTGCTTTCATTGTTCTCTTCAGGAAATGAGAACGTGGCGGGACTATCGGGGAGCGGAGTGACTCGGTCCAGATGATAGCATTAGTAGTCCTCACTATTCTATGAAATAGTGTGATAATAAATGTATTGAGGACTCCATTTGAGTTGAATACTGTCTAGAAGACAATATTCGTTTTAAAACTCTCAGTTTATGTTTTGTCATATTTTACACGACAATTGTATTATTAAGTTGTATTTGAATTTTGTACCATGTATTTGGCGACTCAAGATGGGTGATGTATACCTATTTTGGGGGCTTCACAGTTGGTATCAAAGCTTAGGAATATGATCCCTGGCTGAGATGTGAGACTAGAACTAGGAGGGGAGAGATGGGAAATTCCTTCGCTAGTATGACCTACCTAAGTTTATTTGTTATTTAATTGGTTGGTCAGAATATAGGGATAATATGTTTCATGTCAATTAACCCTTGTTTTGTGGCAGTACTTGAAAATGACATCCGAGAATGTTGAGAATAACAATGGAGCACATGAGACTGTTAAGTCACCACAGATTAATAACCAGGAAAATGTGCATCAAGAAGGCAAAAATCCTCATGCAAACAATAACACTGACCAAATGATGAACGACAGAATGTTTACGGGCTTTCTACAATTCATATAACATCAGGCAAGAGAGACTCATGTCCAAAATACAGGTGGGAATACTGGAAACTCTCGGACGGTCACTGCTAAGCAGTTCAAAGAGCTGGGACCACCGGAGTTTATTAAAGAGCCAAAACCACTTAAGGTGGAGACGTGGATAAAGCAGATCACCAAGATATTTGATGTCTTGGGATGCTCCGAGGAGCAAAGGGTTCCCTTTTTCACCTTCATGTTGCGAGGAGAGGCAGATTACTGGTTGGAATCTGTAAAGCGTACTCAACCTGCCTCACTAAAGATGACTTGAGAGAAGATCCAAGAGCTGTTCAACGACAAGTACTTTCCCAAAAGTATTCGTCACATGAAAGAGGTAGAGTTCATTAAACTGGAGCAAAACAACATGACTGTGTCGCAGTACGAAGCTAAGTTTGCCGAGTTGTCTCGATTTACGTCCCACTTAGTTGATAAGCTTATCATAAACTCTAGTGATGTCTATACCTTATTTGATACCGGTTCTACCCATTCTTTTATTTCTCCTACTTGCGCTCAACATTTAAATTTGACTCCGGAGAAATTAGACTTTGACTTATCTGTTAAAACTCCGTTGGGAGAAACCTTCATTACATCCACTATTTATAAGTCTTGTTTGGTTCAAATCGGTACCCTCACATTACCTGTCGATCTTATCTCATTGAAAATACTTGCATTTGACGTAATTTTGGGGATTGATTGGTTAACTACTCATCATGCAAAAATTGAATGTTTTCGTAAGGTTTTAGCTTTCATATTCCTGACCAACCTATTATGCGAATTCAAGCAACCAAAACATTAAAATCAATCACTGTCATCTCAAGCCATAAAGCTATTCATTTATTGAAAAACAGATGTTAAGCTTTCGTAGCTCATGTCACGGATTTAAACAAAAATACGTCAGTTTTGAATGATATTTCTATTGTTAATAAATTGCCTGACGTATTCCCTGAAGAACTTCCTGACCTACCCCCAGAGTTTGAAATTGAATTTTGTATTGACATTGAACCTCGTACAAAACCCATTTCCAAAACCTCATATCGAATGGCTCCTATTGAACTTCAGGAGTTAAAGAACCAACTGTAGGAATTGTTAGACATCGGTTTCATTCGTCCTAGTACGTCTCCTTGGGGTGCTCCTGTTCTATTTGTGATGAAAAAAGATGGGAGTATGCGACTTTGTATTGATTATCAGGAGTTGAACCATGTCACTGTCAAAAATAGATACCCGTTGCCTCGTATTGATGACCTGTTTGACCAACTACAAGGTGCCAAATTCTTTTCAAAGATTGATTTTCGTTCCGGATATCACCAATTGAAGATTAAAACCGATGACATTCCAAAGATGACTTTCAGAACTCGGTACGAGAATTATGAATTCCTAGTCATATCTTTTGGATTGACTAATGTTCCTGCTGCCTTCATGGATATGATGAACCGAATATTCAAGGAATATTTGGATCATTTTATGGTTGTCTTTATTGATGACATCCTCATATACTCTAAAAGCCGTGAAGATCATGAGCAACACTTGAGGCTGATACTCCAAAAGCTTCGTGAAAATAAGCTTTATGCCAAGTTGAAGAAATGTGAGTTCTGGCTTTAGGAAGTTGCATTCCTTGGGCACGTAGTATCAAGTCATGGAATATCTGTTGACCCAGAAAAGATTGAAGCAATACAAAGCTGGGAGCAACCTAAATCAGTGACCGAAGTATGTAGCTTTCTCGGCTTAGCTGGTTATTATCGGAGATTCGTAGAAGGGTTTTCTCCAATCGCTACTCCATTAACTCAGTTGACTCGGAAAGATATAAAATTTGGTTGGAGCGAGGAATGTGAGAAGTGTTTTTAAGAACTCAAGAGGAGACTCATTTCAGCACCTATTCTAACAATACCATCTGGCTCGGAGGGATTTGTCATCTACAATGATGCTTCGGGCAAAGGGTTAGGATGTGTTCTCATGTAACATGGAAAGTCATAGCCTATGCCTCTCGGTAAATCAAAGAATATGATAGGAATTATCCTACACATGATCTAGAGTAGGCACCAGTCGTTTTTGCACTAAAGATTTGGAGGCATTACTTATATGGGGAGAAAATGGAGATCTTTACGGATCATAAAAGCCTCAAATATTTCTTCACCTAAAAGGAACTCAACATGCGGCAACGACTTTGGCTTGAACTGTTGAAAGATTATGATCATACCATCCAATACCATCCCGAAAAGTTTAACGTAGTAAGGCGACGCATCGAAAGTAGAAGATCATATGCGGGTACGAGTGCAATATTGTCAACGCAAAGGCCCAACCCATTTTGTATGACTTACAAAGGATGGAGATAGAGTTAAAGACTCCAGGGACCCATGTGATGATGGCGAATATATGAGTAGAACCGACTTTAATCGATAAAGTTAAAGCTGCTCAAGCTACAAACCTGGAGCTGATGCATATGAGGAAGAAAATGCATGAAGGTGCTATGCCGGAAGCAAGAATCGATGAAGAAGGAATACTTCAAGTCAACTCCAGACTTTGTGTTCCTAACGACCCTAATTTAAAGTATAAAATCATGATGGAGGTGCACAACACACCGTTTGCAATCCATCCTGGGAGTACCAAAATGTATCGTAATCTTTGACATACATTTTGGTGCAGTAATCTGAAGAGAGAGATAACGAAGTTTATCTCAAGGTGTTTAACTTGTCAACGAGTCAAGGCGGAGCATCAAGTACCAAAAGGTCCATTACAGCCACTTGAAATTCCAGAATGGAAGTGGGAGCACATTACCATGGATTTCGTTACTGGTCTTCCCGAGGTTTCTCAAGGCATAGATGCAATTTGGGTCATTGTTGATAAATTGACCAAGTCGGCTCATTTCTTACCTATATGAGAAACTTATACACTTGAACGTCTTGCTCGTATGTACATAAACGTGATTATAAGATTGCATGGTATGCCAGTATCCATAGTTTCTGATCGAGACCCAAGATTCACTTCAAGATTTTGGGTTAGTTTACAAAAAGCTATGGGCACGGATTTACGATTTAGTTCGGCATATCATCCTCAAATGGACGGGCAGTCGGAAAGGAATATTCAAACTCTGGAGGATTTATTAAGACTCTATGTCTTTGACTTCAAGGGAAGTTGTGACAAGTTCTTACCATTAGTGGAGTCTTCCTACAACAATAGTTATCAAGCAAGTATTGGCATGGCTCCATTTGAGGCGTTGTATGGAAGAAAGTGTCGTTCTCCAGTATGCTGGGATGAGGTGGGTGAAGAAACGTTGTTGGGACCGGAGTTGGTGCGTACGACTACAAAAAAGATTCAAACGATCCGACAACGTATAAAAATCTCACAAGATCGACAAAAGAGTTATGTTGATCTTCATCGAAAGGACGTGGAATTCGATATTGGAGATAATGTGTTGTTACGTGTTGCTCCATGGAAAGGAGTTACGAGATTTTGAAAGAGAGGAAAGCTCAATCCTCGATTTATTGGCCCATTTTTAATCCTCGATCGAGTAGGAACTGTGGCCTATAGACTCGCTTTACAGCCAAATATGTCTCATGTTCATAACGTTTTTCACATATTCATGTTACGTAAATATGTGGAAGACCCGAATCACATTATTGAGTTAGAACTAGACGAAATAATGGAAGATTTAACGTATAAAAAGGTTCTTGTTAAAATCTTGGATAAGAAGGAACATATTCTACGCTCCAAGGTTATATCTCAAGTCAAAGTTTTGTGGAGAAACCACAATGTGGAGGAAATGACCTGGGAGTTAGAATCTGAAACGAAATCAAGGTATCCTCACCTCTTCGTCATACCAGGTATGTACCCTAATTTCGAGGGTGAAATTTCATAAGAAGGGGAGGTTGTAAGTGTGATGCCCCAAAAAATAGGTATACATCACCCATCTTGAGTCGCCAAATACATGGTACAAAATACAAATAAAAACTTAATTATACAAATGTCATGTAAACAATACGACAAAACATATGCTATGAGTTTTAATACAAATATTATCATCTAGACAATATCCACACTCAATGGAGTCCTCATTATATTTATTATCACACTATTTTATAGAATAGTGAGGATTACTAATACTATCATCTGGACCGTAACTCCGTTCCCCGACTCGTCCCAACTATATTCTCATTTCCTGAAGAGAACAGTGAAAGAAGGGGTGAGCTCAACTAGCCCAGTAAGAAATATTATGACTAAGATAATGCAGAATAAATTATCATTAGCCTTCAACAATGTTAAACTGATAAAATATAATAGACATCAAGTTTAACTGCAGCGGAACAAGCAATTCATTAGAAGAGTCAAGTAGAGAATAAAATCTACTATCTTCTATGATTTAAAAAGTTTTCATCAATTTTTATCGCTGAGACTCAGCTTAATAAATAAATAACATCATCGAATCATCCCTGCACTACAGGCCAATGATATTCATTAAATCATCAATGGTAATGATTATACCAAATAATCCCGGTTATAATCATACCAAAAACTGTCCATTAATGCACTACAGGTCACTAAGGATTTTTACCCCATCATTCGTCACATTACGATCATGACTATACTGAATCATCCCTGGTCATAATCACACCAAGTCCATCTATGCACGTAAGCCAAAGATGACTTTTATCACAATATAAACATGAGAATGATGACAATGATATAAGCATTAATCAAACGAAAACAAGGATAAATATTAAAGACTTTAAATTTATCCAAATATTATCAATCACTTAATAAACTCATAATCTAATATTATTAATATTATAATAATATTTTAATCACTTCTTAAACTTATAAACAATTTATTTCAATTATTTATACTTTACCAAATAATGCATTTAATCATTCACAAATGCCATACTCATAAGATTTCATCACCAATGATCAAATCCTTTATCAAAAATCTGTATATACCCTATATAGGATTTTCAAGCCATGAAATTTTATTTTCCAACTTTGTTACTTCACATAACATATTTAACTCATATGTTCGTAACTAAACCATTTTCATGAAAAATACCAAATCAGTCCCAAAAATATTTCTTTTATGAGATTTAGCAGAATATAGTCCCATAACGAACATATATTTTTCTCGGAATTTTTAAAATTAATTTACTATTTTTCAAAAATCAATTTCTAATTAATTACTAAAGAAATTAGCTACCTCAAGTTTAACTCCAGAAATTCCCAACTCTTGGCAGGATCTTACACACGTTAACATGAGCTTCCAGTTTAAATTTCATGGTCATCGGAGTTATAGAACCCCGATTATAGCGTTTTTCGTCAAAAAAACATAAATATTTAAATGGTCATAACTTGCTCATTTTAAGTCGGAATGAGCTCATTTTTGGACAGGAGGTACTTTATACCATATACTTTCATGTCCCAAAAGGCCAGAATTTTTCTCATAAATTAAGTGGCCGAAACAGCCCTTTTAAATTTCTAGGCAGTAGCATTTTTCTCTTTTGTAACTTTTGACTCCTTTACTAAAAATAGTCCACACGAAAATTTACAACACCTTTTCTAGTGATTCCACTTGGATAAGTTAGAAAACTCATAGATCTAACTCTAGAAATTGACCACACCCAAAAATTCGAAATATAATAGGAGATATGGTCAATTGAATTTCATGTTCTATTTTTACCAAAATCTGATTTTCAACCTTTTGTGATTTCTAAGAAACTTTCATGTTTTCACATAATAACCAACATAACTCATCGTGACAATGACATAATAATTCAATAAAACAAGTTCAAGAATTAATTTATCTAGGAACCACTAACGTCCAAATTGTCAACATGATACTACTTTGTGGAGAAAAATTCAAGAATGCTCAGAAGAATATTTCCACGGAAAGATACTGGATGAAGCGCAAATATTCAGGATATTCCACTAATTTCAAGGAATATAGAAGTTAAAACTTTAACCAACTGAGTATAATAGAATATATGAATCTGCAAATGGATTTTCACCCGCCATGTGGTAATCCACGTATACAGATCATTTCCACAATTTAATAAGGAATGAATACAAAGGATCATTCACCATGCATGTTGTAATCCACATAGACATCTTATTCCAACAGGATAATAAAGAATGGAATAACAAAAGGATTCACCATGTGTGTGATAGACTGCACAGACAGGTTATTCCTAACAAAATAATAAAGAATGGAACCAGGTCATACGTAAAAGTTACGACGAGGATATTAGCGGCGAATAATAAAGAAGCGGAACCGTGTCGGTGAAATTGCATGCAAGCTGGGATATTCAACAGAATAATAAAGAATGGAATAACAATGAAATTACCATGCATGCGATAGGCCAAATATGCACAAGTTATTCCAATAGAATAATAATTAATGGAACCAGGTCAGGCGTAATATGCACCTACAGGATATTCCAACAGACTGATAAAGAATGGAATAACAGAAGAATTTCACCATGTATGTGGTACTTCCCATAGACAGGTTATTCCAACATAATAATAAAGAATGGAATAACAGAAGAATTTCACCAAGTATACAGGTTATTCCAACAGAATAATAAAGAATGGAATAACAGAAGTTCTCTTCATGAATATGAAAGAAATAATACCCCTTACGAGTACAACAAATAATATCCCTTACCTTATAAAGAAGATTACTCCGACGGTAGGGCGGGGATATACTTGAAGAAACTTGCACTACGCTCAAAGCTTTCTTAAGCGCTAAAGAAGAAATATTTCAAGATTATAGAAGAAGAATTCTCTCTACGGTTTCTCTCTACAGAGTTTCAATGAATTCGTAATAAATAATGAAGGAATGAGCTTCTATTTATAGAAGAATGGGTGAATAGTAACCAATCCATGAACGGTCTAGATTGATTTACAATAAAATATAATATATTCTATTTATAATCTAATAAAACGAATAACTTTATAAAAGTATTCTGTTTTATATAAAAAGATTTTATTATGCAAAAATACTATGCAACACTATGCATAATAAAATATAATATATTCTAATTATTGTCTAATAAAATAAATAACTTTATAAATGTATTTTGTTTTATATAAGAAGATATTACTACGCAAAACACTATGCATAATAGAATATAATATTTTCTATTTATAGTCTAATAAAACGAATAACTTTATAAAGTATTTTGTTTTATATAAAAAGTTTTTCTGTTTTATTACGTTAATAATACAAATAAAACAGAACTCATCATCATTATTAAAATTCATATTATTAATCGACCAGGTCATTCCCAGGAAAGAGGGGGCTTTCCAATAAGAATTTCTCTCTATTGGAACGCAATTAGGTGACCAAACCTCTCCTTGGAAGAAATTCTAGACATCGTTAATATTGTAAATAATAATATTAACAACTTGTCATCTCAATTATTGATTTAATAATATAAAAATATAGCAATAATTGAATCAAAATGAGTGACTTCTCACGTAAGCATCGATAATCAATCAGGTGTCTTCTTATGCAACCCCAGCGTATTAAGTACTTTACTCTAGGGTAGTTCAGCGGTTTTAACGATAAAACTTCCGTCGTTATTTTCATAAATATATTTTTTGTCATTTTCTCATTAAACAATAATTACACATTGAGGGTCCACCGATGATTGTGACAATAAATGCGAATATTTCTGTTAAAGCGAATATTCAAACCAATCGAATATTATATAACAACTTGCATACTTTACAAAATTTATAAATATTACCCACAACTATAACATTATATCAAATCCACACCATAATATTAAAAATTATTTAGAAATTTAAATTTTTTATAAATAAAATGAATATTATGGTCTGAACGGTAAGATATACTTTTATGAATAAAGATATTTTCTATAAATATCATTTTGAATATATAATATTCGATTGATGGGAATATTCGCTTTTAACAAGGAATATTCTTATATTATTAACAATCATAGTGTGACCCCTACAACGTAATTATTATCGGAATGGGAAAACGATAAAATATCTTTTATAAAAATAACGCGAAAGTTTTACCATTAAGCGTTGAAAGACCCAGTGTTAAAAGTACGAATAATATCGCGTGGTTGCATAAGAAATACCTGTATTGATTATCGATGCTTATGTGAGAAGTCACTCGCTTTGTTCAATTATTATTGCAAAGAATTGTTGCATAGTATGTCACGTAATTTGATTCAATTATTGTCGATATTTTATATATTAGTAAATTAATAATTGAGACGACAAAGTTATTAATATTATTATTTGCAATATTGACGATGTCTAGAATTTATGTCAAGGAGAGATTTGGTCACCTAATTGCGCGCCAATAGGGAGAAATCCTTATTGAAAGCCCTCTTTCTGAAACGATTTGAGTTGTTAAATATTGCGAATTATAATAATGATGATAAATGTTGTTAAAAATATTGAGATGATTTGTATGAAGTATGTGATGTAAATTTTGCTTATTATATGGACCCCCACATACCTATTTTTCAAAACTGTCAGTAGAAAGTTATCTTAGTTCTGTATTATTATTATTATTATTATATATATATATATATATATATACATGTGCAGTATTATATAAGTTATATATATATTATATATAAAGTGTGTGTCCATGATGGTATGTGTGGGAGATTTTGGTTGGTGGTGGAAGATATTATATATATATATATATATATATATTGTTTTATTTGACTAATTGTGTTAGCATTTGAAAAGTAGGCTTCTAATGAATCAACAAAGTTTAGCCCGTGAGTTTCCTACTGTTGATCTGTGAAAATTTTTCTAAATAGTATCCTTGCATTCTCCTATAAATAGGATGCTTAGTTAGAATTGAAAATCACACCAGAATCAGAGAATTCTTCTTCTATAATATTGAGCGTATTTCTTTCGAGTTTTAGAAAGCTTTGAACGTAGAAAATAGTGAAAGTTTTCTTCAAGAATATCCCCGCTATACCAGTTGGAATACTCTTCTTTTCAAGGTAAGGGATGTTATTTTTGTTCAATATTCGCTTGAAATAATATTTACTTCCATACTCTGTAGTATGTAAGTAATATTATTTTGTTTCAGATTTTGAATTCTATACTCGTTTTGTTAAAGTTTTGGCTTCTAAACTCCATGAAATTAGTAGAATATCCTTGATATTTGCGCTTCATCCAGTATCTTTTTATGGAAATATTATTCTGAGCATTCTTGATAAGTTTAAACTTTTTCATGCCGGAGTACTATTCACGGGGTTACAATTCTCGAAGTACTATTCACGGGGTACTATTCACTCGAGTACTATTCACCCGGGGTACTATTCATGATAAAAATTCAAACAAATAAGATGTAATTATAAATTATAAACAAAAGTGTTTATTAAAATAAATTAATAAGGGTTTAATTTAGTTTTTTGCCAAACAAGGCTTAATATATTAATTCTTTAAAAATTAAAGGGTTTTGCCAAACAAAGCCTTATGGCTTTCGAGGTTTTTAGTTTTTGAATTTAAATAAAATAAATAAAATGATAAGTATAATATAATTATAATATATACGTTAGTTTTGTAACTGCCATTTTAATTAAGTTGGCGTATTAAGACTATCAGTTTATTTCCTACGCTGGCTATCAATTTTGTATTTTGGTTATTACGCATATTGGTTATCAGAGTTTTCATTCTAGTTTTGCTAGCCTAGAGACAACACAGAGAATTGAGTGAGTTTGAGAGTGAAACCTGAGAAAATTGTCTGCAATTGCAAGTTTGTGTAAGCTAATTGAAGGTATATTCTACTACTTTGATATTATTTATGAGTATCTCGGTAAAGTTTTGCTATACTCTGTGAATTATATTTTTTTGAATTGTTGTTAGGTAACTAAGTTATGGTGGTTGTACATGCTTATAATGATTAGATAGTATGTTTAAACAATAATTGCATGCTAATTTCGATTTACAGTAGAAGAAAATTTCGACAGTGTATGTTTGTATGTATTTTTTCATATGTTCATGAAAAGTATCAATTTTAGTGGCAAATTAGTATGTGAAATTATAAATTGAAGCTTGTATATGTTAGTTCAATGAGATACGAGCATAACGTGATTGGAATGGAGTGATTTGGCCAAATAATGAATTCACAGTGATGATTTTTGGGATGAATATCAAAAATGGAGTTTTATATGAAAAACATGAAAATTGAGAAATTAAAATGGTTTTAGTTGTTGTTAAATTGTGCTAAGTGGTTGAATATGTTAGCAATCATGTTTATGATAGTTGTATATTTATTTTACGTGTTAATTTCACTATTTGGTGGGTGAAATTTGTGTTTTGTTGGCTAAAGTTGGCTATTGTTTGTTAGCCTTCTCTGCGTCTGTCTGATGCTGCATAATGGTAATGCATTTGCGTTGTAAAGCAAAAAATGGGCGAATTAGGCACGGTCCCAAACCTTTGTATGGTAGCAATTAATTGCCCATACATCGGATTTGAGATTCGATTTTCTGCTGCTAGAAATTATGATCTTGGGTTAGCATCATAACATGGTCTGAAATTATGTTAGCATATTAAATGTGTAATGTTAAGGTTAACATAACATAGTGAATCGGGGTTAGTAAGTTTAAAGTTGCAAAAATGGTTAGTAAATTGAGAATGCATTATGTGGTAACTTAGTATACATAATGAGCGTTAGACAAGTGTTGCAAAGTAAAACACTTGGATTTTCTGAAATGTCAATGGTAATGAAGGACTTGTGCTTCAATGTTAAGTTTAGATAGTAGTGTTCATGTTTTGGTATGTTAGCATATCTAATAGGTATTGTGGTTTTAAAATTATGTGTAGGTTATCGTGAGTTTAATTTTATAGCTTACGCTCAAGGCAAGTTTCTAAACCCTATCTTTTTATATTGAGAAAGTTTTCTAACTCTACACTTTCGTTGAGTTAGTTCTATTATTACATTGTGTAGCTTTATTTTTTTGATTGAACAAACTTTTTATCTTAACTGTTATTGAATAAGTCAATTGTTCCTAAAATTCATTCAAGCAAAATTTAACTCTAATGTTATTTGAAATTCTCATTTGATTGACTTTGCATGAGTTATACCGTGTTGGGCAAGTTTTTAGTTTCCAGCTTGCTATCAGTTAATGTACGTTCAGTAATTTCATTTCTAATGTTATTAGACTCTAACCTTAGCTTATTTATTGGTCAAGCAAAGGTTAACCATTTTATTCATTTTTTTGAATACTTATGCTCTATAGTTATTTCAAGCATGAGTTTAATATGTATAATCAGTTCATTTATGATTCTCAATTGTTCTATGTTATGTTGTTATTAAACATCCGTTGTGATTATCAAACACTATTGATTCAACTAGTCCTCTAGTTGATGTTCGTTAAACTTCAAATTACCCTTGAAAGCTTATCCAAGCCAAACTTTCTTTGGTGCGGACTTGTACTCTAAATACTGAGATGAACAACCCTATTATTATTAGAGGATAGTTTACGCTTAGCGTTAAAATGTTTGTGCACAATACATTTGAAGAAATTTGATCCCCTTAAATCACGAGGAGTCCTTATAGTCTTATGACTATTAAAGTTGGAGTTGAAAGATTACTCGCAACTGTGGACATGGTTCATGGTCTTATAACCCTCAGTTATATATATTCCATATTTTGGATTTCAGTTTTTGATTATCATGGTTAGAGTACTATCAAGTTTTGATGAGCCTATTTGTTGGCAGAAATTATTGTTATTATCCTGTTGATTCATTATTATATCCAGTGAGCAATTGTTTTGCTCACTCTTGTATATTTATATACTCATTGCAGCTAAAGTTGGGAAGGTAGATGAGCCTTCAACTAGCAAAGGAAAGGGAAAAATGTACAAGTGATGCTAATTTGTACTTTTGATTGCTGTTATGATCATAGACTTTTAATAATGATGTAATGTAATAATTTAATTCCGCATTTGAATGATGTTTTAAGGTTAGATAACCTGAGATGTTTTTGGATTAAATGATGTAACCCTATTGAAAGGGTGGATTATGGTTTAAATATTATTTATTCGGGTTGATAGTATGAATGTATGGATAGTGAGCACCAAATCTTATGGGAAATGAAGAACCTAGATTTGGGGGTGTCACAGGTTGGTATCAAAGCTTTAGGTTATGAACCTTAGGTGGGGGGAAAAGCCTTAGGAAGTAACCTTTGAAAAAATAGTAATGATAAACTCTTATCGAGTTTTAGGAAAGAGAAAGTAATAAAACACTTATGTGTTTATGTGATTACAACTTATGTGCTCGCGAGTGTTGAGTAGTAATGATTAGTAATTAAAACTTAAAATTTGGTTGACAGGATGGCTAATATAGGAGAATCGATCATACTTAGAGAGGAGAACCTCGAGATATTCAGTGAGTTTGGGAACAACTCTCGCCACGGGAAAGCGATTTCCGTCGGTCACATGAGTTGAAGCGGGGAGAGAAGTACCGATGGGGATGATGAGATAGAGACGGATGATGAGGATCCCGTAGAGCTGCCACAGTCGGGGGACGAGGAGGAAGAGCTTCCACTTAGTTTGATAGTTTTCCGTATGTACGATGAGGTGTATGACCGCAATGTGGAACTTCAAGATACCGTCGAGGAGTTACAAGAGATAGTAGCTGAACAACAGACCTCGATGGCACAGAAAGACGATGAGATCCAGGATCGAGAAGAACGACTGAACAACGTTGAAGAGAAGCTGATCCACACAGAAGGGGAAAACGAGCAACTGATGGAGAAGATTGCAGAACTGGAGAATAAGCTGAAGGAGGAATCTACCAAGAGGGCAAGAGCTGAAGATGCGTACAATGAAGCTTATCAACGAGCCGAAATGGTAGAGAGAGACGCATAAGCAAAGAGGAGGAAGATAGAAGAAATGAACAACGTACTCAATACCGTGATCAATCGAGCTCTGGATCGGGTCATGGGTTATCCAATTCAGTTCGAGACGCTACCATCATACATATTGGATCGCCGAACAATGTTCCGAATTATGGAGGAGGAGCGTCGTAAGGCTACGCAGTATCTTAGTAGAACATTGTAGAGAATGTAATTGACATGTGAATAGAAAATAAATGAAATATAAATCCCGGGTATGTTATAACTAATGGGATAGGTGTTGATGATGTTGTCCTGCAACTATTATAGTTCAGGAAAAGTAATGTAAATAGCAGCGATGCTATTGTTTTGCATGTTTTTTTTAAAGATGATGAATGAATAAAAGCTATTATTTTATTCAAAGTGTTAAATGTTATGTGATAAACTTTTATGATGTGCAACTTAAGTATATAGTACTTAAAAGGTTGACTAAAAGCTAATTGATGTATTTTTAACAGAAAATTCCTCCAAGACGTCAACCACCACGACAGAGAACCACTGAGGAAACCAACAACAACAACAATGTGGAAGGAAACCCGATTCGGTTGACTAGTGACGCATTCTTTGTGGTGCTTTGCAGAATCAACCTCAGAATCAAGGTACTACGTTTAGGGACTTCAAAGCGGTTGGACCACCAGAATTTCAAGGGTCCATGAATCCAGTTGAGGCTCAGACCTGGAACATGGAAATCGAGAAGGTTTTTGATGTTGCTAGGGTAGAAGATAATCAGAAGACTGCTTTTGCAACATTCATGTTGAAAGTAGAGGCTAGTTATTGGTGGTAGGCCAACAAAACTCGGGAAGGACCAGGAGTGATGACCTAAGATAGGTTTAAGGAGTTGTTCTTCGAGACCTATTTCCCAAAGAGTTCGAAGAGTCAGCTAGAAGTACAGTTTTTGGAATTAAAGCAGGGAACGATGTCGATGTCTGAGTATTCTGCAAAATTCAACGAGTTGGCGAGGTTTGCGCCATATCAAGTCGGCCTGAGATGAGCGATAAGGCGAAGAGGTTTGAGCGAGGTTGAAGCCCTAGTTATACAAAGTAGGGTTTCCTGTTCGATTGAAGACGTTCTGTGATGATGGAAAAGCGATTCTCATTTGAGAGTGGAGGCGAAGTCATGTAAAACACAATCAAGAGCAGAGGAAGAAGAAAAGTGAAGGTGAAGCTAAAAATGGTGGTGGTGGTAACGGTGGAAATGGCAACAATTTGAAGAGGAAGTGGAATGCGAATGGGGGAGCTCAAAATCAGCAAAGAAACCAGCAAAATAAGAAGTTCGAAGCATATGCTACGTGCAGAAAGTTTCACAAGGGTGTGTGCTTGATGGGGAAACGAGTATGCTTTAATTGTGGCCAGGAGGGTCACATCGCCCCAAATTGCACTCAAGCTAAGAAGAACGTTTGCTTCATGTGTGGGTCCAAGGATCACTTTGCTCGTGAATGCCCTAAGAAGAGATCTGGTGAGACTAATGGGCGCAAGGGAAATGCTAGTGGAGGTGCGCTGGCTATTGCAGGACCAACGTTAACAAATAAGCCCACAGCCAGAACCTTCAACATGACGGTGCAGGGCGCGGTGCAATCAACAGATATCGTGTCAGGTATTATCCCAATCAATGATATAAATGCATATGTATTATTTGATTCGGGTGCTACTTGCTCGTATATATCTGATGATTTTGCTAAGAAGTTAGAAATACCTAGTGAAGAGCTGAAATTCCCTTTAAACATAGAAATTGCGAAAAGGGAAGTGATTCCTGTTAGGTTCGTATACAAGAACTGTAGGGTGAACATTAAGGGAAATGTTATAAAAGTAGATTTAATCCCGATAAAACTCGGAGAGTTCGATGTTATTTTGAAAATGGATTAACTGTTCAATTATGGAGCGATAATTGATTGCCAAAAGAAGTGTGTAAACCTTATGACTCCGTCAAAGGTAGTTTTTCATGGTAGCAAATCGCCTAGACAAATGAAATGTTTGACGATGATGCAGGCCAAAAAGTTATTGAGTCAGGGCTGTGTAAGGTATTTAGCTTACATAGTCGATACTCAAAAGGAGAAGGGTATGAAATTGGAGGAAATATCAGTGGTTAGGGAGTTCATGGACGTGTTTTCGGAGGATTTGCCAGGACTTTTGCCTAACTGAGAAATCGAGTTCGTGATCGACTTAGCACCAGGAACCGCTCCTATATCTAAGGCCCCATACAGAATGGCTCCGGTAGAGATAAAAGAACTAATGGTGCAACTACAAGAACTATTAGATAAGAAGTATATTCAGCCAAGTGTGTCACCGTGGGGAGCACCGGTGTTATTCGTGAAGAAGAAGGATGGGTCAATGCATCTTTGCATTGATTATAGGGAATTAAATAAAGTCACTATTAAAAACAAATATCCATTGCCAAGAATAGATGACTTGTTTGATCAATTGAAGGGTGCTAGATATTTCTCGAAAATAGATTTGAGAAGTGGGTATCATCAACTGAAAGTAAGGAAGGAGGATGTACCAGAAGACAAGATTCGAACTCATTATGGACATTCACAAATTTTGGTGATGTCTTTTGGTTTGAAAAATGCCCCTGCAGCGTTCATGGATTTGATGAACAGGGTGTTTAAACCATTTTTGGACAAATTTGTGGCGGTGTTCATCGATGATATTTTGGTGTATTCTAAAACTCAAGAGGAACACGTGGAACACTTACGTCTGACGTTGGAGACGTTAAGAAAGGAAAAGTTGTACGCGAAATTCTCTAAATGTGAATTTTGGCTGGAACGTGTGCAATTTCTTGGACATGTAATCGATAAAGATGGGATTTCAGTTGATCCATCAAAAGTCAAAGCTGTGATAACTTGGGAATAACCAAGAACTCCATCTGAAGTAAGAAGTTTCTTGGGGTTGGCAGGATATTACAGACGGTTTATTCAGGATTTTTCCAAGATTGCCACTCCGTTGACAAATTTGATAAGAAAATCTGTGAAGTTTGTTTGGACGGAGAAATGTGAAGAAAATTTTCAAGAATTAAAGAAGAAGCTCAGTGTGGCACCTGTGTTGTCATTACCGGATAATACAGGAAATTTTTTTGTGTATAGTGATGCTTCACACAAAGGATTGGGTTGTGTCCTTATGCAGAACGGCAAGGTTATTGCGTATGCATCAAGGCAACTGAAAGACTACGAGAAATAGTATCTGACTCATGATTTAGAGTTAGCGGCGGTTGTGTTTGCACTGAAGATATGGAGACATTATCTCTATAGAGAGAAATGTGAGATCTACACAGACCATAAAAGTCTGAAGTATATTTTCACACAGAAAGACGTGAACATGCGGCAAAGGAGATGGATGGAATTGATAAAGGATTATGATTGTGGGTTCTTTTATCATCCAGGCAAAGCAAACGTGGTTGTAGATGCCTTGATTAGGAAAGGCAGAGAAAAGTTGATGTTGTTAACAGATAAGGAGGATCTTATTACAGCAATGGAAAGGTTAGAGCTGGAAATCAAATTTCCAGAAGAATCAAATGAAAAATTGTACCAGATGGAAGCCAGTCAAACTTTGGTGGACAAAGTGAAGAACGCGCAGCTACAGGATGAAGAATGCAAGAAAATAAAAGAAAGCGTGGTCGATGGTAAAGAAGTGAAGTATCAGGTCGATACTGATGGAATGCTAAGATTCGAGGGACGAATTTGGGTTCCAGCAGTACAGGATATTAAAGAAGACATCTTGACTGAAGCACATAGCTCAAGATATTCGATTCATCCGGGAAGTACAAAAATGTATCAGGATTTACGGTGTCATTTTTGGTGGCCGAACATGAAAAGAGACATTGCAGAATGCGTTGCAAAGTGCATGACATGTCAGAAAGTGAAGGTCGAGCTTCAACGACCAAGCAGATTACTTCAACTGTTGGAGATACCGGAATGGAAGTGGGAGCATATCACAATGGATTTTGTGGTAGGTCTTCCAACGACTCAGAAAGGATACGATGCAATTTGGGTGATAGTGGACAGATTAACAAAATCTGCACACTTTTTTCCAATAAAGATTAGATTTAATCTTGATCAGCTAGCAAAGCTATACGTTAAGGAGATCGTCTCAAGACATGGAGTTCCAATGACAATTGTATCAGACAGAGATCCGAGGTTCACTTCAAATTTCTGGAAGAGACTACAAGAATGCATGGGAACGCAATTGAAGATGAGCACAGCGTATCTACCTTTCGAAATAATGCGAAGAGTGGGAGAGGAGGCTTACGAAGTAGCTTTACCTCCAGAATTAGAGCATGTGCACAATGTTTTTCATGTGTTTGTGTTACGACCTTATAAACCCGATTACAAGCATGTGATCGAGTATGAACCGTTGCAGTTCAGTAAAGATTTGTCTTACGAAGAGATTCCTATCCAGATAGTCGACAGGAAAGAACAAGTGCTCAGGAATAAAGTGATACCTTTTGTGAAGGTGATATGGAGGAACCACTACGTCGACGAGGCTACGTGGGAACTCGAAGCTGATATGATGAAGAATTATCCTGAGTTATTTGTTTAGTCTGTGTCTTCGATTCTGGGGACAAAATCTTTATAAGTAGGGGAGAATGTGATGATTTGATTGTTTGAATTGTGATTCTAGGGACAGAATCCTTGTAAAAAGGGAAGGATGTAACGATCCGGAATTTCAAATTATAATTTTAAATATTTATTGAATTATATAAATATTTATTTGAGGTGTTTATTGTTGAATAAATATTTATTTGATGTGATGGTTGTGAATCTAAATTTATTAGAGAATTTTAAATATTTATTGAATTATATAAATATTTATTTGAGGTGTTTATTGTTGAATAAATATTTATTTGATGTGATGGTTGTGAATCTAAATTTATTAAAGAATTTTCTAAATTAAATTAATTTATAATTTAGAGATTTGTATTATAACATGAGGGGTTATATTGTGACTAATAATTTAATATGGTATGGTATATTAAATTATCAAATAAAATTATAACATGAAATTATAATTTTGTGGTATTTGATAAAGTGGGAAATATTTATTTAAAATATAGTATTTAATTAATTTATGGAATAATGTTGGATATGAAAACTAAAACAAATAAGATGTAATTATAAATTATAAACTAAAAGTGTTTATTAAAATAAATTAAAAAGGGTTTAATTTAGATTTTTGCCAAACAAGGCTTAATATATTAATTCTTTAAAAATTAAAGGGTTTTGCCAAAAAAAGTCTTATGACTTTTGAGGTTTTTAGTTTTTGAATTTAAATAAAATAAATAAAATAATAAGTATAATATAATTATAATATATACGTTAGTTTTGTAACTACCATTTTAATAAAGTTGGCGTATTAAGACTATCAGTTATTTCCTACGCTGGCTATCAGTTTTGTATTTTGGTTATTACGCATATTGGTTATCAGAGCTTTCATTCTAGTTTTGCTAGTCTAGAGACAACACTGAGAATTGAGTGAGTTTGAGAGTGAAACCTGAGAAAATTGTCTGCAATTGCAAGTTTGTGTAAGCTAATTGAAGGTATGTTCTACTACTTTGATATTATTTATGAGTATCTTGGTAAAGTTTTTCTATACTCTGTGAATTATATTTTTCCGAATTGTTGTTAGGTAACTAAGTTATGGTGGTTGTACATGCTTATAATGATTAGATAGTATGTTTAAACAATAATTGCATGTTAATTTCGGTTTCTGATGAAGAAGAAAATTCGATGAGTGCATGTTTATATGTATTTTTTTTATATGTTCATGAAAAGTATCAATTTTAGTGGCCAATTAGTATGTGAAATTATAAATTGAAGCTTGTATATGTTAGTTCAATGAGATACGAGCATAACGTGATTGGAATGGAGTGATTTGGCCAAATAATGAATTCACAGTGATGATTTTTGGGATGAATATCAAAAATAGAGTTTTATATGAAAAACATGAAAATTGAGAAATTAAAATGGTTTTAGTTGTTGTTAAATTGTGCTAAGTGGTTGAATATGTTAGCAATCATGTTTATGATAGTTGTATATTTATTTTACGTGTTAACTTCACTGTTTGGTGGGTGAAATTTGTGTTTGTTGGGCTAAAGTCGGTTACTGTTCATTAGCCTTCTCTGCGTCTGTCGAGCAATATTGCTTTACATGGCTAACTTGTGCGATGTCGAGGCTAAAATGGCACCTTGTTCTTATTTCTCAGTTCCAAACCTTTGTATGGCGCAATTGCGCCTTACAACTGATTTGTTTCGATTTTGATTTAACTGCTGCTGCGATCTTGAGTTAACATCATAACATGGTGCGAAATTATGTTAGCATGTTAAATGTGTAATGTTAAGGTTAACATAACATAGTGAATCAGGGTTAGTAAGTTCAAAGTTGCAAAAATGGTTAGTAAATTGAGAACGAGTTATGTGGTAACTTAGTATACATAATGAGCGTTAGACAAGTGTTGCGAAGTAAAACACTAGGATTTTCTGAAATGTCAATGGTAATGAAGGACTTGTGCTTCAATGATAAGTTTAGATAGAAGTGTTTATGTTTTGGTATGTTAGCATATCTAATAGGTATTGTGGTTCTAAAATTATGTGTAGGTGATCGTGAGTTTAATTTTATAGCTTACGCTCAAGGCAAGTTTCTAAACCCTATCTTTTTACATTGAGAAAGTTTTCTAACTCTACACTTTCGTTGAGTTAGTTCTATTATTACATTGTGTAGCTTTATTCTTTTGATTGAACAAACTTTTTATCTTAACTGTTATTAAATAAGTCAATTGTTCCTAAAATTCATTCGAGCAAACTTTAACTCTAATGTTATTTGAAATTCTCATTTGATTGATTCATTCTAACTTGTTTATAGTTAAGCAAGTTTCTTAAGATCTTTTATTGTATAATGAACGTAGTTTTTGTACTCTCGTCTCTATTATTGAACTATTTTAATTCTTTGCATGAGTTAATACCGTGTTGGGCAAGTTTTTAGTTTCCAGCTTGCTATCAGTTAATGTACGTTTAGTAATTTCATTTTTAATGTTATAAGACTCTAACCTTAGCTTATTTATTGTTCAAGCAAAGGTTAACCATTTTATTCATTTTTTTGAATACTTATGCTCTATAGTTATTTCAAGCATGAGTTTAATATGTATAATCAGTTCATTTATGATTCTCAATTGTTCTATGTTATGTTGTTATTAAACATCTGTTGTGACTATCAAACACTATTGATTCAACTAGTCCTCTAGTTGATGTTCGTTAAACTTCAAATTACCCTTAAAAGCTTATCCAAGCCAAACTTTCTTTGGTGCGGACTTGTACTCTAAATACTGAGATGAACAACCCTATTATTATTAGGGGATAGTTTACGCTTAGCGTTAAAATGTTTGTGCACAATACATTGTATGAAGGGCTAATCCCCCTAAGTACGAGGAGTCCTTATAGTCTTATGACTGTTAAAGTTGGAGTTGAAAGATTACTCGCAACTGTGGACATGGTTCATGGTCTTATGACCCTCAGTTATATATATTCCATATTTTGGATTTTCATTTTTGATTATCATTGTTAGAGTACTATCCAGTTTTCATGAGCCTATTTGTTGGCAGATATTATTGTTATTCTCCTATTGATTCATTATTATATCCAGTGAGAAATTGTTTTGCTCACTCTTGCATACTTATATACACATTGCAGCTAAAGTTGAGAAGGTAGATGAGCCTTCAACTAGCAAAGGAAAGGGGAAAATGTACAAGTGATGCTGATTTGTACTTTTGATTACTGTTATGATCATAGAATTTTAATAATGATGTAATGTAATAATTTAATTCCGTATTTGAATGATGTTTTAAGGTTAGATAACCTGGGATATTTTTGGATTAAATGATGTAACCATATTGAAAGGGAGGATTATGGTTTAAATATTATTTATTCGGGTAGATAGTATGAATGTATGGATACTGAGCACCAAATCTTGTGAGAAATGAAGTACCTAGATGTGACGCCCCCAAAATAGGTATACATCACCCATCTTGAGTCGCCAAATACATGGTACAAAATTCAAATACAACTTAATTATACAACAGTCGTGTGAAATACGACAAAACATAATCTAAGAGTTTTAATAGGAATATTGTCTTCTAGAAAATATCCACACTCAATGGAGTCCTCATTACATTTATTGTCACACTATTTAACAGAATAATGAGGACTACTAATGCGATCATCTGGACCATTACTCCGTTCCCCGACTAGTTCCGGCTACGTTCTCATTTCCTGAAGAGAACAGTTAAAGAAAGGGTGAGCTCAACTAGCCCAGTAAGAAATATTATGACTAAGATAATTCAGAATAAATTATCATTAGTCTTCAATAATGTTAAACTGATAAAATACAATAGACATCAAGTTTAACTGCAGCGGAATAAGCAATCCATTAGAAGAGTCAAGTAGAGCATGATATCTACTATCTTCTATGATTTAAAATGTTTTCATCAATTTTTATCGCTGAGACTTAGCTTAATAAATAAACCACATCATCGAATCATCCCTGCACTATGGGCCAAGGATATTCATTAAATCATCAATGGTCATGACTATACCGAATAATCCCTGGTCATAATCATACCAAAAATTGTCCATCAATGTACTACAGGCCAATGAGGACTTTTACCACATCATTCGTTACATTACGGTCATGATTATATCGAATGATCCCTGGTCATAATCATACCAAGTCCATCTATGCACATAAGCCAAAGATGACTTTCATCACAATATAAGCATGAAGATGATGACAATGACATAATAATTCAATAAAACAAGTTCAAGGATAAATTTTAAAGATTTAAAATTTTAGTTTATCCAGAAATCAATAACGTCCAAATTGTCAACATGATACTGCTTTGTGGAGTAGAATTCAAGAATGCTCAGAAGAATATTTCCATGAAAAGAAACCGGATGAAGCGCAAATATACAGAATATTCTACTAATTTTATGGAGTATAGAAGCCAAAACTTTAACCAAATGAGTATCATAAAATATATGAAACTGCAAATGGATTTTCACCCGCCATGCGGTAATCCACATAGACAGATCATTTCCACAATTTAATAAGGAATGAATACGAATGATCATTCACCATGCATGTGATAATCCACATAGACAAGTTATTTCAACTAAATAATAAAGAATGGAACAAGGTCATGCGTAATTTGCACAGACATGATATTCAAACAGAATAATAAAGAATGGAATAACAGAAGAATTCACCATGCATGCGATACACCGCACAGACATGTTATTCCAACAGAATAATAAAGAATGGAACCAGGTCTAGCGTAATCCGCATAGACAGGATATTCCAACAGAATAATAAAGAATGGAATAACAAAGAATTTACCATGCATGCGATAGACCGCATAGACAGGTTATTCCAATATAATAATAAAGAATGGAATAACAAAATAATTTCACCATGTATGCGGTACTTCGCATAGACAGGTTATTCCAACATAATAATAAAGAATGGAATAACAGAAGCTCTCTTCATGAATACGAAAGAAACAATACCCCTTACCTTAGAAAGAAACTTGATACTGGAGTAGAGAGGTAGCAGACTTCTCTTCTTCTTTCTCTCTATAATTTCTCTCTATAATAATTACTCTATAGCTTTAGTGAATTGGTGAGAAATGAAGGAAGAATGTGCTTCTATTTATAGGAAAATATAGTTTCGATAATTGTACATTTTGGGACTCAAAATATTACAGTATAATACCTCCAATTTTTCTTTCATTTTTAATTTAGTCCTGCAAGTATTATCAAATTTGCACCACCTCCCCTAATAGTAAATAATGTGAATCAATAGTTATAATCATGCGAAAATACGAATTACAGTATAGTACCTCCACCTATACCTCCATTTTAACTTAGACATGCAAGTATTATCAATCTTGCACCAACTCCCTTAATAGTACAAGAATGTGAATCAATAGTACACACATGTGAACAAATAGTTATAATCATGTGAATTAATAGCAATTAATTTCTCATTTATCTGGTTAATTACCCAACTGGTCAGTATAACTTCCAGACATCAATTAATATCGAAATAAATGTCGATTTCCACTAACACTAATAATTTCAACACAATGGAACTATCAATTTCATCTCCAATCAACACGAACTTATTCAACATTAATATTATAACTCACAATATTTAACAATCAGGTCGTTCCCAGGAAAGAGGGGGCTTTTCGATAAGGATTTCTCCTTATTGGCGTGCAATTAGATGACCAAACCTCTCCTTGACAGAACTTCTAGACATTGTAAATATTACAATTTAATAATATAAATAACTTTGTCGTCTCAATTATTGATTTAATAGTATAACATATTATGCAGATGATACTGTGACAATAATTGAATCAATAATATGAGAGATATGATGCACGCAATTCTTTGTAGCAATAATTGAGTATAAGCGAGTGACTTCTCACGTAAGCATCAATAACCAATCTGAGTGTGCTACTATGCAACCACGCGTATTACTATACTTTTACTACCGGGTAGTTCAACAGTTTTAACGGTAACACTTCCGCCATTATTTTTATAAAATGATAATTCTTTCATTTTCTAACTACGACAATACTTCCGTTGTGGGGTCAACCAATGATTGTGTCGTCGTACGAATATTCCCTGTTAAAACGAATATTCCCCAACCAATCGAATATTATATAACCACTTGCTTACTTTGCAAAATTTGTAAATATTATCCACAACTATAACATTATATCAAATCCACACCATAATATTCAAAAATATATTTCGAGAAAAGTATTCTTTATTCATAAAAGTTGGGGTCTTACAACCTCCCCTTCTTATAAAATTTCGTCCTCGAAATTAGGGTGCGTACCTGGTATGTCGAAGAGGTGAGGATATCTTGATTTCATCTCAGATTCTAACTCCCAGGTCATTTCCTCCACATCGTGGTTTCTCCACAAAACTTTGACTTGAGGTATAACTTTAGAACATAGAATATGATCCTTCTTATCCAAGATTTTAACAGGTAACTCTTCAGACGTTAAATCTTCCTCTATCTCACCTGGTTCTAATTTAATAATATGGTTCGAGTCTTTCACATATTTACATAATATAGATATGTGAAAAACTTTATGAACACGAGACATACTTGGCGGTAAGGCGAGTCTATAGGCCAAAGTTCTTACTCGATCGAGGATTAAAAATGGGGCAATGAATCAAGGATTGAGCTTTCCTCTCTTTCCAAATCTTGTAACTCCTTTCCATTGAGCAACACGTAACAACACATGATCTCCAATATTGAATTCCACGTCTTTTCGATGTAGATCAGTATAACTCTTTTGTCGATCTTGTGAGGTTTTTATACGTTATCGGATCGTTTGAATCTTTTCCGTAGTCATACGTACCAACTTCGGTCTCAACAACATTGCTTCACCCACCTCATCTCAGCATACTGGAGAACGACATTTTCTTCCAAACAACGCCTCAAATGGAGCCATGTCAATACTTGCTTGATAACTATTGTTGTAGGAAAACTCCACCAATGGTAAGAACTTGTCCCAACTTCCCTTGAAGTCAAGGACACAGAGTCTTAATAAATCTTCAAGAGTTTGAATAGTCCTTTTCGGCTGCCCATCCGTTTGAGGATGATATGCCGAACTAAATCGTTAATTCGTGCCCATAGCTTTTTGCAAACTAACCCAAAATGTTGAAGTGAATCTTTGGTCTCGATCAGAAACTATGGATACTGGCATACCATGCAATCTTACGATCTCGTTTATGTACATACTAGCAAGACGTTCAAGTGTAAAAGTTTCTCATATCGGTAAGAAATGAGCAGACTTGGTCAATCTATCAACAATGACCCAAATCGCATCTATGCCTTGAGAAACCTTGGGAAGACCAGTAATGAAATCCATGGTAATGTGCTCCCACTTCCATTTGGAATTTCAAGTGGTTGCAATGGACCTTTTGGCACTTGATTCTCTGCCTTGACTCGTTGACAAGTTAGACACCTTGAGATAAACCCCGCTATCTCTCTCTTCATATTGCTCCACCAAAATGTATGTCGAAGATCACGATACATTTTAGTACTCCCAGGATGGATTGCAAATGGTGTGTTGTGCGCCTCCATCATGATTTTATACTTCAAGTCAGAGTCGTTAGTAACATAAAGTCTGGAGTTGACCCGAAGTATTCCTTCTTCATCGATTCTTGCTTCTGGAATAGCACCTTCTTGCACTTTCTTCTTCATACGCATCAGCTCCAAGTCTGTAGCTTGAGCAACTTTAACTTTATCTATTAAAGTCGGTTCCACTCGTATATTCGCCATCATCACATGGGTCCCTGGAGTCTTTAACTCTATTTCCATCCTTTCCAAGTCATATAAAATGGGCCTTTGCGTTGACAATATTGCACTTGTACCCGCATATGATCTTCTACTCAATGCGTCAGCTACTACGTTCGCTTTTCCAGGATGGTATTGGATGGTATTGGATGGTATGATCATAATCTTTCAACAGCTCAAGCCATCGTCGTTGTCACATTTTGAGTTCCTTTTGAGTGAAGAAATATTTGAGGCTTTTATGATCCATATAAATCTCCACCTTCTCTCCATATAGGTAATGCCTCCAAATCTTAAGCGCAAAAACGACTGCTGTCAACTCTAGATCATGAGTAGGATAATTCCTCTCATATTCTTTGAGTTGTCGAGAGGCATAGGTTATGACTTTCCATATTGCCTGAGAACACATCCTAACCCTTTTCCTGAAGCATCACTATAGATGACAAATCCCTCCGAGCCAGATGGTATTGTCAGAACAGGTGCTGAAATAAGTCTTCTCTTG
Organism: Panax ginseng; assembly: GCA_020205605.1. NCBI lineage: Eukaryota > Viridiplantae > Streptophyta > Magnoliopsida > Apiales > Araliaceae > Panax > Panax ginseng. The sequence goes on from CM035144.1 coordinate 16,101,526, forward strand.
AGTTCTTGAAAACTCTTTTCACATTCCTTCTTTCTAAGCAGAATTTTGTATCTTTTCGAGTCAATTTGAGTTAATGGAGTAGCGATTCGAGAAAACCCTTTATGAATCTCCGATAATAACCAACTAAAGTTTAGAAAGCTACGTGCACTCTGGTCATCGACTTAGGTTGCTCGACTTTGAATTGCTTCAATCTTTGTCGGGTCAACAGATATTCCATGATTTGATATCACGTACCCAAGGAATGAAACTTCCTCAAGCCAGAACTCACATTTCTTCAACTTGGCATAAAGCTTGTTTTCACGAAGCTTTTGGAGTATCAGCCTCAAGTGTTGCTCATGGTCTTTGCAGGTTTTGGAGTATATGAGGATGTCATCAATAAAGACGACCACAAAGTGATCCAAATATTCCTTAAATACTCGATTCATCATATCCATGAAGGAAGAAGGAGCATTAGTCAATCCAAAAGGCATGACTAGGAATTCATAATGCCGTCATAGAGGTTAAAGCGATATTTGGAATGTCATCGGTTTTAATCTTCAATTGATGATATCCGAATCTAAGATCGATCTTTGAAAAGAAGTTGGCTCCTTGTGGCGATCAAACAGGTCATCAATGCGAGGCAACGAGTACCTATTTTTGATGGTGACATGATTCAACTCCCGATAATCAATATAAAGTCGCATACTTCCATCTTTCTTCTATACAAATAGAACAGGAGCACCCCAAGGAGACGTATTAGGACGAATGAAACTGATGTCTAACAATTCCTGTAGTTGGGTTTTTAACTCCTGAAGTTCAATAGGAGCCATTCGATATGGGGCTTTGGAAATGGGTTTTGTACGGGATTCAAGGTCGATACAAAATTTAATTTCACGCTCTGGGGGTAGGCCAGGAAGTTCTTCAAGGAATACATCAAGAAATTTATTAATAATAGAAATATCATTCAAATCTGACGTATCTTTATTTAAATCCGTGACATGGGCTAAGAAAGCTTGACATCCGTTTTTCAATAAACGAATAGCTTTATGACTTGATATGACAGTGATTGGTTTTAGTTGTTTGGTTGCTTGAATTCGCATAATAGGTTGGTTAGGAATATGAAAGCTAACAACCTTACGAAAACAATCGATTTTAGCGTGATGAGTAGTTAACCAATCAACCCCTAAAATCACATCAAATGCAAGTATTTTCAAAGAAATAAGATCGACAAGTAACATGCGGTTACCGATTTAAATCAAACAAAACTTATAAACTGTGGATGTAATGAAGGTTTCTCCCAACGGAGTTTTAACAGATAAGTCAAAGTCTAATTTCTCCGGAGTCAAATTTAAACGTTGAGCGCAAGTAGGAGAAATAAAGGAATGGGTAGAACCGGTATCAAATAAAGTATAAACATCGCTAGAGTTTATGATTAGCTTACCCGTGATCACCTCGTTCGGATTCCTTGCTTTTTGGGAGGTTACGACAAACGCTCTCCCTTGAACAATCGGTTTTGTCTTGTCTGGGACACCCTTTGATGCCTCCATCCCAGCTGGACTTGACTTTGGTGCACGACAAAATTGGGCTAGGTGACATTCTTTTCCACAATTGTAACATGCTTTGGACTGCATCGTGCAGTTTGGAATTATGTGTCCTTCCCCTCCACATTTATAACATACGACTGACGGTCGTTCTCCTTCCTTAACAACGGGTGTTGATGCTGACGTCTTTCCATCTTTGTTGAACATTCTCTTCTTGAACTTTCCACTCCTATTGTCTTGGCCATGATTACCACCGAAGTGGTTATTAAGAGTTTTAATAAGAATATTGTCATCTAGACAATATCCACACTCAAAGGAGTCCTCATTACATTTATTGTCACACTATTTAATGAATAGTGAGGACTACTAATGCTATCTTACGGACCATCACTCCTTTTCCTGACTCGTCGACTATATTCTCATTTCACGAAGAAACGGTGAAAGAAAGGGTGAGCTCAACTAGCCCAAGAAGAAATATTATGACTAAGATAATGCGAGAATAAATTATCATTAGTCTTTAATAATGTTAAACCGATAAAATACAATAGACATCAAGTTTAAGCTGCGGTTGAATAAGAAATCCATTAGAAGAGTCAAGTAGAGCATGATATCTACTATCTTCTATGATTTAAAATGTTTTCATCAATTTTTATCATTTGAGACTCGATTTTAATAAATAAACCACATCATCGAATCATCCACACGCACTACGGGCCAAGGATATACATTAAATCATTAATGGTCATGACTATACCGAATAATCCCAGGTCATAATCATACCAAAAATTGTCCATCAATGCACTACAAGCCAATGAGGACTTTTACCACATCATTCGTTACATTACGGTCATGATTATACCAAATGATCCCTGGTCATAATCATACCAAGTCCATCTATGCACGTAAGCCAAAGATGACTTTTATAACAATATAAACATGAGAATGATGACAATGATATAAGCATAAATCAAACGAAAACAAGGATAAATATTAAAGACTTTTAATTTATCCAAATATTATCAATCACTTAATAAACTCATAATCTAATATTATTAATATTATAACAATATTTTAATCACTTCTTAAACTTATAAACAATTTATTTCAATTGTTTATACTTTACTAAATAATGCATTTAATCATTCACAAATGCCATACTCATAAGATTTCATCACCAATTATCAAATCCTTTATCAAAAATCTGCATATACCCTATATAGGATTTTCAAGCCATAAAATCCTATTTTCCAACTTTGCTACTTCACATAACATATTTAACTCATATGTTCGTAACTAAACCATTTTCATGAAAAATACCAAACCAGTCCCAAAAATATTTCTTTTTTGGGATTTAGCAGAATATAGTCCCATAATGAACATATATTTTTCTCGAAATTTTTAAAATTTATTTACTATTTTTCAAAAATTAATTTCTAATTAATTCTTTAAGAAATTAGCTACCTCAAGTTAACTCCAGAAATTCCCAACTCTTGGCAGGATCTTACACATGTTAACATGAGCTTCCAGTTTAAATTTCATGGTCATCAGAGTTATAGAACTCCGGTTATAGCATTTTTCGTCGAAAAAACCTAAATATTGAAATGGTAATAACTTGCTCATTTTACGTCGGAATGAGCTCATTTTTGGACAGGAGGTACTTTATACCATATACTTTCATGTCCCAAAAGGCCAGAATTTTTCTCACAAATTAAGTTAAATAAAACAAACCTTTTAAAATTCTCAGGATGTAGCATTTTCTCTTTTGCAGCTTTTGACTCCTTTGCTAAAAACAGTCCACACGAAAATTTACAACACCTTTTCTAGTGATTCCACTTGGATAAGTTAGAAAACTCATAGATCTAACTCTAGAACTTGACCACACCTAAAAATTCGAAATATAATAGGAGATAAGGTCAATTGAATTTCATGTTCCATTTTCCCCAAAATTTGATTTTCAACCCTTTGTGATTTCTGAGAAACTTTCATGTTTTCACATAATAACCAACATAACTCATCATGATAATGACATAATAATTCAATAAAACAAGTTCAAGAATTAATTTATCCAGGAACTAATAACGTCCAAATTGTCAACATAATACTGCTTTGTGGAGAAAAATTAAAGAATGCTCAGAAGAATATTTCCACGAAAAAGATACTGGATGAAGCGCAAATATCCAGGATATTCCACTAATTTCAAGGAATATAGAAGTCAAAACTTTAACCAACTGAGTATAATAGAATATATGAAACTGCAAATGAATTTTCGCCCGCCATGCGGTAATCCACGTACACAGATCATTTCCACAATTTAATAAGGAATGAATACAAAGGATCATTCACCATGCATGTGGTTTTCCACAAAGACAGGTTATTCCAACAGGATAATAAAGAATGGAATAACAAAAGAATTCACCATGCGTGCGATAGACTGCACAGAGGTTATTCCCAATAAAATAATAAAGAATGGAATCAGGTCATGCGTAAATGCACAGACAGGATATTAAACGAGAATAATAAAGAAACGGAACGAAGTCAGGCGAAATTGCACCAAGCGAGGATATTCCAACAGAATAATAAAGAATGGAATAACAACAGAAATCACCATGCATGCGATAGACCGCATGCAGACGAGTTATTCCAAGCAGAATAATAATTAATGGAACCGGTCAAAGCGTAATATACCAAGCGAGGATATTCCAACGAGAATGATAAAGAATGGAATAACGGAAGAATTTCACCATGTATGCGGTACTTGCATGAGGCGAGTTATTCAACATAATAATAAAGAATGGAATAATAGAAAAACTTCACCAAGTATAGGGTAGTCCGCGTATACAGGTTATTCCAACAGAATAATAAAGAATGGAATAACAGAAGTTCTCTTCATGAATATGAAAGAAATAATACCCCTTACGAGTACAACAAATAATATCTCTTACCTTATAAAGAAGAGTACTCCGACGGTAGGGCGGGGATATACTTGAAGAAACTTGCACTACACTCAAAGCTTTCTTACACGCTAAAGAAATACGCTCAAGATTATAGAAGAAGAATTCTCTCTACAGTTTCTCTCTTTAGAGTTTCAATGAATTCGTAAGAAATAATGAAGGAATGGGCTTCTATTTATAGAAGAATGGACTGAATAGTAACCACTCCATGAACGGTCCAGATTGATTTACTTTTAAACAGACGGTCCAGATTGGTTTACAATAAAATATAATATATTCTATTTATAATCTAATAAAATAAATAACTTTATAAAAGTATTCTGTTTTATATAAAAAGATTTTACTATGCAAAATACTATGCAGGTACTATGCAACACTATGCATAATAAAATATAATATATTCTAATTATTGTCTAATAAAATAAATAACTTTATAAAAGTATTCTATTTTATATAAAAAGATATTACTATGCAAAATACTATGCATAATAGAATATAATATATTCTATTTATAGTCTAATAAAACGAATAACTTTATAAAAGTATTCTGTTTTATATAAAAAGGTTTTCTGTTTTATTACGTTAATAATACAAATAAAACAGAACTCATCATCATTATTGCAATTCACATTATTAATCGACCAGGTCATTCCCAAGAAAGAGGGGGCTTTCCAATAAGAATTTCTCCCTATTGGCACGCAATTAGGTGACCAAACCTCTCCTTGGCAGAACTTCTAGACATCGTTAATATTGTAAATAATAATATTAACAACTTGTCATCTCAATTATTGATTTAATAATATAAAAAATATCGACAATAATTGAATCAAAACTGAGTGACTTCTCACGTAAGCATCAATAATCAATACCGTGTGCTACTATGCAACCACGCCGCGTATTACCGTACTTTTACTACCGGGTAGTTCAACAGTTTTAACGGTAAAACTTCCGTCGTTATTTTCATAAATATATTTTTGTCATTTTCTCATTCCGACAATAATTCTGTTGAGGGGTCCACCAATGATTGTGACGTCGTACGAATATTTCCTGTTAAAACGAATATTCACCGACCAATCGAATATTATATAACAACTTGCATACTTTACAAAATTTATAAATATTACCCACAACTATAACATTATATCAAATCCACACCATAATATTAAAAAAATATTTTAAAAAATTTAAATCTTTATTCATAAAATCTGGGGTCTCACAGATTCCCTCCACGTTTATTGTCACTGCTTCGATGACTGCTACCACTGGTATTATCGACTTATCGGTTGCCCTCTCTTGGTTGGGTTGACTCATTATCGCGCTCCAATAATGAGCCATATTCACAACATATGAATACAAACACAGTTTGTGAGAAATTAGGTATTGACGTATCTCGGCTTTCAAACCTCTTAGAAACTTCTGCGTCATTCTCTCCTCATTATCAACCAAGTGGGATGCAAACCGAGACAACTTGGCAAACTTAGCTTCGTACTGCGCCACAGTCATATTGTTTTGCTCAAGCTTGATGAACTCTACCTCCTTCATGTGACGAATACTTTCAGGAAAGTACTTGTCATTGAACAGCTCTTGGAACTTCTCCCAAGACATTTTGAGTGCGGCAGGTTGAGTATGCTTTACAGATTTCCATCAGTAATCTGCCTCTGCTCGCAACATGAAGGTGGCAAAGGGAACCTTTTGCTCCTCGGGGCATCCCAAGACATCAAATATCTTGTTGATCTGCTTTATCCACTTCTCCGCCTTAAGTGGTTTTGGCTCTCTAAAAAACTCTGGTGGTCCCAGCTCCTTGAACTGCTTAGAGGTGACCATCCTAGAGTTGTCAGTGTTTTCACCTGCATTTTGGACAGGAGCCGCTTTTGCCTGATGTTGCATGAATTGCATAAAGCCTCTGAACATCCCATCGTTCACCATTTCATTGGTGTTATTGTTAAATGAGGATTATTGTCTTCGTGTTGCACATTATCCTGGGCATTAATCTGTGGTGACTCAATGGTCTCATGTGCTTCATTGCTTATCTCAACATTTTCGGATTTCATTTTCAAATACTGTCACAAAACGAGGGTTAATTATCATATCACATATTATCCCTATACTCTGACCGACCAATTAAATACCAAATAAACTTAGGTAGGTCATACTAGCGAAGGAATTCCCCATCTCTCCCCTCCTAGTTCTTGTCTCACATCTCAGCCAGTGATCATATCCCTAAGCTTTGATAATTAATGGCGACGCCCCAAAATAGGTATACATCACCCATCTTGAGTCGCCAAATACACGGTACAAAATTCAAATACAACTTAATTATACAACAGTCGTGTGAAATACGACAAAACATAATCTAAGAGTTTAATAAGAATATTGTCATCTAGACAATATTCACACTCAATGGAGTCCTCATTACATTTATTGTCACACTATTTAACAAAATAGTGAGGACTACTAATGCTATCATCTGGACCGTCACTCCGTTCCCCGACTAGTCCCGGCTACGTTCTCATTTCCTGAAGAGAACAGTGAAAGAAAGGATGAGCTCAACTAGCCCAGTAACAAATATTATGATTAAGATAATGCAGAATAAATTATCATTAGTCTTCAACAATGTTAAACTGATAAAATACAATAGATATAGAGTTTAACTGTAGCGGAATAAGCAATCCATTTGAAGAGTCAAGTAGAGCATGATATCTACTATCTTCTATGATTTAAAATGTTTTCATCAATTTTTATCGTTGAGACTCAAACAATAAATAAACCACATCATCGAGTCATCCTCCACTTCTACGGGCCAAGGATATTCATTAAATCATCAATGGTCATAACTATACCGAATAATCCCTGGTCATAATCATACCAAAAACTGTCCATCAGTGCACTACAGGCTACTGAGGACTTTTACCACATCATTTATAACATTACATGTCATGATTATACCGAATAATCCCTGGTCATAATCATACCAAGTCCATTTATGCACGTAAGCCAAAGATGACTTTCATCACAATATAAGCATGAGGATGATGACAATGACATAATAATTCAATAAAACAAGTTCAAGGATAAATTTTAAAGATTTAAAATTTTAGTTTATCCAGAAATCAATAACGTCCAAATTGTCAACATGATACTGCTTTGTGGAGTAAAATTCAAGAATGCTCATAAGAATATTTTCATGAAAAGATACCGAATGAAGCGCAAATATCCAAGATATTCTACTAATTTCATGGAGTATAGAAGCCAAAACTTTAACCAAATGAGTATCATAGAATATATGAAACTGCAAATGGATTTTCATCCGCCATGTGGTAATCCACGCAGACAGATTATTTCCATAATTTAATAAGGAATGAATACGAAGGATCGTTCACCATGAATGTGATAATCCACATAGACAGGTTATTTCAACTAAATAATAAAGAATGGAACTAGGTCATGCGTAATCCGCACAGACAGGATATTCCAACAGAATAATAAAGAATGGAATAACAAAAGAATTCACCATGCATTCAATAGACCGCACACACAGGTTATTCCAACAGAATAATAAAGAATGGAACCAGGTCATACGTAATCTGCACAGACAGGATATTCCAACAGAATAATAAAGAATGGAATAACAAAAGAATTCACCATGCATGCAATAGACCGCACAGACAAGATATTCTAACAAAATAATAAAGAATTGAATAACAAAGAATTCACCAAGCATGCCATAGACTGCACAGACAGGTTATTCCAATATAATAATAAATAATAGAATAACAGAAGAATTTCACCATGTATGCGGTACTTCGCATAGACAGGTTATTCCAACATAATAATAAAGGATGGAATAATAGAAGCTCTCTTCATGAATACGAAAAAAATAATACCCCTTACCTTAGAAAGAAACTTGATATTGAAGTAGAGAGGTAGCAGACTTCTCTTCTTCTTTCTCTCTATAATTTCTCTCTATAATAATTGTTCTATAGCTTTAGTGAATTGGTGAGAAATGAAGGAAGAATAAGCTTCTATTTATAGTAAAATATAGTTTCGATAATTGCACGTTTTGGGGCTCGAAATATTACAGTATAATACCTCCAACTTTTCTTTCATTTTTAATTTAGTCCTGCAAGTATTATCAAACTTGCACCACCTCCCCTAATAGTAAATAATATGAATCAATAGTTCAATCATGTGAATCAATAGTTATAATCATGTGAAAATATGAATTATAGTATAGTACATCAGCCTATACCTCCATTTTTAACTTAGTCATGCAAGTATTATCAATCTTGCACCAACTCCCCTAATAGTACAAGAATGTGAATCAATTGTACACACATGTGAACAAATAGTTATAATCATGTGAATTAATAGCAATTAATTTTTCATTTATCCGGTTAATTACCCGACTGGTCAGTATAACTTCCAGACATCAATTAATATCAAAATAAATGTCGATTTCCACTAACACTAATAATTCCAACACAATGGAACTATCAATTTCATCTTTAATCAATACGAACTTATTCAGCATTAATATTATAACTCACAATATTTAACAACCGTGTCGTTCCCGTGGAAGAGGGGCTTTCAGATAAGGATTTCTCCTTATTGGCGCGCAATTAGATGACCAAATCTCTCTTTGACAGAACTTTTAGATATTGTAAATATTGCAATTTAATAATATAAATAACTTTGTTGTTTCAATTATTGATTTAATAGTATAACATATTATGCAAATAATCTTCGTGACAATAATCGAATCAATAATATGAGAGATATGATGCAAACAATTCTTGTAGTAATAATTGAGTATAAGCGAGTGACTTCTCACGTAAGCATCAATAACCAATATCGTGTGCTACTATGCAACCACGCCGTACATCAGTACTTTTTACTACCGGGTAGTTCAACGCTTTTTAACGGTAACACTTCGCCATTATTTTTATTAAAAGATAATTACATCATTTTCTAACTACGATAATACTTCCGTTGTAGGGGTCCAATGATGATTGTCTGTCGTCGTCATTTAATTTCCCCTGTTAAAACGAATATTCCCCGACCAATCTAATATTATATAACCACTTGCTTACTTTGAAAAATTTATAAATATTACCCACAACTATAACATTATATCAAATCCACACCATAATATTCAAAAATATATTTCGAGAAAATTATTCTTTATTCATAAAAGTTGGGGTATTACACTAGATTTGGGGGTGTCACATCAATTATTGATTTAATAATAATAAATATTATGCAGATGATACTATGACAATAATTGAATTAATAATATGAGAGATATTATGCAGCAATTACTGTAGCAATAATTAAGTATAACTGAGTGACTTCTCACGTAAGCATCAATAATCAATACCGTGTGCTACTATGCAACCACGCGTTTATTGTACTTTTACTATCGGGTAGTTCAACAGTTTAACGGTAAAACTTTCGCCGTTATTTTTATAAAAGATATTTACGACGCTTTTAACTAACTTACAACAATATTTCTATTCAGGGTCCACTAATGATTGTGTAAATGCATTTAATATTCCCTATTAAAATGAATATTCCCCGACCAATCGAATATTTTATAACAACTTGCTTACTTTGCAAAATTTATAAATATAACCCACAACTATAACATTATATCAAATCCATACCATAATATTCAAAAATATATTTCGAGAAAAATTAATCTTTATTCATAAAAGTTGGGGTCTCACACATATGCTCCATTGCTCATCTCAAAATTTTCAGATGCCATTTTCAAATACTGCCACTAAATAAGGGTTAATTAAAGAAATTTACATACCACATAATATCCCTATATTCTGACCGACCAAACAAATAAGCTTAGGTAGGACACACTAGCGAAGGATTTACTTGTCTCTTCCTTCCTAGTTCTAATCACAGATCTCCACCAGAGATCATATCTCTAAGCTCTGATGCCAACTGTGACGCCCCCAAAATAGGTCCACACAACCCATTTTGAGTCGCCAAATACATGGTACAGAAAACAACTACAAACTTCATTATCACAATTGTCGTGCAAAATACGACAACACATATGATGTGAGTTTTAATACAAATATTGTCTTGTAGATAATATTCAAACTCAAATAAAGTCTTCATTACAATTATTGATACACTATTTTATAAAATAGTGATGATTGATATAAAAATTTCCTTGAACCATCACTCCACACCCCGACCCACCCACCCAGGCCAGCCCGCCCCTCCTTCCCGACCGGACGACGGTGCGGTGCGGTGACGCTGCTGTGTGTTCGAACCAAGCCTTGGCTAGGTCCTCTCCCTTCTACAAAAGTGGAGTGCCCCTTGGGGTCCTTCCTATTGAGCAAACATCCCATATATAAATTCTTCACTTTTCCCTCTAACTTCCTATGTGGGACTATGCAATTTACAACATTTCAAGTAGTTGACTTTGGAGTCAATTTTCTCATTCAATTCTTAATAGATTTGAACAAATAAGTATACCACGTTATACTCCTCGCGGAGGAGAACGCATTGGTGCACGGACCCAACATTTTTAGAGTATGGGTCCCACATTAAATTAAGCATCAATATGCTTTCATATTTATTTTTCTCAAATCTATTTCCAACACTCTTAAATATTTAGGCAAGAATTCTAAATTAATTAACCTACACATTGTATTATACTTAACATGTCCTAATCTAGCATGCCACATATTTGAAGATTCTAACAAGTAAGCAGAAGAATTAATTTTATTATTATCAATAGACTTTGGTACAACAGTCATTACATTCATCTTAAAGACCCCATCAGACATATAGTGTAAGACCCCAACTTTTATGAATAAAGAATAATTTTCTCGAAATATATTTTTGAATATTATGGTGTGGATTTGATATAATGTTATAGTTGTGGGTAATATTAACAAATTTTGCAAAGTAAGCAAGTGGTTATACAATATTCGATTGGTGGGGAATATTCGCTTTAACAGGAATATTAAGATGACGACAAGCACAATCATTGGTGGACCCCACAATAGAAGTATCGTCAGTAGTTAGAAAATGACGTAATTATCTTTTATAAAAATAACGGCGGAAGTTTTACTGTTAAACCGTTGAACTACCCGGTAGTAAAAGTGAAGTAATCTGGCGTGGTTGCATAGTAGCTGCGGTATTGATTATTGATGCTTATGTGAGAAGTCACTCGGTTATACTCAATTATTGCTACTGAAGAATGCTTTGCATCATATCTCTCATATTATTGATTCGATTATTGTCACAAGATCATCTGCATAATATGTTATATTATTAAATCAATAATTGAGACGACAAAGTTATTCATATTATTAAATTGCAATATTTACAATGTCAAGAAGTTCTGTCAATGAGAGGTTTGGTCATCTAATTGCGCGCTAATAAGGAGAATTCCTTATCGAAAAGCCCCCTCTTTCCTGGGAACGACCTGGTTGTTAAATATTGTGAGTTATAATATTAATGATGAATAAGTTCGTGTTGATTAAAGATAAAATTGATAGTTCCATTGTGTTGAAATTATTAGTGTTAGTGGAAATCGACATCTATTCCGATGATAATTGATGTCTGGGGGTTATATTGATAAATTGGGTAATTAATCGGATAAATGAGCAATTAACTAATTCACATTCTTATATAACTATTTGTTCACATGTGTGTACTATTGAATCACATTCATGTACTATTAGGGGAGGTGGTGCAAGATTGATAATACTTGCATGACTAAGTTAAAAATAGAGGTATAGATGGAGGTACTATACTGTAATTCGTATTTTCACATGATTATAACTATTGGTTCACATGATTATAACTATTGATTCACATTATTTACTATTAGGGGAGGTCGTGTAAGTTTGATAATACTTGCAGGACTAAATTAAAAATGAAAGAAAAGTTGGAGGTATTGTACTGTAATATTTCGATCCCCAAAATGTGCAATTATCAAAACTATATTTTCCTATAAATAGAAGCTCACTCTTCCTTCATTTCTCACCAATTCACTAAAGCTATAGAGCAATTATTATAGAGAGAAATTATAGAGAGAAAGAAGAGAGAAGTGCATTACCTCTACCCAAAGATCCGATTTTTTCTAAGGTAAGGGTATTATTTCTTTTCGTATTCATGAAGAGAGCTTCTATTATTTCATTCTTTATTATTATGTTGGAATAACCTGTCTATGCAAAGTACCGCATACATGGTGAAATTCTTCTGTTATTCCATTCTTTATTATTCTGTTGGAATATCATGTCTATGCAGATTATGCTAGACCTGGTTCCATTCTTTATTATTCTATTGGAATAACCTATCTGTGCGGTCTATTGCATGCATGGTGAATTCTTCTGTTATTCTATTCTTTATTATTCTATTGGAATATCCTATCTGTGCGGATTACGCATGACCTGGTTCCATTCTTTATTATTCTGTTGGAATAACCTGTCTATGTGGATTATCACATGCATGGTGAATGATCCTTCGTATTCATTCCTAATTAAATTTTAGAAATGATGCATCTCACGTGGATTACCGCATTTAAGGTGAAAATCCATTTGCGCTTTCATATATTCTATGATACTCATTTGGTTAAAGTTTTGGCTTCTATACTCCATGAAATTAGTAGAATATCCTGGATATTTGCGCATTCTTGAATTTTACTCCATAAAGCAGTATCATGTTGACAATTTGGACGTTATTGATTTCTAGATAAACTAAAATTTTAAATCTTTAAAATTTATCCTTGAACTTGTTTTATTGAATTATTATGTCATTGTCATCATCCTCATGCTTATATTGTGATGAAAGTCGTCTTTAGCTTACGTGCATAGATGGACTTGGTATGATTATGACCAGGGATTATTCGGTATAATCATAACCATTGATGATTTAATGAATATCCTTGGCCCGTAATGTAAGGTTGACTCGATGATGTAGTTTATTTATTAAGCTGAGTCTCAGCGATAAAAATTGATGAAAACATTTTAAATCATAAAAGACAGTAGATATCATGCTCTACTTGACTCTTCTAATGGATTGCTTATTCCGCTGCAGTTAAACTTGATGTCTATTATATTTTATCAGTTTAACATTTTTGAAGACTAATGATAATTTATTCTGCATTATCTTATTTACTGTTCTCTTTAGAAAATAAGAACGTAGCCGGGACTAATCGGGGAATGGAGTGACGGTCCAGATGATAGCATTAGTAGTCCTCACTATTCTGTTAAATAGTGTGACAATAAATGTAATGAGGACTCCATTGATATTTTCTAGATGACAATATTCTTATTAAAACTCTTAGATTATGTTTTGTCGTATTTTACACGACAGTTGTATAATTAAGTTGTATTTGAATTTTGTACCATGTATTTGGCGACTCAAGATGGGTGATGTATACTTATTTTGGGGGCATCACAGTTGGTATCAAAGCTTAGGGATATGATCCCTGGCTGAGATGTGAGGCAAGAACTAGGAGGGGAGAGAATGGGAATTCCTTCGTTAGTATGACCTACCTAAGTTTATTTGGTATTTAATTAGTCGGTCAGAGTATAGGGATAATATGTGATATGTCAATTAACCCTTGTTTTGTGGCAGTATTTGAAAATGGCATCCGAAAATGTTGAGATAAACAATGAAGCACGTGAGACCGTTGAGTCACCACAGATTAATACCCAGGATAATGTGCAACAGGAAGATAATAATTCTCATATAAACACTAACACCGATGAAATGGTGAACGATGGGATGTTCAGAGGCTTTATGTAATTCATGCAACATTAGGCGAAAGTGGCTCCTGTCCAAAATGCAGGTGGAAACACTGACAACTCTCGGCCGCTAAGAAGTTCAAGAAGCTGGGACCACCGGAGTTTTTTGGAGAGCCAAAACCACTTAAGGCGGAGACATGGATAAAGCAGATCAACAAGATATTTGATGTCTTGGGATGCTCCGAGGAGCAAAAGGTTCCCTTTGCCACCTTCATGTTATGAAAGAGAAGCAGATTCTTGGTGGGAATCAGAAGCGACTCAACCCGCCGCGACTCAAAATGTCTTGGGAGAAGTTCCAAGAACTATTCAACGACAAGTACTTTCCTGAATGTATTCGTCACATGAAGGAGGTAGAGTTCATCAAGCTTGAGCAAAACAATATGATCGTGGCGCAGTACGAAGCTAAGTTTGTCGAGTTATCTCAGTTTGCATCCCACTTGGTTTATAATGAGGAGAGAATGACGCGGATGTTTCTAAGAGGTTTGAAACCCGAGATATGTTAATACCTAATTTTTCACAAATTGTGTTTGTATTCAGATGTTGTGAATAAGGCTCAGTTATTGGAGCACGATAATGAGTCAACCCAACTAAGAGAGAGAAACCGATAAGTCGATAATACCGGTGGTAGCAGTCATCAAAGCGGTGACAACAAACGTGGAGGGAATCAACATGCCGAAAATGATAATCACTTCGGTGGTAATCATGGCCATGACAATAAGAGTGGACATTTCAAGAAGAGAAGATTCAACAAGGATGGAAAGACGTCAAGACCAAAGACTGTTGTTAAGGAAGGAGAACGAGAACCACCGTCGTATGTTATGTTACAAATGTGGAGGGAAGGACACATAAGTCCAAACCGCTGCGATGCACCCAAAGCATATTACAATTGTGGAAAAGAATGTCACCCAGCCCGATTTTATCGTGCACCAAAGTCAAGTCCAAATTGGGATGGAGGCATCAAAGGTGTCCTGAGACAAGACAAAACCGGTAGTTCAAGGGTGAGCATTTGTCGTAACCTCCCAAAAAGCGAGGAATCCGAACGAGGTGATCACGGGTAAGCTAATCATAAACTCTAGCGAAGTTTATACTTTATTTGATACCGGTTCTACCAATTCCTTTATTTCTCCTACTTGCACTCAACGTTTAAATTTGACTCCAGAGAAATTAGACTTTGACTTATCTATTGAAACTTCGTTGGGAGAAACCTTCATTACAGCCACTGTTTATAAGTCTTGTTTGATTCAAATCGGTAACCGCACGTTACCTGTCGATCTTATTTCTTTGAAAATACTTGCATTTGATGTGATTTTAGGGGTTGATTGGTTAACTACTCATCATGCTAAAATAGATTATTTTCGTAAGGTTATTAGCTTTCATATTCCTAACTAACCTATTATGCGAATTCAAACAACCAAACCACTAAAATCAATCACTGTCATATCAAGTCATAAAGCTATTCATTTATTGAAAAATGGATGTCAAGCTTTCTTAGCCCATGTCTCGGAATTAAATAAAGATACGTCAGATTTGAATGATATTTCTATTGTTAATAAATTTCCTGACGTATTCCCTGAAGAACTTCCTGGCCTACCCCCAGAGCGTGAAATTGAATTTTGTATCGACCTTGAATTCGGTACAAAACCCATTTCCAAAGCCCCATATCGAATGGCTCCTATTGAACTTCAGGAGTTAAAAACCCAACTACGGGAATTGTTAGACAACGGTTTTATTCATCCTAGTACATCTCCTTGGGGTGCACCTGTTCTATTCGTAAAGAAGAAAGATGGAAGTATGCGACTTTGTATTGATTATCGGAAGTTGAATCATGTCACCATCAAAAATAGGTACCCGTTGCCTCGCATTGATGACCTGTTTGATCAGTTGCAAGGAGCCAAATTCTTTTCAAAGATTGATCTTCGTTTGGATATCATCGTTAAAGATTAAACCGATGACATTCCAAAGATCGCTTTCGTAACCCAGATGACGGGCATTATGAATTCCTAGTCATGTCTTGTGGATTGACTAATGCTCCTGCTGCCTTCATGGATATGATGAACCGAGTATTCAAGAAATATTTGGATCACTTTGTGGTCGTCTTTATTGATGACATCCTCATATACTCCAAAACCCGTGAAGACCATGAGCAACACTTGAGGCTGAACCTCCAAAAGCTTCGTGAAAACAAGCTTTATGCCAAGTTGAAGAAATGCGAGTTATGGATTGAGGAAGTTGCATTCCTTGGGCACGTGATATCAAATCATGGAATATCTATTGACCCAGCAAAGATTGAAGCAATTCAAAGCTGGGAGCAACCTAAGTCAGTGACTAAAGTATGTAGCTTTCTCGGCTTAGCTGGTTATTATCGGAGATTCGAAAAAGGGTTTTCTCGAATCACTACTCCATTAACTCAGCTGACTCGAAAAGATACAAAATTCTGTTGGAGCGAGGAATGTGAAAAGAGTTTTCAAGAACTCAAGAGGAGGCTCATTTCAGCACCTGTTCTGACAATACCATCTGGCTCGGAGGGATTTGTCATCTACAGTGATGTTTCAGGCAAAGGGTTAGGATGTGTTCACATGCAACATGAGAAAGTCATAGCCTATGCCTCATGATCTAGATTTGGCAGCAGTCGTTTTTGCGCTTAAGATTTGGAGGCATTACCTGTATGGAGAGAAGGTGGAAATCTATAAGGATCATAAAAGCCTCAAATATTTCTTCACTCAAAAGGAACTCAACATGCAGCAACGACGATGGCTTGAGCTGTTGAAAGATTATGATCATACCATCCAATATCATCCTAGAAAACGAATGTAGTAGCTGACGCATTGAGTAGAAGATCATATGCGGGTACGAGTGAAATATTGTCAACGCAAAGACCCATTTTTTATGACTTGGAAAGGATGGAAATATAGTTAAAGACTCCAGGGACCTATGTGATGATGGCGAATATACGAGTGGAACCGACTTTAATCCATAAAATTAAAGCTGCTCAAATGACAGACATGGAGCTGATGCGTATGAAGAAGAAAGTGCAAGAAGTTGCTATTCCGGAAGCAAGAATCGATGAAGAAGGAATACTTCGAGTCAAATCCAGACTTTGTGTTCCTAACGACTCTGACTTGAAGTATAAAATCATGATGGAGGTGCACAACACACCATTTGCAATCTATCCTGGGAGTACCAAAATGTATCGTGATCTTCGACATACATTTTGGTGGAGCAATATGAAGAGAGAGATAGTGAGGTTTATCTCAAGGTTTCTAACTTGTCAACGAGTCAAGGCGGAACATCAAGTACCTAAAGGTCCATTGCAACCGCTTGAAATTACAGAATGGAAGTGGGAGCACATTACCATGGATTTTGTTACTGGTCTTCCCAAGGTTTCTCAAGGCATAGATGCGATTTGGGTCATTGTTGATAGATTGACCAAGTCCGCTTCATTTCTTACCGACACGAGAAACTTTACACTTGAACGTCTTCTTAATTTTTAATTTTATACCAAATAAACAAATTAGAAATTTTTATGTATAAATTTTTTTTTTTTAAATATGGGGAATATGTGCCAAAATAGTGTGTGTATGTATTTATGTGATATATTTATTACATGAATGATTTTAAATAATTTTATTTTAAAATTTTTGATTGTTATAAACTATATTATTATAATAATTAATTTTATAGTAGAAATATTTTTATTAATTATTTTCCATGAAAATATAATCATATATTATTTATATAATATATGAAATGATTTTTTTTTATTTATAATAATTATTTTATTATATGAATTTTAGTACTGATTATTAAGTTAATTATTTTAACTTAATTAATAATGTTAAGTATAATGAGATAAATCGGATATGGAATCAAACCCTAATTTTGGATTTTGATCAAGGAATGAGAATAATAATATAATATTATTTATATTTTGATTTTTCGGTGCTATAATTATATATTGTATGTATGTGGGTGACAATGATTGGTCGATTATTATGGTGTATTATGTCGAACCCTAGTTTTCTTGTGGGAAACCCTAATTTGAAACTCAATTGTGAGTTTAAGATTATTATATTGTTATATGATTTTTTTGATTGATTATTATAAACCCTAATTAACATTTAGATTTATTAATTTCTTGAAATCCTATTTATTAATTATAAACCTAATTGCTAGATTAGCGAGGATAATTATAATTATTATATATAATACCTAATAATGTTCATGTATGATTAGAACCTAATCAAATTAAGAAAACCCTAATTACAAATTTTAGGAACTAATTTTATTTTATTTTAAACCCTAAATGAAAGCTTACGTAACCTAATTATACATTAGGTGAGACAATTAAATAACCTAAGAGTTATGGTAATAAGGAAATGTTAGTATTTAATATGTATACTAACTTAAGTGGATAATCTTGTTATTTCAAGTGACTAATACTTTTAAACCTATTTCTAGTAAACCTAATTAGGTTATGAGCTAAAGTCACATGTATAAGTAATTACATTTCATAAGATTGGGAATGGAAACCCTAAATAAATAATTTGGGTAGCATATATTAAAATTGTTAGACTATGTTCATTACATGGCCCAAAACAATTAAAGGAGAAGCCCAAAAGAAATAAAATGCAAACCAATACTTAGCCCACTTGATTAAGGGTATTTTAGACTTTTGATTAATCAAATTTGTGCATTAAAATAAAAGCAAAATGGAGAATATAATGGGGCAAGGGGGACCGGCCACATTAGAATATTTTAGGCAACAAATTATGCTAATCAAGTTCCTTAAATAGTAAGTCTTACACACAAGTACATGTGTGTCAATCTCCCATTGATTGCAAATCTATTAAGCACCTTTAATCACATGATTAGGCTAATTGAAGAGATAAGGTATAGTCTTTTATCCATGGGATAATAAAAGTATGGGGGATATAGTTAATCACTCATTCATTTGCTAGATCATTTTCATTTCTCTTATTCTCCTTCTTCTTCTTTTTCTCCCAAGCTAGCAACAACATACAAGAGAGAGAGAGAGAGAGTTTCGGTTTTGTGAGAGAGGGAGAGGTGTGCTAGTTGCTTAATGCACCCTAAGATTATACATTACTTTGGAAGATCAAGAAGGATAGCAAATAAAACTAGGTGAGGTTCTCATCCATTCTTTTTCTTATTCTTCTTCTTCTATTTTGTGTTATAGAATGATTTGTTGGAGTTATGGATTAATACTCAAGAGACCCTAGTCCTACATATCATCATGTATGGAACTAAATATCTTGAGTGTTAGATCAAAGGCTTAGAAGAAGAAAATGAGCATATGTTCTCCAAGGGGTGAAACCCTTGTTTTTCTTTCACTAAATCTTGTGTAACTCAAGTTTTACAACTTAGATTTGTGATCCGTCGAAGGGGGTGCTAGATACATGAGTTATCTAGTAAACCCAAGTGGTAGAACACAAATCTAGCAAGTATTGAAACCATGGGGACTATTTTTCCCCAAAGCAGTCCACATAGTATATTGAGTTTTGAAACCTAAAATAGCTATTGTTCCGTTTTTCTTGGGAATTTTTTTGGGATGGTTGCATGTCTTTTAAAAATCTGGGAAAAATCACAGAGGTACCTTAGGAAGTTATCTACATGTAGGAAAAAAAGCGAGAGCGTTTTTGATTTATAGGTTTATGCGTAATGGCTATTTAAGTAAAGGACTCCTAAATATTAACATTTTCGAATATCTCTCTTTGTGTATACTTTGGAAAATTTCAAAATTTTCTGAGTAGGTTCATATATGTTATGAGAGTATACCACGAAAATTTAAGATTTTTCTGAGCAAAAACTCGATTTATGAAAAATGAAGCAAGATCCGAAAGTGTTTTGGGCACTTTAAAAATAGTAAATCATTTTCTAAAATTCCAGAAAAATTTGGGAATCATTGTTGGGTCATATCTTTGTCCAAATCCAGAAAATGAGAAATTTTGGAATCAGTTTGCTATTTTTCTAAAAATGATTAAGTTATGAATAAAAGGAAATAAATAGTTAAATGATGTTTTAAATAAGAAAAATGTGATTTTAATGCTTGAATACTCTAATATATAATATTATGACTATTTTAGGACATTTTGATAATTTATAATAAGAAATATTATTTATGACCTTTTATGGATATTAAATAAATGGTTTTATAAAGGGTGAACAATTAAAATAAATTGTTTATTGATCTAATAAATTATTAAAATGTTATTATGATATTAATAATATTAGAATATGATATTATTAAGTAAATAAAAATATTAAGATTAAAACTTCATTAAAATATTATTAAATGGTTAATCATATTTGATTTAAAATATTAATAAATGATTAAAGTATTATTAAATGATTAATAATATTAGATTAAAATATTAATCTTAGATTAAAATATTATTAAAAGATTAATAATATTAAATTAAAGTATTATTAAATGATTAAAATATTATTAAGTAAATAATAATATTGAGATTAAATAAAATGTTATTAATGTAATAACATTAGTAAAGGAATAAAATATTATTAAATGATTAATAATATTAGTAAATAAATAAAATATTAATACGATTGGTAAATGACTAAAAGTATTATTAATTGATTAATGATACTAAAGCATAAAGTAAGATATTATTAAAGTAATAATATTAATGCATGATTAAAATATTATTAAGAGGATTAATAATATTAGTAAAGTATTAAAATATTATTAAGATGTTAATAATATTAGTAAGCGAATAAAAGTGTTATTAGTGAACTAGTAATACTAAGAGGGAATTAAATATTATCAAGATTAATAATATTAAGTGAATTAAATATTTTAAGTTATACTTAATGACGTTTAATATTTTAAGAAATAGTACATTAATATTTTAATATTAATGGTAATTATTTAAAAATGATTTTAAATGTTTTAAAAATCATTTAAAGGGTAATATAAATATTTTAAAAATATTTTGAGTTATTATAAATAACTTTAATCTTTTGGCAATGGTTTCATTAATAGTTTAATAATAATTAAATGATAATAGAATTATTTAATATTGAATCATTTAATAATGATTACGGTGTTTGAAAATTCATGATAAATTAATAAATGTTTATTAAGTTATTTAAAATAATATGGTGATACTTATAGATATTGAACTTGAATAGAGTCTTAGACTCGATAATTGCCGATAAAAATTGTCGATTTTGCAATATATTTTAGAAATTGATACGAACTTAGATATTTTATTTGTATTAATGTTTGTTTGTGATCTGATAAGCTGTTGAACATGTGTGATAATGTGATTAGGTTATGTGTTATTTGCTGTGAAATCGATCTACTATATGTTATAGTATATTGTTCTAATAGAGCGAATGATCGATTAATGATAGGTCGTGATATAAAAGATAAAACTAAGTTGCGTATTATAAGCGGTAGCATCATCGCAAATATCCTACCTTTGCATTTCCTTTATCTGATGGACATGAGTAAGAATGTTTGAGAATTATATTATTCTTGTATGCTGATTATTAACCCTATATTATATCGCTCATTGATTATCAACATGTTAGTATATGGTAATTCGGATATATATTACATTTCGTTAATTTCTATAAATGGTTATACAAGTGTCCCCACTTGGATAATCATTACATTTAATCACATGTTGATACACCTTTGTTAATTATATATATATATATATATATATATATATATATATATATATATATATATATATATATATATATGAATTATAGATTATATTGTTGAATAGAATAAGATAAACCTACCTATTATCCAATACCGAATTGCTTTGGTTTGGAACCACGACAAATATGAACATCCCATTCATGGGAAAAATTTTTATGTGCCCAAAAGGCGGCAGAGTGAGCGATAATATCGTTCTTGTAATGTAGTATTGATCAATCTGAGGTACAATGAGTGGGTGATCACCCTCCGTGCAGTAAGTTATGACGGTTTGCGGATGAAGTTCTGCTAAACCTATTCGAAAATAAAAATAATGTTCATAGTATGTCCCCTTAACCCTATATATAGTCAGTACGTAGTTTTAAAATTTGAAAGAGGGTTGTTATGTTAATATTATCGGTTCAGATTACTTCACAACTATTGATTTGTTGTAGAAGGATAGTATAAAGAAAACATTTAAATTCTTTCAGCTTATATATATATATATATATATATATATATATATAATTTATTACTTCTTTGGGCACTCAAATGCTCATCCTTGCTTAATTTAAATGTTTTTCGACTAAGTGTGAACAAGTAGAAGGCTCGGCTAAGAATAAAGGGAAAGGAAAGGTTAGAGAATGAATTCAATGCCATTTTTTGTAATAGTTATCTTTATTAAGACAAGTATGATATATATTACTTATCGCGTATTGTGAGGAATGTATTAAAGGTTGCGTACTTGGGATTTAGACTTTGATAAATATGTAAATTAAGTTGGTATTTATATTATTGTTATTATTATTAGTATTATTCCGCTCATAGAAATGGTATCGTAAAGCACCGAGTTCGAGTTTCAAGTACCTAGATTTGGGGGCTTTATAAGTTGGTATCAAAGCTGTAGGTTATAAATATTAGGAATGCGAAACCTAGGTTATAACCTTAGTAGAAAATTTTTATAGAGTATGTTAGCTAGGTGATGGGTTGAGGAGATCCATCAAGTTTTAGGTGTACTGAATAAAATATCATTTCATTCTATCAATGAATATATTTTATTGTGGTACTGATGTTGTTTTGATTATTTATTGTGGTCATAGGATGGCTGACGAGAGTCAAGATATTTATTCAGTGAACCAAGAGTCGAGGGACTCTAGTGAGGAGTCCATGGAGCATGCGATGATAGGAGATTTATTGGCGGGAGAACGATGAGCTAAAGGGTGAAATTTTTGAAGCGAGTGGGGCTTGAGAACCACACCCTCCAGATTTGAAGCGGCGATACAAGGACAATGTTTACGAGCACAATTTGAGTTAAGCAATAGAGAGTTGAGAGGAGGTTGGGAGCAGAGAGAGCTATAGCTAGGGCGGTTGAGAGTTGAGATGGAAGCTAAAGATGTGAGGATATATACTTTGGAGCAAGCTTTAGACATCGCCTTTATCTTGATTCGATATTTGAGTGGATGGAGTTGCCCTCCAGCAGTGAGAGCAGGAGTTGATTTGTATTCATGTTCGATATAGTCCCACTTTTTGTTTCTATTAGAGACTGTTTAGTTGTTGTAAATCCTTATGCCTTGCTGTATGCATAGGATGGCAGTTAGGCCCCAACTTTTATTTTGATAGAGGGGTAGATGGTAGCGAATCATCACTTTTTGTCCATTAGAGGATAGTTGGTGGTGGGCAGTTTATGCCTTGAGCATTTATAGAAGTATGATAGATGTTAGTCAGTCTGTATTAAAACAGTGGAATATGAATATAAATACATTATTATGATAGGTGTTTAAAAAAAAAATTTAAAAAAAAAGAAAAGCAAATTGATCCTTAGTGAAGGCGTAAGAAATAAGTGGTATTAGTATTCGTTGAATATGTATAATTCTATGTTATTTATATGATAAGTATATCTGTATAAAGTAATACTCTCAACTTCTGTATAAGTTATGGCAGCGATTCCCGACTTTTAAGTCACAAAGGGATAGCGGATATTTAAAGCAGTATGTGTTATAGAATGTCAAGTGTTATGAATATGAGTCTATGATGGATTAATGAAATAAGTTGGTATAAAGATAGTAATCAATTATCGAAAGCCTTTGAGTTAATCTGATAAACCAAAGTTTTTGAAATCAAATATTTTGAATACATGATTATTCGACTAGAAAATTTCGCGTAATGTAAATACCCTAAGATATAGAAGGTAAGTTGATGAAAAATAATTTATGACTAACCAGATAATACCGCCAAGACGTCAAACTCGAAACCAAAGGGCAGAAGAGTCTGTCAATAACGTTGAGGGACAACAACAACCAGAATCAATATAGAATTTTACGAATATGGTCGCTCAAGATATGCAGAATGGAATACTAGCCGTGGGAAATCAGCTAGAAAATCGATTAGCGAACTTCAAAGACTTCAAAGGCGGTCGAGCGCTTGAGATTTAGAGGATCAATGACCTGTGGAAGCATTTGTGATAGCTAGAGGTAATGAGAGGGACAAAAGACAACTTTTGCCACCTATACAATGAAAGGGGGGACGAATTTTTGGTGGGAGGCAAATCAAACTAGAGCCAGAAAAGGGAGTAGTGGTAGTAGGACTGGAAAAAGGAAATGAGATAATTTCGGGAATACCAAGATTAGGCTAGGAGGTGGAAAGAAACAGGCTATGCAATATAGAAATTGCGGAAAGAATCACTCGGGAGAGTGTCTTAAAGGTAAGTTTGTGTGTTATAAGTGTGGGCGGAAGGGACATATCTCTCCCAACTGCCCCAATCCGAGAATGTATAGTGGATGTTTTATTTGTGAATCAATGGAGCATAAGGTGAAAGACTATCCAAGAAGGATAAGGGAGGCAAGAAATATGAATAAGGGAAAAGGCAGCAGGACATTGGCAACAACGGGACCAACTTCAACAAACGAAATAATAGAACCAACCACGGAGTCTTGATTATGATGATTCAAGATACGGTGGCGTGAAGGATACTGACTCGGTAGTATTCTAATCAAATTTTATTTTCTTATATATGATTTTCTATATATATATAATAAATTATTTTATAAAGAAATTTTGAAGGAGGAATTTGAGTTCTTTTAGAAATCAAATTTTCGTTTAATCAGATAGACAAGCATTACGTGAATAGATTAAAGATCAGTGCGATCATTTATGATCAAGATCTACTTGCAATGATTGTATATGCTACGTACACTTATATGTGTAAGTTTTAAAATGGAGATTCCAGGGACGGAATCTTTATAAGGGAGGGTGAATGTAACAACCTGATATTTTCTATACAAATAAATTAGAAATTTTAAGTATAAATTTTTTTTTTTTAAATATGGGGGGAATATGTGCAAGAAGATAGTGTGTGTATGTATTTATGTGATATATTTATTACATGAATGATTTTAAATAATTTTATTTTAAAAGTTTTAATTGTTATAAACTATATTATTATAATAATTAATTTTATAGTAGAAATATTTTTATCAATTATTTTCCATGAAAATATAATCATATATTATTTATATAATATATGAAATGATTTTTTTATTTATAATAATTATTTTATTATATGAATTTTAGTATCTGATTATTAAGTTAATTATTTTAACTTAATTAATAATGTTAAGTATAATGAGATAAATCAGATATGGAATCTAAACCCTAATTTTGGATTTTGATCAAGGAATGAGAATAATAATATAATATTATTTATTTTAGTTTTTCGATTGCTATAATTATATCTTTGTATGTATGTGGGTGACAATGATTGGTGGGTTATGGTGTATTATGTCAAACCCTAGTTTTACTGTGGGAAACCCTAATTTGAAATTCAATTGTGAGTTTAAGACTATTATATAACTGTGTATATGATTTTTTTTATTGATTAGGTCAACCCTAATTAACATTTAGATTTATTAATTTCTTGAAATCCTATTTATTAATTATAAACCCTAATTGCTAGATTAGCAAGGATAATTATAAGTATTATATAATACCCTAATGTTCATGTATGATTAGAACCCTAATCAAATTAAGAAAACCCTAATTACAAATTTTAATTTTATTTTATTTTAAACTCTAAATGAAAGCTTCGTAACCTAATTATACATTAGGTGAGACAATTAAATAACCTAAGGGTAATGGTAATAAGGAAATGTTAGTATTTAATATGTATACTAACTTAAGTGGATAATCTTGTTATTTCAAGTGACTAATAATTTTAAACCAATTTCTAGTAAACCTAATTAGGTTATGAGCTAAAGTCACATGTATAAGTAATTACATTTCATAAGATTGGGAATGGAAACACTAAATAAACAATTTGGGTAGCATATATTAAAATTGTTAGACTATGTTCATTACATGACCCAAAACAATTAAAGCAGAAGCCCAAAAGAAATAATAAAATGCAAACCAATACTTAGCCCACTTGATTAAGGGTATTTTAGACTTTTGATTAATCAAATTTGTGCATTAAAATAAAAGCAAAATGGAGGAGATAATGGGGCAAGGGGGACCAGCCACATTAGGCTATTTTAGGCAACAAATTATGCTAATCAAGTTCCTTAAATAGTAAGTCTTACACACAAGTACATGTGTGTCAATCTTTCATTGGTTGCAAATCTATTAAGCACCTTTAATCACATGATTAGGCTAATTGAAGAGATAAAGTGTAGTCTTTTATCCATGGGATAATAAAAGTATGGGGGATAATAGTTAATCACCCATTCATTTGCTAGATCATTTTCATTTCTCTTATTCTCCTTCTTCTTCTTTTTCTCCCAAGCTAGCAACATACAAGAGAGAGAGAGAGAGAGAGTTTCGGTTTTGTGAGAGAGGGAGAGGTGTGCTAGCTTCTTAATGCACCCTAAGATTATACATTACTTTGGAAGATCAAGAAGGATAGCAAATAAAACTAGGTGAGGTTCTCATCCATTCTTTTTCTTATTCTTCTTCCATTTTGTGTTATAGCATGATTTGTTGGAGTTATGGATTAATACTCAAGATACCCTAGTTCTTCATATCATCATGTATGGAACTAAGTATCTTGAGTGTTAGATCAAAGGCTTAGAGGAAGAAAATGAGCATATGTTCTCCAAGGGGTGAAACCCTTGTTTTTCTTCCACTAAATCTTATATAACTCAAGTTTTACAACTTGAATTTGTGATCCGTCGAAGGGGGGTGCTAGATACATGAGTTATCTAGTAAACAAAAGTGGTAGAACACAAATCTAAAAAGTATTGAAGCCTTGGATGGGGGCTATTTTCCCCAAAACAGTCCACATAGTATATTGAGGTTTTGAAACCCTAAAATAGCTACTGTTCCCATTTTTCTAAGGACTGTTTCGGATAGTTTCATGTCTTTTAAAAATCTGGGAAAACTCAAAAAGGTACCTTAAGAAGTTATCTACGTGTTGGAAAAAGAACGGACGCGTTTCGATTTATAGGTTGTGCGTAATGGCTATTTTCGTAAAGGACTCCTAAATATTAACACTCGAATTTCTCACTGTGTATACACTGGCAAATTTCAAAATTTTTACAGAGGTTCATATATGTTATGAGAGTATACCCTGAAAAGTTCAGATTTTTCTGAGCAAAACTCGAT
The DNA here is from genome assembly GCA_020205605.1 of Panax ginseng. Classification (NCBI taxonomy): domain Eukaryota; kingdom Viridiplantae; phylum Streptophyta; class Magnoliopsida; order Apiales; family Araliaceae; genus Panax; species Panax ginseng. Next base: position 16,129,064 of record CM035144.1, read on the forward strand.
TTATAAAAAATGAAGCAAGATCCAAGTGTTTTGGGCACTTTAAAAATAGTAAATCATTTTCTAAAATTCCAGAAAAATTTGGGAATCATGGTTGGGACATATACTATCCAAATCCAGAAAATGAGGAGTTTTGGAATTAGTTTGCCATTTTTTCTAAAAATGATTAAGTAATGAATAAAAGGAAATAAATAGTTAAATGATGTTTTAAATAAGAAAAATGTGATTTTATTGCTTGAATACTCCTAATAAATAATATTATGACTATTTTAGGACATTTTGATAATTTATAATAAGAAATATTATTTATGACCTTTTTTGGATATTAAATAAATGGTTTTATAAAGGGTGAACAATTAAAATAAATTGTTTATTGATCTAATAAATTATTAAAATATTATTTCGATATTAATAATATTAGAATATGATATTGTTAAGTAAATAAAAATATTAAGATTAAAATTTTATTAAAATATTATTAAATGGTTAATCTTGATTTAAAATATTAATAAATAATTAAAGTATTATTAAATGATTAATAATATTAGATTAAAATATTATTAAAAGATTAATAATATTAAATTAAAATATTATTAAATGATTAAAATATTATTAAGTAAATAATAATATTTGAGATTAAATAAAATGTTATTAATGTAATAACATTAGTAAAGGAATAAAATAGTAATTCGAGATATATATTATGTTTGTTAATTTCTATAAATGGTTAATTATACAAGTGTCCCCACTTGGATAATCATTACATTTAACCACATGTTGATACACCTTTGTTAATTACCCGTATATATATATATATATATATATATATATATATATATATATATATATGTGTGTGTGTGTGTGTGTGTGTGTGTGTGTTGAATTATATATTATTGTTGAATAAGATAAAACCTACCTATTATCCAACCGAATTGCTTTGGTTTGGAACCTTGACAAGTATGAATATCCCATTCATGGGAAAATTTTTATGTGCCCAAGGCAGCCAGAGTGAATGATAATATCGTTCTTGTAATGTAGTATTGATCAATACAGGGTACAACGGGCTGATCACCCTCCGTGCCCGTAAGTTATGACGGTTTGCGGATGAAGTTCTGCTAAACCTATTCGAAAATGAAAATAATGTTCATAATATGTCCCCTTAACCTTATATATAGTCAGTACGTAGTTTTAAAATTTTGAAAGAGGGTTGTTATGTTAATATTATCGGTTCAGATTACTTCACAACTATTGATTTGTTGTAGAAGGATAGTATAAAGAAAACATTTAAATTCTTTCAGCTTATATATATAATTGTTATTACTTGCTGGGCACTCAAATGCTCATCCTTGCTTAATTTAAATGTTTTCAGCTAAGTGTGAACAAGTAGAAGGTTCAACTAAGAATACAGGGAAAGGAAAGGTTGCAGAATGAATTCAATGCCATTTTTTGTAATAGTTATCTTTATTAAGACAAGTATGATATATATTACTTACTGCGTATTGTGAGAAATGTATTAAAGGTTGCGTACTTGGGATTTAGACTTTGATAAATATGTAAATTAAGTTGATATCTATATTATTGTAATTATTATTAGTATTATTTCGCTCATAGAAATGGTATCGCAAAGCACCGAGTTCGGGTTTCAAGTACCTGGATTTGGGGGCTTTATAGTATGTCTTGTGTTCATAACATTTTTCACATATCTATGTTACATAAATATGTGAAAGACCCGAACCATATTATTGAATTAGAACCAGACAAGATAGAGGAAGATTTAACGTATGAAGAGTTACCTGTTAAAATCTTTGATAAGAAGGATCATATTATACGCTCTAAAGTTATACCTCAAGTCAAAGTTTTGTGGAGAAACCACGATGTGGAGAAAATGACCTGGGAGTTATAATCTGAGATGAAATCAAGGTATCTTCACCTCTTCGACAAACGAGGCACGCACCCTAATTTCATGGACGAAATTTCATAAGAAGGGGAGGTTGTAAGACCCCAACTTTTATGAATAAAGAATAATTTTCTCGAAATATATTTTTGAATATTATGGTGTGGATTTGATATAATGTTATAGGTGTGGGTAATATTTACAAATTTTGCAAAGTAAGCAAGTGGTTATATAATATTCGATTGGTCGGGGAATATTCGTTTTAACAGGGAATATTCGTACGATGGCACAATCATTGGTGGACCCCACAACGGAAGTATTGTCGTAGTTAAAAAATGACAGAATTATCTTATTAAATTGCAATATTTACAATATCTAAAAGTTCTATCAAGGAGAGGTTTGGTCATCTAATTGCGCGCCAATAAGAAGAAATCCTTATCGGAAAGCCCCCTCTTTCCTGAAAATGTCCTGGTTGTTAAATATTGTGAGTTATAATATTAATGATGAATAAGTTTGTGTTGATAAAAGATGAAATTGATAGTTCCATTGTGTTGGAATTATTAGTGTTAGTGAAAATCGACATCTATTCCGATGATAATTGATGTTTCGGGGTTATATTGATAAATCGGGTAATTAATAGGATAAATGAGCAATTAATTACTACTAATTCACATGCTTATATAACTATTTGTTCACATGTGTGTACTATTGAATCACATTCATGTACTATTAGGGGAGGTGGTACAAGATTGATAATACTTGCATGACTAAGTTAAAAATAGAGGTATAGATGGAGGTATTATACTGTAATTCGTATTTTCACATGATTATAACTATTGATTCACATGATTGAACTATTGATTCATATTATTTACTATTAGGGGAGGTGGTGCAAGTTTGATAATACTTGCAGGACTAAATTAAAAATGAAAGAAAAGTTGGAGGTATTGTACTGTAATATTTCGAGCCCCAAAACGTGCAATTATCAAAACTATATTTTCCTATAAGTAGAAGCTCATTATTCCTTCATTTCTCACCAATTCACTAAAGCTATAGAGCAATTATTATAGAGAGAAATTATAGAGAGAAAGAAGAAGAGAAGTCTACTACCTCTCTACTCCAGTATCCAGTTTCTTTCTAAGGTAAGGGGTATTATTTCTTTCGTATTCATGAAGAGAGATTCTATTATTTCATTCTTTATTATTATGTTAGAATAACCTGTCTATGCAAAGTACCGCATACATGGTGAAATTCTTCTGTTATTACATTCTTTATTATTCTGTTGGAATATCCTGTATGTGCGGATTACGCTAGACCTGGTTCCATGCTTTATTACTCTGTTGGAATAACCTATCTGTGCGGTCTATCGCATGCATGGTGAATTCTTCTGTTTTTCCATTCTTTATTATTCTGTTGGAATATCATGTCTGTGCGGATTACGCATGACCTGGTTCCATTCTTTATTATTCTGTTGGAATAACCTGTTTATGTGGATTATCACATGCATGGTGAATGATCCTTCGTATTCATTCCTTATTAAATTGTGGAAATTATCTATCTACGTGGATTACCGCATGGCGGGTGAAAATCCATTTGCAGTTTCATAGATTCTATGATACTCATTTGGTTAAAGTTTTGGCTTCTATACTCCATTAAATTAGTAGAATATCCTAGATATTTGCGCTTCATCCGGTATCTTTTTATGGAAATATTCTTCTGAGCATTCTTGAATTTTACTCCACAAAGCAGTATCATGTTGATAATTTGGACGTAATTGATTTCAAGATAAATTAACTTATAAATCTTTAAAATTTATTCTTGAACTTGTTTTATTAAATTATTATGTCATTGTCATCATCCTCATGCTTATATTGTGATGAAAGTTATCTTTAGCTTACGTGCATAGATGGACTTGGTATGATTATGACTAGGGATTATTCGGTATAATCATGATCTGTAATGTTATAAATGATGTGGTAAAAGTCCTCAGTAGCCTTTAGTGCATTGATGGACAATTTTTGGTATGATTATGACCAGGGATTATTCGGTATAGTCATGACCATTGATGATTTAATGAATATCCTTGGCCCGTAGTGCATGGATGACTCGATGATGTGGTTTATTTATTAAGCTGAGTCTCAGCGATAAAAATTGATGAAAACATTTTAAATTATAGAAGATAGTAGATATCATGCTCTACGTAACTCTTCTAATGAATTTCTTATTCCGCTGCAGTTAAACTTGATGTCTATTGTATTTTATCAGTTTAACATTTTTGAGGACTAATGATAATTTATTCTGCATTATCTTAGTCATAATATTTTTCTTCGGGCTAGTTGATCTCACCCTTTCTTTTCTTTATTCTCTTCAGGAAATGAGAACGTAGCCAGGACTAGTCGGGGAACGGAGTGACGGTCCAGATGATAGCATTAGTAGTCCTCACTATCCTATTAAATAGTGTGACAATAAATGTAATGAGGACTCCATTGAGTGTGGATATTGTCTAGATGACAATATTCTTATTAAAACTCTTAAATTATGTTTTGTCGTATTTTACTCAAGATGGGTGATGTATACCTATTTTGGGAGCGTCACATATAGCCCTTTCCCACAAACATATCATTTTTGGTAAATATAAATTTATTAGACACAAACACAAACTTGAAGCCATTCTTGCTAAGAAACTAGATTTTTGTGGATATCCGGCACATAAAGTACTTCGTTGAGAGTCACTTCTTTGACAAGTGTCATTTTTAGCACAATCTTTCCACGTCCTTGAACCTTTGAACTTGAGGAGTTTCCCATGAAGAGTTGTTCGTCATTTTCCACTGGTTTATAGGTAGAGAACATCCATTTGTTGGAGCAAATGTGGCGAGTAATGTCAGTATCCACCCATTTTTCTTTGGTGTTTCCTACCAAGTTACATTCGGATACAACTGCAGAGAGATTAATGTCTGAAACATTTTCAGAAAGTTTTTCCAGTTCTGTCACATTTGCTTGAGCCTTTTGTTCTTTCTTGAAGTTGTAAAGCCCCCAAACTCGGGTACTTTAAACCCGAATTCGATGCTTCACGATACCATTTCTATGAGCGGAATATTACTAATAATAATAACAATAATATAGATACCAAACTTAATTTACATATTTATCAGAGTTTAAACCCAAGTACATAGCCTTTAATACATTCATTACAATACATGATAATAATAAGTATCATAGTCTTAATAAAGCTAAGCTATTACATAATATAGCACCAACTTATTCTGCAACCTTTCCTTTCCCTTTGTTCTTAGCCGAGCCTTCTGCTTGTTCACACTTAGCTAAAAATATTTTAAATTAAGCAAGGATAAGCATTTAAGTGCCTAGTAAGTAATAGTAATTATAAATATTAGCTGAAAGGATTAAATGTTTTTTTTGTACGACACTTCTACAACGAATCAATAGTTGTGAAGTAAAGTGAACCAATAATAATATATTAATTCTATATCAAATTTTTGACACTACGTACTGACTATATCTGGGGATTAGTCGACAGACTATGAACATTATTTTCTATTTTTGAAAAGGTTAAACAGAACTTCATCTGCAAACCGTCATAACTTACAGGCACGGGAGGTGATCAGCTCGTTATGCCCTGTATTGATCAATACTACATGCAAGAACGATATTATCGTTCATATGTCCGTCTTTGGCGCATAAAAGTTTTCCCATGTACGGGATGTTCATACTTAGTTGGGAATCCAAACCAAAACAATTTGGTTGGATAATAGTAAGGTTTTATCTTATTCAACAATAATTTATAAGTTTGTGTCTAGCCAAATCAATTTGCTTAGACGGCTTTTAAGTCAACATATATATACTGGAAATTAATAAATGTGTATCAACATGTGATTAAATACAATGATTATCCAAGTGAGGACACTTGTATAACCATATATAAAAATTAACTAATAGAATAAATATCTGAATTATAATATAATACTATGTTAATAAACAATGATCGGATATAATATATATAATAATAGGGTTAATAATCTGACACAATAATAATATAATTCTGAAACTTTCTTACTTATGTCCATTGCATAAAGTAAATGCAAAGGTAGGATACTTGCCTGGTCTGCTGCTTACAGTATGCAACTTAGTTTTTATCTTTTGTATAACAACCTATCAGTAATAAGATCATTTTACTAATTAGAATATTATATCATAACACGTAGTACTGCTATTTGCAGTCAGCACATTACCTAATCACAGTGTCACATAGGTTTAACAATCATTGGATCACAAACAAACACGTATCTAGTCAAACTATCTAAGTCCAGATAAATTTCTGAAATATGTCAGTGTACCGATGGCTTGATTGGGTAATTATCGAGTCTAAGACTCTATCCTGTAGTTCAATAACTGATAATATCAATCATATTATTTTTAAATGACTTATAATAATTTTTAATTAATTATTATAATTTATCATGATTTTTCAAACACCGGAATCATTATTAAATGATTTAAATATTAAATAATTCTATCATTAATATTTAATTAATATTAAACGATTATTGAAACCATTGCCAAAATATTAAAGTTATTTATAATAACTCAAAATATTTTTAAAGTATTAATATTACCCTTAAATGATTTTTAAAACATTTAAAATGATTTTAAATATTTAACATTAATATTTAATTATTAATGTACTATTTATCAAAATATTAAAAGTCATTAATTATAACTTAAACTATTTTTAATTTATTTATATCCTTTTAAATGAAATTTAAATCAATAAAATTATTTTAAAACAATTTATTTAATATAATTATTAAATAAATTTAATATAATTAATATTATATTAATATCACTAATATTAAATTATTAATGAAATTATCCTTTAAATATTAAAAGTTATATTTTATAACTTCAAATATTTTTAAACACCTTAATTTCATTTGAAATGATTTTTATAATATTAAAATCACTTTGAAACTAAGTTATTTAATATAATTATTAAATAATTTTAATATCATTATTAAAGAAATTTACCTTTAAATATTAAAGGTTATATTTTATAATTTAAAATATTTTAAATACTTTATTATTATTTAAAATGATTTTTAATATAATAAAATCATTTTAATTAATTTATTTAATGCATTTATTAAATAAATTAATTATCATTAATATTAATTTATTATTGAAATTTATCACAAAATATTAAAAGTCATTAAAATAACTTAAAATATTTTTTTATATCATAGTATAATTTTAAATGATTTTTCAAGTATTAAAATCATTTTTAAATAATTTATTTAATATAATAATTAAATAAATTAAATACCTTTTAATATTTCAAAAATATTACATATTTATGAAATATATTAAAAATTATTAAAAACTAATTTTTTGACTTTAAAATAATTTTTAGTAATTAAATTTGTATTTTTAATAATTAAAAACTAATTTTTTCTAATTATTAAATAAAATAATTAATTTTAAAAATAAAGTGTCGCTAAAAGATTGCTTTATAGCTTACATGTAACTGTCATATAGGTGTTCTTCATGTTCTTCACCCAAACCCAGAACATTCATGTCAATTTCGAGTGGGTGGGTTTGACCAAGCATTAATCTTAATCTGTGATGTTTCAGGGCATGATTGTGGTCAGATATTATAGTGCTTATGCAAGACTACATTATCCCACAAAAATCTTGATCTTACAACACAAAACGAAGGAGATCTAATCGTCCAAAGTGGCTGTCAGAGCTGTTCTTCATATCTGGGTTTGCCCAGAAATGAAGAACAGTTCGACTGTTCATATTTGGGCTTCCACAACTTCTGGTTCATGTAATGGTTTAGTGATTTAAAAGTCCCAGATTGTAGACAACATGTAGGTGTACAGATCTATTACATAACATCATCATAACAACAACAAATCAAGCAGATAAGGCCCGGTCAAAGCCATGTCAGAACCGTGTTCTTAAGTTTTATGGGTTACCCAAAAAACTTTAATTGTGATCGTCCAGGCTAGTTTGACCATCAATTAAATCAAATTCGTTTGTTACTTAGGTGATCTATAAGCCTTAATCTGTAGTACATATACCATGCTACCAGATAGATACAACAAATAGAACAAAATAAAAACTACCTGCAAGATCAGAGGCCACAAACGCATTGTCAGACGCCTTCGGGTAAATCTGGGTTACCCAGAAAATTGCAAGTCATGGTCGGTCAACGCAGTTTGACCTTCCATAACTTGCAATATACATATGATCTAAGCCTGATTTCAATCCCAGATCAAAGTCCTCATATCATACTACATGTTCAAATCTTTAAACAACAAAAACACATAAGAGACTGAGATCTAGAAGGTCTGACATTCGGTTGTCAAACCACATTAGAAAAAATTCCAGATTTGGTAAAACACTAAATCTGAGCCTATAGATGTTATGGATCTAACATCTATCAACCCAGATCATCATTATACACTACTAATAACATGTTTAACACAAAAAAAAACATCTAACAACAGATCAAAGGTCAGATTATAAGTTAGGGTTTATACCTCACTATGATTAAATTCTGATTCTTGGCTACTGATTTGATATAGATGTTAGTGGGGCTTTGTTTTGGGACTGAAATTCCAAAAGGATTTCGTGGGTTTTGAGTTGAGTGAGATTGGTTGAGTGCTTGTACAAAAATGGGCTAACAAATGACATTTTCTCTCTCCCAATCTATTTATACAAGTCTTAGATGCATGTATTGGCTGATAAAGGCTGATGTGCTGGAGATTTTGGTAATGCTAAGTCAATACTTTAGGTCACCAACTCCATATTTGGTTAGATACACAAGCAAGCTTAATAAAAATGTGACAAAAGGGTATTTTAGTCTTTTTGCTTGCACTTTTAATGGCCATTTTGTCATTTGCCCTAACCCTTAGGGTTTAACCCTATGGTTTAGCATATAGAATTTGTAGGATTTAGCAATCACTACAAAAAAATAGGGCTTCAGCAACAACCGATTTTCGTTGCTAAAGGTGTCAAATTTCATTGCTAAAGGTTTTTGGCAACGACTTTACTGTCGTTGCGTCTTTCGTTGCGCAATGAGCGTTGCTAATTGTTTCGCAATTAATGAACGTATTTTTTTCGTTGCCAAAAGTAATACATTTTGCAACAAAATTTGTCTTTCGTACAGATACATCGATCCTTTAGCAACAAAATGTATTGTTGCAGAATAATTAAAATTTTGTTGCTAAAAACCCCATTTCGTTGCAAAAGCCTACTAATTGGCAACGAAATGAACTCTTTTTTTTGCAACAACCATGCATTTTCGTTATAATTGACACCATTTTGCAACGACATTTTTTATTGCAGTAAATTATGAAAATTGTTGCCTAAACTTGCTTTCATTATGAATGTAAACTTTTAAGCGATTTTCATTCTTGATTATATTATTTGGCAACGACATTATGCTAAATCAAGAACGAAAATGTTTATTCTTTGGTTATTTTCAATAGCAACGAAAGTCGTCGATTAGCAACGACATTATATGTTGTCGTTTCTTTATATGTGCAACAAAAGTTGATATGATTTGCAACGATAAAAAAACGTTTCCTTTTATTTTAGTATTAGCAACAATATCCTCTCCGTTGTTATTAGGTTAATTTTTTGTTGCCAAATATTATATTTTTAATGCCATTAGCAACAAAAATTTGTTGCTAAATGTATAAAAAATTGTTGCTATATTAAAACTTGTTCAATGCTTTGGTAACGAATTATATTGTTGTCAAATCAAAATTTGATATTCTTTTTGTGTACTTGGCTGGCTCAATGTCCCCATAGCAAATAATGGAAAAAATACAAAAAACTAAAATAGTATTAACTTAATAAAATCATCCACTACATAATCATTCATTATCTTTACAATTAACCATCTAAAGCTACCATGGTTCTTCAATCAAAGTATATATCTACATATATAGTGTATTGTCAAGGAACACAGCAACCATCAAGGCAACAGTTGGGGATGATAAGAAGATGGTATTTAGGAAATCATTGAACTTCACAACAAAAGAAGATGGTTCATGTGAGTTTAGGTAAAACCACATAATTTATTTGGCAGCAAGTCTATTTCATAGGACTATGCATTTATAATCCACAAGTACTAGCTAAAATGTTGCACATGTCCTTCTAATCTTTATTTGTACTTTCAAGAAAAAAGAAAGTAAATGCCTAGCTAGTTATGCCTAGTCATGTAGATGAAATTTTATTTTTTTGTATGTTCAAAAAGTTTACCCATCCAGCTTTGGTATGTGAAGGACCATGAAAAGCAGCGGCAGCGGCAAACCTTCCAGTGAAAATATGCTCTCTCAATCCCAAAATTGTTGGTCTTTGCTACCCATGATGAGCTTTAATATATATATATATATATATATATATATATATATAAACAAATATTCATATAAATTTATCTTTAAAATTTATAAAAAATATTTATTTATAAATTTATAAATATTTCATCTAAAATTTATAAATTTTAGATATGGATATTTGTTATAAATATTTATATGAATATTTTATTATTATTATTAGTAGTAGTAGTAGTAGTAGTAGTACTATTATTATTATTATCTTAATTTAAGGCAACATTTTAATAGTCGTTGCAAAAAGTTGTATAAAATATGCAACGAAAATAAAAATTGTTGCCAATGAATGTGGTCCATATTAGGCAACGAAATATAGCAACAAAAAAACTTTCGTTGCCCACGATGAGGAGAAATCAAGTGGTTAGAAATTTCTAACGAATTTTGTTTCCAAATTTTGCAACTACTTATGAATTTCGTCGCAAAAAGTGAAAGCCAGACACAAATTGTAACGAAGGACAAGTTTTGTTGCTAAACATACACTTTTAGCAACGACTTATAAATTCGTTGCCTGAAAAATCGTTGTTAAAGCCCCATTTTTAGCAACAAAAAAACTTTCGTTGCCCACGATTACGAGAAAGCAAGTGGCCAAAAATTTTGAAACGAATTTCTAACGAAATTTTTTCCCGCCAATGAATTAGCAATGAAATTTTGCAACGACTTATGAATTTCATTGAAAAAAGTGAAAGCCTAACACAATCTTCTACAAAGGACAAATTTCATTGCTAAACATAAACTTTTAGCAACTACTTATAAAGTCGTTGCCCGAAAAATCGTTGCTAAAGCCCCATTTTTAGCAACAAAAAAACTAGGGTTACTTATTATAAAATTTTAGTTTCTAAAAAAATAAAATTTAGAATTCCCTAATTAGATTAGGTATACTAATTATATTATACATAAACATTAGGGTTTAAAGTTCACTAATTAGCATTAAGCTTTATCTTTTAGCGATCAGGGTTCCTAATTTAGTAATTAGGGTTTTTAATTAGAAAATTAGGATTAATAAATATTAATTAGGGTTTTCAAAAATTAGGGTTTCCCTAATTAAGGTTAATATCTATAATTCTGGTCATTGATCACATTATCGTGATTACATAATAGTCTTAAGCTTGCATTCGACTTTTAAATTAGGCTTTAACAACTTGAAATTAGGGTTTTCTATTTTTTTAGAAATTAGGGTTTCTAAATATTAATTAGTGTTTACCTAATTAATCATACAATTATATAACACACAACATATATCATATAACACAGTTATTTAATAGTCTCGAACTCATAATTGAGTTTCAAAATATGGTTTAACAAATTAATGCTAAAGTTTGACATTATACTTCATAATTGACCAACCATTAATTGTTCACATATACAGTACATATATATAGCACTGAAATATAATTAATATTATAGTAATATTCTCATTCCTTGATTAAAATCCAAAATTAGAGTTTGGATTCCATCTCGATTTATCTTTCTTATATAACATTAATAATTAAGTTAAAAATAATTAACTTAACTAATCTAACATAAATTCATATAATAAAATAAAATAATTATTATAATAATTCTATAATCATTTCATATATTATTTAAATATTATATAATCATATTTTCATGGAAAATAATTAATAAAACATTTCTACTATAAAATTAATTATTATAAGAATATAATTTATAATTATCAATAATTCTCAAATAAAATTATTTGTAATTATTCATGTAATAAATATATTTTTATTTATCACATAATTACATACGCTTTGACTTATACATATTCCCCATATTTATTTTAATAAATAATAATAATAATAATAATAATAAAATTATACGCAAAATTTCTAAACTATTTATATAGAAAATCTTGGGTTATTACAAAAGTTCTTTGGCTTGCGACATTCATTTGATTTATGTCCTTGAATGCCACAGTTGAAGCACTTGCCTTTGAATTTTTTCTTGGCTTTGAAAGTATCTTTGCCTTTGCACTTCCTTTTGTTGTTATTGTTTAGCCTTTGTTCTACCACATTAGCCTTTGCTTCAATGAAATTTTTCCTAATCTACTTCTGAGATCCTCGATTGTCCTCTTCAATCCTAAGTCGCACAATCAGTTCTTCAATATTCATCTCTTTGCGTTTATACGTAAGATAATTCTTGAAGTCTTTCTATGATGGCGGATGTTTCTCAATCATTGCAGCAACTTGGAATGAGTCACTTAGTGACATTCCTTCAGAATGAATGTCATGTAGGATTACTTGTAATTCTTGAACTTGGGTGATGACTGCTTTAGAATCTATCATCTTATAGTTAAGAAATCTACCGACTATGAATTTCTTCATGCCAGCATCTTCAGTTTTATAATTCTTGTCTAAAGATTCTCAAAGTTCCTTTGCAATTGGAATTATACAATACACATTATACAGTGTATTGTCTGATCCATTCAATACATAATTTCTACAAGGGAAATCAACATGTTTCCATGCGTCAACTGCAGCCACTTTTTCCTTGTCAATTTCTCCTTCAACAAGAATAGGGCATTCCTCTTCTAGAAACCTTGCCAAGTTCAATGTTGTGATATAGAAGAGCATCTTTTGTTGCCAACGCTTGAAATCAGTTCCATTGAACTTTTCAGGCTTTTCTCCATGAGACATACTCACAGCAAGGATGGAGCTAGTAGATGTCATTTCTGTTATACAAAGAAGAAAACCATAAACAAACAGAAACAATTTCTGTTGTAGAAAATTTAATAGAATTCACACAACAAATTATGTTTACAGAATTTCTGTTGTAGAAATTTTTGTTTACAAATTCTGTTTACAAATTTCTGTTGTAGAAAATATAAAATTAACAGAATTATGTATATTGAAAATCTTATTTCCAGAAATTCAAACAACAAATTCTGTTTCAACAAAAAATTTGTTTTATAAAACGTTTTTTTGTTCAAATAAATAAACAGTTGTGAGACCCCAGATTTTATGAATAAAGATTTAAATTTCTCAAAATATTTTTTTTGAATATTATGGTGTGGATTTGATATAATGTTATAGTTGTGGGTAATATTTACAAATTTTGCAAAGTAAGCAAGTGGTTATATAATATTCGATTGGTTGGGGAATATTAAAGACGACGGCACAATCATTGGTGGACCCCTAACTAAGTATTGTCATATAGTAGAAAATGACGAATTATCTTTTATAAACATAACGACGGAAGTTTTTACCGTTAAAGCGTTGAACTACCCTAGTAGTAAAAGTACGAAGAATACACGCGTGGTTGCATAGTAGCACACGGTATTGATTATTGATGCTTACGTAAGAAGTCACTCCGGTTATACTCAATTATTGCTACAATAATTTGTCGCGATCATATCTCTCATATTATTGATTTAATTATTGTCACGATAAGATTATCGTCAGATAATATGTTATATTATTAAATTAATAATTGAGACAAAAGTTATTCATAATATTATTTGCAATATTGACAATGTCTAGAAGTTACATTAAGGAGAGGTTTGGTCATCTAATTGCGCCAATAAGGAGAAATCCTTATGAAAGCCCCTCTTTCCACAGGAATGACTGGTTGTTAAATATTGTGAATTATAATATTAATGATGAATAATTTCGTGTTGATTAAAGATGAAATTGATAGTTCCATTATGTTGGAATTATTAATGTTAGTGGAAATCGACATTTATTTCGATATTAATTGATGTCTGGAAGTTATACTGACCAGTCGGGTAATTAATCGGATAAATGAGCAATTAATTGCTATTAATTCACATGATTATAACTATTTGTTCACATGTGTGTACTATTGATTCACATTCTTGTACTATTAGGGGAGTTGGTGCAAGATTGATAATACTTGCATGACTAAGTTAAAAATGGAGGTATAGATGGAGGTACTATACTATAATTCGTATTTTCACATGTCTAGAACTATTGATTCATTTATTTACTATAGGGGAGGTGGTGCAAGTTTGATAATACTTGCAGGACTAAATTAAAAATGAAGAAAAGAGGAAGGTATTATACTGTAATATTTCGAGCCCCAAAACGTGCAATTATCAAAACTATATTTTTCTATAAATAAAAGCTCATTCTTCCTTCATTTCTCACCAATTCACAAAAGCTATAGAGCAATTATTATAGAGAGAAATTATAGAGAGAAAGAAGAAGAGAAGTCTGCTAACTCACTATTTCAGTATCCAGTTTTTTCTAAGGTAAGGGGTATTATTCTTTCGTATTCATGAAGAGAGTTATTTTCTTTCAATACTCGTAAGGGTTGTTATTCCATTCTTTATTATTATGTTGGAATAACTTTCGTCCATCATGCCAATAATCGCATACATGGTAAAATTCTTACATTATTCCATTCTTTATTATTATGTTGGAATAACATATCTGTGTGGTCTATCGCATGCCTGGTGAATTTTGTTGTTATTCCATTCTTTATTATTCTGGTGGAATATCCCACATGCATGCGGATTACGCATGACTGGTTCCATTCTTTATTATTCTGTTGCAATATCGTGTCTGTTTGGATTACGCATGACCTGGTTCTATTCTTTATTATTCTGTTGGAAATAACCTGTCTGTGCGGTCTATCGCATGCATGGTGAATTCTTCTGTTATTTCATTCTTTATTATTCTATTGGAATTACCTGTCTATGTGGATTACCGCATGCATGGTGAATGATCCTTTGTATTCATTCTTTATTAAATTGTGGAAATGATCTGTCTACATGGATTACCGCATGGCGGGTGAAAATCCATTTGTAGTTTCGTATATTCTATTATACTCATCTGGGATATCATTTCTTTTGTACTCGTCATGAAATATCATTTTCTTTGATATTTTTCTATTAAGAGTTACTATTCACCCTGTTACTATTGACTCTAATATTATTCACTCAGTATTCGGGGTACTTTTCGTGCCGGAGTACTATTCACAAGTTACTATTCACGGGTTACTATTCACCCGATTACTATTCACTCTAGTATCATTCACTCGAGTAATCGGGACACTTTTCGTGTCGGGGTACTATTCCCGAAGTACTATTCACGGGGTACTATTTACCCAAAAAATATATTCTTTTATGTCTAAATTATTTTTGGTACATGAATATTATTCTTGAATTTTACTCTACAAAGCAGTATCATGTTGACAATTTAGATATTTTTAAACTCTGAATAAATTTAAAGTCTTTAATATTTATCCTTGATTTTGTTTGATTTGATTTCAGTTGATTATTGCTTATATCATTGTCATCATCCTCATGCTTATATTGTGATGAAAGTCATCTTTGGCTTACGTGCATAGATGGACTTGGTATGATTATGACCAGGGATTATTCGGAATATTCATGGCGCATCTTGAACGTAATGATGTGGTAAAAGTCCTCATTGGCCTGTAGTTCATTGATGGACAGTTGTTGGTATGATTATAACCAGGGATTATTCGGTATAATCATGACCATTGATGATTACATGAATATCCTTGGTCGTGGTGCAGATATGATTCGATTTTATTTATTAAGCTGAGTCTCAGTGATAAAGTTGATGAAAACTTTTTAAATCATAGAAGATAGTAGATTTTATGCTCTACTTGACTCTTCTAATGGATTGCTTATTCCGCTATAGTTGTTGATCTAAAACTTGTTGTCTATTGTATTCTATCAGTTGTTATACTGTTGAAGGCTAAGGATAATTTATTCTGCATTATCTTAGTCACAATATTTCTTACTGGGCTAGTTGAGCTCACCCTTTCTTTCACTATTCTCTTCAGGAAATGAGAATATAGTTGGGATGAGACGGGGAACGGATTGACGGTCTAGATGGTTGTTTTAGTAGTCCTCACTATTCTGTGAAATAGTGTGATAATAATTGTAATGAGGACTTCATTGAGTGTGGATATTGTCTAGAAGATGATATCCGTGTTAAAACTCTCAGATATGTTTTGTCGTATTTTTTACACGACAGTTGTATAATTAAGTTATATTTGTATTTTGTACCATGTATCTGGCGACTCAAGATGGGTGATGTATACCTATGTTGGGGGCGTCACAGTTGGTATCAAAGCTTAGGGTTATGATCCCTGGCTGAGATGTGAGATAATAACTAGGAGGGGAGAGACGGGGAATTACTTCGCTAGTATGACCTACCTAAGTTTATTTGGTATTTAATTTGTTGGTCAGAGTATAGGGATAATATGTGATATGTCAATTAACCCTTGTTTTGTGACAGTATTTGAAAATGGCATCTGAAAATGTTGAGATCAGTAATGAAGCACATGAGACCATTGAGTCACCAACGATCAATACCCAAGATAATGTGCAACAGGAAGATAATAATCCTCAGGTAAATAACGACACCGATCAGATGATGAACGATGAGATGTTTAGAGGCTTTATGCAATTCATGCAACATCAGGCGAGAGAGACTCCTGTTCAAAATGCAGGTGGAAACACTGGCAACTCTCGGGTGGTCACCGCTAAGCAGTTCAAGGAGCTAGGACCACCGGAGTTTTTGGGAAAGCCAGAACCACTTAAGGCAGAGACGTGGTTAAAGCAGATCACCAAGATATTTGATGTCTTGGGATGCTTCGAGAAGCAAAAGGTTCCCTTTACCACCTTTATGTTGCGTGAAGAAAGCGGTTCTTGGTGGAAATCAAAAGCGTATCTGACTGACGCATTCAAGATGTCTTGGGAGAAGTTCCAAGAGCTGTTCAACGACAAGTACTTTCCCGAAAGTATTCATCACATGAAGGAGGTGGAGTTTATCAAGTTGGAGCAAAATAATATGACCGTGTCGCAATACGAGGCTAAATTTGTAGAGTTTTCCCGGTTTGCATCCCATTTGGTCGATAATGAGGAGTGAATGACGCAAATGTTTCTAAGAGGTTTGAAACCCGATATACGTCAATACCTCATTTCTCACAAATTTTGTTTATATTCAGATGTTGTGAATAGGGCTCGATTATTGGGAGCGATAATGAGTCAAAGACAACCAAAAGGCAACGACCAAAGAACACGATAATAATCATACCGATGGCAACGGCCATCGGAACAATGATAACCATCGTGGGAGAAATTATCATGCCAAGAATGGTAACCACTTCGGTGGTAATCATGGCCAAGATAATAGAAGTGGAAATTTCAAGAAGAAAAGGTTCAACAACGATGGAAAGATAGCAGCACCAACACCCGTTTTCAAGGAAGGAGAACGACCACCAATTATATGCTTCAAATGCGGAGGGGAGGGACATATTAGTCCAAACTGCGTGATGCAGTCCAAAGCATGTTACAATTGTGGAAAAGAAGGTCACCTAGCCCAATTTTGTCGTGCACCAAAGTCAAGTCTAGCTGGGACAGTGGCACCAAAGGCGGATACGGACAAAACAAAGTCGGTGGTTTCAGGAAGAGCGTTTTTTGTGACTTCTCAAAAAGCAAGTAACCCGAACGAAGTAGTACAGGTTAGTTAATTATAAATTCTTGCGAAGTCTATACCTTATTAGATACCGGTTCTACCCATTATTTTATCTCTCTTGCTTGCGCTCAACGTTTAAATTTGACCCCAGAGAAGTTAGACTTTGACTTATTGGTTGAAACTTCGTTAGTAAAAACCTTCATTACCTCCACTGTTTATAAATCTTGTTGATTCAAATCGACACTTTCACGTTACCTGTCGATCTTATCTCTTTGAAAATA
The DNA here is from genome assembly GCA_020205605.1 of Panax ginseng. Classification (NCBI taxonomy): domain Eukaryota; kingdom Viridiplantae; phylum Streptophyta; class Magnoliopsida; order Apiales; family Araliaceae; genus Panax; species Panax ginseng. The sequence continues at coordinate 16,147,074 of CM035144.1, forward strand.
CTTGCCTTTGATGTGATTTTAGGAATCGATTGGTTAACTACTCATCATACTTTTCGTAAGGTTGTTAGCTTTCATATTACTAACCAACCTGTTATGCGAATTAAAGAAACCAAACCACTAAAGTCAATCATTTTCATATCAAGCCGTAAGTAAAGAGCCCCGATCCTTTCTTTGTTGACTTCCTTCTGTGGAATGCACCGAAGCCAGACTTTCCGTAGGCGACGTCGTGAATGACGATGGCAAGTTGATAGGTATCAATGTGATGTACTATCCAAGTCTTGGATGAGAGTCACAGTTTTGAATGATATTTCTATTGTTAATAAATTCCTGACGTATTCTCAAAGAACTTCCTGGCCTACCCCAGAGCGTGAAATTGAATTTTGTATTGACCCCAGTACAAAACTCATTTCTAAAACCCTCAAATATTTCTTCAACCAAAATGAACATATAATGCGCCAAAGACATTGGCTCGAGCTGTTAAAGATTACGACTATACCATTTAATATCATTGTGAAAGAGCGAACGTGGTAGCTGACGCGTTGAGTAGAAGATCGTATGCGTTTACGAGTGCAATGTTGTTAACACAAAAACCCATTTCGTATAACTTACAAATGATGAAGATAGAGTTAAATACTCTAGGGACCTAAGTGAAGATAACGAATATACAAGTAGAATCGACTTTAATCGATAAAGTTAAAGCCACTCAAGCTATACACCCGAATCTGATGAATGTGAAGAAGAAGGTTCAAGAAGGCGTTATCTCAACCCTCGATTTAATTGGCCCATTTGAAATCCTCGATCGAGTAGGAATTGTGGCCTATAAACTCGTTTTACCGCCAAGTATGTCGCGTGTTCATAACATTTTTCACGTATCGTTGTTAGTAAAAACTTAGTCTTTGCGGACTTTGGAGCCAAATTTCAGAATAATTAATGAATCTGAAAAATTATGAAATCATGGGGGTTTTATAGAACATGATACAAGCTTTCCATAGCCTCAAAAAAATGCACTAATTAGATAACGGATGAAGAAGTTATGAAGATTTGAAGTATGTGTGTCAAAATTGCAAAAAACGGAAAATTGGAGTTAAAGTGCCAAACGTCGGAGCGCCTAGGCACTAGGCTCAAAGCGCTAGAATCTACTCTTGGGCACCTAGGCGCTTGCCCAAGGCCAAATTTAGGCGCCTAGGCACTGGTCAAGTGTTAAGCCAAAATCTGTCCGGACGTCCTTTAGTAAATTGGGCATAACGTTTTCATACAAACTCCGATTGAGATGATTCAGGATTAAAACGAAAAGATAACGAGTAGACCTAAAACTTTCATTCTTTATATTTTGAGATTTGAGGTCGGTATCAAGGCCTAAAATGGCTATTTTAGGGACTGATGTGCATTCAGAGGCAATCGGAGGACATCGGACATGCACGTATGCAACGTGTAATGTTTTCGACGATAAAGGTATTCAAGGTATCCTCACCTCTTCGGCATGCCAGGTACGTACGTAAATTTCGAGGGTTAAATTTCATAAGGAGGGGAGATTATGAGACCCCAGATTTTATGAATAAAGATTTAAATTTCTCGAAATATTTTTTTTGAATATTATGGTGTGGATTTGATATAATGTTATAGTTGTGGGTAATATTTACAAATTTTGCAAAGTAAGCAAGTGGTTATATAATATTCGATTGGTAGGGAAATATTCGTTTTAACGGGGAATATTAAAGACGACCAACACAATCATTGGTGGACCCCTAATGTAAGTATTGTCGTAGTAAAAACGCATGTAATTATCTTTTATAAACATAATGGCGGAAGTTTTACCGTTAGAACTGTTGAACTACCGGTAGTAAAAGTACAATAATACACGTGGTTGCATAGTAGCATTACACTACAGTATTGATTATTGATGCTTACGTAAGAAGTCACTCAGTTATACTCAATTATTGCTACAGTAATTGATGCATCATATCTCTCATATTATTGATTCAATTATTGTCACACTATCATCTGTATAATATGTTATATTATTAAATCAATAACGGAGACGGCAAAGTTATTCATAATATTATTTGCAATATTGACAATGTCTAGAAGTTCTGTCAAGGAGAGGTTTGGTCATCTAATTGTGCGCCAATAAGGAGAAATCCTTATCGGAAAGCCCCCTCTTTCCTGGGAACGACCTGGTTGTTAAATATTGTGAATTATAATATTAATGATGAATAAGTTCGTGTTGATTAAAGATGAAATTGATTGTTCCATTGTGTTAGAATTATTAGTGTTAGTGGAAATATACATTTATTTCGATATTAATTGATGTCTGGAAGTTATACTGACCAGTCGGGTAATTAATCGGATAAATGATCAATTAATTTCTATTAATTCACATGATTATAATTATTTGTTCACATGTGTGTACTATTGATTCACATTCTTGTACTATTAGGGGAGGTGGTGCAAGTTTGATAATACTTGCAGGACTAAATTAAAAATGAAAGAAAAGTTGGAGGTATTGTACTGTAATATTTCGATCCCCAAAACGTGCAATTATCGAAACTATATTTTCCTATAAATAGAAGCTCACTCTTCCTTCATTTCTCACCAATTCACTAAATCTATAGAGCAATTATTATAGAGAGAAATTATAGAGAGAAAGAAGAAGAGAAGTCTGCTAACTCACTATTTCAGTATCCAGTTTTTTCTAAGGTAAGGGGTATTATTCTTTCGTATTCGTGAAGAGAGTTATTTTCTTTCAATACTCGTAAGGGTTGTTATTCCATTCTTTATTATTATGTTGGAATAACATGTCTATGCGAAGTACTGCATACATGGTAAAATTCTTCTGTTATTCCATTCTTTATTATTATGTTGGAATAACATATCTGTGTGGTCTATCGCATGCCTGGTGAATTCTGTTGTTATTCCATTCTTTATTATTCTGGTGGAATATCCTGCCTGTGCGGATTACGAATGACCTGGTTCCATTCTTTATTATTCTGTTGGAATATCATGCATTCGGATTCGCATGACTTTGGTTCCATTCTTTATTTATTCATTGGGAATAACGTCTATGCGTGCGATCTATCGCATGCATGGTGAATTCTTCATTATTTCATTCTTTATTATTTCATTGGAATTACTGTACATGTGGATTACCGCATGCATGGTGAATGATCCTTTGTATTCATTCTTTATTAAATTGTGAAAATGATGCATCTACATGGATTACCGCACGCGTGGGTGAAAATCCATTTGTAGTTTCGTATATTCTATTATACTCATACGGGATATCATTTCTTTTGTACTGCCATGAAATATCATTTTCTTTTATATTTTTCTCATTATGAGTTACTATTCACCCTATTACTATTGACTCTAATATTATTCACTCGGGTATTTGGGTACTTTTTGTCTTAGGAGTACTATTCACAAGTTACTATTCACTTGAGTTCTTTATTCAATTGGATTACTATTCACTCTAGTATCATTCACTCGAGTAATCGGGACACTTTTTTCGTGTCGGGGTACTATTCTAGAAGTACTATTCACTTGGGTACTATTTACCCAAAAAATATATTCTTTTATGTCCAAATTATTTTTGGTACATGAATATTATTCTTGAATTTTACTCTACAAAGCAGTATCATGTTGACAATTTAGATATTTTTAAACTCTGAATAAATTTAAAGTCTTTAATATTTATCCTTGATTTTGTTTGATTTGATTTCGGTTGATTATTGCTTATATCATTGTCATCATCTTTATGTTTATATTGTGATGAAAGTCATCTTTGGCTTACGTGTATAGATGGACTTAGTATGATTATGACCAGGGATTATTCGGTATAATCATGACTGTAATGTAACGAATGATGTGGTAAAAGTCCTCATTGGCCTGTAGTTCATTGATGGACAGTTGTTGGTATGATTATAACCAGGGATTATTCGGTATAATCATGACCATTGATGATTACATGAATATCCTTGACCGTGGTGCAGGGATGATTCGATTTTATTTATTAAGTTGAGTCTCAGCGATAAAGTTGATGAAAAACTTTTTAAATCATAAAAGATAGTAGATTTTATGCTCTACTTGACTCTTCTAATGGATTGTTTATTTCGATGCAGTTGTTGATCTAAAACTTTTTGTCTATTATATTCTATCAGTTGTTATACTGTTGAAGGCTAATGGTAATTTATTCTGCATTATCTTAGTCATAATATTTCTTACTGGGCTAGTTGAGCTCACCCTTTCTTTCACTGTTCTCTTCAGGAAATGAGAATATAGCTGGGATGAGTCGAAAAACGGATTGACGGTCCAGATGGTTGTTGTGATGCCCCCAAAATAGGTATACATCACCCATTTTGAGTCGTCAATAACATAGTACAGAAAAAACTACAACTTTATTAATACAACATAAAAACTGTGAGTTTAAATACAAATATTGTCTTCTGGACAATATACATACCCAAATAAGTCATCATTACAATTATTGGTATATTATTTTACAAAAATGGTGAGGACTACTAAAACAACTTTCTAGAACCTTCATTCCATACCTCGACTAGTACTCGCTATATTCTCGCCTCCTGAGAAGAAAAATGGAACAAAAAGGAAAAGGGTGAGCTCAACTAGACCAGTAAAGAATATTATGACTAAGATAATATAAAATAAATTATCGTTAGTCTTCAACAGGGAAAAATATGAGAGAATATAATAGACAACAAGTTTCAGATCAATATTCGCAGCGGAAATAATAATTCATAGAAGAGTTACGTAGAGAATAAAATCTACTATAATCTATGAATTTAAAAGTCCATCATCATTATTTTTTTCCCTGTAACATCAATCAATATTCATCTTTGCACTACAAGCCAAAGATATTTATCAGTTGGTCATGTTCATCTCAACACTTGTTCATCTTTGCACTACGGGCCAAAGATATTCATCAGAAAATCATTAATCTTTGCACTACAGGCCAAAGATTCAGTAAAATCATCATTTAGGATTGAGGATGATGAAAAATATTTTAAAGAAAACGAATCTAGTGAAACAAAAGAACAAATATTAAGGATTCGTACTTTAAACAATCCGGGTTCAAAAATACTTCATAAATAATCATAGTGGAGCAAAATTCAAGAATGATCAAAACATGGATACAATCAAAGCTAGTATCCATAATAGATATTTTGGACAAAAAATAAAATTTTAATTTTTACGTGAATAAAGGTCGATTCAGTAAATAAGATCAGATATCGTGAATAAGTGTCGATATCGTGAATAGTAACCCCGACACTAAAAGACAAGAATTTCACAAGAAAAATACTATCAATATTCTGGCATAATGATATTGGAAGAAATAATATCATTTTAAAAAAAATATCCCTTACCTCGAAAGAATAGTACTTCTAGTTGAAACACTGGATATAGGCTATGACTTGAACTTGTACCGTATAGCAACACTCAAAGCATTAAAATACTCACAAGAATACGCTCAATATATCGAGAGAGAAAGAGAGAGAAGATTTCAGTTTCTGGTGTGATTTTCAATTCTAACCTAAGCACCCTATTTATAGGAAAATGCTTAGAACACCAAAGCAAAAAATTTAATAAATTAATAATATTATTTTTTTCACATCTTCCTACGCACACCACCAGCTGAAATCAACCACTACCACATGTCCCATAAGTGATAAAAACGTTTTGCATGCAAAAGTTACTTAAAACTCCAAAAAAATGATAATCAATTAATCTGGAACTTCAATAATTCATAACAAATAGCCCTTTGATCAGAAAAATTCAAACCTTATGTCTTTTCCATAGGAAATTTCATTCTCTACAACTTTGCAGAAGAAAGTTTTTCCAAATTCCAAAATGTAAACCCAAGAAATCCACAAAGCAGACGATTTTATAAATTTATAATCAAATTTCAATCAAGAAATAGGCCCACGTAGACATGTTTAACATGTTTTAAACAACTTTTACAACAAAAATACTCTTCCTCCTCATATATTCATATATTCCACATTCATTATAAAAATATCACCATTATTATATTATTAAAATATAATAATATATTTAAATGAATTATTTTATCAGAAAAGATAAAATATCAATTTTTCAACAATTGTCACTTTAAAATTTTCTCCATCTATGTCCACATAAAATGAATATTTTCCTTATCATATAAATCAATAATTAATTATTCACAAATAATATTACGTAATCACAATATAAACAACCGGTAGCTTCGAGGAAGAGGGCTTTCAATAAGGATTTTTCCTCATCTTGGCGCGCAATTAGGTGACCAAACCTCTCCTTAGATGTAATTTTCTAGACATTGTCAATAATGTTATCTAATAATATTATTCAAATAATATGAATTATTGATCCGATAATGAAAATATTGTGTAGTGATAATTATTGAAACAACAATAATATAAAATATCAACAGTAGCAATTATTGAATCAATAAAATAAAATATTGAGCGTTAGAATTCACTCGTAACAATTATTGAGTAATGCCTTCTTACTACGTAAGAATCAATAATTGGTGCAATACCTGGTATCTTTATTGTGTTTTAACCAATTTAAAGTATTTCAACAAGATAATCTGTGAATAACTACGCCAAGTTATTTATAAACAACTTATATTTGTCGTTTTCTTCATCCAATCGCTTTCCGTTATGGGGCCCACACAAGGCTGCGCCGTCGTACAAATATTCTCCGACAGCAAGAATATTCTACGACCAAACAAATATTCCCCGACAAAATATGAATATTTAATAACCACTTGCTTATTTAAGATATTTGCGCATTTTACCCATAACTAATCATATTAATCACATCAACCCTTATTATTTAAAAAAAATAAATAGAGGAAATTTAATTTCATTAATAATAAGTTGGGGTCTTACAGTTGTTTTAGTAGTCCTCACTATTCTGTGAAATAGTGTGATAATAATTATAATGATGACTTCATTGAGTGTGGATATTGTTTAGAAGACGATATCCATGTTAAAACTCTTAGCTATGTTTTGTCGTATTTTTTACACGACAGTTGTATAATTAAGTTGTATTTATATTTTGTACCATGTATCTAGCGACTCAAGATGGGTGATGTATACCTATGTTGAGAACGTCACAACAGTAATTTCCTTCTTCTTCTTTTTTTAAAAAAAAAGAGATACAGAATACAGAATTATATTAAATAAGACTATAATTACATAATGTTAAATTTGCTTTAAGATTGTTTTGCTGTAAATATAGTAACATTTAATGTATATATAATAACAAAGTTAAGCAAATCAGATTTAGAAAAATTTTATTATACTTGCTTGAAAAAGAAATCGGATTCTGAAAATACAAGACAAATAAATCCGAGTCATTTGAATTCACAAAGTCTTCTTGAAGCAAAATTATTCCCTCAATGGTGCTAAAGGATTTGTTGAATAATTGCTTCCCAAGATAAAACAGATTTCCAATTCTTAATTAGCAGCACTTCGAAATTAAGAATTCTTCGAACACATTTTCTATGTTCTGTACTCGAACCTTACTGTAATGAAATGATGAATGAAATGAAGGAAAAACTATTTGAATGAATGAAGGAAAAATAATACTGCAAGTAAACTGCAGAACGGAAAACGGGAAAATGCAAAACGGGAAAAACTTGTGTTTAATGCACGTCCTGGATAGATTATTTATAGAAAATTTTGTTAAGATATGACATGACTGTTGGCGCATCCGTTCGTCAAAACGACGTAGTATGATGATAATAAATTAAACAAAATTCATTTGTCAAAACGACGTAGTAAATTAAACAGATTTTGTCCAAAAAATTATATATCACGACCCGTCCGGTCGGTGGCAATGGCACGCGTGTGGGTTTGAACCAAGCCTTGGCTAGATCCTCTCCCTTCCACAAAAGTGAGGTGTCCCTTGGGACCCTTCTTATTGAGCAAACATCCCATATATAAATTCTTCATTTTTCCCTCCAACTTATGAGGGACTATACAATTTACAACATTTCAAGTAGGTGACTTAGGAGTCATTTTTCTCATTCAAAATCTTAATGGATTTAAACAAATAAGTATACCACGTTATACTTCTGCGGAGAAGAACGCATTGGTGCGTAGACCCGACATTTTCGGAGTATGGGTCCCACATTAAATTAAGCCTCAAAATGCTTTAATATTTATTTTTCTCAAATCCATTTCCAACGGTTATTGTTGTACAATCAAATCTTGCAAAAACAAGAGACGATGAACCAAAGAATGAATACATAGCTAGCCTCTGTTTTATACTAGTAGTATTCTTTTAAGTAAGTTTGTGAACAAATCACACACATAACAAGGCATAGGAAAGGTACATAAGTTTTTTAATATTCCCTTATTTCTTCATATTTCATGTTTTTAGCTTTTATCCCAAATTAGAAATTTGGACCAGCTGCCAAAATCTCCTCTGCCAGCTTGTTGTCTGTTCCAATCTTGTAGTTCAAGAATACCTCAAAATTCTTCTTGAACAGACCACCCAAATTCAACAAGTTGTCCTTGTAATCTTTCTTGTCCGACCACTACAAGTACAAACACAATACTAATGATGGCATCAGTTAACCAAACTCAAAGAAACTGGAGGTTGAAAATTTGAGGAATAGTTCAAGAAATAGGCACACTGAAAGACCCACTTACCGTGTTTATAGGATCCAGAATTTCTGAAGGCACGCCTTCAATTCCTGTAGGAATTTCAAGTCCAAACACTTCAGTTTTAGTATAGTTTGCATTTAGAAGGCTCCCGGAGTGGATGGCATCAATGATTTTCCGGGTGTATGCTAACTTGATACGGCTACCTGATCCGTACCTATGGAGGGAACGAAAGGAGCTAAATCAAAAGAGTGTTGTTGTATACGGCTACAAATTTATATCAATATTAAATACTGACCTACGTGGATATATGAGATTTGAGCACGTATTAATATTTTATTTTATCTTCCACATTCACATTTGTCATAAAATTAGTCAGACATACTTTCCACCAGACCAACCGGTGTTAACAAGCCATCCGGTCGCGCCATGCTTTTTCATTTTATCAGCCAGCATGGCTGCATACTTGGTAGGATGCAGCATTATAAATGCTGCTCCAAAACAGGCTGAGAATGTCGCCTGTGGCTCCTTTATTCCATCTTCTGTTCCAGCCACCTGTTTGAAATATCGAGAATAACGTCACACGCAAAATCGGAATTTCGGACAATCTTGTGATCTTGGGATTAAATTAAAACATGTACCAGAGCAGTGTAGCCACTGATGAAGTGATACATGGTCTGTGCCAAGCTCAGCTTGCTCACTGGTGGAAGCACGCCAAATGCATCGCAGGCTAAAAGGATGACATTCTTCGGATGAGGACCAACACATGGTATTTTAGCGTTGGGAATGTGCTCTATCGGATATGCTGCTCGCGTGTTCTCTGAAAATCAATTCGAAAAAAAAAAATTATCATCAAATTATAATATTATGTCTATAGAAAACTATTACTACAAATTAAATGCTATGATCGATATATAAATATATTTTTGGATGTACATTTTATTTACCTGTTACGGATTTATCCGAGTAATCTATTTCTCGAGTATGCTCATCAAACACTATGTTTTCGACCACTGCCACACACAACACAAGAACACATACATGTTAACTCTAGTTCAAACATTGTAGATTTGCTCAAGTGAGGACTAGAATGATACCTGTCCCAAACTTGATCGAGTTCCATATGTCAGGCTCTTTCTCCCTCGCCAGATCAATGCACTTTGCATAGCAACCCCCCTCAATATTTGACACACCAGTCTCACTCCAACAGTGCTCATCATCTCCGATTAAGTACCTATTATGATCCGTAGACAGTGTAGTCTTGCCAGTACCTACAACAAATTTCAAAGAATTCAATATTTGAAAATGTCTCGAGCTGACTTGGAATGATCTTATATTACTATACCTGATAGTCCAAAGAAGAGGGCTACGTCGCCATCTTTTCCCATATTGCAGCCAGAATGTAGGGATAGGATTTGGCGCTTAGGCATGAGATAGTGCATTACGCTAAACAAGCCTTTTTTCATTTCCCCTGCATACTGAGTCCCGAGAATGACCATTTCCCTCCTACCAAGATTGAGGTCTATGCTAGTAGAAGAAGTCATATAGTGAGTGTATCGATTACATGGGAATTGGCCGGCGTTGTAAATTGTGAAGTCCGGGGTGCCAAAATCCTCCAGTTCCTCTGGCGTTGGACGGATACACCTAAAAGGTTATGGTTGATTAGTACTAAGCTTATAGAATGGGAAATCTAGATAATTGTATTAGTGTCTGTTTCATGGACTTGCATGTTGTGCATGAACAAGGAGTGGTAAGCTCTGGCAGATACAATGCGGACTTTGATACGGTGATTCGGGTCCCAATTCACGAACTGGTCATTCACAAAAACCTGAAATTGCAGTGCATAATCACGAGTTGATCGGTTGAGACAATATTAGGTGTATATGAAATAATTGTATTTGTTCACTAAAAGCGTCGTCTAAGCCTATTCTGCTACCCCGTGCCTTGTGATAATTCTGATCCATGGCAATATACATGTATAGAATCATGGAATATGTCAATGGTGTGGCAATTGTCAAAAAATTATGTCCAAGCTGCTTCAATAAATCTTGGAAATTGATTTTCATATGAAAAGTGTCGCTATAGATGTATAGATATCAAAACCTCACGTAAAAATATCAATTTCCTAAATCTTATGCTGCTGCTTCCAACCAATCTTAATGTTTAATTGATATTTTAATTGGAGATTGTCTAAATCTCAAACGTAATTTTGGCTTCAAGTTTTTTTCATGTCTGGCCCAAGCTTCCTGACATTATTTTTTCTATGAGAATAAATTCTATAACGACTGCATCCTCAGTCAGTTCTAAAATTGGAGAGAAAATAAGTTTTTTTTATTCTTATTGAATGTTATAAAACACTAGTTTACAGGCAGGCAGTATAAAATTGATTAAACATTTCGCAAAAATATATTTTTTTTAATGTACATATAAAGTATGGATAGATAATGAAAAAGACGTCATAAATCATAATACTGACATCATATTTATAATCTAGTTTACAAAAGAAGACGATAAAACACTAGTAACGGTTTATATGCATGACGGAGTCAAATAAATACTACCATGGATAACACTTGGATTTATATGAGAATCCCTGTAATTAAGACTTCAAATATTTAATTTGTTAAGAGAGTCAAATAAATATATATGTACGGTATACGTTGTCTTTTACTGGTTAATTAAATAATGCTTAACACGTTGACACTCCCTAAATTAAGCTTATCTAAATTAATTAACATTAATTTCTTTTGGGTTTACATTTGTTAAAATGATTATTATTATTTATATAAAAAAATAGTCTTGCACCGTATGATGATAGAGAAGCTACGTTTCTAAATTTGAAGAATTATTATTTTATATGATCTTAATTATAAGAAGTAGCATATTGTTCATATTTTTTAACCTCCTATATAATATAAAAGCTTAGCGTTCCTTTATAAAAAATTCTCCCTTCGTCCCAAAAAATTAGAGATACAATTGTTGTGAATTTATTAATTTAGTTTTAATTGATATAATTATTATAATTGTATAGTATATAACAAAAATTATTAATCACAAAATTTATTTCATTTTAAACATTTATGAGTCATCAATTTTAAAATTTAGTATGCCGTTATTTGACTTCAAAAATTAAATTTTATCTCTAATATAATTGTATAGTATATAACAAAAACTATTAATCGCAAAATTTATTTCATTCTAAATTTTTATGAATCATATCAATTTTAAAATTTAGTATGCCGTTATTTGACATCAAAAATTAAATTTTATAAATAATTTTTTTATAGCGGAGGGAGGGAGTAGTCAACATTTTTTTTACATTGTAGATGTACAAAAGTACACCCTTTTATGCAGAAATTACAATATAGAAAGTAGAATTGCCAACTCTCTCTCTTTCTTTCTTTTTTAAATTTTTTTTACATTACTGCTAGCTAATTGCATACTCCAATCTTAATTAGATTTAGAAAAAGTTTAAAATAATTAAAATGATGATCAAATACCTTGTCCAAGGAGCACAAGTAATCAACAGCTCGTTCTCTGTTGACCAAAAAAGTGTGTTCGTCCATTTCAATGTTCGGCGAGCCCCTATCAAGAAAATAATACATACAGATTATTACACTCTTGAAATTAAATCAAATAGCTAGACAGCAATTTATATATATATAAGGGGTGTCAAACTTTTAGTATCCAAAGATATCTCAAATAATGTCTAGTTATTATATTAATTAAAGACTGTGATTGATTATATCATAAATTATTATTAAAATATTCAGTATCGTATTGTTTTGAATTTCATTTAAATTAAAATTTTGAAACTATATATAATATAATTAACACTTACTTTCCCCACCAAAGCTCATCGGCACTGATTTCATCCTTGACGACACGTTTATCCCTCGGTGATCGACCGGTCTTTGCTCCGGAGAGGGTGGCCAGAGCTCCGCTCGACGTTATGAATGATCCTTTCTCATACTTAATCGCTTGCTCATAAAGCTCTAAATATTTTTATATAAAAACAATCAATCACATCTAATTAATTGACTAATAAAAATTTTAATGTCACACAGATACAACAAAACAGATTTTAATTTTTTTTTAAGATGACTTAAATACGGAACGGAAGTTGAGATTTATACGTGTTAAATTTATTATTTATTTATGTATTTTTTGTGAAAATTGACTTTAACCCTTGTTTTTAAAAAAATGAAAATTTAAATTTACCTGCGGGAGAGAGATTGTAGAGGATGTGGGTGAACTTGAGGGAACTGTCACTTGTAGTGAAGGTAGGGGTGGTGAAATGGTGGTGCTGGTGATGATGCGACGACACTTTAGGGGTCTCTGATTTCCTTGCAGGGTCCCCTTTCACCACCTTTGGCCCTGTCTCTCTCGTCAATGATGCCAATGATGCACTACACAATTATCATCCAAAAATTAATTCAAACAAAACAATTATTTATTTATTAAGATGACTGATTTTCAACACGTACAATGTCCTTTTATACTTCATTTTTAGAAGAAAAAGGAGTATATATTTTAAACAACTTTTATTTTATTTTATTTTATTAGCAATTAATTGAAACTATTTTTGTGTGGTCCAGAGAGTAGCATATATAGTTGAAAATAAAAAAATGTGATATTCACCTGATGGATTGGAGCTGTTGTTTGTTGCGGTCTTCTTCAGAAAGGGTGGTGGCGAAAGCATTAGCAGCTCCTCCTTTAATCGGAGTAGTGGGCGCTGATTTCTTCTTCTGAAGAGAATGCAACTCGTCGATGGTCTGAGCTTTCACCGGCGGCGCGCTGTCGTCGTGACACATCTCGTCTTCCTTCTTCTTGTTTGCCGTGTGAATCTTCGCCAGCCCGTTCCGCCCTTTTCCAGTTCCGGCGAAGCTAAATTCTCCGTTCTCTGTCTTGTTCGACTCCATTTAATTTCAATTCTCTCTGCAAATGAAAAAATTGGAATAACACCAAATTAATTAATTCATTTATCTAATCAAATTAATCCCCTTGATAAAAATACAGAGTAATTAATTTTTGGTTAGAACGATCGAGTATGGTGCGTTTCAAAAATCTTACTTTCTAGATGCAACTTATAATTTAATTCATTAATGTAACGTTTACGACGAGTTTAATGGCATCAAAAATACCATCGGTACTGTAAAACTTGCAACCTTAGTAACCATGCATACAAATCTACCGTTTACGTAAATTCTGCTCTTCTATATATATATATATGTGTACATGTGTGTGTATCTATCAAAACGTAGCATATATATTATATATATATATAGAGAGAGAGAGAGAGATAACCCCGAAGATGGTGATAGATAGGAATGAGTGTGGCACTGTGGCTGTTAATATTGGAAGGGAAAAAGCATATATATATATATAATATGTATATATAATATGTAGATATGATTTATATCTTTTGTGAAGGAGAGAGGAGTGAGAAAATTGAGCCAAGCGAGGATGTGATCAAAATATGTCACGGAGCAGTGGGTTTTTATAGGGCAAAAGATGACGTATGATCGTACTAGATAGGCTTGACAAAATTAATTAGTAAATAAAATTTATCAATCCAAAAACCCGATTTAAAAGCTGGACGGAACCAACATATCATTTGTAGAATCTACATTTCAAGTTTTAAATCTGGATTTATTTTATCCCTTTTTAGTAAATTCAGAGGTCTGTTATTATTATTATTATTTTGGGTATCATTAAATTTTAATGTTGCTCTTGAATTATAGAAACAAAATGAAGAATAAAATAATTCATTCTAATAAAATTAAAAAAGAAAAGTCTATTTGATTGTTTCATTGAATGAAACATTCTCAATTGTGTCAATATGCTAATTTTTATTCCCTTCTTCAATTCGTTCTTTTTATTTTTCGTTCTCTATTTTATTTTTAATTAATTTTATTCTTTTAATCCAAACATAATCTAACGAATGGTGAGAATACTCAAGCGATCGAGTGAAATAGTACTTTTACCATTAATTAATTATGATATTTACAAAACATCTTTTATTTATTTTCCAAATTAGACTTTTGTATAATTATTGTAAAAAAAATATTATTTTTAGAAATCGAGTTAAATGTAGCCTAATATATCATATTTATTCATAAAAAAAATTATTAAAACTTAAATTTATTTAATCTAAATTTGAAATTTGCAAGATGAATCAAACAAATTCTTACAAATCCATAGTTTATTAGTCCCTCAATTTGGTATTCCAATTAATTTCGGGACAAATAAAGTTTGTATAACATGGTATATATTCCACTTAATTTCTGAAATCTATGCATGCATGCACTTGTGTTCGCCACGTGCACGTAAGTTGGAGTGGGTAGGGTACACGTAAGTATCTAATCATCATAATTCCTATCTATCTATATCCATATATAGACCGTTTTGATGATTAATTTGATTTAAAAAATAATAATAATTAGACAAAGGTCAACAGAAGTTCTTTATCCGGTTTGAAGCCGTCTGTTATCCTAAATTTGGTCAAATTATATGCACGATAAATTTGAAAGGGTACTTAATTATTCTATGTAAATATAAAATATGTTACAACTTTTAATAATTTAAATAAAATCAATCAATAAATAAATAAAACAATGCTCGGACTCTTGACAAAATTTAATCGTTGAGTAAGAGTATGTTTTGAATTGCTTAAAAAATATGTTTACTTATCCTGATTAGTGCTTTTGATTATAATTATTTTTTAAAAAGTAGTTTGTATTTTGTAAATAAAAATACTTAAATTAATAATAAATAAATTTTTTGTTAATTATTTATTGCAAGTATAAATTATCAAAAAAGAAATGTTTTGAAAAATAAATATGTGTAATGGTTGAAATTATTCAAATAATGATAATAGAAATTACAAATTGAAGTTTTTGATTATTTCTATAAAAATGATTATAAACAATTTTAAAATTAATTTATCAAACACTTTTTACTTCTTCAAACTGAAAATTTTGCGGTTAGTGGAAGCAAAAACCTGGCAATGGACCCAAAAGGAAATGAAAGGAAACTATTCCCTATATTAGGGGTTAAGCCAAATTATTTTAGGCTTTTATTTGATTATTTGGTGTATTAATCATAGCTTTTTTATTTGGTGTATTTCTCCTGAATTCATGAGGAAGATATATATATATATATATATATATATATATATATATATATATATATATATATATATATATATATAGGGGAAATGATCAAGTGGAATCGTTATTTATTAACCTTGCATTTTTCAACTAACGCTCATTCAACCGTCCAAAATTGGAGTTATTAATCGAGATGAGCGCCCAGTAGAGGAGAGAGAATGTGACGGCAGACAAATTTCTTTTATCTTTGGGGCGCCATAAAATCTAATGTAACTAGTCAAAACGACGAAAAAAAAATATATAAATAATTATAAATTCAAATATAAATTCAATCTTATGTATAAGGATAATTATTGATTATCATCTTATGATTTTTAATTATAAATAAAAAATAATGATTGAATTTATATTATATTCCTACTCAAATATATAAACTCAATCACTATTTTTATTTATAATTAAAAATCATAAAATAATAATCGATAATTATTCTTATACATACTTATTTTGTTAATAAGTATAAGAATAAGTATAAAGATAATTCTTGATTATTCTTATAATTATTCTTATAATTATTTATTATTTTATTTTATTTTACGAGAATAATTAGGATGTCGATTAATTAAGCCAAATTCTTTTATGTTGGCCATTACTCCTCTAGCTGACCTGTCAAAACTACGTTGTTTTTAGCGGCCAGGTCAAAACACGTCGTTTGATTGGCCATTAGAGGAGAATACCAAGATAAAAGAAATTTTGGCGTCGCTACTCCCTTTAGCTACCAATTTGGCGCTCATCTCAGCCATTAACTCCAATTTTGGACGACTGAATTAGCGTTAGTTGAAACAGGGTTAATAGCTAACATATTCTACGGATCTTTTTCCACATATATATATATATATATATATATATATATAAAGTATTAAAATTGTTTCAGGGTATGTTTAAAACTAAAGCGCACGTAAAATGAAAACGCATCTAAAAGAATTAATATAAAAGAAGAAGTAAATCTTATTTAAATTATTTAGAATTAATTAAAAATCTATGAACAATGTAAAATTAGTTAAAGAAATTTAATGTAAATTTTTAGATTGCATTTGAATTATTTATTTATCATCAAAAGTTTCAAATTCCAAAAGCAATCTCAAGAAAAATACTTTGTGAGCCAGTTTAACATAATTTAACTAAAATTCGAGCTAACACGTGTAATAAAAGTTTATGATAATCAAATAATTACATGATGTCATTTATGTCTACTTGACTTGTGGGCGCCAACTATTGCTCTACTCCTAATAACATTTTTAGATTGTGTCCAAAACTTTAAAGAATATGAATTGATGGGGGAAAAAAATTGATTGATTTAGAGGCTATTTATTTAGTATTGAATACATCTGAATGGTTGAATTGGTGAATCATTAAGTGTATTTATTTTGAAAAAAAATCGTCTGAATATTAAATCAGTCAAATAATTGAGCTGAATGGCTAAATAAGCAGCTGAACAAAGTAAAAAAAAATAATAACTATTATATTAAATAATATTAAATAAATTTACAATAACTTTAAAATTTTTCAGAAGATTAAAATAATAAAATTCTATTATTCAGATGTTTCAGACATGTTAATTATCAAATAATTTTTTTTATTCAGATTCAAATTCAAATTTAAAT